>CM029021.1:38647534-40040033 GCA_016801055.1 Panax notoginseng
TATTTTCATGAATAGATACTAGATGAAGCGCAAATGTCAAGGATATTCCACTAATTTCATGGAGTATAGAAGTCAAAGTTTTAATCAACTGAGTATAATAAAGAATGGAATAACAAAAGAAATCACCATGCATGCGATAGACCGCACAAGACAGGTTATTCTTAACAGAATAATAATAATGGAACCAGGTCCGGCGTAAACGCACAGACAGGATATTCCGACAGAATAATAAATAATGGAACCAGGTCCGGCATAACCGAACAGACAGGATATTCCGACAGAATAATAAAGAACAGTATAATAAATAATGGAACCAGGTCCGGTGTAAAACACACAGACAGGATATTCCGACAGAATAATAATAAAGACGGAACCAGGTCCGGTGTAAAACACACAGACAGGATATTCCAACAGAATAATAGAAGAATATCACCAAGTATAGGGTAGATCGCGTATACTGTGACGCCCCCAAAAATAGGTATACATCACCCATCTTGGGTCGTCAGATACAAAGTACAGAATACAAATACAACTTACTAATACAACTGTCGTGTACAATACGACAAAACATAAACTGTAAATTTGAATACAAATATTATCTTCTAGAGAGTATTCATACTCAAAAGGAGTCCTCATTACATTTATTAACACACTATTACATAGAATAGTGAGGACTACTAACTAATACTATCATTCGAACCATCACTCCGTTCCCCGACTTGCCCCAGCTACGTTCTCATTTCCTGAAGAGAACAGTGAAAGAAAGGGTGAGCTCAACTAGCCCAGTAAGAAATATTATGACTAAGATAATGTAGAATAAATTATCATTAGCCTTCAACAATGTTAAACTGATAAAATATAATAGACATCAAGTTTAACTGCAGTGGAACAAGCAATCCATTAAAAGAGTCAAGTAGAAAATAAACTCTACTATCTTTTATGATTTAAAAGGTTTTTCAACACTGTTATCGCTGTGACTCAGCTTAATAAAATAATCCACATCATCGAATCACCCCTGCACTACGGCCAAGGATATTCGTGTATTCATTAATGGTCATGATCATGCCAACAACTGTCCATCAATGCACTACGGGCCAATGATGACTTTTACCACATCATTTGTAATGTTACGGTTATGATTATACCGAATAATCCCTGGTCATAATCATACCAAGTCCATCTATGCACTACATGCCACATCTGACTTTCAACATTTTATAAACATGAGGATGATGACAATGATATAAGAATTCAATAAAACAAGTTCAAGAATTAATTTATCCAAGAATTAATAACGTCCAAATTGTCAACATGATACTGCTTTGTGGAGTAAACTTCAAGACTGATTAGAAGAATATTTTCATGAAAAGATACTGGATGAACCGCAAATATCAAGGATATTCCACAAATTTCATGGAGTATAGAAGTCAAAACTTAACCAAATGAGTATAATAAAGAATGGAATAACAAAAGAAATCACCATGCATGCGATAGACCGCACAGACAGGTTATTCCAACAGAATAATAAATAATGGAACCAGGTCCAGCGTAAACGCACAGACAGGATATTCCGACAGAATAATAAATAATGGAACCAGGTCCGGCGTAAACGCACAGACAGGATATTCCGACAGAATAATAAATAATAGAACCAGGTCCGGTGTAAAACACACAGACAGGATGTTCCAACAGAATAATAACAAGACGAAACCAGGTCCGGTGTAAAACACACAGACAGGATGTTCCAACAGAATAATAATAAAAACGGAACCAGGTCCGGTGTAAAACACACAGACAGGATGTTCCAACAGAATAATAGAAGAATGTCACCAAGTATAGGGTAGACCGCGTATACAGGTTATTCCAACAGAATAATAAGAAATGGAATAATAATAGTTCTCTTCATGAATAAGAAAGAATAACACCCCTTACCGTTTTAAAGACGAGCTGAAATAAGGAAGTAGTTAAGTAGCAGAATACTCTTCTTCTCTCTCTCTATAGTTTCTCTCTATAGTTTCTCTCTCTAGAGTTCAGTGAATTCGTAAAAAATAATAAAGGAATGGGCTGCTATTTATAGAAAAATAGAATGCATAGTAACTCATCCATGAACGGTCCAGATTGATTACTTTAATCTGACGGTCCATATTTAAAAAAAATCTTTTAAATAAAATATAATATATTCTATTTATAGAATAACTTTAATAAAGTATTCTGTTTTATATAAAAAGATGTTTCTGTTTTATTACGTTAATAATACGAATAAAACAAAACGTCATTATCGCTAAATAATTCATATTATTAACTGACAATAATTGAATCAAACTGAGTGACTTCTCACATAAGCATTAATAATCAATACCGTGTGTTACCATGCAACCACACGTATTACTGTACTTTTACTACCGAGTAGTTCAACAGTATCAATGGTAAAACTTCTGCCGTTATTTTTAATAAAATATTTTTGTCGTTTTCCCAATCCGACAATAATTCCGTTGTGGGGTCCACCAATGATTGTGCCGTTGTACGAATATTCCCTGTTAAAACGAATATTCTCCGACCAATCGAATATTATATAACAACTTGCGTACTTTGGAAAATTTATAAATATTACCCACAACTATAACATTATATCAAACTAACTCCATAATATTCAAAAATGATATTTATAGAAAATTCATCTTTATTTATAAAAGTTGGGGTCTTACATATACTGGTTATTCCAACAGAATAATAAAGAATGGAATAACAGAAGTTCTCTTCATGAATATAAAAGAAATAATATTCCCTACCTTAAAAGAACTGGATATTGGAAAAGTGAAGTAGCAGAATACTTTTATTCTCTCTCTCTTATTCTCTCTATACTTTCTCTCTCTATTGCTTGAATGAATTCGTGAAAAATAATGAAGCCCTAGGCCTCTATTTATAGAAAAACTGAGGGTGGCTCTTGGTCTTAACGAAGGGTCAAATGACTCTTGGTCTTAACGAAGTGTCAAATGACTCTTGGTAATATTGAAGGGACAACTATTATTGACGAAAGTAATTACTATTGACCAAGGTAAATACTATTGACGAAGGTAATTATTATTGACCAAGGTAAATACTATTGACCAAGGTAATTACTATTGACCAAGGTAAATACTATTGACCAAGGTAAATACTATTAACGACGGTAATTACTATTGACGACGGTAATTACTATTGACGAAGAGACTCTTAGATGATGACATATGGCCCCCCATAAAAATAACCAAACTTACCACAACATTTCAATTATTGATTTAATAATATAACATATTATACAGATGATACTATGACAATAATTTAAGAGATATGATGCAGCAATTACTGTAGCAATAATTGAGTATAGCTGAGTGACTTCTCACGTAAGCATCAATAATCAATACCGTGTGCTACTATGCAACCACGCGTATTACTGTACTTTTACTACCGAGTAGTTCAACAGTTTTAACGGTTTTAACGGTAACACCTCAGCCGTTATTTTTATAGAAAGATAATTTTGTCGTTTTCTAACTACGACTATACTTCTGTTGTGGGGTCCACCAATGATTGTGCCGTCGTACGAATATTCCCCGACAAAAAGAATATTCCCCGACCAAACGAATATAATATGACAACTTGCATACTTTGCAAAATTTATAAATACTACCCATAACTATTATATCAAATCCACACCATAATATAAAAAAAATTATTTCGAAAAAAAAATTAAATATTTATTTATAAAATCTGGGGTCTCACAATCTCCCCTCCTTATGTAATTTTGCCCTCGAAATTTACGTACATACCTGGTATGCCGAACAGGTGAGGATACCTTGACTTCACTTCAAATTCTAACTCTTGAGGTATAACTTTTGAGCGTCGAATATGACCCTTCTTATCCAAGATTTTAACACGTATCTCCTCAAACATTAAATCATCCGCTATCTCGTCCGGTTCTAAATTAATAATGTTGTTCGGGCCGTCCACATATTTACGTAACATCGATACGTGAAAAAAAAATGTTATGAACACACGACATGCTTGGCGGTAAAACGAGTCTATAAGCCACAGTTCCTACTCGATCGAGAATTTTAAATGGGTCAATTACATCGAGGGTTGAGATTTCCTCCCTTTGTCAATTCTTGCTTCTAGAATAACGCCCTCTTGAACCTTCTTACATTCATCAGCTCCGGGTGTGTAGCTTGAACGGCTTTAACGTTATCGATTAAAGTTGATTTTACTCGTATATTTGTTATCTTCATATGGGTCCCTCGAGTCTTTAACTCTATCTTCGACATTTGTAAGTTATACGAAATGAGTTTTTGTTTTAACAACATCTCCCTCATAAACACATACGATCTTCTACTCAACACGTCAGCTACCACGTTCGTTCTTCCACAATGATATTGAATGGTACGGTCGTAATCTTCAACAGCTCGAGCCAACGTCTTTGGCACATGTTACGTTCGTTTTAGTTGAAGAAATATTTGAGGGTTTAAGAAATGGGCTTTGTACTGGGGTCAATACAAAATTCAATTTTACGCTATGGGGTAGGCTAAGAAGTCTTCAAGAATACGTCAAGAAATTTATTAACAATAGAAATATCGTTCAAAACTGTGACCCTCATCCAAGACTTGGATAACACGTCACATTGATATCTATCAACTTGTCATCGTCATTTACAACGTCTCCTACGGAAAGTCTAGCTTCGGTGCATTCCACACCAGGAAGTCAACAACGAAAGGAACGGAGATTTTTACTTATGGCTTGATATGACAATGATTGACTTTAGTGGTTTGGTTACTTTGAATTTGCATAACAGATTGGTTAGGAATATGAAAGCTAACAACCTTACGAAAAGCATGATGAGCAGTTAACCAATCGTTTCCAAAAATCACATCAATGCAAGTATTTTCAAAGAGATAAGATCAACAGGTAACGTGAAAGTGTTGATTTGAACAAGATTTATAAATAGTGGAGGTAACAAAGGTTTCTCCCAACGGAATTTCAACAGAGAAATCAAAGTCTAACTTCTCCGGAGTTAAGTTCAAATATTGAACACAACTAGGTGAAATAAAAGAGTGAGTAGAACCGGTATCTAACACGGTATAGACTTCGCAAGAGTTTATGACTAACATACCCGTGATAATTTTATTCAGGTTCCTCGTAACGAAAAAATGCTCTCTCTTAAACTACTGGCTTTGGCTTTTCTGGGACTGTCTTTGGTGCCTCCATCCTATCTGAACTTATCTTTGGTGAACGACAAAATCGGGCTAAGTGACCTTCTCTTCCACAATTATAACATGCTTTAGACGGCATCGCGCAGTTTGGACTGATGTGCCCCTCCCCTCCGCATTTAAAACATATGATAGGTAGTCGTTCTCCTTCCTTAACAACAGGTGCTGGTGCTGACGTCTTTCCATCATTGTTGAATCTCCTCTTCTTGAAATGACCATTCTTATTGTTTTGGCCCTGATTACCACCGAAGTGGTTACCATTTCTGGCCTGTTGATTCCCTCCACGCTTGTTGTCACCGCTTCGATGACTGCTCTCACTGGTATTATCATTTTGTCGACTGCTCTCTTTTGGTTGCGTTGACTCGTTATCGCGCTCCACTAACTGAGCCATATTCACAACATCTGAATACAAACACAGTTTATGAGAAATAAGATGTTGACGTATCTCAGGTTTCAAACCACGCAAAAACATTCGCGTCATTCGCTCTTCATTATCCACCAAGTGGGATGCAAATCGGGACAACTCGACAAACTTGGCTTCGTACTGCGACACGGTCATGTTGTTTTTCTCCAACTTGATAAATTCCACCTCCTTCATGTGACGAATACTTTCGGGAAAGTACTTGTCATTGAACAGTTCTTGAAACTTCTCCCAAGACATCTTGAGTGCGTCAGGCTGGGTACATTTTACAGATTCCCACCAGTAATCTGCCTCTTCACGCAACATAAAGATGGCAAAGGGAACCTTTTGCTCCTCGGAGCATCCCAAGACATCAAATATCTTGGTGATCTGCTTTAACTACGTCTCCACCTTAAGTGGTTCTGGCTTTCCCAAAAATTCCGGTGGTCCTAGCTCCTTGAATTGCTTAGCGGTGACCAACCGTGGGTTGTCATTGTTTCCTCCTTCATTTTGGATAGGAGCCGCTCTCGCCCGTTGTTGCATGAATTGCTCCTTGAACTGCTTAGCGGTGACCGTCCGAGAGTTATTTTGTTATTGCATGAATTGCATAAAGTCTCTGACCATCCCATCATTCACCATTTCATCGGTGTTATTATTTTCATGAGGATTATTGTCCTCTGGTTGCACATTACCCTGAGCATTGATCGTTGGTGATTCAATGGTCTCATGTGCTTCATTGTTTATCTCAACATTTTCGGATGCCATTTGCAAATACTGCAACAAAACAAGGGTTAATTAACATATAACATATTATCCATATACTTTGACCGACCAATTAAATACCAAATAAACTTAGGTAGGTCATACTAGCGAAAGAATTCCCCGTCTCTCCCCTCCTAGTTCTATTCTCACATCCTAGCCAGGGATCATATCCCTAATCTCTGATATCAACTGTGACGCCCCCAAAATCAGGTATACATCACCCATCTTGGCAGATACAAAGTACAGAATATAAATACAACTTACTAATACAACTGTCGTGTACAATACGACAGAACATAAACTGTGAGTTTGAATACAAATATTATCTTCTAGAGAGTATTCATACTCAAAAGGAGTCCTCATTACATTTATTAACACACTATTACATAGAATAGTGAGGACTACTAACTAATACTATCATTCAGACTATCACTCCGTTCCCCGACTTGCCCCAGCTACGTTCTCATTTCCTGAAGAGAACAGTGAAAGAAAGGGTTAGCTCAACTAGCCCAGTAAGAAATATTATGACTAAGATAATACAGAATAAATTATCATTAGCCTTCAACAATGTTAAACTGATAAAATATAATAGACATCAAGTTTAACTGTAGCGGAACAAGCAATCCATTAAAAGAGTCAAGTAGAAAATAAACTCTACTATCTTTTATGATTTAAAAGGTTTTTCAATACTGTTATCGCTGGGACTCAGCTTAATAAAATAATCCTCATCATCGAATCACCCCTGCACTACGGCCAAGGATATTCGTGAATTCATTAATGGTCATGATCATGCCAACAACGATCCATCAATGCACTAGGGCCAATGACGACTTTTACCACATCATTTGTAACATTACGGTCATGATTATACCGAATAATCCTTGGTTATAATCATACCAAGTCCATCTATGCACTACAGGCCACAGATGACTTTCAACATTTTATAAACATGAGGATGATGACAATGATATAAGAATTCAATAAAACAAGTTCAAGAATTAATTTATCCAGGAATTAATAACGTCCAAATTGTCAACATGATACTGCTTTGTGGAGTAAACTTTAAGACTGATCAGGAGAATATTTTCATGAATAGATACTAGATGAAGCGCAAATGTCAAGGATATTCCACTAATTTCATGGAGTATAGAAGTCAAAGTTTTAATCAACTGAGTATAATAAAGAATAGAATAACAAAAGAAATCACCATGCATGCGATAGACCGCACAGACAGGTTATTCTTAACAGAATAATAATAATGGAACCAGGTCCGGCCGCACAGACAGGATATTCCGACAGAATAATAAATAATGGAACCAGGTCCGGCGTAACCGCACAGACAGGATATTCCGACAGAATAATAAAGAATAGTATAATAAATAATAGAACCAGGTCCGGTGTAAAACACACAGACAGGATATTCCGACAGAATAATAATAAAGACGGACCAGGTCCGGTGTAAAACACACAGACAGGATATTCCAACAGAATAATAGAAGAATATCACCAAGTATAGGGTAGACCGCGTATACTGGTTATTCCAACAGAATAATAAAGAATGGAATAACAGAAGTTCTCTTCATGAATATAAAAGAAATAATATTCCCTACCTTAAAAGAACTGGATATTGGAAAAGTGAAGTAGCATAATACTTTTATTCTCTCTCTCTTATTCTCTCTATACTTTCTCTCTCTATAGCTTGAATGAATTCGTGAAAAATAATGAAGCCCTAGGCCTCTATTTATAGAAAAACTGAGGGTGGCTCTTGGTCTTAACGAATGATCAAATGACTCTTGGTCTTAACGAAGGGTCAAATGACTGTTGGTAATATTGAAGGGACAACTACTATTGACGAAAGTAATTACTATTGACCAAGGTAAATACTATTGACGAAGGTAATTACTATTGACCAAGGTAAATACTATTGACCAAGGTAAATACTATTGACGACGGTAATTACTACTGACGAAGAGACTCTTAGATGATGACATATGGCCCCCCCATAAAAATAACCAAACTTACCACAACATCTCAATTATTGATTTAATAATATAACATATTATACAGATGATACTATGACAATAATTTAAGAGATATGATGCAGCAATTACTGTAGCAATAATTGAGTATAGCTGAGTGATTTCTCACGTAAGCATCAATAATCAATACCGTGTGCTACTATGCAACCATGCGTATTACTGTACTTTTACTACCGGGTAGTTCAACAGTTTTAACGGTTTTAACGGTAACACCTCAGCCGTTATTTTTATAGAAAGATAATTTTGTCGTTTTCTAACTACGACTATACTTCTGTTGTGGGGTCCACCAATGATTGTGCCGTCGTACGAATATTCCCCGACAAAAAGAATATTCCCCGACCAAACGAATATAATATGACAACTTGCATACTTTGCAAAATTTATAAATACTACCCATAACTATTATATCAAATCCACACCATAATATATGAAAAAAAATTATTTCGAGAAAAAAATTAAATATTTATTCATAAAATCTGGGGTCTCACAGATATCATTGAATAACACTCATATACTGACATTATTTATACCACAAAAAATATAAAAGGTTCATATATTTTACATTTAATTAAATAACTACTCGAAGATGATTGAAAGAGTAAGGAAAAAAAGAAAAGAAGTTGTAATATTTGATTCATCGAGGGAGTATTTGAAACCAATCCCATCGTCCTTCAACGGGGATGATGCGGTTACTGAGGCATTATTTGATTTTAAATAATGTAATATTTAGTATTGTAAATAACATAAAAATTATTATTTAAAATAAATTTTTATTTTCAACAATTAAATAAAATTACATTATAAAAAAGAATTCCAATTACAAAATTTATGAATATAAAAATGAGAATGTATACCCCTTAAAATAATAAATTATATTAGTCTAATAGATTGGTACGATAAAAACTATGACTAAAAATTTTAGTATATCGTATCATTTTAGACAATTATCACTATCAAGAAAAATGAGAATGTTCTAGCGAGAGAATAATGAAAAGGAAAAAAAAATCAATGATAATATATTTATTAGCGAAAGAAATATTTTTCACAAATTATTTTTTGCTTTTGTAAAATTGAGGTGATAGAAAAATAATTGCCACTACCATTTTTACGGTGAAAATTTACAAAGAAAAATATTATCTACGAAAGAATTATTACTTGCTATGTAGTATTATTGAGGTTTTTTTGCAAGAGATAAATCTTTCACTATTTTGCAAAAAATGAATTTCTTAGAATTAATTGTGAAGAATATTTCCTTTAGAAATACTAAAATATTGTTCATCCTTTCAATAAAAAGAGTTTTATTGAGTTTGTTCTTTGTTAATTTATGAGATCCTAAATTTTGAATTATAAATGCAAATTTATATGTTTATTTGAATAAAAAATTTATTTTCCTTTTTCTTTTTAAGTGTCTAAAACTATCAACTACATTATTATTCAATTATCTCATAAAAAAAATGTAAAATCCAATACATATGTGAATAAAATACTAGTAATAAAAAAATAAACATGAAAATTGAAATTCTAATTTAGCGCAAAGTTAACTTTAATATTTTCCCAAATTTTTTCCCTCTCTCTCTTTATTTCTCTCCTGCTATGTACGTTTTAAAATTTGAATGGGACAGAATACAAATGAGCCATTCTTTTTAAAAAAAATTAGCTAAATAGATCTGAGCTACGTGTTTTGCCGAAATAACCCATGCCATAGCTTCTCTGCAACTTTAATCGTTTGGTTCTCCCCTCGATTTTCCATCGCCACTCTCTCTTCTTCGCTTACCTTTAATGCATCTTTGATTCGTCTCCATCTCCACCGTAGCTTCGATATGAACGAAGGAGCACCACCCCCACCATCTCTTTCCTCATATATAGACAACCTACGCGTCAACGAAGGAGCACCACCGCCACCATCTCCATCCCCATCTCTGCCGCTGGTAACCGCCATCTTTTCCTACCTCCTTTCTTGGGTGAGTCCCTTCAAGTCCTATTTTTTTAATTTTTTGTAATTTTGAATTGATTTCGGTATTTTTGAAACTCTTAACTATTTTAGGGATCTAATGAGTGAAAGATTGGGAATTGAAATTGTATTTTGGAAAATTAACTCATCGAGATGTAAATTATATAATATGTTGGAACATCTAATTGATTTGGAAGGTGAGTTTAATTTTAAATTGAATTGGGTATATATTTTGACTTGATATGGTAATGGAAGAATATTGGATAGTAGTGCAACAATGTGCATTTAAGCTACGTAAATGTCTTCAACCCACGATCCATTTTTACATTGTAAAGGAGGAGATTCATGATTCTGCAAGTTCATTCCAAATTCCTACTATTTCAAGCTTTAACTTTTAAATTGAAAGGTTTAATCTATAGAGTGGTGCATCACATTAAGGGCCTAAAGGCATGAAAACTACAAATTGCTCTATGTTATTCTTAGATTTCAAAAATAAGAGAGGGAATTTCTACTTTATTCTCTCGTTCAGTTTCTAGTCTTGGCTGCCTTGCATGATCATGTGTATAGGTTCTCAACTAATTCACTTATATTTGTTTATCGAAAATGACCAAGTAATTGCAATCTTAAAATTTTAAATCCTTAGGATCTAATAATATTGGTACTCTTGTTTTGTTGAGGTTTGCTGTGCTACAATAGTTTTATAGATATTGAGTTGATTTTGGTCTTTTTGATTTTTCACTTTTCACCAATAAATAATGGGATTTTAAACTCTATTGTTTACACTTTGTTACTTTCTAATATCCTGCCATTTTGAGCCAGGTTTTATACAAAAGTAGATGTGACAACCGATTAAATGAGATCACTGAAAGGGTTTCTGCTGACAACGTGAGGTATATGCTCTTTTTCAGTATTTCAGATTACAAATATTTCTTACATAGTATTTGTTTTTTATACAAATTACTAGAACTTGCGCTTAGGTTGATAAACTGGCGAAGAAGTATGAAGACAAATACAAGCAATCTGGAGATGTGGCCTCTAAATTAACTATTGAGGAGGCCACATTTCGAGATATTCAGGTATATCCTGTACTTTCTTTTTTCTTGAATGGTGACTAAAAAATTATGTACTTTCCCCCAAAATCTTTTCTCAGATGATGGAAATTACACTGAATCATTTGTAGGAGAAAAAAATGGAGCTATATTGTGCAATCATTAAATTGGAGCAAGAGAGCGGTGCTGATAAGATTCAGGTATGTTGCACCACTAATTGATTTGGCAAAGACTTTTGGAACTCTTAAGTCCAATCATCTTTGTTGCCCAGGTTTTCGTTGCTCTCATCCGGTTGGATCTTGAAGAACAAATAAAAGCCTTGAATGAACGTTGCAAAACTTATGGACTACGTGCCAAACCAACTACGTTGGTTGAGCTTCCATTTGGTAATTCCTTTACTATGCTAACTTAAATATCCATATATGCACGTTTAGTTGTAGTTGTGGTTCTTTTTCTTTTCTTTTTTTTTTTTTGATTATTTTGTTTACCTGTTGTTTTCTTTTCAAGCCCACTAGTCATCAAAGTCCACTAGTGGATATTAAACTGAACTGGTGCACTTCAGAGAATTAAGGGGGTTTCTTGTAGCTTTCATGTTGGTGTTTCATTGATCAATTAATCTCTGTAACACACTCTACTATATTATTTATATTTATTTTGACAGATTAAAGTTCAATTGCTAAATTGATTAACATTTAGATGAATTTCTTTTGAACTATACAACATGAGATTCAACATGTTATTAATGTTTTTTTCCTTTATTTATTGTAGTATCTATAAAGTTGTACTCAAATCTAAAGGTTCCATATATGAAGTGTGAACCATATGGCACATGTTAGTTGTTATAAATGGCTTTCATGTGATTAGGTAGCAGGAACCTTGAAACCGTTGTTTCAGAGCATGCTTTGTTTTTGTTATACTGATCAGTTTATCCTTTTAGTTTGTAAATTTCACAGAAATTATGTCGAAGAATCTGAACCGATCCAGGAAAGAGGCAGAGTTTGCACTTTCAGCCTTGATGGAAATTCCTTCTCAATATAAAGTAACACTAGAGCTTAATATATTAGGATACTAATTCAACTTGGCTTTTGTGATTTTGCCATAATGTTCAACAATATTTTTGTTTTAAGAAAATTCTTGATATATTTGCGTTTCTCAATCAGTGCTCAAAAAGGGAAAGCTATAGACATGATTATTCTTCCTCCACCTTATTATGGTATGGCTTCTCGAGGAGCATCAAAACCTTCACAGTCTAGTAGTTTCCAACCGAGTGCACCTTCTTCAGATAGACAGGCTGCAGCTATTGGCATGAGTCAACCTGCAAGTGCTGTATTAGATGTTCATGTAAGTGATATGCGCTCACAACTTTTTCACATAATACTTTACCCATATATTTAGTACTGGAGTGATCCAGTATACTTGAAAAATGGATTTAGTATTGGAATGTTCATGTATTGTTGGGAATCATAGTAAACTGTTTCTTGTCTGCCTTGTGATAGTTATGTCCCATTTGCATTACCAATCCTAGGGATATGGCGTTTGGTTGTGGACATCAGGTATCACTGTCAAAAGGTTTTTGGTTTTCATTTTTAGAGAACATGACTAAAGTGTATCTTCATGTTTTCTTTTTGTTCTTATTTGCAGACATGTTGTGAATGTGGACAAGACCTTCATCTCTGTCCTATATGTCAAAGCACCATCCAGACTAGGATAAAGCTTTATTAAATATGCTCTAATGATGACCTTCGTTTTATGCTTTGTATATATATTTTCTTTTAGTGATCAAAATAGGTTGATCTTTTCATCTTCCATTTTTAATAAGTTATTGAGTAATGCAGTTTGGGTAAATTTAGCACGTTTTCTTGACTTTGCTATTATTTTACTGACTTTGCTATTATTTTTAAATATGTGCAGGAAGGCTGCTTCTACGACCTGCCTTACAATATTAGGTATCAAATTTTTGTGTTACGTTTACGGAAGACAGGGGACGAAATTATGAAGTGTACTTTCTCTACATATGTTGATATATACTTTGATTGAAGAACCGTGGTAGCTTTAGATGGTTAATTGTAAAGATAATGAATGATTATGTAGTGAATGATTTTATTAAGTTAATAATATTTTAGTTTTTTATATTTTTGCCATTATTTGCTATGGGGACATTGAGTCAGTCAGGTACACAAAAAGAATGTCAAATTTTGATTTGGCAACAATATAATTCTTTACCAAAGCATTGAACAAGTTTTAATATAGCAACAGTTTTTTATACATTTAGCAACAAATTTTTTTTGCTCATGGTATTAAAAGTATAATATTTGGCAACGAAAAATTAACCTAATAACAACGGAGAGGATATTGTTGCTAATACTAACATAAAATGTAACATTTTTTTATCGTTGCAAATCATATCAACTTTCGTTGCACATATTGTAAGACCCTGAATTTTATGAAATAAAAGTATTCAATTTTTCTTATAATTACTATTCAGTAAATGGTTTAATTGATAAAAGTTTAAAGTTATGGGTGAAATGTGCAAAATTTTCAAAATACGCAAGTGGTTATAAAATATTCATTGTTGTCGGGGAATATTCGTTGGTTGTGGAATATTCTTTCTGTCGGAGAATATTTGAACGACGGCGCAGCTATCTGTGGGCCCCATAACATAATAACTGTCGGATGAAGAAAACGACAAATTTGAGTGTTTATAAATAACGGCGTAGTTGTTACCCTTAACACTGTTGGAATACCCGGTGGCTAAAACACAGTAATACGCGTTGTTACACAGTAGCACACGGTATTGTACCAATTATTGATTCTTATATAAGAAGGCACTACTCAATAATTGTTACAGTAATTACTGTTCAGTATATTATTTTATTGATTCAACAATTGCTGCGTTAATATTTTATATTACTGTTGTTTCAATAATTGTCACTACACAGTATTTTTCATTATCAAAGCAATAATTCATATTATCTGAATAATATTATTAGATAACATTATTGGCAATGTCTAGAAAGTTCTGTCTAAGGAGAGGTTATTTAATTGCGCGCCAGCAAGAATAAATCCTTATTGGAAGGGCCTCTCTTTCCTGGGAACGACCTGGTTGCCAGTACTGTGATTCTATAATATTATTTGTGAATAATTAATTATTGATTTATATGATGAGGAAAATATTAATTTTATGAGGATATAGATGGAGAAAATTTTAATGTGACAATTGTTGTAAATTAATATTTTATCTTTTTCTGATAAAATAATTCATGTAAATATATTATTTTAATAATATATTAATGGTGATATTTTTATAATGAATATGAGATATATGAATAAATGAGGAGGAAGAGTATTTTTGTTGGATTAAATATTTAACACATATTTTGTGTGTTGGTGGACACAATTCTTGACCGAAAAATTATTATAAACTGTAAAATCGTCCGTTTATGGATTTCGGTCAATTTCTGTTTGGAATTTGGAAAAACTTTCTTCTGCAAAGTTGTAGAGAATTGAATTTTCTATAAAAACTCGAGAGATTTGAATTTTCTGACAAAAGGACTGTTTATTATGAATTATTAAAATTCTAAAATTCCGGAATAATTAATTTTTGGAAGTTTTAATTATTTTTAATTACAAAAACGTTTTTTTGGTCTTTGGTGGCTGAATTCAGATGGTCAAGGTGGGCTAAGGAAAATTTTATAAATATATTATTATTATATTAAATTTTCTGCTTTGGTGTTCTAAGCATTTTCCTATAAATAGGGTGCTTAGGTTAGAATTGAAAATCACACCAGAAACTGAAGTTTTCTCTCTATTTCTCTCTCTATATTATAGAGTGTATTCTTGTGAGTATTTTGATATCTGGAGTGTTGATATACGGTGCAAGTTCGTTCAGCGTTATTCTAGTCAGAAGTATTGCTCTTTTGAGGTAAGGGATAGTAAGAGATATTGTCGTTACTATGTAAGGGTTATTATATTTTTAAATTTCGAAATTTTTCTGAACCTCCAAAAATTCTGGAAAAATTTGAAATGATATTTTGATGAGTTTTGTAAATTGTGTCCAAAAATGGCGATTTTTGAATGTATAGATTAGGAGTTATGAATTTTATGAGAAAAGACTATTTTAAAAGTAAACGTTTATAACTCCTTGTGGTTAACTCCAAAATTGATGAAATTTTTATTGGGAGTACATCTATATAATATCAGTATACTCTGTAAATTTCGGAACTTTTGGATAAAAGTACAATTTATGATAAATGTCTAAATATTCGGAGGTTTTGCCCATATGAAAAATGGTAAATGAATTTTAAAAATTCTGAGAAAAATATATGTTCAATATGGGACTATATTATTCTAAATCCCAGAAAAAAAATATTTTTAGAACTGATTTGGTATTTTTCATGAAAATGGTCTAGTTATGAGTAAATGAATTAAATATGTTATGTGAAGTAAGAAAATTGGAAAATGTGATTTTATGGCTTGAGAATCATACATGAGTTATATGCAGATTTTTGATGAGAGTTTTGGTTATTGGTGATGAAATCTTATGAGTTTGACATTTTAGGATGATTAAATGCATTATTTAGTAAAGTGTAAACAATTAAAATAAATTATTTATAAGTTTAAGAAATGTTATTTCAATATCATTATACCGAAATATTGGTATGAATTTTATTGTAAAATTTTTACCTTTTTGTGTTGGGTTTACTATTCACGAGTTACTATTCATGAGTTACTATTCACGAGTTATTATTCATGAGTTACTATTCACGAGTTACTATTTATGAGTTACTAGTCATGAGTTACTATTCATGAGTTACTATTCACGAGTTACTATTCATGGGTTACTATTCACGAGTTACTATTTATGACAAAATTAGTTTCTTTTTCTAACCAAATTATAGTTGATTTATGAATATTACTCTTGAGATTAAAATTATATGTTGATCATATTATTTTTTATTATCATATATAACATTTTTATAACCCTAATGATGATATTTCTCTTTAACATGAGTGTAAAGATGGGTAGATTTTTTGTACGATCATGACTATGGGTTCTCTTTGGCCAGTAGTGCAAAGTTGAATTGTTAACTAGTAAGATCATGACCATTGAATTTATAATTGAATATCTTTAGCTTAAGTGCAAAGGTGAAATGATTAACATGGTTATAATTATTGGTTATATAAATTCTGAAATGATTTTATATTTCTTTGAGATAATAATATATTTGACCTGTAGTGCAAATATGAACTGTTGATGAATATCTTTGGCCTGTAGTGCAAAGATGAGTTGTTGATGAATATCTTTTGGCCCGTAGTGCAAAGATGACATGTTGTGACACCCCCAAATCCCGGTACTTCATTACCTCAAGATTTGGTGTTCACGTAATCAAAACATTCATTTCTAACTACCCAATCATAATAGAATTGAATAATAAAAGAAAACATGCCCATACAGGATTAAACTTAAATAAAAAATCTCCCAGGTTATCCAACCTTTAACAACAATCATTCAAATGCGGAAAATTAAATAACTTCATTACAATCCTTAAATTAAATTCTGAAAGTAAACTATCAAAACTATTACAAGTCTTCAGTATTTATTCATCTTCCCTTTTCCCTTACTGGTGCTAGGTACGTCACCCGTTTCAACTTTAGTTGTTAGAAATTTTACAGGCAAGAGTGAGCAAACAAGGCCCACTTGAAATAACAATAAGTAAATCTTTAAACTTTCACATCAATTGTCAATATTAGGCTCAATAGAACTGAACAATATATTCTATTAACTTTCTGAAAATTATAACATTCACTGAGGGTCTAATGACCACGAATCATGTCCACAGTTATAAATAATCTTTCAACTTTAACTTTAACAGTCATAAGACTATAAGGACTCCAATTACTTAGGGGGATCAACCCTTCGTACAATGTATTGTGCACAACCATTTCAAAGCTAAGCGTAAACCTCTATTAAAAGAGTTGTTCATCTCAGAATTCAGAATACAAGTCCGCACCAAAGTAAGTTTGGTTTGGATAAGCTTTCAAGGGAATTTAGAATTCAACGAACATCAACTAAGGAGTAGTTGAATAAAACCAATAACACTATACTATAGAATAATCGTAACTGAATAAGTATTTCGTTCTAAGTTCATGCGTTAGGGATAATCTAATAGCATAACTATTGCATAACACATCATACCTTGCTTTGAATAACATTAAGCTAAGGTTACATCTTAGAATTTAATATCAAGCATGCACAATAAAGTGCAGAGATGAGAAACTTGTATCATCATGAATAACTGGATACAATGAAGTTGCTTAATGGAAATACTTTACTCAATAAAGTATAGCATATGATTTTTTTTGCATAACGAAGCTTTAGAATTAGAAAACTTGCTTAAGTATAACATAACAGTGAAAAGCAACTTTGCTGAATAATAAAGTAGCAAAGGTTAGGGAACTTGCCTTGTGCGTAGGTTAAACAATTACTATTCACGTTCACCCCAAGTCCTACACATACCATATGTATTGACAATACACATTAGTTACACTAACATTACCTTTATGAGTTACTTTATTACTCTTAGTATAGCTACTAACTAAGTTTAAGTTTAAACAACATCACATCTTTTCATGAACATTACTTTTTAGCTTTATTACAACTACTTAAGTGATCATGTCATTGCACCACATGTACATTAACAACTTGATACAACATCCTATTACGTGTCCAACATGTTATCATTAAGTTATATTAATACCCAAAGGGTTGCACTTGCATTCGTGCATCCCGACGCCCTCCGATTGGCTCCAAATACACAACAATCCTAAAGATGGCCATTTTGACTACTGTTAAAGACCTCAAATTAAAAAACTTAAAGCATAAAAGTTGTAGGTCTACTCGTCCGCTTTCCGAATCATCTTGAATTACCTCAATCGGAGTTCGTATGAAAACGTTATGGCCGTTTTACTACAGGAGGTCAAAACTGCCCAACTCGGACACTTTTCCAGCGTCGGGGCGCGGAACAGTGGCGCTGGGGCACGAGCTACAACACTGGGGCGCGGGTTACTGGCCCATTTTGGCGCTGGGGCGCGAACCTTGGCGCCAGGGCGCGAAATTTGGCGCTGGGGCGTGAATTTTGACGCTGGGGCGCCGAAACTCACAGAACCAAACCAGAAAGACAGAGCAAAGCTATTGTCTAATTTATTTTTAACAGCCAATGACATCCAACAACATGTATAACTTCATGAAAATTACACATAAAAGTTAACAATCAACTATATACCAATTATCAACCACTAATCAACACCATCATAAACTAATTATTTGAAAACACTCCTTTTAAAACAAAAATTCCATTGTTGATATATTTCTTGACACAGTGAACTAAAATTCCATACTTATAACCAGATTAATACCTTTAAAATACAAGTATACCCACATATTAACATGTATAGTTCAATTTCTCAGTTAGCATACAAATATATATATATATATATATATATATATATATATATATATATATATATATATATATATATTCTACACTCAAGTTCGTACTCACATGTTTTCACTATGAAAAATCAATTTTTTGAATATGTAATTTAGCATACCATCATATTTATATATTAAGCATACAATTATATACAAATATATATATGCTAGTATAACATAGTTTACAAGAATTTTGTAACAACTTATACACAGTGAAGTTGAAGAACACAGACTATCAAATTCACAGTAAATATATGGCGTAAAAAAAACATATATGGTTACATAAACATAATTTAAGGTTATAAGCACCTACCTTTTTGTTGATAAGAATACTTGTTAAACCCTTAGAAAAGCTTGAAGAACTCTGTATTTTTCTATCTCAACTCTCTGAGAACTCTCTCCTTTCTTTCTTTTTTTTTTAGCAGACAACTCTAAGGTAAACCAAATGGCAATATACGTATACTAAAAAACCAACGCTCGCCTTTTCAATTCAATAAAAACTGACGCTCAACTAATGATCGTATTAATATAGCAGTTACTCAAAATAATATATATTATATATTTATTTTATTTATTTAATTAATAGTTTAAATTCAAAAGAAACCCAAAAGCCATAAGGCCTTGTTTGGCAACCCATTAAAATTTAAATGATTAATATACTTACACATTGTTCGGCAAAACTAAATTAAATGACTTTAATTTATTTTAATAACTCTTTATCACATAGTTATTTGTCACACTTTATGAAATAATAATTTATTAAATAAATCACTTAATCACATAACTCAATCCACACAACACATTAATTATTTAACAAATAAATAATTAACTAAATAACTCAATCAAATTGAACAATTACTTATTCAATAATAAACACATCCAATAAATATTTATATAAATCAATAAATATTTATAACTTACATTTAAAAATATGGAATGTTACATCATTCCCCTCTTATAAGGATTCTGTCCTCAGAAGCACAACTCAAACAACACATTCGTTACATTCTTCCCTACTTATAAAGATTCTGTCCCCAGAATCGAAGACACAGATTAAACAAATAACTCAGGGTACTCTTTCATCATTTTCTCTTCGAGTTCCCACGTTGCTTCCTCAATATTGTGGTTTCTCCATATCACCTTCACAGAAGGTATCACTTTATTCCTGAGCACTTGTTCTTTCCTGTCGACTATCTGGATAGGAACCTCTTCATAAGACAAATCTTTTTTGAACTGCAACGGTTCGTACTCGATTACGTGCTTGTAATCGGGTTTATATGGTCGTAACACCGAAATATGAAAAACATTATGAATGTTTTCCAACTCTGGAGGTAGAGAGCTACCTCATAAGCTACCTCTCCAACTTTTCGCAGCACTTCAAAGGGTCCAATAAACCTCGGGCTTAGTTTTCCCTTCTTACCGAAACGAATTTTCCCCTTCCAAGGAGAAACTTTTAGGAATACAAAAGTTCCTACGTCGAATGCACGATCTTGTCTGTGTTGATCAGCATACTTTTTCTGTCTGTCTTGTGCTGCTACTAATCTTGTCTTGATGAGTTTAACAACGTCAGCAGTTTGTTGTACCAATTCTGGTCCTAACAGTTGATGTTCACCAACTTCATCCCAGTACAGTGGAGTTCTGCACTTTTTGCCGTATAACGCTTCGTAAGGCGGCATGCCGATGCTCGCGTGATAACTATTATTATAGGCGAATTCCACCAACGGTAATTTCTCTTCCCAGCTTCATTTGAAATCCATGATGTATGCTCTCAACATATCTTCCAATGTCTGGATTGTTCGTTCGCTTTGGCCATCTGTTTGCGGATGATATGCCGTACTCATTCGCAACTGTGTTCCCATACATTCTTGTAGTCTCTTCCAGAAGTTTGATGTGAACCTCGGATCTCTGTCTGACACAATTGACACTGGAACTCCATGTCTTGCAACGATCTCTTTAATATATAGTTTTGCTAGCTGATCAAGATTGAATCTAATCTTTATTGGCAAAAAGTGTGCAGATTTTGTCAGTCTGTCTACTATTACCCAAATCGCATCGTATCCTTTCTGAGTAGTTGGAAGACCCACCACAAAATCCATCGTGATATGTTCCCACTTCCATTCCGGTATTTCTAACGGTTGAAGTAATCCGCTGGGTCTTTGATGTTCGGCTTTTACTCTTTGACATGTCAAACATTTAGCCACGCATTCTGCAACATCCCTTTTCATATTCGGCAACCAAAAATGTCGGCGTAAATCTTGATACATTTTCGTGCTTCCTGGATGAATCGAATATCTTGTGTTGTGTGCTTCGGTTAAGATTTTGTCTTTCAATTCTAGCACTGCTGGAACCCAAATTCTTCCCTCGAACCGTAGTAATCCTTCGGTATCGACCTTGTATTTTAAATCACCGCCTTCAACCAGATTCTCTTTGATTTTCCCACACTCTTCATCTTGTAGTTGAGCATCCTTCACTTTGTCCACTAAAGTTGGACCAGCTTCTATATGAAATAGTTGTTCGTCGGATTCCTGTGGAAATTTGATTTCCAGTTCTAACTTTTGTCATTGCTGAAATGAGCTCCTCCTGAGTTGTTATCAGCATTAATTTCTCCCGACCTTTCCTACTTAAAGCATCCGCAACCACATTCGCTTTTCTCGGATGATAAAAGATCTCACAATCGTAATCCTTTATCAATTCCATCCATCTCCTCTGACGCATGTTCAGGTCCTTCTGAGTGAAAATATACTTCAGACTTTTGTGGTCTGTGTAGATCTCACATTTCTCTCCATAAAGATAGTGTCTCCATATCTTCAGAGCAAATACAACTGCAGCCAATTCCAAATCATGAGTCGGATACCCTTTCTCATAATCCTTCAGTTGTCTTGATGCATAGGCAATAACTTTACCGTTTTGCATAAGAACACAACCCAATCCTTTGTGTGAGGCATCACTATACACCACAAAATTTCTTGTATTGTCTGGTAATGTCAACACAGGTGCCACACTTAGCTTCTTCTTCAAATCTTGAAAACTTTCTTCACATTTCTCCGTCCACACGAATTTTACAGCTTTCCTTTTCAAATTGGTTAGCGGAGTGGCTATCTTAGAAAAATCTTGTATAAATCTTCTATAATAACCGGCCAGCCCCAAGAAACTCCTCACCTCCGAAGGTGTTCTTGGTTGTTCCCAATTGATTACAGCTTCCACTTTCGATGGATCTACTGAAATCCCATCTTTATCAATCACATGACCCAAAAATTGTACACGATCAAGCCAAAATTCACACTTAGAGAACTTCGCGTACAACTTTTCCTTTCTTAGTGTCTCCAATGTCATACGTAAATGTTCCACGTGTTCTTCTTGAGTTTTGGAATACACCAGAATGTCGTCGATAAACACCACTACGAACTTGTCTAAGAATGGTTTAAATACCCTGTTCATCAAATCCATGAACGCGGCAGGAGCATTTGTTAAACCAAAAGACATCACCAGAAACTCGTAATGTCCGTACCGAGTTCTGAATGTTGTTCTAGGTATATCCTCCTTTCTTACCTTTAATTGGTGATACCCACTTCTCAAATCTATTTTTGAGAAGTATTTAGCACCCTTCAACTGATCAAACAAGTCATCTATTCTAGGTAACGGATACCTATTCTTAATAGTGACGTTGTTTAACTCCCTATAATCAATGCAAAGACGCATTGATCCGTCCTTCTTTTTCACAAATAATACCGACGCTCCCCACGGTGACACGCTTGGTTGAATATACTTCTTGTCCAGCAGTTCTTGCAGTTACACCATGAGTTCCTTCATTTCTACCGGAGCCATTCTGTACGGGGCCTTTGATATCGGTGCAGTTCCTGGCACTAAATCGATTACGAACTCAATCTCTCTATCAGGCGGTAGTCCTGGCAAATCCTCTGGAAATACATCAACGAATTCTCTAACCACTGGTATCTCCTCCAGTTTTACACCCTTCTTCTGAGTATCGATTATGTAAGCTAAATAGGCCACACAACCTTGACTCAACAACTTCTTGGCCTGCATAATCGTCAGACATTTCATTTGTCTAGGTGATTTGCTACCATGGAAAACTACCTTTGACGGAGTCATAAGGTTTACACACTTCTTGTGACAATCAATTACTGCTCCATATTTGAACAGCCAATCCATTCCCAAAATTACATCAAATTCCCCGAGTCTAATCGGAATCAAATCTACCAACAAGATATTCTCCTTAATGTTCACCCTACAGTTCTTGTATACGAATCTAACAGGGATTACTTCCTTATTCACAATTTCTATGTTCAAAGGAAAATTCAGTTCTTCTCTAGGCAATTCTAACCTCTTGGCAAATTCATCAGATATAAACGAGCAAGTAGCACCCGAATCAAATAATACATATGCATTAATATCATTGATTGTGATAATACCTGACACCACATCTTTTGATTACACAGCATCTTGCACAGCCATGTCGAAGGTTCTGGCTGTGGGTTTGTTTGATGCTACAGGTCCTGTAATGGCCCATGTACTTCCATTATTACCTCCATTGCTTCTGGTTGTCCCTCCCTCCTTCTTAGGGCATTCACGAGTAAAATGATCCTTGGATCCGCACGTGAAGCACGCCTTCTTCTTCGGTTGAGTGTAGTTTGGGGCGATGTGACCCTCCTGGCCACAATTGTAGCAAACTCGTTTCCCCATCAAGCACGCACCCTTGTGAAATTTCCCGCATGTCGCACATGCTTCAAACTTTTTGTTTTGCTCGTTACCCTGATGGTTTCTAGCACCCATGTTCCCATTCCACTTTCTCTTCAAGCTGTTGTTGCTGTTGTTGTTGTTGTTGTTGTTGTTGTTTCCACTGCTACCACCTCCATTCTTAATCTCATTCTCATTCTTTTTCTTCTTTTGTTCCTGATTGAACTTTGTCACTGCCTCACCTCCACCTTCAACGAGTACTGCTTTCTCCATCACCGCTGTAAATGTCTTCAACTGGAACAGGAAAACCCTACTGTACAGCCAGGGCTTCAGTCCCTATTCAAATCTCTTCGCCTTACGTTCGTCTGTGCTAACTTGATATGGCGTGAATCTTGCCAATTCGTTGAATTTCGCGGCATACTCAGATACCGTCATCGTTCCTTGTTTTAGTTCCAGAAACTGAACCTCTAACTGACTCTTAGAACTCTCTGGGAAGTAGGTCTCGAAGAATAACTCCTTAAACCTATCCCAAGTCATCACTCCTGGTCCTTCCCGGGTTTTATTGGCCTGCCACCAATAACTAACTTCTGCTTTCAACATGAATGTTGCAAAAGCAGTCTTCTGTTCATCCCCTATCTTAGCGACTTCAAATATCTTCTCAATCTCCATAATCCAGGTTTGTGCCTCGACCGGATTCATTGACCCACGAAATTCAGGTGGTCCGACCGCCTTAAACTCCTTAAACGTTGTGCCTTGGTTTTGAGGTTGATTCTGCAACACTCCTGTTAGTAATGTCACTAGTTGTTGAACGGGATTATCATCAACATCGTTATTGTTAGTTCTCGCATTGGTTCTCTGACGGGCTGGTTCACGTCTGGGAGGCATTTTCTGTTAGAAAAAAAAACATCTATTAGACTATTACCCAACTTCTTTAAGTATTTTGTAATTAACTTGTCCTCATAAAAAAAAAAAACCACATAACACTTTTGAATAAAATAATAGTTTTTTATTTACTTATTCATCATAACCTTTTTGGAAAACATAAAACAACAGCATCACTACTATCTACATTACATTCCTGAACTACAAAAGTTTCAGGACACATCATCATTCTGATATCCCATGGTTACTTAACACTCGGGATTTACACATTATTTAACACTTATTACTTGCAAAAGAGATAAATTTCCTACGATGATCTATTAAGATAATCAGTAGCCTTTTGACGCTCTTCTTTCATAACACGGAACATGGTTCGATGATCTAACACGTATGACGGCAGAGTCTCGAACTGAATTGGATAACCCATGACCCGATCTTGAGCTCGATTGATCACGTTATTGAATACTTTATCCATCTCTTCCATCTTCATCCTCTTTGTTTGTGCGTCCCTTACTGCTCTTCTAGTTCGTTGATAAGCTTCCTCGTATGCGTCTTCAGCTCTCGCCCTCTTGGAAGCTTCTTCATTCAGCTTTTTCTTCAGTTCCACGACCATCTCGATCAGTTGTTCCTTCTCTCCTTCAGTCTGCATCAGCTTCTCTTTAGCATTAGTTAGACGTTCATCTCGATCCTGGATGTCATCGTCCTTCTGTGTCATTGTAGTCTGTTGTTCAGCTACTATCTCCTGTAACTCCTCAACTGTGTCCTGAAGTTCCACGTTACGGTCATAGACTTCATCATACATACGAGCAGCCATCGAGGTTAGTGGAGTCTCCTCCTCCTCGTCCTCGTTATCTTCATCCTCCTGTGGCAACTCCACGGGATCCTCCTCATCCGTCTCCACATCATCATCCTCATCTTCAACCACTTTGACCAACGGGGCTGACTCCCGTGGCAGTAGTTGTTCTCAAACTACCTGAATGTCGCGAGGCTCCTCCTCTATAGGCATTTGAGGTCCCTCCTCCCTAGCCTGACTGGATTCTCCGACATTAGTCATCCTGACAATAAAATTTTAAATTTTTAGTTATTAATCATTCTACTCGACACTCGCGAGCACATAAGTTATAAACACATAAGCACATAAGTGTTTTATTACCTCTTCCTTAAAAACTCGATAAGAGTTATCTCCACTATCTTTTCAAAGGTTACTTCCTAAGGCTTTTTCCCCCACCTAAGGTTCATAACCTAAAGCTGTGATACCAACCTGTGACACCCCCAAATCCTGGTACTTCATTACCTCAAGATTTGGTGTTCACGTTATCAAAACATTCATTTTTAACTACCCAATCATAATAGAATTGAATAATAAAAGAAAACCTGCCCATACAGGATTAAACTTAAATAAAAAATCTCCCAGGTTATCCAACCTTTAACAACAATCATTCAAATGAGGAAAATTAAATAACTTCATTACAATCCTTAAATCAAATTCTGAAAGTAAACTATCAAAACTATTACAAGTCTTCAGTATTTATTCATCTTCCCTTTTTCCTTACTGGTGCTAGGTACGCCACCCGTTTCAACTTTAGCTGTAAGAAATTTTACAGGCAAGAGTGAGCAAACAAGGCCCACTTGAAATAACAATAAGTAAATCTTTAAACTTTCACATCAATTGCCAATATTAGGCTCAATAGAACTGAACAATATATTCTATTAACTTTCTGAAAATTATAACATTCACTGAGGGTCTAATGACCACGAATCATGTCCACAGTTATAAGTAATCTTTCAACTTTAACTTTAACAGTCGTAAGACTATAAGGACTCCACGTACTTAGGGGGATCAACCCTTCGTACAATGTATTGTGCACAACCATTTCAATGCTAAGCGTAAACCTCTATTAAAAGAGTTGTTCATCTCAGTATTCAGAATACAAGTCCGCACCAAAGTAAGTTTGGTTTGGATAAGCTTTTAAGGGAATTTGGAATTCAACGAACATCAACTAAGGAGTAGTTGAATAAAACCAATAACACTATACTATAGAATAATCGTAACTGACTAAGTATTTCGTTCTAAGTTCATGCTTTAGGGATAATCTAATAGCATAACTATTGAATAACACATCATACCTTGCTTTGAATAACATTAAGCTAAGGTTACATCTTAGAATTTAATATCAAGCATGCACAACAAATAATAGCTTGAACGATAAACTAAAGGTACTTGCATGCTAATATAACAAGTTTAGAGTTAAGAAAGCTTGCATAATCATAATAACTATCTCAACGAAAGTGCAGAGATGAGAAACTTGTATCATCATGAATAACTGGATACAATGAAGTTGCTTAATGGAAATACTTTACTCAATAAAGTATAGCATATGAATTTTTTTGCATAACAAAGCTTTAGAATTAGAAAACTTGCTTAAGTATAACATAACAGTGAAAAGTAACTTTGCTGAATAATAAAGTAGCAAAGGTTAGGGAACTTGCCTTGTGCGTAGGTTAAACAATTACTATTCACGTTCACCCCAAGTCTTACACATACCATATGTATTGACAATACACATTAGTTACACTAACATTACCTTTATGAGTTACTTTATTACTCTTAGTATAGCTACTAACTAAGTTTAAGTTTAAACAACATCACATCTTTTCATGAACATTACTTTTTAGCTTTATTACAACTACTTAAGTGATCATGTCATTGCACCACATGTACATTAACAACTTGATACAACATCCTATTACGTGTCCAACATGTTATCATTAAGTTATACTAATACCCAAAGGGTTGCACTTGCATTCGTGCATCCCGACGCCCTCCGATTGGCTCCAAATACACAACAATCCTAAAGATGGCCATTTTGACTACTGTTACAGACCTCAAATTAAAAAACTTAAAGCATAAAAATTGTAGGTCTACTCGTCCGCTTTCCGAATCATCTTGAATTACCTCAATCGGAGTTCGTATGAAAACGTTATGGCCGTTTTACTACAGGAGGTCAAAACTGCCCAACTCGGACACTTTTCCGGCGTCGGGGCGCGGAACAGTGGCGCTGGGGCACGAGCTACAGCACTGGGGCGCGAGTTACTGGCCCATTTTGGCGCTGGGGCGCGAACCTTGGCGCCAGGGCGCGAAATTTGGCACTGGGGCGTGAATTTTGACGCTGGGGCGCCGAAACTCACAGAACCAAACCAGAAAGACAGAGCAAAGCTATTGTCTAATTTATTTTTAACAGCCAATGACATCCAACAACATGTATAACTTCATAAAAATTACACATAAAAGTTAACAATCAACTATATACCAATTATCAACCACTAATCAACACCATCATAAACTAATTATTTGAAAACACTCCTTTTAAAACAAAAATTCCATTGTTGATATATTTCTTGACACAGTGAACTAAAATTCCATACTTATAACCAGATTAATACCTTTAAAATACAAGTATACTCACATATTAACATGTATAGTTCAATTTCTCAGTTAGCATACAAATAAATATATATATATATATATATAAATATTCTACACTCAAGTTCGTACTCACATGTTTTCACTGTGAAAAATCAATTTTTTGAATATGTAATTTAGCATACCATCATATTTATATATTAAGCATACAATTATATACAAATATATATATGCTAGTATAACATAGTTTACAAGAATTTTGTAACAACTTATACACAGTGAAGTTGAAGAACACAGACTATCAAATTCACAGTAAATATATGGCGTAAAAAAAATATATATGGTTACATAAACATAATTTAAGGTTATAAGCACCTACCTTTTTGTTGATAAGAATACTTGTTAAACCCTTAGAAAAGCGTGAAGAACTCTGTATTTTTCTATCTCAACTCTCTGAGAATTCTCTCCTTTCTTTTTTTTTTAGCAGACAACTCTAAGGTAAACCAAATGGCAATATACGTATACTAAAAAACCAACGCTCGCCTTTTCAATTCAATAAAAACTGACGCTCAACTAATGATCGTATTAATATAGCAGTTACTCAAAATAATATATATTATATATTTATTTTATTTAATTAATTAATAGTTTAAATTCAAAAGAAACCCAAAAGCCATAAGGCTTTGTTTGGCAACCCATTAAAATTTAAATGATTAATATACTTACACATTGTTTGACAAAACTAAATTAAATGACTTTAATTTATTTTAATAACTCTTTATCACATAGTTATTTGTCACACTTTATGAAATAACAATTTATTAAATAAATCACTTAATCACATAACTCAATCCACACAACACATTAATTATTTAAAAAATAAATAATTAACTAAACAACTCAATCAAATTGAACAATTACTTATTCAATAATAAACACATCCAATAAATATTTATATAAATTAATAAATATTTATAACTTACATTTAAAAATATGGAATGTTACACATGTTGTTAAATATCTTTGGCCAGTAGTGCAAAGATAAAATGTGTTGAGATGAACATGACTAACTGGTACAAATGAATATCTTTGGCCCGTAGTACAAAGATGAAATTATTAGTATGATTATGAACATGAACTGTGATTTGGTATAACCATGATCTTTGATGTTTCAGGTAAAGACAAGTAATGAAAATTATCGTTGTCCTGGGTGAGAAGAGGAATTTAGAACCATAAATATGATTGTGAGTTATTCACATAAATGTGGATGTGAACTGTTTATTTATGTTACAGGGATAAAACATTGCTGGTGAATTTTTAACATGGAGAAGATAATAGACTTTATGGTCTATTTGACTCTTCTAATGGATTGCTCGTTCCGCTGAAACTATGGTTGAAATTTTTTATCATCTACCATATGTTCTAAATCTCTGATTTATTATTGATGAAGGCTATTGATAATTTAATTATCTTTAGTCATGATATTCTTTACTGAGCTAGTTGTGCTCACCCTTTTACTTCACAATTCTTTCAGGTAATAAGAGTGTAGCTGGGTCGAGCGAGGGTAACAGGAAAATAGAACGGTGGTCTCTAGCTGTGGAGGTTCTCCCGAAGCAGTATAGAAAAGTTCATTTTGTAGTTTTATTTGGTGAATCCAATAGGGTAAGGTGTACCTAACTTTGGAAGGGTGTTTTGCCACTATCATACAAGATGTCTAACGACATACAACCTTGTGTCATCATAAGACATGGTTGTGCACATCCACTTGCCGAGTATATCTACGAGCACTGCCTATATAATCTTGGTGTTTGTTTGAAGTATAATTCTCAGTTAGAGACAGTGGAGATAATGATATGACAAGAGAAGACTCACCATTGGAAAGAATATGATAGTAATCTTCTCGTTTTTCTTTTGGGGTCTATTGGGTCAACCAAGGATAATTCTGTGGCCATATGATATCTATCATAACCTAGAAGCATGGCCTCCCATGTACGAGAATTTTCTTGAGCACTTTCCAAAGATTCTAATTTCTAAAACAGTTTTTGACTATACCTTTATGTAAGGTACCAATGTGATGTGCTATCCAAGGTTGGGACATGAGTCACAGTTGGTATATATTTGTATCCAAACTCACAGCATATGTGTTATTGTATTTTGCACGACAATTATTGTAATAAAGTTGTAGTTATTTTTTGTACCATGTATTTGGCGACTCAGAACAGGTTGGATGGAATGGACCTATTTTGGGGGCGTCACACATATAAAGAAACGGCAACATATAATGTCGTTGCTAATCGACGACTTTCGTTGCTTTTAAAAAATAACCAGCAACAAGCATTTTCGTTGCTGATTCAGCATAATGTCGTTGCCAAATAATATAATCAGCAACGAAAATCGTTGCTAAAAAGTTTACATTCCACAACGAAAGTAAGCTTAGACAACAAATTCCATAATTTAGTGCAACGAAAAATGTCGTTGCAAAAATGGTGTTAATTGCAACGAAAATGCATGGTCGTTTTCAAAAAAAAAGTTCATTTCGTTGCCAATTAGCAGGCTTTTTGCGACGAAATGGGATTTTTAGTAACAAAACTTTAGTTATTCTGCAACAATACATTTTGTTGCTAAATGATCGATATCTCTGTACGAAAGCCAAATTTCGTTGCAAAATGTATTACTTTTTCCAACGAAAAAAAACGTTCGTTGCGGAACAATTAGCAACGCTCATTGCACAACGAAAGACGCAACGACAGTAAAGTCGTTGCCAAAACCCTTTTGTAACGAAATTTGGCAAAGAGCAACGAAAATCGATTGTTGCTGAAGCCCTATTTTTTTGTAGTGTTTCTAACACCATAATATAATTTTTCATGTATTAAAATCATTTTAAAATAATTTATTTAATATTATAATTAAATAAATTAAATACCATTATTATACCAAAAATATTAAATATTTTTGAAATATATTCAAAATAATGAAAAACTAATTTTTAGGCTTTAAAATAATTTTTAATTTTAATAATTAAAAATCATTTTTCTCTATTTATTAATTAAAATAATTAATTTTTTAAGAAACTATCGCTAAAGAGTGCCTATAGCGATAGAACTGTCGCTATATGTGTTCTTCGTGTTCTTGAGCATTCATAGTCAGTTTACAAGTTAGCTAGTTTGACCACCAATTAATCTTTGGTTATTATGTTTCTGGGCTTGCTAATGGGTTATGATTGTAGTCCTAGTGTAATACTACAATCACAAACAAGTTCCATTGCAATAACATCACATAACAGCAAGATCCAAGCCTGCAAAGTTACTGTCAGAGGCCTTCTAGGTTTTTTGGGTTACCTAAAAACCCAGACAGGTTCGAGTGCTATGTGGCTCAAATATCTTAGGGTTCTGGTCATGTTTTTGGTGTTATAATGCTTTCACCTTGCAGTTCTCATGTCAAAGATATATATATATATATATATATATATATATATATATATATATATATATCAGATCATCATAACTATATCAAAATCACAAGATTCAATCCGGTCAACTCTTGGCAGAGAAAACTGTTCTTGAAGATTATCGGTTACCCAAAAACTTCATACGGCCAGTTGGTCAACGGTTATTTGACCACGGTTAATTTTCATTCTAGGCAAGATCCGGGTGATATAAAAGCATGGAGGTGTAGTCCTCATGTCAGGTTACAAGAACAAAACAACAACGTGGCCAAACTCATTACCAGAAGCAAGATCCGAAGCGATCAAAATGCTTGTCAGACTTTATGGGTTTCTGGGTTGTCTAGAAACTCAGTTGGTCATGGTCGGTCAACGACCTTTGACCCTTAATAACTTTTGATCTACTCACGATCTGGACTTGATTCAAGTTCCAGATCAAAGCCTACATGGCAAAGAACAGATCCATAACATAAAACACACTAAACATCTAACACAGAAGAATCTAGAGGCCCTGACATAGGACTGTCAGGCCACTTTTTTCTAATTTTCTAGATTTCTAAAAATGCTATTTTTGTGCATCTAAGTGTTATAGATCCATGACCTATCAACCAAGATTACCAAATGACACCTTAATACATAACTTTAAACCACCAATTACAACATTAACATAAGATCACATGATTTTCTAAAATTTAGGGTTTTATACCTTTTCTAGTTTGATCTTGATTTTTTGATCCTTGATCCTGTCATTGGAGGGCTAATATGATAACTTAGCTTTGATCCTCACTCTCTCTCACTCTAAGTCCCGAAATTGAAGAGAGAGAATGGGCTTGGAGAAATGAAAAAGTAAAGTATGCATTTTCTCTCTCTTAATCTGTATAAATGATATGATACAATGTATTTGATCTAACAAGTTGGCTGATACAATGGATATATGGCACATGGGAGATATATAGTTGGTAAACAACTCTTATTTTGGCAAGATTTGCACTCAACCTATTAAAAATGTGACAAAAAGGCATTTTAGACATTTTCCTTCCAAATTTAAAGGCACAAATGACATTTGCCGTAACCCTTAGGGTTTAGGGTTTAACCCTTAGATTTTTGCAATTTAACTTTTAAGATTTCCAAATTTCGGTTATCAAAATAGAAAATTAATATTTCTAAATTATAATTAGGATTCTATAATTATATTGAAATTTCCTAATCATAATTCAAGATTGATAATTAGGATTAATATTTTCTAATTAAAATTGCTAATTTAGCAATTAGGGTCATAATTGTACATTAGGGTTTATAAATAGAAAATATTATTTCTAGTTTAGAAAATAGGTTTTCTAATTAGATTAGGGTTTCCTAATTACTTATAACTTGAAAATTAGGATTAATGTTTCCTAATTAACATTAAAATTATTAAACTAATAATTAGGTTTTTCCTAATTATAAATTAGGGTTTCTCTAATCTAGAAATTAGGATTTTCTACATCAATTAGGGTTTTAAACATTAAAATAATGGTTTTCTAATTAATTATTAGACTTTCCCTAATTAAGTCTATAATCACAAATATATACCTTGAAATTCCCAATTTAGGGTTTTCAAATTCTGAATTAGGATTTCGGATTCCCGAAACTAAAATTATGGTTTCCAGAACCGGTTTTAGGGTTTCTTATTAATAGTAAGAATTTTCTAATTGAACGTTGACGTTCTTAATATAATACTAGGGTTTGCCATTGATATAGGTTATCTGGTCAACCCTTGACCCTTAACCACATACTGTACACATATACAACCATATACACATAACATATACACGTAAACCCTTAATCCTGAATAATTCACCCCAAAAATTTAAAATTCACAAAATTCCTTCCCGAAAATCTCAAATCCATTCACTTATTTTATGTCTAGGTTTATTATTTAACCTTTAATCCATCATTTAAGATTTAAATAATTATCTAAATTATCGGGTTGCCACATTTACCTCTTATTCTAAAAATTTCGTCCCCGAAATTTATCTTACACCTTATACCATGCACCATGCACCATTCATACACAGCATCACATGCTACCCAATACATTCCTCACAAGAGTAAAATTTTCAAATATTGCTGAGGAGTCATATAGACTATTATCTGTCATTTTCGCAAAGATTTTATGGAAATTCATGAGCAAACCGCACTGGTCTTATGAACGTAGTGGGTGATCAGCCCGTTCTGTCCTGTACTGGCCCAGTAATACTGGTGATTGGAACAATTTTTTTCCCGTACCTTCTATTCCATCCGCCTTAGGCGCACAAAATTTTTACCTCAGTCTTATCATAGAATTCCGTACCAAAACAATTTGGTTCGGGAAAGTTTTCAAAGAACGCTTAGAATTTTCATAAACGTTGGTCTAGCCGAATCAAATAGCATAGACTCATATCAATAATTCAATTCAATCGAAATATTTAGGTATAGCCAAACCTCGTTGGCAAATTAAAATTTTAAAAAAAATTAGTTTGAAAATGACGTCATGATGCCGTACTGTATTAACAGCCCGTTTGAGGATGCCGTCACCGAGTGACTTTGTCATAACACATCATACAATATTGGAACAACGATTTTAGATCAAATTTAACACTAAGTATTCCTGCATTTATAACTCTATTAACTTTTTATCATCTCTGCACCAGGTTACATGGTACATAAGTGATAAATAAAAATATAATTTTGATATTTCAAATCATTATCATCTAGTTGAAACAAGTAACATAGACTACTCTTTAAATCGTTCAAAAACTATTGCAATTCAGTTTTATCATCTCAACAGGTAGCGATGTGTCGGTGGCCCGAAGTCCACTCATACACAATAGTCACCAGGAGTTGAGAATATAAATTCATTTTCAAAATCACATAGTGCGTTTTTAGCTTGATGTCAAAAATTTCGAGTCTAGCATAGCTAGAAGATTTGGAAAACTTATATCTCCACTAATGATCAATTGCTTAGTAATCTATCTATTCCTATTATCCTCAATACTCCTTTCACACGTGGTTCTACCCAGTTCGTCAAACCGCACTCATGAGTTTAGGAACTTTCCACAATCATATGAGTTTAAGAACTTGTCATAGCAAGACCTTTGGCGTCCATTCGCTGAGGGGTTCATAAACGTTTCATATAATTATGAGTCACGAACGTATCATAAGTATGAGTTTTAAGAACTCGTACTTAACCTTATATACACATGAGAAACGAATCACCCTCTTAACATGCATATAGCAAATAGCGCGACACAGATCTAATCTTAACTCCCTTCTCAATAAAAATTTCATTAAATCCGTATCCATAATCCTTTCTTGAATCTGTACCAACTCATAGTACAACATACACATCAATCTTGCTATAAACATTTCAATCATTAGATTGATTCTTCTCCCTGCTATCACCTTATTAGATCACGGGGTGATCTCATCGTATATTACGATTCATTTCTATACTATGATCGTTTTATTTTATGATCTCTTGTCCCTGTACGTTGTCTTTTAGACTCTATCTATTCACCATTACTGTTCACCTTTATTATCTGAGTTAGGGAACTCTGTATTTTAATAAATCGCTGAGATTCGTCTTTGAATCTTACCGACACACTAACTCTATTTGAGTTAGTACTTATCCTAATCACTGCGGTTGTTAGTCTCAGGTATTCCTACCTAAGGTTCATAAGCTACAACTTTGATACCAACTGTGAGAGCCCCAGATCCGGGTCCCGAATCACCGCGGATCCGGTACAATCATTCTATCACTATTACAGAAGATATAAACATAAATTGTTTATACAATACATTTACACACTTTTCCCCAAGGTCGAGTAACCTTCACATATACACAATTCATTATCCTGTCTAACATATAACATTATTATTATACTATACTCTTACATTTCTAGCTGCACATATTATCCCAAGTTGGACTTGGCCTTGTCCTTTCTTGTATCTGACGTATTCGTCTTAATCTGCAATGTTAATCATAATATAGCAAGGGTGAGCAAGAAGTTTACCCAGCAAGTTTAAGTTCAATAAATTAAGGATATATCATGATTGAAATAATTGAACAAAAGCTGGCTACAGTTCTATAATATAATTACGAACTAGCATGAACAAATTTTACATAGCTGCATGAACATTGAACATGAACATATATATATATATATATATATATATATATATATATATATATATATATATATGGACCTAATGATAATGTTGGTGATCATCCTTTCATACCTGATGAATACATGCAGTATGCATGGAGTGCGATTTAATAATTGTTAGACATGGCAATCAGAAATGATTAACTACAAGTATAATTAAATAATACAACTCGAGGCCGAGTTAAGAAAAACTTTCCTGATCTGTTGATTATCGTTATGCAATTTAATAAGCTTTGTCTGAAGACCTATTATTAATAATATTGAGTTCCAAGTATTAGAATAATATTATCACAGTATTTAACATAACCAAACACATTATCACATAACCCTATCAGTCTATAACACACATAAGACCTAACCTTAAGTCAAACTTGTATAGTCCGAGTCGAGTTCGGTACAATTCTGACATCCCGACGGCCTAGTCAGACAATTATCGAGTTTAAGTTCAATTAAACTCTGGCTAAACACTTAACAATAATCTTATATAATTTTATTATCAGTCAAAATAATTTTCGTAAGCTCGTAATAATTTTCAGATAATTATTACCATTTAACATGATTTTTCATTCTTTAATATCGTATTTATATGAATTAAATACCACATAATTCCTTATTCATTAATATTTATTTAATATCAAATATTAATAAAAATCATAACATAATATTATAATACATTTATAATATATAAAAGTATTTTTAATACCTTAAAATCATATTTATATAATTTTTAAACACTTAAATCCATTATCCGATAATTGCCATTAATATTGAATAATAATATTTTTCATGACAAAATATCAAAAAAATTATTTTATAACTTTAAAATATTTTTCTAACCCTTAAATCATTTTTATATGATTTTTAAATTATTAATTCTAATTTTCCATAATTTATTTAATGTAGTCATTAAATAAATCCATTATCATTAATATCAATTTATTAATGAAATTCATCATAAAATATCAAAAGTTATTAAAAATAACTTAAAATATTTTCTAACACCATAATATAATTTTTCATGATTTTTCATGTATTAAATCATTTATAAATAATTTATTTAATATTATGATTAAATAAATTAAATACCATTATTATTCCAAAAATATTAAATATTTATGAAATATATTCAGAATAATTAAAAACTAATTTTCAGGCTTTAAAATAATTTTTAGGAGTTTATTTTGTATTTTTAATAATTAAAAATAAATTTTCTCTATTTATTAATTAAAATAATTAATTTCTTAAGAAACTATCACTAAAGAGTGCCTATAGCGACATAACTGTCGCTATTGGTGTTCTTCGTGTTCTTGAGCATTCATAGTCAGTTTACAGGTTAGCTAGTTTGACCACCGATTAATCTTTGATTATTATGTTTCTCGGCTTGCTAATGGGTTATGACTGTAGTCTTAGTGTAATACTGCAATCACAAACAAGTTCCATGGCCATAACATCACATAACAACAAGATCCAAGCTTGAAAAGTTATTGTCAGAGGCCTGTTGGGTTTTCTAGGTTACCCAGAAACCCAGACAAGTTCGAGTGCTCACTATGTGGCTCAAATATCTTAGGGTTCTGGTAATGTTTTTGTGTTATAATGCTTTCACCCTATAGTTCTCATGTCAAAGAACATGTATATATTATCAGATCATCATAACTATATCAAAATCACAAGATTCAATCCTGTCAACTCTTGTTAGAGAAAACGGTTCTTGAAGATTCTGGGTTACTCAGAAACTTCATACGGCCAGTTGGTCAACGATTATTTGACCACGATTAATTTTCATTCTATTCAAGATCTGGGTGATATAAAAGCATGGAGGTGTAGTCCTCATGTCAGGTTATAAGAACAAAACAACAACGTGGCCAAACTCATTACCAGAAGCAAGATCCGAAGCGATCAAAATGCTTGTCAGACTTTCTAGGTTTATGGGTTGCCTAGAAACTTAGTTGGTCATGGTCGGTAAACGACCTTTGACCCTTAATAACTTTTGATCTACTCACGATCTGGACTTGATTCAAGTTCCAGATCAAAGCCTTCATGGCAATGAACAGATCCATAACATAAAACACACTAAACGTCTAACACAGAAGAATCTAGAGGCCCTAACATATGACTATCATACCACTTTTTTCCAATTTTCCAGATTTCTAAAAATGCTATTTTCGTGCATCTAAGTGTTATAGATCCATGATCTTTCAACCCAGATTACCAAATGACACCTTAATACATAACTTTAAACCACCAATTACAACATTAACATAAGATAACATGATTTTCTAAAATTTAGGGTTTTATACCTTTTCTTGCTTGATCTTGATTTTCTAATCCTTGATCCTATTATTGGAAGGCTAATATGATAACTTAGCTTTGATCCTCACACTCTCTCACTCTAAGTCCCAAAATTGAAGAGAGGGAATGGGCTTGTAGAAATGAAAAACTAAAGTATGCATTTTATCTCTTAATCTATATAAATGATATGATACAATGTATTTGATCTAACAAGTTGGCTGATACAATAGATATATGGCACATGGGAGATATATAGCTGGTAAACAACTCTTATTTTGGCAAGATTTGCACTCAACCTTTTAAAAATGTGACAACAGGGCATTTTAGACATTTTCCTTCCAAATTTAAAGGCACAAATGACATTTGCCCTAACCCTTAGGGTTTAGCGTTTAACCCTTAGATTTTTGTAATTTAACTTCTAAGATTTCCAAATTTCGGTTTTCAAAATAGAAAATTAATATTTCTAAATTATAATTATGATTTTATAATTATATTAAAATTTCCTAATCATAATCAAGCTTGCTAATTAGGATTAATATTTTCTAATTAAAATTGCTAATTTAGCAATTAGGGTCATAATTGTACGTTAGGGTTTATAAATAGAAAAATAATCTTTATAATTTAGAAATTAGGTTTCCTAATTAGATTAGGGTTTCTTAATTACTTATAACTTGAAAATTAGGATTAATGTTTCCTAATTAACATTAAAATTATTAAACTAACAATTAAGTTTTTCCTCATTATAAATTAGGGTTTCTAATCCAGAAATTAGGGTTTTTCACATCAATTAGGATTTCAAACTTTAAAATTAGGGTTTTGTAATTAATTATTAGAATTTCCCTAATTAAGTCTATAATCACAAATATATACCTTGAAATTTCCAATTTAGGGTTTTTAAGTTTTGAATTAGGGTTTCGGATTCCCGAAACTGAAATTAGGGTTTCCAGAACCGGTTTTAAGGTTTCTTATTAATAGTAAGAATTTTCTAACTGAATGTTGATGGTCTTAATATAATACTAGGGTTTGCCACTGATATATGTTATCTGGTCAACTCTTGACCCTTAACCACATACTGTATACATATACAACTATATACACAGAACATATACACTTAAACACCTTAATCTTGAATAATTCACCCCAAAAATTTTAAATTCAAAAAATTCCTTTACGAAAATCTCAAATCCATTCACTTATTTTATGTTTAGGTTTCTTATTTAACCTTTAATCCATCATTTATGATTTAAATAATTATCTAAATTCTCAGGTTGTCATAGGAGCCAAAAGCAACATATCGTGTGTAGATTCGAGCAAGAACGGGAAAAGAAAGATAAAAGGCCGCGAAATAGGAAATTCCGATAATAACCAAGAGGACGCTAACAAAATAGAAAAGTGTACAAACTATGACAAGAAACATGAAGGCGTATGCAGGAAGGGGGAAAAGATATGTTACATTTGCGGACATGAGGGACATATCTCTCATCATTATCCCGACTTTAAGTTAGGTGCATGTTTTCTTTGTGGGATGGAAGGTCATCGAGCGAAAGGTTGTCCAGGATCTGGAAAAGGTGTAGTGAACAAGTAGTATAAGTACTGTTTGAATATGTGTGTTCTATGACAAGTATGTTTGTGTAATGTAATATTTCCAACTTTTTTATAAGTTGTAGCAGCGATTCCCGACTTTTGTTGTCACAGAGGGATATCGGATGTTTAAAGCAGTATGTGCTATGTTATGTACTATGAAATAGTTGAATGAATATGAATTTATGTTTGGTTAATAAAACAAGTTTAAAATATTAAACTTATACGATAAGGTTTAGAATGTAAGTTAATAAAATATAGATTATGTTTTATTTAACCAAATAATGCCGCCAAGACGTCAAACTCGAAACCAAACGACAGTAGAATCTGTCAACAATGTTGGAGGACAACAACCAGACCTGATGCAGAATTTCGCGAACATGATAGCTCGAGCCATGCAGAATGGAATGCTGGCCACGGGAAGTCAACCAGACAATCGAGTTGCGAACTTCAAAGATTTTAAGGCTGTAGGACCGCCAGAATTTAGAGGTACCACTAACCCAATAGAAGCCAAATCTTGGCTTAAGAAAATATAAAAAGCGTTTGTAGTCGCTAGGGTTGCTGAGGGTTAAAAAATAGCTTTTGCCACCTATATGATGAAAGGAGAGGCGAATTTTTGGTGGGAGGCAAATCAAGCTAGGGCAGGAGAAGTAGTGATAGCATGGACTAGGTTTAAGACGGTATTCTTTGAGAACTATTTCTCGTCCAGTGTGCAGGCTAGGATGGAGGTGAAGTTTTTGGAGTTGAAGCAGTAGAACATGACAATTGCGGAGTATGCCGCAAAGTGCATTGAATTAGCTAGGTTTGCTCCGCATCAAGTTGATACGGAGGAAAGGAAGGCAAGGAGGTTTGAGCTGGGCTTAAAACCCTGGCTCTACAATAAGGTGGCGGTATTGCAGATAAATACTTTTGCAACACTTTTGGAAAAGCCTATCATAGCCGAAGGGGGAAGTGAAGCCATGAGCCTCTAAAATAAGGATAAAAAGAACAAGGGTAAGGTTGAGGGAGCTGGGAAGGTAGAAGTAGGTAGTGGTAGTGGGAATGGAAAAAGAAAGTGGAACAATTTTGGAAATGTCCAAGTCAAACAGGAAGGTGTGAGGAAGCAGGCTGTGCAGTGTAAGAATTGTGGGAAGAATCATTCAGGTGAGTGTCTTAGTGGTTAGTTTGTGTGCTATAAGTGAGGACAAGAGGGACATATCTCTCCCAACTGCCCCAATCCTAGGATGAACGGTGGGTGTTTTCTATGTGGATCAACAGAACATAAGGTAAAGGAATGTCCGAAAAGGAGAATGGATGTAGGAAGCGTGAATGCTGGGAAAGGTAGCGGAACACTGGCGATAACAGGACCAACTTCAACAAACTCAATCGCAAGAGTCTTCAACATGACCGTTCAGGATACCGTAGCAGTCGGGGATGGAACTCCAGGTATTATTAATATGGATTTTATTTTCGTATATATGATTTTTCTTAAATATAGTAAATTATGTTATAAAGAAATTTTGAGGAAGAAATTTGAGTTCTGTTAGAAATCAAATTTTCGTATAATCAGATAGATAAGTTATGTGTTGAATATTTAAATATCAGTTCGATCAAACCTGATCGGGATCTACTTGAAGTGATTGTGTATGATATTTTCCCTAGTATCTATAAGTTTTAAAGCGGTGATTCCGGGGACGGAATCCTTATACGGGAGTGTGAATGTAATAACCCAATATTTTCAATATAATTAAATAAGAAATTTTGCTTATAATTTTTTTTTTATATAAAGGTGGGAATATGTGCAAAGTAAAGTGTAACATTCCATATTTTTTTTAAAATATAAGTTATAAATATTTATTGATTGATATAAATATTTATTGGATGTGTTTATTAGTGAATAAGTAATTGTTCAATTTGATTGAGTTTATTTAGTTAATTATTTATTTGCTAAATAATTAATGTAATTAGTTAATTATTTATTTGTTAAATAATTAATGTGTTATGTGGATTGAGTTATGTGGTTAAGTGATTTATTTAATAAATTATTATTTCATAAAGTGTGACAAATAACTATGTTATAAAGAGTTATTAAATTAAATTAAAGTAGTTTAATTTAGTTCTTTGCCAAACAAGGCTTAAGTATTAATCCTTAAATTTTAAATGGGTTGCCAAACGAAGCCTTATGGCTTTTGGGTATCTTTTGAATTAAAATTATTAATAAAATAAAACAAATATATAAATGAAATATATTTATATTTATTAGTTATACGTTATATGTTTAATAACTGATATAATAAGTAGGCTTATTATTGCCATATCAGTTTTATTCTACGTATATCAGTTTTGGGTTTACGCTCATTGTTAGTACCTAGTCTATCATTGAGAGAAGTAAGAAAAGAGAAAGGAAAAGTTCAGAGATTTTGAGAAGAAGCCAAGTGCAAGATTGTCCAAAACAAGTTTTGAATTACAAGTTTTCTAGAACAAATTAAAGGTAGGTTGTACAAACCTTATAATATATGTTTACGTTATATAGTTTTTAAGAAATTGTATGTCTTTGTTTTCTTGTCATAACCGTGTACAAGTTTTACCAAATTGTCTGTAAACCTTGTTCCAGAAATTGTTTTAGTATTACATGTTGTGTTGTTATAACTAGCATGTATATATAGGTGTGTAGGTGTTGTATGCTAAATTATCATTGAGGAAGATAACTTGGTTTTTCAGTGAAAATTTATATACGAACATATGTTTTGAAAAATAACAAAATTTGTATGTGATTCGATAAATTGTATGCTAACTGAGGAATTGAACTATACATGTTAATTTGTTATGTTGGTATAGTTGTATTTCAAAGGAATAAAAATTTGTTGATAACAGTGGAAATTTTCGTTCACTGTAATTTATATTTCATCAATGGATTTTTACTTTAAAACACAGTGTTTCAAAGAATTAGTTTATGGTATTGATAATTAATGATTGGTGATGGATATATTGATGATTGTTAACTTTTATGTGTAATTTTCATGAAGTTATACATGTGTTAGATGCCATTGGTTGTTAAAAATAAATTAGACAGTAGCTTTGCTCTGTCTTTCGGGGTTGGTTCTATGAGTTTCGGCGCCCCAGTGTCAAAATTCACGCCCCAGCGCCAAATCTCGCGCCCTGGCGCCAAGGTTCGCGCCGCAGCGTCAAAAATGGGCCCGTAGCTCGCGTCCAGCGCTGAAGCTCGCGCCCCAGCGCTGATGCTCGCGCCCCAGCGCCGTAGCTCGCGCCCCAGCGCCACTGTTCCGCGCCCCGGCGCCGGAAAAGTGGCCTAGTTGGGCAGTTTTGACCTCCTGTAGTAAAATGGCCATAACGTTTTCATACGAACTCCGATTTAGGTAATTCATGATGATTCGGAAAGAGGACGAGTAGACGTACAACTTTAATTCTTTAAGTTTTTTAATTTGAGGTCTGTAACAGTAGTCAAAATGGCCATCTTTAGGACTGTTGTGTATTTGGAGCAAATCGGAGGGCGTCGGGATGCACGAATGCAAGTGCAACCCTTTGGGTATTAGTATAACTTAATGATAACATGTTGGACATGTATTAGGATGTTGTATCAAGTTGTTAATGTACATGTGGTGCAATGGCATGATCATTTAAGTAGTTGTAATAAAGCTAAAAAGTAATGTTCATGAAAGATGTGTTGTTTAAACTTAAACTTAGTTAGTAGCTATACTAAGAGTAATAAAGAAACTCATAAAGGTAATGTTAGTGTAACTAATGTGTATTGTCAATGCATATGGTATGTGTAGGACTTGGGGTGAACGTGAATAGTAATTGTTTAACCTACACACGAGGCAAGTTTCCTAACCTTTTCTACTTTATTATTCAGCAAGGTTACTTTTCACTGTTATGTTATACTTATGCAAGTTCTCTAACTCAAAACTTCATTGTGCAAGTTTCCTTAACTCTATTTTTATAACTGAGCAAGTTTTCTAAACCTTATCTTTTGATATTGAACAAGTTATTATTGTCTTTAACTTGTTTCGTTGTATGCAAGTTTTATAAATCTTATCTTTTGATATTGAGCAAGTTTTATCTAATACTAGAACTTCATTGTACAAGATTGAATTCATTAAACACATTATTGCTTTAATTCCATTTCAATTGTACAAATGGCTAACTTTACACTTTCGTAGAGTTAGATTGTTTATTGTTGATTAAACTCGTGTATCTATTGGTTTACGAGGATGCATGTTATGATTATTCCTTGATTATGCTATTAAATTATTCCTAAAGCATGATGTTAGTTTATAAATATCCATTCAACTATGATTATTCCATAGTATACAGTTATGTTGTTTGTAATCAACTAACCCTTAGTTGATTACCGTTGAATTCTAAATTACCCCATGATGTATCCAAACCAAACTCACTTTGGTACGGACTTGTATTCTAAATACTGAGAAGAATAACTCTTTTATAAGAGGTTACGCTTAGCGTTGAAATGATTGTGCACAATACATTGTACGAAGGGTTGATCCCCCTAAGTACGTGAAGTCCTTATAGTCTTATGACTGTTAAAGTTTAAGTTGAAAAATTACTTATAACTGTGGACATGATTCGTGGTCATTAGACCCTCAGTAATTGATTAAAGTTTTTAGAAAGTAATGGAACTTATTGTTCAGTTCTATTAAACCTAATGTTAGTACATGATGTAAAGTTAACTGATTTATTTATTATTATTTCAAGTGGGCCTTGCTTGCTCACTCTTGCCTGTAAACATTCTTACAGCTAAGGTTGAAACTGGTGATATACCTAGCACCAGTAAAGGGAAAGGAAAGATTAAGCAATGCTGAAGACCTGTAATAGTTAGACAGTTTATTTTTAGACTTTGTTTAAAGATTGTAAAGAAGTTTATATTAATTTAATTTCCGCATGAATGAATGTTTGTAAAGGTTAGATAACCTGGGAGATTTTTATTTAAGTTTAATCCTGTATGGGCAGGTTTTATTTATTTAATTTTATCAATTGGGTAGTTAGTAATGAATGTTTTGATTACGTGAACACCAAATCTTGAGGAAATGAAGTACCGGGATTTGGGGGTGTCACATAAAGTATATGTATATATGTGATAAATAAAATTTATTTATTACATGAATAATTGTAAATAATTTCTTTTTAAGAATTACTGATCATTATAGATTATATTCTTATAATAAACTTAATTTGTAATAAAAATATTTAGTATTTATTTTCCATGAAAATATGATTATTGTATATATGATATGATTATTAGGATTATTATGATAAGTGATGTAATACTCGAGAATTTTCACGTCTTATTAAATGAATATATTAATAGAAATAAATATTTATGTGAATATAAGTGTTAATGTTTTGTAAGTTAAATAATTCAAATTGTTTCGTATTAGATTAATACGTATTAAGAAGTGTGGAAATGGTAATGAGAATTGTGAAATGCCTTGTGTGGCATATTGTGAAATAAGGAAATTCACTAAGTATGTTAAAAAGATAATTAGGAAGATTAATCGCGTTTGATCATGTGATTTCATATAGTTAATGAGTACACTCTTAGATTTGTAATATCACTCGTGTGGACATTAATTCATGTCGTATAAAACTAGTATGGCGATGGAGTTTGACACTGGCTTGAAGCTAAACTAGTTTTGGCACTGTCAGGGTACAGTGCAGCTGCGCCGTCCCAGCAGTACAAACTGGCGCAGCTGCGCCAGTGGTTAGTTGGGGAAAATTATTTTCTACTTTAGAAATTAAATGAAACAATTATGTGATGTGTGACATTAATAAACCATGGAATAAAGTAAGTTATGTTCGACGAAGGAATTATTAAGTGAGCCATTAATTAATATTAATTGTTAATGGTTGTGGTAGAATATTGATTAATTGATAATGGTAATTAATTAATAATATGTGATTGTTATTGTCAGCAATATGTCTATAAATACAATAAGAATTATATAGATAATTAATGGTTATGGAGATCCATAAATACATTAATCGGGGAAGAATGGATTAATTAATATTGGTGTTAATTAATCAAGGAAGTGAATAATTTATTTATTTGACATAAATAAGTAAGTTATTAATATAATAAGATTATATTGACTGTTATGTGCATGTGAGCAATGATTAAGAATATAAAATACAACTGTTTTATATAGTGTAGTGTAACATTTATGTGGATATGTATAGTAACCATATATTAAGGTTTATTAAAACTATATGGTATGAATACATCATGAAGGTGTATGTGTCAATATGTATGTGGGTATATATTAAAATAATATACCATGAACATATTGTAAGCTATTATTTTAATAAAGTATACCGGTGTAATAAAATATGCATGTACTATATGTATGTTACATTTCTATATTACATCTACTACCTTGAAATATTAAATATGTAAATCATATTGTGACATCTAGTTATAACTAATGTAGGGTTGTTATATGTATACAATACTACATAAGAATAAGGTTTGTGTATAAGTGTATAGTCTAGTATTACAAGATTTCTGGTTGTCCCAAATTTAGTGTCCAAATTGCCCTTATTTCACATTCACGTGTTTGGCAAAAAGGCTAAGGCCTATTCCTTTTTCTTCTTCCAAGCTCAAGCTAGCAATCTAGATGTCAATGATGAACAAGGAAGTGGGCACAATGATGTAAATTAACTATCATTTACCAACTCTCGCTTAACCATCATGTAATCTAACATTCTCATTGATTTAATTTGATGTATATATGCATTGTCTGTGTTCTTGTTTCTCTATAAATACAACCCATCTCCTTCTAATTTCTATTGTTGATAATTGCTAAGGAGTGAAATTGAAAGCTTTGATAGAGTGCGTGATTGTACACATATCAGTAGAAGAAGTATGATTTACCAAGCTAATTACAAAGGTATACAATTCTTTCTTGTTCTTCATTTTTAGTTTCTTTTAAATTTCCATTCTTAAATTATCAAATTCTAAATTAGGTGGAGTTAGATGATAGATAATAAGGATCGGGTAATGGTTGTATAGTTGTTATATAACTATATAAGCATGTTGAAACTGATACATGATTGTTTAGAATCAAATTTGTGAATAATTTATGTGTTTGGGCTAAAGTTCTGCCGAAACAGACTATTCCTGGCTCGAACCAGACATGGCGCAGCTGTGCCGTAATAACACTAAGGCACATCGCAGCTGCGCCGGTCTCTATTTTCAGTTTTTACTTTCTGTTAAAAATTCTGCTAAGTGTGATAAATTATTATGACTTAAACTAGCATGCAAGCATGTGTAATGGGTATATACAAGTATATTAAATAAGAGCATGTTTTACTAGATTAGCATACATGATTAACAAAGTGTGTAGTTTAAATGAATTTAGAACTTTAGAAAGGAACTTGGTATGTATGTGTGCCATGATTTTGAACTGACTTGCAAGCATGTTGGTATGATTTAGAAATGCATTAATAACCTGTTAGCTTGTGTCTATATATTTCATAACGAGGCATGAACGTGTTGGAGTTATTAGTAAGGTTACTAATGAAAATATGAACTTTGAACGAGAATGTTAACATACTACCTTGAAAGTTAGAATCTGATATTGTGAACATGTTTGATGATGCTCTTAGACTCACTCACGTATCATAAATAATATATATATATATATATATATATATATATATATATATATATATATATATATATATATATATATATATATAACATGCTTAAGTATTGTAATTCAAGGAAAGCATAAGCAAAGCAAATTTCCAACCAAAATGATGTTAATTACACATATGTGTTATAAATACTCACAAGCATGCCTAATATGAGTTATATGACTATCTTGTATGTTTAAAAGGCAAGCATGTTAGACTTTGTGGTTTCATGACCTTGAATGGCCTTAACTTGTTGAAATGTTTAACTTAAAACCATGTTTTATGAAAGTGGGAAACCTAGATTGACTTAAGAACCAAAAATGACCTTTGACATGATAGTATGTATGTTGTGTTCTTGCAGGATAGAAACCACAAGGCAACAACTGAGTCTTGGCTTGGCCAGAGGGCTGCGCAGCTGCGCCAGCCCTAGGCCTAGCCATGGCGCAGCTGCGCTAGTCTATAATCTAAGTTCTGCAGTCTGATTTTGGACAATTGACTTGTATGATGCCTATATTGCTAAAAATGGATTCAAACCTACTGACACATGCATATATGTGAGGATTAGGTAATAAGATAGTATTTACTTTATATAATGAAAGTCCACGAATAAAAAGCCCTTAAATTTAAGCATTCTTAATTGGCTTATGAAGTAACTAGATACTTGATTTCATGATAACCTATGAGTTGATTTTGTACCATATGTATGTGCATATTAGAATCATGTCACACTTGAATAAATAATGTGTTAGCTAATAAGCATTTTGTGCTTATAATACGCTATAAACAGGATTCTAAAGTGATTGATTTATTAACGTGGATTAACTATGTTTAAGGCATGTATCTTTACTCTTTATATCTATTAATGCAATAAACCTGTGTAAGTGAGTTATCGAATTATATTCATGTTATACAAGCTTTTAAACTTTATTGTTATTAATCATAGTATTCATGCAAGTATCCTAAACTGTTGTTTTACTTTATTCAACAGATATTGTAAGCAAGTTTCCTAACCATACTCAAATTACATTGTGCAAGTATCTAAACTATCCTTAGTGCAAGTTCTCCAATTTTATTTGTTCATTGTTTATTAGTACAGTATTACTGTAAGATCCAGATATATACATTCTGTTATTTAATTTCTAAGTAAGGTTATACAAGTGTTCTCACTTGGATAATTGTCGTACATGCTGATACATACCTGTTGATTTCCAGTATGTATACTTTAATTAAAAGTCGTCTAAGCTATTTGACTCGGCTAGACACAAATTTAAAAATATCGTTGAACATGATAGAACTTTATTAAAATACAACCTAATTATTTTGGTTTGGATTCCCGACTAAGTATGAACATCCCAAACATGGGAAAACTTTGTGCGCCTAAGGCGGATAAGATGAACGAGAATATCGTTCTGGTATGTAGTATTGATCAATACAAGACATAACGGGCTGATCACCCCCCGTGCCTGTAAGTTATGACAGTTTACGGATGAAGTTCTGTTAAACCTTATCGAAAATTAAAAACAAAGTTCATAGTCTGTCGACTACTCATCAATTATAGTCAGTACGTAGTTTCAAAATTTGAAATAGAATTGTTTTGTTGTTAAGTGTTGCTTCAGTTTACTTCACAACCATTGTTTCGTTGTAGAAGTGTCATTCAAAGAAAATATTTAATTCTTTTAGCTAATGTTCATTGTTACTATTACTTGTTGGGCACTCAAATGCTCATTCTTTCTTAATTTAAATGTTTTCAGTTAAGTATGATTAACCAGAAGGTTCTGCCAAGAACAAAGGGAAAGGAAAGCCAGCAGAATAAACGTTATGGTATCTTATGTAATAGTTAGTCTTTATTAAGATGATATTAATTATTATCTATCATGTAATGAAATGTTTTAAAGGTCGCGTACCTAGGATTTAGACAACTCTGATATGTAAATTAAGTTTGATATTTATGACATTATTATTATTATTATTCCGCTCAAAGAAATGATATCGTGAAGCACTGAATTCGGGTTTCAAGCACCTAAATTTGGGGGCGTCACATTAACGCTATGAATGCGTAGTATTAACATTGAATGATCAGTCTGAGTATACAAAAGATTGTATGACTTAGACGATAAGGAATAAATCCTGAGGTATGGCATTTAGTTGCCAGAAAGCCAAAAGGATGAGGAAGCAACTTAACGAACATTATAGTTTTAATGGTTCGGATAAGTTAAGATAAAGTTTAGGTTGTGGTACAATCGTAATCTTTGATGGTTGACATATGGGAGCTAGGCTAAACAATTCTTTCAGAGAGCGAAGGTATATATAAAATTTGTAACGCCCTAGAAAATCAGATTTTTATGACAATTAAATTTTTATTTGATTATGTGAATTAAATAAATTTTATTGATTTATTTTGTGAGTAAGCTATGTGAAGGTCGTTCTATGACCTAGAATTTGTTTATATGGTTAGTAATCTGGCTACGTGCTAGAATTGATTGTTTAGAATTTTCGAGACGAAAATAAATGATTTCCGAGAAATTTCCGTAAAAATACTATTCATCCATTTCTGTTTGGGGAATTATTTTGAAATTCTGAGAAAAGCGTAATGATAGAATATCGAGATAAGATGAAATATCTGGTAATATTTCATTTATGGCAAATGAAGTTTTCGCCTGCGGACTTAAAACCTAAGGGTTGAGTATATTGATTTCCGAGAAGGAAATGATATGCGTAGAAGGAATTGAGTTACGGATAAAGCATGTGTTATACAAGTTTGATACTATTTAGTATCTATGTATAATACGATGGGTTAATACGAAATACAATACGATTATTGTATGGGTATTATACGAAGAGAATACATGAATTATATGTATAAAATACGATTCGTATTGTAGAATTAAGTTAAGACTTAAGGTTAATTCATTTGAGTTAGATTATGTTTAGTCCAATTAATTGAATGAGTAAGCCCAAGGGATTAATGGGTTAAGCCCAAGTCAAGGCCCAATGATAGATTGCTTAAGCCCAATGCACGAAAAACCGAACCGTGGATCAAGCTGGTGGGTTACCGAATGGGTAAAACCTATGGGGCAACCCATGGGGATGACTTATGGGCAAGGGTGGGCCGGCCCCTTGGTGTGCAAGCTAAGCATAATGCTTGGTCACCAAGCATTTTACTTGGTGACCAAGTGTGAATAGTAAGGAGGTGGGAAGGTGTAATGTCTAGATTGCCCTCCATTTCATTTTCTATAAATAGAAAGCTAAGGTTGGTCATTTAAGAGTTTTTCAATTGCTCAACCTAGATTATTTGATAGAGAAAGAGAGCTAGACTCATCCAATCATACACTTTGCAATCTTCGACTTATAGTTTTCCAAGAGATTTCATAAATAGTTCTTAAGGTAATATTTCTTAATTCTACTTTCATCTCTTTTGGTTTTCTTTTATCATGGAGAATCATAGATGGGTGGGGTATGGTTTGTATGGTGGAATAAGAGTGACTTACCATAGATTCAATCTCTATAAGTCATGTAATCATAGAAATCATAAGGTTTGATATAGTTTTAAACCATGAAAATATTGATTGTTGAGGTTGATTGTTGATAAACAATTGAACTCCATTAATACATTAATATGTGCATCTTGTTTGGTTAGGATGTAGATATGAAATCCATGGAGTATTCCATGTGATTTGGCTTAGAGAACATTAGTAACGAAGTTATGGCAAATTTCACGGAAATAGACGTTAAACGTCGAAAACGTTGAAATTCCGGATTGGTAGTCAAAAATTGCATGAGACTTGAAAATGTAGTTTTTCAATGTCAACACGTGAGATAGGGTAATTAAGAGTTGTGGGTTCGAGAATCGTCAGATTCCGACTTAAACCGAAGAAAAAGAGCATTGAACGCTCATTAACGTTTACGAACGCTTAGAAAATGAACTCAATAGTGAATTTTGAGTTAACGGATTCAAAAGTGTCGAATTCTTATATGAACGCGTAGAGTATGTCATTTATGATGTGTAGGCTTTTGAACGGACCAAATCGGGCTTATAACGAAGAAGTTACGGCCCCGAGAATTTCATAAAATTTTTAAAACTGCTGAGAATTCTGGTACTGAGGTCTGGCGCTGCGGCGCCAGGCATAGTGTTAAATGTCGCGCCGCAGTGCCAGCACAGTAAAGTTGGCCACTGCTAAATGGCGCCGCAGCGCCACTGTTAGTATTAAGTCTCGCGTCGCAGCGCCGAGACATGAATCCAGACACTGCTAACGGGCGCCGCAGCGCCAGTATAATACTAAGAAGCACACGCCGCGGCGCGAGTTCAGGGCTTGTGATAGAAAACTTAAGTTTTAAACTTCAGTTGATCCGAGACCTACATGAGTTGGGTTTATATACTCAATAAATGTACTAAGACTTATCCTATACTACCTATACTAATGTATATGGTATTGAACTTAGGAATTGAATGCATGTTAATAAGTTATGAATGATGATCAAAGTTGGTACCTTATCAACAATATTAGAATCCGGTTAATAACGTAACTTGATTAATAAACCGGGACGAAGGGTTAATAAGTCAAGTTGACTTTATTAATGATATTAAGTTAACAAAGATATAGAAGAGAACGAAGTTGGTAGGAACAATGTGAACAATTGTTTGAAAGCTAATTATAGTGTGCTATGTGAATATATCATGTAGATTCTGTAAAGGCTGTGGTCAATCGATTAAGTTATTTGAAGACGCTGAAAGGCAAGTTTCATAACGCTTGTCTGACTTTCTAGTTAGCCAAGTTTTATGTGATTCATTGTACTGAATTGCATGACTGATTTTAAAGAAAGGGTCGATGCCAGATTTAATTCGGCTAGACTACTCATAAGATATAGATCGATTGATATTCATATCTTTCTATATAGAAATGTTAACGCTATCCTATGCTAAGAAATTGGTATGGACGTGAAGGTAAGGTTTGTCTATGAACAAACAAAAGTATTTTCATCGATATTTCGATGGGCACGCCAGTTTGCCAAAATGTTAAACGTAAATACGTTTAACGAATGAATGTTGATCAACATAGAGGACTATAGGCTGATCACCTAGAAGTTCTCGTAAGTAATGCGGATGTACGACCTTAGTGCTGTGATATCCTTTTCATGTATGAAAACTGAAAGCTACTGTTCATGGTCTACCGACCGGTTCAGAATTCCTAATCTACTCAATACATTGGGAATTGATGATATGAAATGTTAAAGTATTATTGATTCATAATACTTCATAACTATTTATTCAGTTATGTAGGAATTGTTATATAATTCATGAATGTGGTAATACTGTTATCCTTTGACAAACTTGATGAGCTGTCATGATCACTTCTTGCGTGAATTATATAATTGCAGTTAAGGATGAACGTACTAAGAAAGCTAAGAGAGATAAGGGCAAGGCTAAGATGGATACTTAACCATCGTGTAATAGACTAGTATGTTTGTATGTATTATACATTATGAACAACGAATGATGTAATCGGTTTATGAACTTGGGAAAGATTATACTTTGATTGTAATAAGAAGAAATTAATTACATTCATTTTTTTGTATTTCAATGGAATGGTTGTATGAATGTTAGTACAGTGGAGCACCATATGTCGGGTTGAAAGATACCCGAATTTGGGGGCGTCACAAAATTGGCAACTGGTCTAACTCACTGTGAAAGACAGTGTAGACGAGACGTGAACTTGTTTGTTGGTTGTTTGTGAGAAACCACTCAGAGTACCATATGGACTACTACTAGTAGAGACACGATGTGTACTGAGTCCTAGAAAGGTTATAAGAAGAAGATGAGAATGTAAATCATCAAAGATGATAATCGTGTGAGTAAGACATCTCTGAATGTCATGAAGCCATAAACCGGTAAAGAAAGTGGTCGCGTAAACATAGATTGTAAGAACGTGAACCCTAAGGGGTAAAGTTAAGTAAACTAATGCGTAAGTCAAGTATATGACTAATTGGTGTATGTGCTTTTTCCTTATGTGTTATATAGGGATTTAAATGAGCAGTGTAGCATATGTTGTAGCTGTGCGTAAGGCAAGTTTTCTAACTTCATTCATATTTTATATGAATGCTAGTTTCTTAAACTTCTCAGATGTTGAACTTGAGAAGTCTTGTCTGTGTGCATATGTGCGATATATTTACAAGGTGGTAGAATGTATGAGACCTTGTGCCACAATTTGAACATTTTGGTATTTTTATGATATGAACTGTTCTATGATTGAACTGTTCAATATGAGAATGTTCTGTTTATACATGAACCGTTATTATGAAGTACATAATGATTCAAGCCAGACAGGATGTGTATGGAAAATGTATAAGAATGGAAGTATTTCAAAGTGAATGTGACTAATGTTTTAAAATGATAAGAATCAAAGTTTATTTTCAAGCTGCTTCATAACCTTTGTTCGGTTATTGAAGTCTTAAAAGAATGTTTAAATTCTTGAAGTTATTTATTCAACTGCTATGACTTGTTGGGCAATTGAATACTTACACTTGCTTTAAATGAAAAATATTTTCAGTGAACGATGTTAGAAAAAACTTAAGGATCCCGTAAAGATCAAGCTGATCGGTATCCAAAAGAAGTGACATTCAGTATGTGAATGTGCGAGAAGAGCATGCCAAGACTTGTAATGTAGAATAGTTTAATTATACTATAGACTAGTTTAATGAACTGTTATGTATACTTGGTGGTAGATAAAAGTCACTCTTGTAAGATTGAAAGAATAATGTAATTATCATTATTTGTAATGAACGAAGTTATAAGGTAATAGAACCTGGGATTTGAGAATGTATGTTGTTATATTTAACTATATAATGATGTATATTTAGAAGAAGATGTACTCGTGATGCACCTAATCCGGGTGTGAAGATAGACTGGATTTCAGGGCGTTACAAGTTGGTATCAAAGATGATAGGTTATAAACCTTAGGTATGAGTACCTAAGACTATAATCATAAAGAGAATGATAAGAAGATCATTGAATTAAACGATTAAGGAAGAAGATCACCACGTGATCATATTGAATCATAATTACAGTTGTTCTGTTAAACGATGGATGATTTATAGCTAATGCTATAAATGAATGGTACTACGAAGTAGTACGGGAAGAAGAACTCAGATTGAGTGTAAAGGATAGTATACGAATTAAAGAAAATTCGTATTAAGTAAAGAGAAAGTAAGAATTGTAATGTCGTGCTATCAATGTGCATATGATGAGAAGGTGAATATTTTCTCATGTATATATTTGATAGGTAGAGAATGATAAGATAGGTACGAGTTCTTGAAACTCATACTTATGAAAAATTTGTGACTCATAGTTATATGCTATGTTTCTGAGCCCTAAGTATATGGATAGTCCTTGATTTGTTCTTGGATTACATATTACAAAGATAAGTTCTTAAACACATATAGTTGTAGAAAGTTCCTAAACACATAAAGTGTGGTAAGTTGATGGACTATACTAACGTATAGGAATGTTTCGACTGAAAACGAAGTATTTTCAGTATGCTTAGCAATGAAGGTGCTAAAGAAAATTAAGTATTGTCGCAAGTAAGACAATGAAGGAAGATGGAGAAATGGATATTCCAAGTCATCTGGCTTTGCTAGATTTCGAAGTTTATTGAAATCGTGCTTATGTGCGCATTTTGAAAAGGAAAGAATTGGTTCAACTTTTGGAACCAATGGATTTTAAAAGAACTATTCTTTGTATGTCTATGCTAATTGTTTCGGCTAGACAGAAATTGATTTGAAATATCAAAATGAATTTTATATCATCAATGCATTTGATGCAAAGATGGTAAAAGGATGAAGTTATTAATGCAATTAAACCTAGTGTTGGATTTGATCTTATGATCAACAACCCGCTATGGTATGATGTATAATGATGAATTCATAAACTGATGAAGTCCTCAACATACTGTGAAAAGTATGGTATCATGACGTCATGTAACATTTTGATGTATTGTGAAAGAATTTAAAGAAGTAGTCGATGTCAATTGATTTGACTAGACGAATGTTTCAAGTTGATGCCCAATTTATTAGTATGGTCTAAGCAATTTGATTTGGCTAAGAAGAATGGTATGTCATGTTTAAAAGAAAATCAAGCTTTCTTTGAAGAAGTTATGTCAAGCAAAATTATTTTGGTGTGGAATCTGATGAATGAGTTTGAGGTGAACATACCCCAAAATGGGGTTATACGATGGGTTGATCACCTACGTATGGAAGAGGTAGTTTACTTTCTTTGTGATTGTAAACTAACCGATAAAGAAGGGTTTACGGCGAAATGATGTTCAACCTAGTAAGAGTTCATGGTCAATTTGACCCCTAAACAAAAGTATGAAATGTTTTGAAGGAATCTTTATATTCCTCGTTATTTCTTCTACTTCATGATTCTTGATAAGTTATGGAGATTAGGGAATGTTTGAAAGATAAGAACTTCTTTGAAGAGAAGTTGAGAAGAAGAGTAAGCTAAAAATTTCGAGGACGAAATTCTGTGAAGAAGGGGTGAATGTCATGACCCGGGTATAGGTGCGGTTTTAAGAAATTTCGAGGACGGAATTTTTATAAGGGTGGAAGTGTGACAACTCGGAGAACCGGATTGTCCAGAATTTAAGTTTGAAGAATTAGTTATTAATAAAATAAATTTTTATTAATATTATTATGTGCTATGTGTTTATTAATCGTTCTAGAACCTAGAATGATTATAAGATGGGAGGATTCTGGCTACGAGCTAGACTGAACGAGTAAGAATTTTCAAGACGAAAATAAAATTTTTTTGGAAATAAAAATATTTTTGAGAAAAAGACGAAATATGTACTATTCACCTGACGAAATCTAAGGGTTAGGGTTTGAATAACCTAAGCCTTTCCGAGAGTTTGATATGTCGAAATGACATTCCGTCGAAAGATTTGACGATAATATATCGTGAAAAGTTAAGTAAGCCGATAAAAGTTTTTCTCGAAAAACATGCAAAAATCAGCTGAAATAAAAATGACGAAAAGTATTGTTATTTACTTTTCACTTGTTTAGCTACATTAGGGGAAAACGTTAAGGAAATCGCTTATCATCGAAAAGTGTTTTTTAATTTTTCAGGGTTCCGAAGAATGCATAAATGTTAAATTGTAGAGGAAAGACGAAATATCCAAAAATATTTAGATTCCGAGAATCGCAATTTTTAAAACTTCGTGAATAGTAAGAGGTGAACTAAGGAGGTGGGAATAGTGACTTACGGGCAAAATAACTAAAATACCCCTAGCCCTGGTTTTCTATATAAGAGAGACTTAAGGCTCATTTGTTGGTGATTTTGAAAATCACCAACACTTAAGAGAGAGAGAGAGAGAGAGAGTTCGGATGAGATGAGAAAGGAAGAGGAAAAGCTAGCCGAGTGCAAGCTTTGTCCAGTTGATGAAAATTAAAGAATAAAGGAAATTCAAAACCTAACTTCTAAATAAATTTTCTTTAAGTCTTCTATGTTAAAAACATAGCTTAATGAGAATAGACGTAATAGATGTTAAGAATGATTTCATATGGTTGAAATCATGAGAAGGAGAAGAAATAATAATTAGAAGTTTATTTTATAAATTTCTTAAGGAAGTATAAGATTCGTAACGAATTTGAATGATTCGAATGAATCATATGAACGATTCGGTGAAATTAGTAAGGAATGGTGTTTTATAACATCAAATTCTAAGAAAAAGTGAAATTATAATCAAAGTATGGATTAAAAAATGAAGAACGCGAAGAACGTTGTTGATGGACAAATTTAAAATAATCGTAGTATAGCTTGTTATTGATGGACAAGTTTAAAACCATCGTGTATAAGTTAGTCGCTTATTGCTTGGTTAGAAAAGGTAGAAATGTTCATGAAGAACGGATTAAACTTAGCTATAACGAAGTTATGGCGAAAATTTTGTAAAAGATGAATGAGAACTAGAAAGTATGTAAATGAATCCGAATGTGTAGGGTTTCATAATAATGTAAGAGAATGTAGAAAATGTGAGTCATGGACTCATGAACGAACGAGTTCCGAGTTCGGATGACCGAGTTACGGACGAACGGACGAATATCATTAATAACGTAAAACGAACAAATGATGAAGATTTAAGCCAATTGAATGGAATGTTAACGAATTCAGAATAAATTTCTGTATGAGGGAAGTTGAAGTACGTAAGATAAGGAAGAGAATGACTTTGGAACGACCTCGTTCCGAGCTATAACGAAGAAGTTAAGAGATTTTGAAGTAAGCATCTAAAGCATGTAAAAAACATAGAAATTTTTTCAGGGTTTTAGTCTTTGCACCGCAGCTCCAGTCAAGCCTTGGGAGGCGGCGCCGCAGTGCCAACTCAGACCATCAGCTATTACATAGTCGCGCTGCAGTGTGAGGATAAAGGAGGGAACCGGTGCCGTAGTGCCGGTGAAGAGTGAGCCCAGTGAGGAGAGTTTAGCTGCTCAACTCCTGGGGGAAGTGTACGAATAGATAATGAATATATAGTTAACGTAATGTAACACTTAAACAAATGATTTAAACCTTAAGTAAAGGTTGAACGAGATTAAAAGACAAAGAATGTAAGCGCAACGCAATTGAGATGAACGATCGATCTTAGCATATAACGAACCGTATGACTTCGACATTAAGAAAGAATAATGAACATGGGGTCTATATAATGGATAACGAATGAAAGCAATTAAAACCTTGTGTAAAGGTTGAACGAATGATTAAGACACGAGCAACGTAAACACATAATACATAAACGATTCTCGTGAATCGTATTCATGTCAAATGAACGTTCTAAGTATACATTAGTTTTATGACTTAGACGTTGATGAAAGTAGTAAGTAAGATATGAATTATCATGAAAGCCGTATTGAGCGGTAATGAGATTACTAAAAGTTCGAATGTGAGTCGGATAGAGAATGTTAGAATGTTGGAATAAAGACATAAGGGTTGAGTATACGCAAATGTTAAACGGGCAGAACCTACACGCCGTGTATGGTTTGACCGTTAGGTAATGAAGACTAATGACTATACCTATAAACGGTGAAGAAATTAAATTAACGATAGTGACGTAAAACGTTAAAAAGCCTAGTTAGTAATAATAACTTTGACAACATTCTGAGTAGAATGAACCGGACGTTATAAGGTATGAATAAGGTAATGTAAAATGCTTAACACTTTGAATGCGTAGTATTATCATTGAATGATCGGTCTAAGTATATGTATCATCCCCAAATCCGAGTACTAATCACCATGGATCTGGTATACTAATACTATCACAATTGTAGAAGATATAAACATAAATTGTTTGTACATTAAACTTTTACACATCATTCCCAAGGTCTGCAATCTTAACTTAATACATACCTTCAATATCTAAAAAGGTTTACAATGTTATTTTCGTCAAAAAATTTAATAGATCTAACTGTACCATAATTTAATCTTGCACTTTGCCTTTGCTTCTGTCTTTACTCGAGCTTTCATCTTAATCTGAAATTTTTTATCATGATATAGCTAGGGTGAGCAACAAATTTGCCCAGCAAGTATAAGTTTAATTGAGGATATATCATGATTGAAAGAATTGAACAATAAGCTAGCTAACTTTTAACAATATAAACATTGTGAAAGAGCATGAACAAATTTTCTTAGCTGAACGACCAAGTCAATAAAAATGAATGGTCAAAAATGAACATGCACAAATTAACTGAACCAAATGATAATGAAGGTGATTAGCCTTTCATACCTGATGAACATTTACAACATGCACAACGTGTGAATCAATAAATTATAGACGTGGTATAATCAACAATGATTAACCACTAACATGCTTTACAATAACAACTCAAGCTGAGTTAGGAAGCTTGCCTGAACCACTGATTACCGCAAAGCAATCTAATTTAATCGCTCATGAAAGACCTATCAATTATAAGATTGATCTTTCAATTAGCATAACATACCTATTAGCTCATAATACTATTACTTTATCCATAGATTATCTAACACTTAATCCACTACTACAAAACAGTAAATAGACAACACTAAACTACAACGTTTTTATAAAAAATGTTGTGGTATTTTTTTTCATAACATTTTTTAACAAAATATTGTAAATACATATGAAAAAGGTTATCTATGAAGAAAAACACGGAGGTATGTGCTGGGAGTCGGGTAAGAAAAAAAAACACGGAGGTCTTTATTTATTCCCTTCTCCTTTTCAAAGTCCTCAAACCCTAACTCCATTATCCTCCTGTGAGTTCGCAAATCTCTCTCTTTTTCTTTTCTTTTTCTGGTTCGCATGAAAACACACACACAACAATGTCAAGAAACCCTCTTTCTCTCTCACACGCTCAAAACACACACAAATAATATTTGTTGATGGACTGCTGCCTTTCATATAGCAATCCCTTCGTTTTGAAATCGTTACCTTCCTCGGTGAAGATTCGATTCTCTTCTTCAGTCTCCTCGACCACCAATCGCTATAATCGTCGCCCGATTACTCGTACTATTCTGACAAATGGGAGACCGTTGATAATTACTACTGTAGCTTGTAGTAGTACCTGTGAGTTTAGTGGTCTGAACACGCCGCTCGAGCTCAAGTCTCGGATCGGTAAGTTTTTGTCCGGGGTGCTACAGAATGACCAGAAAAACTTTCATCAAGCAGTTGCTAAAGAGTTGGAGCAGTTGGTTTCTGATCGCCATGAGACTCTGGCTTGCCTCAATTTGAGTTTCAGAACTACTGATGCTTCACTTAACAGGTTTTTCCTAAAAATTTTCTTAACTAATTCATTATACTTCTGAATGTGTATATATATATATATATATATATATATATATATATATATATATATATATATATATATATATATATATATATATATATGTTTTTATTCATCTTGTTCTTGCTGTTTATTGTGGTGATATTGGTGTTTAATTTTCTTCCTGCCTAATATCTGTTAAGTGATATTGTGAGGTTGCTTGTAATATTCAATATGCATTTGAAGATAACTTTTACTGAGATTATCTTGTATATTTTGGCAGGTGAAGTGGATTTGGTATTCAATTAGTTAACTTTTTTTCATGATATATCCCCAAATAGCTTCTGGATAAACTATATTTGCTATTCGTTTTTGTTTAATGTATCAGATGCTTCTTGATCCCTGCTTGTACTTACCACTTATTGGCAACTGCCACTGTTACTTGTTTAATATTAGTGATATTAACTCCTCTGCTTTTGTTTTTAATTTTTGTGTAATGTTTTTTTCTCTATATTTTATATACTACAAAGTTTAAACTATTTATTCTGAATGTGAATCTGTGGGCAGTATTAAAGAAGAATTGAATTGGAACATTGGTTGAGTCAGTAAATGTGTCTGAAGTTCCTGGACCTAAGGTTGATCAATTAACTCAAGGGGTGGCAGACATGTGTCTTGAATTTGAGCAGGACAATGGTTGGGAGGTAGCGAGGAAGCATAAGAACAGATTTAGATGTTGCAGTTGTCTTGGCAAACCATTGTTATGGGAGTTGGTTTACAGGATGTAGTTTTATCTCTCACAGTATTGCAGGATCATTTTCTCGATCTGCTGTGAATTACAATGCTGGAGCACAAACAGCGGTTTCAAACATAATAATGGCAACATCATTTTTATCAAAAATAAAGACTCTGATTCCCTCTCCTGATATGTTCTTTCCTTCTAATCTTTATTTTCGGCAAGAGGCCCCAGACATCTCTAAATGCAGTTACTTTAATAACTGATGGCTTGAAAAGATTGTACATTGAAAAGTTAAAGCCTTTGGAAGTGGCTTACCGTTTCAATGATTTTGCATTTCCCTTATTGGTGAGTAGACCAAAAAATAGAAATATTTTGTGTTTGTGTTGGGCATGAAGTTTTCATGAATCTTTATATATTGTTATCTGATGTGTCTATGTGCAGACAAATAGTGATTTTGATGATAAACCCATGGTTATGCTCTCAACTGGGAAAACAACATTTCTAAAACATTTGTTCAAATACAACTACCCAGGTCAGTTAGGCTGTACATTTCTTGTGACTTCCTGTTTTGCATATAATACTAATTTACAATAGATCCACAATCTTACAATATCTACTCTTAACATTTTAATTTTTTGTGTGCAGGAGCTCATATTGGACTAGAGCCAACTACTGATTATGGAAATGAGAATAATAATTCACCTAAATTGTCTATTTCGTATTTATGTTATAATTTTCTTATAATGGATTTACTAGTTATTGTCGTCAATCAGAGTGTTTTTTCTTTTAGCTATTTCTTATTGTTAGATTATTTGATATATCATGCAATCTGATATTTCACTTGTCGTAATCTTGTACTCAGTCTGGACCTGATGAGAGGAGTATACCTGGGAACACAATAGATGTTCATGCTGATATGCCATTTAGTGGTCTGACAACTTTTGGTGGAGCATTTTTATCAAAATTTGAGTGTTCCCAAATGCCACATATGAGAGGCAATTATGCTTGTCCAATTTTTCTCATATTTTCTAACTTTTTTGAGGGTGAATTATTCCCATTTAATAGTTTCAATTCCCAGTTGGGAAGACCAATGAAAATTTTAGATTTATCCCTCTTTAAGGTAACTCTATCATTGTTAATGCCATCCTTCTTTAATTTTGTGCTAATGCCATCCTTCTTTAATTTTGTGTGTGAGGAAAGCATATGCTTAAACAGGCAGAATGTATAGCTACATACTCACACATTTTATATAATTTTGGACAGTGCATGTACTTAACTACTGTTCACTCATTGATGATATCATGAGTTGGGTGCAGATTTGTAGCAAACATTATACTGTATGCTACCTGTCTACATTCTAGAAATCTGGCGGAAGTTCATCGGGCCATTTTAGGATTGAATAACTCTTCTAACCATTTGTCTTGCAGTTAGGATTGATCTTAGTACTGAATGAATTCTGACCTTTATCGAGTCTCCATTGCAGCAAAAAAGTGTTCAAGTTTTGGTACACTAGTGTAGCACACAAAAGCAGTCCATTGACAATTTCTATGGGGAAGATGCTCGTAGTCAGTGCTAAATTCAACTGTTCAAATGAAATTCTTTCTATATCAGCTATGCTTTCAGGTATTGTTCTTGCAGCTCTTCAGTTTTATCTAGCCTCGTTTGTGTCCTACTTCTCTTAGGATTTTGTCCCTTCGTGTATCCATTTTGTTTTGTGTTTCATTCAAAGGTGTTGATGGTGGATTAGATCAATAAAAAAGCTCAAGTAGCATCATGTGCAATCTCAAGCTTGTGCAGACCTACATGAACTAAGCTCAAAACCCAGTTGAATGGAAATGGAACTATTGACTGTTCAACAGTTGGCATTGTGGTCTTTCTGTTCTTGATAATGACATATTGTAATGCTTATGTAGTAGCTTAATTTTATGGATAGTTTGGTTTATTTTGTGGTTTATTTTGAGGATTGAAAAGTGAATTTGAGATGTATATATGGATAGTTTGGTATATATTTTATGGATATAGTAATTTGAAACTGTAAACGAATGGTATTATTGGGATGTATTTTGAATGGTTGATACATTTTGGCTATATATCATCGCATTAGTGTAACGGGTCGAATTTATTGAGTCGTGGTTCTGGAGACAGAATCCTTTTAAGGGGGAAAAGATGTGACGAACGAGAATTTTGTAAATTAATTTTAAATATTTATTGAATTAAATAAATATTTTTCAAGGATTTAATTATTAGATTTAATAATTAATTGATGCAATTGTGGTAGATAAATTTAATTATATGTGTTACATTTATTAAATTAATGTAGAGAATATTTAATATTCAAAGTATGTGATTATGTGAGCTTATTGAATTAAATGAATTATTTAATTAAGCATGATGTTACTTTAATTAATTTAATTATTAATTAGAGATTTAATAAATTATTATTATTTATTAAAGAGATAATTAATATTGTGACTACGTGAATTTATGAGAAATTATTATATTTTATTTAAAGTAAATTAAATAAAATATTAGATTTATCTTATAAGAGTGTGACATTAATTAAACTATATTATAAAGCTCTATTAAATTAAATAGTTTTGAATTAATTTGCTAAGCCAAACATGGCACTAAGGGAGGTTATGGGCAGTTAACCCATGACTGGGTTAACTGACCATAATATGCCAGTTCTTTTATCGACGTCTTTTCTTTTCTTCATTTGTTAAGTCTGGCATAGCATCACAGAGAGAGATTTAGAAATTTTTGAAGGAGAGTGTAAGTTGTGTGAATTAAAGGATTAATTGAGAAGGTTTTAATTCTACTCATTCATACTCTGGGTAATTTTCTCCAAACCCAAATTCTTATTTCACGTCTTTTTAAGTTTTATGATTATGGCTTTCATATATTCTGTTAATCTCTGTGAAGTGAGAAATTATGTTATGTTATATCAAATTGTGTTTAATTATGTATATGTTGTAAACCATAACATCAAATTCATGAAAGCATGTCATACGTATGTTTTTCAAAATAAACAGAGTACGTGATATGGCCATATGGCCATATTTGTGATAATTGATGTATTGATTATATATTATCCCTAAAATTTACACCCTTATATTATTGAGCATGTTAATACGAAGAGATCAAGCCTTAAACGAACGGATTCGGTGTTATAACGAATCCGTACGGCTAAATTATGTGTTTTGTTCAAAAACTTCAAGAACATCAAGAACAGTCCAATTTTACATGATTTAAATCTGTGATTATATGTTTTAATGGGTTAAAATCACTTTATAGATGTTGTATTATGAATATACATGAACTATAACTTGTGGGTATGTCTAATTTTGAGTAGAAATAAGAAATTGGGAGAAATTGGCATGTTCTGCGATTTTTCGCGAACAGCCATTTCTGTGTCTGGTATGCCGCGCCGCAGCACCAGCCACCAGTTCATTTCCCGTGCCGCAGCGCCCCCGTGCCGTAGCGCCATAACTCGAGCCACAGCGCCACGGCGCCGCAGCTCCAAGTGTCCGGCCGCAGCGCCATCGCGCCGCAGCGCGAAGCCTTAGTACAAACGTGGCGCCGCAGCGCCACTCTCCAGAAAATTCAGAATGAGTTATTTTAAAAAATGTTTAAGTCTAACAATGTGTTAGTGGATTGATGTAATGAACATGTAAACATGTTAGAAGAATAATGTGATGATAAAATAGTTGTTTAACATGTAAATAACATAATTGCATGTGGAGTAAATTATTAAATACATAATTAGCTTGATAATTCATGAAATACAAATTATGTGACAAAGTGGTAAATTGACTAAGTGTAGTCAATAATTAAAGTAGACAACGAGAATGAGTTTTTTTGATGAACAGTTAAGTTATAATTAACTGGTATTGTGTATGTGAATGGTATATAGGATTTAATTCAAAGAACGTGCTTAGTTAAAGTGTAATCTACGCACGAGGCAAGTATCCTATCCCTAACTCCATTCTATTGAGCAAGTTTATTTAAACTTAAACGTTACTTCTATGTTGAGAAAGTTTCCCTAACCCTACTTGTCATTATTGTTCAAGTTTATTATTTACCTTGAATAAATTATCCTTGTTATTATTCAAGTTCAAGCATGATATTAAAGATTAATTATCTTTCCAAAGCATGATTCAGTTATACAATAATTGTCCTATTGTATACTTTTGAGGTTATTATTCAAATCGAATATCAATTATTGTTGAATCTTATTAGACTAGTGAACCTTATTGATTCAACTAGTCCATAGTTGATGAGCGTTCTAAATTTCAGAACCCTTGATGAATTATCCAAACCAAACTTCCTTTGGTGCGGACTCGAATGTCAAACTGAGATGAACAACCCTGTATAGGAGATTATTTACGCTTTAGCGTTAAGATATTGTGCACAGTATGGTACTAAGGGCTGATCCCCCTAAGTACGAGAAGAAGGTCCATAGTCTTATGACTGTTAAAGGTTTCAAGTATAACACTTGTTAACCTAGGACATAGTTCAAGGTCTTATGACCCTCAGTATTCTTTTGATTCATGTTATTTATTCTTGATTCAAAAGTTGAGCTTTATTCAAATGTCTTTGATTATTCGCATGTTATTATACTGTTATTTCATTTTTATACTTGTGGGCATTTGTGCTCACTCTTGCTTAATAATAACATTGCAGTTAAGAATGAAAGAAGCGATGAACCCTCCACTAGTAATGGCAAGGGCAAAGTTAGCAAGTGATGAAGACTTGTTATTTTAATTGATGATGTATTTATGTTAAGACTTTAACACGTACGCCACACTTAATCATGCGATGGATGAGGTTCAAGAGCGAGTGTTAAGGTACCCCGTCTAGTTTGAAGGACTTCCATCGTATATGTTGGATAGCAGGACGATGTCTCGTATCATGAATGAGGAGTGTGGCAAGGCTATTGAGCACCTTGGAAGACAGGAATATAATATGTTTATTTATGTGAAAGACTTATATAGTTTTATGTAAATTCTGATGTGTTTATGAACTAAGGAATATGTTAATATTTGAATGTTTTAAATCCTGTGGATTCTTTATTCCAGGATAGATGATGTAAATAGCAGTATGCTATAGTTTAATGTTAAAACTTTTTATTTGAATGAAAAGATATCAAGTTGTTTGAAATGATGTGTTAAATAAGTATGTTAAATTGTTAAGTAATGCCTTAACTATGTAGAGAAATAAATAAAGTTTTAATAAACGTTTATTTAACAGAAAAATGCCGCCAAGGAGAAGACAACAACGTTAACCGGCTCAGGAAGAGTCAACCAATAATAACATTAACGCCAACGCTAATCCTGTTCAGCAGTTGGTGAATCTACTGGCTGGAGCAATGAATAACCAGCCGCATGCTCCACCTAGCACAACGTTTAAGGACTTCAAGGCGGTGGGACCGCCAGAGTTCAAAGGTTCCAGAAACCCGATCGAGGCTCAAACGTGGGTGATGGAAATGGAGAAGGTTTTCGACGTTGCTAGGGTTCGAGAAGATCAGAAGACCGTTTTTGCGACATTTATGCTGAAGTCTGAGGCTAGCTACTGGTGGCAGGCAAACAAGATGCGAGGAGGTGAAGGTGTAATTACGTGGGAGAGATTCAAAGAGATGTTTTTCGAAATGTATTTCCCAGCTAGTTCGCAGAATCAGATGGAGCTGCAATTTCTGGAACTGAAACAGGGAAACATGAGCGTGCCTGAATACGCGGCTAAATTCGATGAGTTGGCAAGGTTTGCCCCGTATCAAGTACACACTGACGAGAGGAAAGCCAGACGATTCGAACAAGGACTGAAGCCTTGGGTATACAGCAAGGTATCAATGTTTCAACTTAACACGTTTGCGGGAGTTTTGGAAAAGGCCGTTCTCGCAGAAGGAGGAAGTGATGCAGTGACTAAGTACAACCAAGAACAGAAAAAGAAAAAGAGTGAGAATGAAGGTAATCACAAGACTGGTGGAAGTAATACTGGGAATAATAATAATCAGAAGAGGAAGTGGACGGATAACTCGACAGCTGGAAGTCAACACGGAGGGCAGAAAAAGAAGATAGAAGCATGTCCGACTTGCGGAAAGGCACATCTAGGAGTTTGTTTGAAGGGAAAGAGAGTGTGCTACAATTGTGGTCAGGAAGGCCACATAGCACCAAATTGTCCAAACCCAAAGAAGGGTGCTTGTTTCAACTGTGGTTCGAAAGATCATTTAGCAAGAGACTGTCCCAAGAAGGGATCGGGAGGATCAGGACAAGGAGGTAACCGGGGAAATAGCAGTGGAAATACCTTAACCATCACCGGACCACCTGCAACAAACCGACCAACCGCCAGAACTTTCAATATGACGGTGCAGGATGCAATCAAGTCTCGTGAGGTGGTGTCAGGTATCATTCCGATCAATGAAATTAATGCTTATATTTTGTTTGATTCGGGTGCTACTTGTTCCTTTATATCCGAAGACTTTGCTAATAGTTTAGATTTGCTTATGGATGAATTGGATTACCCCATGAACATAGAAATTGCGAATAGAGAAATAATCCCTGTTAAGTACGTGTTTAAGAACTGTAGGGTGGATATTAAGGGTAATATCATGAATGTAGATCTTATCCCTATTCGATTGGGGAAATTCGACGTTATATTGGGTATGGATTGGCTATCCAATTATGGGGCTGTAATTGACTGCCAAAAGAAGCGTATTAACCTTATGACTCCGTCAAAGGTTGTGTTTTATGGTAGCAAGTCGCCTAGACAAGCGAGTTGTCTGACGATGTTGCAGGCCAGGAAGTTATTAAGACAAGGCTATGTAGGATATTTAGCTTACATAGTCGATAGTCGAAAAGAGAACCCGAAGGTAGAGGAGTTACCGATTGTGAGGGACTTCGTCGATGTATTTCCAGACGATTTGTCAGAACTTCCTCCAGATAGAGAAGTAGACTTTGTGATTGATTTGGCGCCCGGGACTGCTCCAATATCGAAGGCACCATACCGAATGGCGCCAGTAGAGATGAAGGAATTAATCGTACAACTACAAGAATTGTTGGACAAAAAGTACATTCAACCGAGCGTATCGCCGTGGGGAGCGCCGGTGTTGTTCGTGAAAAAGAAGGACGGATCGATGAGGCTCTGCATTGACTACAGAGAATTAAATAAGGTCACGATTAAGAACAGATATCCATTACCAAGGATCGATGATCTGTTTGATCAATTGAAGGGGGCAAAATACTTTTCCAAGATTGACTTGAGGAGTGGTTATCACCAACTGAAGGTGAGGCCAGAGGATGTACCGAAGACAGCGTTCCGAACGCGATATGGTCATTATGAGTTTTTAGTAATGTCGTTTGGTCTTACGAATGCTCCTGCAGCATTTATGGGACTAATGAATGGTGTATTCAAGCCGTTTTTGGACAAATTCGTGGTGGTATTTATAGACGACATTTTGGTATATTCCAAAACCAAAGAGGAACATGAAGAACACTTGAGGTTAACATTGGAAGTATTGAGAAGGGAGAAGTTGTATGCTAAATTTTCGAAATGCGAATTCTGGATCGAGAGAGTACAATTTCTTGGTCACGTAATCGATAAAGATGGAATTTCAGTAGATCCATCTAAAGTAGAAGCTGTGATTAACTGGGATCAACCGAGAACGCCGTCAGAAGTAAGAAGTTTTCTTGGATTAGCAGGATATTATAGAAGATTCATACAAGATTTTTCTAAGATCGCAACTCCGTTAACGAATTTAACTCGAAAAGCTGTGAAATTTGTTTGGACGGAGAAGTGTGAGGAGAGTTTTCAAGAATTAAAGAAGAGGTTGAGTACAGCGCCTGTGTTATCTCTTCCGGACGATACAGGAAATTTTGTTGTTTTTAGCGATGCGTCGCATAAAGGACTTGGCTGTGTGCTGATGCAAAACGGCAAAGTCATTGCGTATGCATCACGGCAGTTGAAGGATTACGAGAAGGGTTACCCAACCCATGATTTGGAGTTAGCTGCAGTTGTTTTTGCTTTGAAAATTTGGAGGCACTATCTATACGGGGAGAAGTGTGAAATATATACGGACCACAAGAGTCTGAAATATATTTTTACACAGAAAGATTTGAATATGCGTCAAAGAAGATGGTTGGAATTAATCAAGGATTATGACTGTGAGATTTTATACCATCCGGGTAAGGCTAATGTGATTGCCGATGCCTTAAGTAGAAGGGGTCGTGAGAAATTGATGATGTTGACTGCTCAGCAGGAGCTAATTGCAGATATGGAGAAAATAGAGTTAGAAGTGAAGTATCCTATGGAGATTGATGAGAAGCTATTTCAGATGCAATCTGGTACAACTCTACTAGATAGAGTGAAGGAGGCTCAGCTTCAGGATGATGAATGCAAAAAGGTAACATCGAAGATATCTGAAGGAACCGAACCAAGATTTAAGATGGATAAGGAAGGAATATTGAGATTTGAAAGCAGAATTTGGGTTCCGCCAGTACAAGAAATTAAGGAAGAAATTTTGAGTGAGACTCATAGTTCAAGATATTCGATTCACCCCGGTAGTACAAAAATGTACCAAGATCTTCGACAACATTTCTGGTGGCCGAATTTGAAACGTGATGTTGCAGAATGTGTTGCCAAATGCCTGACATGTCAGAAAGTTAAAGCAGAACATCAGAGACCGAGTGGATTGCTACAACCATTGGAGATCCCAGAATGGAAATGGGAACATATTACGATGGACTTCGTGGTTGGCCTTCCGACGACTCAGAAAGGCTACGACGCAGTATGAGTTATCGTTGACCGACTGACGAAATCCGCGCACTTCCTTCCTATCAAAATCAGATTTAACTTAGATCAGTTGGCAAGATTATATGTGAAAGAGATTGTTTCGAGGCACGAAGTGCCGGTGTCTATTGTTTCTGATAGGGATTCGCGCTTCACATCAAATTTCTAGAAACGTCTTCAGGAATGCATGGGTACACAACTGCGAATGAGTACAGCTTACCACCCTCAAACAGACGGACAAAGTGAACGAACGATTCAAACACTGGAAGATATGTTACGAGCCTGTGTAATGGACTTCAAAGGAAATTGGGATGATCACCTACCGTTGGTAGAGTTCGGCTACAACAACAGTTACCACACTAGTATTGGTATGCCGCCTTACGAAGCGTTATACGGCAGAAAGTGCAGAACTCCGCTTTATTGGGATGAAGTTGGTGAAAGACAATTGCTAGGGCCAGAATTGGTACAGCAGATGGCAGAAATAGTCAAAGTGATCCGAGCACGACTGGTAGCAGCTCAAGATCGACAGAAGAAATATGCTGATCCACATCGTAAAAATATCGAGTTTGAATCAGGTAGTTATGTTTTCTTGAAGGTCTCTCCCTGGAAGGAAAAGATCAGGTTCGGAAAGAAAGGAAAATTGAGCCCAAGATTTATTGGACCCTTTGAAGTACTGAGAAGAATTGGAGAAGTTGCATACGAGGTAGCCTTACCTCTAGCACTCGAGAATATCCACAACGTCTTCCATGTTTCTGTGTTACGACCTTACAAACCTGATTACAAGCATGTAATTGAATACGAACCCCTGCATTTTGAGAAAGACTTATCTTATGAAGAAATTCCTGTCCAAATTGTCGACCGAAAAGAACAAGTTCTCAGAAATAAAGTTATACCTTCTGTTAAGGTAATTTGGAGGAACCACAACGCTGAAGAAGCTATGTGGGAACTCGAAGAGAATATGATGAAGAATTACCCTCATTTATTTACTTAATTATTTGTAAGCGATTCTGGGGACAGAATCTTTGTAAGGGGGGGAGAATGTAACGGGTCGAATTTATTGAGTCGAGATTCTGGGGACAGAATCCTTTTAAGGGGGGAAAGATGTGACGAACGAGAATTTTGTAAATTAATTTTAAATATTTATTGAATTAAATAATTAAATTAATTTTGTAATTTAATTTTAAATAAGGCGCGAAGCCTTAGTACAAACGTGGCGCCGTAGCGCCACTCTCCAGAGAATTCAGAATGAGTTATTTTAAAAAATGTTTAAGTCTAACAATGTGTTAGTGGATTGATGTAATGAACATGTAAACATGTTAGAAGAATAATGTGATGATAAAATAGTTGTTTAACATGTAAATAACATAATTGCATGTTGAGTAAATTATTAAATACATAATTAGCTTGATAATTCATGAAATACAAATTATGTGACAAAGTGGTAAATTGACTAAGTGTAGTCAATAATTAAAGTAGACAACGAGAATGAGTTTTTTTGATGAACAGTTAAGTTATAATTAACTGGTATTGTGTATGTGAATGGTATGTAGGATTTAATTCAAAGAACGTGCTTAGTTAAAGTGTAATCTACGCACGAGGCAAGTATCCTATCCCTAACTCCATTCTATTGAGCAAGTTTATTTAAACTTAAACGTTACTTCTATGTTGAGCAAGTTTCCCTAACCCTACTTGTCATTATTGTTCAAGTTTATTATTTACCTTGAATAAATTATCATTGTTATTATTCAAGTTCAAGCATGATATTAAAGATTAATTATCTTTCCAAAGCATGATTCAGTTATACAATAATTGTCCTATTGTATACTTTTGAGGTTATTATTCAAATCGAATATCAATTATTGTTGAATCTTATTAGACTAGTGAACCTTATTGATTCAACTAGTCCATAGTTGATGAGCGTTCTAAATTTCAGAACCCTTGATGAATTATCCAAACCAAACTTCCTTTGGTGCGGACTCGAATGTCAAACTGAGATGAACAACCCTGTATAGGGGATTATTTACGCTTTAGCGTTAAGATATTGTGCACAGTATGGTACTAAGGGCTGATCCCCCTAAGTACGAGAAGAAGGTCCATAGTCTTATGACTGTTAAAGGTTTCAAGTATAACCCTTGTTAACCTAGGACATAGTTCAAGGTCTTATGACCCTCAGTATTCTTTTGATTCATGTTATTTATTCTTGATTCAAAAGTTGAGCTTTATTCAAATGTCTTTGATTATTCGCATGTTATTATACTGTTATTTCATTTTTATACTTGTGGGCATTTGTGCTCACTCTTGCTTAATAATAACATTGCAGTTAAGAATGAAAGAAGCGATGAACCCTCCACTAGTAAAGGCAATGGCAACGTTAGCAAGTGATGAAGACTTGTTATTTTAATTGATGATGTATTTATGTTAAGACTTATGATGTTGTTTAAGACTTATTTGTTTAGAATTCCGCATAGATGTTTTAAGGTTAGAGTAACCTGGGATTTATTTATGATTCAGTTGATGTAACCCTTAAGGGAAGAGATTTATTTATGATTTCTATCTATTGTATGGTTTGATATTATTTATGGGTAGATAGATTGATGATGCTTGTACAGTGAACACCAAATCTCGTGGAATTGAAGTACCCGGATTTGGGAGTGTCACAATTAGCATATTGCAGGTGCATTGGTAATATAGGTGAACCATATTTTTTTTTTCTATTTTTTTTATCTACAACATTTAAAAAACGTTGTCTGGTATACTAAACAACAATATTTTTTTTTAATTTTTATTCTACAACATTTAAAAAATGTTGTCTTATATACTAAACAACAACATTTTTTTTTATTCTATAACATTTAAAAAGCGTTGTCTTATGTACTAAACAACAACATTTTTTACCAAAAACGTTGTGGAATCATACCTTCTACAACGTTTTTAAGCATCTGCTAATCTTTTGAAAACAAATACACAACGTTTTTTCCTAAAAAAACGTTGTCTATTATGCTTAACTACAACGTTTTTAAAACGTTGTGTAAGGGTGTCAAATAGACAACACCCTTAACCACGACATTTTTCTGACAGAAACTACGTTTTTTTCGCATTGTCTATTTACTGTTTTGTAGTAGTGATCAAATATTAGATAACATCTTAACACATCAGTATTATTATTGTTCTTTGATAATTCTTCAATCACTGTATCATATACATTAAGATTTAACACTTAATCTTTCATATTATAAGTTATTTTCTATAATCCAGTAAGCCAAATACTAATATTATAATTTGGACTATATTTTAAGCTCCTAAATTAGGGTTTTGATAATCCGAATTAGGGTTTCGGATTCCCAGAACACAAATTAGGGTTTCCGAGCGTATCGTTTGGGTTCCTAACAGTTCGTTAGAGTTTTCTCACTGAACAACAATGTTGTTAATATAAATTTAGGGTTTGCTAAAGTTATACTTATCCTGATCAATAATTGATCCTTAATCCACAAACTGAGGACATGAAATCACTGATATAAATTTTATGATCAATGTTTGATCTTTATCTACAATCCTGTACACATAGAACCACATACCCATATTCTTATGAACTCATACACTAAGCATATACCTCATTATCAGACTATCACTTATAGTCTATCAAATCATTCAAGTTCTTCTCCAAAAATTTTGAAATCCTTAAAATTTCTTCACAGAAACGTCAAATCCATATACTTATTTTCTATCTAGGTTCATCTTATAACCTTTAATCCATCATTTTAGGATTTTAATAATTATCTAAATTCTCGGGTTGTCACATTCACCCCTTCTTCTAAGAATTTCGTCCCTGAAATTAAAGCATACTAATCTCTGCTTATTCTTTTGATTAAAACTAGGTTTTTTAACTTAACCTTTACAATTTCCTCCTTTGAAGATTTCTCATCTATTATCATATTTCACCATAACTACTCACTAGGAGTTTTCATTTTCTAAACATTCACCAAAACTAGTTTGTCATAATAACCTTTATTCAATACCGAAGTCCACACCTAGAAGATTTGCAATACCTATGCTTCCACCATCAACTTCATTTTCTCTACCGATCTATTGCTTAATAAGTCTATCTATTTCTATAATCCTCAATGCTCCATTCACAACTTTCCTATACCCAGTTCATCAAACTTGCCACAATCATATGGGTTTAAGAACTTATCCTAGTCAGACTATAGGCGTCCATTCGCTGAGGGGTTCAAAATATACCATATGATTATGAGTCATAAACTTACCATAAGTATGAGTTTTAAGAACTCACAACTAACCTTATATTCTCTACCTATTCATTATACACATAAGAAAAGAATCACCTTATCAACATGCATATAGCAAATAGCGCGACATCAGGTTCCAATGATTATCAATGTAAGAAACTAAGTGGTTGTCTAACCAAACTCGGCCACTAATCAATATAGGAAGCTAAGCGGACAATTCACCGCCCATACAAAGAATTTGTCAACCTAACCACTATATTGACAAGGAAGCTAAGTGATTCTAAAACCAAGTACAAATTCCTCGCCCATACAAGGAATCATACAGCTGCTGACCTGAGTCCTCAATTGAAATTCTACACAATTCTAACTTTCTCTTTTCTTAATACGAATTTTCTTCAATCCGTATATTAACATTTACCACTCTTTTCTGAGTTTACATCGTACCTTTTCTTTATAGCGTCAAGCTATATCATTCCAATCACTTAACATATTATATGTTATTCAACAATTTAATTTGATCACGTCGTGATCTTATTTCGTAATCATTTCTCCTTATACTTACGATCGTGTTATACTGCGATCTTTTTATTCTTCTCTTTGATCATATTATATTATGATTTTATTTGCACTTTTCATCTTATAGACGTCGTCTATTTATTATCACTTTTCATTTTTATTACTGGAGTCAGGTAACTCCAGATTATTATCTTTATATCTCTTCAAGATTCTTCTTTGAACCTTATTTATCTTTCTCTTTACTTTAATGATGAATTTCTTAAATTCATCTCTTATCCATTAAACTCGATATGAGTTTATTCCTTATCATCATCTCCGCGGTTATAGCCTAAGGTACCCCTACCTAATATTTATAACCTACGGCTTTGATACCAACTGTAGCATTCCCAAATCAGGGTACTAATCACCATGGATCTGGTATACTAATACTATCACAATTGCAGAAGATATAAACATAAAATATTTATACATTAAACTTTTTACACATCATTCCCAAGGCCTACAAACTTAATTTAATACATACCTTCAATATCTAAAAAGGTTTATAATGCTATTTTCGTCAAAAAATTTAATAGATCTAAATGCACCATAATTTAATCTTGCACGTTGCCTTTGCTCCTTTCTTTACTCGAGCTTTCATCTTAATCTGAAATTTTTTATCATGATATAGCAAGGGTGAGCAATAAATTTGCCCAGCAAGTATAAGTTTAATTGAGGATATATCATGATTGAAAGAATTAAACAATAAGCTAGCTAACTTTCAACAATATAAACATTGTGAAAGAGCATGAACAAATTTTCTTAGCCGAACGACCAAATCAATAAAAATGAATGGTCAAGAATGAACATGAACAAATTTACTGAACCAAATTGTAATGAAGGTGATCAACATTTCAAACATGATGAACATTTACAACATGCACAACGTGCGAATCAATAAATTATAGACATGGTATAATCAACAATGATTAACCACTAACATGTTTTACAATAACAACTCAAGTTGAGTTAGGAAACTTGCCTGAACCGCTGATTACCGCTAAGCAATCTAATTTAATCTCTCATTAAAGACCTATCAATTATAAGATTAATCTTTCAATTAGCATAACATACCTATTAGCTCATAATACTATTACTTTATCCATAGATTATATAACACTTAATCAAATATTAGATAACATCTTAACACATCAGTATTATTATTGTCCTTTGATAATTCTTCAATCACTGTATAATATACATTAAGATTTAACACTTAATCTTTTATATTATAAGTTCTTTTTTATAATCTAGTAGGCCAAATACTAATATTATAATCTAAATTATTTAAACATATCAATCCAGCAACCTGTATTGAAACTATTCTTCAATTCAGCAACCTGGATTCAAACTAACTTATAATCCAGCAAGCCTGGATTCATCAATCCTTCAATCCGGCAAGTTGGATTCCTAATCCTTCAATCCAGCAAACTGGATTCCATATCCTTTTCACGAAAATACCAAATCAACTTATTATTTTTCTATCATTTGTCCAAACATATATACATATATTTCATACACAAAAAGTATTTTTCCAAAAATTTTCAACTCTCTTTGGTATTTTTAAAAAAATATTTTTAGTGCGTAGTGATAAGCACGCAATTCATACATTTTACTATCCCTAATTTTGTCCTTTTAATTATATTAGTTTATTAAATTAATATGTTTTATTTTATTTTGTAGGATTTAATATTTGTTGCAATAAAGTCAAAATCTTGGTGATCAAGCGATATTTAATGCTCTTATTCATATAAGGAATATCCAAGAAGAATCCTACAAGGAGTAGGAAAGAAGTTGAACAATGTTGGTGTGCAAGTCAAATCCAACAAGAGAAGGGATAATATATCTAGAATATCTTTTTGAGAAGTTGATTGGGAACAAAACTGTCCAAGTTCAATGAACCTAAATTAGGGTTCAAAGTTATTTTCCCTATAAATAGGTCTCTTGTTTCAGAGAGAAAAGTATGAGGTATTGTATTACTTTAGGTTAGGAGTATGAGTAAATTAAATTACGTTTTATTGTACGCTTGTTGGAGGATTGTGAATAAAGGGAGTTTTCTTATTTATTTTCAATCTTCTGCATCTTCTTTATTTTAGTTAATTTATTTATTTTCATGTCTAGTTAATTTCTTTAATCTAGGATGAAGATGAAATTAAATAATTATTCATAATAATATTTTTTATCTCTTCTATTATTTATGTTTTTATGTTTAATTGATTACGTCTTCATGTTTCATTATTGAAATACCTTCGTTTTATAGTTCTTATGTGATTTTAAATTAATTAAGAGGTTTTGATAGATTATTGTTAAAATATGAGTTTTTCATAATCCATGCTTGCTCAAAGAAGTTTTGATGGGCTATAGTTAATCCTTAAATTTTCATAGTCTATGCTTGCCCACATTAATTGTAAATTACTAAATTAAAGGGAAGGGAGATCAAAATCATAATTTGAGTTATAAAATAGAAGAGATTGAATTATATATTATATTTATTATTTAGTGGATTCAGATTCCTAAATTGTTTTCTCATTATTTGTTTTCATATTCTCGTTAATTAATTCTCAATCTTTATTTCTAATTTGCCTAAAATAGATATTAAGAAAATATTAAAATTAATCTAGTCTCTGTGGGTTCGACCTGTACTTCTCAGTTCTTCAATTTGACACTGTACACTTGCAGTTACATATTTTTATCACATCAAGTTTTTGGCGCCGTTGCCGGAGACTAGACTTAATTTTATATTCCATAATTTTTGTTTATTCAAATTAGTTTTTTTTTCTCTTCTAATTTTTTTTTCAGGATTATTGAAGCGGATCGAAGGAGCGAAGAGATAAAGATTTTGTTGCTGCGCTTTATTCGGTACTTCGTATCTCCATATTTAAAAAATAAAAAATAAAAAAATATATATAGTAGTTTAGTTTTTTGTTTTTTATTTTTATATATTTTTTTTGTGCGACTTTCGTGGCTAGTTGTCTATTTATTTTGTTATTTGTGGAAAAATAGATTCTTATTATAGTTGGAATAATAATTTTGCTTGGAATCAAGAACCCTATGAAAATTTTAATGCACACCAAGTAAATCAATTTTTTCCAAGTTATGAAAATTCATATCTAAGTTCATATCCATATTCATATTCATATTCATATCCATATCTATATTCGGATCCAGAACATCAATATCCACAAGAAATATCAAATGAAGTAGAGGAAAGACTTAGTGCCTTGGAGAAAACTACGAAAGTTTTAATGGAAGAGCAATTTAGTATGATATCTCGTCTAGAAATTCAAATGAGTCGATTAGCCACCATATTAAATGAACAAGAGGTGGGTGAATTTTCTAGTAACTCTGTGGTTAATTTTGAAAATCTTCATGGTTGTGAAAATGATGAGGAAAGTAAAAATTTTATATTCAATTCTACACAATTTGAGTCAAGCGTATTTGAGGAGTCTACAAATTATGAGTCCATGCCTAAAATTGATCATGTTGCATTTGATGAGTAGGTTGAAAAAGTTTATAAACCTAAAGCTCCATACCCTGAAAGATTTATTCCTAAAAAATTACCTAGTGATTTTTTGGACCAACCCATTAAAGTAAACATGATTCAAGAGTTGTCAATGACCCAAGAAATAATAGAAAATAGACTCTTAATTGAAAAAGGTTCAATTGATTTTTTCTTAAATCACCTTGACCAAAATTGCAATGAATTCGAATATTTAGATAAGGTCAATGAGCCGTTGAGATCCACTACAAATAAGTCAACTAAACTAAAACATGTATTTGAACCAATTCTTCCATCATTTGAACATGTTAATGAAAGTTTTCTTGAGGTAAATTTGAAGCATAACCGATGAAAATTTTGACTATTTTCAATTTTCTAGACCTCCTGAAAATAATAAAAAGTTCACACTCACTTATTCATTTGTAACATTCATTTTTAGTCACATAATTTTTAGGATTTATAAAATTTGTAGATATGTACATTTGTTTTATTTCTCACCACATCTTCTTGCAGAACAAATGCCCCGCATACAAGGTACAATTCTTTCATATCTTTGTTCTTTTTTCTTCATTTACATACATTGAGGACAATGCATGATTTAGGTATGGGGGAGTTTGTATGTATATTATTGTATTAAATTTTTTTTTATAGGAAAGTATAGTAAAAAATACAAAAAAAAATAAAAAATAAATAAAAAATAAAAAAATTTGTTTGACTTTTTATGAATTAAATTAATTCTAATAAGTGTTTGTGGAGTAAAACTCATGAGTAAGATTGAAAGATTTAGAACTCTTGAATATTTGGTAAGGTACAAAATCTTAGTTCAAAACACCATCTGAACTAAAATTAATTTCACAAGCATTTTTGCACTTCACGTTTGCACTAATTTTTAGTTGTGGGGGTATAAACCATGATTCGAGTAATTTCAAAAAAAAAAGAAAAAAAAAAGAAAAGAAGAAAGATTGAAAAAAAATGAAGTTGAGAAAATTTGAAAAAAAAAGAAGGAATAAATAACTGCTTCAATATCCATTAAACGAAATAACTGGGTATCCAAGCTTAGGGAAGCATCGATATTCACGCTGAAAAGTGTGATGGATAAAAGCAGCTTGACTAGTCTAATTTTGTGGCCTTTGTTACTCGAGTAAGTAAGCCCTTAGGGGTGTCTCTACACCTAGTGCCCTAAAGCCATCTGGTTTGGGAGTCATTGGTTCAACGCTCGCTCTACATGGGTAACTCTGAAAAGCCTAAGAAAATGAGACATTGCATAAGTCAAGAATCAAAATTGAAAAAATAATGAAAAAAAAGAAGGAAAAAAAAAGAAAAGAAAAGAAAAAATGAGCTTGTTTGATTTTCATGGTAAAAAATTTCTACTAAGAGTTACATCATATACACATGCATGTATCACATGGAATTGATTTAATGAAGGATGTTGTCTAAAATAAAAATTAAGTATTTTTGATAAAGAGAAAGTGTGATTTTGAATTTAATATTGCTTATGTATAATGTCCATAGATATTTAGAAGCTTTCTTTCAATTTCATAATTTGTTGAATCCAAAATTATTTTTGAATTTTGTGGGTATATTCACTGCAAACCCTCACGAGACACAACTCGTCCACTTGGGTAACCTTGGGGTTTAAAGGCTTGTTGCACATGCTAAGTGCAATCGTGTTTCCTACGAAAATGGGGTAGTATAATTTTTGATTTATTTTTATGTTTATTTTACTCGAGGACGAGCAAAAGCTAGGTATGGGGTATTTGATAAACACGTAATTCATACATTTTACTATCCCTAATTTTGTCCTTTTAATTATATTAGTTTATTAAATTAATATGTTTTATTTTATTTTGTTGGATTTAATATTTGTTGCAATAAAGTCAAAATCTTGGTGATCAAGTGATATTTAATGCTCTTATTCATATAAGGAATATCCAAGAAGAATCCTACATGGAGTAGGAAAGAGGCTGAACAATCTTGGTGTGCAAGTTAAATCCAATAAGAGAAGGGATAATATATCTAGAATATCTTTTTGAGAAGTTGATTGGGAACAAAACTGTCCAAGTTCAATGAACCTAAATTAGGGTTCAAAGTTATTTTCCCTATAAATAGGTCTCTTGTTTCAGAGAGAAAAGTATGAGGTATTGTATTACTTTAGGTTAGGAGTAGGAGTAAATTAAATTATGTTTTATTGTACGCTTGTTGGAGGATCGTGAATAAAGGGAGTTTTCTTATTTATTTTCAATCTTCTACTTCTTCTTTATTTTAGTTAATTTATTTATTTTCATGTCTAGTTAATTTCTTTAATCTAGGACGAAGATGAAATTAAATAATTATTCATAATAATATTTTTTATCTCTTCTATTATTTATGTTTTTATATTTAATTGATTACGTCTTCATGTTTCGTTATTGAAATACCTTCGTTTTATAGTTCTTATGTGATTTTAAATTAATTAAGAGGTTTTGATAGATTATTGTTAAGATATGAGTTTTTCATAATCCATGCTTGCTCAAAGAAGTTTTGATGGGTTATAGTTAATCCTTAATTTTTCATAGTCTATGCTTGCCCACATTAATTGTAAATTACTAAATTAAAGGGAAGGGAGATCAAAATCATAATTTGAGTTATAAAAATAGAAGAGATTGAATTATATATTATGTTTATTATTTAGTGGATTCAGATTCCTAGATTGTTTTCTCATTATTTATTTTCATATTCTAGTTAATTAATTCTCAATCTTTATTTCTAATTCACCTAAAATAGATATTAAGAAAATATTAAAATTAATCTAGTCTTTGTGGATTCGACTTGTACTTGCCAGTTCTTCAATTTGGCACTGTGCACTTGCAGTTACATATTTTTATCACATCACGTAGCTTAAGAAATTAGCCCTATCATGCTCAACTCCAAAAATTCCCATCTCATAGTATAATCTTATACATGTTAACGTGAGCCTGCAGTTTAAATTTCGTGGCCATCGGAGTTATAGAACTCCTGTTATAGCCGTTTTCGTCGAAAAAATCCTAAAAATTGAAATGGTCATAAATTTTTCGTTTTAAGTCAAAATGAGCTCATTTATGGACAGGAGGTACTTTATACCATATATTTTCATGTCCAAAAAGGCCGGAATTTATTACATAAATTAAGTTACCAAAACTGCCCTTTTAATTTCTAGATCAGTAGCTTTTTGTCATTTTTTTAATTTTTCGTGCTTTGTTAAAAATATTCCATACGGATATATACGGCTCCTTGGTCAGTGATTCCACATGGAGATGTTAGAAAATTTATCATAGTATCCTCCCAAATGTTTCCAAAATTTTTGAATGTCCGAAAAATAATGAAACTGCCCCTACCCTTGACTGTCCAAAAACAGTCTGTTTTTCCTTAAAAGACACAAAACTATTTTTCCTAAAACAGTCACTACGTGTACTCAACATTTTTGAGTGCTACCATTTGGGTTTAGTAGATAACTTACCTATATAGCACCACTCTTTGACGGGTTACAAAAAAAGGTGTAGATTAAAAACGGTGGAAATCCAAAATACATAGAAATTTTATGGCTTATAAACTAGAAAAATCATTTTTCTTTATTTTTGATTTTCAAACAAAACAACACCCAATATGGGTATATCTAAACATGAAACACTCATTAACATGTATATACATGATTTTTGAATTTAGCAATATAGATTCAAGTTTTGATTTAGTATACTCCCAGTAAAATATATAAATTTGTTTAGGATTATACCTTTTGGATATTTCCTCCTTTTTCCTTCCATGGCCACTCTTCTATCTCTTCTTCTTCCTCCCATGGAGCTACCACCCCTCATCTCCATCCTTCACCATGGCTGTCGCCCTACTTCTCTCTCTCTCTCTCTCTCACTTTAGTTTCTTATGTTACCAACTAAGGGATGAAAGAGAAATGAATTTTTAGAAGTTAGTAAAATATGTTTTATTTGTTATTAGTAAAAATATATAGATATACTATGTGTATATCTATAATAAATCCCCCAACTTCTCTTGCTTTCTCTCTCTCAATAATCATTTCCTAGATCCATGGAAGATTATTAAGTAATGTGGCTTCAAAGCACATTTGACACATGGCTTGTATTGGGTAAATATCTTTTACAAATGTGGGGTGTAAAATGATGACACACATGTCTCCTGTCTCCTCCTCATATGTCCGGCCACTTGGCCTTATTATCTACCAAGTTTGGTTTTGTTTTTGTTGTAATATCTAATATACTAAAGGTCCAAAATACCCCTCCTTAATTTGCTAAGTTTGAGCCATCTTATTTAATCTCTTGGGCTTTTAATTTAATTCTTTGGGCTATGGAAAATTATCATAGTCCAACACTTTTATTTCACTTAACAAAAGACCATTATGTCCTTCTATACTTGGATCAAATTTTGGCCTTTTTAAATTTATTGCTTGGCCCTCTAACTAATTTGATTGGGCCAACACTTGGGCCTTCCCCTTAAGTCTTTTGGTCTTTCTAGTAAAAATATTTGGGCTATGGAAATAGATTAGGTCCAATACTTTTAATATTATCATTCCCTAATTATTTAATTAGAGTTTTCATGTACACAATTATAATTTAAATCATTAATTACATACACTTAATTTCTTAACCCAATTAGACTTGCTATAATTAGGTTATAAAATTAATTATTTGAGATGTATAAAATAAATCTCTTATATTTAGTATATGTTATAAATAGCATAATTCTCCTCATACCATAACCCTTAACAATTAACACTTAAGCTTTTATACTTATCTTTTAAGCTCCCAAATTAGGGTTTTGAAAATCTGAATTAGGGTTTCAGATTCCCAGAACATAAATTAGGTTTTTCGAGCATATCGTTAGGGTTCCTAACAGTTTGTTAGAGTTTTCCCACTGAACAACAATGTTATTAACATAACTTTAGGCTTTGCTAAAGTTAACTTATACTAATCAAGAATTGATCCTTAATTCACAAATTGAGGACATCAAATCACTGATATAAATTATCCGATCAATGTTTGATCTTTATCTACAATCCTGTACATATAGAACCACATACACATATTCTTATGAACTTATACACTGAACATATACTTCATTATCAGACTATCACTTATAGTCTATCAAATCATTCAAGTTCTTCTCCAAAAATTTTGAAATCCTTAAAATTTCTTCACAGAAACGTCAAATCCATACACTTATTTTCTATCTAAGTTCATCTTCTAACCTTTAATCCATCATTTTATGAATTTAATAATTATCTAAATTCTCGGGTTGTCACATTCACCCCTTCTTCTAAGAATTTCGTCCCCGAAATTAAAGCATACTAATATCTACTTATTCTCTTGATTAAAACTAGGTTTTTAACTTAACCTTTACAATTTCCTCCTTTGAGAATTTCTCATCTATTATCACATTTCACCATAACTACTCACTAGGAGTTTACATCTTTTAAAAATTCACCAAAACTAGGTTGTCATAATCACCTTTATTCAATCATTCCAGATTCTACACATACGCAACGAGTTCACACGATTTCATATCCATCATTACATACTACCACAACATTACTCTACAGTGTAAAAAAAAATTTCATATCTGTTTGAGAAATCATAAAAACTATGAACTTTGAGGTTTAGCGTATTTCTACCTGCTACCTCTTTCAATTACGAAAGATAGGTACTCTACCTCTGAAATATTTTATATTTGGTATGTTTACAATCACGAAGAAGGTAAATTACCGATTCGAGTACTTTAGATGATCAGTCTATTGTACCTTAGTAATCGGAACGACTATATGCGTTCTTAAATTGGAATATTTTATCAAATTAGTATATCCCCTTTTTTAGGGTTGTTCACCTCAAACTCATCGTAAGATTCCGTACCAAAATAATTTGGTTCGGCATAAGCTTTCAAAGAATACTTTGAATTCCATAAACATTTGTCTAGCTGAATCAAATAGCTTAGGCTTATACCAAATAATTCAAATTTCAATTGAAGCATTGCTAGCCAAATTCAGTTGGTAATAATTTACCTTTAAATCCTTAAAATTATTTTGACGTCATGATACCGCACTGTATATACAGTCCGTTTGAGGATTCTATCATTTTGTGACTTTGTCATACTACATCATACTATAGTGGGATGCCGAGCTTTAGATCACATCCGACACTAAGTAATTCTACATTGATAACTCCACCATTTTTATCATCTCTGCACCAGGTTACATGTTGCATTAATGATATAAAAATACATTTTGATAATTCAAATCATTTTTGTCTAGCCGAATCAATTGGCATATACTCTTCTTTAAACCGTTCAAAAACCTTTAAAAATCATCTTTGGTGTCATCATGCCACAACAAGTAACGATGTGCTAGTGGCCCGAAGTCCACACCTACACACTTGTCACCATGTGTTGAGGATAATAAAAATTCATTTTTAAAGGCACATCAGTGCGAATTTAGCTTGATGTTCAAAAATTTCAAAGTTTAGCATAGCTAGAAGATTTGCAATGCATATGCTTCCACCATCAACTTCATTTTCTCTACTGATCCATTGCCTAATAAGTCTATCGATTTCTATAATCCTCAATGCTCCATATGGGTAACTTGCCACAATCATATGGGTTTAAGAACTTATCCTAGTCTGACCATAGGCATCCATTCGCTGAGGGGTTCAAAACATACCATATGATTATGAGTCATGAACTTACCATAAGTATGAGTTTTAAGAACTCGCAGCTAACCTTATGTTCTCTACCTATTCGTTATATACATGAGAAAAGAATCACCTTATCAACATGCATATAGCAAATAGCGCGACATCAGGTTCCAATGATTATCAATGTAAGAAACTAAGTGGTTGTCTAACCAAACTCGGTCACTAATCAATATAGGAAGCTAAGCAGACAATTCACCGCCCATACAAAGAATTTGTCAACCTAATCACTATAACGACCACAAAGCTTAGTGATTCTAAAACTAAGTACAAATTTCCCGCCCATACAAGGAATCATACAACTCAGCTGCTGACCTGAGTCCTCAATTGAAATCCTACACAATTCTAACTTTCTCTTTTCTTAATACTAATTTTCTTTAATCCATATCTTAACATTTACCACTCTTTTCTGAGTTTACATCGAACCATTTCATAGTACCTTTTCTTTATAGCGTCAAGCTATATCATTCCAATCACGTAACATATCAAATGTTATTCAACAATTTAATCTGATCACGTCGTGATCTTATTTCGTAATCATTTCTCCTTATACATACGATCGTGTTATACTACGATCTTTTTATTCTTCTCTTTGATCATCTTATATTATGATTTTATTTGCACTTTTCATCTTATTGACATCGTCTATTTATTTTAACTTTTTATTTTTATTAATGGAGTCAAGTAACTCCAGATTCTTATCTTTATATCTCTTCAAGATTCTTCTTTGAACCTTATTTATCTTTCTCTTTACTTTAATGATGAATTTATTAAATTCATCTTTTATCCCTTAAACTTGATCTGAGTTTATTCCTTATCATCATCTTTACGGTTATGGCCTAAGGTACCCCTACCTAAGGTTTATAACCTACGGCTTTGATACCAACTGTAGCATCCCCAAATCAGGGTACTAATCACCACAGATCTGGTATACTAATACTATCACAATTGCGGAAGGTATAAACATAAATTGTTTATACATTAAACTTTTACACATCATTCCCAAGGTCTACAAACTTAACTTAATACATACCTTCAATATCTAAAAAGGTTTACAATGCTATTTTCGTCAGAAAATTTAATAGATCTAACTATACCATAATTTAATCTTGCACCTTGCCTTTGCTTCTGTCTTTACTAGAGCTTTCATCTTAATCTGAAATTTTTTATCATGATATAGCAAGGTTGAGAAACAAATTTGCACAGCAAGTATAAGTTTAATTGAGGATATATCATGATTGAAAGAATTAAACAATAAGCTAGCTAACTTTCAATAATATAAACATTGTGAAAGAGCATGACCAAATTTTCATAGCTGAACGACCAAATCAATAAAAATGAATGGTCAAGAATGAACATGAACAAATTTACTGAACCAAATGGTAATAAAGGTGATCAGCCTTTCATACCTGATGAACATTTACAACATGCACAACGTGCGAATAATTAAATTATAGACATGATATAATCAACAATGATTAACCACTAACATGCTTTACAATAACAACTCAAGTTGAGTTATGAAACTTTCCTGAACCGTTGATTACCGCTAAGCAATCTAATTTAATCTATCATGAAAGACCTATCAATTATAAGATTGATCTTTCAATTAGCATAACATACCTGTTAGCTAATAATACTATTACTTTATCCATAGATTATCTAACACTTAATCAAATATTAGATAATATCTTAACACATCAGTATTATTATTGTCCTTTGATAATTCTTCAATCACTGTATAATATACATTAAGATTTAACACTTAATCTTTCATATTATAAATTACTTTTTATAATCCAGTAGGCTAAACACTAATATTATAATCTGGATTATTTAAACATATCAATCCAGCAACCTGTATTGAAACTATTCTTCAATTCAGCAACCTAGATTCAAACTAACTTATAATCCAACAAGCCTGGATTCACCAATCCTTCAATCTGGCAAGCTAGATTCATAATCCTTCAATCCAGCAAGTTGGATTCCATATCCTTTTCACGAAAATACCAAATCAACTTATTATTTTTCTATCTTTTGTCGAAACATATATACGTATATTTCATACACAAAAAGTATTTTTTCAAATTTTTTTAACTTTCTTTGGTATTTTTCAAAAATTATTTTTAGTGCGTAGCTTAAGAAATTAGCCCTGTCATGCTCAACTCCAAAAATTCCAATCTCTTGGCATAATCTTATAAATGTTAATGTGAGCCTACAGTTTAAATTTCGTGGCCATCGGAGTTATAGAACTCCTGTTATAGCCGTTTTTGTCAAAAAAATCCAAAAAATTGAAATGGTCATAACTTGGTCGTTTTAAGTCAGAGTAAGCTCATTTTTGGACAGGAGGTACTTTATACCATATATATTCATGTCCCAAAAGGCCAAAATTTATTACACAAATTATGTGGCCGAAATTGCCTTTTTAATTTCTGGATCAGCAGCTTTTTGTCGCTTTTTCAATTTTTTGTGCTTTGTTAAAAATATTCCATAAGGATATCTACAACTCTTTTTTCAGTGATTCCACTTGGAGATGTTAGAAAATTTATCATAGTATCCTCCCAAATTTTCCAGAATTTTTGAATATCCGAAAAATGATGAAACTGTCCCAACCCTTGACTGTCCAAAAATAATCTGTTTTTCCTTAAAAGACACGAAACTGTTTTTGTTAAAACAGTCACTATGTGTACTCAACATTTTTGAGTGCTACCACTTGGTTTTAGTAGATAACTTGCCTATCTAGCACCCTCTTTGACGAATCACAAAAAAGAAGGTGTAGATTAAAAACGGTGAAAATCCAAAATACATAGAAATTTTATGGCTTATAAACTAGAAAAATCAATTTTCTTTATTTTTGATTTCCAAAAAAAACAACACCCAATATGGGGTATATCTAAACATGAGACACTCATTAACTTGTATATACATGATTTTTGAGTTTAGAAATATAGATTCAAGTTTTGATTTAGTATACTCCAACTAAAATATATAAATTTGTTTAGGATTATACCTTTTGGATATTTCCTCCTTTTTACTTCCATGGCCACTTTTCTATCTCTTCTTCTTCCTCCCATGGAGCTACCACCCATCATCTCCATCCTCCACCATGGCTGCCACCCCACTTCTTTCTCTCTCTCTCTTTAGTTTCTTATGTTAGCAACTAAGAGATGAACCATAAATGAATTTTTAGAAGTTAGTAAAATATGTTTTATTTGTTATTAGTAAAAATGTATAGATATACTATGTGTATATCTATAATAAATCCCCCAACTTCTCATACTTTCTCTCTCTCAATAATCATTTCCTAGATGCATGGAAGATTATTAAGTAATGTTGCTTCAAAGCACATTTGACACATGGCTTGTTGTGGGTAAATATCTTTTACAAATGTGGGGTCTAAAATGATGACATGCATGTCTCCTTTCTCCTCCTCATATGTCCGGCCACTTGGCCTTATTATCTACCAAGTTTGGTTATGTTTTTGTTGTAATATCTAGTATACTAAAGGTCCAAAATACCCCTCCTTAATTGGCTAAGTTTGAGACATCTTATTTAATCTCTCTTGGGCTTTTAATTTAATTCTTTGGGTTATGGAAAATTATCATAGTCCAACACTTTTATTTCACTTAACAAATGACCATTATGTCCTTCCATACTTGGATCAAATGTTGGGCTTTTTAAATTTATTGCTTGGGCGTCTAACTAATTTTATTGGGCCAACACTTGGGCCTTCCCCTTAACTCTTTTGGGCTTTCTAATAAAAATATTTGGGCCATGAAAAATAGATTAAGTCCAATACTTTTAATATTATAATTCCTTAATTATTTAATTAAGGTTTTCATGTACACAATTATAATTTAAATCATTACTTATATACACTTAATTTCTTAACCCAATTAGGCTTGCTATAATTAGGTTATAAAATTAATTATCTGAGATGAATAAATATATCTCTTATAATTAGTATATGTTATAAATACCATAATTCTCCTCATACCATAACCCTTAACAATTAACACTTAAGCTTTTATACTTATCTTTTAAGCTCCTAAATTAGGGTTTTGATAATCCGAGTTAGGGTTTCGGATTCCCATAACACAGATTAGGGTTTCCGAGCGTATCATTAGGGTTCCTAATAGTTCGTTAAAGTTTTCTCACTGAACAACAATGTTATGAACATAACTTTAGGGTTTGCTAAAGTTATACTTATCCTGATAAATAATTGATCTTTATTCCACAAACTGAGGACATAAAATCACTAATATAAATTATCTGATCAATGTTTGATCTTTATCTACAATCCTGTACACGTAGAACCACATACACATAATCTTATGAACTCATACACTAAACATATACCTCATTATCAGACGCTGAGTTAAAGAACAAGTGCTCAGGAATAAAGTGATACCTTCTGTGAAGGTGATTTGGAGAAACCACAACGCTGAAGAAGCTACGTGGGAACTCGAAGAGAAAATGTTGAAAGAGTACCCTGAGTTATTTGTTTAATCCGTGTCTTCGATTCTGAGGACAGAATCTTTGTAAGTAGGGAAGAATGTAACGAATGTGTTGTTTGAGTTGTGATTCTGAGGACAAAATCCTTATATGAGGGGAATGATGTAACATTCCATATTTTTTAAATGTAAGTTATAAATATTTATTAATTTATATAAATATTTATTAGATATGTTTATTATTGAATAAGTAATTGTTCAATTTGATTGAGTTTATTTAGTTAATTATTTATTTGCTAAATAATTAATGCAATTAGTTAATTATTTATTTGTTAAATAATTAATGTGTTATGTGGATTGAATTATGTGATTAAGTAATTTATTTAATAAATTGTTATTAAATAAAGTGTAACAAATAACTATGTTATAAAGAGTTATTAAAATAAATTAAAGTAATTTTAATTTAGTTTTGCCAAACAAGGTGTAAGTATATTAACCCTTTAATTTTAAATGGTTTGCCAAACAAAGCCTTATGACTTTTGGATTTCTTTTGAATTTAGTTTATTAAGTAAATAATAATATATATAATATATATATATATATTATATATATATATATATATATATATATATATATATATATATATATATATATATATATATATATATATATGGTAACCGATATATATTATTAGGGTAATAACTGTGGCGTCAGTTTTATACGTTTTAAAAGTAAGCGTTGGTTTTTAGTTAATATTACGTATATACTATTTTGGCTTAAGCCTAATCAAAATTTGGAGTTTGTCTGAGATAGTTGAGAGAGAGAGACAGAGAGAGGAAACCTCAGAGATTGTCAAGATTTTCTTCAGTGATTTATAAAGTTTTCTAAAATCAACAAAAAGGTAGGTGCTTATAACCTTAAATTATGTGTATGTAATCATATATGTTTCACGCTTTATACTTACTGTGAATTTGATAGTCTGTGTTCTTGAAAGTCATTCACTCTGTTAAGGTTTTTACCAAAAAAAAATTATCTGTAAAACATGTTCTAGAATTGGTTATGATGTTACATATTTTTATTGTTATAATTGTTATAGTTAGCATATATGTGTGTTGTATGCTAAATTACGTATTCAGGAAATTGATTTTTTCACAGTGGAAGCATGTGAGTACGAACTTGAGTGTAGAATCTATCAAAGGTTATATATATATAATTGTATGCTAACTGAGAAATTGGACTATACATGTTAATTGGGATATATATTGGTATACTTGTATTTCAAAGGAATCAAAATTGGTTAATAACAGTGTAAATTACATTCACTGCAAATTGATATTTCGTCAATGGAGTTTTTGTTTTAAAAGGAGTGTTTTCAAAAGAATTAGTTATGATGGTGTTGATTAGTGGTTGATAATTAGTATATAGTTGATTGTTAACTTTTATGTGTAATTTTCATGAAGTTATATATGTTGTTGGATGTCATTGACCGTTAAAAATAAATTAGGCAGTAGCTTTGCTCTGTCTTTCTGGGTTGGTTCTGTGAGTTGCGGCGCCCTAGCGTCAAAATTCACGCCCCAGCGCCAAATTTCGCGCCCTGGCGCCAAGGTTCGCGCCGCAGCGCCAAAAATGGGCCAGTAGCTCGCGCCTAGTGCTGTAGCTCGCGCCCCAGCGCTGAAGCTCGCGCCCCAGCGCCGTAGCTCGCTCCCCAGCACCACTGTTCCGCGCCCCGGCGCCGGAAAAGTGTCCTAGTTGGGCAGTTTTAAGCTTCTGTAGTAAAACGGCCATAACTTTTTCATACAAACTCCAATTGAGGTAATTCAAGATGATTCGTAAAGAGGACGAGTAGACCTACAACTTTCATTCTTTAAGTTTTTTAATTTGAAGTCTGTAACAGTAGTAAAAATGGTCATTTTTAGGACTGTTGTGTATTTGGAGCCAATGGAGGGCGTCGGGATGCACGAATGCAAGTGCAACCCTTTGGGTATTAGTATAACTTAATGATAATATGTTGGACATGTATTAGGATATTGTATCATGTTGTTAATGTACATGTGGTGCAATGGCATGATCATTTAAGTAGTTGTAATAAAGCTAAAAAGTAATGTTCATAAAAGATGTGATGTTGTTTAAACTTAAACTTAGTTAGTAGCTATACTAAGAGTAATAAAGGAACTCATAAAGATAATGTTAGTGTAACTAATGTGTATTGTCAATGCATATGGAATGTGTAGGACTTGGGGTGAACGTGAATAGTAATTGTTTAACCTACACACGAGGCAAGTTCCCTAACCTTTGCTACTTTATTATTCAGCAAGGTTACTTTTCACTGTTATGTTACACTTATGCAAGTTCTCTAACTCTACTTTTATAATTGTGCAAGTTTTCTTAACTCTAAACTTGTTATATTAGCATACAAGTACCTTTAGTTTATCGTGCAAGTTATTATTTATTGTGCATGCTTGATATTAAATTCTAAGATGTAACCTTAGCTTAACGTTGTTCAAAACAATGTATGATAAGTTATTCAATTGTTATGCTATTAGATTTTTCCTAAAGCATAAACTTAGAACGAAATGTTTATTCAGTATGATCATTCAATAACATAGTGTTATTATCTTGTATTCAACTAATCCTTAGTTGATGTCTGTTGAACTCCAAATTACCTTAAAAACTTATCCAAACCAAACCTACTTTGGTGCGGACTTGTATTCTAAATACTGAGATGAACAACTCTTTTAATAGAGGTTTACGCTTAGCGTTAAAATAGTTGTGCACAATACATTGTACGAAGGGTTGATCCCCGTAAGTACGTGGAGTCCTTATAGTCTTATGACTGTTAAAGTTAAAGTTGAAAGATTACTTATAACTGTGGACATGATTCGTGGTCATTAGACCCTCAGTGAATGTTATAATTTTCAGAAAGTTAATAGAATATATTGTTCAGTTCTATTGAGCCTAATATTGGCAATTGATGTGAAAGTTTAAAGATTTATTTATTGTTATTTCAAGTGGGCCTTGTTTGCTCACTCTTGCCTGTAAAATTTCTTACAGCTAAAGTTGAAACGGGTGACGTACCTAGCACCAGTAAGGGAAAAGGAAAGATGAATAAATACTGAAGACTTGTAATAGTTTTGATAGTTTACTTTCAGAATTTGATTTAAAGATTGTAATGAAGTTATTTAATTTTCCGCATTTGAATGATTGTTGTTAAAGGTTGGATAACCCGGGAGATTTTTTTTTATTTAAGTTTAATCCTGTATGGGCAGGTTTTCTTTTATTATTCAATTCTATTATGATTGGGTAGTTAGAAATGAATGTTTTGATTACGTGAACACCAAATCTTGAGTTAATGAAGTACCGGGATTTGGGGGTGTCACAGGTTGGTATCAAAGCCTTAGGTTATGAACCTTAGGTGGGGGAAAAAGCCTTAGGAAGTAACATTTGAAAAGATAGTGGAGACAACTCTTATCGAGTTTTAAGGAAGAAGTAATAAAACACTTATGTGCTTATGTGTTTATAACTTATGTGCTTGCAAGTGTCGAGTAGAATAATTAATAACTAAAACTTTAAAATTTTGTTGTCAGGATGATTAATGTCGGAGAATCTAGTCAGACTAGGGAGGAGGGACCTCAAATGCCTATAGAGGAGGAGCCTCGCGACATTCAGGTAGTTTGGGAACAACTACTGCCACGAGAGTCAGCCCCGTTGGTCACAGTGGTTGAAGATGAGGATGATGATGTGGAGACGGATGAGGAGGATCCCGTGGAGTTGCCACAAGAGGATGAAGATAACGAGGACGAGGAAGAGGAGACTCCACTAACCTCGATGGCTGCTCGTATGTATGATGAGGTCTACGACCGTAACGTGGAACTTCAGGACACAGTTGAGGAGTTACAGGAGATAATAGCTGAACAACAGACTGCAATGACACAGAAAGACGACGACATCCGGGATCGAGATGAACGTCTAACTAATGCTGAAGAGAAACTGATGCAGACTGAAGGAGAAAAGGAACAACTGATCGAGACGGTCGTGGAACTGAAGAAAAAGCTGAATGAAGAAGCTACCAAGAGGGCGAGAGCTGAAGACACATACGAGGAAGCTTATCAACGAACTGGAAGAGCAGTAAGGGACGCACAAGCAAAGAGGATGAAGATGGAAGAGATGGATAAAGTATTCAATACCGTGATCAATCGAGCTCAAGATCGGGTCATGGGTTATCCAATTCAGTTCGAGACTCTGCCATCATACGTGTTAGATCGCCGAACCATGTTCCGTGTTATGGAAGAAGAGCGTCAAAAGGCGACTGATTATCTTAATAGATCATCGTAGGAAATTTGTCTATTTTGCAAGTAATAAGTGTTAAATAATGTGTAAATCCTGAGTGTTAAGTAACCATGGGATATGAGAATGATGATGTTGTCCTATAACTTTTGTAGTTCAGGAAAGGAATGTAAATCGCAGTGATGCTATTATTGTTATGTTTTTCGAAGTTATGATGAATAAATAAAAAGCTATTATTTTATTCAAAAGTATTATGTGGTTATTTTTTTTATGGAGACAAGTTAATTAGAAAATACTTAAAGAAGTTGGGTAATAGTCTAATAGATGTTTTTTTTCTTTTTCTAACAGAAAATGCCTCCCAGACGTGAACCACCCCGTCAGAGAACCAATGCGAGAACTAACAATAACGATGTTGAGGATAATCCCGTTCAACAACTAGTGACATTACTAACAGGAGCGTTGCAGAATCAACCTCAAAACCAAGGCACAACGTTTAAGGAGTTTAAGGCGGTCGGACCACCTGATTTTCGTGGGTCAATGAATTCGGTCGAGGCACAGACCTGGATTATGGAGATTGAGAAGATATTTGAAGTCGCTAGGGTAGGGGATGACCAGAAGACTGCTTTTGCAACATTCATGTTGAAAGCAGAAGCTAGTTATTGGTGGCAGGCCAATAAAACCCGGGAAGGACCAGGAGTGATGACTTGGGATAGGTTTAAGGAGTTATCTTCGAGACCTACTTCCCAGAGAGTTCTAAGAGTCAGTTAGAGGTTCAATTTTTGGAACTAAAACAAGGAACGATGACGGTATCTGAGTATGCCGTAAAATTCAACGAATTGGCAAGATTTGCGCAATATCAAGTCAGCACAGACGAACGTAAGGCGAAGAGATTTGAACAGGGACTGAAGCCCTGGCTGTACAATAGGATTTCTCTATTCCAGTTGAAGACATTTGCAGCGGTGATGGAGAAAGCAGTACTCGCTGAAGGTGGAGGTGAGGCAGTGACAAAGTTCAATCAGGAACAGAAGAAGAAAAAGAATGAGAATGAGATTAAGAATGGAGGTGGTAGCAGTGGAAACAACAACAACAACAACAACAACAACAACAACAACAGCAACAACAACTTGAAGAGAAAGTGGAATGGGAACATGGGTGCTGGAAACCATCAGGGTAATCAGCAAAACAAAAAGTTTGAAGCATGTGCAACATGCGGGAAATTTCACAAGGGTGCGTGCTTGATGGGGAAACGAGTTTGCTACAATTGTGGCCAGGAGGGTCACATCGCACCAAATTGCACTCAACCGAAGAAGAAGGCGTGCTTCACGTTCGGATCCAAGGATCATTTTGCTCGTGAATGCCCTAAGAAGAAGGAGGGAGGGACAACCAGAAGTAATAGAGGTAACAATGGAAGTACATGGGCCATTACAGGACCTGCAGTATCAAACAAACCCACAGCCAGAACCTTCAACATGACTGTGCAAGATGCTGTGCAATCAAAAGATGTGGTGTCAGGTATTATCCCAATCAATGATATTAATGCATATGTATTATTTGATTCGGGTGCTACTTGCTCGTTTATATCTGATGAATTTGCCAAGAGGTTAGAATTGCCTAGAGAAGAACTGAATTTTCCTTTGAACATAGAAATTGCGAATAAGGAAGTAATACCTGTTAGATTCATATACAAGAGCTGTAGGGTGAACATTAAGGAGAATATCTTGTTGGTAGATTTGATTCCGATTAGACTCGGGGAATTTGATGTAATTTTGGGAATGGATTGCTTGTTCAAATACGGAGCGGTAATTGACTGCCAAAAGAAGTATGTAAACCTTATGACTCCGTCAAAGGTAGTATTTTATGGTAGCAAGTCGCCTAGACAAATGAAATGTCTGACGACTATGCAGGTCAAGAAATTGTTGAGTCAAGGTTGTTGAGTCAAGAAATTGACGACTATGCAGGCTATTTAGCTTACATAGTCGATACTCAGAAGAAGGGGGTAAAACTAGAAAAAATACCGGTAGTGAGAGAATTCGAAGACGTGTTTCCAGAGGATTTGCCGGGACTTCCGCCTGACCGAGAAATTTAGTTCGTGATCGACTTAGTGACGGGAACACCACCTATATCGAAGGCCCCGTACAGAATGGCTCCGGTAGAAATGAAGGAACTCATGGTGCAACTGCAAGAACTACTGGACAAGAAGTATATTCAACCAAGCGTGTCACCGTGGGGAGCGCCGGTATTATTTGTGAAGAAGAAGGACGGATCAATGCATCTTTGCATTGATTATAGGGAGTTAAACAAGGTCACTATTAAGAATAGGTATCCGTTACCTAGAATAGATGACTTGTTTGATCAGTTGAAGGGTGCTAAATACTTCTCAAAAATAGATTTGACAAGTGGGTATCACCAATTGAAGGTAAGAAAGGAGGATATACCTATAACGGTATTCAGAACTCGGTACGGACATTATGAGTTTCTGGTGATGTCTTTTGGTTTAACAAATGCCCCTGCCGCGTTCATGGATCTGATGAACAGGGTGTTTAAACCATTCTTAGATAAGTTCGTAGTGGTGTTTATCGACGACATTCTGGTTTATTCCAAAACTCATGAAGAACACGTGGAACATTTACGTCTGACATTGGAGACATTAAGAAAGGAAAAGTTGTACGCGAAATTCACTAAGTGTGAATTTTGGCTCGACCGTGTACAATTTTTGGGTCATGTTATTGACAAGAATGGGATTTCAGTGGATCCATCAAAAGTGGAAGCTGTAATCAATTGGGAACAACCAAGAACACCGTCAGAAGTGAGGAGTTTCTTGGGACTGGCTGGTTATTATAGAAGATTCATTCAAGATTTTTCTAAGATAGCCACTCCGCTAACAAATTTGACAAAGGAAGCTGTAAAATTCGTGTGGACAGAGAGCTTCCAAGATTTGAAGAAGAAGCTAAGTATGGCACCTGTGTTAACCCTGCCGGATAATACAGGAAATTTTGTGGTGTATAGTGATGTCTCACACAAAGGGTTGGGTTGTGTTCTTATGCAGAACGGCAAAGTTATTGCCTATGCATCAAGACAACTGAAGGATTACGAGAAAGGTTACCCGACTCATGATTTAGGATTGGCTGCAGTGGTATTTGCTCTCAAGATATGGAGACATTATCTGTATGGAGAGAAATGTGAGATCTACACAGACCACAAAAGTCTGAAGTATATTTTAAATCAGAAGGACTTGAACATGCATCAGAGGAGATGGATAGAATTGATAAAGGATTACGATTGTGAGATCTTTTATCATCCGGGCAAAGCGAATGTGGTTGCGGATGCTTTAAGTAGGAAAGATCGGGAGAAATTAATGCTGATAACAACTCAGGAGGAGCTCATTTCAGCAATGACAAAGTTAGAACTGGAAATCAAATTTCCACAGGAATCCGACGAACAACTATTTCAGATAGAAGCTGGTCCAACATTAGTGGACAAAGTGAAGGATGCTCAACTACAAGATGAAGAGTGTGGGAAAATCAAAGAGAATCTGGTTGAAGGCGGTGATGTAAAATACAAGGTCGATATCGAAGGCTTACTACGGTTCGAGGGAAGAATTTGGGTTCCAGCAGTGCTAGAACTGAAAGACAAAATCTTAACCGAAGCACACAACACAAGATATTCGATTCATCCAGGAAGCACGAAAATGTATCAAGATTTACGCCGACATTTTTGGTGGCCGAATATGAAAAAGGATGTTGCAGAATGCGTGGCTAAATGTTTGACATGTCAAAGAGTAAAAGCCAAACATCAAAGACCCAGCGGATTACTTCAACCGTTGGAAATACCGGAATGGAAGTGGGAACATATCACGATGGATTTTGTGGTGGGTCTTCCAACTACTCAGAAAGGATACGATGCGATTTGGGTAATAGTAGACAGACTGACAAAATCTGCACACTTTTTGCCAATAAAGATTAGATTCAATCTTGATCAGCTGGCAAAACTATATATTAAAGAGATCGTTGCAAGACATGGAGTTCCAGTGTCAATTGTGTCAGACAGAGATCCGAGGTTCACATCAAACTTCTGGAAGAGACTACAAGAATGTATGGGAACACAGTTGCGAATGAGTACGGCATATCATCCGTAAACAGATGGCCAAAGCGAACGAACGATCCAGATATTAGAAGATATGTTGAGAGCATGCGCCATGGATTTCAAAGGAAGCTGGGAAGAGCAATTACCGTTGGTGGAATTTTCCTACAATAATAGTTATCACGCGAGCATCGACATGCCGCCTTACGAAGCGTTATACGGCAGAAAGTGCAGAACTCCACTGTACTGGGATGAAGTTGGTGAACGTCAACTATTAGGACCAGAATTGGTGCAACAAACTGCTGAGGTTATCAAACTCATCAGGATAAGATTGGTAGCAGCTCAAGACCGACAGAAGAAGTATGCTGATCAACACAGGTAAAATCGTGCATTTGACGTAGGAAGCTATGTATTCCTAAAAGTTTCTCCTTGGAAGGGAAAAATTCGTTTCGATAAGAAGGGAAAACTAAGCCCGAGGTTTATTGGACCCTTTAAAGTGCTGCGAAAAGTTAGAGAGGTAGCTTATGAGGTAGCTCTACCTCCAGAGTTGGAAAACATTCATAATATTTTTCATTTTTCGGTGTTACGACCATATAAACACGATTACAAGCACGTAATCGAGTACGAACCGTTGCAGTTCGAGAAAGATTTGTCTTATGAAGAGGTTCCTATCCAGATAGTCGACAGGAAAGAACAAGTGCTCAGGAATAAAGTGATACCTTCTGTGAAGGTGATTTGGAGAAACCATAACGCTGAAGAAGCTACGTGGGAACTCGAAGAGAAAATGTTGAAAGAGTACCCTGAGTTATTTGTTTAATCTGTGTCTTCGATTCTGAGGACATAATCTTTGTAAGTAGGGAAGAATGTAACGAATGTGTTGTTTGAGTTGTGATTCTGAGGACAGAATCCTTATATGAGGGGAATGATGTAACATTCCATATTTTTTAAATGTAAGTTATAAATATTTATTAATTTATATAAATATTTATTAGATATGTTTATTATTGAATAAGTAATTGTTCAATTTGATTGAGTTTATTTAGTTAATTATTTATTTGCTAAATAATTAATGCAATTAGTTAATTATTTATTTGTTAAATAATTAATGTGTTATGTGGATTGAATTATGTGATTAAGTAATTTATTTAATAAATTGTTATTAAATAAAGTGTAACAAATAACTATGTTATAAAGAGTTATTAAAATAAATTAAAGTAATTTTAATTTAGTTTTGCCAAACAAGGTGTAAGTATATTAACCCTTTATTTTTAAATGGTTTGCCAAAAAAAGCCTTATGGCTTTTGGATTTTTTTTGAATTTAGTTTATTAAGTAAATAATAATATATAATATATATATGTGGTAACCGATATATATTATTAGTGTAATAAGTGTGGCGTCAGTTTTATACGTTTTAAAAGTAAGCGTTGGTTTTTAGTTAATATTACGTATATACTATTTTGGCTTAAGCCTAATCAAAATTTGGAGTTTGTCTGAGATAGTTGAGAGAGAGAGAGACAGAGAGAGGAAACCTCAGAGATTGTCAAGATTTTCTTCAGTGATTTACAAGGTTTTCTAAAATTAACAAAAAGGTAGGTGCTTATAACCTTAAATTATGTGTATGTAATCATATATGTTCCCTAACCTTTGCTACTTTATTATTCAGCAAGGTTACTTTTCACTGTTATGTTACACTTATGCAAGTTCTCTAACTCTACTTTTATAATTGTGCAAGTTTTCTTAACTCTAAACTTGTTATATTAACATACAAGTACCTTTAGTTTATCGTGCAAGTTATTATTTGTTGTGCATGCTTGATATTAAATTCTAAGATGTAACCTTAGCTTAACGTTGTTCAAAGCAAGGTATGATAAGTTATTCAATTGTTATGCTATTAGATTTTTCCTAAAGCATAAACTTAGAACGAAATGTTTATTCAGTATGATCATTCAATAACATAGTGTTATTATCTTGTATTCAACTAATCCTTAGTTGATGTCCGTTGAACTCTAAATTACCTTGAAAACTTATCCAAACCAAACTTACTTTGGTGCGGACTTGTATTCTAAATATTGAGATGAACAACTCTTTTAATAGAGGTTTACGCTTAGCGTTAAAATGGTTGTGCACAATACATTGTACGAAGGGTCATCCCCCTAATTACGTGGAGTCCTTATAGTCTTATGACTGTTAAAGTTAAAGTTGAAAGATTACTTATAACTGTGGACATGATTCGTGGTCATTAGACCCTCAGTGAATGTTATAATTTTCAGAAAGTTAATAGAATATATTGTTCAGTTCTATTGAGCCTAATATTGGCAATTGATGTGAAAGTTTAACGATTTACTTATTGTTATTTCAAGTGGGCCTTGTTTGCTCACTCTTGCCTGTAAAATTTCTTACAGCTAAAGTTGAAACGGGTGACGTACCTAGCACCAGTAAGAGAAAAGAAAAGATAAATAAATACTGAAGACTTGTAATAGTTTTGATAGTTTACTTTCAGAATTTGATTTAAAGATTGTAATGAAGTTATTTAATTTTCCGCATTTGAATGATTGTTGTTAAAAGGTGGATAACCTGGGAGATTTTTTTTTATTTAAGTTTAATCCTGTATGGGCAGGTTTTCTTTTATTATTCAATTCTATTATGATTGGGTAGTTAGAAATGAATGTTTTGATTACGTGAACACCAAATCTTGAGGTAATGAAGTACCGAGATTTGGGGGTGTCACACATGATGTGTATAGAAAATATTGAAGAATGAAAGTATTTCAAAGTGAATGTGACTAATGTTTTAAAATGATAGGAATCAAAGTTTATTCCTATTATTCAAGCTTCTTCATAACTTTTGTTCGGTTATTGAAGTCTTAAAAGAATGTTTAAATTCTTGATGTTGTTTATTCAACTGCTATGACTTGCTGGGCAATTGAATGGTCACACTTGCTTTAAATGAAAAATATTTTCAGCTAACGATGTTAGAAAGAACTTAAGGATCTCGTAAAGATCAAGCTGTTTGGTATGCAGAAGAAGTGCCATTAAGTATGCGAATGTGCGTGAAGATCAAGCCAAGACTTGTAATGTAGAATAGTTTAATTAAACTGTAGACTGGTTTAATGAACTGTTATGTATCCTTGGTGGCGGATAAAATTCACTCTTGTAAGATGGAAAGAATAATGTAATTATCATTATTTATAATGAACGAGGTTATAAGGTAATAGAACTTGGGATTTGAGAATGTATGTTGTTATATTTAACTATATAATGATGTATGTTTGGAAGAAGATGCACTCGTGATGCATGGAATCCGGTTATGAAGATAGACTTAATTTCGGGGCGTTACACGTATTATATGTCGTATTAATCTTCATACTATACTCATATAATAACTAGTATCATACTCGTATTTCTCACGTATAATAATCATAATCATTATACATAGACACTTAATTCACGGAACTCACTTTTCGTAACCCTTAGGTTTTAAGTCTGCAGGCGAAAACTTCGTTTGCCATAATTGAAATATTATTGGATATTCCATCTCGTCTTAGAATTCTATCATTACCCGTTTCTCAGAAATTCAAAATTAATTCTTGAGCAGAAATAGATGAATAGTGTTTTTACGAAAATTTCTCTGAAAACATCCATTTTTGTCTTGAAAATTCATAACAATTAATCCTAGCACATAGCCAGAATCCTAACCACATCCGCACATTCTAGGTCATAGAACGACCTTCAAAAAGCTTACTCACATAAATAAATAATTAAATTCATTTAATTCAAATAATAAAATAAGAATTTAATTCACATAAAATCTGATTTTTCTCGAGCATTACATTCTCCCCCCCCCCCACTTATAAGGATTCTATCCCCAAAATCTCGATACAATTACATAAATAAATGAGTAAAATTTTCTTTCATTTTATTCTCGAGTTCCCACGTTGCTTCTTCGGCATTGTGGTTCCTCCAAATTACCTTCACCAAAGGTATTATCTTATTTCTCAAGACTTGTTCCTTCCTATCAAAAATATGAATTGGAAGTTCTTCATACGTTAAGTCTTTTTCTATCTGAATAAATTCATAGTCGATTACATATTTGTAGTCCGGTTTATAAGGACGCAATACTGACACGTGAAACACATTGTGTATTTGTTCCATCTCTGGAGGTAAAGCTACTTCATAAGCTACCTCTCCTACCCTTCTTAAAATTTTAAAAGGTCCTACGAACCTTGGACTTAACTTCCCTTTCTTTCCAAAACGTATCTTCCCTTTCCAAGGCGATACTTTTAGAAAGACATACGACCCTACCTCAAACTCCCTCTTCTCACGGTGAGGATCTGCATACTTCTTTTGTCTATCTTGAGCCATTACCAATCGAGTACATATTAACTTTACTATGTCTGCCATTTGTTGTACCATCTCAGGTCCCAACATCCGATGTTCCCCTACTTCATCCCAGCACAGTGGGGTTCTGCACTTCCTTCCATATAACGCTTCGTAAGGCGGCATGCCTATACTAGCGTGAAAGCTATTGTTGTAAGCGAATTCTACCAAAGGCAGATGTTCGTCCTAACTCCCCATGAAATCCATAACACAAGATCTTAACATATCTTCTAGCGTCTGAATTGTCCTTTCACTTTTTTCATCCATCTGATGATGATACGATGTACTTAACCTCAACTGCGTTCCTAGTTGCTCTTACAAACTTCTCTAAAAATTTGATCTGAATCGTGGACCATGATTTGACACAATCGAAACAGGTACTCTATGTCTTGAAATAATTTTTTTGACATAAAGTTTAGCCAATTGCTCTAGGTTATACCTAACTCATATTGGTAAAAAGTGAGCCGATTTTGTCAATCGATCTACTATTACCAAAATAGCGTCGTATCCCTTCTTTGTCTTTAGAAGTCCCACCACAAAATCCATCGTGACATGCTCTCATTTCCACTCTGGAATCTCTAGTGATTGTAATAATCCACTAGGTCGTTGGTGTTCAGCCTTAATTTTATGAAAAGTTAAGCACTTACTAACATATTCTGCTATCTCTCTCTTCATGTTTGGCCACCAAAAGTTATGTCGAAGGTCTTGATTCATCTTGGTACTACCTGGTTGTATCGAGTACCTCAAACTATAGGCCTCACTCATTATCTCTTCTTTTAATTCGAAATTATCTGGAACACAAATTCTTCCTTCAAAACGAAGTAATCCTTCTTTATCAAGGTTATCCTTAGTCTTCTCTTCATCCTAACTTCCTCTTCTTCATTCGTTCGCACTCATTGTTACCTAGTTGTACTTCATTAACTCGTTCCACTATCGTTGGTTGAGTCTCCATTGTGAATAACATCTCTACCGCTTCACTCGTTAATTTAACTTCTAGCTCCATTCTTGCCATCTCTGTTATTAACTCATTCTGAGTCGTTAACATTGATAGTTTTTCCCTACCCTTCCTACTTAACGCGTCGGCCACTACGTTAGTTTTCCCCGAATGATATAAGATATCACAGTTGTAATATTTTATCAATTCTAACCACCTTATTTCCGTCATATTCAACTCCTTCTGTGTGAAGATATATTTCAGACTTTTATGGTCCGTGTATATCTCACACTTTTTCCCGTATAGATAATGTCTCCATATTTTTAATGCAAAAACTACAGCTGCCAATTCTAGGTCATGAGTAGGATAGACATTCTCATGATCCTTTAACTGGCGTGACGCATATGCTATAACGCCCCTAAATCCGATCTACCTTCAGACCCAGACTCCGTGCATCACGGTCTCACTTCTTACCAATCATACATTATTATATATTAAAATATAACAACATACATTCTCAATTCCCAGGTTCTCGAAACCTTATAACCTTTCTCATTACAAATAATGATAATTACATTATTCCTTTCATCTTACAAGAGTGACTTTTATCCGCCACCAAGGATACATACAGTTCATTAAACTAGTCTATAGTTTAATTCATCTTTCTACATTACAGGTCTTCACTTGATCTTTACACACATTCACATACTGAATGACACTTCGTCTGGATACCGCTTAGCTTGATCTTTACGGGATCCTTAAGTTCTTTCTAACATCGTTCGCTGAAAATATTTTTCATTTAAAGCAAGTGTGAGCATTCAATTGCCCAGCAAGTTATCACAGTTTGAACAAACAAGTTCAAAATTCAAACATTTCTTTAGAACTTCAATAACCGAACAAAGGTTATGAAGCAGCTTGAATAATAGGAATAATCTCGATTCCTATCATCTTAAAACCATACTCACTTCCACTTTGAAATACTTTCATTCTTCTACCTTTTTCATATACATTCTGTCTGGCTAGAATTATCAGCACAGACTTAACAATAACGGTTCATGAATAAACCGAGCATAATTGTATTGAACAGTTCGATCACAAAACAGTTCATTTCATAGAAACACCGAAGTGCTCACATTTTGGCACAAGGCCTTATACATTCTACCACCTTGTACAAATATCGCACATTCACACATAGACAGAACTTCTCAAGTTCAACATCTGAGAAGTTTTAGAAACTGGCATTCATTTAAAATATGAATGAAGTTAGGAAACTTGCCTTACGCACAGCTACAGCTTACGCTGAACTGCTCATTCCCATACCTATGTTGCACATAAGAAAATAACACGTACACCAATTAGTCATATACTTGACTTACGAATTGGTTTACTTAACTTTACTTCCTAAGGTTCGCGTTCTTGTAATTTAAGCTTACGCGACTAACTTTCATTACCAGATGACGGCTTTCTTGACATACTGAGATGTCTTATTCATCCATTTATCATCTTTGATGATTTATATTCTTATCTTCTTCTTATAACTTTCCTAGGACTCAGCACATATTGTGTCTTTGCTAGTAGTCCATATGACAACCATCATAGGTTACGATTGTACCACAACTTAAATTCATCTAACTTATTCGAACTATTAAACTATAATGTTCGTTAAGTCAAATTCATATTCCTTACGGCTTTCTGGCAACTAAATGCCATACCTCAAGATTCATTCTTTATCGTCTAAGTCATACAGTCATTTGTATACTCAGAACGATCATTCAATGTCAATACTACGAGGTCATAGCGTTAAACATTTTATATGAACTTATTCATACCTTACAACGTCCGGTTCCTTCAACTCGGAACGTTGTCCAAGTTATACTTATTAACTCGGCTTCTTAACGTTACACGTTATTATCTTTAACTTAATTTCTTCACCGTTCACGGCTAAACTTAGTCTTCATTACATTACAGTTAAACCATACACGGAGTGTAGGTTCTGCCCGTTTAACATTCGCCTATACTCAACCCTTACGCTGGTTAAAGTGTTCAGCGCTTACTTTTCATTCTATCATTCTCATCCGACTTATATTCGGCTTTCAGTAATCTTATTACCGTTCGTTACGGCTCTCTTGATACCATTCGTATCTTACTTACTACCTTCATCAACGTCTATGTCATACAACTAGGGTATACTTAGAACGTTCGTCCAACGCGAATACAATTCACAAGGATCATCTACGTATTTAACGTTCACGTTGCTCGTCTCTTAATCTCTCATTCAACCTTTATTCAAGGTTTTAACCGCTTTCGATCGTTATCCATCCCATGAACCCCATGTTCATTATTCTTTCTTAATGTCGAAGCCATACCATTCGTTGTATGCTAAGATCGATCGTTCTTCGCAACGACGTTGCGTTCACAGCGTCTATACGCTTTACGTTCATCTTACAATGCCATGCCATAACATCAGAATGTTATTCATTACCTTCATCATTCAACGTCTAAGGAATCACAATCATAGCAATCCCTCATGTTCGTTCATTACGACTACGGTCCCTGGCTATCGGTTCCGTAACTCGAGTTTACATTCTTTATCTTTTAATCTCGTTTAATCTTTTCGTTCAACCTTTATTAAAGGCTTAAGACACTTGATTAAGTGTTACATTACGTGAACTATATGTTCATACTTCTTTCTTGCACATCCCTCAGTAATTCAGAAATAAAAATCTCATTTCTGGGCATTGCCCTGCACCGGCGCTGCGGCGCCGTGCCCTTTCTTTCCTCTCGCGCTGCGGCGCGACCTACTTCTCTCTCCTCTCTTCCCGGCCTGGCGCTGCGGTGCCAAGTCCTTTGATATCTCTCGCGCTGCGGCGCCACTCTCCAGAAGGTTATGGCCGATCTCGCGCTACGGCGCCGGCCTCCAAGGCACGACTCGCGCTGCGACGCCAAGCATGAAACCTAGAAAAATTTTCTAAGTCTTTTACAAGCTTGAGACGTCGAATTCAAAATCTCATAACTTCTTCGTTATAACTCGAAACGAAGTCGTTCCAAAGCCATTCTCTTCCTTATCTTACGTACTTTGATTACCCATGAATAGAACTTCGTTCTAAATCCGTTAACATGCCATTCAATTGGCTTAATCTTCATTCTTTGTTCATTTTAACGTTTTTAACGTTCTTCGCTCGTTCGTCCATAATTCGGTCATCCGAACTCAAAATTTGTTCGTTCTTGAGTCTACGACTCACGTTTTATACGTTCTCTTACATTCTTATGAAATCCTATACGTTCAGGTTTATTTACTAACTTTCTAATTTTCGTTCGCCTTTTACGAAAATTTCGCCATAACTTCGTTATAGCTCCGTTTTAATTCGTTCTTCATGAACGTTTCTAACGTTCCTAACCAAGCAATAAGCATCTAACATATACGCGATGGTTTTAAACTTGTCCATCAAAAACAATTACACTATGATGGTTTTAAATTTGTCCATCAACAACATTCTTCATGTTCTTCGCGTGTTCTACGCGTTCTTCGTTCGTTCTTCTTTTTTAATCGATATTTTGGATTACGATTCTACTTTTTCTTTGAATTTGATGTTATAGAACACCATTCCTTACTTATGTGACCCACTCATTCATAAAATTCATTCGGATCGCTCAAAATCCTCACGAATCTTACACTTCCTTAAGAAATTTATAAAATAAATTTTTAATTCTTATTTCTTATTTTCTCATGATTTCAACCATATGAAATCATTTTCAATATCTTTTACTCCTTATTCTCATTAACTTATGTTTTTAAACATAAAAACTTAAAGAAAATAAATAGAAGAACTAGGGTTCGGATTACCGTTCTTCTTTAATCCTCTTCCGTTAGACAAAGCCGACGATTTGCGAGCTTTTCTATTTCTCGATCACTTTTGATCCGAGCATTCATGCTCATTCTCTTCCTCTTCCTCTCCCAACCGAGCTCTCTCTCTCTCTCTCTCTCTCTCTCAAGTTCTAGGATTTTCAAAATCCTAGAAAATGAAAGTTAAGCTTTCTATTTATAGAAAACCAAATCAAGGGCAAAATAGTCATTTCGCCCCCCACCTCCTTACTATTCACACCTCCTCAACATCTTAGCCACCAAGTTAACTTGGCCACCACCCTTACTTGGTGGCCAAGTGGCCAGCCCACATGCCCCATGGGTCACCCCATAGGTTGCCCCATTGGTTATTACCCATCCGTTTACCCACCGGTTCGATCTGCGGTTTCTTTTCTTGGTTTGGGCCTTAACCCTAATTCTTATTGGGCTTAACTTGGGCTTGATTTCACAAATCATTGGGCTTGACATAATCCAAGTCCAATTAGATTCTACAAAGTCCATGAACTCAAAGTCCTTTAGGACTAATCGTATTCTACACATTCCATTCTCGTATTCTCGTATTCTCTTCGTATATTGTTCGTACGATATTCGTATTATATGTCGTACTACTCTTCATACTATACTCGTATAATAACTCGTATTATACTCATATTTCTCACGCATAATAACCCTAATTATTATACGCGATCATAACATTCTCGGATCTCACTTTTCTAAACCCTTAGGTTTTGAGTCCGCAGGCGAAAACTTCGTTTTTGCCATAACTGAAATATTATTGAATATTCCATCACGTCTCAGAATTAAACGTAATCTATAACTTCTCGAAATTTCAAAATAAATCTCCGAGCAGAAACTGATGAATAGTGCTATTTCGTCTTTTTCCCCGAAAAAATTTTGTTCCCGGAAAACTTTCATTTTCGTCTTGAAAATTCTTACTCGTTCAATCTAGCTCGTAGCCAGAATCCTCCCGAATAATAATCATTCTAGGTTATAGAACGATTAATAAACACTTAGCACATAATAGTATTAATAAAAATTTATTTTATTAATAACCAATTCTTTAAACTTAAATTCTGGACAAACCGAATTTTCGGGTCGTCACATATGCAATGACCTTGCCATGCTGCATGAGCACGCAACCCAGTCCACTATGCGAAGCATCGCTATAAACTACAAAATTTCATGTATCAACTGGTAAGGATAATACAGGTGCCTCACTTAACCTCCTTTTTAGTTCCTGAAAACTATTTTCACACTTCTCGGTCCACACATACTTCACCGACTTCCTCGTCAAATTCGTCAATGGAGTAGCTATTTGATAAAAGTCTTGGATGTACCTTCTATAGTATCACGCAAACCCCAAAAAACTCCGAACCTCAGTTGGCATTTTTGGTTGTTCCTAATGATTAACTACTTCCACCTTCGCTAGATCCACATAAATGCCATTTTTATCAATAACATGTCCTAGCAACTGCACTCTTTCAAGCCAAAATTCACATTTATAGAATTCACATACAACTTCTCCCTCCGCAGTGTTTCCAACACTATCCTCAAATGTTCAACACGATCTTCTGGCGTCTTAGAATAGAATAGAATATCATCAATGAAAACTACAACAAACTTGTCCAAATATTATTTGAACGCTCTGTTCATCATATCCCTAAATGCGGCCGGCGCATTAGTCAACCCAAATGACATAACCAGAAACTCGTAATAACCATAATGAGTTCTGAACGCCATCTTAGGTACATATTCCTTTCTTACTTTCAACTGATGGTACCCCGTATGCAAATCTATCTTAGAAAAATACCTTGCCCCTTTCAACTGATCAAATAGATCATCGATCATGGGCAATGGGTATTTATTCTTAATTGTTAATTTATTCAATTCACGATAGTCGATACAAAGTCGTAACGACCCATCCTTCTTCTTTACAAACAACACCAGTGCTCCCCACGGAGAAACACTTGGTTGAATGTACTTCCTGACTAATAGTTCTTGCAATTGAACCATTAACTCCTTCATCTCTACTGGCGCCATCTTATATGGTGCCCTAGAAACTGATGCAGTACCCGGTAACAAATCAATCATAATTTCGACCTCCCTATCCAGTGGAAGACCTGGTAACTCATCTGGAAATACATCTGCGAACTCTTGTACTATAGGCATCTGTTCCAATGATGCTCCCACTCTCTGGGTATCCACAACACGGCACAGGTATCCTATACACCCTTTCCTCAACATCTTCCTAGCTTGCATCATGGTTAGACAACAAGAGCGCCCTGGTGATTTACTACCATAGAACACTACCTTGGGTTTCTTAGAAAGCCGAAGGTTCACACTCTTCCTATGACAATCTATTATAGCTCTATGGTTAATTAACCAATCCATAACGAGAATTACATCAAATTCTCTCAACCTTATCGGTACAAGATCTATCAATAGTTTGTTACCTCTAATATCTACGCAACAATTCCTATGAATATATTCAATGGAAATTATTTATCTCTTCATTCACTACCTTAACGCTTAAAGGTATTTTTAATCTTTTCAAGAATAAACCTAATCGCTTAGCAAATTCACATGCTATAAAAGAACAAGTAGCACCCGAATCAAACAACACATAAGCATTTATTTCATTGACTGGAATGATACCTGGTACTACATCCGCTAATGCAACCACATCTATGACAGTCAAATTAAAAGTACGGGCCATAGGTCTACCCGATGACGGTGTTGGTCCAGTAATGGCTAACTTACCACCACTAGCACCCTTGCAACCGTCCGACCCCTTCTTTGGGCAATTTCTTGCCATGTGGTCCATCGACCCACAAACAAAACAACCTTAGTTCTTCTTACGATTAGGATAATTTGGTGATATTCCTGCCCACAGTTATAATAAACCGACTTCCCCTTAAGGCAGACTCCTAGATGAGCCTTTCCGCATGACTTACATGCTTTGATCATACGCTTAGGATCCCTTTGTTTTACTCCAGTATTCTCAGAGTTAAAACTCTTCCTCTTATGCATACTTCCACTGCCACTAGCTCCCTCCGCCTTGGATCCTCCCTCTCCTTTGCTCTTATTCTTTTTCTCTTTGTGGTATTGGCTTAAAGCCTCACTACCACCCTCAGGAATAATTGCTTTCTCCAGAATGGTTCCATACGAAGAACTCTAGAACACTTAAATCCTACTATAGAGTCAGGGTTTCAGTCCCTACTCAAACTTACGAGCCCTCATCTCCTCAGTGTCCACTTGGTGTGAAGCAAATTTTGCCAATTCATTGAATTTGGCCGCATACTGGGGAACCGTCATGTCCCCTTGCTTAAGTTCTAAGAACTTAATCTTCATTCTCCCCTGCATGCTTGTAGGAAAATAGTTCTTGAAGAAAACCTTCTTGAACTGTTCCCACGTGAAAACAACTATTCTAGCCCCACCATGGTGAGCCTTCCACCAGAAGTTAGCTTCTCCTTTCATCATATAGGTCACAAAAGAAGTCTTTTGCGCCTCCCATACGTTTGTAATTACAAACACATTCTCAATTTCCTTCACCAATGTCTAGGCCTCAATTGGGTCTGTAGTTCCTTTGCACTCCGGCGGACCTACACTTTTAAATTCCTTAAAGGTAGTCATTCTGGCTACCCTAGGGACTGCGGGTGCTCTACCCCCAGTTTGGTTAAATGCAGCCGTTAATAAATTAACGAACTCTTGCATAGGGTTTTTCTGACTCCCATGATTATCATTATGGGATTCAGCTTCCAAATTACATTGTCTTCTTCTTGGCAGCTTTTTTCTAATTAAATAAATAAAGTTTCATTATTATTTATTCACTTACTTAGTTATTATTCGTCAAACAACAACTCATACCACAGCAAAGCATATTTAATAAAAACCTCATTATATTCATATACTTCTTCATCATTCAAAATATTTACAGATTGATTCCATAGCTATAGCTATTACATTCCTGTCCCGCGATTGAATTCCACCAAAATTTGGGATTTACAAAAAGACTACCCTTTAAATATACAAAAAAGAGTTTTATGTCACTACACAAAATAATTACCGTTCTAAACTTCTAATACTGCATAACAGCATTCTCATGCTTCTCATTTGCAAGAATCGACACAATATCCCGGCTAATAGTGTAACGAGTTTGCCCTGAATCAATAGAATAACGAGTAATTTTTAGCTTGAAATCCTCATGAGCACTCTCATGGATGTAAGACATCCGTGCTATCTTCTGGGTCTTCTCCCCCAGTTCTTTACGAAGCTCAATGGCCTCATTCTTAGAATCCTTCGCCTTATCCTTTATGAGCACCTTCTCGTCATGCTTTATCTCAAAATCTGCTTCTGCAAACTCCTTAGCTTCATGGAGAACACTAATCTCCTCCCTCAGGTTCTGCACAATAGTGCGTAGTTGCACATTTCAGTCAAGCATCGCTAGATACGATGCCCTCATTACATTTGGAAGTGTTGGCTCTAGTACAGGTACCACCGTATTAAACGATGTTACCTCTATATCCTCATCCATATTGACCACCATATCGAGATATGACGCCGATCCCAAGTTTTCCATACCCCCTCTGAATAGTCCTCCTCTGACTCGGACTCTTCTAAGTTCACCATTGGTACCGCTGTTACTGGCACTAGTACTGGCGCTATCCTATTTACTGACTATTCACTCCTCACGTGTATATCCCTATGCATGAAGCTATCGATGGACATCTATAATAATACATAACTTGTTGATTAGTACATAATACACAATAATATAAGCACAAATCACATTTAGTGTATTTAGGGTTAATTTCCATCTTTTAAATCTTTCGGTACTTAGACACCCCCAAATCCTGGTACTTCATTACCTCAAGATTTGGTGTTCACGTAATCAAAACATTCATTATTAACTACCCAATTGATAAAATTGAATAAATAAAACCTGCCCATACAGGATTAAACTTAAATAAAAATCTCCCAGGTTATCTAACCTTTACAAACAATCATTCAAATCCGAAAAATTAAGTAACTTCATTACAATCTTTAAACAAATCTGAAAATAAACTATTCAATCTATTACAGATCTTCAGCATTTTTTCATCTTTCCCTTCCCTTTACTGGTGCTAGGTACATCACCAGTTTCAACCTTAGCTGTAAGAAATTTTACAGGCAAGAGTGAGCAAACAAGGCCCACTTGAAATAGCAATAAGTAAATCAGTTAACTGTACATCATGTACCAACATTAGGTTTAATAGAACTGAACAATAAATTCTATTACTTTTTAAAAACTTTAATCAATTACTGAGGGTCTAATGACCACGAATCATGTCCACAGTTATAAGTAATTTTTCAACTTAAACTTTAACAGCCATAAGACTATAAGGACTTCACGTACTTAGGGGGATCAACCCTTCGTACAATGTATTGTGCACAATCATTTCAACGCTAAGCGTAACCTCTTATAAAAGAGTTGTTCTTCTCAGTATTTAGAATACAAGTCCGTACCAAAGTGAGTTTGGTTTGGATACATCATGGGGTAATTTAGAATTCAACGGTAATCAACTAAGGGTTAGTTGATTACAAACAACATAACTGTATACTATGGAATAATCATAGTTGAATTGATATTTATAAACTAACATCATGCTTTAGGAATAATTTAATAGCATAATCATGGAATAATCATGACATGCATCCTCATAAACCAATAGATACACGAGCTTAATCAACAATAAATAATCTAACTCTACGAAAGTGTAAAGTTAGCAATTTGTACAATTGAAATGGAATTAAAGCGATAATGTGTTTAACGAATTCAAACTTGCACAATGAAGTTTTGAGTTAGAGAACTTGCATAAGTATAACATAACAGTGAAAAGTAACCTTGCTGAATAATAAAGTAGAAAAGGTTAGGGAACTTGCCTCGCGTGTAGGTTAAACAATTACTATTCACGTTCACCCCAAGTCCTACACATACCATATGCATTGACAATACACATTAGTTACACTAACATTACCTTTATGAGTTCCTTTATTACTCTTAGTATAGCTACTAACTAAGTTTAAGTTTAAACAGCAACACATCTTTCATGAACATTTTTTTTTAGTTTTATTACAACTACTTAAATGATCATGCCATTGCACCACGTGTACATTAACAACTTAATACAACATCCTAATACATGTTCAACATGTTATCATTAAGTTATACTAATACCCAAAGGGTTGCACTTGCATTCGTGCATCCCGACGCCCTCCGATTGGCTCCAAATACACAACAGTCCTAAAGATGGCCATTTTGACAACTGTTAAAGACCTCAAATTAAAAAACATAAAGAATGAAAGTTGTAGGTCTACTCTTCCTCTTTCCGAATCATCTTAAATTACCTAAATCGGAGTTCGTATGAAAAAGTTATGGCCGTTTTATTACAGGAGGTCAAAACTGCCCAACTAGGCCACTTTTCCGGCGCCGGGGCGCGGAACAGTGGCACTGGGGCGCGAGCTACGGCGCTGGGGCGCGAGCATCAGCGCTGGGGCACGAGCTACGGCGCTGGGGCACGAGAATTGGCGCTGGGGCGTGAATTTTGACGCTGGGGCGCTGAAACTCAGAGAAATCAACCACGAAGAACAGAGCCAAAACTACTGTCTTAATTTCTTAACAACAATTCACCCCAACAACATGTATAAATAATATAACTTACACATAATTGCTATCAATCATCCATATATCCATCACCAATCATTAATTATCAATACCAAAAACTAATTCTTTGAAACACTGTGTTTTAAAGTAAAAATCCATTGATGAAATATAAATTACAGTGAACGAAAATTTCCACTGTTATCAACAAATTTTGATTCCTTTGAAATACAACTATACCAACATAACAAATTAACATGTATAGTTCAATTCCTCAGTTAGCATAAAATTTATAGAATCACATACAAATACTAAATTAACACAACTTAAACCATAATTTTAGAAAATTAAATACTAGAATAACATATTTTAAAACCCAAAAACTCCATTTTTGATATTTTTCATAAAAATCAACACTGTGATTTTGTTATTCAACCAAAACAGAAATTTCAAAGCATCATAATTATGTTTTTACATCTTCTAACAATTCTAACAATCAATTTATCCATTTAACAACAATTAAAACCTTAACTTCTATTTTAAAATAGCCATATTCATACATATTGTCATATGAACACTCTGTAATATATTTTCTTCCACAAAACACATATATGCATGAACTAATTTCTCTATAATCATATATAAGTTCATAGAACAACCATATAATCAATAATCATGCCAAACCATATACATAACAACAATTTATCTTTTATAAAATTTTCACAGAGACTTTTTGGGAAGAAAAAAAAAACTTTTAGAGCTTACAAAAGAAAAGATGGCCTACCTTGGATTATGAAGAAGATGATACTCTACTCTTTGATTATCAAGCCTTTTTTCCAAAACCTGAAAAACAACTCTCAATTCTCTCAAAATCCTCTCAAACCTTTCTCTGTGTTCTTCTTCTTCTCTATTTTCCTTCTTCTGAACTCTTTTCTCTCTCTAACATACGTACTAAAATATAACGTATATAATTATAATTATAATAATTTTATATTATAAATATAAGATATATAACTGACATCAGTTAAAGGTTTTAAAAATCAAAAGCCATAAGGCTTGTTTGGTTAGTCTAAATAAAATAACTCATTAATCTTTATGCCTTGTTTGGTAAAACTCAATTAGATAAAGAGTTATTATGCCATAAGACATGTTTGGTAAAACCACATTAAACTCTTTTAATTTATTTTGGTAACTCCTATATAGCAAGGTTATTAGTCACACCTTTATTAAATTAATAAATCAATTAAACGTTAATCTATTAAATTACTTTAACACATAAACAATTATAATTCTTTTTACAATTATAATTTCATTTAATCAACTAACATTTCAAACTACAATTTCTCATTCAAATATTATTATTTATTTAAAATCATTATAAGCTCTCTAGCTTATTAAATTAAACTCCATTATTATAAAATCTCATAATAATTAATTTATTTAGCTCCTTAATTATTTACTCAACAAATAATTAATTAAATTACATCAACTCAAATTGCCATATAATTCAATAAATATTTAATATTGCCAATAAATATTTAATATTTAATATTTAATTATTTATTCAACAAATAATTAAATAAACCACATCACTTAAATTGAACAATTATTTATTCAACAATAACATATCCAATAAATATTTATATAAATCAATAAATATTTATAACTTACATTTAAAAAAATATGGAATGTTACATCATTCTCCTCTTAAAAGGATTCTGTCCTCAGAATCACCACTCAAACAACACATTCGCTACATTCTTCCCTACTTACAAAGATTCTGTCCTCAGAATCGAAGACACAGATTAAACAAATAACTCAGGGTATTCTTTCAATATTTTCTCTTCGAGTTCCCACGTTGCTTCTTCAGCGTTGTGGTTCCTCCAAATCACCTTCACAGAAGGTATCACTTTATTCCTGAGCACTTGTTCTTTCTTGTCGACTATCTGTATAGGAACCTCTTCATAAGACAAATCTTTCTCGAACTGCAACGGTTCGTACTCGATTACATGTTTGTAATCGGGTTTATATGGTCGTAACACCGAAATGTTAAAAACATTATGAATATTTTCCAACCCTGGAGGTAGAGCTACCTCGTAAGCCACTTCTCCCACTCTTCGCAGCACTTCAAAGGGTCCAATAAACCTCGGGCTTAGCTTTCCCTTTTTACCGAAACGAATTTTTCCCTTCCAAGGAGAAACTTTTAGAAATACATAGCTTCCTACGTCAAATGCACGATCTTGCCTGTGTTGATCAGCATACTTCTTCTGTCGGTCTTGAGCTGCTACCAATCTTATCCTGATGAGTTTGATAACCTCAGCAGTTTGTTGCACCAATTCTGGTCCTAACAGTTGACGTTCACCAACTTCATCCCAGTACAGTGGAGTTCTGCACTTTCTGCCGTATAACGCTTCGTAAGGCGGCATGCCGATACTCGCGTGATAACTATTATTGTAGGCAAATTTCACCAACGGTAATTGTTCATCCCAGCTTTCTTTGAAATCCATGACGCATGCTCTCAAGATATCTTCTAATGTCTGGATCGTTCGTTCGCTTTGGCCATCTGTTTGTGGATGATATGCCGTACTCATTCGCAACTGTGTTCCCATACATTCTTGTAGTCTCTTCCAGAAGTTTGATGTGAACCTCGGATCTCTGTCTGACACAATTGACACTGGAACTCCATGTCTTGCAACAATCTCTTTAATATATAGTTTTGCCAGCTGATCAAGATTGAATCTAATCTTTATTGGCAAAAAGTGTGCAGATTTTGTCAGTCTGTCTACTATTACCCAAATCGCATCGTATCCTTTCTGAGTAGTTGGAAGACCCATCACAAAATCCATCGTGATATGCTCCCACTTCTATTCCGGTATTTCCAACGGTTGAAGCAATCCGCTGGGTCTTTGATGTTCGACTTTTACTCTCTGACATGTTAAGCACTTCGCTACACATTCTGCGACGTCCCTTTTCATATTTGGCCACCAAAAATGTCGGTGCAAATCTTGATACATTTTCGTGCTCCCTGGATGAATTGAATATTTTGAGCTATGAGCTTCGATCAAAATTTCTTCTTTCAGCTCTGGTGCTGCTGGAACCCAGATTCTTCCCTCGTACCGTAGTAATCCTTCGGTATCGACCTTGTATCTCGTATTGTTACCATCAACCATATTCTCTTTTATCTTTCCACATTCTTCATCTTGTAACTGAGCGTTTTTCACCTTGTCCAGTAAAGTTAGACCTGCTTCTAGATGAAATAGTCGTTCATCGGTTTCCTGTGAAAATTTGATTTCCAGTTCTAACTTTGTCATTGCTGAAATGAGCTCCTCCTGAGTTGTTATCAGCATTAATTTTTCCCGACCTTTCCTGCTTAAAGCATCTGCAACCACATTCGCTTTGCCCGGATGATAAAAGATCTCACAATCGTAATCCTTTATCAATTCCATCCATCTCCTCTGACGCATGTTCAGGTCCTTCTGATTGAAAATATACTTCAGACTTTTGTGGTCTGTGTAGATCTCACATTTCTCTCCATACAAATAATGTCTCCATATCTTGAGAGCAAATACCACTGCAGCCAATTCTAAATCATGAGTCGGGTAACCTTTCTCGTAATCCTTCAGTTGTCTTGATGCATAGGCAATAACTTTGCCGTTCTGCATAAGAACACAACCTAACCCTTTGTGTGAGGCATCACTATACACCACAAAATTTCCTGTATTATCTGGCAGGGTTAACACAGGTGCCATACTTAGCTTCTTCTTCAAATCTTGGAAGCTCTCTTCACATTTCTCCGTCCACACGAATTTCACAGCTTTTCGTGTCAAATTTGTTAACGGAGTGGCTATCTTAGAAAAATCTTGTATAAATCTTCTATAATAACCGGCCAGCCCCAAGAAACTCCTCACCTCTGAAGGTGTTCTTGGTTGTTCCCAATTGATTACGGCTTCCACTTTCGATGGATCTAATGAAATCCCATTTTTGTCAATCACATGACCCAAAAATTGTACACGGTCGAGCCAAAATTCACACTTAGTGAATTTCGCATACAACTTTTCCTTTCTTAGTGTCTCCAATGTCAGACGTAAATGTTCCACGTGTTCTTCTTGAGTTTTGGAATACACCAGAATGTCGTCGATAAACACCACTACGAACTTGTCTAAAAATGGTTTAAATACCCTGTTCATCAAATCCATGAACGCGGCAGGGGCATTTGTTAAACCAAAAGACATCACCAGAAACTCGTAATGTCCATACCGAGTTCTGAATGCCGTTCGTGGTATATCCTCCTTCCTCACTTTCAACTGGTGATACCCACTTCTCAAATCAATTTTCGAAAAGTATTTAGCACCCTTCAACTGGTCAAACAAGTCATCTATTCTTGGCAACGGGTATTTGTTTTTAATAGTGACTTTGTTTAACTCCCTGTAATCAATGCAAAGACGCATTGACCCGTCCTTCTTCTTCACGAATAAAACTGGCGCTCCCCACGGCGATACACTTGGTTGAATATACTTCTTGTCTAGCAGTTCTTGCAACTGTACCATCAGTTCCTTCATTTCTACCGGAGCCATTCTGTACGGAGCCTTTGATATCGGTGCTGTTCCCGGCACTAAGTCGATCACGAATTCAATTTCTCTGTCCGGCGGAAGTCCCGGCAAATCTTCTGGAAACACGTCTTCGAATTCTCTCACTACCGGTATTTCTTCTAATTTCACACCTTTCTTCTGAGTATCGACTATGTAAGCTAAATAGCCCACACAACCTTGACTCAACAACTTCTTGGCCTGCATAGTCGTCAGACATTTCATTTGTCTTGGCGACTTGCTACCATAAAATACTACCTTTGACGGAGTCATAAGGTTTACACACTTCTTTTGGCAGTCAATTACTGCTCCATAATTGAACAACCAATCCATTCCCAAAATTACATCAAATTCCCCGAGTCTAATCGGAATCAAATCTACTAACAAGATATTCCCCTTAATGTTTACCCTACAGTTCTTGTAAACGAACCTAACAGGAATTATTTCCCTATTCGCAATTTCTATGTTCAAAGGAAAATTCAGTTCTTCTCTAGGCAATTCTAACCTCTTGGCAAATTCATCAGATATAAACGAGCAAGTAGCACCCGAATCAAATAATACATATGCATTAATATCATTGATTGGGATAATACCTGACACCACATCTTTTGATTGCACAGCATCTTGCACAGTCATGTTGAAGGTTCTGGCTGTGGGTTTGTTTGATGCTGCAGGTCCTGTAATAGCCCACGTACCTCCATTGTTACCTCCTCCATTGTTTCTGGTTGTCCCTCCCTCCTTCTTCTTAGGGCATTCACGAGCAAAATGATCCTTGGATCCGCACGTGAAGCACGCCTTCTTCTTTGGTTGAGTGCAATTTGGGGCGATGTGACCCTCCTGGCCACAATTGTAGCAAACTCGTTTCCCCATCAAGCACGCACCCTTGTGAAATTTCCCGCATGTCACACATACTTCAAACTTTTTGTTTTGCTGGTTACCCTGCTGGTTTCCAGCTCCCCCGTTCCCATTCCACTTCCTCTTCAAGCTGTTGTTGTTGCTGTTGTTGTTGTTATTTCCACTGCTGCCACCTCCATTCTTCATTTCATTCTCATTCTTCTTCTTCTTTTGTTCCTGGTTGAATTTGGTCACCGCCTCTCCTCCACCTTTAGCGAGTATTGCTTTCTCCATTACTGCTGCAAATGTCTTCAACTGGAACAGGGAAACCCTACTGTACAGCTAGGGCTTCAGTCCCTGTTCAAACCTCTTCGCTTTGCGTTCGTCTGTGCTAACCTGATATGGCGCAAACCTCGCCAACTCGTTGAATTTTGCGGCATACTCGGATACCGTCATCGTCCCTTGCTTCAGCTCCAGAAACTGTACTTCCAGCTAACTCTTTGAACTCTCCGGGAAATAGGTCTCGAAGAACAGTTCCTTGAACCTATCCCAGGTCATCACTCCTGGCCCTTCCCGAGTTTTATTGGCTTGCCACCAATAACTAGCTTCTGCTTTCAACATGAAAGTTGCGAAAGCAGTCTTCTGCTCATCCCCTACCCTAGCGACATCGAACACCTTCTCTATTTCCATAATCCAGGTTTGTGCCTCGACCGGATTCATTAACCCACGAAATTCAGGTGGTCCGACCGCCTTAAACTCCTTAAACGCTGTGCCTTGGTTTTGAGGTTGATTCTGCAACGCTCCTGTCAATAGTGCCACTAGTTGTTGAACGGGATTCGCATCAACATTGTCATTAGCTTCTTCGGTGGTTCTCTGTCGTGTTGGTTGATGTCTGGGAGGCATTTTCTGCTAAAGAAAACATCTATTAGACCATTACTCAACTTCTTTAAGTATTTCTAATTAATTTGCCTCTACAAAAGAAATAACCACATAGCACATAACACTTTGAATAAAATAATAACTTTTATTTATTCATAAACTTTTTGAAAACATAACACAATAGCATCTCTGCTATCTACATTACTTTCCTGAGCTACAAAAGTTTCAGGGCAACATCATCATTCTCATATCCCATGGTTACTTAACACTTGGGATTTACACATTATTACTTGCAAAACAGACAAATTTCCTACGATGATCTATTAAGATAATCAGTCGCCTTTTGACGCTCTTCTTCCATAACACGGAACATGGTTCGACGATCTAACACGTATGATGGTAGAGTCTCGAACTGAATTGGATAACCCATGACCCGATCTTGAGCTCGATTGATCACGGTATTGAATACTTTATCCATCTCTTCCATCTTCATCCTCTTTGCTTGTGCGTCCCTTACTGCTCTTCCAGTTCGTTGATAAGCTTTCTCGTATGCATCTTCAGCTCTTATCCTCTTAGCCACTTCTTCTCTCAGCCTGCCCTTCAGTTCAGCAACCATCTCGATCAATTGTTCCTTCTCTCCTTCAGTCTGTGTTAGTTTCTCCTCGGCGTTTGTCAGTCGTTCATCACGATCCTGGATCTCGCCGTCTTTTTGTGTAATTGTAGTCTGTTGTTCAGCTACTATCTCCTGCAACTCCTCCACTGTATCTTGTAGTTCCACGTTAAGGTCGTGCACTTCATCATATACACGGCCAGCTATCGAGTTAAGTGGAATCCTTTCCTCCTCATCCTCGCCATCCTCATTCTCCTGCGGTAACTCAATGGGATCCTCCTCGTCTGTCTCCACATCATCATCCTCATCCTCAACTACTGTGACCAACGGGGCTGACTCCCGTGGCAGTAGTTGTTCCCAAACTACCTGAATGTCGCGAGGCTCCTCCTCTATAGGCATTTGAGGTCCCTCCTCCCTAGTCTGACTAGATTCTCCGACATTAGTCATCCTGACAACAAAATTTTAAAGTTTTAGTTATTAATCATTCTACTTGACACTCGCGAGCACATAAGTTATAAACACATAAGCACATAAGTGTTTTATTACTTCTTTCTTAAAACTCGATAAGAGTTAACTCCACTATCTTTTCAAAAGGTTACTTCCTAAGGCTTTTTCCCCCACCTAAGGTTCATAACCTAAAGCTTTGATACCAACCTGAGACACCCCCAAATCCTGGTACTTCATTACCTCAAGATTTGGTGTTCACGTAATCAAAACATTCATTATTAACTACCCAATTGATAAAATTGAATAAATAAAACCTGTCCATACAGGATTAAACTTAAATAAAAATCTCCCAGGTCTTCAGCGATTAAACCTGTCCATACAGGATTCAAATGCGAAAAATTAAGTAACTTCATTACAATCTTTAAACAAATCTGAAAATAAACTATTCAATCTATTACAGGTCTTCAGCATTGTTTCATCTTTCCCTTCCCTTTACTGGTGCTAGGTACATCACCAGTTTCAACCTTAGCTGTAAGAAATTTTACAGGCAAGAGTGAGCAAACAAGGCCCACTTGAAATAACAAAAAGTAAATCAGTTAACTTTACATCATGTACCAACATTAGGTTTAATAGAACTGAACAATAAATTCTATTACTTTTTAAAAACTTTAATCAATTACTGAGGGTCTAATGACCACGAATCATGTCCACAGTTATAAGTAATTTTTCAACTTAAACTTTAACAGCCATAAGACTATAAGGACTTCACGTACTTAGGGGGATCAACCCTTCGTACAATGTATTGTGCACAATCATTTCAACGCTAAGCGTAACCTCTTATAAAAGAGTTCTTCTTCTCAGTATTTAGAATACAAGTCCGTACCAAAGTGAGTTTAGTTTGGATACATCATGGGGTAATTTAGAATTCAACGGTAATCAACTAAGGGTTAGTTGATTACAAACAACATAACTGTATACTATGGAATAATCATAGTTGAATTGATATTTATAAACGAACATCATGCTTTAGGAATAATTTAATAGCATAATCATGGAATAATCATAACATGCATCCTCATAAACCAATAGATACACGAGCTTAATCAACAATAAATAATCTAACTCTACGAAAGTGTAAAGTTAACAATTTGTACAATTGAAATGGAATTAAAGCGATAATGTGTTTAACGAATTCAAACTTGCACAATGAAGTTTTGAGTTAGAGAACTTGCATAAGTATAACATAACAGTGAAAAGTAACCTTGCTGAATAATAAAGTAGAAAAGGTTAGGGAACTTGCCTCGCGTGTAGGTTAAACAATTACTATTTACGTTCACCCCAAGTCCTACACATACCATATGCATTGACAATACACATTAGTTACACTAACATTACCTTTATGAGTTCCTTTATTACTCTTAGTATAGCTACTAACTAAGTTTAAGTTTAAACAACACATCTTTCATGAACATTATTTTTTTTAGTTTTATTACAACTACTTAAATGATCATGCCATTGCACCACGTGTACATTAACAACTTAATACAACATCCTAATACATGTTCAACATGTTATCATTAAGTTATACTAATACCCAAAGGGTTGCACTTGCATTCGTGCATCCCGACGCCCTCCGATTGGCTCCAAATACACAACAGTCCTAAAGATGGCCATTTTGATAACTGTTACAGACCTCAAATTAAAAAACATAAAGAATGAAAGTTGTAGGTCTACTCTTCCTCTTTCCGAATCATCTTGAATTACCTAAATCGGAGTTCGTATAAAAACGTTATGGCCGATTTACTACAGGAGGTCAAAACTGCCCAACTAGGCCACTTTTCCGGCGCCGGGGCGCGGAACAGTGGCACTGGGGCGCGAGCTACGGCGCTGGGGCGCGAGCATCAGCGCTGGGGCATGAGCTACGGCGCTGGGGCGAGAGAATTGGCGCTGGGGCGTGAATTTTGACGCTGGGGCGCCGAAACTCAGAGAAACCAACCACGAAGAACAGAGCTAAAACTACTGTCTTAATTTCTTAACAACAATTCACCCCAACAACATGTATAAATAATATAACTTACACATAATTGCTATCAATCATCCATATATCCATCACCAATCATTAATTATCAATACCAAAAACTAATTCTTTGAAACACTGTGTTTTAAAGTAAAAATCCATTGATGAAATATAAATTACAGTGAACGAAAATTTCCACTGTTATCAACAAATTTTGATTCCTTTGAAATACAACTATACCAACATAACAAATTAACATGTATAGTTCAATTCCTCAGTTAGCATAAAATTTATAGAATCACATACAAATACTAAATTAACACAACTTAAACCATAATTTTAGAAAATTAAATACTAGAATAACATATTTTAAAACCCAAAAACTCCATTTTTGATATTTTTCATAAAAATCAACACTGTGATTTTGTTATTCAACCAAAACAGAAATTTCAAAGCATCATAATTATGTTTTTACATCTTCTAACAATTCTAACAATCAATTTATCCATTTAACAACAATTAAAACCTTAACTTCTATTTTAAAATAGCCATATTCATACATATTGTCATATGAACACTCTGTAATATATTTTCTTCCACAAAACACATATATGTATGAACTAATTTCTCTATAATCATATATAAGTTCATAGAACAACCATATAATCAATAATCATGCCAAACCATATGCATAACAACAATTTATCTTTTATAAAATTTTCACAGAGACTTTTTGGGAAGAAAAAAAAACTTTTAGAGCTTACAAAAGAAAAGATGGCCTACCTTGGATTATGAAGAAGATGATACTCTACTCTTTGATTATCAAGCCTTTTTCCAAAACCTGAAAAACAACTCTCAATTCTCTCAAAATCCTCTCAAACCTTTCTCTGTGTTCTTCTTCTTCTCTATTTTCCTTCTTCTGAACTCTTTTCTCTCTCTAACATACGTACTAAAATATAACGTATATAATTATAATTATAATAATTGTATATTATAAATATAAGATATATAACTGACATCAGTTAAAGGTTTTGAAAATCAAAAGCCATAAGGCTTGTTTGGTTAGTCTAAATAAAATAACTCATTAATCTTTATGCCTTGTTTGGTAAAACTCAATTAGATAAAGAGTTATTATGCCATAAGACATGTTTGGTAAAACCACATTAAACTCTTTTAATTTATTTTGGTAACTCCTATATAGCAAGGTTATTAGTCACACTTTTATTAAATTAATAAATCAATTAAACGTTAATCTGTTAAATTACTTTAACACATAAACAATTATAATTCTTTTTACAATTATAATTTCATTTAATCAACTAACATTTCAAACTACAATTTCTCATTTAAATATTATTATTTATTTAAAATCATTATAAGCTCTCTAGCTTATTAAATTAAACTCCATTATTATAAAATCTCATAATAATTAATTTATTTAGCTCCTTAATTATTTACTCAACAAATAATTAATTAAATTACATCAACTCAAATTGCCATATAATTCAATAAATATTTAATATTGCCAATAAATATTTAATATTTAATTATTTATTCAACAAATAATTAAATAAACCACATCACTCAAATTGAACAATTATTTATTCAACAATAGCATATCCAATAAATATTTATATAAATCAATAAATATTTATAACTTACATTTAAAAAAATATGGAATGTTACAGGTACTAAGTTTCCTTAATACTTAATTAACTCATTCTACTAGAGTTCATTCACTTCTAACTTCTCCTTTACTAACGAGGTTATTAGCCTAAGGTTCCTCCCCCCCTAAAGTTTTATAACCTAATGTTCTGATACCAACTTGTGAAGCCCCCAAATCTGGGTACTTTCAACCCACATATATGGTGCTACACGGTACTCATAACTATACATTCATTTCATCGAAACAACAACAAAATAATTGTATTTACTACATTATTATTACAATAGTAATGAATCCTTTCCCATGTTCTGCTAAACAAAAATATTCTTCGTTTTTCATAGTATTATCATACAAAATACTAGTCTATTATAATATAATCTACTTATCCATCTTAGCCTTGCCTTTATATTTACTAGAACCATCGGTTCGCTCGGCCTTAGCTGCAATCATATAATTCAAGCAAGAAGTGAGCATAACTTAACAAGTCTAGTAATATATTATATAAATACCACGTCGAGAATCATATGATTATTCTTCAATAACTAAACAAATAGCTATGAAGTACTATGAAACATTGAATAACACTTTTCATTCTCATAAAACCATTCCAAAGTACATACAGTAACTTAGGAATTCTGAGTAGGTCAAAAGATCATGAACATTTTCTTTGATTTTCATTCATGAAAAAGGACAATCTGTCACTAAGTCCGTAAGTCCGATATATCTTACGAGCACTTCTAGGTGATCAGCCTATAGTACTCTATGTTGATCAACACTCATCTGTTAAACGTATTTATATTTATGTTTTGGCAACCTCACGTGCCCATCGAATAATCGATGTAAAATACATTTGTTTATTCATACTCAGGCTTACCTTTGAATCCTTACAAAAAAATTGGCATAGGATAGCGTTATCAATACTATATCGAAAGACTTGTAAACATATCAATCAAACTCTTAAGATTAGTCTAGGCGAGTTAAAACTGGCATCGACCCTTTCGTAAAATAATTCATGCATCTCATAACATGAATCACAGAAAACTTAGCTAATACGAAGGTTAGACAAGCATTAAGAAAACTTGCTGTTACGACCGAGAAAATCAGATTAATTATAAAATAATTTTATTTGATTGAATAATGAATAAAAGTATAATATATGTTATTGTATTGAGTAAGCAAGAGGAAGGTTGTTCTATAACCTAAAAGTAACGTATTATCATAGTATTCTGGCTATGTGGTAGAATTGAACTGTTTGAATTTCCGAGACGAAAATAAAATCTTTCCGAGAAATTTTCCGAAAAATACTATTAATAAATTTCTGCTCGAGAATTATTTTTGCACTTTCGAGAAATACGAAACGATAGAATGATAAGGGAGAATGGATTATGTAATAATAACTCGGTTATAAAAAACACAGTTTTTCACCTGTATACTAAGTTTAAGAATGTTAAAGAACATAAGGATTTGAATAAATGATGATCGTATAGTAAGTAAGTATTATACGAAGCAATGAATATGAGTATGATACGAAGTATCGTACTAGTATATATGAAATATAATATAACGTGTATGATGAAAGATTATACAAACTAGTATATGTAAGGAATACAAGGATTTCACGTTAAACGCTTATATCCTATTGCAATGGACTTATAGGAATTGTGTAGGAATTATGCAAGCCCAAATGGTATTATGTTAAGGCCCAAAGAATTATAATGCAAGCCCAATTTTAGGCCCAAAGTAGTTAAACCTAAAGCTCAAACCAAGAACCGGACCAGTGAATCGAACCGATGGTTCACCGGGTTAGAAAACCCATGGGGCAACCCATGTGGGCCCCATAGGTGAGTCATGGTTTGCCATCTTGGTGAGCGAGCAAGAGATAAGTGAGGTGGGATGGCCTCTTTACCAAATTACCCTCACTTGGAAAATCTATAAATAGAAGAGTTTGGTGGTTCATTTTTGCCTTGTTCAAATTCTACAACATACTAGAGCTAAGTATATAGAGAGAAAAGTAAGAGCTAGAGTATTGCTAATTCAAGAAGAAAGAAGAAGAACCAAGCTAGAACATAAAGGGTAAGAAATCTTTGACCATTAATCTTCCTCCCTTGAATTATAGTTTTATAGAGAAGTGATGATTGGTGGAGCATGTATGATAAGAAGTGATAAGAATGGCTAAATAATGGACTTAAACCTTAATAAGCAATATTGTAAGTGAATCATAATCATAGAAGTTAGGAACTAAGGAAGAACAGTGAAGAATTGTAATATTATTGTTGATGGACAATATGAAAACCATCATGTATAAGATTGAATGAAATATGTTTGGTTAGGATGTTAGAATGATGGAATAAATCCATTTTAAACGGTGTAAAAATCTCAAGTAACGAAGTTATGACGAAATTTACGGGATTAGACGATAATCGTCAAAATTGTGAAATTCTCGGAATGAAAGTCAAAAGTCACCATTGAACTCGGAAACGTTGGTTTTCGATGGAGAAGTCTAAGTTTGCATTTTAGAGTTGCGGACTCGAAAATGGTCAAATTATGACTTAGAACGAAGAAAAGAGAGTTTAACGTTCACGAATGTTTGATGAACGCTCAATAAAGAACTTAATCGGTGAATTCCTTGTTAACAGATTCAAAAATGTAAGATTTTCTAATACAATCGTAGTTCATGTGATATGTGAGCTATCAACTTTTGAACGAGCCAATTCGGACTTATAATGAATAAATTATGAGCCCGAAAAATTCACAAAAGAAAAGAACTGTCAAAATTGTCTGAGGCACAGGGCCAGCGCCGCAACGCCATCCAAGGTACTAACCTTGGTGCCGTATTGCCAGATTGGAAACTCAGCCGCTGTGAAGTGGCGCCACAACATGGCTGTAGTATAAGGCTTTGGCGCCGCAGCGCCGCATCACCGAAACCGAGGGTTAGATACTGTGAACTCGCGCCGCAGCGCGAGCTGTATAAGGGAAGTTGGCGCTGCAGCGCCAGCATTAGGAAGGACACAGTAAAGAATGCTCATGGATGTAAGGAATGTAAAATTTGGTTAAAGACGAATTGTTAATCTTAATTAACTTGAAGTAAACTTATAAAGGATGTTTATACCCTTAAGTTAACAACTAAAGGTTAACGAAGATTACTTGAACGTAAATTCAAAGTAATACGATAAATCGTAAGGGATATTAATCAATCTAAGGAATGATTAGATTGAGAAGAAGGGTAAGATAAATTAGTGACCATACATGATTGTTTATGACCTTATGTGGTATGTTATGTGATCATGTGTAGAATCCTTAAAGACTAAAAGGAAAAGTATATTAACTATAGAAGACGCTAAAGGCAAGTATTCTGACCCTTGTCTATATTCTCTTGGACAAGTTTTGTAATTCATGTACCTTACGCATGAAGTGATAAATAATGAAGTCGAAGCCAATTCCTTCGGCTAGACTAATGTGTTTTGGTGGATTCCCTTAAAGTTTATCAAAATATTGTCATTGTTGCTATCTTTTGCCAAACTGTTTTGGTATTGATTTCAAAGAAAGACTGAGTATGATAAACAAATGTTTTGTCATCAAACGACAGACACGCGAGGTTGCCAAAAACTTAAACGTATATACGTTTAAAGAAAGTAGTGTTGTACAACATAGAGTACTATAGGTTGATCACCTAGACGTTCTCGTAAGATATACCGGACTTATGGACTTGGTGCCGGGCTGTCCTTTTCAAAGAAATAATGAAATGCTCAAGGTCTTAGACCGAAATTAATGTTTAACTTATGTTGTCCATTGTTAAACATTTTAAGAAAAAGAGAAGTGCTATTTTAAATTATCGATAGTACTTCAAACGATTGATTCAGTTATATAAGATATACGATTCATATGATTCAAACCTCTTGTGTAATTGAAATTGTCATACTTGTTGAGCTAGTTATGCTCACTCTTGCTTGAACCATACAAATGCAGTTAAGACCGAACGGACTGAAGGATCCGGTAAAGATAAAGGAAAGGCTAAGGCAGACAAATAGTTTATCTTTGTAATAGTATAGTAAGAATGTTGTAATTATTTGATATTATGACAAGAACACATGTAATGGTTATAAAGAACTTGGGAATGGTAATATTGTTTTGGAATATATAGAAGACATATTCACTCTTTTGAGGCATTTCAATTGAATGTATATGTGAACTATAGCACCGTGTAGCACTATCTATTGGGTTGGAAGATACCCAGATTTGGAGGTTTCACACGTTGGTATCAAAGCTGTAAGTTATAAAACTTAAGGGGGGAAAAGAACTTTAAGTTATAACCTTAAGAAGTGTTAAAGAAGTAAAAGATGAAGTTAACCCTAAAAATGCATTAAATGTGATATGCGTTTTTATTATTTTAATGATGTGTACTAATCAAACTAAATTATTTTGTTGTAGATGTCAGGAGATAATGTAATGTATATGGATATACATGTCGTAAGTGAGGAGTCGGTGAATCATATAGAGATCTTACCGAACCCTATAGCTGAAGAGCCAGAAGTGGTGGTTGTCGAGTCTGGAGACTCGGAAAACTTAGACCTCTTGTCATTGTTTAATGGCATGTCGGACGAGGCGGTGGAGGCGATATCATTTAACGTCGTAACACCTGCAGAAGAGATAACTCTGGGGGAGTCAATGAAGGCGCTGTTTATGACGATATTGGATAGAAATATCCAGTTGGGAAAGGAGGTAAGGGAGCTAAATGAGGAGGTCCATGAAATCTTAGAGAACAAGAAGAGCATGGAGACGATGTTGGAAGAGGAGCACAATGAGAGATTTTTGGCAAAGGACAAGGTCCATGAGCTGAAACATGAGGCCTTCGAGCTCTGGTAGGAGCTAAAGGCCAAGAAGCAGAAGATAGGTAGAATGTCCTACATACATAGGAGTTCTCATGCTGATTTTCAGCAACAAGAGGCTGAGTATCCAATAGAGGCAGGGCAGACTCGGCATACTATCAGTCGAGATATTATAGCCAGTCTTGCCAATGCGTATTATGAGAATGCCATAAGGAAAATGTAGAGTAGCGAGTAACTAGAGTAGAGTTAGATATGTAAATATGATGTATCTAGTAGTGATGTAAAACCCTCTTTTGTATATCAAAGGGAGTCTTTTGTAAATCCCATTTTTTGGAAAGCAATGGCGGGAAAGTAATGTAATCAGCTATGGTTGTGTAATGACGAACGATGTAGTATTATACTACAAGAAAGCAATTCAATATAAGCCTCTTTATGGAACATATTGTGTAATGAGTTTGAAGTTATTGTTTAATAAGAAATAATAACTAACTAACAAGAAGAAAGTAATAATGATGTGTTATTTATCTTAATAGAAAATGCCGCTAAGAAGAAGACAACGAAATCAAGAAGCGAACGTGAATCAGCCGGAAGGAGGACCGGTTAACCCGATGCTAGAGTTCTTTAATTTATTAACGACTGCTTTTAAAAGGAATTGTGACGCCCCCAAATTTAGGTACTTGAAACCAGAATTCAGTGCTTCACGATACCATTTCTTTGAGCGGAATAATAATAATAATGTTATAAATATCAAACTTAATTTACATATCAGAGTTATCTAAATCCCAGGTACGCGACCTTAAAACATTCATTACATAATACTTACCAGTCACGGTTTAAGTTTTTTGGGTTACCCATAAAACTCATTTCGTGAACTTCTTTCTTAGTTTGACCGTCTACTGCCAGAAGCCGGTTTATTGTTTTGGTGTTCTAAGAGCATGAATAAGTAGTCTACATACAAGAATATAATCTTATAAAACTAACACAAGAAAACAAATCAAAAACATGCAAGATCTGGAACCATGAAGTTCTTGTTAGACACTGAAAAACACATTCTGGGTTACCCAAAAAATAAAAGTCAATGTTGAGTAGGATACTTTGACCATCCACCACTTAAAATCTATTAACTGTTTGAGTGATTTAAAGGCCCGAATCTCGAGTATATCTGACAGGATACAAACTCAATACAATAACATCTCCAAAACATTTAACACCTGATATATACGAGCTTTGGAAAGTGTTGTCAGACACTGACTTTGAGTTTCTGGGCTGCCCAGAAACTCTTGGTCATGCTTGGTCAATTGAGTTTAACCATAAATATCTTTCATTCTAGACATGATCTAAGTATGATTTCAAGTTCGGATTAAAGTCCTTATAGCATACTACATGTTCAAACATTTCAGCAACAAAAACAATGTCCATACAAGAATCTAGAGCCACTGACATTCGTTGTTAGACCACAATTTCTAACTTTTCCAAATTTCTTAAAATCATCAATTTCGAGCATCTAAGTGTTATGGATCTGAGGTATAACAACCCAAATCACTAAATGACACCTTCTAACATAACTTTAAACATTTAAACATAACATCTAACATGAAATCAAAAATCAAATTTTAGGTTTTAGGGTTTTACCTTTCTTGACTAATTCTTGAATCTGAGCTTCTGATCTGCTACAAGTGTTAGTGAGGCTTGATTAGGAACTGGTCTAGCAAGATATTTTTAGAGGTTTTGAGTTGAGAGAGCCTTGGTTGAGTGTTGGTGAAAAATGAGCAAGTTAGTAAAATTTGCTCTCTCTCAATCTATATATAATTTGATGCAAGGACCATGGCTGATTATGAGGGCAGGTTTTGGGCTGCTAAAGGCTAGTACTAGACCACATAGCTAGCTAAGGTTGGTCACCAACCACCTACTAGGTCTAGATCTACACTCCACAATAATAAAATATTAAAAAGGGCAATTTGGTCATTTGGTTTTTACTTTTAGTGGCAAGGTTGACATTTCATCTCACCTATTAGGGTTTAACCCTAAAGTTCCAAAAGTCCAAGTTCTAGGATTTTGAGATTAGGGCTAAAATGGAAATCTTAGTTTCTAAAATGTGAATTAGGGTTCCTTAATTAAATTAAGTTTACTAATCACCTAGGATTTGTAAATGAGACTTTATAATATACTAATTAACATTAACCTTGCTAAATTAATAATTAGGGTTTACAACTTAGCAAGTAGGGTTCTAGTTTAGTAATTAGGGTTTCTAAATATTAATTAGGGTTTACCTAATTAACATTAAATATAATAATTTTCATAAATTACATTACACAATAACTTAACAAATCTTATAGTCATAATTGACTCATGCATTATAGTTTATCATAACGCTAGGGTTTTGTACTGTTTTACTATAACTGTTCCACATATTAATATTACACACATATCAAGCATGTTTATATTACTGAAATATAAATAATGTTATATTATTATTCTCATTCCTTATTCAAAATCCAGACTTAGGGTTTTGAAATTTGACATAACCTTCACACATACCATAATTAATTATGTTAAAATAATTAACTTAACTAATATAATAAAATACATATTATAATAATCATATCATATATATAATAATCATATTTTACATGGAAAATAAATAATAAATATTTTTATTACAAAATTAATTTATAATAAGAATATAACATATAATGATCAATAATTCTTAAAAGAATTTATTTATAATTATTCATATAATAAATAAGTTTTATTTATCACATAAGTACATATATTTTTCTTTGCACATAATCCCACCTTTATAAAAAAAATTAATGAAAAATTTATTATTTAATTATATTGAAAATATTGAGTTATTACATCCACCCTCCCTTATTCCGTCCCCGGAATCACCGTTTCAAAACTTATAGATACTAGAGAAAATAGCATACACAATCATTTCAAGTAGATATCGATCAGATTCGATCGAACTGATCATTAACTATTCAACATAAAACTTACTTATCTAATCATACGGAAATTTGATTTCTAATAGAACTCAAATTTCTCCCTCAAAAATTTCTTTATAAAATAAAATCATATATAGGAAGTAAAATTTATTCGAAGAATACCTGAAGTTCCATCCTCGGCTGCTACGGTTTCCTGAACCGTCATGTTGAAGACTCTTGCAGTTGGTTTTGTTGAAGTTGGTCCCGTTATCGTCATTATTCCACTGCCTCTTCCCGCATTTACGCTCCCTATATCCATTCTCTTTTTTGGACAGTCCTTCACCTTATGCTCTTTGGATCCACACAGAAAGCACCCATTACTCATCCTAGGATTGGGGCAGTTAGGAGAGATATGTCCCTCTTGCCCACACTTGTAGCACACAAACTTGCCTTTAAGACACTCACCTAAATGATTCTTCCCACAATTCTTACACTACACAACCTGCTTTTTAACACCTTCCTCCTTCACTTGAACACTCCCCACATTATTCCACTTCCTTTTCTCACCCTTACTTCCACTACCTACTTCTACCTTCCCAGCTCCCTTACCCTTATTTTCTCTCTCCTTTTTGTAGAGCCTCATGGCCTCACTTCCCCCTTCGGCTATGATAGCCTTCTCCAAAAGTGCTGCAAAAGTATTTATCTGCAATACTGACACCTTATTATAGAGCCAGGGTTTTAAGCCCAGCTCAAACCTCCTTGCCTTCCTTGCCTCCGTATCAACTTGATGCGGAGCAAACCTAGCTAATTCGTTGAACTTTACGGCATACTCCGCAACTATCATGTTCTCCTGCTTCAATTCCAAAAACATCACCTCCATCCTAGCTTGTACACTAGCCGAGAAATAGTTCTCAAAGAATAGCATCTTAAACCTAGTCCATGCTATCACTCCTTCTCCGGCCCTAGCTTGATTTGCCTTCCACCAGAAATCCGCCTCTCCTTTCATCATGTAGGTGGCAAGAGCTGTGTTTTTCCCCTCAACTAACCTAGCGACTACAAACACTTTTTCTATTTCCTTAACCCAAGTTTGGGCTTCTACCGGGTCAATAGTATCTCTAAATTCGGGCGGTCCTACGGCCTTAAAATCCTTGAAGTTTGCAAATCAATTTTCTTGTTGATTCCCTGTGGCCGGCATTCTATTCTGCATGGCTTGAGCTACCATGTTTACAAAATTCTGCATTAGGTCTGGTTGTTGTCCTCTAGTATTGTTGACAGATTCTTCTGCCCTTTGGTTTCGAGTTTGACGTCTTGGCGGAATTATCTGGTTAAAGAAAACATAATCTATATTTTATTAACTTACATTCTAAACCTTATCGTATAAGTTAAATATTTTAAACTTATTTCATTAATCAAACATAACTTTATATTCATTCAACTATTTCATAGTACATAACATAGCACATATTGCTTTAAACATCCGATATCCCTTTGTGACCACAAAAGTCGGAAATCGCTACTATTGCTTATACAAAAGTTGGAAATATTACATTACATAGACATACTTGACATATAATAAAATACTAATTCTACTTATTTCCTACACCTCTTTTCTGATTCTGGACAACCTTTTGCCCGATGACCTTCCAATCCACAAATAAAACATGCACCTGGTTTATAGTCGGGACAATACAGAGTGGTATGTCCTTCATAACCGGAAAGATAACATGTCTTTTTCCATTTCTTCTTATCAGATTTTCCTAACTCGTGGCCTTCTATCTTCCTTTTCTCCTTCTTGCTCGGAGCTACACATGATATGTTTCTTGTAGCTTCCATTTGATCAATTTGGATCTTAAGCTTATTTTGTTCTTCCATTGTTTCTAGTAAGGTTTTTCGCAGCTGACTATTCAACATCTTTTCTATTTCCCATAGATTTTCCAGAGAAGAAACCTTGTTCCTCAAATTCTGCACCTCCGTTGATGCTTGATCGGCTTCAACTTTAGTGTCTGAATCACTATCTGTTAGTTCCAACGTTTCTGGGTCCGGTACTATATTTTCCAAAATGATCACCTCATCAAGGTTTTCTTTAACGTGAGCCTCTATTTCAGCTATTTACTTTGATATTAGCTCGATTACGGAGATTGACTCCTTCCTTACGATCCGAAGGTATCCTAATCATTTTCCACCTGACATCTACGCATAATTATCTAGATTAGCATATAATATATACGCACAGTAAATAATAGTTTTATTTAAGTCATCTTTTATTTGGTTTGACAATGAATTTATTCAATTCATCTCCTTTTAAACTCTACATGAGTTATTTGTATTTTCAACGTTTTCCTCTGCCCTAAGGTTATAGCCTCAGCCCAAACTGGAGATAACCCAAGTTAGGGGCAAAAGCGTCATCTTGCCACCTTGACGCCACATCACGCCATCTCAACATTTTAAACATACATTTCTATATACACAATGTCCCACAAGAGCTAAGAAAAACCAATCCTGAGTGACTATTGCGCAGGATAACGGATAGAATTTGAAGTTGAAGACCGGAGGGCATCGTCCCATCTTCATGACTTTGTACAACCTCTAATCCCATGTCATTGCGTAACTCTCGATAACGGCAGTCCGAAATAGGTCCTATATACCATAATCAGATGCCCGTATTGCAATTCTAAAAGTTCAAGTGGACATCACGTTGCATTCGTCCACGTACTTCAAGACGACCGAACCCGCGAAGCCCGGGGCACCCCGGGCAGCCTCAGCTACACCTGCGGCTCCACCCTCTATAAATAGAGGGCTTGGGGTGGCCATTTTGTAAGAGAAAACGGTGAGGAAGCCTTGCCCAATTTGTTATGTACTCACCCTACATTGAGTGCTTTCTCATTCTAAACACTTGTGAGCCCACATATAGTTATTTATGTACCTGTGGAGGCCAGTGTTTATCTACTTTAAAGATATAGAAGTCTTCTTTGGCAACCCAGTGTAAGCCTTCTCACACACCTTAAAGCCTTTCTATTCATCTTTACACACACCCTTCTTTACGTTGAGAGTCGTGTTGCGTGTGTTTGCCCGGATTTCGGTCCGTGGTTTTATTTCAGTTCGTATATACATATATAATTTTATATATATATATATATATATATATATATATATATATATATATATATATATATATATATATGGACTAACATTATCGAGTTATGCCTCGATTGTGCCTAGACTTCAGTCTAGAGCGTTTGTTTGCTTTTGTATATATATACATTTATATATGTGAACTGTGTGTCGAACTCTGTTCGATGAGCCTAGACTTATGTTTGGTGCGTTTAAATGCTTTCTATATATATATATATATATATATATATATATATATATATATATATATATATATATATATATATATAAACTGTGTGTCGAACTTTGTTTGATGAGCCTGGATGTTACATCCGGTGCGTTTACTGCTTTAATATATATGTACTTATATATATTAATTGTTGTTGGGCTCTGTCCGATGAGCCTGGATTTTATATTCGGATTCTTTTATATATATATATATATATATATATATATATATATATACATTTTTTTCCGTCGGGAGTTTACTTCATGGTGGTTGAGCATTTTTACAGCTTTCTGTACATTTCGTCCCGCCTGGAGCTTCCTCCGTGGCGGTTGATCGCTTTTACAACTTTATTTACATTCTCGATCCCCCATGGAGGTGCTTCGTGGTGGTTGATCATGTCTGTATATATATATATATATATATATATATATATATATATACATATATACAACTTTTATATATATTTGCTTACTGCGTTTATATCAACTGCAACATCATGTGAACCTAGGAATCATGTGATCATAGATTCAGTCCACTGAATCTAGATTTGATTACCGTGATGGACATTTTCAGCTGTAAGCAGCTTGTAATTTTATCTGTGATGTTTGGATGTCCTTAGATGGTTTTCATACCCAAGAGGAGTTCAACATCTTTTGTACATTATTTTCATACAGATGCCTCGCATCTGTGAAATAAAATTAATCAAGTCATATACGGAATAAAATGGAAGTATCAAAGATCTCAATTACTATTGAGCACAAGGGTTTGAAAACCTATTTTCTAAAAACATCATTGCTATATCTTGTTTAAAACTGAATTTTTACATAAATTCAAACCGTTTGTATATAGGTGCAAACGAGACATAGCACTACTTCCAAATAACAACACATTGACCCACACACGCACATACATTCATATAACAGTTTCTTGAAAAGTGGCGGTCACCGTGTCAACATGGATGACGGGGGGTGCCTAACACCTTCCCTCCGCATAAGCAAGTCCCCAGACCCTAATTGAATCTCAGTTTCACCGACCCGGTTATCAGTGTCATATCACTGGGTCAATGCGCAAACCTTTTTCTGATTGTGTTGGTACAACCAGTTAAAAACTCTACTGGCGACTCTTATAGTCCAATCGTCAACATTACACATGTCGGACCTTTTTCACTTATTTTTTCAAACAAATCTCTCCTAAAATGAGAACACAAAAGAATAGGTAACAAAAAAGGATAAATAAAAATCCCGACGTCTACAGACACATTTCCCAAAATAGCTGGTTAGCCTCTGGCGACCGCAATTGGTACCCTAGCAAAACCACCTTAGTATCCGCCACTAGTGCTTCCATGGCGAAAAACAACAAACCCACCGTCTCCTCTATATAAACGACGTTACTTCAAACCCTTTTAATTTTAACGTGGCTTCATCAATTACAGCAATTAAGACTGATGAAGTGAAAGAGCCTGTGTGTTTTGATGTTGGTTTGATTTGGGATTTGGGGTCCTCTGTTACCCGTGCTCTCCCCGATCTGAGTTTCATGTTTACCAATTGTTTTATCTTTCATGCTCAGATCTAGCTTATTGTGTGCTTCCGAAATGATTTATTATTTTATTATTGCTTATCTTTAATTGAACAGTTTAGGATGTTGTTCATTGTTGGTTCTATCGGTTCCATCGCCGGTTTCTAGCTTTGTTGTGGATTTAATATGAAATTGTTTGGTTATTTGGTTGTTTTTTATTTTGATCTGGTCTTGAGTATTGGATTTATGATGCTATGGGTTCGTCAATCACCAGTTTAATTCTAGGTTGTTCTGGCCGGATTCTATTACTTTGGTTAGGCGACTGGTTGTGTTGGGTCGACGGATTCGTTTCATTTTTTTGGTGGGGAAGAAGATGAACAGTAAAGTTTATGTTTGAATTAATTAGAAAAAAAATGAGGATAAATAATGTTTTATTTATTTATGTTTGTAATTTGCATTATTTCTTTTTTGTCTAAAATTTTTGTCTTATACCGTCAAATATAATCATGTACATGGCAAAATTGTATTTTTAATTATTGTTTTATTTTAGGCTTATTTCTTCGTTTTAAAGGAGAAAAGAAGTAGGAATTGAAAATTTTATTAAAAAATGAATTAAAATATTTATTTTAATTTTATTATTATTTTAATTATTTGTTGCCACATAATCAATGATTTTATTTTATTATTATTTTTGTGTTGCCACATCGAAAAATAATGATTTTTTGATTATTTTTTAATGTCACGTGTTATTTGACGTCTATGACGAACGAGATTTTGTAATTAATTTCTAATATTTATTGAATTAAATAAATATTTTTCGATGATTTAATTATTGGATTAAATAATTAATTGATGCAGTTATGGTAGATTAATTTAATTATATGTGTTATATTTATTAAATTAATATGGAGAATTTTATTATTCGAAGTATGTGAGCTTATTGTATTAAAAGTAATATTTAATAAGCCATATTACTTAATTAATATAATTATTAATTAGAGAGTTAATGATTTGACATTATTAATTATTGAGAAAATTAATTATATAATTATGTGAATTTATGAGAGATTATTATATGTTATTTAATTAATTTAAATAAGATATTTGAATTGGGTGTGACAAGAATTAAACTATATGATAAAGCTTTATTAAATTAAATAGTTTTTGAAATCTATTCTAACTAACCAAACGGAGCCTTAATAAGAGTTATGGGCAGTTAACCCATGATGGGTAACTGACCATAGTGCGCGTCAATTGCTTAATTAATATATGTATTCTCCTTCTTCCTTTTCATTATCTGGCTAAGTCTGGCATATAACAGAGAGGGAAAAGAGAGAGAGAGTCTAAGAAATTGATTTTGAGAGTTTGAGAATTGTTGATGAATACTTTAATTCAGCTCCTATTGCTTTATCTACGCTTGGGTAATCTCGTTAACCCAGTTTTTTTTTACGTCATTTAAAGTTTCCATGAATATGACTCCTAAGTCTTCTGTAAAGTCTCTGTAATTGAAATTGTGAGAGTTATGTGCGTATATGTGTAAGATGTCGTTTTAATGTGTTTTAATATGTATTATATATAATTCCTTATCATCATTTCATAATTTTATGTCGTTAATCTGATGACTTGCTATTTCAAAAATATACAGAGTTTGAGTTTTTGGCCTTATGGCCTTATACGTGATTTTAGTATGTCAAACATAAATGTTTTCGTAGATTTTACACTCGTATATTATTGGGCATGTTAATACGAAGAGACCAAACTTTAAATGAACGGATTTGGCTTTATAACGAATCTGTGGCATTGAATTTTAGAAATTTATGTTAAAAACTTCAAGAACGTCAAGAACAGAGGAAAATTTTATGTTTTAATTCTGTGATTATATATTTTTAATGGGTTAAAATCACTTTATAGATGTTGTATTATGATTATACATGAATTATAACATGTGGGTATGTCTAAATTCGTGTAGTAATAAATTAAATTAGAGTTTTTGGTTGTGTTCTGCAATTTTCGCGAATTGCAGAACAGTTTTTGGCTCGCCGCGCCGCGGCGCCAGTCCAGCGCCTGAAGTCCCGCGCCGTAGGGCCAAGTCTCGAGCCGCAGCGCCAAGTGTCCGGCCGCAGTGCCATCGCGCCGCAGCGCGAAGATCGTGTATAAGAGTGGCGCCGCAGCGCCACTCTCCAGGATGTCCAAAAATGTATGTTTTTTAAATGTTAAGTCTAGCAATGTGTTAGTAACTTAATGTAATGAACATGTAAACATGTTAGAAGTATAATGTGATGATAAAATAGTTGTTTAACGTGCAAATAACACAATTACATGTGGATTGAATTATTGAATTCATAATTAGATTATTATTCATGAAGTGATATTATGTGGCAGTAAATGTGATAAATTGACTAAGTGTAGTCAATAATTAAAGTAGACAAAGAGAATGAGTTTATGATGATTAGTAAATTTATAATTAACTGGTATTTGGAATGTTAATGGTATGTAGGATTTAATTCAAAGAACGTGATTAGTTAAAGTATAATCTAAACACGAGACAAGTTTCCTAACCCTACTTGTCATTATTGTTCAAGCTTATTATTTACCTTGAATAAACTATCGTTACTATTATTCAAGTTCAAATGATTTATTAAAGATTGATTATCTTTTCAAAGTATGATTTAGTTATACAATAATTGTTCTATTGTATACTTCTTGAGATTATTATTCAAATTGAATATCATTATTGTTGAACCTTATTAGACTAGTGAAACCTTAATGATTCAACTAGTCCATAGTTGATGAGCGTTCTAAAATTCAGAACCCTTGATGAATTATCCAAACCAAACTTCCTTTGGTGCGGACTCGAATGTCAAACTGAGATGAACAACCCTGTATAGGGGATTATTTACGCTTTAGCGTTAAGATATTGTGCACAGTATGGTACTAAGGGGGCTGATCCCCCTAAGTACGAGAAGAAGGTCCATAGTCTTATGACTGTTAAAGGTTTCAAGTATAACCCTTGTTAACCTAGAACATAATTCAAGGTCTTATGACCCTCAGAATTCTTTTGATTCTTGTTATTCACTCTTGATTCAAAAGTTGAGTTTTTATTCAGATGTCTTTGATTTATTCGCATGTTATTATACTGTTATTTCATTTTTATACTTGTGGGCATTTGTGCTCACTCTTGCTTAATAATAACATTGCAGTTAAGAACGAAAGAACTGATGAACCTTCCACTAGTAAAGACAAGGGCAAAGTTAGCAAGTGACGAAGACCTGTTGTTTTATTTGACGATGTATTTGTTTAAGACTTGAGTTAATGTTATTGTTTAAGATTTATTTGTTTATGATTCCGCACAGATATTTAAGGTTAGTTTAACCTGGGATTGTATTAGTATTATTCAGATGTTGTAACCCTTAAGGGAAGATTTTAATTCTATCTATTGCACAGTTTGCATTTTTTTTATGGGTAGATAGATAGATGATATTTGTATCGTGAACACCGAATCCTGTGGAAATGGAAGTACCGGATTTGGTGGTGTCATAGGTTGGTATCAGAGCCGTATGTTATGAACCTTAGGTGGGGGAACAACCTTAGGTAGTAGCCTTATAGAAAGAAGATAGTAAAGGAAAACTCTTATCGAGTTTTAAGAAATGAATTTTTGGTAATTCATTGAAGATAATAAAATACATTATGTGTTTATGTGTTAATTTATGTGCTTGTTAGTACAACTTAGTAACTAAAACTTAAAATTTTGTTGTCAGGATGATGAATGTTGGAGAAGCTAGTCAAGCTGGGGAGGAAGAACCCCGATTACCTATAGTACCTACAGAGGAGGAGCCCCGAGACATACATGTTGTTAGGATCATGAGGAGGAGTTTGATGAGGAAGAGGAAGAAGAGGAGTTAACACGGTACACCGTTGATGCGGAGATGTATGACACGTTATACGACCGTAACGTGGAATTACAAGACGAGGTTCAGGAATTGACTGAGCGAGCGACTGTTCAACAGTCTACTTTAGAGGAGAAGGAGAGGGAGATTTCGACTCTTCACTCACGATTGGGAAATGTAGAATGGGATTTGGTCCATGAGAAGGGTCAAACCGAAGATAAGACCGAGGATATAGAGAAGCTGAAGAAGGAACTGAAAGAAACCTCCAGAAGACTGAAATTAGCAGAGGAAGGATGGGTAAGAGAATCATGTCGAGCTGATCGTGCAGAAGATGATAGTCGTGCAAAGAACGCAAAGCTTGAAGAGACATACTCCATACTTAGTCATGCAATGGATGAGGCTCAGGAACGAGTTTTGAGATACCCCATCCAGTTCGAAGGACTTCCGTCGTATATGCTGGATCGCAGGACGATGTCTCGTATCATGGATGAGGAGCGTGGCAAGGCTATTCAGCACCTTGATAGAGAGGATTAGAATCCGTTTAATTATGTGAAAGACTTAATTAGTTTTAATATGTAAATTCCGATGTGTTTATGAACGAAGGAATATGTTAATATTTTAAATCCCGTGGATTCTTTATTCCAGGATAGTTGATGTAAATAGCAGTTATGCTATAGTTTGATGTTAAAACTTTGAGTTGAATTCAATATATTAAGTTGTTTGAGATGATGTGATAAATGAGTATGTTAAATTGTTGAGTAATGCCTTAACTATATAGAGAAATAAATAAAGTTCTAATAAGCGTGTATTTAACAGAAAATGCCGCCAAAGAGAAGACAACAGTGTCAACCGGCTCAGGAAGAGTCAACCAATAATAACAATAACGCCAACGCTAATCCTGTTCAGCAGTTGGTGAACTTACTGACGGGAGCAATGACCAATCAACCACAAGCTCCACCAAACACAACGTTTAAAGACTTCAAGGCGGTGGGACCGCCAGAGTTCAAAGGTTCCAGGAACCCAATCGAGGCTCAAACGTGGGTCATGGAAATGGAGAAAGTATTGAGAAGGGAGAAGTTGTACGCTAAATTTTCCAAATGTGAATTCTAGATCGAGCGAGTACAATTTCTTGGTCACGTGATCGATAAAAACAGAATTTTTGCAGATCCATCTAAAGTCGAAGCCGTGATTAACTGGGATCAGCCGAGAACGCCGTCAGAAGTAAGAAGTTTTCTTGGATTGGCGGGATATTATAGAAGATTCATTCAAGATTTTTCCAAGATTGCAACTCCGTTAACGAATTTAACTCGAAAAGTTGTGAAATTTGTTTGGACAGAAAAGTGTGAGGAGAGCTTTCAAGAATTAAAGAAGAGGTTGAGTACGACACCTTTGTTATCTCTTCCGGATGATACAGGCAATTTTGTTGTTTTTAGTGATGCGTCGCATAAAGGACTTGGTTGTGTGCTAATGTAAAACGGTAAAGTCATCGCGTATGCATCACGACAGTTGAAGGATTACGAGAAGGGATACCCGACCCATGATTTGGAGTTAGCTGCAGTTGTTTTTGCTTTAAAAATTTGGAGGCACTATCTTTACAGGGAGAAGTGTGAAATATATACAGACCACAAGAGTCTGAAATATATTTTCACACAGAAGGACTTAAATATGCGTAAAAAAAGATGGTTGGAATTAATCAAGGATTACGACTGTGAGATTTTATACCATCCGGGTAAGGCGAATGTAGTTGCCGACGCCTTAAGTAGAAAGGGTCGTGAGAAATTGATGATGTTAACTGCTCAAGAGGAGCTAATTGTGGAAATGGAGAAACTGGAATTGGAAGTGAAGTATCCAATGGAGATTGATGAGAAGCTATTTCAGATGCAATCTGGTACAACTCTACTAGATAAAATGAAGGAGGCTCGGCTTCAGGATGATGAATGCAAAAAGGTGATAAAGAAGATATCTGAAGGAACCGAATCGAGATTTAAGATGCATAAGGAAGGAATACTGAGATTTGAGAGTAGAATTTGGGTACCGCCAATACAAGAGATTAAGGAAGATATTTTAAGCGAGGCTCATAGTTCACGATATTCGATTCACCCTGGTAGTACCAAAATGTACCAAGATCTTCGACAACATTTTTGGTGGCCGAATTTGAAGCGTGATGTTGCAGAATGTGTTGCCAAGTGTCTGACCTGTCAGAAAGTGAAAGCGGAACATCAGAGACCGAGTGGATTGCTACAACCGTTAAAGATCCCAGAGTGGAAATGGGAACATATTACAATGGACTTCGTGGTCGGCCTTCCGACGACTCAGAAAGGCTACGACGTAGTATGGGTTATCGTTGACCGACTGACAAAATCTGCACACTTCCTTCCGATCAAAATAAGATTCAACTTAGATCAGTTGGCCAGGCTATACGTAAAAGAGATTGTTTCGAGGCACGGAGTTCCGGTATCATTGTTTCAGATAGGGATCCGCGCTTCACATCAAATTTCTGAAAACGTCTTCAGGAATGCATGGGTACGCAATTCTGAATGAGTACAGCTTACCACCCTCAAATAGACGGACAGAGTGAGAGAACGATTCAGACATTAGAATATATGCTAAGAGCCTGCGTGATGGACTTTAAAGGAAATTGGGATGATCACCTACCATTAGTAGAGTTTGGCTACAACAACAGTTACCACGCTACTATTGGCATGCCGCCTTACGAAGCGTTATACGGCAGAAAGTGCAGAACTCCGCTTTACTGGGATGAAGTTGGTGAGAGACAATTGCTAGGGCCAGAATTGGTATAGCAGACAGCAGAAATAGTCAAAGTGATCCGAGCACGACTGGTAGCGACTCAAGATCAACAGAAGAAATACGCTGACCCTCATCGTAAAAATATCGAGTTTGAATTAGGTAGTTATGTTTTCTTGAAGGTCTCTCCCTATAAAGGAAAGATCATATTCGGAAAGAAAGGGAAATTGAGCCTAAGATTCATTGGACCCTTTGAAGTACTTAGAAGAATCGGTGAAGTCGCATATGAGCTAGCCTTACCTCCATCACTCGAGAATATCCACAACGTCTTCCATGTGTCTGTGTTACGACCCTACAAGGCCGATTACAAGCATGTAATTGAATACGAACCCCTGCATTTTGAGAAAGACTTATCTTACGAAGAAATTTCTGTCCAAATTGTCGACCGAAAAGAACAAGTTCTCAGAAATAAAGTTATACCTTCTGTTAAGGTAATTTGGAGGAACCACAACGCTGAAGAAGCTACGTGGGAACTCGAAGAGAATATGATGAAGAATTACCCTCATTTATTTACTTAAATTATGTGTAAGCGATTCTGGGGACAGAATCTTTGTAAGGGGGGGGGGAGAATGTAACGGGTCAAAATTTTTGAGTCGTGATTCTGGGGACAAAATCCTTTTAAGAGGGAAAAGATGTGACGAATGAGATTTTATAATTAATTTCTAATATTTATTGAATTAAATAAATATTTTTCGATGATTTAATTATTGGATTAAATAATTAATTAACGCAGTTATGGTAGATTAATTTAATTATATGTGTTATATTTAGTAAATTAATATGGAAAATTTTATTATTCGAAGTATGTGAGCTTATTGTATTAAAAGTAATATTTAATAAGCCATAATACTTAATTAATATAATTATTAATTAGAGAATTAATGATTTGACATTATTAATTAATGAGAAAATTAATTATATGATTATGTGAATTTATAAGAGATTATTATATGTTATTTAATTAATTTAAATAAGATATTTGAATTGGGTGTGACAAGAATTAAACTATATGATAAAGTTTTATTAAATTAAATAATTTTTGAAATCTATTATAACTAACCAAACAGAGCCTTAATAGGAGTTATGGGCAGTTAACCCATGCTGGGTAACTTATTCATGAAGTGATATTATGTGGCAGTAAATGTGATAAATTGACTAAGTGTAGTCAATAATTAAAGTAGACAAAGAGAATGAGTTTATGATGATTAGTAAATTTATAATTAACTGGTATTTGGAATGTGAATGGTATGTAGGATTTAATTCAAAGAACGTGATTAGTTAAAGTATAATCTACACACGAGACAAGTTCCCTAACCCTACTTGTCATTATTGTTCAAGCTTATTATTTACCTTGAATAAACTATCGTTACTATTATTCAAGTTCAAATGATTTATTAAAGATTGATTATCTTTTCAAAGTATGATTTAGTTATACAATAATTGTTCTATTGTATACTTCTTGAGATTATTATTTAAATTGAATATTATTATTGTTGAACCTTATTAGACTAGTGAAACCTTAATGATTCAACTAGTCCATAGTTGACGAGCGTTCTAAAATTCAGAACCCTTGATGAATTATCTAAACCAAACTTCTTTTGGTGCGGACTCGAATGTCAAACTGAGATGAACAACCCTGTATAGGGGATTATTTACGCTTTAGCATTAAGATATTGTGTACAGTATGGTACTAAGGGCTGATCCCCCTAAGTACGAGAAGAAGGTCCATAGTCTTATGAGTGTTAAAGGTTTCAAGTATAACCCTTATTAACCTAGGACATAGTTCAAGGTCTTATGACCCTTAGAATTCTTTTGATTCTTGTTATTCACTCTTGATTCAAAAGTTGAGTTTTTATTCAGATATCTTTGATTTATTCGCATGTTATTATACTGTTATTTTCATTTTTATACTTGTGGGCATTTATTTGTGCTCACTCTTGCTTAATAATAACATTGCAGTTAAGAACGAAAGAACTGATGAACCTTCCACTAGTAAAGGCAAGGGCAAAGTTAGCAAGTGACGAAGACCTGTTGTTTTATTTGACGATGTATTTGTTTAAGACTTGAGTTAATGTTATTGTTTAAGACTTATTTGTTTATGATTCCGCACAGATGTTTAAGGTTAGTTTAACCTGAGATTGTATTATTATTATTCAGATGTTGTAACCCTTAAGGGAAGATTTTAATTCTATCTATTGCATGGTTTGCATTTTTTTATGGGTAGATAGATAGATGATATTTGTATCGTGAACACCGAATCCTGTGGAAATGGAAGTACCGGATTTGGGGTTGTCACAATGTTCGTCCAAGAAATTAGACAGAATGGCTTGATTGAACATTTTTTAAAAGAACAGTGGGCTAATTGAATATTTTAAAAGCACAATAGTTAATTGCTTAAAACACTATAACCACAGTGGGGTAAATGTGATTTTTCCCAATTAACTACTAAACCTCATTCTTTCATATATATATATATATATATATATATATATATATATATATATATATATATATATATATATACACCAAATCATATATTTCACAATATATAACATATATATACATATATCCAAACTCAAAACATCTCGTATTAAGAATTTTATTTATTAAATTCTTATTTTAATAATTTTTAAAAATTCGGGTTGTCACATCCTTCCCTCCTTATAAGGATTCCGTCCTCGGAATCACCGAAACCCTACCTGACTCAGATTTTCATCAAATCTCTTTAAAAAAAATTTCGTTGAATAACTTCAACGCATTACCTTAATATTGGCTTTATATTTCCTAATACATTAATTTCTTCACCAAATTCTAGGTTTTATTTCATAACTATCACTTGAACTCAATTATATTTTGAGTATTATATATCCTTTAACCCATTCATTTCATTTTCTAAGGATCGTTATCATATAATCAACTCATTAATACTCGGGATATTACATTTACCCCTTCTTCTAAGAATTTCGTCCCCGAAATTCCAACTTACCAATCTTCAATTATTTAATTAATCAAAATAGATTTCACGTTAATCTTTATTCACTCATTGGGTTGACCAAATTCCTCCTCTAAGGATCTATTATAGCATACTTCACATCTTCCTCTTCTTCGAATATCACATATTTTTCTTTAAATAACTTCACCCATTCTCTTTTTAGAATTTTATTTCTTCCTTGGAACTATTATAGTTTTCTCAATTTACTCATCATCACATGTCATGTTTGCGCAAATTACTTTTTTCTAAGGAATATCCTCCTTACCACATTCATTATTCAGAATAACAATAATATTCCTCAATTGCTCAATATTTGGGAAGTAGTATGAATAACTCAGGAATTTAAAAGATTCTCGAATCATGTTGAGGGGTCACAAGACCTTGAATTACGTCCAAGGTTATAATTGTTTCTTTCAACTTAAACCTAAATAGTCATTAGACTATAAGGACTCCTGTACTTAGGGTGATCAGCCTTTCGTACCATGTATTGTGCACTATGTCTAAGGTTATAAGTATTTTTTTTTCAACTTAAACCTAAACAGTCATTAGACTGTAGGGACTCCCGTACTTAGGGTGATCAGCCCTTTGTACCATGTATTGTGCACAAACATCTAAACGTTTCTACGTAATCTCCTACAAAAGGGTTGTTCACCTCAACTTTTCAACATCTGAATCCGCACCACCAAAATAATTTAGTTTGGCATAACTTCTCAAGAAACGCTTGAACTGCATAAACATCTTTTAATATTTGTCTAGCTGAATTAAATATCATAGACTTCTAACAACAACTAGAACACCAATCGAAATAGTTTTACCCAATTCACATGGCATATCTTTCTTAGTTAAAGAAAACTAAAAATCCTTTTTATGATGACATGATACCGTACTATCTCGATAGTACGTTGAAGATTCTATCATTATATGATTTTGTCATGTTACATCATACCATAGTGGGCTTACAATCTTATGATCACATCCAACACTAGGTTCAACTGCATTGATGACTTCCTCATTTGTCATATCAGGATTATATTTAGTGACGCTTTAATGACTACGGAAAAATAAAATACATTTATATTTTTAAATTATTTTTGTCTAGACGAAACAATGAGCATAGACATACGAATAACGGTATTATTTTTAAAACTCATTGGTTCCATCATTTGATCTAATGTTTTTCAAGAAAATAGAAGTGCAAACATCAGCATGAAGTCAATAAATTTAAAAATTCTAGCAACGCTAAAAGATCTAGAATATCTAATTCTCTCCATCAACTTCATTACTTACTAATTTTTTTTATTTCTAGCACAACCAATGCTCTTATACTAAATATTCTTGTATCACAATTTGCAAACTTTCTATACCCAGTATAGTTAATCAAACTTACCATACATTGGAAGTTCAGGAACTTGCCACAATAATATAAGTTTAGGAACTTATCCTAGCAATATGTTGTCCAAGAATAATTTTCTCGAAATAAATTTTTGAATATTATGATGTGGATTTGATAAAATGTTATAGTTGTGGGTAATATTTATAAATTTTGCAAAGTAAGCAAATGGTTATATAATATTCGATTGGTCGGGAAATATTCGTTTTAATAGGGAATATTCGTACGACGGCACAATCATTGGTGGACCCCACAACGAAAGTATTATTGTAGTTAGAAAACGACAAAATTATCTTTTTATAAAAATAACTGCGAAAGTGTTACCGTTAAAACTGTTGAACTACCCGGTAGTAAAAGTACAGTAATACATGTGGTTGCGTAGTAACACACGGTATTGATTATTGATGCTTACGTGAGAAGTCACTTAGTTATACTCAATTATTGCTACAGTAATTGCTGCATCATATCTCTCATATTATTGATTCAATTATTATCACAGTATCATCTGCATAATATTTTATATTAGTAAATCAATAATTGAGACAACAAAGTTATTCATATTATTATTTACAGTGTTGACAATGTCTAAAAAGTTCTGTTAAGGAGAGGTTTGGTCACCTAATTGCACGCCAATAAGGAGAAATCCTTATCGAAAAGCCCCATCTTTCCTGGGAATGATTTGGTTGTTAAATATTGTGAGTTATGATATTAATGATGAACAAGTTCGTGTTGATTAAAGATGAAATTGATAGTTTCATTGTGTGGGAATTATTAGTGTTAGTGAAAATTGACATTTATTTTGATATTAATTGATGTCTGTAAGTTATACTGACCAATCGGGTAATTAATCGGATAAATGAGAAATTAATTGCTATTAATTCACATGATTATAACTATTTATTCACATGTGTGTACTATTGATTTACATTCTTGTACTATTAGGGGCGGTGGTTCAAGATTGATAATACTTGCATGACAAAGTTAAAAATGGAGGTATAGACGGAGGTACTATACTGTAATTTATATTATCACATGTCTAGAACTATTGATTCACATGATTTACTATTAATTCACATTATTTACTATTAGGGGAGGTGGTGCAAGTTTGATAATACTTGCAGGACTAAATTAAAAATAAAGAAAAAGAGGAAGATATTATACTGTAATATTTCTAGCCCCAAAACGTGCAATTATCGAAACTACATTTTCCTATAAATAGGAGCTCATTCTTCTTTAATTTTTCACCAATTCACTAAAGCTATAGAGCAATTATTATAGAGAGAAAGAAGAAGAGATGTCTGCTACCTCACTATTTTAGTATTCAGTTTTTCTAAGGTAAGGGGTATTATTCCTTCATATTCATGAAGAGAGTTGTTTTCTTTCAATATTTGTAAGGGCTGTTATTCCATTTTTTATTATTATGTTGGAATAACTTGTCTATGCGAAGTACCGCATACATGGTTAAATTCTTCTGTTATTCTATTCTTTATTATTCTGTTGGAATAACCTGTCTGTACGGTCTATCGCATGCCTGGTGAATTCTGTTATTATTCTATTATTTATTATTCTGTTGGAATATCTTGTTTGTGCGGATTACGCATGACCTGGTTCCCTTCTTTATTATTTTGTTAGAATATTCTGTCTGTGTGGATTACGCATGACCTGGTTCTATTCTTTATTATTCTGTTGGAATAACCTGTCTGTGCGGTCTATCGCATGCCTGGTGAATTCTTTTGTTATTCTATTCTTTATTATTCTGTTAGAATAACCTGTCTGTGTGGACTACCGCATGCATGGTGAATGATCCTTCGTATTCATTCCTTATTAAATTGTGGAAATGATCTGTCTACGTGGCGGGTGAAAATCTATTTATAGTTTCATATATTCTACTATGCTCATTTGATTAAAGTTTTGGCTTCTATACTCCATGAAATTAGTAGAATATCCTGGATATTTGCGCTTCATCCAATATCTTTTCATAGAAATATTCTTCTGAGCATTCTTGAATTTTACTCCACAAAGCAGTATCATGTTGACGATTTGGATGTTATTGATTTCTGGATAAATTAAATTATAAAATCTTTAAAATTTATCTTGAACTTGTTTTATTGAATTATTATGTCATTGTCATCATCCTCATGCTTATATTGTGATGAAAGTCATCTTTGGCTTACGTGCATAGATGGACTTGGTATGGTTATGACCAGAGATTATTCGGTATAATCATGACCGTAATGTGACGAATGATGTGATGAAAGTCCTCACTGGCATGTAGTTCATTGATAGACAGTTGTTGGTATGATTATGATCAGGGATTATTCGGTATAATCATGACCATTGATGATTACATGAATATCATTGGCCGTGGTGCAAGGATAATTTGATTTTATTTATTAAGCTGAGTCTCAGCGATAAAGTTGATGAAAATATTTTTAAATCATAGAAGATAATAGATTTTATGCTCTACTTGACTCTTTTAATGCATTGCTTGTTCTGCTGCCGCTGACGTGGATAAAGCAGATCACCAAGATATTTGATGTCTTGGGATGCTCCAATTAGCAAAAGGTTCCCTTTGCCACCTTTATGTTACGAGCAGAGGCAGATTACTGGTGGGAATCTGTAAAGAGTACTCAACCTGCCGCACTGAAGATGACTAGGGGGAAGTTCCAAGAACTGTTCAACGACAAGTACTTTCCCGAAAGTATTCGTCACATGAAAGAGGTAGAGTTCATTAAACTGGAGAAAAATAACATGACCGTGTCGCAATACAAAGCCAAGTTTATCGTGTTATCCTGGTTTGCGTCCCACTTAGTTGATAACGAGGAAAGAATGACACGGATGTTTCTAAGAGGGTTGAAACCTGAGATACACCAATACTTAATTTCTCACAAATTATGTTTGTATTCAGATGTTATAAATAGGGCTCAGTTATTGGAGCGCGATAACGAGTCGACCCAACCAAGAGAAAGCAGCCATCAAAATGATAATACCAATGGTATCAGTCATCGCGGTGACAACAAGCGTGGAGGGAATCAAAATGCCAAAAATGGTAATCACTTTGGTCGTAATCATGGCCATGACAATAAGAGTGGACATTTCAATATGAGGAGATTCAATAATGATGGAAAGACGTCAGCACCAACACCTGTTGTTAAGGAAGGAGAACGACAGCCAGTTGTATGTTACAAATGCGGAGGGGAGGGACACATCAGTCCAAACTGCGTGATGCAGTCCAAAGCATGTTGCAATTATGGAAAAGAAGGTCACCTAGCCCGATTTTGTCGAGCACCAAAGTCAAGTCAAGCTAGGATGGCATCAAAGGGTGTCCCAGACAAGACAAAATCGGTAGTTTAAGGGAGAACGTTTGTCATAACCTCCCAAAAAGCGAGGAATCCGAACGAGGTGATCACGGGTAAGCTAATCATAAACTCTAGCGAAGTTTATACTTTATTTGATACCGGTTCTATCCATTCTTTTATTTCTCCTACTTGCGCTCAACGTTTAAATTTGACTACAGAGAAATTAGACTTTAACTTATCGGTTGAAACTCCGTTGGGAGAAACCTTCATTACATCCACTTTTTATAAGTCTTGTTTGATTCAAATCGATAACCGCACGTTACCTGTCGATCTTATTTCTTTGAAAATACTTGCATTTGATATGATTTTAGGGATTGATTGGTTAACTACTCATCATGCTAAAATCAATTGTTTTCGTAAGGTTGTTAGCTTTCATATTCCTCACCAACCTATTATGCGAATTCAAGTAACCAAACCACAGAAATTAATAACTGTCATATCAAGCCATAAAGCAATTCGTTTATTGAAAAATAGATGTCAAGCTTTCTTAGCCCATGTCACGATTTTAAATAAAAATACGTCAGATTTGAATGATATTTCTATTGTTAATAAATTTCCTGACGTATTCTTCGAAGAACTTCCTGGCCTACCCCCAGAGTGTGAAATTAAATTTTGTATCGACCTTGAATCCAGTACAAAACCCATTTCCAAAGCCCCATATCGAATGGCTCCTATTGAACTTCAGGAGTTAAAAATCCAACTACAGGAATTGTTAGACATCGGTTTCATTCATCCTAGTACATCTCCTTGTGGTGTTCCTGTTCTATTCGTGAAGAATAAAGATGGAAGTATGCGAGTTTGTATTGAATATCGGGAGTTGAATCATGTCACCATCAAAAATAGGTACTCGTTGTCTCACATTGATGACCTGTTTGACCAGTTGGAAGGAGCCAAATTCTTTTCAAAGATTGATCTTCGTTCCGGATATCATCAGTTGAAGATTAAAACTGATGACATTCCAAAGACTGCTTTCAGAACTCGGTACGGATATTATGAATTCCTAGTCATGTCTTTTGGATTGACTAATGATCATGTTGCCTTCATGGACATGATGAACCGAGTATTCAAGGAATATTTGGATCACTTTGTGGTCGTCTTTATTGATGACATCTTTATATACTCTAAAAGCCATGAAGACCATGACCAACACTTGCGACTGATACTTCAAAAACTTCGTGAAAACAAGCTTTATGCCAAGTTGAAGAAATGTGAGTTCTAGCTTGAGGAAGTTGCATTCCTTGGGCACATGATATCAAATCATGGAATATTTGTTAACCCAGCGAAGATTGAAGCAATTCAAAGCTGGAAGCAACCAAAATCAGTGACCGAAATCCGTAGCTTTCTCGGCTTAGCTGGTTATTATCGGAGATCCGTGGAAGGATTTTCTCGAATTGCTACTCCATTAACTCAGATGACTCGAAAAGATATAAAGTTCGGTTGGAGCAAGGAATGTGAGAAGAGTTTTCAAGAACTCAAGAGAAGACTCATGATCTAGAGTTAGCAGCAGTCATTTTTGCGCTTAAGATTTGGAGGCATTACCTGTATGGAGAGAAGGTGGAGATCTATACGGATCATAAAAGCCTCAAATATTTCTTCACTCAAAAGGAACTCAACATGCGGCAACGATGATGGCTTGAGTTGTTGAAAGATTATGATCATACCATCTAATACCATCCTGGAAAAGCAAACGTAGTAGCTGACACATTGAGTAGAAGATCATATGCGGGTACGAGTGTAATATTTTTAACGCAAAGACCCATTTTGTATGACTTACGAAGGATGGAGATAGAGTTAAAGACTCCAAGGACCCATGTGATGACGGCGAATATACGAGTAGAACTGACTTTAATCGATAAAGTTAAAGCTGCTCAAGCTACAGACCTGGAGCTGATGCGTATGAGGAAGAAAGTACAAGAAGGTGCTATTCTGGAAGCAAGAATTGATGAAGAATGAATACTTCGAGTCAACTCTAGACTTTGTGTTCCTAACGCTTCTGACTTGAATTATAAAATCATGATGGAGGCACACAACACACCATTTGCAATCCATCCTGAGAGTACCAAAATGTATCGTGATCTTCGACATACATTTTGGTGGAGCAATATGAAGATAGAGATAGCGGGGTTTATCTCAAGGTGTCTAGCTTGTCAACGAGTCAAGGCAGAGCATCAAGTGCCAAAAGGTCCATTGCAACCACTTGAAATTCTAGAATGGAAGTGGGAGCACATTACCATGGATTTCGTTACTGGTCTTCCCAAGGTTTCTCAAGGCATAGATGCGATTTGGGTCATTGTTGATAGATTGGCCAAGTCTGCTCATTTCTTATCGATACGAGAAACTTATACACTTGAACGTCTTGCTCGTATGTACATAAACGAGATTGTAAGATTGCATGGTATGCCAGTATCCACAGTTTCTGATCGAGACCCAAGATTCACTTCAAGATTTTAGGTTAGTTTGCAAAAAGTTATGGGCACGGATTTACGATTTAGTTCGGTATATCATCCTCAAACAGACGGACAGTCGGAAAGGATTATTCAAACTCTTGAAGATTTATTAAGACTTTGTGTCCTTGTCTTCAAGGGAAGTTGGGAAAAGTTCTTACCATTGGTGTCCTACAACAATAGTTATCAAGCAAGTATTGACATTGCTCCATTTGAGGCGTTGTATGGAAGAAAGTGTCGTTCTCTAGTATGTTGGGATGAGGTGGGTGAAACAACGTTGTTAGGACCAAATTTGGTACGTATGACTACGGAAAAGATTCAAACGATCCGACAATGTATAAAAACCTCACAAGATCGACAAAAGAGCTATACTGATCTTCATCGAAAGGGGTGGAATTCAATATTAGAGATCATTTGTTGTTACGTGTTGCTCCATAGAAAGGAGTTACGAGATTTAGAAAGAGAGGAAAGCTGAATCCTCAATTCATTGACCCATTTATAATCCTCGATCGAGTAGGAACTGTGGCCGACTCGCATTACCGCCAAGTATGTCTCGTGTTCATAACGTTTTTCACATATCTATACTACGTAAATATGTGAAAGACCCGAACCACATTATTGAATTAGAACCAGACGAGATAGAGGAAGATTTAACGTATGAAGAGTTACATGTTAAAATCTTGGATAAGAAGGATCATATTCTATGCTCCAAAGTTATACCTCAAGTCAAAGTTTTGTGAAGAAACCATGATGTGGAAGAAATGACCTGGGAGTTAGAATCTGAGATGAAGTCAAGATATCCTCACCTATTCGATATACCAGGTACGTACCCTAATTTCGAGGACAAAATTTTATAAGAAGGGGAGGTTGTAAGACCCCAACTTTTATGAATAAAAAATAATTTTCTCGAAATATATTTTTGAATATTATGGTGTGGATTTAATATAATATTATAGTTGTGGGTAATAATTACAATTTTTACAAAGTAAGCAAGTGGTTATATAATATTCGATTGGTAGAGAAATATTCGTTTTAACAAGAAATATTCGTACGATGGCAAAATTATTGGTGGACCCCACAACGGAAGTATTTTCGTAGTTAGAGAATGACAGAATTATCTTTTTATAAAAATAACGGCGAAAGTGTTACCGTTAAAACTGTTGAACTACCTGGTAGTAAACGTACAGTAATACGCGTGGTTGTATAGTAGCACACGGTATTGAATATTGATGCTTACGTGAGAAGTCACTTAGTTATACTCAATTATTGCTATAATAATTGCTGCATCATATCTCTCGTATTATTGATTCAATTATTGTCACAGTAATCTGTATAATATTTTATATTATTAAATCAATAATTGAGACGACAAAGTTATTTATATTATTATTTACAATATTCACAATGTCTAAAAAGTTCTGTCAAGGAGAGGTTTGGTCATCTAATTGTGCGCCAATAAGGAGAAATCCTTATCGGAAAGCCCCATGTTTCTTGGGAATGATCTGGTTGTTAAATATTGTGAGTTATGATATTAATGATGAATAAGTTCGTGTTGATTAAAGATAAAATTGATAGTTCCATTGTGTGTGAATTATTAGTGTTAGTGAAAATCGACATTTATTTCGATATTAATTGATGTCTGGAAGTTATACTGACCAATCGGATAATTAATCAGATAAATGAGCAATTAATTGCTATATTATTCACATGATTATAACTATTTATTCACATGTGTATACTATTGATTCACATTCTTGTACTATTAGGGGTGGTGGTGCAAGATTGATAATACTTGCATGACTAAGTTAAAAATTGAGGTATAGATGGAGGTACTATACTGTAATTCGTATTTTCATATGTATAGAACTATTGATTCACATGATTTACTATTAATTCACATTATTTACTATTAGGGGAGGTGGTGCAAGTTTGATAATACTTACAGGACTAAATTAAGAATGAAGAAAAAGAGGAAGGTATTATATTATAATATTTCTAGCCCCAAAACATGCAATTATCGAAACTACATTTTTCTATAAATAGAAGCTCATTCTTCTTTCATTTCTCACCAATTCAAAAAAGCTATAGAGAAATTATTATAGAGAGAAAGAAGAAGAGAAGTCTGCTACCTCACTATTTCAGTATACAATTTTTCTAAGGTAAGGGGTATTATTCCTTCGTATTCATGAAGAGAGTTATTTTCTTTCAATACTCATAAGGGTTGTTATTCCATTCTTTATTATTATATAGGAATAACTTGTCTATCCGAAGTATCTCATATATGGTGAAATTCTTTTGTTATTCTATTCTTTACTATTCTGTTGGAATAACCGGTCTGTGCGGTCTATTGGATGCTTGGTGAATTCTGTTGTTATTCCATTCTTTATTATTTTGTTGGAATATCCTGTCTGTGAGGATTACACATGACCTGATTCCCTTCTTTATTATTCTGTTGAAATATCATGTCTGTGTGGATTACGCATGACTGGTTTCTATTCTTTATTATTTTGTTGGAATAACCCGTTTGTGCGGTCTATCGCATGCCTGGTGAATTCTTTTGTTATTCCATTTCTTATTATTCTGTTGGAATAACCTGTATGCTTGGACTACCACATGCATGGTGAATGATCCTTCGTATTCACTCCTTATTAAATTATGAAAACGATCTGTCTACGTGGATTACCGCATGGCGGGTGAAAATCCATTTACAGTTTCATATATTCTACTATACTCATTTGGTTAAAGTTTTGGCTTCTATACTCCATGAAATTAGTAGAATATCCTGGATATTTGCGCTTCATCCAGTATCTTTTCATGGAATTATTCTTCTGAGCATTCTTGAATTTTACTCCACAAAGCAGTATCATGTTGACAATTTGGACGTTATTGATTTCTGGATAAATTAAATTATAAAATCTTTAAAATTTATCTTGAACTTGTTTTATTGAATTATTATGTCATTGTCATCATACTCATGCTTATATTGTGATGAAAGTCATCTTTGGCTTATGTGTATAGATGTACTTGGTACGATAATGACCAGTGATTATTCGGTATAATCATGACCGTAATGTGACGAATGATGTGGTGAAAGTCCTCATTGGCATGTAGTTTATTGATGGACAGTTGTTGGTATGATTATGACCAGGGATTATTCGGTATAATCATAACCATTGATGATTACATGAATATTCTTGGACGTGGTGTAGGGATAATTTGATTTTATTTATTAAGCTGAGTCTCAGCAATAAAGTTGATGAAAAACTTTTTAAATCATAGAAGATAGTAGATTTTATGCTCTACATGACTCTTCTAATGGATTGCTTGTTCCCTTGCAGTTAAACTTGTTGTCTATTATATTCTATCAGTTTAACATTGTTGGGGGCTAATGATAATTTGTTCTGCATTATCTTAGTCATAATATTTCTTACTGTGCTAGTTGAGCTCACCATTTTGCTTTCATTGTTCTCTTTAAGAAATAAGAACGTAGCCGGGACTAGTCGGGGAATGGAGTGATGGTCCGAGATGGTGTCATAGTACTCCTCATTATTCTATAAAATAGTGTGATAATAAATATAATGAGGACTCCATTGAGTGTGGATATTGTCTAGATGACAATATTTGTATTAAAACTCATAGAATATGTTTTGTCGTATTTTACACGACAATTGTATAATTAAGTTTTTATTTTTATTTTGTACCATGTATTTGGCGACTCAAGATGGGTGATGTATACCTGTTTTGGGGGCATCACAGTCCATGTGCTTACTGGTTCAAAAACATACAAATGATTATGAGTCATCAACTGACCATAATTATAAGTTTTAAGAACTCACATCTAATCTTAATAATATCTGACTCATCTTAATGGTCTATTACTATAAAATATACACATAAGAAAAGAATCATCTTTTCGCCATATATACATTGATAGCACAACACCAACATTCCAATGATTATCAATGTGATAAACTGAGTGTAAGCATAAAACCCTCGACCACACAAAGGTTTGTACAACTCAGCCATCACATGAGTCCTCAATTGAAATCTCACCTAACTCTATCTTGCTCATAACTTGCTCTTTGCTAATACAAACTTTTCGTATCTCATCATTTATAACTCCTCGTGAGTTTACCTCGTACTATTTTATAGTGCCTTCTCGTTATAGCATTAAGCTATTACCATTCAGTCATTACAGACCATCTGTTACTTCAAAACTTAATCTGATCACGTCGTGATCTTATTCTACAATCATCTTCCCTTATGATTCTTCTTCTATTTATTAATGTTTTGGTTTTTACGATCTTCTTCTCTCTCTAATCATGTTGTCTTTTGATAATTCAACTCAGGTGTTCCCGATATTTTGAATTTTTAGGTTCTTCTTTGAACCCACACATATTATATTACCTTCTCTGAAAATATCATCAATTAAACTCGATTTGAGTTCATTCTTATTATCTTAATCATCTTCATCTTATAGACATCGTCTATTTAATAACACTTAACATCTTATTACTGGAGTCAGGTAACTCCATATTCATATCTTTTAAATACCTCAAGATTCTTCCTTAAATTCATACAACCCCACAGCTCTTATAGCCTAAGGTACTCCTACCTAAGGTTACCCACAGCTCTGATACCAACTATAACAACCCCAAAATTCATACAATTCATCTCTCGACTTTGGTCGTTAATAATACATCTAACTTCTGATTTTACATCATTAATCGATGTTAAATTTAATAAAATGCGGAATAATTGAAACTTTTATGTCTTCTTACTTTAATTCCCTGAACCACAACCTTTATCATTTACACATCTTAGAATCAAGTGTATTTTATGATTCGCTTTATCAAAGTTATTATATAAAATCTTACATCAAAGTTAATGTTGCATACTTTCAACATATATATAACACATCATGGTCTTTGAAATAAAGATTCAAAACATTTAATCATCAAGTTCACATAGCAAATAGGAACTGAAAGACTTGCCTTGATCGTTGTTTACCAATAACAGATTAACAGCTTACAGATATCTACACTTCACGTGCCCTGCACATTTATATAATCATGCACACCAACTATTAGTCACATAGCAACGCATAGTAGTTGTAATGTAAACTTTACTCCACATCTCATAATCCTTCCTATTAATCAATACACAATGTTTAATTTCATTGTGTTAACTTTTGACTTATATCTCACTATATTTCTTCTTAGGTCACATTCGAAATTCATTCAAGTGTTTAAGTCTTGCTACGAATACATATTGGTTTTATATTAAACCTATTTCATATCTTATAATATTCATTCCATTTAACTTAAAACACCTTTTACATTCATTAACACTTGCCACAACGTTTCGACATTCATTCGTCACACACCCGACTTGTTTCTCTTGTGTATGCTTAGTATGCTTATACAGCTTATCTAATACAGCATTTATTAATGTTATGCATCATTATATTTACTAATATTCATGTTTTATAACTTAGAACAACATCTTTTATCGTCAGAAGCATTACACTTGCATACGTGCATGCTCGACGCCCTCCGATTGCCTCTGAATACACATCAGTCCCCAAGATTATACACATCAATCCATCTGCAAAACCCAACAACTATTGGGTAAAATCTAGTTACGCAGAACACGCAAGTATACATGGTCAACAAGTAATAAAGTGAAAGTAGAGTATCTTTCTCACGAGGAATTATTAATAACAATTACCAAGTACTAACTTTTAACAAAACTAATTTTATTTAAACAATCAATTTAAGGTTTTAAATTAAATTATTTAATTAAAATAATTCTAATTACCACTAGTTAAAATCATATTATGGAGATTTAAGATCACAACTTCAATTATTGATGCACTTAGACTAATAAACTTCTCATTAATTATGCTCACTATTCTAAATTATTAATCAAGAGAACATCAATATCTATGACAATCTTTCGATGCACTATAAGCAAATCAACTTAAATCCACAAATGATAGAATTAAAAGACACCTTAATTAACTAATTTACTATATCTTTATGTGAATTATAATTAAAGAGGATTTAAAGCCCAAGTTCTTTATCACATTACATGCGGTATATTGGTATATCTCTATCCTAGACACAAATCATGAATTTTAAAACCATGTAAAACATATAATCACAAGCTATTATGATCAGATCTAATATAGATTATCACATTAATTGTTAGCAAGACAATTAAACAATTAAGTCCAAATCACAATACACAAACCCTAAAATAGATCAAAATAATTAATAGAGAAGCATATTAAAATAAACTACGCAATAAGATCCATTGCAATCTTAAACAAAAGAATTAGTTCATAATTAGATAATTAAAACCAAGAATTCACAACTAAATAAACATTAAAAGATAAAAATAAGGGAAGAGAAGAGAATAGTAGCTATTGTCAGCAAATCTCATGCCCCCTCTTGCTGCTGCTCTTGATCTTCAATGGTCTCTAAGTTCCTTCAATCTCCAATCCAATCCCAACTAGGGTTTTTTCTAATCTAATGAAACCTAATATAGTGGAATGGAATCCCTTAATCCTTGTGAATACTCCTCCTTCTATATCGCTCTTCATGTATCTTTTAGTACTCCTTAAAGTCCTTTAAGCCTTCATCCCAAACAAATCCTTTTTAGACTCAACTTCTGAAGATTTTTCTTTCTTCCCGACAACTCCGTCCCGGCGGAGTTTTTGTACTAGGAAACTCCACCTCGATGTAGTCTCGCCCCGACGCACTTTTTGTACTAAAGAAATCCGCCCCGGTGCATGAACAATACCAGAAATGATGAAAATGCCATTAAGCTATAATTTTCATTTTTTGACCTTCCGAAACTATTTCCTACAACACAAACACAAAAACAAGTGTAATGACACTAAAAATACTTAAAGTTAACAAAGAATTAATCCTAAAAGATGTCCAAAACATAGGTATAAACCCCACTCATCATCAACCATAATCTAAGAGTCTTTTACTATGCTCATTGCTACAAAACTAGATAACTAAAATAGGTCTTGATTCTTGTTACATTGCATAATTCCCTTAATTCTATGTTCTTTAAAATAATTCCTTTTCTTAGACATTTTGTCAATCAATTAATAGGCATTGATTGAATGCTCCATTTTCAGTGTTTTTCAATCAAGAATTAGCCTAGATTTCATTTGAAATCTTTTGAACATATCCTAAACCAATCTAACTCACCCACATCATCAATAAAAAGAATGTTCAACAATCACAAAACCCAATTATAATCCATTTAATAATACATAACAAACAACTTGATTGCTTAAAATCCTTGCTTTAAACTTTCCTTCAATTTCAGCTAATTCCTAAATTTCAGTTTGCTAGATTCATGTTGAGAGAATTCGAAGACACGTAATGTTTTGGTTAATATAAGAGATGAAAGCTTAGGATGAATGTAGAGGAAATAGAATGGAGTTCTTGAGTCTTAAATTTATAAAGACGTCCTCCTTGTGCATCACGAATGAAGCTTGGGATATATGTATATAGCTTGGCCAACTCTTGCTAATTTTAATGACTCAGCTTATTCTATTATGCCTTTTATGCAGCTCATACTTTTTTTATTCCCCAACTCTACATTCCTTAACACCTCATGCGTATATCAATGCAATACATATACTACCTATTTATGCTTATTTATATCTTCCGTACCAATTGCATAGAAAATTATTTCACATTAAATATTATACGGAAAGTTTTTTCCATTCCAAACAAAGTTGTACATTAAATAAAAATATTTTATTTAATATACCAAAATTACTATATTAAAATAAATTAATTCAATTAATTATTTTTAATTAAAATAAATACATAATATTTATTTGATCATTTCGTTTTTCCCTTCTACATATTCATGAATTTACCAATTTATTTAAATATAATAATAAATAATAATATATTTATTATTATACAAATCATCACATTGCACAAAACAATTTCACTTATGAAATCAAATATCATATAATAAGAATTTTAGTTAATTAAATTCTTATTTTAATAATTTTCAAAAATTTATATCGTCATAAGTCAAGTACATACAATCTATCAATTAATCTGTCTGTTCCATATAAAATATTGTCATTATAAATAGAACAACTATTGTTCTTTATTATAATATTAAAACCTTCTTTATTCAATAATGGAATTGAAATAATGTTTCTAACAAGAAATGAAACATAATAACAATTTATTAAATTAATTGATTTGCCCGAAGGAAGTGCTAAACTATAAGTCCATACGGCTAATGCAACAATCTTTACTCCATTCCCCACGCACATTGTGACTTCTCCTTTGTTCAGCTTTCTACTTCAGCTTGGTCCTTGCAAAGAATTTCATATGTGAGACCACAGCCGGTATCCAATACCCAAGTAGAACTTTGACTTACAAAAAAATTTATTTCAATCATGAACAAATCTGTATCTGTAGCTAAAGCTGAAGCTTCTCCAAGCTTCTTTTTCTTTTTCTCTATAAGATACTCCTTACAGTTCTCTTCCAATGTACCGACTTGTTGTAGTGAATGAAAACTCCTTTGCTACTAGCATCAGTCTTTTTCTTGTCCTTTGGTTTCGTCTTTCCTTTTGCCTTCTTGGGATTTTTCTTCTTTTTAGAAGATCATTTGTCCCTCTTCTACTTCCTGGAAGAATCATCTATAAGATAAACGTGGTCTTTCTTCATTAGAAGATGACTCTCAACGGCTTTTAACTTGTTAAGCAATTTAGGTAAATTGACATCAAGCTTGTTAATGTGAAAATTCACAACAAATTGTGAAAAGGAGTCAAGGAGTGACTGCAAGATCAAATCTTAACTCAACTAAACATCCATGATAAAACCAAGATGTGCCAACTATTCAATCAAATTGATTATCTTTAGGACATGTGTTTTCACTATAGTGCCATCGGTCATCTTAGATCAGTAGAGCTCTTTAGATATTTTATATCTAGCCGATCTACTTTGCTCACCATGCAAATCTTGAAAGCGCAACATCATAGATATTGCATCCATTTTCTCATGTTGACACTGTAACGACTCATGAATGCTAACATAATGCATTGACCCACCTGTGCATCATCCTTCCACTTTCTAAAAGTAGCTTGCTTTTCCTCGGAGGCATCTTTTGTAATAGTTGCAGGTACATAAGCCAACATTTCAACTGTGAGAACAATTCTCAAGTTCCTTAACCAGTCCTTGTAATTTGGTCTGGTTAATTTATTTGCATCAAGTACGCTTCGCAGTGATAGTGAATTAGCCATTTGTAAAATTCTGCAGATGAATATAATTTAACAACATTAGCATCCATTATTTTATAAATCACCAGAATAATTTAGGCCTTTATTAAAATGATGTCTCCCACTATTTCTTCAAACTTATAACCCTCTTTTATATACAGTTCGACATATTTTGTATTGGTGAATTTATAAAATCTTCTTAGTGAGAAAGGATCCAATTGTAATAAATATATACCCTAGTGTGTGCACAACAAACTACATATTTATTTAAAAAGTAGACAGCTCTTGTCGATTACATCTCCATGTAACTCCTTTGTTAATTTTGCCTCTTAAATTATAATAGTCAAGTGTGTGTACATCTGAACTAAAATAATCTAAGTTAAGTTAGACTTGACATTTTCATATTAGTGAAGAGAAATATATAGTCTTTGTGTGTGCACAACAAAATGGTATTGTTCAATTCCTTATAAACATTCAATGTAATAAAATAACATTTCAAATATTTAATATTTGCCTTGTGTGTACACAACAAACTCATATTAAATATTCGTGACTCTATTATTTTACAATGCTAGAAGGTTACATTCGACATTCCCCATTGTCTTTAAACGTATTCAACTTAATATATAATCTTTTGAGGGTTTTGTTATTAATTAGTCTCATATTGATTAGCACGCATGCAAATATATATATATATATATATATATATATATATATATATATATATATATATATATATATATATACACACGTCATATTAAACATACATCAACATGTATAATAATATATTTACTATATAATTAGCATGCATGCATCTGTAGAATACTATATTTTACCTAGGATGATTGCGAACTTCATTCTAATTTGGTTCATTGGAGCCATCATGAAACAAAAGGTCAAACCTATGGTGCAAGAATATAACTACTACATTAAACTCGACCTTCATTACAAACGGGCCTTCAATGCTCATTCTCTTTATCTCTAATTTCTCAAATAATTTTATATAATCATATTACAATTTATTTATTATAAAAAAAAACCTTGATCAACAGTTAAAGTGAAGTGCATATGAGGGAGATAAAATTTATATCAGAATATTAGAGAGGCGAGGTACGCATACCCCATTTATAAAAACCACATTCATTCAAGAATCCATTAAATTAAATCCAATCACAATGGTCAAATGTCCATAATCATCCTCTTTATTATCTTACATATCAGCATATGCATCAATAAACTAAACATTCAGTATATATGTTATATCATTTAATGGGCAATAAACTTTTGTTAGAAATCCAGTTTTTGAAACAAAACAAACTCCTTTATTTTAATCAAAAACAAAATTAAAATAAATTATTTTATTTTTAGAAACATGAAATCCAATTCCAATTAAAATAAACACCTTTATTTTAATCCTATTTCAATTCAAAAATAAACCTTTTATTTTAATTGAAGTGAATAAGAAAAAAAATCAAACTGGGGAACCGGCGCAGCCGCGCTGTAACTACATAAACGAATTCTGGGAGCAGGCGCGGCCGCGCACTGTTGCAGATTTCAAAAATTCATCTTTTGCCGAAAAAATCAGTTCCAAACACATATCAACATACATATTGAATCAAAAGCAATTATAATTTGCATAAGGAGGCTTTGATACCACTGTAGGGTTGCGTAAACAAGATTAAAGTATACAATCTAATTGTAAATGAAACATAAACATGCAAAATAGCAATTTAAAGTTTTCTGCAATCCAACTATATAGCCTTATAAAACATCATTAATTAAGGAAAGATAAAAATATACATTTGAAGAGAATCAATGCTTTGATTTAGACTTCAAATTTCAATCATTGCTCCTTCGTGATCTCTCTAATTCGCATATCACACGTTCGTTACAAAAGTATGGAACGCCCAAGAGGTATCCGCTAAGAGGAATAGATTGAAGATGTGATTTTTAGATTCTACTAAATCCTGGGTGGCTAACCCTAATTCTCTATATCCTAACTTATTAGGGTTTTGAGAATGTTTTGCAAGAGAGATGCATGTTGCAAAAGTTGCATTAGTCCATCCCACAATAAGATTTCTCTTATTTATAGACTAACCCTAATCCTAAACCTTTTAGAAGTTAGGGTTTTAATTTAATTCCCAATCTTATTAGGAAGTAAATAATAATAATAATAATAATAAATAATAATAATAATAATAATAATAATAATAAGACTTGTGACAACCCGAGATAAAATAAGTGTAATTAATAATATTAAAATAAGTTTAAAGAAATTTTAATTAATAAAATAAGTTTTTATTAATAATATTTTGTGTAATGTGTTTATTAGTCATTCTATGACGTATGATGATTATAAAACGTTAGGATTTTGGCTACGTGGTAGAATAAGTGCGTACGAATTTTGAAGATGAAAATAAAAAAAATATTCGAGAAAAAGACGAAATAGACGATATTCATCCGATAAAACTTAAGGGTTAAACCCTAAGGGTTTAGGCTTTGAATAACCTATGTCTTTTAGAGATATTAGTATGTACTAATGACTTTCCGTTTCAAGATTTGCTAGTAATATGTCGTGAAAAAATTATATTATCCAATAAAAGTTTTTCTCGAAAAACATGTAAAATCGGACAAAATAAAGAAGACGAAGAATAATTTTATCAACTTTTTCAATCATTTAACTATGTTTTGGGAAAACGTCACAAAAAATACTATTCACTAAAAAATGTTTTTCAGCTTTTGGATTTTTCGAAGAACAATAAACACATGTTTTCCACTCTATAATGAATTCAAGAAGATTGAAGAAAAGAATATTAGTATAACATAAATTATTATACAAGAATAATATGAGAAGAATACGAGTATAATATGAATTATTATACGAGTATAATACGAAAATAATATGACGTATAATACGAGAATAATATAAAGTACAATACGCGTATAATACAAAAATTATATGGTAGAAATACGAAAACTCAAAGCCAAAAAATCAAGTCAACAAAAGTGACTAGCTTTCACTTTCCCATCATTTAACCATAGGTGAGTTAATAATTAACCATGGTTAAGTTTGGTGTGGTTAGCTTAAGAAATGTGTGGCCAAAAATGAGGAGTGAATGGTGGCTCAAAAGTTATTTGGGTGGTGGTTGATGAGGGGTTGTTTGTAAGATTTACAAACCTAAGGGTGTTGACTAAACAAAACCCTAAGTTAAGTGACCAATTCGTAAGGAAAACAAAGTTATTTTAATGTCCAAAGTGCCCTAGCCTTGGTTTTTCTATAAATAGCAAGCCATTTGCTTGAATGTGTTGGTTTATTCAACCAACACATTCATGAGCAAAGACATAATATATAAAGAGAGAAAGGGAATTTCAGATGGAAGAGGAAGGAAATGAAGAAGAAAAGCTAGCAATCTATGCAAGCTTTGTGAAAAGGAAGAAGAATAATGAAGAAAGGTAATCAAAAGACTAGCTTTAATCCATCTTCTTTAAGTTTAATATGTAAAATCACATTACTTATTGATTATGGAACTAAAAGATGGTAGAAAATGAAAATAAATATGGTTAAGCATAGAAATAAGTGTGTAATAAGAACTTGAATCTTCTCTACATCTATTTTATTTTAAGCCTTCATATGTTATACAGAGTGATTTAGAAGTTATAACGCCCGGAAAAATTAGATTATTATGTAAATCAAGTTTTATTTGAATATTTGAATTAAATAAATTTAATTGTTTATTAAAGTGAGTAAGCTATCTAAAGGTCGTTCTATGGCCAAGAATGTGCAAATGTGGTTAGGATTCTGGCTATGAGCTAGAATTAAATGATTTGAATTTTCAAGACGAAAATAAAAGTTTTCGAGAAATTTTCGTAAAAACACTATTAATCCGTTTCTACTCGGGAATTAATTTTGAATTTTCGAGAAACGAGTAATGATATAATTCTAAGACGAGATGGAATATCCAATAATACTTCAGTTATGGCAAACGAAGTTTTTGCCTGCGGACTTAAGGCCCTAAGGGTTAGGGAATGTGAAATCGAAGAACTAAATGATTAAGTATAATAAGAATTGTTATTATACGTGGGGAATACGAGTATAATATTAATTATTATACGAGTATAATATGAATATTAATACGACATATAATACGAATATCGTACGAGATAAATATGAAGAGAATACGAGAATAATACGGTAAGAATACGAATAAGTCTTAATGGACTTTAGTATTGGACCTAAACTTTGTAAAGCCCAATTGGACGATGAATGAGGCCCAATGATGAATTATACCAAGGCTCAATGTTAAATTAAATCAAGCCCAAAGTTAGGCCCGATATAAATTAATTCTAATCTCGAACCAAGAAACGAACTCATGGGTCGAACCGGTGGATCACCGGGTGGGTAAAACCCATGGGGCAACATATGTGGGTCCCCTATGGAGAAAGTGGGGCGGCCAGTTGGTGCCCAAGTAAGAGGGATAGCTTGGTGAGGAAGAATGGAATAGTAATGAGGTTTGACTTTTGACCAAATTGCCCTAACCTTGTAATTTTTATAAATAAGCTAGCTACTGGTCATTTGTTTGTTTACCAAACATTTGAGCACATATTGAGAGAGAGAAGAGCTAATAACATAATCGATTAATTAAGCATTAATTGAAGAAAAACACTTTTAGAATTTATTATTGATAGACAAATTAAAAACCATCGTGAATAAGTTAGATGCAAACTGCTTGGTTAAGATATAGATAACTAAACAATGGATTGATTCCATTTGTTTTGACGTAAAAATCTCTGGAAACGAAGTTGTGGGAAAATTCACAAGATTAGACGATAATTGTCGAAATCGTAGGATTTTCAAAATGACAGTCAAATGTTACCGTTTAACTCAAAAACCTTAGTTTTTGAAGGCGTATCGTAGAATTAGGTATTTAAGAGTTGTATACTCAAGAATGGTTGAATTCTGAATTAAAACGAAGAAACGAGCTATAAACGTTCACGATCGTTTAACGAACGCGTAATAAATATTTAAATGGTAAATTTATTATTAACGGATTCAGAAACTTATTATGTCCGAATGAAATCAAAATATATGAAATATGTGAGATAACGGCTTTTGAATGAGCCAATTCCAACTTATAACGATAGATTTACGAGCTCGAAAAGAAATCGAATTGAAAAACTTAAAAAAATTTCAAGGGCAGGCGCCGCAGCGTTCACGACTCTTTATGATCATTACGAGTTTCTTGTTATGTCGTTTTGGGTTGACAAATGCGCCATTCGCATTTATGGATATGATGAACCGATTGTTCAAGCAATACTTGGACAAGTTTGTCATAGTGTTCATTGACGATATTCTAGTTTATTCTAAGACGCCAGAAGATCACGATGAACATTTAAGGTTAGTGTTGGAAACACTACGGAAGGAAAAGTTGTATGCGAAATTCACTAATTATGAATTTTGGATTGAAAGAGTGCAGTTTTTAGGGCACGTTATTGTCAAAGATGGGATTTAAGTGGATCCAACGAAGGTGGAAGCAGTTATTAATTGGGAGTAGCAGAAAACACCAACCGAGGTGCGAAGTTTCTTAGGGTTAGCGGGATACTATCTGTGACACCCTCAAATCCGGGTACTTCGTTTCCACACAATTTGGTGCTCAATATCCAAAACAATTACATCTAACTACTCATAATCAAGGATAAAAACATAATTTAAATATCATAAACAATAATTCTTCCCATTAAAGGGTTACATCAACTTAAAACAAATCTCAGGTAATCTAACCTTAAATTATTACATAAATCTGCGGAATATATCGTATAATTAAATAAGTCTCATAACATGGATTCCATTAAATAAAATCAAACAAGTCTTCATAATTTGGACATCTTGACCTTGCCCTTGCTAGTAGACAGCTCGTCAACTTTCTCAATTTTACACTTAACTTATAATTTTTATTATAATTATATTTATGCTTAACAAATTATTATATATCTAATTTAATTATTAAATTAAACTACAACATCAGCACTACTCAACACTATTATTATCAAATAATTTATTTAATTTAATTATTTAATTAAACGTTAAACAATTCATTTAATTTAATTATTTCATTAAATTACATCTTCAGTCCATAAAATCATTATTCATTAATTTAATTATTATAACACACTTTAACTAAATTAATGTACAATAATTCCATCAAATATTTATTTATCTCAATAAATAAATCAACTTAAATATTTATTTAATTCAATAAATATTTAAAATTAATTATAAAATTCTCGTTCGTTACATCCCTCCTCCTTAAAAGGATTCTGTCCCCAGAATCACGACTCAATAAATTCATTCGTCACATTATTCCCTCCTTAACAAGATTCTGTCCCCATAATCACTATACTAAAATTAAGCAAATAATTGTAGATAATTTTTCATCATAACGTCTTTAAGTTCTCACATAGCTTTTTCAACGTTATGGTTTCTCCAAATTGCCTTAACATAATGCATCATTTTATTCCTCAGTACTTGCTCTTTCCTGTCAATAATCTGAATATGAACTTCTTCATCAGATAAATTTTTTCAAATCGTAACGGTTCATATTCTATAACATGTTTATAATCAAACTTATATGGTCGTAATACCGAAACATGGAAAATGTTATGAATATGTTCTAGTTGTGGAGGTAGAGCTACCTCATATGCCACTTCACCAACTCGGTGTAACACTTCAAAAAGTCCTATAAACCTAGGGCTTAGTTCTTCCTTTTTACCAAACCGTATTTTCCCTTTTCAGGGAGATACTTTCAAGAAAACAAAGCTACCGACATCAAATTCCCGATTTTGTCGGTGTTGATTAACATATTTCTTCTGCCTATCCTGTTCAGCTATCAATCTCGCTAGAATAACCTTGACGATCTCGACGGTCTGCTACACTAATTCTGAACCTAATAGCGGACATTCACTGTGACGCCCCCAAAATAGGTATACACAACCCATTCAGAGCCGCCAAATACATGGTACATAATTTAAATACAAACTTAATTATACAACTGTCATGTAAAATACGACAAAACGTAGCTTTTTTAACACGAATATAAAGTAGTATGCATGCAAGCCAATCACGTATGATGATAAAGCATATACTTTGTAATCAATCTTATTTATTTATTAATAAAAGAATTATTTATTAAAGGCATTTAATTATCTACATGGTGTTGTTTTAATAATATGTGATAAACCAATAGTTTTAAGCAATGCTTTTAGAATCATGATGAGATCATGCTAATGAGATCTAAATTCTTAGATAGCTTAAAACTAAAATGTTCCCATTCAATGAATTACTAAAAAGGGGATTAGTGAATCCGGATAGATTGGTACGTACGTTGTTTGCTCATTGGATGAGGATGATTGATTTCATGATCATTTGTGTGAAGACACTAAAGCAAGTATGTAGGTGCTTATTAGAGAATAAGTTCACTGAACGTGACCCGCTAAGGAATACCTAATAGAGTTTTACTTGTCTGTCAATAGAAATTCCTATAATGATAGTGGTACAAATGTTCCTTAAACTTGAGATCATCATAGTATCTTATATATAATGAATTACACTTTGACTTATTCCTTAATACTCTTAGAGTATATCAAAGGATATGCTTGGGTGTAATAAGTTATATATAAAGATAATGAGTGATCAATAAAGAACTACCACTTATAGTAAAAGAAGAGAAATGTCCTATGTGATTCGATAAATGACAACCCAGGAATCCTTGGCCAAGGTGGAATGAAATTAGAAATTTGTTTCTAATTTGCATTCATTAGGAGTTGTGCATTTAGGAACCGAAATACATATAATTAAATAAAATAAGACCTGACAGTAATTTCATGTCTTATATTTAATTGAGACATTGTATGGTGGAATGATGGAATTATACGGTAACTATTTACTCAAATGTTCTTTTATGATTAATGTTGAAATCTATATTATCTAGAAAGTCGTTGATCGCTAGGGAGGCTTATCCCTATTGTAGAATAAATATTATTTATTTAAATAAATAAATTATTTAATTTATTTATTTAAATAAGATTAGAATTGTTCTAATTGATTTATTCGCAACCGGTTTAATATGGAGAACCTAAAGGGTCACATCATAAAAGGAAGAATAATTATTTAAGAAGTTAATGACATAATCGTAATAATATGTTAAGTATATTAAATTTAATATATGGTGATATAATAAATTAAATAGCTTAATATTTATTATTTAATATTTTAGAAATATTAAATATAAATTAATAAGAGGAGTCTTATTAATATTATTACAATTATTATTATTTTAATTTTTAAAAGAGTTTGGGAATTAATTTAATATAAGTACTCTTATTTATTCCTAATAGGATTAGGATGAAAAATTAGTTAAATTAGTTTAATTAATTATCCTTAATAAGATTAGGGAGCCCATTAAATTAAAAGAGTTTAATGAAATAAATAATACCTTATTTTAATTAAATAGGGATACCTGATATCTTTATAAGATGAGTCTTATATCTGATATCAAAATATACGGAATTCTAATAGTTGGAGAGTACACCCCTTTTTCTATAGAGATAAGAAAAATTAGGATTTGAGTCAATACATCCTTCTTCTTGAAATTTCTTCTTTCTCGGTGGATCACCTCTAGAGGCCATACACTTGGGTGGCTAACATTGATCAAAAGAAGGAAGATACTCGGAGATTCAAGGAGATCGTGGAGAAGTAGGAGGTGAACTCGCACCTGTGGAAGCTCGTATCTACAAGGGTATGATTCCATAACTTCTTGTTCTTCGTTTTAAATAATAATATGCATAAAGGATGATCCGGGTAATTGGTTTGTGAAAATTTTAAAATCTAATTTTTATTTGCTTCCGCTATTTTTGCATTTTGATTGCAACTTTGATTTTCACAAAACCTTACAGTGGTATCAGAGCCAAACTTTATGTAAATTATTAATTGTTTTGATTCCGTATATGTATGGGTTTGAATAATTTATTGGGCATAATTTGTTATATAAAATTATTATTTTATGAGAAAAAAAAAATCTTTCGCGAAATCTGTTAAGTAATCCTGCTATAAAATGGGGATATCCAACGTGGCTGATTTTGTTTACTGATTCTCCTAATTACGAATCATGTTAATATATATATATATATATATATATATATATATATATATATATATATATATATTATGATTTTTCGCGCGTATATATCATGTGTGGCCTGTTTAAAAAAAATGCGAATTAGGATATTCCTTTTGTTAACAGGATAATCAAGCTTGCACGTTAACCAGGTAATAACCTTCCGGATTATATATGATATTATCATATTTACATTATAAGTTATAGAGGGGCGCAGAAGTTACTTATATATATATATATATATATATATATATATATATATATATATATATATATATATATATATATATATATATATATATATATATATATATATATATATATATAATAATAATAATAATAATAATAATAATAATAATAATAATAATAATAATAATTTTATAATTAAAATAAAGAGTTTATTTTAATCTTGAAATTGGATTTCATAGAACTTAAAATTACCCATTAAATGATTTTCATATATATATGGAATAGTTTTATTTATTGATACATATGATGATATGTATGACAAAAAATAGGATTGATTATGGACTATTGACCAATGTAATTGGATTTATTTTGGTTGGATGTTTGAATGAATGAGTTTTATTAAATGGGATTTGCGTACTTCGTCTTTTCTGGTTTTCTTCTTGATGTAAATTTTATCTCTCTCCTATATAATTCTCCTTGACTGTTGATAAAAGTTTCTATTTAAATTAAATAGTTTAATATGATAGGATTAGTTAGAATTTTTTTTGAAAAATCGGAGATCAAGGAGCAAGGAGCGCACGAAGACCCGTTTGTAATGGAACCCGTGTTTAAATGTAATAGTTATATTTAAATATTTGTTATTGCACCCTAAGGTTTGACATTTTGGTTCACTTGGTGGCTCTAGTGAACCAAACTAGAATAAAAGTTCATAATCAATCTGGGTAGAATATTGTATTCTATATGTGCATGCTAGTATTGTATATATTATATATTATGCAAACATGCTTCGCATGTTTAATAATATGACACGTATTATATATATATATATATATATATATATATATATATATATATATATATATATATATATATATTTGCATGCGCGCTAAACAGTATGAGACTAATAATCACAAACCCCTCAATGAAATTATATTAAGTTGTAACGTTTAAATATATTTGGAATATCAAACGTCGGCTTCTAGCATGATAAAAACAATAGAACATTGAATATTTAATATGAGTTTGTTGTGCACACATGTTGGTCGATTTCGCAATCAAAGAATACGTGCAAGTATACACGGTCAACAAGTAATAAAGTGAAAGTAGAGTATCGTTCCCACGAGGAATTATTTAATAAGAATCACCAAGTACTAATTCTTAACCAAACTAATTTTATTTAAACAATCTCAAATCGTGATTTTTCTATTTAAGAAAACTACATTAACTAATTAAACTGAATTACTTTATGACTGAATTCAGATTAATAAAGATTAAGACTTCAATATCCCCAATTATGAACTATAAATCAATTATCCCAATTATTATGGCTACTGAATTGTTAACAGGAATTCTCAAATGCCAAAACCCCTTTTCCAAGTGATCAATTAACTTCTATTTAATTCAAATTAATCTTGCTATATTTCTATGCAAAACAAGTGAATTAAACTCCTTTAATTCCAATTCCTTATGTGTTACATGCGGTGAACAGATATTTCTATTCAATTCACAAACCTAATTATTCACCATGCAAATAACTAAGTCACATGTTATCATGCCCAATTCTAACCCTAAAATTCCTCTTCCAATTCCTTCTAGAGTAACAAGGTAATTATGGGCCAAATAATTAAGCAATAAGCACATGACAAGACAAACAATTCACTTTGACACAAATAATTGGAATAAATTGAATAACTAAGTTATAGCCATAAAAGGTTCAATTGTAATCTTAATAAAAGAGTTAGTTCATAATTAATGGATTGAAACCAAGAATCCACAACTGAATAGACATTAAAGATAAAAGTATGATAAGAGAAAAGAATAGAATCTGTTGTCAGCAAATCTGATGCTCCCCTCTTGCTCCTGCTCTTGATCTTCAATGATCTCCAAGTTGCTTCAATCACAAAAACTAATAAGAACTAGGGTTAATGTCTAATCTAATAGAGTGTATCTCTAATCTATTCTATGTAATCCCCCTTATTCTACACCTCCCATCATGTACTTATAGGTTACAAGTCTAATTTTTAGGTTAGGAACAAACCCAATCCTATTTGGAGTTAGAAAAGTGTCAAAATTTGCCCCAAAACGCGTCCAGGATTGACCAATCCCTTCCCTAGCACCCCGGCACTGGGCACAGCGCTGGGATTCTGCCCCTAGCACCCCGGCGCTGCAAATAAGCCTTGTTTGGGCGCCCCGGTGCTGGGCATAATTTTGGAAATTTTCTGCTCCAATTTCCTTTGGGAAAATGGCCATAACTTCTTCATCCGAACTCTGATTTCGATGATTCAAGATGTTCTGGAAAGAAGAGACGTAGATCTGCAAATTTCGTTCTTTAAGATTTTCGAAATAAGGTCCATAGCAATACTCAAATTGGCTCTGAAGTGATTATTGTGTAAATGGCAAGCCGAAAAAGCGAATCTAGCCACCCCAAACGTCGATCCAAGTAACTTTTGTCCCAATTCCTACAAAACAACAAAAAACATGCTTGAATTGACACAAACACTCAAAAACATCCAAAATATTAAGCTCAAATGCACATAATTATGGGTATAAAACTCACTCATCAAATACCCCCAAACTTAAACATTTGTTTGTCCTCAAGCAAAAACACAATTTCGAAAAATTCATCCTTTAGCAATGATCCACCCACACGATGAATCAATATGAATAAGCACAATGGCCTCAAAGGTTACAACAAATGATAACCCTCAGAAAATTTCAAAACAATGTCATGTCTAAAATTTCAACAACTTTCATTACCTTCACATCTACTCATGATCCTTTAAGTGCGTGTGTGCATCCATATGTTCAAACTAGTCATGATTTAGCTAAGATCAACCAACGCTCATAAAAGATTTTCAAAACAACTCTCAAAACTTCTCATCATATCAATCACCGTTAATATAGACAAAGCACATTTTTTTTCTTGAGGATCAACCAGATATTCAACTTTTAAGCTCATATGAACCCTTCCCAAGTATTTCAAACATACAAATTTTCTTTTCTCTATTTAGTGAGTGCGTTTTACGCTCCATCTCACTTTCTACTTTTCATGAACGAGTGCATTTTATGCTCTATCTCGTGCCTGTGTTTATGGGGAGTGCGTTTTACGCTCCATCTCGACCCACCACATGCTTCAATTATTCAACTCGGAAAGGTTCCAATATTTTTTTTTCAAAAATACCCCAAGATTTCCCCCAAACTTATGTGAGTGGCTAATTTTCACTTCGAATGATGCTCAAATAAGATTTCTCAAGTTGCAATGGTATCTTTCATAAGCATTTAGCCAAAAAAATGTCAATCCCAACTGGCTAAACAAATGGATGTGTAAAATTTTTCAAAAATTTCGCAAGTAATATGAAAACCAACTAATGAGTTAAAATATAGACTAAGCATGCTCATCAATTCTCCAAGAGTTAACAATATCAACCACCCACTTATCATTGGCCAAAATAAAATTCCATTAAAACATTGTCCAAGTAAATACTAAACATGATAAATACTCTCAAATTTAAAACAGACATTGTCTTCAATGGCTAATATAGGAAAAATTAAAAGAGAGGACTTCCCTGACATATAACAATTTATCTCCTTGTCTGCGAAGTCTGGAGAATAGGTTAGGCACATTGAAATGAATTGGGCACCACACTTGAGTTGGACTTGAATAACCTGTAAACCATGATAGAACCAATTTTATTAAATTCTAAATAGATGCAATTTCAAAACTACAAATATAAAACCTAGTTAAAACTAAAAATAAAAATTAAACTTCGGTTGCCTCCCAATAAGCACTTGTTTTATAGTCTCAGCCTGACTTCTTCAATTCTCTATCCAATTCCCCTACGAAAATTGAGGAACCCTCCATCCATCGGAAATAATGTAACTTTTGGTAGGTTCCCATTTGTAATGGCCATTGAATCTAAGCCACCTCTAGCATTCTCTTTTTAGATAGGATCCCCATTAAATACGACAAACAACTAGGTGCTTTCCATATTATGTCTGTGATCAGAGTGTGGCGTGGATTCTTGTCAAACATAATAGGTTCCTCTTCTATCTTCCCTTTCTCGTCCCACCATGACTCTAAAGTTTTGCTAGCTCTCATGTCACAAAGAGCTTTGCTGACGACATGACTGCCAATTGGGAATGGTTTTATAAAACTACCCGGATTCTTGAACTTTGGTGGAGAAGGTACGTGGGTCACTATCAAAATCAGCTCATCTTTGTTGGTACTCAAAGTTAGATCTTCGCCGATCTCCTTTTCTTGGGCCCCAAGTCTCTCCTCTCTTTCAACATCTATAGCATTTGGCACATCCGGTTGCAGACTTGGTTCGGGCTCACCATCAGTCTCATAATCCATGTCATAGGACCAAGTGTATTGAGGACAAATGTTCGAGGCATTGGTTAGCTGTTCCATCTGGTTCGCAAAATTTTGACTCGATATCTCTTGATTAATCCTCCTCTCCTCACATGAAGTTTTGAACTTGGACAAAGTTTTCTCCAAATTTGAATGTTCTTCCTGTTGTAGTGGAGGTGGACACGAGAAATCCGGCGAGTATGTTGGACTTGGAGCATAAAATTGATCTTGATACGTATGCCTCCATGAAAAATCCGGGTGATACCCCCAATCCTGATAATAGTAGTTAGGATAAGCATAATTGTTGGGGTAATCACCACCATACTGTACCGACTCGAAATTGATGGCGCATTGATGACTCAGATGATTTTCAGCAAAATAATTACAAGTAACCGCCACACTCTGGCGACGTTGAGCTTCAAAAGCGTCTAACCTCCTCGAAAGTGTCTCAATATGTGCTGATAATACAAAAAGTGTCGCGAGTCCATCAATCTCTGTTCCGCTTGACTGAGTCATTCTTGTATACATCCATTGATAATTAAATTCCGCCATGGTAACTGAAAAGCAAGAAAGAAAAAAAATAGAAAGAGAATTAAAGAAAATAATTAAAAAAACGTTTAAAATAAAACTAATTTGATAAAAATTAATATTGACAAAATTATTAAACTAATTTCCCGGTAACGGCGCCAAAAACTTGTTGGTCGATTTCGCAATCAATGAATACGTGCAAGTATACAAGGTCAACAACTAATAAAGTGAAAGTAGAGTATCGTTCCCCACGAGGAATTATTTAATAAAAATCACTAACCAAACTAATTTTATTTAAACAATCTCAAATCGTGATTTTTCTAATTAAGAAAACTACATTAACTAATTAAACTGAATTGCTTTATGACTGAATTCAGATAAATAAAGATTAAGACTTCAATATCCCCAATTATGAACTATAAATCAATTATCCCAATTATTATGCCTACTGAATTGTTAACAGGAATTCTCAAATGCCAAAACCCCTTTTCCAAGTGATCAATTGACTTATATTTAATTCAAATTAATCTTGATATATTCCTATGCAAAACAAGTGAATTAAACTCCTTCAATTCTAATTTCTTATGTGTTACATGTGGTGAACAGATATTTCCATTCAATTCACAAACCTAATTATTCATCATGCAAATAACTAAGTCACATGTTATCATGCCCAATTCTAACCCTAAAATTCTTCTTCCAATTCCTTCTAGAGTAACAAGGTAATTATCAACCAAATAATTAAGCAATAAGCACAAGACAAGACAAATAATTCACTTTGACACAAATAATTAGAATAAATTGAATAACTAAGTTATAGCCATAAAATGTTCAATTGTAATCTTAATAAAAGAGTTGGTTCATAATTAATGGATTGAAACCAAGAATCCACAACTGAATAGACATTAACGATAAAAGTATGATAAGAGAAAAGAATAGAATTTGTTGTCAACAAATCTGATGCTCCCCTCTTGCTCCTGCTCTTGATCTTCAATGATCTCCAAGTTGCTTCAATCTCCAAAACTAATAAGAACTAGGGTTAATGTCTAATCTCATGGAGTGTATCTCTAATCTAATCTATGTAATCCCTCTTATTCTACACCTCCCATAATGTATTTATAGGTTACAAGTCTAATTTTTAGGTTAGGAACAAACCCAATCCTATTTGGAGTTAGAAAAGTGTCAAAATTTGCCCCAAAACGTGTCCAGAATTGACCAAGCCCTTCCCTAGCACCCCGGCGCTGGGCACGGCGCTGGGATTCTTTCCCCTAGCGGCCCGGCACTGCAAATAAGCCTTGTTTGGCTCCCTGGCGCTGGGCATAATTTTGGAAATTTTCTGCTCTGATTTCCTTTGGGAAAATGGGCATAACTTCTTCGTTCGAACTCCGATTTTGATGATTCAAGAAGTTACGAAAAGAGGAGACGTAGATCTACAACTTTCATTCTTTAATCTTTCCGAAATAAGGTCAATAGCAATACTCAAATTGGCTCTGAAGTGTCTACTGTGTAAATGGCAAGCCGAAAACGCGAATCTAGCCACCCCAAACGTCGATCCAAGTAATTTTGTCCCAATTCCTACAAAACAACACAAAACATGCTTGAATAGACACAAACACTCAAAAACATCCAAAATATTAAGCTCAAATGCACTCAATTATGGGTATAAAACTCACTCATCAACACACAAGGTGAGTATTAAATATTTGAGATGTTGTTTTTATTACATCTGATGTTTATAAGAAATTGAACATTACCACTTTGTTGTTACACCCAAGGGCTGTAGTTTTCTCTTTACTTATATGGAACTATTGGATATGAATTAACCATTATGATTTAAGAGGCAAAATATAATTGACAAGAGTTGCCTACCTATTTATTTATATATAGTTTGTTGTGCACACACAAGGCTATATGCATTTGAAATGAGATCCTTATTCTCACTAGTAAATCTTTAATTAGATATTGCCGAACTATATTCATGAGGGTAATATAGTTTGAAGAAAATAGTGGGAGATACCAATAAAAAATAAGACCTAATTTATTTTGGTAATTAAATAAATGAATGTTTGCTAAAATATTATCTTTTTACATGCAAAATTTTGAAAATGTCACATTCACTAATTTCACTATGTAGCATACTTGATGCTAACAAACGGACCGGACCGAATTATATGGACTGGTTAAGGAATCTGAGAATTGTTCTCACTGCTGAAAAGATTTCTTATGTCCTAAATTCGCCCGTACCTGCAAAAGCTGCAGAGACAGCCTCTGAGGAAGAGATTGCTACTTTTAAAAAGTGGCAAGATGATGCATCTGTGGCTCAATACATCATGCTCGCATCCATGAGTAACGAGCTTCAGCGTTAGCATGAAACCATGGATGCTCCTACTATGCTACTACACCTTCAAGAGTTGTATGGTGAGCAAAGTAGGACTGCTAGATATGAAATATCTAAGGAGCTCTTCCGATCTTGGATGACCGTGGGTACTACCGTTGAGACTCATGTCTTAAAGATGATCAATCTAATTGAACGTCTTGGACATCTTGTGTTCATCATGGATGGGGAGTTGAGTCAAGATTTAATCATGCAGCCACTCCCGGACACCTTCTCACAATTTGTTATGAATTTTCATATAAATAAGTTAGATGTCAGCTTGCCTGAATTGCTTAACATGTTGAAAATTACTGAAGGTCACTTCCCATCCAAAAAGGACCATGTCTTAATGGTGGATGATTCTTCCAAGAAAAGGAAGAAGCCTAATGTATCTTCTCAAAAGAAGAAATCCAATAAGGTTAAGGGTAAGGCGAAAATGAAGGATCAAAAGAAACCTGATCTGGCAAAGGAATTTGCTTCTATTGCAACAAGTCGGGTCACTGGAAGAGGAACTGCAAGGATATTATGGAACAAAAGCAGAAGAAGCTTGGAGAAGCTTCAAATCCTAATCAAGGTTTGTTTATGATTGAAATTATTTTTTCTGAAAGTCAATCTTCTACTTGGGTATTGGATACCGGCTGTGGTTCTCACATATGTAATAATATGCAGGGAATGGTCAGAAGTAGAAAGTTGAGCAAGGATGAAGTCGTCCTACGAGTGGAAAATGGAGCAAAGGTTATTGCATTAGCTGTAGGGACTTATTGTTTAGCACTGTCTACATGCAAGTCCGTTAGTTTAAATAATTGTTATTTTGTTCCGTCACTTATTAGAAACATTATTTTAATATTTGTATTGGATATGGATGGTTTTGACATTATAATAAAGAATAATAGTTGTTCTATTTATAATAATAATTTTTATATGGTGTTGGTAATTTACGAAATGGACTTTACATTCTTGACTTGCATGAAAATATATTTAAAATTGAACAAACTACGAAAAGGAAAAGAGATGATGTTAATTATACCTATATGTGGCACTGTAGACTTGGTCATATTAATGAAACAAGATTATCCAAGTTGTATAAAGATGGGCTCCTAGAGCTATCAGATTATGAATTATATCCAACTTGTGAATATTGTCTCATGGGAAAAATGACTAAATCTCCTTTTAGTGGAAAGGGAGAAAGAGTTACAGAGTTGTTAGCATTGGTACACATAGATGTATGTGGACCTATGACAACGAATGCACGAGGAGGGTATTCTTATTTTATTACATTCACTGACGATCACTCAAGATTTGGATATGTGTATTTAATGAAATACAAATCTGAATCATTTGAAAAGTTTAAAGAGTTCAGAAGTGAAGTAGAGAAATAAACTGGCAAAAGTATTAAGATTCTTTGATCAGATCGAGGAGGTGGATACTTAAGCAGTGAGTTTCTCAATTGTCTCAAAGAAAATGGTATAATCTCACAATGGACTCCACCAGGGACGCCACAGCTGAATGGTGTATCTGAAAGGAGAAATCGAACACTGTTGGACATGGTTCGTTCCATGATGAATTTTACCGATCTTTCAGTGTCATTCTGGGGATATGCCCTAGAAGCGGCTATATATCTACTAAATAAGGTTCCCTCGAAATCTGTCCCTAAGACTCCATATGAGATGTGGATAGGAAGAAAACCTAGTCTTAAGCATATAAATATCTGGGAATATCCAGCTTATGTGAAAAGGTTTCAGAATGATAAGCTTGGGACAAGATCTGGTTAGTGTATTTTTGTGGGATATCCTAAAGAAAGTTTAGCATATTATTTCTATAATCATACTGAACAAAAAGTGTTTGTTGCCAAACATGCTGCCTTCTTGAAAAACGAGTTTATCCTTGAAGGGGCCAGTGTGAGGAATATAGATCTTGAAGAAATTCAAGAACCACAAACCACTATAGATCAAATGGATGAACCTGTCAAAGTAGAGATTCCTTCTATACCACACCCTATTTCTAAATCTGAAAGAGTACCAAAGATACCTAATAGATATGGACTTGTCACAGAGGATGACAATGAGGTACGCATCATAGATGATGATGATCCATTAAATTACGAACAGGCTATGAGTAGTAAGGACTCAGAGAAGTGGCAAGAGGCCATGAAATCCGAGATAGACTCCATGTATAAAAACAAAGTATGGACTTTGGTATCACCACCTGAAGGCATTAAGCCTATTGGGTGTAAATGGGTCTTTAAAAGGAAGACTGGAGCAGACAGGAAGGTAGAGACCTATAAGGCCCGACTAGTCACAAAAGGTTTCAAACAAAGACAAGGAGTTGACTATGACGAAACCTTCTCACCAGTAGCAATGCTCAAGTCCATTCGAATTTTGCTTGCGATTACAGCTTACCATGACTATGAAATTTGGCAGATGGACGTGAAAACGGCCTTCCTCAATCCTTCAAGAGGATGTGTTTATGACACAGCTAGAGGGATTTGTTTCAAAGGTTGGACCTTTGAAACAAATCAAGTCTGTAAGTTGTTGCCTCCTTTTCAATCTTAATAAAAGGACTCTAACTCATGCAAGCATACATGGGTCAACAAGTAGTACAGAGTAAGAAAAGTATCGATCCATGGAGAAAGGTTGTAAATTTAAATTACCATTCATCAATCGTATCACTATTTTTTATATGCTTAGACGTATAATTCACAATTATAATTAATTCTAAAATAAATTAATAATTAAAAACACAATTCTGATTTAATGTAATCAAATTTGGAAAGAATGGGATTCTAACTTCATCTCATACTTCATCTAAATATTTCCATCATGCAAAATTATACTTTTATCATGGAAAATTAGCTAAGAGCACAAAAGTAGACATAACCATTTTTCAATGAATTATGACCTGTTTACATAACCTCCACATGTGATAGAAATCATGTAATCAACAAAATCAACAAAATCACTATATTTCTATGCGAAATTGCAGCAATAATGAATTGAAACGCAAGCTCTTATTTTACTACACACGGTGAAACAGTATATTTCTATCTAGTTCACGAAAGCTAACATTTAAGCTTCATAAACACATGTTATCATGATTATAAACACACCTATATGTTATTTTTCAATTCCATGCAAGTGTATATGGTGAATGGTGATCAATCATTCATACAATAAGCTCAATCATAATAGATAATCCAATAATAAACGAATAATCAAACAATCAAGCAAATAATTCTAGACTACATATCAAAATCCGTTAGAATCCCATAATGGAGTTTAGTTCATTATTGAACCGAAAACCATTATGGGATTATAATAATGCATTGAAAATAAATATCATAACTTAGAGAGAAGATAGAATTGATCAAACCCAATTGCAGAATTCATTCCAAAGTGCTATCCAAATCTCTAACAATTTCTAGCAAAATGAAATGATTATTTATTTAATAACTGAATTCAAGAGAAGATGTAGAAAATCTTAAAATTATGCTCAAACCCTCTCTAGAAATTTAGTTCAAAACTTAGAACCTTCATTCTCCCATGAGAAATTGATAAAAACCCCAATTACGTCTGATGCCAACCGTAATAGTTTAGATAAGATTCCCCGTTCAAATTTCAAATTTAAAAATTAAGTCAACAAACTACATCAGATAACACGCGCGGTCACGCGTGATTGCAGTACAAAATGGGCGCGGGCGCGAGACTCCAGTGTGGGCGCGCGATGAATTTTCTTGTTTTAGGCGCGGTCGCGCGACTCCAGCGTGGGCGTGCGAGAAATGACTTGTCAAGCAGCGCGGCCACGTTGCTTCTGCCTGCTGCACTCTGATGTTCTACTGCTGTTGCTTGTTGTTCTGTTGTTCGTCCTTCATCTTGCCTTTCTACATAACATTCATTACTGCTCAGCTCTTCGTCTACACACGTTCCACTAGCCATGCCAGTGCTAGTCTCATGCCACCTTGCCAATGCCGAACTATGCCATTTCCTGCATTTCCATACCAAAGGAGTTCTAAATACGAGTTATGCAAAATAAACATAAAAATGCACTAAAAATATACCAAAATGTACTTGAGATGAGCATAATTCTCGTGAATTGATATCTAATAAGCAGATATAAAACCTACTTATCATAAGCTACAATGATCCATTTATGGATTGAAGCAAGCTTCTCGTAGGTGGAACATCCGTTTTGATGAGACAATCAAAGAGTTTGATTTTATCAAAAATGAGGATGAACCATGTGTGTGTACAAGAAGGTTAGTGGGAGCGTTGTTTCATTCCACGTATTATATGTTGATGATATATTACTGATAAGGAATGATATTCCTATGCTACAATCAATTAAAACCTGGTTATATAAACACTTCTCCATGAAGGACTTGGGAGAAGCATCCTATATTTTGGGGATAAAGGTCTATAGAGAAAGATCTAAAAGGATGCTTGGCTTGTCCCAAAGAACGTACATTGACTCGATGCTAAAGAGGTTTAGCATGGAAGATTCCAAAAGAGGCCTACTGCCAATGAGCCATAGAATAAATCTCTTTAAGAAACAGGCCCCAAAGACACCTAAGGAGAGAGACCGTATGAGTAAGATTCCTTATGCTTCGACAATAGGATCTATCATGTACGGTATAATATGTACTAGACTAGATTTCGCTCATGCACTTAGTGTAACAAGTACATATCAGTCAAATCCCGGAGAAGAACACTGGAAGGCAGTGAAAAATATCCTAAAGTACTCAAGAAGAACTAAGGATGTATTTCTTATCTACGGTGGGTTTGAATTAAAACTAGAGGGCTTCACAGGCTCAAGTTTTCAAACATACTAAGATGACAGTAAATCCATTTCGGGGTATGTAACCTTAAACGGTGGCGCAGTGAGTTAGAAGAATTCCAAACAGCAAACAGTTGCTGATTCAGTGACAGAGGCAGAGTACATAGCTGTAAGTGAAGCTGCAAAGGAAGCTGTTTGGATAAAGAAGTTCATTACCGAACTTGGTGTGGTTCCTAACATTACAGGACCAGTACCTTTATTCTGTGACAACACTGGAGCTGTTGTGCAGGATAAGGAACCCTGGTCTCATCAGAAATCTAAACATGTGTTGCGGTGGTTTCATTTGATCAAAGAGATCATTGAAAGAGGAGACGTCACCCTGGAGCGTGTGGACTCTCAAGACAATATTGCAGATCTATTTACTAAAGCGTTAACACAACAACAGTTCGATCGCCACTTAGAGAAGATGGGTATGAGATACCACGGCGATTGGCTTTTGTGCAAGTGGGAGATTGAAAGTAGTATGCATACAAGACAATCATGTATGATGATAAAGCATATACTTTGTAATCAATCTTATTTATTTATTAATAAAAGAATTATTTATTAAAGGCATTTAATTATCTACATGGTGCTGTTTTAATAATATGTGATAAACCTATAGTTTTAAGCAATGCTTTTAGAATCATGATGAGATCTAAATTCCTAGATAACTTAAAACTAAAATGTTCCAAATCAATGGATTACTAAAAAGGGGATTACTGAATCCGGATAGATTGGTACGTACATTGCTTATTCATTGGATGAGGATTATTGATCTCATGATCATTTATATGGAGACACTAAAACAAGTATGTAGGTGCTTATTAGAGAATAAGTTCACTGAACGTGACTCACTAAGGAATATCTAATGGAGTTTTATTTGCCTGTCAATAAGAATTCCTGTAGTGATAGTAGTACAAATGATCTTTAGACTTGAGATCATCATAGTATCTTATATATAATGAATTACACTTTGACTTATTCCTTAATACTCTTAGAGTATATCAAAGGGTATGCTTGGGTGTAATAAGTTCTATATGGAGATAATGAATGATCAATAAAGAATCTACCACTTTTAGTAAAAAAAAATAGAGAAATGTCCTATGTTATTCGATAAATGACAACCCAAGAATCCTTGGCCAAGGAGGAATGAAATTAGAAAGTAGTTTCTAATTTGTATTCACTAGGAGTTGTGCATTTATGAATCGAAATACTTATAATTAAATAAAATAAGACTTGACAGTAATTTCATGTCTTATATTTAATTGAAACATTGTATAGTAGAAGGATTGAATTGTATGGTAACTATTTACTCAAAGGTTCTTTATGATTAATGTTAAAATCTATATTATCTAGAAAGTAGTTGATCACTAGGGAGGCTTATCCCTATTGCAGAATAAATATTATTTATTTAAATAAATTAATAGTTTAATTTATTTATTTAAATAAGATTAAAATTGTTCTAATTGATTTATTCACAACCAGTTTAATATGGAGAACCTAAAGGGTCACACTATAAAAGGAAGAATACTTATTTAAGAAGTTAATGGAATAATCGTAATAATATGTTAAGTATATTTAATTTAATCTATGGTAATAGAATAAATTAAATACCTTAATATTTATTATTTAATATTTTGAAAATATTGAATATAAATTAATAAGATGAGTTTTATTAATATTATTACAATTATTATTATTTTAATTTCTGAAAGAGTTTAGGAATTAATTTAATATAAGTACTCGCATTTATTCCTAATAGGATTAGGAGGAAAAATTAGTTAAAGGAGTTTAATTAATTATCCATAATAAGATTAAGGAGCCCATTTAATTAAAAGAGTTTAATGAAATAAATAATACCTTATTTTAATTAAATAGGGTTACATTAATCTTTATAAGAGGAGTCTTATATCAGATATCAAAATATACGCAATTCAAATAGTTGGAGAGTACGCCCCTTTTTCTATAGAGGTAAGAAAAACTAGAGTTTGAGCCAATACACCCTTCTTCTTAAAAATTTTTCTTTCCTGGTGGATCACCTCTAGAGGCCATACACTTGGGTGGCTAACATTGATCAAAGGAAGGAATCTACTCGGAGATTCAAGGAGATCGCGGAGAAGTAGGAGGTGAGCTCGTACCTGTGAAAGCTCGTATCTACAAGGGTATGATTCTATAACTTCTTGTTCGTCATTTTAATTAATAATATACATAAAGGAAGATCTGGGTAATTGGTTTGTGAAAATTTTAAAATCTGATTTTTCTTTGCTTCCGCTATTTTGCAATTTGATTGCTACTTTGATTTTCACAAAACCTTACAGTCTCGTAGACAATATTCAAACTCAAATAGAGTCCTCATTACATTTATAATCACACTATTTCATAGAATAGTGAGGACTACTATAGCCACCAGCTTGGACCATCACTCCATTCCACGACTTGTCTCAGCTATATTCTCATTTCCTGAAGAGAACAATTAAAGTAAAGGGTGAGCTCAACTAGCCCAGTAAAAAATATAATGACTAAGATAATGCATAATTAATTATCGTTAGCCTTAAACAGTGATAAATTGATAGAATACAATAGACAACAAGTTTAACTGCAGCGGAACAAACAATCCGTTAGAAGAGTTTACTAGAAGAGCATGATATCTTCTTCTATGATTTAAAAGTTCATCATCAATATTTTATCGATGTAACACATCTCAATAAATAATCCACATCACATAATTATCCATGCACTACAGGTCAAGGAAATTCGTTATTATCACACCCACGAATTATCCATGCACTGCGGGCCAATGATATTCGTTAATATCACCAGTGGTCATGATCATGCCAACAACTGTCTATCAATACACTACGAGCCAATGAGGACTTTTACCACATCATTTGTAACATTATACGTCGTGATTATACCGATACATAGTCATAATCATACCAATTAATAGTCCATCTATGCACTACGGGTCAAAGATGACTTTTATCACAATATAAGCATGTGGATGATGACAATGATATAAGCATCAATCAAACAAAATCAAGAATAAATATTAAAGACTTTTAATTTATCCAGAGGTTAAAAATGTCCAAATTGTCAACTGCTTTGTGGAGTAAAATTCAAGAATAATATTCATGTATCAAAAATAATTTAGACAGAAAAGAAATAGACCCCATGAATAGTACTTCATGAATAGTAAGCTGTGAATAGTACCCCGACATGAAAAGATCAAAAGTTTATAAGAATGTTTAGAAAAATATTCTTGTGAAAGGACACTAGATATAGCGCAAATTTAAAGGATTTTATACTAATTTCAAGGAGCATAGAAGCAATACTTAACAAAATGAGTGTAGAATTCGGAATCTGAAACTAAATAATATTACTTACATACTACAGAGTATGGAAGAAAATCTTATTTCTTTCGAATATTGAACAAAAATAATATCCCTTACCTTAAAAGGAGAGTACTTCTGATTGGTATAGCGGTGCTATTCTTGAAAAAAATTTATACTATTTTCTACACTCAAAGTTTCTTTAAACTCTATAGATATACGCTTAATATTATAGAAGAATAATTCTCTGATTCTGGTGTGATTTTTATTTCTAAACTGAGCATCCTATTTATAGGAGAAGGGAATGGTCATATTTAAGAAAAATCACGGACGAACAGTAACCATATTCACGGGCACAATTCTTTGGCTGAAACTTTAAAAAATTTTAATTTTACTATTCTGCACTATGCACACACTATGTAGTACTATGCATAATAAAATAAAATATATTCTATTTTATATAAAAAAACAAAATTTATATTATATATATATATATATATATATATATATATATATATATATATATATATATATATATATATATATATAATAAAACAAAACTGAGAAAATTTTCTACCGACGATTTTAAAAATTGAGTAAGTAAGGGTCTATGTAATAAGCCAAACTTACAACAATTTTAATAACAATTTTTCATCATTAATATTATAACTCACAATATTAACAACCAGATCACCCAGGAAAGAGGGGGCTTTCCAATAAGGACTTCTCTTTATTGGCACCCAATTAGGTGACCAAACATCTTTCCTCGATAGAACTTTATAGACATCGTCAATAATGTAAATAATATTATGAATAACTTTGTCGTCTTAATTATTTATTTAATAATATAAAATACTATGATAATAATTGAATCAATAACGTGAGATACTATGCAGCAATTACTGTGACAATAATTGGATAAAACTGAGTGACTTCTCACGTATGCATCAATAATCAAAGATACTATACAATACCGTGTGCTACTGTGCAACCACGCGTATTACTGTACTTTTACCACCTGGTATTTCAACAGTTAACGGTAAATTTTTGTCGTTATTTTTATAAAAAGTTATCTCTGTCGTTTTCTAACTCCGACAGTAATTTCGTTGTGGGGTCCACCAATAATTTTGTCGTCGTATGAATATTTCCTGATAAAGCGAATATTCTCCGACTAAACGAATATTTAATGATAACTTGCTTACTTTGTAAAATTTGTAAATATTACCCACAACTATAATATTATATCAAATCCACACCTTATTATTCAAAATACCATTTAGAGAAAAAATAATTTTTATTCATAAAAGTTGGGGTCTTACAACGTCCCCTTCTTGTGAAATTTTGTCCTCAAAATTGGTGTACGTACCTGGTATGTCGAAGAGATGACGATACCTTGATTTCATTTCAGATTCTAACTCCCAAGTCATTTCCTTCTTATTTAAAATTGTAACAAGTACCTCTTCATACGTTAAATCTTCCGCAATCTCGTCTGTTTCTAATTCAATATTGTTGTTCGGGTCTTTCACATATTTACGTAGCATAGATATGTGAAAAATATTACGAACACGAGACATACTTGGCGATAAGGCGAGTCTATAGGCCACTGTTCTGAATCGGTCAAGGATTTCAAATGGGCCAATGAATCGAGGATTGAGCTTTCCTCTCTTTTCCACGGAGTAACTCTTTTTGTCGATCTTGTGAGGTTTTTTATGTTGTCGGATCATTTGAATCTTTTCCGTAGTCATGCGTACCAATTTTGGTCCCAACAACGTTGCTTCACCCACCTCGTCTCAATATACTAGAGAACAAAACTTGCGTCCAAACAACGCCTCGAATGGAGCCATGTCTATAGTTGCTTGATAACTGTTGTTGTAGGAGAATCCACTAATGGCAAGAACTTGTCCCAACTTCCTTTGAAGTCAAGGACACAGAGTCTTAATAGATCTTCTAGAGTTTGAATAGTCCTCTTTGACTGCCCGTCCGTCTAAGAATGATATACCGAACTGAATTGTAAATTCGTGCCCATAGCTTTTTGTAAACTAACCCAAAATCATGAAGTGAATCTTGGGTCTCGATCAAAAACTATGGATACTGGCATACCATGCAGTCTTACAATCTCATTTATGTATATACGAGCAAGACATTCAAGGGAATAAGTTTCTCGTATAGATAAGAAATGAGAAGACTTGGTTAGTCTATCGACAATGACCCAAATCGCATCTATGCCTTGTGAAACCTTGGGAAGGCCAGTAACGAAATCCATGGTAATGTACTTCCACTTCCATTTTTGAATTTCAAGAGGTTGCAATGGACCTTTTGGCACTTGATGCTCCGCCTTAACATGTTGGCAAGTTAGACACCTTGAGATAAACTCTGCTATCTCTCTCTTCAAATTGCTCTACCAAAATGTATATCGAAGATCACGATACATTTTAGTACTTCCAGGATGGATTGCAAACGGTGTGTTGTGCGCCTCCATCATTATTTTATACTTCAAATTAGAGTCGTTAGGTTCACAAAGTCTAGAGTTAACTTGAAGTATTCATTCTTCATCGATTCTTGCTTCCGGAATAGCACCTTCTTACACTTTCTTCCCCATAGGCATCAGCTCCAGGTCTGTACCTTGAGCAGCTTTAACATTATAGATTAAAGTCGGTTCTACTCGTATATTTTACATCATCACGTGGGTCCCTGGAGTCTTTAACTCTATCTTCATCCTTAATAAGTCATACCAAATGGGCCGTGCGTTGACAATATCGTACTCGTACCCGAATATGATCTTCTACTCAACGCGTAAGCTACCACGTTCGCTTTTCTAGGATGGTATTAAATGGTATGATCGTAATCTTTCAACAGCTCGAGCCAACGTCATTGTCGTATGTTGAGTTCCTTTTGGGTGAGAAAATATTTGAGGCTTTTATGATCCGTATACATCTCCACTTTGTCCCTATACATGTAATGTCTCTACATTTTAAGCGCGAAAACGACAGCTGCCAACTTTAGATCATGAGTAGGATAGTTATCGCGAGGCATAGGCTATGACTTTCCCATGTTACATTAGAACACATCCTAAACCTTTTCCTAAAGCATCGCTGTATATGACAAATCCCTCCAAACCAGATGGTATTATCAAAACATGTGCTGAAATGAGTCTCCTCTTGAGTTCTTAAAAACTCTTCTCACATTGCTCGCACAAACCGAATTTTGTATCTTTTCGAGTTAGCTGAGTTAACGAAGTGGCAATTTGAGAAGAACCTTCCACGAATCTCCGATAATAACCAGCTAAGCCCAGAAAGCTACGTACTTTGGTTATTGACTTAGGTTGCTCCCAGCTTTGTATTACTTCAATCTTCGCTGGGTCAACAAATATTCCATGATTCGATATCACATGCCCAAGGAATGCTACTTCCTCAAGTCAGAACTCGCATTTCCTCAACTTGGTGTATAGCTTGTTTTCACGAACTTTTAGAGTATTAGCCTCAAGTGTTACTCGTAATCTTCACGGCTTTTGGAGGATATGAGGATGTCATCAATAAAGACGACGACAAAATAATCTAAATATTCCTTGAATACTCGGGTCATCATATCCATGAAGGCAGCAAGAGCATTAGTAAATCCAAAAGACATGACTAGGAATTCGTAATGCCCGTACCAAGTTCCAAAAGCAGTCTTTGGAATGTCATCAATTTTAATCTTTAACTGATGATATTCAGAACGAAGATCTATCTTTGAAAAGAATTTGGCACCTTGCAACTTGTCAAACAATTCATCAATGCGAGGCAACGGGTACCTATTTTTGACGGTGACATGATTCAACTCTAGATAGTCAATACAAAGTCTCATTCTTCCATCTTTCTTCTTTACGAATAGAACAGGAGCACCCCAAGGAGACGTACTAGGACAAATAAAACTGATGTCTAACAATTCCTGCAGTTAGGTTTTTAACTCCTGAAGTTTAATAGGAGCCATTCGATATGGGGTTTTAGAAATGAGTTTTGTTCCAAGTTCAAGGTCAATACAAAACTCGATTTCACGCTCTAGGGGTAGGCCATGATGTTTTTCAGGGAATACATCAGAAAATTTTTTAACAATAGAAATATCATTCAAATCTGACGTATTTGTGTTTAAATTCGTGACATGGGCTAAGAAAGCTTGACATCCGTTTTTCAATAAACGAATGGCTTTATGACTTGATATGACAATGATTGACTTTAGTGGTTTGGTTGCTTGAATTCGCATATTAGGTTGGTTAGGAATATGAAAGCTAACAACCTTACGAAAATAATCAATTTTAGCATGATGAGTAGTTAACCAATCAATCCCTAAAATCACATCAAATGCAAGTATTTTAAAATAGATAAGATTGACAGGTAACGTGAGGTTGCCGATTTGAATCAAACAAAATTTATAAATAGTGGATGTAATGAAGGTTTCTTCCAACGGAGTTTCAACAAATAAGTCAAAGTCTAATTTCTCAAGAGTTAAATTTAAACGTTGAGCGCAAGTAGGAGAAATAAAAGAATGGGTAAAACTGGTATCAAATAAGGTCTAGACTTCACAAGAGTTTATGATTAGCTTACCCGTGATAACCTCCTTCGGGTTCCTCACTTTTTGGGAGGTCACGACAAACGCTCTCCATTGAACTACCGGCTTTGACTTGTCTGGGACGGCCTTTGGTGTCTCCATCCAAGCTGGACTTAACTTCATTACACGATAAAATAGGGCTACGTGACCTTCTCTTCCGTAATTGTAACACGCTTTGGGTTGCTGCGTATAGTTTGAACTGATGTGTCCCTCCCCTCCGCATTTGTAGCATACGACCAGTGGTCGTTCTCCTTCCTTAACAATGGCTATTGGTTTTGATGTCTTTCCATCATTATTGAATCTCCTCTTCTTGAAATTTCCACTTCTATTATATTAGTCAGGATTACCACCGAAGTGGTTATCATTTCTGGCATGTTGATTTTGTAACATTCCAGATTTTTAAATGTAAGTTATAAATATTTATTGGATGTGTTTATTATTGAATAAGTAATTGTTCAATTTGATTGAGTTTATTTAGTTAATTATTTATTTGCTAAATAATTAATGTGATTAGTTAATTATTTATTTGTTAAATAATTAAGGTGTTATGTGAATTGAGTTATGTGATTAAGCAATTTATTTAATTGTTATTACATAAAATGTGACAAATAACTATGTGATAAAGATTTATTAAAATAAATTAAAGTAATTTTAATTTAGTGTTGCCAAACAAGGTGTAAGTATATTAATCCTTTATTTTATAAATGGTTTGCCAAACAAGGCCTTATGACTTTGGAAATTCTTGTTAATTTTAAATTATATTATTAATAGAATAAAACAAATATATAAATAAAATATATTTATATTTATAAGATTATACGTTATATGTTTGGTAACTGATGAGAGTAAATAGGCTTATTATTGCTATATCAGTTTTGTTTTATTTTGACGCATACTTGTTAAGTGTTACGCTCCAGTTTTGCTTAGTCTAAAAAAAGTTTCAAAGAATTTGAGAGAGAGAAGTAGCAAAAGAAAGTTATCAGTGTTTAACAAAGATTGTCTAAAACAAAAGGTATGTACATAACTTAACCATAGCTATTTTACGCCATATATTTTATGTGAATTTATATTGTCTCGGTGTTTTTAATTTGACTGTAAGACGAAGTTCTTTGCAAACTTTCTAGAGTTCGAATGTTTTACTATTTGATTATGAAATCATGTGTATTAGTAGTAGATAACATATATATTGATGATTGTATGTTCAATAATGTATAGGTAAGTGTATGATAAATTACGTATACATGAAAAGAATTATTTTTTTACAGTAAACTTATATGCATGAATATGACTTTTGAAAGTTAATAAAAATTAGTATGTGATTATGTTAATTGAGACTCATGTGTAATCGGGTAAGAAATTAAGCAGAGCAAGGAATCAAATTTGGTTGATAACAGTGAAAATTTCGTTCACTGTACTTTAGATATCAACAATGGAGTTTTGAGTTTTAACCAAATATTATTTTAGTGATTTAAGTCTTTTAAATTTGTTGTTTAATTGTTGGAAATTAGTATATGGATAATTGTTAGCAATTATGTGTAGTTTATATTAGTTATACATGTTATTTGGGGCAAATTGTTATTACAAATTTAAGACAGTAGCTTTGGCTCTGTTCCTTTTTTTGGTTCTGTGAGTTTCGGCGTCCCAGTGTCAAAATTCACGCCCAGTGTCAAAATTCACGCCCCAGCGTCAAAATTCACGCCCCAACACCAAAAATAGGCCAGAAGTTCGCGTCCCGGCACTGGAATTCGCGCCCCGACGCCACTGTTCGTGCCCCAGCGCTGGAAAGTGGTCTGGGTCGGACAGTTTTGACCTCCTGTAGTAAAATGGCCATAACTTTCTCATAAGAACTCCGATTGAGTTGATTCAAGATGATCCGTAACGAGGACGAATAGACCTACAACTTTCATGCTTTAAGTTGTTTAATTTGAGGTCTGTAACAGTAGTTAAAATGGTCATCTTTAGGACTGTTGTGTATTTGAAGCCAATCGGATGGCGTCGGGATGCACGAATGCAAGTGCAACCCTTTGTGTATTAGTATAATTTAATGATAACATGTTGGACATGTAAATAGGATGTTGTATCAAGTTGTTAATGTGCATGTGGTGCAATGACATGATCACTTAAGTAGTTGTAATAAAGCTAAAAAGTAATGTTCATGAAAAGATGTGATGTTGTTTAAACTTAAACTTAGTTAGTAGCTATACTAAGAGTAATAAAGTAACTCATAAAGGTAATGTTAGTGTAACTAATGTGTATTGTCAATACATATGGTATGTGTAGGACTTGGGGTGAACGTGAATAGTAATTGTTTAACCTATGCACGATGCAAGTTCCCTAACCTTTGCTACTTTATTATTCAGTAAGGTTGTTTTTCACTGTTATGTTATACTTAAGCAAGTTTTCTAATTCTAAAGCTTTGTTATGCAAAATTCATATGCTATACTTTATTGAGTAAAGTATTTCCATTAAGCAACTTCATTGTATCCAGTTATTCATGATGATACAAGTTTCTCATCTCTGCACTTTAGTTGAGATAGTTATTATGATTATGCAAGTTTTCTTAACTCTAAACTTGTTACATTAGCATGCAAGTACCTTTAGTTTATCGTTCAAGCTATTATTTGTTGTGCATGCTTGATATTAAATTCTAAGATGTAACCTTAGCTTAATGTTATTCAAAGCAATGTATGATGTGTTATTCAATAGTTATGCTATTAGATTATCCCTAAAGCATTAACTTAGAACGAAATATTTATTCAGTTATGATTATTCAATAACATAGTGTTATTATCTTTTATTCAACTAATCCTTAGTTGATGTCCGTTGAACTCCAAATTTTCTTGAGTATCCAAACCAAACTATCTTTGGGGCGGACTTGTACTCAAAATACTGAGATGAACAACCCTATTTATAGGGGTTACGCTTAGTTTTGTACTTTGCGCTGAAATATTTGTATACAATACATGTACGAAGGGTTGATCCCCCTAAGTACCTTAAAGTCATTATGGTCGTATGACCGTAAAAGTTTAAGTTGAAAGATTACTTATAACTGTGGACAAGGTTCGTGGTCATTAGACCCTCAGTGAATGTTTAAAATGTTAATAGAACTCATTGTTTAGATCTATTGAGCCCCTGAATGGGCAAGGAATGTCTAAGATGTTAATATAATCTATTGTTCAGTTCTATTGAGCCCCCGAATGGGTAGAGAATGTAAAAGTTATTCATTGTTATTTCAAGTGAGCCTTGTTTGCTCACTCTTGTCTGTAAAATCCTTACAGCTACAGATGGAAAGGGTGACGTACCTAGCACCAGTAAATGGAAAGGGAAAGATGAACAAGTACTGAAGACTTGTAATAGTTTTGATAGTTTTATTATCAGACTTTGGTTTAAAGAATGTAATAAAGTTTTTTTAAATTTTTCCGCATGAATGATTGTATGTAAAGGTTAGATAACCTGGGAGATATTATTTTATGTAATTCTTGTATGGGCAGGTTCTATTATTCAATTTTATTTATGATTGGGTAGTTATAAATGAATGTTTTGATTACGTGAACACCAAATCTTGAGGTAATAAAGTACCGAGATTTGGGAGTGTCGCAGATTTCCTCCACGTTTGTTGTCACCGCCTCGATGACTGCTACCACTGGTATTATTGTTTTACTAGCTGCTATCTCTTGGTTGGGTTGACTCATTATCGTGCTCCAATAACTGAGCCCTATTGACATATGAATACAAGCAAAGTTTGTGAGAAATGAGGTCTTGACGTATTTCGGATTTCAAACCTCTTAGAAACATTCGTGTCATACGCTCCTCATTATCGACTAAATGGGATAACTCCGCAAACTTAGCCTCGTACTACGATACAATCATATTATTTTGCTCCAGCGTGATGAATTTTACCTCTTTCATGCGATGAATACTTTCAGGAGAGTACTTGTCGTTGAACAATTCTTGAAAGTTCTCCCAAGACATCTTCAGTGCAACAGGCTGAGTACGTTTTACAGATTTCCACCAATGATCTGCCTCTCCTCGCAACATGAAGGTGGCAAAGGGAACCTTTTGCTCCTCGGAGCATCCCAAGACATCAAATATTTTGGTGATCTACTTAATCTATGAATCCGCCTTAAGTGGTTCTGGCTTTTCCAAAAACTCCGGTGGTCCCAGCTCCTTGAATTGCATTGCGGTGACCAACCGTGAGTTGCCAGTGTTTCCATCTGTATTTTGCACATGAGTCTCTCTCGCCTGATGTTACATGAATTGCTGAAAGCCTCTAAACATCCCATCATTCATCATTTGGTCGGTGTTGTTGTTTACCTGAGGATTATTGCCTTCTTGATGCACATTATCCTGGTTATTGATCATCGGTGACTCAACGGTCTCATGTGCTCCATTGCTTATCTCAACATTTTCAGATGTCATTTTCAAACACTTCCACAAAAACAAGGGTTAATTGACATGCAATATATTATCCCTATATTCTGACCGACCAATTAAATAACAAATAAGCTTAGGTAGGTCATACTAGCGAATGATTTACCTGTCTCTCCCTTCCTAGTTCAAGCCTCACATCTCAGACAGGGATCATATCCCTAAGCTTTGATACCAACTGTGACGCCCCCAAAAAAGGTATACACAACCCATTCTGAGTCGCCAAATACATGGTACATAATTTAAATACAAACTTAATTATACAACTGTCGTGTAAAATACGACAAAACGTAGCTAAGAGTTTTAACGCGAATATTATCCCGTAGACAATATCCAAACTCAAATGAAGTCCTCATTACATTTATTATCACACTATTTCATAGAATAGTGAACTACTATAGCCATCAGCTTAGACCATCACTCCATTCCCTGACTATTCCCAACTATATTCTCATTTCTTGAAGAGAACAATGAAAGCAAAGGGTGAGCTCAACCAGCACAGTAAAGAATATTATGACTAAGATAATGTAGAATAAATTATCGTTAGCCTTCAACAGTGTTAAACTGATAGAATACAATAGACAACAAGTTTAACTGCAGCAGAACAAACAATCCATTAGACGAGTCAAGTAGAGCATGATATCTACTATTTTCTATGATTTAAAAGTTCATCAATAATATTTTATCGCTGTAACACAGCTCAATAAATAATCCACATCACCGAATTCTCCATGCACTATGGGCCAAGGATATTCGTTAGTATCATATCCATGCACTACGGGCCAAGTATATTCATTATTATCACATCCACGAATTATCCATGCACTACGGGCCAATGATATTCGTTAGTATCACTAGTGGTCATGATCATGCCAACAACTATCCATCAATGCACTACGGGCCAATAAGGACTTTTACCGCATTATTTGTAACATTATAGGTCATGATTATACCGATACATAGTCATAATCATTCCAATCAATAGTCCATCTATGCACTACGGGCCAAAGATGACTTTTCTCACAATATAAGCATGAGGATGATGACAATGATATAAGCATCAATCAAACGAAATCAAGGATAAATATTAAAGATTTTTAATTTATCCAGACTTTAAAAATGCTCAAATTGTCAACATGACAACTGCTTTACGGAGTAAAATTCAAGAATAATATGTACGTATCAAAAATAATTTGGACATAGTACCCCGTGAATAGTACTTCGTGAATAGTATCCTGTGAATAGCACCCCGACATGCAAAGATCAAAATTTTACAAGAATACTTAGAAAAATATTCTTGTGAAAAGATACTAGATGAAGCGCAAATTTCAAGGATATTCTACTATATTCAAGGAGTATAGAAGAAATACTTAACAAAATGAGTGTAAAATTCGGAATCTGAAACTAAATAATATTACTTACATACTACAGAGTGTGGAAGAAAATATTATTTTTTACGAATATTGAACAAATATAATATTCCTTACCTTAAAAGGAGAGTACTTCTGACTGGTATAGTAGAGATATTCTTGAAGAAAACTTATACTGTTTTCTACACTCAAAGCTTCCATAAACTCTAAACAAATACGCTCAATATTATAGAAGAAGAATTCACTTATTCTGGTGTAATTTTCATTTATGAATTGAACATCCTATTTATAGGAGAATGGAATGGTACTATTTAAGAAAAATCATGGAAGCACAATAACCATATTCACGGGCGCAATTCTTCGGCTGAAACTTTTAAAAATTTTAATTTTACTATGATGCACTATGCAACACTATGCACACTCTATGCAGTACTATGCATAATAAAATATAATATATTTTATTTTATATAAAAAACAAAATTGAGATAGCTTTCTACCGACAATTTTGAAAAATGAGTTCTTGGGAGTCCATGCAATAAGCCAAACTTACAACAAATACTTATAGTGTGTGCATTTTTAATAAAACACATTTTTATCTCAATTCACTTGGCTTTACAAAAAATATTTTTAATAACATTTTTTCATCATTAATATTATAACTCATAATATTAACAACTAGATCATTCCTAGAAAAGAGGGGGCTTTTCGATAAGGACTTCTCCTTATTGGCGCGCAATTGGGTGACCAAATCCCTTTCCTCGATAGAACTTTCTAGACATCGCCAACAATGCAAATAATAATATGAATAACTTTGTCGTCTCAATTATTGATTTAATAATATAAAATATTGTGATAATAATTGAATCAATAACGTGAGATACTACGCAGCAATTATTGTGGTAATAATTTAATAAAACTGAGTGACTTCTCACGTAAGCATCAATAATCAAAAATATTATACAATACCGTGTGCTACTATGCAGCCACGCGTATTACTGTACTTTTACCACCAGGTTTTTCAACAGTTAACGGTAAAATTTTTGCCGTTATTTTTATAAAAAGTTATTTCTGTCGTTTTCTAACTCTGACAGTAATTCCGTTGTGGGGTCCACCAATGGTTGTGACGTCGTACGAATATTCCCTGATAAAACGAATATTCTCCGACCAAATGAATATTTTATGACAACTTGCTTACTTTACAAAATTGGTAAATATTACAAATTATTCAAAATAACATTTAGAGAAAAAATAATCTTTATTCATAAAAGTTGGGGTCTTACATTCACCAACTTCGTCTCATCATAACAGAGTTCTGCATTTCCTGCCGTACAATATTTCGTAAGGCAGCATGCCAATACTTGCGTGATAACTATTATTATAGGCAAATTCAACCAACGGTAGATGATCATCCTAATTACCTTTAAAATCTATAACACATGTTCTAAGCATATCTTCCAACGTCTGGATTGTTCTCTCACTTTGTTCGTCGGTTTGAGGATGGTACGCTGTGCTCATTCTCAACTGTGTTCCCAAGCATTCTTGTAGTCATTTCCATAAATTTGATATGAAACATGGATCTCTATCTGATACAATAGATACCGGGACACCGTGTCTTGATACAATCTTTTTCACATACAGTTTTGCCAACCGATTTAGGTTAAATCAAATTTTGATTGGCAAAAAGTGTGCCGACTTCGTAAATCGACCGACAATCACCCAGATCTCATCATAACCTTGTTGAGTCATTGGAAGACCTACCACAAAATCCATTGTGATATGCTCCCATTTCAATTCAGGTATCTCTAACGGTTGCAACAATCCGCTTGGCCTTTGATGTTCAACTTTAACTTTCTAACACATTGAGCATTTTGCCACATATTCAACAACATCCTTTTTCATATTTGACCACCAGAAATGATGCCTGAGATCTTGGTACATTTTCATACTTCCAGGGTGAATCGAATATCGTGAATTATGAGCCTCTCTAAAAATTTCCTCTTTAATTTTTGGTACTAGCGGAACCCAAATTCTCTCTTCAAATCAAAGTAACCCTTCCGTATAAACTTTATATTTGTCTTTTTCACCTTTAGACACTTTTCATTTTATCTTTTCACAGTTTTCATCTTGAAGTTGTGCATTCCTTACCTTGTCCACAAAAATTGAATTACTCCCCACCTAGAATAATTTTTCATCTGATTTTGTCGAATATCTATTTTCCAGCTCCGTCTTGGCCATTCCTGCTACAAGCTTTTCCCGAGCAGTTAACATCATTAATTTCTCCCGACCCTTTCTACTTAAGGCATCAGTAATAACATTTACCTTTCCGGGATGATAAAGAATCTCGCAGTCATAGTCTTTAATCAACTCCAGCCATCTTCTCTGTCGCATATTCAAATCCTTCTGTGTAAAGATATACTTCAGACTTTTATGGTTTGTATACATCTCACACCTTTCTCCATAAAGATAGTGCCTCCAAATCTTCAGAGCAAACAACAATGTAGCCAACTCCAAATCATGAGCCGGATACCATTTCTCGTAATTCTTCAATAGATGTGATGCATACGCAATAACCCTGCCGTTCAGCATAAGCACACATCCTAGTCCTTTATACGATGCGTCTCTATATACCACAAAATTCCTTGTATCATCTGGCAATGACAACACAGGTGCTGAACTTAATCCCTTCTTTAATTTTTGGAAACTTTCCTCACACTTCTCCGTCCAAATAAACTTAACTGCCTTCCTAGTTAAATTTGTCAACAGAGTTGCGATCTTAGAAAAATCCTGAATAAAACGCCTGTCGTAACCCGCCAATCCCAAAAAACTTCTTACTTCTGACGGTGTCTTTGGCTGATACCATTTTATTACAGCTTCAACTTTTGATAGATCTACCGAGATTCCGTCTTTATCAATAATGTGCCCAAGAAATTGCACACGTTCTAACCAAAACTCACATTTCAAAAATTTTGCATACAACTTTTCTTTTCTTAATGTCTCCAACGTCACCCTTAAGTGTTCAATATGATCAATAAACACCACTACAAATTTATCAAAGAATGGTTTAAGCACCCTATTCATCAAATCCATGATCACTGCAGGTGCATTAATTAAACCAAATGAAATAACCAGAAACTCGTAATACTCATACCAAGTTCTGAATGTCGTTTTCGGTACATCCTCCTTCCTTACCTTCAACTGATGATATCCACTTCTTAAATCTATTTTTGAAAAGTACATAGCTCCCTTCAGTTGATCGAACAAGTCATCGATTCGTGGTAACGAATATTTATTTTCAATCGCGACCTTATTCAATTCCCTATAATCAATGTAGAGCCGCATTGATCCATCTTTCTTCTAAACAAATAGCACCGGCGCTCCCTATGGCAATACGCTCGGCTGGATATACTTATTGTCTAGTAATTCTTGCAACTGCATCATCAGCTCTTTCATCTCTACTGGGGCCATTCCATATGGGGTTTTAGATATCGAGGTCGTTCCTGGCTCTAGATCAATCACGAACTCAACCTCTCTATTCGGCAGAAGCCCAATCAAATCATTTCAAAATATATCTGTAAAATCTCTATTGACCAGTATCTCTTCCAATTTTGCAGTCTTCTTCTGAGTATCTACGATGTAGACTAAATATCCTACACATCCTTGTCTTAGTAACTTCTTGGCCCGCATCATCGTCTGACAACTCGCTTGTCTAGGCGACTTGTTACCACAAAACACCACCTTTGATGGAGTCATAAGGTTAACATATTTCTTTTGGCAATCAATTACTGCCCCGTAATTGAATAACCAATCCATTCCCAGTATAACATCAAATTCCCCAAGTTTAATCGGTATCAAATCCACCATCATCTCGTGGCCATATCCACCCTACAATTCTTGTATATAAACCTAACATGAATCACCTCCCTATTCTTAATCTCTATGCTTAAAGAAAAATCTAATTCTTCCTGAGGCAAATCAAAATCCTTAGCACAATCATTGGATATAAATGAATATGTAGCACCCGAATCAAAAAACACATAAGCATTAATACCATTGATCGAAATGATACCTGACACCACATCCTTTGACTGCATATCATCTTGCACGGTCATATTAAAAGTTTTGGCAGTAGGTCGATTTGATGACACTGGCCCAGTGATAGTCAACGTACCACTGCTATTGCTTCCCTTACCTCCACTTGAACCTTCCGCTGTCTTTCTAGGGCAATCACGAGCCATATGATCCTTCGACCCGCAAGTGAAATAAGCTTTCTTCTTTTGGCTAAAATAATTTGGCGCAATGTGACCCTCCTGGCCATAATTAAAACACATTCGCTTACCTTTCAGACACACACCAATGTGGTTCTTCCCACAAGTAGCACAAACTTCAAACTTCTTCTTTTGCTGACTTCCTTGTTGTTCTCCTGCATTTGGATTTTCATTCCACTTACTCTTCTGGTTATTACTTCCACTATTTCTTTCACCAGCATTGTTTTCACTCTCATTCTTCCTCCTCTTCTGTTCTTGATTATACTTGGTTAAGGCATCGCTTTCACCTTCCGCAATAATTGCCTTTTCTAGTACTGCTGCAAATGTGTTTAACTGAAACATTGAAACCTTACTATATAGCCAGGGCTTCAACCCATGTTCAAACCTTCTCGCCTTACGCTCATCTACATTGACTTGATACGGTACAAACCTTGCCAACTCATTAAACTTCGCAGCATACTCTGGTATAGACATGATTCCTTGCTTTAGTTCCAAGAATTAAACTTCCATCTGGTTCCGGGAACTCATCGAAAAGTACATCTCAAAAAATATTTCTTTGAACCTATCCCACACTATTATTCCTTGTCCCCCACGAACTTTATTCACCTGCCACCAATAATTAGGTTCAGATTTTAGCATAAACGTAGTGAAGGCGGTTTTTTGATCCTTATTGACCCTAGCAATGTCAAAAACCTTCTCCATTTCCATGATCCATGTTTGGGCTTTAACTTGATTTATAGACCCTTGAAACTCTGGCGGCCCAACTGCTTTGAAGTCCTTGAAAATCATGACTTGAGCTTACGACTGATTCGCAAGTGCTCCTGTTAACAAGGTCACGAACTGCTGAATCGGGTTAGTGTTGGCCTCGTTATTATTATTGTTAGTAGACCCCTCAGGAGGTGGTTGTTGGCGTGGTTGTCTTCTTATAGGAGGCATTTTCTATTTAAGATACACGCTTATTATATCACCACTCAATTTCTTAAATATTTAAGGTTTAACTTAAACAATTTAAGATTAAAGCTTAACTTATAACATTTTAATAATCTTCAATATCTTATTTATTTATAACTTCCAAAATATAGTAAGGATAACATCTCTACTATCTACATCAACTTTCCTGAACTTGAAAAGTTTCAGGATCACATGCTCATTGTACCCCATTATTTATCTCAAAATATAGGATTTACAATTTATTTAACACATATTTAATCCCATAACTTATTACTCTTCTTATTTTGGCATATTAAGACGTCGAGAAGCTTCTCTATGCTCTTCTTCCATGATACGAAACATTGTTCTACGATCCATCATATACTATGGCAAGTCTTTAAACTGAGATGGGTAATAAAAGACTCGGTCCTGGGCCATATCAATTACAAAATGAAAAGCATAATTCATTTCATTCATCTTGGCCTTCTTCGTCTGAACCTTGTCTTCAGCACGATCTGCACGCTGAGCAGCCTTCATTCAAGCGTTTTCTGCTCTCGCACACTTAGCTGACTCCTCCTTCAAATAATTTTTAGCTTCTCAACTTCAGTCTTCATCTTTTCATTCTTAGCCAATAGCTCCTCTTGATGACCTTCTATGTGCACTAGGTTCCATTTCGCGTTCCCAAAACGTGTGTCGAGTTCCTTAATCTCCAAATCCTTCTGCTCTATAGTGGCCTGACGAATATCAGCCAGCTCATTCAGCTCCTCAACCTTAGCCTGTAATTCTATACTACGGCCATACAATTCATTATACATCTCAGCTGATATGGAGTTTGGTGAAAACTCCACAGGATCCTCTTCCTCGTCTTCCACCTCTATTTCCTCAGAGTCCTCCTCCTCTGGATCAGACACAGGCTCATTCTTTTGTCCCTCAACAATGACCAACAGAGAAGGCTCCCTGTGAATCAACTACTCCTGAACAACATGGACATATCGGGGCTCCTCATCTCCAGGCACCCGAGGTATCTCCTCTCTAGCTTAATAGGATCCTTCCACATTAGACATCCTGACAACAAAATACCTTAAGTTTTATTTACTACGTGACACTCTTCGATACTCGTGAGCACATAAGTTATCAAAACATAATCTTTAATGAATTAGGGAATTCATTCCTTAGAACTCGATAAGAGTTATCAGCACTATGTTTTTTATCTCCTTAAATGTTACTTTCTAAGGTTTTCCCCCACCTAAGGTTTATAACCTAAGGCTTTGATACCAACTTGTGACACCCCCAAATTCGGGTACTTCATTCCCACAGGATTTGGTGCTCACTATCCAAAACAATTACATCTAACTACTCATAATCAAGGATAAAGACATAACTTAAATATCTTAAACAATAATCCTTCCCATTTAAGGGTTACATCAACTTAAAACAAATCCTAGGCAATCTAACCTTAAATTATTACCTAAATCTATGGAATACATCTTATAATTAAATAAGTCTCATAATAGAGATTCCATTAAATAAAATCAAGCAAGTCTTCATCATTTGGACATCTTGCCCTTGCCCTTGCTAGTAGACGGCTCGTCAACTTTCTCAACTTTAGCTGTAATGTTGTATGCAAGAGTGAGCAAACAATTGCTCATAAATATAATGATGACAATAGCAATATCATAGGAGTAATCAATGAATAATGAATAATAAAGAACCCGTTCTTTGAATCAAGATTAAAAAATATGACGAACGAGAATTTTGTAATTTAATTTTAATATTTATTGAGTTAAATAAATATTTTTCAATGATTTAATTATTGGATTAAATAATTAATTGATGCAATTGTGGTAGATTAATTTAATTATATGTGTTACATTTATTAAATTAATGTAGAGAATTTTTATTATCAAAGTTTGTAATTATGTGAGCTTAATGAATTAAATGAATTATTTAATTAAGCATGATGTTACTTTAATTAATTTAATTATTAATTAGAGATTTAATAAATTGACATTATTAATTAATGAGAAAATTAATTATATGATTATGTGAATTTATGATAGATTATCATATGTTATTTAATTAATTTAAATAAGATAATTGAATTGAGTGTGACATGAATTAAACTATATGATAAAAGGTTTTATTAAAATAATAAGCTTTGAACTTAGTTGCTAGCCAAACATGGCACTATGGGAGTTGAGGGCAGTTACCCATGACTGGGTAACTGACCACCAACGCGTCTTCTCTTTTTAACAATACGTACTCTCTTTTCTTCATAATTTGCCTAAGTCTGATAAGCATCACAGAGAGAATTCAGGGAGAAATTAAGAGTTTTGAGGGTGTGATTGAAGAAAAGTTTGAGAAGAGTTACAATTCATTGTTTAACATTACACTTCTCTAAACCCAATTTTACTTTTACTTATTTAAGTTTTTATGCAAATGGTTTTCAAGTACTGTAAAGCCTTTATGATGGGAATTTATAAGGCTTATGTGAGTATTTTCAAATCGTGTTTAATTATATATATTTTCACAAACCATGTCATCTGTTTTATTAAAATATATGTCGTATATGTTTTTCCAAATTACAGAGTTTGGGTTTGGCATTATGGCCAAACATGTTATATTTTGTGTAATGATCGTATATTATCTCAAAATTTTACACTTGTATATTGTTGTGCATGTTAACACGAAGAAATCAAGCCTTAAATGAATGGATTTTGTGTTATAACGAATTCGTAGTGTTAAATTTATGATTTTGTTCATTAACTTCAAGAACTTTAAGAACAGCCCATTTTACATGATTTAATTCTGTGATTAAGTGTTTTAAATGGTTAAAATCACTTTATATATGTTGGGTTATGATTATACATGAATTATAACATATGGGTATGTCTGAATTCGTGTTGTAATATTTAAAATTGAAATTTTTGGCTGTGTTCTGCAATTTTCGCGAATTGCAAAACTGTTTCTGGCTTGCCGCGCCACGGCGCCAGTCCAATGCTTTAAGCCCAGCGCCGCAGCGTCACCATGCCGCAGCGCCCGAAGTCCAGCCGCAGCGCCACGACGCTGCAGCTCCATGTGTCCGGCCGCAGCGCCACGGCGCCGCAACGTGAATCCTTAGTTCAATAGTGGCGCCGCAGCGCCACTCCCCAGAAAATTCAGAAATGTATTTTGAAAATGTTTAAGTCTAACAATGTGTTAGTGGATTAATGTAATGAGCATGTAAACATGTTAGAGGTATAATGTGATATTAAAATTGATGTTTAACATGTAAATAACATAATTACATGTGGATTTAATTGTTGAATACATATTAGATTGTCATTCATGAAGCAATATTATGTGACAGTAAATGTGATAAATTGACTACGTATAGTCAATAATTAAAGTAGACAACGAGAATGAGTTTATGTTGATTAGTTAATTTATAATTAACTGGTATTGTGTATATGAATGGTATGTAGGATTTAATTCAAAGAACGTGCTTAGTTAAAGTGTAATCTACGCACGAGACAAGTTTCCTAAACTTAAACTCTTAAATTTGAGCAAGTTTCCTAACCCTACTTGTCATTATTGTTCAAGTTTATTATTTATCTCGAGTAAATTATCAATTCTATTATTCAAGTTCAAATGTTATATTAAAGATTGATTATCTTTTCAAAGTATGATTCAGTTATACAATAATTGTCCTATTGTATACGTTTTGAGATTATTATAATTCAAATTGAATATCATTATTGTTGAACCTTATTAGACTAGTGAACCCTTAATGATTCAACTAGTCCATAGTTGATGAGCGTTCTAAATTTCAGAACCCTTGAAGAATTATCCAAACCAAACTTCCTTTGGTGCGGACTCGAATGTTAAACTGAGATGAACAACCCTGTATAGGGGATTATTTACGCTTTAGCGTTAAGATATTGTGCACAGTATGGTACTAAGGGCTGATCCCCCTAAGTACGAGAAGAAGGTCCATAGTCTTATGACTGTTAAAGGTTTCAAGTATAACCCTTGTTAACCTAGGACATAGTTCAAGGACTTATGACCCTCAGAATTCTTTTGATTCTTGTTATTCACTCTTGATTCAAAAGTTGAGCTTTTATTCAGAGGTCTTTGATTTATTCGCATGTTGTTATATTGTTATTTCATTTTCATACTTGTGGGCATTTGTGCTCACTCTTGCTTAATAATAACATTGCAGTTTAGAACGAAAGAGCTGACGAACCTTCCACTAGTAAGGGCAAGGGCAAAGTTAGCAAATGATGGAGACTTGCTATTTTATATGATGTATTTGTTTAAGACTTATTTATTTATAATTCCGCACAGATGTTTAAGGTTAGTTTAACCTGTGATTGTATTATTATTCAGATGTTGTAACCCTTAAGGGAAAGATTTTATTTCTATTATTGCATGGTTTGCATTATTATGGGTAGATAGATAGATGATATTTGTATCGTGAACACCAAATCCTGTGAAACTGGAAGTACCGGATTTGGGGGTGTCACAAAAAACAAGTTAGAGATTTATATCTGAGGGTCTCAAGACCATGAACTATGTCTCAGGTTACTAAAAATTTCTACCTCAACCTTTAACAGTCATTAGACTATACGGACCTTTCCTTTCGTACTTAGGGGGGTCAGCCCTTTCGTACCATGTATTGTGCACAAACATCTAAACGCTAATGCGTACAATAATCCCATATATTAGGGTTCTTCATCTCTATTTAACTTAGGATTTCCTCACTAAAGAAAGTTTAGTTCAGATTAGATTTAACAATGGTTCTAGAATTTTAGAACGCTCATCAATAATGGACTAGTTAAATCAATAAAGGTTCACTAGCCATTCGAAGTTTGATAAAATAACTAGGTATTGAGTGACCATATTTAAAATCAAGAATGGAATCACACCAATATATTGTTGAATAAAACATTGTATATCCAATAGACTATCTTAAGAGGAATTAGAGAGTCTCGTACAGAATAATGAACATTTCAAACTTTGAAATAATAAGAAACAATGATTAGAAACTTGCTCAATATGAATAAACAACTTGAGCCATCTTAATCAAACAATATCAAGTTCAAGATTAGGAAATTTTCTTAGTGAAAAGTATGATTTAGATACTTGAATAACAATAATAAACAAGATAGGATAAAGACCTTGCTCTTCATAAAGAAATAAGGTTTAGGAACTTACCTCGTGTGTAAGCTGTACAACTATAACACACATTCGTCAAACCCCTACATATATTATTAGAATCGCATTACCAAATAGTTACACTAACATTAACCCTATATATTTTAGTTCTCATTTAAATCCAATTCGTTAACATAATTTAAATTCTGACTTTTAAATTAACATCACGTCACCAACCTGAAATCATAAGGCTATCTTAGAAATGTAACCTTTAAACCACATCTCAAGACTTAAACAAATAGCAAGTTAAAGTTTTTCATAACTTAATAACTTTTCAATTTGAAATCATTGAATACATGTTTACAATCAATTATAGAACCTCATTACATGTTTAACACATTATCATGCATCTTAGACTAGGTTAGGCCAACATGATATGAATTGAAAACTAAAAAAAATAATTTGTTTTTACTTAGGGGAGGGCGCAGCTGCGCTACCCCAAGCCTTGGCACCGGCGCAATTGCGTTGGTGCTCAATACCCAGAATGCTCAGCAGGCGTAGCTACGCTGTTTTTGCCTTTGGTACCGGTGCAACTGCGCCGGTCCGCAGATAAAAAATGCAGACTGCATACCCTACTTCACAGTTCACTCCCAAACAACCCAATTTTCCTAATTAAGCAGAAATTTAACATATCCAGAAGCTATAAATTTATTAACAACACCACTAAGCATGCATATCATGATTCTAACAATATAAACATCATACACAATCTATTTTAAAGGATTAAAACCATATTTTTACTAATTTTCTTCATATTTAAACATGTTTAACGAATTCAATCAATAACCAAATTAGTCCATTACACATGCATTATTTTCGTTTCTTGACATATTAACACAATCCATAACCAATTTACAGGTTACCATATAATTCAAACCTAAATTTTTAACTCTAAAATCAACCTTTTAATTCATATTCAACCAAAAACAAATTTATTCTTCTTAAACATGAGTTCACCTGAATTTAATACTCCAAAATCATTTGTAAAGCACCTATAACATACATAACAACCATTCTAACAAATCATCAACCAAATTTTCATTTATTTCCAAAAGAAAACTCAAGAACACAAAAATCTTTATTCTAAAACATAATTCCATTAATTTTCTTATTGAAAATCATTTATAGATGATAACCAATGGATTACATAAACTAATTAACACTTATAATTCAAATTCACACAAATTCTATATTAAAAATTAAGGACATGAAGTTAGGTTTTATACCTTCAATTCTTGATTACTCTTAACAAAGATGATAGAAAATTATTTGTTAAAGCTCCCCCATCTCTCTTGATACTCCAATTTTGTGACGCCCCCAAAATTAGGTATACATCACCCATCTTGGGTCGTCAGATACATAGTACAGAATACAAATACAACTTACTAATACAACTGTCGTGTACAATACGACAAAACATAAACTGTGAGTTTGAATACAAATATTATCTTCTAGAGAGTATTCATACTCAAAAGGAGTCTTCATTACATTTATTAACACACTATTACATAGAATAGTGAGGACTACTAACTAATGCTATCATTCGGACCATCACTCCGTTCCCCGACTTGCCCCAGCTACGTTCTCATTTCCTGAGGAGAACAGTGAAAGAAAGGGTGAGCTCAACTAGCCCAGTAAGAAATATTATGACTAAGATAATGCAGAATAAATTATCATTAGCCTTCAACAATGTTAAACTGATAAAATATAATAGACATCAAGTTTAACTGTAGCGGAACAAGCAATCCATTAAGAGAGTCAAGTAGAAAATAAACTCTACTATCTTTTCTGATTTAAAAGATTTTTCAACACTGTGCTCGCTGGGACTCAGCTTAATAAAATAATCCACATCATCGAATTACCCCTGCACTATGGCCAAGGATATTCGTATATTTATTAATGGTCATGATCATGCCAACAACTGTCCATCAATGCACTACGGGCCAATGAGGACTTTTACCACATCATTTGTAACATTACGGTCATGATTATACCGAATAATCCCTGGTCATAATCATACCAAGTCCATCTATACACTACAGGCCACAGATGACTTTCAACATTTTATAAACATGAGGATGATGACAATGATATAAGAATTCAATAAAACAAGTTCAAGAATTAATTTATCCAAGAATTAACAACGTCCAAATTGTCAACATGATACTGCTTTGTGGAGTAAAATTCAAGAATGCTTAGAAGAATATTTTCATGAAAAGATACTGGATGAAACGCAATTATCAAGGATATTCCACAAATTTCATGGAGTATAGAAGTTAAAACTTAACCAACTGAGTATAATAAAGAATGGAATAACAAAAGAAATCACCATGCATGCGATAGACCGCACAGACAGGTTATTCCAACAGAATAATAAATAATGGAACCAGGTCCGGCGTAAACGCACAGACATGATATTCCAACAGAATAATAATAAAGGTGGAACCAGGTCCGGCGTAAACGCACAGACAGGATATTCCGACAGAATAATAAATAATGGAACCAGGTCCGGCGTAAACGCACAGACATGATATTCCGACAGAATAATAAATAATGGAACCAGGTCCGGTGTAAAACACACAGACAGGATATTCCAACAGAATAATAGAAGAATATCACCAAGTATAGGGTAGACCACGTATACTGGTTATTCCAACAGAATAATAAAGAATGGAATAACAGAAGTTCTCTTCATGAATATAAAAGAAATAATATTCCTTACCTTAAAAGAACTGGATATTGGAAAAGTGAAGTAGCAGAATACTTTTATTCTCTCTCTCTTATTCTCTCTATACTTTCTCTCTCTATAGCTTCAATGAATTCGTGAAAAATAATGAAGCCCTAGGCCTCAATTTATAAAAAAACTGAGGGTGACTCTTGGTCTTAACGAAGGGTCAAATGACTCTTGGTCTTAACGAAGGGTCAAATGACTCTTGGTAATATTGAAGGGACAACTACTATTGACGAAAGTAATTAGTATTGACCAAGGTAAATACTATTGACGAAGGTAATTACTATTGACCAAGGTAAATACTATTGACGACGGTAATTACTATTGACGAAGAGACTCTTAGATGATGACATATGGCCCCCCATAAAAATAACCAAACTTACCACAACGTCTCAATTATTGATTTAATACTATAACATATTATACAGATGATACTATGACAATAATTTAAGAGATATGATGCAGCAATTACTGTAGCAATAATTGAGTATAGCTGAGTGACTTCTCACGTAAGCATCAATAATCAATACCGTGTGCTACTATGCAACCACGCGTATTACTGTACTTTTACTACCGGGTAGTTCAACAGTTTTAATGATTTTAACGGTAACACCTCAGCCGTTATTTTTATAGAAAGATAATTTTGTCGTTTTCTAACTACGACTATACTTCTGTTGTGGGGTCCACCAATGATTGTGCCGTCGTACGAATATTCCCCGATAAAAAGAATATTCCCCGACCAAACGAATATTTTATAACAACTTGCTTGCTTTGCAAAATTTATAAATAATACCCACAACTATAATATTATATCAAATCCACACCATAATTATTTCGAGAAAATTAAATATTTATTCATAAAATCTGGGGTCTCACAATCTCCCCTCTTTATGGAATTTCGCCCTCGAAATTTACGTACATACCTGGTATGCCGAACAGGTGAGGATATATTGACTTCACTTCAAATTCTAACTCTTGAGGTATAACCTTTGAGCGTCGAATATGATCCTTCTTATCCAAGATGTTAACACGTATCTCTTCATACGTTAAATCTTTCGCTATCTCGTCCGGTTCTAAATTAATAATGTGGTTCGGGTCGTCCACATATTTACGTAACATCGATACGTAAAAAAAATGTTCTGAACACGCAACATACTTGGCGGTAAAATGAGTCTATAGGCCACAGTTCCTACTTCATCGAGGATTTCAAATGGGCCAATTAAATCGAGAGTTGAGATTTCCTCTCTTCGTCGATTCTTGCTTCTAGAATAACGCCCTCTTGAACCTTCTTCTTCACATTTATCAGCTCTGAGTATGTAGTTTGAGCAGCTTTACCTTTATTGATTAAAATCGATTTTAATCATATATTCGTTATCTTCACGTGGGTTCGTATATTCACACTTGTAACCGCATACGATCTTCTACTCAACGCATCAGCTACCACGTCCGCTTTTCCACGATGGTATGGTATGATCATAATCTTTAACAGCTCGAGCCAACGTCTTTGGCGCATGTTACGTTCGCTTTAGTTGAATAAATATTTGAGGGTTTAAGAAATGAGTTTTGTACTGGGGTCAATACAAAATTCGATTTCACGCTCTAGGGGTAAGCTATGAAGTCTTCAAGAATACGTCAGGAAATTTATTAACAATAGAAATATCGTTCAAAATTGTGACCCTAATCCAAGGCTTGGATTGCACGTCACATTGATACCTATCAACTTGTCATCGTCATTCACGACGTCGCCTACAGAAAGTCTGGCTTCGGTGCATTCCACACAAGGAAGTCATCAGCGAAAGGATCAGGGCTCTTTATTTATGGCTTGATATGATAATGATTGACTTTAGTGGTTTGGTTGCTTGAATTCGCATAACAAGTTGGTTAGGAATATGAAAGCTAATAACCTTACGAAAAGCATGATGAGCAGTTAACCAATCGTTTCCAAAAATCATATCAATGCAAGTATTTTCAAAGAGATAAGATCAACAGGTAACGTGAAAGTGTTGATTTGAACAAGATTTATAAATAGTGGAGATAACAAAGGTTTCTCTCAATGGAATTTCAACAGAGAAATCAAAGTCTAACTTTTCCGGAGTTAAGTTCAAATATTGAACACAACTAGGTGAAATAAAAGAGTGAGTAGAACCGGTATCTAACACGGTATAGACTTCGCAAGAGTTTATGACTAACATACCCGTGATAATTTTATTCAGGTTCCTCGTCACGAAAAAAAATGCTCTCTCTTAAACTACTGGCTTTGGCTTGTCTGGGACATCCTTTGGTGCCTCCATCCTAGCTGAACTTGTCTTCGGTGAACGACAAAATCGGCCTAGGTGACCTTCTCTTCCATAATTATAGTATGCTTTGGATGGCATCGCGCAGTTTGGACTGATGTGTCCCTCCCGTCCGCATTTGAAGCATATGATAGGTGGTCGTTCTCCTTCCTTAACAACGGGTGCTGGTGCTGACGTCTTTCCATCATTGTTGAATTTCTTCTTCTTGAAATGTCCATTCTTATTGTTTTGACCATGATTACCATTGAAGTGGTTACCATTTTTGGTATGTTGATTCCCTCCATGCACCGCTTTGATGACTGCTCTCACTAGTATTATCATTTTGCCGGCTGCTCTCTTTTGGTTTCGTTGACTCGTTATCGCGCTCCACTAACTGAGCCCTATTCACAACATCTGAATACAAACACGATTTATGAGAAATAAGATGTTAACGTATCTCAGGTTTCAAACCTCGTAAAAACATTCGCGTCATTCGCTCTTCACTATCCACCAAGTGGAACGCAAACCGGGACAACTCAGCAAACTTGGCTTCGTACTGCGACACGGTCATGTTGTTTTACTCCAACTTGATAAATTCCACCTCCTTCATGTGACGAATACTTTCAGGAAAGTATTTGTCGTTGAACAGCTCTTGGAACTTCTCCCAAGACATCTTCAGTGCGGCAGGTTGAGTACGCTTAATCGATTCCCACCAGTAATCTGCCTCTCCTCGCAACATAAAGACGACAAAGGGAACCTTTTGCTCCTCGGAGCATCCCAAGACATCAAAATATCTTGGTAATCTGCTTTATCCATGTTTCCGCTATAAGTGGTTTTTGCTCTCCCTTAAACTCTGGTGGTCCCAGCTCCTTGAACTGTTTAGCGGTGACCAACCGTGGGTTGTCATTGTTTCCTCCTTCATTTTGGATAGGAGCCGCTCTCGCCCGTTGTTGATGAATTGCTCCTTGAACTGCTTAGCGGTGACCGTCCGAGAGTTATTTTGTTGTTGCATGAATTGCAAAAAGTCTCTGACCATCCCATCATTCACCATTTCATCGGTGTTATTATTTTCGTGAGGATTATTGTCCTCTGGTTGCACATTACCCTGAACATTGATCGTTGGTGATTCAATGGTCTCATGTGCTTCATTGTTTATCTCAACATTTTCGGATGCCATTTGCAAATACTGCAACAAAACAAGGGTTAATTAACATATAACATATTATCCATATACTTTGACCGACCAATTAAATACCAAATAAACTTAGGTAGGTCATACTAGCGAAGGAATTCCCCGTCTCTCCCCTCCTAGTTCTATTCTCACATCCTAGCCAGGGATCATATCCCTAAGCTTTGATACCAACTGTGATGCCCCCAAAATCAGGTATACATCACCCATCTTGGGTCGTCAGATACATAGTACAGAATACAAATACAACTTACTAATACAACTGTCGTGTACAATACGACAAAACATAAACTGTGAGTTTGAATACAAATATTATCTTATAGAGAGTATTCATACTCAAAAGGAGTTCTCATTACATTTATTAACACACTATTACATAGAATAGTGAGAACTACTAACTAATACTATCATTCGGACCATCACTCCGTTCCCCGACTTGCCCCAGCTACGTTCTCATTTCCTGAAGAGAACAGTGAAAGAAAGGGTGAGCTCAACTAGCCCAGTAAGAAATATTATGACTAAGATAATGCAGAATAAATTATCATTAGCCTTCAACAATGTTAAACTGATAAAATATAATAGACATCAAGTTTAACTGTAGCGGAACAAGCAATCCATTAAGAGAGTCAAGTAGAAAATAAACTCTACTATCTTTTATGATTTAAAAGATTTTTCAACACTGTGCGCTGGGACTCAGCTTAATAAAATAATCCACATCATCGAATCACCCCTGCACTATGGCCAAGGATATTCGTATATTTATTAATGGTCATGATCATGCCAACAACTGTCCATCAATGCACTACGGGCCAATGAGGACTTTTACCACATCATTTGTAACATTACGGTCATGATTATACCGAATAATCCCTGGTTATAATCATACCAAGTCCATCTATGCACTACAGGCCACAGATGACTTTCAACATTTTATAAACATGAGGATGATGACAATGATATAAGAATTCAATAAAACAAGTTCAAGAATTAATTTATCCAAGAATTAACAACGTCCAAATTGTCAACATGATACTGCTTTGTGGAGTAAAATTCAAGAATGCTTAGAAGAATATTTTCATGAAAAGATACTGGATGAAACGCAATTATCAAGGATATTCCACAAATTTCATGGAGTATAGAAGTCAAAACTTAACCAACTGAGTATAATAAAGAATGGAATAACAAAAGAAATCACCATGCATGCGATAGACCGCACAGACAGGTTATTCCAACAGAATAATAAATAATGGAACCAGGTCCGGCATAAACGCACAGACAGGATATTCCAACAGAATAATAATAAAGGTGGAACCAGGTCCGGCGTAAACGCACAGACAGGATATTCCGACAGAATAATAAATAATGGAACCAGGTCCGGCGTAAACGCACAGACATGATATTCCGACAGAATAATAAATAATGGAACCAGGTCCGGTGTAAAACACACAGACAGGATATTCCAACAGAATAATAGAAGAATATCACCAAGTATAGGGTAGACCGCGTATACTGGTTATTCCAACAGAATAATAAAGAATGGAATAACAGAAGTTCTCTTCATGAATATAAAAGAAATAATATTCCCTACCTTAAAAGAACTGGATATTGGAAAAGTGAAGTAGCAGAATACTTTTATTCTCTCTCTCTTATTCTCTATATACTTTTTTTCTCTATAGCTTGAATGAATTCGTGAAAAATAATGAAGCCCTAGGCCTCTATTTATAGAAAAACTGAGGGTGACTCTTGGTCTTAACGAATGGTCAAATGACTCTTGGTCTTAACGAAGGGTCAAATGACTCTTGGTAATATTGAAGGGACAACTACTATTGACGAAAGTAATTACTATTGACCAAGGTAAATACTATTGACGAAGGTAATTACTATTGATCAAGGTAAATACTATTGACGACGGTAATTACTATTGACGACGGTAATTACTATTGACGAAGAGACTCTTAGATGATGACATATGGCCCCCCATAAAAATAACCAAACTTACCATAACGTCTCAATTATTGATTTAATAATATAACATATTATACAGATGATACTATGACAATAATTTAAGAGATATGATGCAGCAATTACTGTAGCAATAATTGAGTATAGCTGAGTGACTTCTCACGTAAGCATCAATAATCAATACCGTGTGCTACTATGCAACCACGCGTATTACTGTACTTTTACTACCGGGTAGTTCAACAGTTTTAACGGTTTTAACGGTAACACCTCAGCCGTTATTTTTATAGAAAGATAATTTTGTCGTTTTCTAACTACGACTATACTTCTGTTGTGGGGTCCACCAATGATTGTGCCGTCGTACGAATATTCCCCGACAAAAAGAATATTCCCTGACCAAACGAATATTTTATAACAACTTGCTTACTTTACAAAATTTATAAATAATACCCACAACTATAATATTATATCAAATCCACACCATAATTATTTCGAGAAAATTAAATATTTATTCATAAAATCTGGGGTCTCACAAATTTCCAGAGAATTCCCTTCTCCAACACTCAAGTTCTATGTATTACTCTTTAACTCTATGTGTTTTCATCCTCTTACTCTAAGTCTTTAGAACACAATGCATAAAACTAAACTGATATACATATAACACACGTACACATCAGTTAAAAAGACTAACAGGCATATCAGTTAAATTATGCCAAAAGCCACAAGGCTTTGTTTGCCTTGCACACTAAAACTCCCACTCAATTTAATTTTATATCTTTCTTATCACATAGTTCCCTTGTCACACCGTTATTTAGTTAATTAAACCAAGTCAAATTTTACACTTAACTTATAATTACAATTATAATTTATATTATAATTATATTTATGCTTAACAAATTATTATATATCTAATTTAATTATTAAATTAAACTAGAACATCAGCACTACACAACATTATTATTATTAAAAACAATTAATTTAATTTAATTATTTCATTAAACATTAAACAATTTATTTAATTTAATTATTTCATTAAATTACATCTCCAGTCCATAAAATCATTATTCATTAATTATATTATTATAACACACTTTAACTAAATTATTGCACAATAATTCCATCAAATATTTATTTATCTCAACAAAAAAATCAACTCAAATATTTATTTAATTCAATAAATATTAAAAATTAATTACAAAATTCTCGTTCGTTACACTATCGAAGGTTCATCTAGGAATTTTCTAAAATAGCTACTCCGTTGAAAAATTTGACGAGGAAGTCTGTGAAGTATGTGTGGACGGAAAAGTATGAGAACAATTTTCAGGAACTGAAGAGGAGGTTAATTGAAGCACATGCATTATCTTTACCAAATTATACAGGAAATTTTGTAGTTTATAGCGATGCTTCACATAAAGGACTGGGTTGCGTGCTTATGCATCATGGTCAGGTCATTGCATATGTATCACGACAGCTAAAGGATCATGATAAAGTTTATCCTACTCATGACCTAGAATTGGCTGTAGTAGTTTTTTTATTAAAGATATAGAGATACTGTCTATATGGGGAGAAGTGTGAGATATACAAGGACCATAAAAGTCTAAAATATATCTTCACCTAGAAGGAATTGAATACGAGGCAGAGAATGTGGTTAGAATTGATAAAAGATTACGATTGTGATATCTTATATCATCTAGGGAAGGTAAATGTTGTGGCCAATGCATTGTAACAATCCAAGATTTTATTTGTAATTTAAAATATTTATTAAGTTAAATAAATATTTTATTGATGCAGTTGTTGTTTGTAGATATTTGTGAATTAAATTTATTTGATAATACTCTAATTTAATTTAATAGTTAGAGAGTTGTTAAAGATAACATGAAATGCTATATTGTTGTTTAATGTAATAATTTAAATTGGTATGTTAAATTATTAAATTAAATTATAATGAGATTATAATTTTGTGATATTTGGATTAAGTGGAAAATTTATTTAGTATGTTGTAATTAGTTTATTTAACTAAGAATGGATATTGAAATCCAAAGAATTATTATGGGACTATAAGCTATAGTATAAATTGTTTATTAAAATAAATTAAAGTAGTTTTAAATGAATTTACCCAAACAAGGCTTAAAGACATTAAGTCTTTATTTTTAAAGTGTTTTTGCCAAACATAGCCTTATGGCTTTTGAAATTTGAATTTGAATTATAATAAATAATATAAATAAAATAAATCAAAATAATAAATAAAATATATTTCATAACTGATATGTAATTATTATAATAATAAGTACACGACAGTTTCATACGTTGGCTGCGTCTCTTTTATTTTTTTACGTAAAAGGGTCTGGTATTGACTTAAGCGTAAAAGAAGAAGAATACAGAGAAATTGAGAGAGCTTGAGAGAGAGTTGAGAGTGGATACCTGAGATTTTCAAACAAATTTCTGTGTTTAGCAAGGTTGTTCAAGCAAGAGAAGGTATGCTTCCATAACCTTAATATTATATATATGTTATACATTATAAATTTCAAGTCTCTAAGAATCCAATTTTTCTTAAATTGTGTTATACAACTGATTAATTGTGTCTATATGTGTTGGTGATGTTAGAACTAGTATTTAGACAAGAATTAGTGTTCTAATTACGTTTAAGAGGAAGAATATTGTCTACTGTGCATGTTTATAGTTATGGCTTGGGAAAGTACCAAATTTGGTGGTTAATTTGTGAACTAATCTGTAAATTGAGACTTGAATAAGTTAATTTGGTAAGAAACGAAGATAGCGTAGTTTGAATGAATTAATTTGGTATAGAATTGTGATCAAAGTGTTAATTTTTGTCAAGGATGTCAAAAATAGAGTTTTTGTATAAAACATGGAATTTAAAGGATTTAAATTAGTTGTAGTTGTTGTTTAATTGTTCTAAGTTAGTATATATATGAGGAATCATGTTTGTATTAGTCCTATATCAATTGGTTATGTTAAATTATTGTTTTGTAGAAGAAAATTGTGTTAGTTGGGCTAAATAGAGTACTATTAACAGACTGCGTAGTTTTTGTCTGTGCACCAGCGCAGCTGCGCTGGTGTCAAGGCCAAAAATGGCGCAGCTGCGCCGGTCCCAGGATTAAGTATGGCACAGCTGCGCCATACCCTGATCAGAGGCAGTGATGCCTGTTACTTATGTAGACCTTGAACATCTATTGTAACCTGTTTTAATGATATGTTAATATGACAAACATGTAATGAAGAGGTTAAAAAAGAATTGTAACATGTCATTAGTAATTTCAAAGTTGTAAAAAGATTAGCAAATTGTGAAAGCAATACATTGTGATTTGTTGTACGCATAAATAGTAAATAAGTGTTCTGAAGTTAATACTTGTGATTTCTGAAATGTATTTGATAAAGTGAAACTTGTACTAAGGCAACAAGTTTATCTAAAAGTGAGTTCTATTTTGGAAAGTGGATGTTAGTATGTCTAGTAGATATTGTGATTCTAATAATATGTGTAGCTGAACGTTAGTTGTAATTTATAGCTTACGCGCGAGGCAAGTTTCTTTACCCCCAAACTTTATTTGAGCAAGTTGTGAACTCTAATCCTTATTTGATATGTCCTAACTTGTTTATAGTTAAGCAAGTTTTCCTAGTTTTATTCTCTTTATAACAAACGCAAGTTCTTAAACTTAAATCTCTAAATGAGTTGTTCTATCTCATTTACTTTACATATTTTCTAATCTATATTGTTATATTGAGCAAGTTTTGTTCTCAGCTTATTATATGTTAACGCATGCTCAATAATTCAACTCTCTTATTCGACAAGATTATAGCCTTAGCTTAACTTTGTTCAAGCAAGGTTTAATGTATTACTAAATGCTTATGCTTTCTAGTTTATTTCCAAACCCGACTTTAATATAGTTGGTTCACCTATGATTCTTAATTATTCTGTATTACATTGTTGTTGATCATTCTTAATGATATGGAACTTTGTTTATTCAACTAATCCTTTAGTTGATGATTGTGAAACTCTAAATTACCCCTGAAGCTTATCCAAACCAAACTTTCTTTGGTGCGGACTTGTACTCTAAAGTTGAGAAGAACAACCCTATTATAGGGGTACGCGATGCATTTAGATGTTTATGCACAATACATGGTACGAAGGGTTGATCACCCTAAGTACATGAAGTCCCTACAGTATTACTGTTTAGGTTAAAGTTGAAAGATTACTTATAACCTTGGACATAGTTCGTGGTCTTATGACCCTCAGATATATTTCATATTTTGATTTCAGTTTTTGGTTATCATTGGCAGAGTATTATTCAGTTCTGATGAGCTTATTTATTGGCAATTATTATGCAACTGTTATTCATTGTTATTTCAGGTGAGCATTTGTTTTGCTCACTCTTGCATAAATACAATTATTGCAGCTAAGGCAGAGAAGGTCGATGAACCTACTACTAGTAAAGGAAAGGGAAAAATGAGCAAGTGATGAAGACTTGTAATTTATTTAATGTCATGATGATAGACTTCATATTTAATGATGTGATGTAATTATTTTACTTCCGCACTTGTTTTATTGTAAAGGTTAGATAACATGAGAAACTTTTTGATTTAATGATGTAATCCTTTTAATGGGAGGATTTATGGTTTAAATTTTATTATACTTGGGTAGTTAGTTTTGAATGTATGGAAAGTGAACACCAAGTCTTGTGGGAATGAAGTACCAAGATTTGAGGGGGTCACAAGTTGGTATCAAAGCTTTAGGTTATGAACCTTAGGTGGGAAAAAGCCTTAGGAAGTAACCTTATAAGAGTTTGAAAAGATAGTGGTGATGAACTCTTGTTGAGTTTTATGAAAGAAGTAATAAAACACTTTATGTGCTTATGTGGTTGCAACCTATGTGCTCGTGAGTGTCGAGTAGTAATGATTGGTAATTAAAACTTAAAAATTTTGTTGTCAAGATGACTAATGTAAGAGAATCCTGTCAGGCTAGAGAGGAAGGATCCCAGATGCCTAGAGAGGAGGAGCCTCGATATATTCAGGTGGTTTGGGAATAACTACTGCCATGGGAGTCATCTCCGTTGGTTACAGTGGTTGAGCAGGAGAGGTTACTTGATGAGGATGATGAGGTAGAGATGGACGAGGAGAACCCCGTTGAGCTGCCACAGTCGTATGGGGATGAGGATGACAAGGAAGAAGAGTTTTCATTAAACTTGATCGCTACCCGTATGCATGATGGAGTACACGACCATAATGTGGAACTGCAGGATAGGGTCGAGGAGTTGGAAGAGATAGTAGCTGAATAGCAGACCTAGATGGCGCAAAAGGACAGCGAGATCCAGGATCTAGATGAACGTCGGAGTAATGTTGAAGGGAATCTGATCCACACTGAAGGAGAGAATGAGCAAATGACAGAGGAGATTGCAGAGCTGAAGAACAAATTGAAAGAAGAGTCTACTAAGAGGGCAAGAGCTGAAGACGCGTACAAAGAAGCTTCTCAACGAGCCAGGGTAGCAGAGAGAGATGTACAAGTAAAGAAGATCAAGATAGGGGAAATGAATAGTATTTTCAACACCGTTGTCAACCGAGCAAAAGACCGAATCATGTATTACCCGATTCAGTTTGAAACGATGACATGGTAAATGTTAGATCGCCGAACAATGTTCCGTATTATGGAAGAGAAGCGTCATAAGGCTATGCAGCATTTTAGTAGGTCGTCATAAATATAATTACTATGTGATTAACGAGTAAATAAGATGTAAATCCCGGGTATTATATAACCAATGGCATATGCTAATGATGATGTTATCCTAAAACTTTTGTAGTTCAGGAAAGTAATGTAGATAGCATGAATGCTATCATGGCTATGTTTTTAAAAGATGATGAATAATTATAAGTTACTAATTACTCAAGATATTGTGTGCTATGTGGTATGTTTTGTGATGTGCAAGTTGAATATATAATACTTAAAAGATTGAATAACAATCTAATGCGAATATTTTAACAGAAAATGCCTCCAAGACATCAACCACAACAAAGAACCCCGGAGGGATCTACCAATTACAACAATGTTGAGGCTAACCCAGTTCAACAATTAGTAACATTACTGATGAGAGCATTGCAAAATCAACCACAGAATCAAGCTGTGACATTTAAGGACTTAAAAGTGGTTGGGCCACCAGAATTTCGTGGAACCATGAATCCAGTTGAGGCACAGACCTGGATCATGGAGATAGGGAAAGTATTCGATGTTGCTAGAGTAGGTGAGAATCAGAAGACTGCTTTTGCAACATTTATGTTGAAAGCAGAGGCAAGTTATTGGTTGCAAGCCAATAAAACTCGAGGAGGTCAAGGGGTAATGACTTGTGATAGGTTTAAGGAGATATTTTTCGAGACATATTTCCCAGAGAGTTCGAAAAATTAGATGGAGGTGCAGTTTTTAGAATTGAAGCAAGGATCAATGACAGTATCAGAGTATGCCACAAAATTTAACGAATTGACGAGGTTTACGCCATATCAGGTCAACACAGATTAGCGCAAGACTAGGAGGTTTGAGCAGGGACTGAAACCCTGGTTGTACAGTAAGGTCTCTATGTTTCAGCTGAAGACATTTACAGCATTATTGAAGAAGGTAATTCTCGCTAAGGGTGGAGGCGAGGCTGTAACGAAGTATAATCATGAACAAAGAAAGAAGAAAAGTGAGGGCGAAGCTAAGAATGATAGTGGCAGTGGTGGAAATGGTAACATTAACCTAAAGAGGAAATGGAATGCAAATGTGAGTGCTGGAAACCAGCAGGGTAACTAGCAGAAGAAGAAGTTTGAAGCATGTGCTACATGCGGGAGGTTTCACACGGGCATGTGCTTAAGGGGGAAACGAGTATGCTTTAACTGTGGCCAAGAGGGTCACATTGCCCCAAATTGCTATCAACCCAAGAAGAATGCTTTCTACACCTGCGGGTTAAAGGATCATTTTGCTCGCGAGTGTCCTAAGAAGAAATTTGGCGAGACAACTGGAAACAAGGGAGGTATCAGTGGAGGTACATTGACTATTGCGGGACCAACGTCATCAAATAAGCCCACAACCAGAACTTTCAACATGACGGTGCAAGACGTTGTGCAATCAAAAGATGTTGTGTCAGGTATTATCCCAGTCAATGATATAAATGCATATGTATTATTTGATTCGGGTGCTACTTACTCATTTATATCTGATGAATTTGCTAAGAGGTTAGAACTACCTAGTGAAGAGTTGAATTTCCCTTCACACATAGAAAATTGCGAATAGGGAGGTAATTCCTATTAAGTTCGTATACAAGAATTGTAGGGTGAATATTAAGGGGAATGTTATGACAGTAGATCTAATCCTGATAAAACTTGGTGAGTTTGATTTGATATTGGGAATGGATTGGCTATTTAATTATGGAGCGATAATTGATTGCCAAAAGAAATGTGTAAACCTTATGACTCCGTCAAATGTAGTTTTCTATAGTAGCAAATCGCCTAGACAAGCGAGATGTCTGACGATTATGCAAGCCAAGAAGTTATTAAGTCAAGGCTGTATAGGATATTTAGCTTACATAGTCGATACTCAGAAGAAGAAGGGTATGAAACTGGATGAGATACCAGTGGTTAGGGATTTTGTGGATGTGTTTTCGGAATATTTACCAGGACTTCTGCCTGACAGAGAGATCGAGTTCGTGATTGACTTAGCACCAGGAATTGCTCCAATATCGAAGGCCCCGTACAAAATGGCTCCAGTAGAGATGAAGGAATTATTGGTGCAATTGTAAGAACTGCTAGACAAAAATTATATTTAGCCTAGTGTATCAGCGTGGGGAGCGCCGGTATTATTCGTGAAATAGAAGGATGGGACAATGCGTCTTTGCATTTAGTATAGGGGTTTAAACAAAGTCACTATTAAGAATAAATATCCGTTGCCAAGAATAGATGACTTGTTTGATCAGTTGAAGGGTGATAGGCATTTCTCGAAAATAGATTTGAGAAGTGGGTATCACCAATTGAAAGGAAGAAAGGAGGATGTACCTAAGATGGCATTCCGAACTCGGTATGGACATTACGAGTTTCTGGTAATGTCTTTTGGTTTGACAAATGCCCCTGCTACATTCATGGATTTGATGAACAGGGTGTTTAAACTATTTTTAGATAAGTTTGTGGTGGTATTCATTGATGATATTTTGGTGTACTCTAAATCTCAAGAAGAACACTTAGAACACTTACGTCTGACGCTGGAGACACTAAAAAAAGAAAAATTGTATGCGAAATTCTCTATATGTGAATTTTGGCTAGAACGTGTTCTTGGGCATGTAATTGACAAAGATGGGATTTCAATGGATCCATCAAAAGTCGAAGCTGTGATAAATTGGGAACAACCAAGGACTCCATCAGAAGTGAGAAGTTTATTGGGACTAGCAGGCTATTACAGATGGTTTATTCAGGACTTTTCCAAGATTGCCACTCTGTTGACAAATTAGACGAGAAAATCTGTAAAATTTGTTTGGACGGAAAAGTGTGAAGAGAGTTTTACAGAATTGAAGAAGAGGCTCAGTGTGGCACCTGTGTTTTCATTACCAGATAATACATGAAACTTTGTGGTGTATAGTGATACTTCACATAAAGGATTGGGTTGTGTTCTTTTGCAGAACGATAAAGTCATTGCGTATGCATCAAGGCAATTGAAAGTTTATGAGAAAGGGTATCCGACTCATGACTTAGAGTTGGCGGTAGTGGTATTTTCTCTGAAGATATGGAGACATTATCTTTATGGAGAGAAGTGTGAGATCTACACGGACCATAAGAGTCTGAAGTATATTTTCATACAGAAGGGCCTGAACATGCATCAAAGAAGATGGTTGGAATTGAAAAGGATTACGATTGTGAGATCTTTTATCATCCAGGCAAAGCAAATGTAACCCAAATGCCTTGAGTAGGAAGGATCGAGAAAAGTTTATGTTGTTAACCAATCAGGAGGAACTTATTTCAGCAATGGCAAGGCTAGAGTTGGAGATCAAATTTCTAAAAGAATCTGATGAAAGATTGTTCTAGATGGAAGCTAGTTCAACTTTGGTGGACAAGATAAAGAATGCTCAACTACAAGATGAAGATTGCAGAAAACTAAAGGAAAGTATGATCGAGGGTAGTGAGATGAAGTACAAGGTTGATACCGAAGGAGTGCTAAAATTTGAGGGACGAATTTGGGTTCCAGCAGTATCGGATATTAAAGAAGAAATCTTGACAGAAGCTCATAATTCAAGATATTCGGTCCATCCGAGAAGTACGAAAATGTATCAAGATTTACGGCGACATTTTTGGTGCCCAAATATGAAAAGAGACGTTGCAGATTGTGTTGCGAAGTGCTTGAATTGTCAAAGAGTAAAGGCCGACCATCAAAGACCAAGCAAATTACTTCAACCATTGGACATACCGGAATGGAAATGGGAGCATATCACAATGAATTTTGTGGTAGGTCTTCCAACAACACAAAAAGGATACGATGCGATATGGGTCATAGTGGATTGACTAACGAAATCAGCACACTTAGTTAGTTGAGATTTTTATTCCGTTCAAAATGGATTCATTCCATTATTCATACATCAATCATCCTGACCAAGCATATAACATCTAATCCTATACACAATGGTTTTAAACTTGTCCATCAACAACATGTGATAAATGTGACGCCCCCAAAATAGGTCTGTACAACCCATTCTGAGTCGCCAAATACGTGGTACAAAATTTAAATACAAACTTCATCTATACAATTATTAACTGCCGTGTAAAATACGACAAAACGTAAACTGTGAATTTTAATACGAACATTGTCTCGTAGACTATATCCAAACTCAAATGAAGTCCTCATTACAATTATTATGACACTATTTTATAGAATATTAAGGACTGCTATAGCCACCATCTTGGACCATCACTCCATTCTCCGACTAGTCTCAGCTATATTCTCATTTCCTGAAGATAATAATGAAAGAAAAGGGTGAACTCAACTAACCCAGTAAAGAATATTATGACTAAGATAATATAGAATAAATTATCCTTAGTCCTCAACACTATAAAAACTGATAGAATATAGTAGACAACAAGTTCAGATCAACAACTACAGCGAAACATGCAATCCATTATAAGAGTCAAGTAGAGCATGATGTCTACTATCTTCTATGATTTAGAAGTTCATCATTAATATTCTATCTCTGTAACACAACTCAATAAATAAATCACATCACCCAATTATCCATGCATTATGGGTCAATGATATTCGTTAGTATCACCAGTAGTCATGATCATGCCAAATAACTGTCCATCTATGTACTACGGGCTAAAGAGGACTTTTACCACATCATTTGTCTGTAACATTTAAGGTCATGATTATACCGACACACAATTCCTGGTCATTATCATACCAATCAGCAGTCCATCTATTGATTACGGATCGAAGATGACTTTCATCACAATATAAGCATGAGGATGATGACAATGATATAAGAAATCAATCAAGTGAGATCAAGGATAAATATTAAAGATTTATAATTTTATTTATCTAAAGTTTAAGAATGTCCAAATTGTCAACATATGATAATTAATTGTGGAGTAAAATTCAAGAATGATATTCATGTATCAAAATAATTTGGACAAAAGAAACTAATTCTGTCGTGAATAGTACCCCGGATGAATAGTACCTGAGTGAATAGTACCCCATAAATAGTACCTCGACATGAAAAGATTAAAATATAATTAAGAAATTCAGAAAAATATTTTCGTGCAACGATATCAGATTTCAGGGAGTATAGAAGCAATACTTATCAAAATAAGTGTAGATTTAGGATTATGAAACGAACTAATATTACTTACATATTATAGAGTATGGAAGAAAATAATATTTCTTACGAATATTGAATGAAAATAATATCCATTACCTTAGTAGGAGAGTAAATCTTACTGGTATAGCGGAGATATTCTTGAAGAAAACTTGCACTATTTTCTACACTCAAAGTATCTTTATACTAGAAAGAAATACGCACAATATTATAGAAGAAGAATTATTTGATTCTAGTGTGATTCTCATTTCTTAACTAAGCATCCTATTTATAGGAGAATGACAGTGTACTATTTAACAAAATAATCATGGGTGAACAAGAAATTTTTCACATGTGCAGAATCGACTGATAATTTGATTTTCACTATGCAGCACAATGCAATAAAATATTCTAATAAAACCAAAACTTTATATAAAATATAATATAGTCTATTTATAATCTAATAAAATGAATAACTTTCTATATAATATAAAAAGTATTCTGTTTTGTTACTATTATAATAATAATAAAGAAAAACTGAGACAACTTTCTACCGATGATTTTAAAAAATTAGTGAGTGGGGGTCCATGTAATAAGTCAAACTTACAACAAACACTTCATGAAAATCCCCTCTATTTATATCAAAAATTGAATAAATATTTACCACAAATCACTTATCTTCAATAAAAATATTTTTAATCTTTCAACAATTATTCATCATTATTATTATAATTTATAATATTGACAACCAGATCATTCCCAAGAAAGATGGGATTTTTCGATAAGAACTTCTCTTTATTGGCACGTAATTTTAAATAACCTAACCTCTGTCCTCAATAGAACTTTCTAGGCATTGTCAATAATGAAAATAATAATATGAATAACTGTGTCATCTTAATTATTGATTTAATAATATAAAATATTGTGAAGATGATACTGTGACAATAATTGAATCAATAATATGAAATACTATGCAGCAACTATTTTTTCAATAATTTAACGAATTGAGTGACTTCTTACGTAAGTATCAATAATTAGAGATACTGTGTAATACCGTGTGCTATTATACAACCATGCGTATTATTGTACCTTTATCACCGGGTATTTCAACAGTTAACGGTAAAAGTCTTGCCATTATTTTTATAAAAATGTTATTTCTATCACTTTCTATATCCGACAGTCATTCCGTTGTAGGGTCTACCAATGATTGTGCCGTCGTACGAATATTCTCCGACAAAAAGAATATTCCCTGACCAAATGAATATTTTACTGCAAACTGACCCAATGAGCAGACGTTCAAGTGAATATGTTTCTCGTATAGGTAAGAAATGAGCAGACTTGTTTAATCTATCGATAATGACTCAAATTGCATCAATATCTTGAGAAACCTTGGAAAGACCTGTAACGAAATCCATGTTAATGTGCTCACACTTCTATAATAGAATTTCAAGTGATTGTAATGGACCTTTTGGTGCTTGATGCTCCGTCTTGACACGTTGACAAGTTAAACACCTAAGATAAACTCCACTATCTCTCCCTTCATATTGCTCCACGAAAATATATATCGAAGATCACGATACATTTTGGTACTTCCAGGATGGATTGCAAACGGTGTGTTGTGTGCCTCCATCATGATTTTATACTTCAAATCAAAGTTGTTAAGAACACAAAGTCTGGAGTTGACTCGAAGTATTCATTCTTCGTCGATTCTTGCTTCTAAAATAGCACCTTCTTGTACTTTCTTCTTCATACGCATCAGCTCCGGGTCTGTAGCTTGAGAAACTATAATTTTATCGATTAAAGTCGATTCTACTCGTATATTTGACATCATCACGTGGGTCTCCGAAGTCTTTAACTCTATCTCCATTATTTGTAAGTTATACAAAATGTGTCTTTGTGTTGACAATATCGCACTCGTACCCGCATATGATCTTCTAATCAACGTGTCAGCTACCACGTTCTTTTTTCCAGAATGGTATTTAATGGTATGATCGTAATCTTTCAACAGCTCAAGCCATCGTCGTTGCCGCATGTTGAGTTCCTTTTGGATGAAGAAATATTTGAGGCTTTTATGATCTGTATAGATCTCCATTTTCTCCCTATACAAGTAATGTCTCCAAATCTTTAGCGCAAAAATGACTGTTGTCAACTCTAAATCATGAGTAGGATAATTTCTCTAATATTCTTTGAATTGTCGTGAGGCATAGACTATGACTTTCCCATGTTGCATGAGAACATATCTTAAACCTCTGCCTGAAGCATCATTATAGATGACAAATCCCTCTTAACCTAATGGTATTGTCAGAATAGGTGCTGAAATGAGTCTCCTCTTTAGTTCTTAAAAACTCTTCTCACATTCCTCGCTCCATCCGAATTTTAAATCCTTTTAAGTCAGCTGAGTTAATGGAGTGACGATTCAAGAAAATCCTTCCACGAATCTCCGATAATAACTATCTAAGCCCAGAAAGCTACGTACGTTGGTTGCCGACTTAGGTTGCTCCCAACTTTATATTACTTTAATTTTCGTCGGGTCAACTGATATTCCATCATTCGATATCACGTGCCCAAGGAATGCTACTTTCTTAAGCTAGAACTTGTAGACATTCGAAATTTTCTGTACACCTGTCACTAACATTGCAGGAGGACAGATTCGTTTTTTAAGAGGGAACCCTGAAAGACGATCCATATTCATGCCGGATACTACCGAAAGTTCAACATCGACCCCGGATCGCAATCTGGGAGTAACAATTCCAATCTCAGAGATAACCCTGAGGCATGCAGATCAATACCGGAACACACACCGAAGAAGATCGATTAATCTCGGAGATAACCCCGAGGTATCTAGTCTCAGTCCCAACCATGGGAATAGCCACTAGCCTTGGAGATAACTCCAAAGAAGGCAATTTCGGCGATAACCCTGGAAATGCTTGTTACAAATGCAACCAGCTTCAATCTCTGCGCTCACAACGAGATCCACTGTACCAGCCTGACGATAACATCGGGAAGACAGACACACCTCAAAGATGACAATGAGGACCTTCAACAAATTGCAGCAGTCCAATCTCAGCGAAGCTGAGCAACATCTGCTTTATCAGCCCAATCCTGCAATAACACCGGTGAGGGGAAACATCATCATCTGACCAACACGATGTCACGCCACGTTACCTCAACATATCTACGTAACAATGTCCCACAAGACTAATCAATCCTGAGTGACTATTGTGCGGGGTAACGGATGAAAGTTGAAGCTTGAAGACCGGAGGGCATCGTCCCATCTTCAATGACTTCGCACAAACTCTAATCCCATGTCATCGTACAACTCTCGACAACGGCGGTCCGAAATAGGTCCTGTATACCTCAAACGGATGCTCGGATTGCACTTCTAAAAGTTCGAGTGGACATTACAGTGTCCGAGTGCACGTACTTCGAGGCGACTCGAGCTGAAAAACCCGGGCCCACCCGGGTTGCCTCTGGTACACCTGCGGCTCAACCACAGGTACACCTGTGGCTCCACCCTCTATAAATAGAGGGCTTGGGGTGGCCATTTTGTAAGAGAAAACGGCGAGGAAGCCCTGCCTAATTCGCTCTGCACTCATCCCAGGCAGTGTACTTTCCCCTTTTAAGCACCTGTGAGCTCATATATAGCCCTTTTGTACCTACAAAAGTTCGTGTTTACTCACTCTAAAGATATAGAAGTCTTCTTTGGCAGCCCACTGTAAGCCTTCTTACACACTTTAGAGTCCTTCTCTTCATCTTTACACACACCCTTCTACACGTTGAGAGTCGTGTTGCTTGCTTTTTCCCGGACTTCGGTCCGTGGTTTAATTTCAGTCTATATATATATATATATATATATATATATATATATATATATATATATATATATATATATATATATATATGAACTACGTGTCGAACTCTGTTCGATGAGCCTAGACTTCGGTCTGGAGCGTTTACCTGCTTTAATATATATATACTTATATATATTATCTGTGGTGGAAGTATGTTCGATGAGCCTGGATTTTACATCCGGAGTGTTTACTTGCTTTAATATATATATATATATATATATATATATATATATATATATATATATATATATATATATATATATATATCTTTACATTTCGCCCCGCCTGGAGTTTACTTCGTAGTGGTTTACCGTTTTTACAGCTTTCTGTACATTTAGTCCTGCCTGAAGTTTCCTCTGTGGCGGTTGATAGCTTTTACAACTTTATTTATATTTCTGATTCCCCATGGAGGTTCTTCGTGGTTGGTGATCATGTATGTATATATATATTTACAGCTTTTATATATATATCTGCTTACTGTGTTTATATCAATTACGGCATCATTTGAGCCTAGGAATCATGTGATCACAGATTTAGTCCTCTGAATCTAGATTCGGTTCCCGTGATTGACCTTTTCAGCTGTAAGCAGCTTGTAAATATATCTGTGATGTTTGGATTCCCTCAGATGGTTTTCATACCCCACGAGGAATTCAGCACCTTTTTTGTACATTATTTTCGTACGGATGCTTCACATCTGTCAAATAAAATCAATCCAGCCGAATACGGAATAAAATGGGAGTGTAAAAGGTCTCAATTACTATTGAGCATCAGGGTTTGAAAAACCTTTTTTATAAAACATCACTGCCATATCTTGCTTAAAATTGAATTTTTACATAAAATTCAAACCCTGTGTATATAGGTGCGAACGAGGCCTCACACTACTTCCAAATAACAGCACATTGACCCACACACACATACATTTAGATAACAGTTTCTTGAAAAGAGGCAGTCACCGTGGTAACACGGATGTCGGGGTGTGCCTAACACCTTCCCTCCGTATAACCAAGTCCCCGGACCCTAATGAATCTCAGTTTCACTGACCCGTTTAGCAGTGTCACATCACTGGGTCAATGTGCAAACCTTTTCTCGGTTGTGTTGGTACAACCATTTGAAAAACCAACTGGCGACTCTTAACAGTCCATCGTCGACCTTATACATGTCGGACCTTTTTCACTTGTTTTTTCAAACAAATCTCACCTAAAATGAGAACACCAAAGAATAAGTAACGAAAAGGGACAATTAAAAATCCCGACGTCGACAGGCGGCGACTCTGCTGGGGTCTCCAGTAAGAGGACTTAAGCCGCTATTACAATTTTTTTCAAAATTGTTATCTGCTTGTGTGTGGATATTGTATTTACATTTTGTGATGAATGTGTACGAATGCATTTCCTTACTTAGTGCTTTGCACTATAAACTGCCTGTGATATTAGTGCTTCGCACTATAAACTGCCTGTGATATTAGTGCTTCGCACTATAAACTGCTTGTGATATTAGTGCTTCGCACATGTCATCATGTCATATTGTGAGACGCGATGTATGTGAATGTATGTTGTGGGGTCCCTCCACTAGGAGTCTATCCCGTCGGTGTTTGATTACTGGACTCGTGAGAAGACTAATTCTCCGAGGCTCAGGAAAGGCACCACCCAAATTCGCTCCAGTTGAAAGACCAGATTAACTTTCCGTCAAGTAGATTACGATGATTTGGGAACCTTCATGCCAAAAAGTTGCGAGAGTAACCTAAGATAGGTCAGCCTCTGATAAACCCAAAACGGAGGAAAGTCTCTTCATGCTCTCATTTCAAATTACTTGTAAAGCACAATTACTTGTAATTATCTTCCATATCTATCTCCGTGTAATGAGAAATATGAAGAAATGTGTACACATACATGCTATAAACAGCTGACATCCGTTTTGCAGGATAAAATTCCTAAACTGGACGCATCGTATAGCATGTTATTATCCACCCTCCCTAAAGACTAAACTATGCAAGTCTTTTGCAGGGAATCAATCGGACCTACCACCCGTTCAAAGTCCAAAAAGGCAACAGGCCTACAGTCAATCATGTCGTCATCCAACCAGACTGAACTTAATCCAGTTTCTCACAAAGAATTTGACGGATTAAGCAAACAAATTACAGATTTGGTTGTTCTACTAAAAGAATTACACCAGTCTACACAGGGTCAGAAAATACCCGTACATGTTGAATCCTCCACACAAGGAGGAACCCAGGTCGTTACAATACCTGAACTGCAGTTGGATCCGACCAACAAAACTCATGATGCTGCCCATCCTACTGGAGATCCAGACACTGGTGGCATAAAAAAGAAAGTCCTCCAAATGGAAGAGACTCTTTGCACTATCAAAGGAATTGGAACACACGGGAGTGTTTCATATGCTGATTTGTGTATTTTCCCTGGTATTCATTATCCAGAAAAGTTTAAGACTCCTGACTTTGAAAAATATGACGGGTTAGGAGATCCTTACACATATCTAAAGGTGTTTATTGGAGAACTGGAATCTTTTGCAGAGGATGAAAAACTCAGAATGCAACTGTTCCAAAAAAGTCTAACTGGAGAAGCCTGTTCGTGGTACACAAGATTAGACAATTCAAAGATCCATAGTTGGGAATAGCTAGCACACACTTTCCTCACCCAATACAACTTTCAATCTCAAATGGCTCCTGATTGGTATCAAATTATCAATATCAAGAAACAGTCTAATGAGTCTTTTAGAGAGTAGGCTCAGAGGTGGAGACGCCTGGCTGCCCAAGTTAGTCCTTCCATGACAGAATCAGAGATGGTCATGACTTTCATAGACATACAAGAAGCACCTTTCTATGAAAGAGTTTTAGCCGGCATCGGCAAACCATTTTCTGAAATGGTCAAACATGGGGAGATGGCTGAAATGGGATTGAAATCCGGAAAGATTCAAGACCTAGCTACACTCAAAGCGGTTGCTCACATCCAATCTGGAAATTATGGGAACCCCGGAGGGTCCATAAAAAGAAAGAAGATGATGTTTCCCAGATACTACAGGGTCAAAAAGGCAGTCAAAACATGCCTATCCAGAGGACAAATTACACTCCCTTTCAAGCACAGTCTTTAAACCCTCCAGTACCAAAAGGTGGAGAAGTCAAACGACCTCGAGTATTCACACCCTTAGGGGACACCCTCTAGAACATTCTCAATCTTCTAATAACACAGAAGAAAATCACGCATCTTCTTCCACCAGCCAGCCCTAATGGTCGGGGTTTTAATGTTGCTCAGAAATGTGCTTATCATGCCGGGGCACCTGGACATGATACTCAGGATTGTTGGGCCTTGAAACACAAAATCCAAGACCTGATAGACAACGGGGAAATCGTGGTCACCAAACCCGATCAGCCTCACGTTCAAGACAACCATCTTCCTCAACACAAAGAAGAAGAGGTCAGTATGATCAATTGGGGCAGTGGACAGAGTTCTAATTTCAGCTGTGAATCCTCCCAGACCCCCAAAGATGGTGATGACAGATGGGATTATGCCAAGTTCCAATTCACAATGGAACGAAAGATGAAAGCTCTCTGTAAACAAATTGAGCAATTGGCAGAACTGGTGACTTATCAGCAACAAGTGACTCGTCAGCTAATCAGCTAGGAGCATGCCAGTCTCCTACCTATTGTCATGAATATTCCCTCTTCACTTTCAGAAAATAAAATGCTGGAAGACAAAGTGATGAAGAGAGCGAATGCTAAGGCCCGTCGGGATTTTGCCAACAAAAGGGAATTCACATATTTGGGCCAACCTATGGAGGAAATCCTTCATATGTTAATCAATGAAGGAAGGATTAGTTCCCTTCTACCTCCAATCAACCCCCGTTCAGGACGATACAACTCTGAGTGAGTATGTCAATATCATTCTCAATCTCGCGGTCACAGCACAGAAGAATGCTGGGCACTCCGCCACCTTATTCAAAATTTAATCGACAATGGCGTACTGCGCCTGGCAGATAACGACATTGTGTTACGGGCAAGTGAGGATTCATGTCCTACTAAGTGGAAGAGTGTAGTATCAGTCATATCCGCTGAAAATGATGGGGTTAACAAATCACTTGTCATGCCAGTAATTCAACTCAAGGGAATCAACAATCCTTTGAAAGTGGCCGCTCCTGAGCCAATCAACTTGTCGTGCATGACACAATATCCTATTGTTAGCTTGCGCTTAGTTCCATGGAATTATGGAGAAGGTGAAGGATCCACCTCGCATATAACTACTGCAGTGCCGAAGGAGAATCCACTGTATCTTCCCCAACGGGTAATGAAGCCTGTCATCAAGTCTAAGGGGAAAGTACCCATTGAGAAGATTGAAAATTTCCTCCACACTATGGGTCATAACGAAGCCAAGGTGGTTTTAAGCTTGAAAGAAGCTCCACAACAGATATCAATTGTGGACATGGTCCTGACCTCTGAGAATCACCGGAAGGTCTTGTTAAAGTTTTTAGAAGAAGCTTATCTACCGACATCAGTTGATACGGAAAAGTTTCAACATCTGGTTGATCACATTTTCAACAACAATGTGATATCCTTCACTGATGATGACATACCGCCCGAAGGGACCGGTCCTTGCAAACCGTTGCACATTGCGAACTTTTCCTCCGGATATATGGTGGCGGGAGTTTTAATAGATGGAGGTTCCTCTCTGAATATCTGCCCATACGCTACCTTGATGAAGATGAATATCAATCCCAATCGAATTCAGAGTAGCCATACCATTATCAAAGCTTTTGATGGAGCCCGCCGTAACTCAGTCGGAGTAGTTGAGCTGCCAATTGAGATTGGTCCTCATACATTTTGCGTATCCTTCCATGTGCTCAAGATAGATTCGGGATACAACCTGCTCTTGGGACGATCATGGATTCACATGGCAGGGGCAGCTCCCTCCACTCTTCACCAACAGTTGAAATACATCATCAACAATAGCCTAGTCACAGTCAACGCTGAACCGGAGATTCCTCAGCACGGGGACATGCCACTCATCAATGCCAATAAGGAGGTTGAGCCAATTAGTTTTCATGCTTTGGAAATAAGCAATACCCAATACCATTCTATTGGAACGCCACTGCCCGAACCCCAGATTTCTACCGAGGTAATGTCGGCCACGCAAGAAATGATGTCGTTGGGTCATAAACCGGGACAAGGGTTGGGTAAAGATAGCCAGGGTGTCAAGTATCCTATTCGCTTAACCCAGCAAATTGGGACTCTGCCAGCTCTAGTCACAGGAATCCTTATAAGCATCAGTAGATTCCTGCAGCTTCAACCATTTGGCGTTTAGCTTCGCCTTCAAGCTCTGAGTTCGCACAACCTCCCGTAAAGGTGCCAGCCAATATAATGGCGATGTTATTTCCCAAGTCGGTACCGGTGAAGGAGAAAGAAATCTTTGTTCCAGATCCCGCAGTGGAGGAAGAGGAACGAAGAATTAAGCAAGATGTCATCAGGATGATGTCCGACATTGTTCATGATGAGCATACCAACAGATACACCCTAGAAGATGATTGCCCAGACGTAATGGCTATCATTCGGGACAGGGAAGATGATAATAATTCCTTTATCACTGCAGTTCACCCGAAAATTGCTCTTGCCAATTGGAACAGCATTTCTAGCATTGGTCGTCAAGGGTAAAGCGGGCGGAAACTCTGTTTGCCTTGTAGATATAATAACTGCTTACTTTTCTGTACAGTATTAGCAGTTTATTTTGCCAGTATATGCTAACACTGTGTATGATCAACACATTTCATACATACTAAGTGAAAGCATATTTTGTTTCAGGACTCTGAATTTAGATGTGCATGTACTTGCTGATACGGTGCCTCTTCTCCACAAGGATTGTACCTTTGATGTAGAGATGAATTTAGCCTTGGTGGATATACCAGATGACATTGAGATGCCTCCAGAAATTCAAGAGTGGGTCAAAGACAAACCTAAACCCAACCTTGATCAAACCACTCCTTTCAATCTCGGAACCTTAGAAAACCCTAAGTTAATCCAGATTGGTTCAAACCTTATCCCAAACCAACAGAATGACATGGTTACGCTACTAACCCAGTTCCAGGATGTGTTTGCATGGTCTCATGAGGATATGGTGGGTTTGTCCACTGACATTGTCCTTCATCACCTTCCCATTAAATAGGAATTTAAGCCAGTCAAGCAAAAGCTTCGACGATTGAAACCTGAATGGAGTTTAAAGGTGAAAGAAGAAATTGTGAAACAGTTTCAAGTCGGCATCATAATGGTGTCTACATATCCTGAGTGGATATCCAACATCGTGTCCGTACCTAAACCTGGAAGAAAGGTGCGAGTTTGCGTGGATTACCGGGACGTGAACAAAGCTTGCTTAAAAGATAGCTTTCCCATGCCATTTATCCACATTCTCATTGACAATACTATGCAATACGACATGTACTCCTTTGCAGATTACTTTGCGGGGTATCATCAGATCATGGTTGCAGAGGAAGATCGTGAAAAAACTGCTTTCATCACTCCTTGGGGAACTTTTTGCTATAGACGGTTGTCATTCGGCCTCATCAATGCTGGAGCTACCTATCAATGAGCTATGATGGCTCTTTTTCACGACTTAATGCATAAAGAGATCGAGATCTACGTGGATGATATTATTGTCAACTCTCGAAAGGAGGATGACCATATAGATCATCTCAGGTAGTTGTTCAACAGGTTGCGTAAGTACAACTTGAAGTTGAATCCAGCTAAGTGCGCTTTTGGCGCTAAATTAGGCAAGTTGCTAGGATTTCTAGTCAGCCACAAAGGGATAGAGCTGGATCCTGCCAGAATCCAAGCCATCACTGAAATGCCCATTCCTCAGACAGAAAAGAAAATATGGGGATTTTTGGGAAGAATCAACTTCATTAGCAGATTTATTTTTCAACTCACAGCAACCTGTGAGCTAATCTTCAAGCTATTAAGGAAAAACTCCTCCATGAAATGGAATGAGGAATGTCAGAATGCCTTCCTTACAATCAAGAAACAGCTAATCAAAGCTCCCATCTTGGTACCACCCAGGGATGATGTTCCCCTATTTATATACTGTCCGTAAATGACAATGCCATGGGCTACATGCTGGGACAGAAGGACGATAGAGGCCTAGAACGAGCTATCTATTAACTCAGCAAAAGATTCAGCAGCAGTGAACACAAGTACACTCTGATAGAAAAGTCGTGTTGTGCTTTAGCATGGGCTGCCATGAGGTTACAGCATTATCTCCATGGTCACACAACCCATCTCATATCCCGCGTGGATCCTCTCAAGTACGTGTTCAGTAAACCCATACTGAATTGTGGACTACCCAAATGGCAGTTGATCCTACAACAATTTGACATCGTATATGTGACTCAAAAGTCCATCAAAGGTCAAGGAATTGCAGATCAACTAGCCGCTGCACCATTTGGGGATTTCAAACCCTTGGAGATATACTTCCCTGATGAAGGAGTAATGACAATTCAGCAACACCATCAGTACGATACACGCCAAATGTGGAAGATGTATTTCGATGGAGCTGTTAATATGGAAGGTTCTGGAGCTGGAGCAGTTCTAGTATCTGATATGGGGGAGCAGTATCCCGTCGCCGTCAAATTACAGTTTGTCAGTACCAATAATACGGTTGAGTATGAAGGCTGTCTTATGGGGCTAGAACTTGCCCGTTCAATGGGCATCAGACGGTTAACTGTCCTAGGAGATTCAGAGTTGGTAATCAGACAATCTACCGAAATCTATCAAACCAAGGAACTACATTTGCTGCCTTACCATCGGCAGGTTTTAAAGATGGCTTTGGGATTCGAAGAAATATTCTTTCTACACATTCCTCGTAATAGGAATGATTTCGCAGATGCGTTAGCAACTTTGGCCACCTTGATTCGCATATCAGACAAGGAACACTTGCCAAGCATCACAATTTCCCTGCACAAGGCCCCAACCTATGGGAATTACGTTGGAGAAGTATCGGATGAGCTACCTCCTATCCAACATCCTTGGTATCAGCATATCAAGGAATATCTGTGAGATGGATCTACACCCGCTGAGGCGAGCCCGACTGAGAAAAGGCGGATCCACTGTCTTGCAATGAAATTCTACCTGAGTGGAGATGCGCTCTACAAAAGAGATGCAAGAGTAGGTCTCCTCAGATGTTTAGACAAAGTTCAAGCCCAAAGCTTATGGATGAAATCCATGGCGGAGTCTGTGGACCCCACATGAGTGGCCCCTTTCTTATCAAGAAAGTCCTCAGGACGGGACATTATTGGCTATCTCTCAAAGCTGATTGCAATGACCATGTCAGGAGATGCTATTAGTGCCAGATTCATGGGAATGTTATACACACCCCTCCACGGGAACTTCACAATATGAGTTCACCTTGGCCCTTCTCAATGTGGGGAATGGACGCTATCGGGCCCATTGAGCCTAAAGCCAGTAATGGTCATCGATTTATCTTCACCATGATCGACTACTTCACCAAGTGGGTAGAAGCAGCCTCCTTCCCCAGGGTTACTAAAGAAGTAATCATTGCTTTCATCAGAAACAATGTCATTTGTCGATATGGACAACCAGAGGTGATTATGTCCGACAATTCCAAGAACCTCAACAACAAAATGATGGGGGAATTATGTAGTAAATTCCACATCAAACATCTCAACTCAGTCATCTATCGTCTGAAGATGAATGGTGCTGTTGAAGCGGCTAACAAGAACATAAAGAAGATTATGCAAAAGATGTCCGCCAATCACAAAAATTGGCCTGACCTATTGCCTCTGACTTTGTTAGCCTACAGAACCTCAATGCGCACTTCCACTGGGGCAACCCCTTACGCATTAACCTATGGGATGGAAGCAGTGCTCCTCATAGAAGTTGAGATGGAATCCCTCAGAGTATTGATAGACGCTCAGTTGGATGAAGACCAATGGGTACAAGATAGGTATCACCAATTGTCTCTAAAAGACGAAAGGCGAATCGCGGCTATCTTCCATGGTCAGTTATATCAGCAAAGGATCGCCCGATCCTATAACAAAAAAGTCCGGCTACGACAATTCAGACAACATGACTTGGTTTAGAAGAAAATACTAGACAACCAAGATCAGTCCAAGGGAAAATTCGCTCCTAACTGGGAAGGCCCGTTTATTGTCAAGAAAGTATTGACAGGAGGCGCTCTCATATTGCAAGAAATGTGTAACGAATTAGTGGTTTGAGTTGTAATTCTAAGGACAGAATCCTTGTAAGGAGAGAATGATGTAACAATCCAGATTTTTAATTATAATATTTAAATATTTATTGAATTATATAAATATTTAATGGATGTATTTATCGTGCATAAATATTTGTTTGTTTTGATTTGAGTTGATTAATTAATTATTTAATAAATAATTAATGAGTTAAGGAAATTCTGAGATAGTATTCTAATTTAATAATTAAGTTAGAAAGTTATAATATTATGAATTATTATTAGAATTAATTAAATTAAGTATGAAACCTTAATTAATTAGAAGTGTGACAAATAACTTTATTATAAGTGGTTATCAAAATAAATTAAAGTAGTTTTAATTTATTTTGCCAAACAAGCCTTAAATATATATTAAGTCTTTAATTTTAAAGCGTTTTGCCAAACGGAGCCTTATGGCTTTTGGATTTTTAAATTTGATTTATTAATAATATAAAGTAAATAATGAAAATATAAATAATGTATAATAATTTGTGGTAACCGCTGTTTTAATAATGCCATTAGTGGCGTCAGTTTTAAAACTTTTGAAAAGATACGTCAGTTTATTTTAGTTACATCTAATCTATTTGGCTAAAGCCTAAGAGAGAAAAAGGAAGAAGAAAGAAAAGTTTCATAAAGTTTGAGAGAGTTTGAGAGGAAGACAAGTCTGTGATTCGAAAGCCACCAAAACAAATTCTCAGTGTTTAACAAGGATTTCTTAAGCAACAAAAAGGTATGTTACATAACCTTAACATATATGTTTTACGTTATACACTCTAAATATATCAACATGTTTTTAGAGTTGAAGCAGGATAACATGACAGTTGCGGAGTATGCCGTAAAGTTCAATGAATTAGCTAGGTTTGCTCCGCATCAAGTTGATACGGAAACAAGGAAGGCAAGGAGGTTTGAGTTGTGCTTAAAACCATGGATCTACAATAAGGTGGCGGTATTGCAGATAAATACTTTTGCAGCACTTTTAGAGAAGGCTATCATAGGTGAAGGGGGAAGTGAGGCCATAAGCCTCTACAATAGGGAGAAAAGAGCAAGGGTAAGTTTGAGGGAACTGGGAAGGTAGAAGCAGGTAGTGGTAGTGAGAATGGAAAAAGAAAGTGGAACAATTTTGGAAATGTCTAAGTCAAACAGGAAGGTGTGAGGAAGCAGGCTGTGTAATGTAAGAATTGTGGGAAGAATCATTCAGGAGAGTGTCTTAGTGGTAAGTTCGTGTGCTATAAGTGTGGGCAGGAGGGACATATTTCTCCTAACTGCCCCAATCCCAGGACGAACAATGGGTGTTTTCTGTGTGGATCAACGGAACATAAGGTCAAGGACTATCCGAAAAGAAGGATGGATGCCGGAAGCGGGAATGCGGGGAGAGGCAACGGAACACTGGCGATAACGGGACCAACTTCAACAAAACCAACCGCAAGAGTCTTCAACATGACAGTTCAGGATACCGTAGCAGCCGGGGATGGAACTTCAGGTATTATTCGAATCAATTTCATTTTCTTATATATGATTTTATTTTATTATAAAGAAATTTTAAGGAGAAATTTGAGTTCTATTAGGAATCAAATTTCCGTATGATTAGATGGACAAGTTTTATATTAAATAGTTAAAGATCAGTTCGATCGAATCTGATCGAAATCTACTTGAAATGACTGTGTATGTTATTTTCCCTAGTATCTATAAGTTTTGAAACGGTGATTCCGGGGACGGAATCCTTATAAGGGAGGGTGGATGTAATACCCCAGTATTTTCAAAATAATTAAATAATAAATTTTGCATTTAATTTTTTTTATATATATAAAGGTGGGGTTATGTGCAAAGAAAAGTATATGTATTTATGTGATAAATAAAACTTATTTATTATATGAATAATTATAAATAAATTCTTTTAAGAATTATTGATCATTATAGGTTATATTCTTATTATAAATTAATTTTGTAATAAAAATATTTATTATCTATTTTCCATGAAAAATACGATTATTATATATATGATATGATTGTAAGGATTATTATGATATGTATTTTATTATATTAGTTAAGTTAATTATTTCAACTTGATTAATATTGGTTTATATGAAAGTTATGTCGGATTTTGATTCAAAACCCTAATACTAGACTTTGAATAAGGAATGAGAATATTAATATGATATTAACTATATTTCAGTAATATAAATATGCTTGAGATGTGTGTAATGTTAATGTGTGGAACAGTTATAGTAGCACAGTGCAAAACCCTAGCGTTACTGATAAGCTATACTACATAGGTTAATTACGACGGTAAGAATTTGTTAAGTTATGTGTTATGTAATTAATGAAAATTATTATGTTTAATGTTAATTAGGAAAAACCCTAATTAATATTTAGAAGTCCTAATTAATAATTAGGTAAACCCTAATTAGTATTTAGAAATCCTAATTACTAAATTAGAACCCTAATTGCTAAGTTATAAACCCTAGGTATTAATTTAGCAAAGTTAATAGTAATTAATATATTATATAAAGCCTAATTTATAAATCCTAGGTAATTAGTAAACCTAATTTAATTAGAGGACCCTAATTCATATTGTTAGAAACTAAGATTCCCAATTTAGCCTAATCTCAAAATCCTAGAACTTGGAGTTTTGGAGCTCTAGGGTTAAACCCTAATGGGTGAGAGGAAATTTCAACATTGCCACTAAAAGTAAACACCAAATGACCAAACTACCCTTTTATTATTTTATTAAGGTGGAGTGTAGATCTAACCCTAGTAGGGTGGTTGGTGGCCAACCCCAACTAGCCATGTGGCCTACTATAGCCTTTAATCAGTCACAAATCTGATCAGTCATAACAACTTCACCATTATATATAGATTGAGAGAGAGAAATGTTACTAGTTTGCTCATATTTTACACCAACACTCAACCAAGACTCTCCCAACTCAAAACCTCCGAAAATATCTTGTTAGACCAGTCCCTAATCAAGCCCCACTAACACTTACAACAAACTCAGTAGCCAAGAATCAGAAATTAATCATAGAAAGGTAAGTCCCTAAACCTAAATTTTGAATTTTGATTCCATGTTAGATGTTAGTTTTTGTGTGTTAAACATGTTGTTTGTAGTCCATATAGATGATCTGGGTTGATAAATAATGGATCCATAACATCTATATGCTTGAATCTAAGTTTTTACAAAATCTGTAAATTTTTATTTTTGTTGTCTCACAGTGAATGCCAGGCCTTGTAGATCTGTGATCATTTATTGTTTTGGTGATTTAAAGGTTTGAAGTTGTAGTCTGGTAACAGGTCTACACAATAAAGCTTTTAGCTCACCCAGAAAATACATAGAAGCAAAATTATACTTGGTCAAAGTAGCATTGACCAACTGTTCTTGACGAAATCTGGAAAAACCCAGAAACGTGAAGAACAGTGTCTGACCCATACTTTGACCGGCTCAAAACTTGAGATTGTGATGTCTTCATGATAATCTGATGTTATGTAGTTGTACTCTGACAACACTACTACAAGTTTAAACCTTGATATCACATAAACCAGACCTAGACTGTAATCTATAAGGCTGCAAAGTAGTACCCTTGTGACTGCTTGAGTTTCTGGGCAACCCAGAAACTCAAGAACACGTCTGACAGCATTTTTAATTGCTTGGATCTGGCAGGTTTGATGTTGGTTGTTGATATTGTTGTATCCATATTGTAGCATGTAGTATTATCTCTATAATCGTGCCTATATATCACTCAAACCATAAATGTACTGAGAGTAGTGGACGGTCAAACCAAGCAAGAAGTTCACGAGATGAGTTTTCTGGGTAACACAGAAAACTTAAACCGTAACTTCTGACATGGTTTGACCAGGTTAGATCTAGCATGTGTATTGTTGTTATGATTATTTTTTTGTAATAGATCTATGCACCTACATGTGGTCTACACACTGCAAGCTTAATATCACAAAAACCTTACAATTATGGCATGTAGTGGAGGCCCAAAATCAGACCCTCGGGCTGTTCTTCATTCTGGGTAACAAAAAAATGAAGAACAGTCTCTGACAGCCACTTTGATGGATTATACAATATCTATTCAATGGTTAGCCCAGAAGCATTATACACACGGAATTAAACTTGGTCAAACGAGACCCCTCGTTAACTGCCTTGTCAGTGTTCTTGAGCTGAAGAACACCTAAGGCGACAGATTTTGTCGCTATAGCCTATAGCGACGGTTTCTATTATTTTTATTTTTTAATTTCTGGAAAATGATTTAAAAATAGAAATAAATTCTAAAAATCATTTAAAAATAGTAAATAAATTCCGAAAATTATGAAATCAGTTTTAAAAATTATTTTAAGTCATAAACATTAACTTTTAATAATTTGGCATATTTTCCATAAATATTAGTAATTATTTGAATATTATTTATTTGATAAATGCACTAAATAAATTAACTAAAAATGATTTTATTATATTAAAAATTATTTTAAATGATAATAAGGTATTTAATAATATTTTAAGTTATAAAATGTACCTTTCAATATTTAAAGTAAATTTCATTAATTATTTAATATTAATGATATTAGATTTATTTAATAATTATATTAAATAAATAGATTAAAAATGATTTTATTGATTTAAAAATCATTTAAAAAGGATATAAATGGTTTAAACATATTTTAAGTAATTATAAGTGACTTTTAATATTTAATGAATAATACCTTAATATTTTAATATTAATGGTAATGGTTTAAAATGATTTTAAATGTTTTACAAATCATTTAAGGGTAATATTAATACTTTAAAAATATTTTGAGTTATTAAAAATAACTTTGATATTTTGGCAATGGTTGCATTAATATTATAATATTATTTGAATATTAATGATAATAGAATTATCTAATATTTAAATCATTTAATAATGATTCTAGTGTTTGAAAAATCAAGATAAATTATAATAATTATTTAGAAATTATTATAAGTCATTTAAAAATAATATGACTGGTCTTTAAAATATCCGGGATAATATTGAACTGCATGATAGAGTTTTAAACTCGATAATTACCCGATAAAGTCGTCGGTACACCGAAATGCTACCAAAATTGATCCGAAACTGTATAGTTTGACTGCATAAGTATTTGTTTATGTCTTAATGACTAGTATAATTATGAGACAATGTGATTAGGATATGTGTTGACGGTAAATAATAGTACTATGTGTTATATGTTATTCTAATCAATAGAACGATCTCCCCTTTACGTAACTCCCTTCCACCCCTATTTCAAAAATTAATTTTTCAACACATATGGGCCCCACATGTGGGCCCCACCTTTAAATAATTTTTTATCGATTATTTTGAAAATAGGTAAATGGGAGTCCATATAATAAGCCGATTTATAACAAATACCTCATAAAAATTCCCTCAATATTTTTAACAACATTTATCATCATTATTATAATTCGCAATATTTAACAACCAGGTCATTCCCAGGAAAGATGGGGCTTTCCAATAAGGATTTCTCCTTATTGGCGCGCAATTAGGTGACCAATTCTCTCATTGACAGAACTTCTAGACATTATCAATATTGCAAATAATAATATTAATAACTCTGTCATCTCAATTATTGATTTAATAATATATAAAATATCGACAATAATTGAATCAAATAACGTGAGTACTATGCATCAATTATTGTAACCATAATTGAACAAAACTGAGTGACTTCTAACATAAGTATCAATAATCAATATCGTGTGCTACTATGCAACCACGCGTATTACTGTACTTTTAACACCGGGTGTTTCAACAGTTAACGGTAAAACTTCCGCCGTTATTTTCATAAAAAGATATTTTTGTCGTTTTCTTAATTTGACAATAATTCCGTTTGTGGGGTCCACCAATGATTGTGCCGTCGTACGAATATTTCCTGTTAAAATGAATATTCACCGACCAATAGAATATAATATAACAACTTGCTTACTTTGCAAAATTTATAAATATTACCCACAACTATAACATTATTTCAAATTTACTCCTTAATATTCAAAAATGATATTTATAGAAAATTCATCTTTATTCATAAAAGTTGGGGTCTTATAAATAATATGGGACTATAAAATATAGTATGAAGGATTTATTAAAATAAATTAAAGGAGTTTAAATTAGTTTTGCCAAACAGGGCTTAAATATATATTAAGTCTTTAATTTTTAACCAGGTTTTGCCAAACAAAGCCTTATGGCTTTTGGAATTTTTAAATTTTGAATTTTAATTATAATAATAAAATAAATTAAATAATAAATATAAAATATATTGTTTTTTTAACTGATATGTAATTAGTATTATAATAAGTATACGACAGTTACATACATTGGGTGCGTCTCCTTTATGTTACGTAAAAGGTTTAGTTTTGGCTTATACTGAGGAAGGAAGAAGGAGGTTTACAGTGAGAAGTTGAGAGAGTTTGAGAGATTCCTATGTTTCTAAGGAATTATGAGTGGATAACAAGGATTTTCAAGCATAAGAAGGTATTACTCATAACCTTAATGTTATATATATATATATATATATATATATATATATATATATATGAATTTCACGACATATAACTTCAAGTTCTGTGAATTCATCTTTTTGAATTGTTGATATACAACTGATTACTTGTTATTGTACATGTTTGTGATGATTAGAACTAGTGTTTAGATAAGAATTTTTATGTTAATTACGTTTAAAAGAAAGAAAGTAATTACAGTATATGTATTTTACATGTGGCTTGTAAAAGTACTAATTTTAGTGGTCAATTTGTATGTTAAACTGTGAATTGAGTTTTGTTTATGCTAGTACATTGAAAAACGAAGATAACGTAGTTTGAACGAAGTAATTTGGACAAGAATTGTGATCACAGTGTCAAAATTTGTGAAGAATGTAAAAAATGGAGTTTTGTATAAAAATATGAAATTTAAGGAATTAAACTAGTATAATTGTTGTTAAATTGTTCTATGTTGAGGAATATGTTGGCAAACATGTTTATGATGGTTTTGTATCAATTGTACGTGTTAATATTACTGTTTATTGGGTGAAATTCGTGTTTGTTGGGCTAAAGTCGACTACTGTTCATAGCCCTCTCTGCCTCTGTATGTGCACCAGCGCAGCTGCGCTGGTGCCAAGGCTAAAAATTACGCAGCTGAGCTGTGTATGGCGCAGTTGCGCCATACACTGATTTGAGGCAGTGGCCTCTGTAACGACCGAGAAATTCGGATCTTTTGTAAAATACTTGAAAGAATTAAATAATGAATAAAATAATATTATTTGTTATTCTTATGTATTAATAAAATGAATGTCGTTCTATAACCTAGAAACGTCGGAACATCGTAGTATTTGAACTACGTGATAGAATTAAAGTGTTTGAATTTCCAAGACGAAAATAAAATCTTTTCGAGAAATTTTCCGAAAAACACTATTCATCATTTATCGCTCGGGAATTATTTTTGAACTTCCAAGAAATACGTAACGTTATAATATCGAGGTGAGATGGATTATGAAATAAGAAGCTAAGTATGGAAAACGCAATATTTCGCATGCGAACTTAAATTGAGAGCGTTGGGAAATTAATGTCTAAGGAATGAACTTGAGTAATCTTGTAGGATGTGCAAGTTCATTAAGCATTAAGGGACAAGACCAAATTGTAGTAATGATTAGCCAAATGTGGATTAATGTGAAGCCCAAAGAAAATTAAAGCAAGCCCAAAAGATAAGTTAATTAGATTAAGACCTAAGCCCAAATGATGATCCATTAGTTGAATAGGATCCATGGGGCAACCCATGAGTGAAGTAGTGGGCAAGAACTTTATGTGATGCCCAAGTACTTTATGTGATGATCAAGTGTTGTGATGAGCAAGAAAAATGAGTGGTTAGCAAGTTTACTTAGTGGTTAAGTAGATGAATAGTAAGGAGGTTAGTTGAGGAGGTGGGGTGATTAATGACTAGTATGCCCTCACCTTGGCTCTCCTATAAATAGAAGAAGTTGCTAGTCATTATTCATTGTTCAAATTTCATCCAATACAAATTAACTTGTGTTAGAGAGAATAAGCACTTTATAAGCCAACACATCCTTTGCTAGATTTTCAAAGAGAAGAGAAGTACTAGTCTTCAAGGGTAAGACTCTTGTCTAATACATCTTCATCTCTATCATTGTAGGGTGATAAGAGAAGTGTAATTTAATGGACATGTATGTTAAGAACATATAAGAATTGATTAATGAATGGAATTAAGCCGAGTAAGTTATGACTAAGCAACTTGAACCTAAATAAGTTAAAAACTTATGATGAACTTGTCATATGATTATCATATGATGTTAGTATGTTCAATATGATGTGAGAACATTGAGTAAAGGACTTAAAGTCCATACCAAGTCATAAGAAATAGAATTTGTAGTTTATAAAGTTGAATAAGTCATGACCTTATGAAAATAAGTAGGTGTAATAAGTAGTTTAAAATGTTCATATGATGGTTAAAATTCATTTAGATTGATAATCAAATCATTAGTAATGGGGTTTCGCCGAAATTCACACGATTAGACGATAATCGTCGAGTTCGTGAAATTCTCGGAATGGAAGTCATATTTTGTTTTTGAACTCGGAAACATTGGTTTTCGATGGAGACAAGTCATACTTGGCATTATAGAGTTGCGGACTCAAAAATGACCGAATTCCGAATTAGAACGAAGAAACGAGCATTGAACGTTTACGAACGTTTATCGTTTTCGTTAAAATGGACTAATAGGTGAATTTTTAGCAAACGAAGTAGAATAGATAAAATTCTTGCATGAACATGTAGAGTATGTAATTTGTGAACCATAGGCTCTTGAACGAGCCAATTCGGTCTTATAACGAAGGAGCTACGAGTCTGGGAATCTCACAAGTTGAAAAATCTGTCAAAATTATCTGTGGCATAGAGTCTGTGACGCCCCCAAATTCAGGTACTTGAAACCCAAACTCAGTGCTTCACGATACCATTTCTTTGAGCGGAATAATAACAATAATGTCATAAATATCAAACTTAATTTACATATCAGAGTTTTCTAAATCCCAGTTACGCGACCTTAAAACATTTCATTACATGATAGATAATAAATATCCTCAACTTATTTAAGTCAAGCTATTACATAAGAGAACACAAACTTAATCTGCTAGTTTTTCTTTCCCTTTGTTCTTGCCTGAACCTTCAGGTCGATCATACATAGCTGAAAATATTTAAATTAAGCAAGGATGAGCATTTGAGTGCCCAGCAAGTAATAAAAATTATAAACATTACCTGAAAGGATTAAATATTTTCTTTGAACGACTCTTCAACAACGAAGCAATAGTTGTGAAGTATTGAAGCAACACTAAACAACATAACAATTCTTATTTCAATTTTGAAACTACATATTGACTATAAATGGAGAGCAGTCGATAGACTATGAATATAGTTTTCAGTTTTCAAAAAGGTCAAACAGAACTTCATCTGTAAACCGTCATAGCTTACAGGCATTGGGGGTGATCAGCCCGTTATGCCCTGTATTGATCAATACTACATATCAGAACGATATTCTCGTTCATCATATCCGCCTCAGGCGCACAAAAGTTTTTCCCAGATGAGGGATGTTCATACTTAGTCGGGAATCCGAACCAAAACAATTTGATTGGATACAAAAAGGTTTTATCATATTCAAAGATATTTCTAAATCTGTGTCTAGCTGATCAAATAGCTTAGACGACTATATATATATATATATATATATATATATATATATATATATATATATATATATATATATATATATATATATATATATCAACATGTGTTTAACTACAATGATTATCCAAGTGAGGACACTTGTATAATCATATTTCGAAATTTAGAGTCAATAATAATATTGATATAATCACATCTTATTATACAAAAATAATATTTAGAGTCAATAAAATCTTTATTCATTAAAAGTTGGGGTCTTACAACCTCCCCTTCTTATGAAATTTCGTCCTCAAAATTGATGTACATACCTGGTATGTCGAAGAGGTTAGGATACCTTATTTTTATTTCAGATTCTAACTCCCAGGTCATTTCCTCAATATCGTAATTTCTCAACAAAACTTTAACTTGAGGTATTATACCTTTTAGCGTAGAATATGTTCCGTCTTATCCATGATTTTAATAGGCACCTCTACATACGTTAAATCTTCTGTTATCTCATCTGTTTCTAATTCAATAATGTGGTTCGGGTCTTCCATATAATTACGTAACATTGATATGTGAAGAACGTTATGAACACGAGACATACTTGGCGATAAGGCGAGTCTATAGGCCACAGTTCCTATTCGGTCGAGGATTTTAAATGGACCAATGAATTGAGGATTAAGCTTTCCTCTCTTTTTAAATCTCGTAACTCCTTTCCATGGAGCAACACGTAACAACACATGATCTCCAATATTGAATTCCATGTCCCTTCGATGAACATTAGCGTAACTCTTTTGTCAATCTTGTTGGGTTTGTATACGTTGCCGAATCATTTGAATCTTTTCCGTAGTCATACGTAGCAATTCTGGTCCAAAAAACGTTGCTTCACCCACCTCGTCCCAGCATACCGGAGAATGACACTTTCGTCCATACAACGCCTCGAATGGAGTCATGCCTATACTTGTTTGATAATTGTTATTGTAGGAGAATTCCACTAATGGTAAGTATTTATCCCAACTTCCTTTGAAGTCTAGGACTTAGTCTTAATTGATCTTTAAGAGTTTGAATTATAAATGATAGGTCGTTGAATTAAAGATATTATTAAGTTGTGTAAGCAGCAGACCAGGCAAGTTTCTTAACTCTTACTCTTTTATTTGAGTAAGTATCTAAACTATCCTTTACATTATGCAAGTTTCTCTAACCTTACTCAAATCTATATTGAACAAGTATCCTAAACTCTTGTTTTACTTTATTCAACGGATATCGTAAACAAGTATCTTTACATTTGCATTTTCTTTATGCAATGGACATGAGTAAGAATGTTTCAAATTTATATTATTATTGTACTAGATTATTAACCATATTGTCGTATATATTATATCCGATCATTGTTTATCAACATGATATTATATCATATAACTCATATATATATATTTTTTGGAGTATAACAAAATTAGTATTTTATCGTATGCTAATTGTGAAATTGAAGCTTATGTATGTTAATTGGGTATAAATTTTAGAGAATCGTACTTTAAAGTAATCAAGTTTGGGTTATTATTGATATTACAGTGTTAAACAACTTTAACAATGGAGTTTTTCTTAAAAACAGTGTTTTCAAATAATGAAGTTTTCTAAAGTAGTTGTTTAACTGTTGGTAATTGTTATATGGATGATCGTTAAACATTTGTGTAGTTTGCGATGAAGTTATGGATGTTAATTAGTGTTAGAATTGAAGTAATAGACAAAAAAATTAGTTGTTCTGTTCTTCGTGGTTGGGTTCTGCGAGTTTCGGCGCCCCAGCGTCAAAATTCACGCCCCAGCGCCAAATTTCGCGCCCTGGCGCCAAGGTTTGCGCCCCAGCGCTAAAACGGGCCAGTAGCTCGCGCCCCAGCGCTGTAGCTCACGCCCCAGCGCCACTGTTCTGTGCCCCGGCGCCGGAAAAGTGGTCTGGGTTGGACAGTTTTGACCTCCTGTAGTAAAATGGCCATAACTTCCTCATACAAACTCCGATTGAGGTGATTCAAGATGATCCGGAACGAGAACGAGTAGACCTACAACTTTTGTTCTTTAGGTTTTTAAATTTGAGGTCATTAGATGGGTCAAAATGGTCATCTTTAGGACTGTTGTGTTTTCGGAGGCAATCGGAGGGTGTCGGACATGCACATATGCATGTGTCGTGCTCCAGACCATAAAATATGTTGTCCTAAGTTACAAAACATGAATAATAGTAAATATAATGATGTTTAACATTAATATATGATGTATTAGATGAGTTATAGAAGCATAGTAAGCATACACAAGAGAGGCAAATCTGGCGTGTGACGAATGAACGTCGAAACGCCGTGCCAAGTGTTAATGAACTTAAAAAGTGTTTCAATTCCATTGAAATGGATATTATAAGATATGGAATGGGTTTAATATAAAACCAATAAGTAGTCCTAGCAAGACTTAAGCACTTGAATGAACTGCGAAAATGAAATATAGGGAGATATAAATTGAAAGTTAACACAATTAAGTTGAACATTGTGTATTTATGATAGGAAGGGTTATGAGACGTAGAGTAGAGTTTACATTACAATTACTATGTGTTGTTATGTGACTAATATTTGATGTGTATATTTATATAATTACGTAGGGCACGTGAAGTGCAGATAGCTGTAAGCTGTTAAACTATTATTGGTAAACAACGATCAAGGCAAGTCTTTCGGTTCCTATTTTCTACGTGGACTTGATGAACTGTTTTAAATTGCATGATATGTTATGCATGTTGAATCATGAAATGTTAAAGTCAATATATGACTGTATTGTTTTGGCTAAGTAATGATGATTGAGTAAGGAACTCAATCTTTATATTTGCTATATAAATTAAAAGCATGTATGCCATGTTACTTTAATGAGATGTATATCGAGCATGTTATTATGTGTTATGTGATGCATGAAAACTGTTAGACTTTGCTGGGCTGTCGAGCTCACTCTTGCAAATAACCACTTTTGCAGGTCAAGATTTTAAGGTAAAGATACGTGCTATGTGAGTTATAGAGATCTATATTCACGAAGATTACTTATGTTTTATGAGAAATGTATTTCATATTTTGAACGTAACATGTTGTTGAAATGTAAGTTGAGCTATCTAATGTATATGGATATTTAGTTATGATGTAAGACTTTGTATAGTTATTTTGTTGTAACGATTCATGACATAAGATTGAATCAAAGAGATGTAATGTAATGGTTGCGATTCAGGGCAAGAAAGAAGGAAATGTATAAAAGTTTTAAATATTCCGCAATTTTATTAAGTTTAACATCGAATAATGATGTATTATTTAGAGGTTGAATGTATGGTTAACGACCGAAGTCGGGATTTAAATTGTATAGATTTTGGGGTCGTTGCAGTTGGTATCAAAGCTGTAGGTTATAAACCTTAGGTAGGAGTACCGTAGGCTATAACCTTAGAGAAGAGAGGTGAATATAATGAAAGAATAAGCTCAAATAGAGTTTGAACAATAAGAAGTAATTTAAGCAATTTATAAAGAGGGGATTTAAACTTGCGTGAAAGGATTCAAAGAAGAATCTCGCAGAGTTATCAGGAATATGAATGTGGGGTTGCCCAACTCCAATAATAAGGATGTAATGTCATAATAAATAGACAGTGTCTATAAGAAGAGTGATAAATAAGTTAAGAAAAGAGAGTTATATCTAAGTATGGTGCAATTGTACTCTTTAGTAGTTGATGTATGGTATCTAGGCTAAACGATTCCTTCATAGAGCGGAGGTATATACGAACTAGCAACTCGGAACCTAGTTTGTTGGTTGTTTGTCGGAAACCACTCAGCGTACCATATTAAAACTGTTAGAGACTCGATGTGTACCAAGAGTAGAAATGGACACGTATGATGAAAGTGTAGAACTCGAATGAAATTTTGAGCGATGTAACTGAAGTTAGGAATTCTTAAAGTAAGAATTGTTATATAAACAAGAAGATTCAAAGAAGAATCTTGAAGAGATATAAAGGTAAGAAATGGGAGTTTTCTAACTCCAATAGCCAAGATAACGAATAATGTCGTAAATGATGAAAAAGAGAAAGAATGAGGATCGTAAAACAAAACGATCACGAGTTAACAAAAGAATTTTAAGAGAGATGATTATAGAATAAGGTCACGACGTGATCTGTTTAAGTTATAAAAGAAAGATGGTCTGTAATGTTTGAATGATTATAGCTTAATGCTATGAAGATGGTGTACTATGAAATAGTACGAGATAACTCATGAGGAGTTATAGATGATGTGATATGAGGAATTCATATCGAGCAAAGAGCAAGTTAAAAGAAAGATAGAGTTAGGTGGGATTTCAATTGAGAACTCATGTGATGGCTGAGTTGTACAAACCTTTGTATGGGCGAGGATTTTGTGCTTGCACTCAGTTTATCACATTGATAATCATTGGAATGTTTGTGTCGCGCTATTTGCTATATGCCTGTTGAGAAGGTGATTCTTTTCTCATGTGTATAACAGATAGGTAGAGTATAGTTAGAGAATATTATAAGGTTAAGTGCGAGTTCTTAAAACTCATACTTATGGTAGGTTCGTGACTCATAATTATATGGTATATTTTTGAACCCCTCAGCGAATGGACGCCTATGGTCTGACTAGGATAAGTTCTTAAACTCATATGATTGTGGCAAGTTCCTGAACTCATAACGTGTGGTAAGTTTGACGAACTGGGGTATAATTAAGTGTGAATGGAGTATTGAGGATGATATGAATAGATAGACCTATTAAGCAATGAATCATTATAGAAAGTGGAGTTGATGGTGGAAGCATAAGTATTCTAAATCTACTAGCTATGCTAGACTTTCGAAATTTATTGACTTCGTGCTGATGTTTACACTTTTATTTTCTTGAAAAACATTGGATCAAATGATGGAACCAATGAGTTTTAACAACAATACTGTTATTCGTATGTCTATGCTAATTACTTCGGCTAGACAAAAATGATTTGCAATATATCAAAATGTATTTTATATCATTAATGCATCATCTCGCCCTGAGGGGCGAAGTACGTCGACCTAATCTCCTCTTCAATAGGAGTACGTAGGCAACCATTTCATATGGCCCGGTCGCAATAAAACAAAAACAACAAAAACATTCACACACCATTTCTGCCACATACAGCGTTGAACCTCTTACACCAGGTTTGAACTACGTCGACCTGATCTCCTCTTCAATAGGAGTACGTAGGTAGCCATTCATGGTGCAGTCTCACCCCCTACCAACACACAAACCCTTGTCAGTTGGTACTGGGATCATCCTTCAATCCACTACATTTCATTTGGCTTCAGACTAAAGGGATGGAATTACCTGAACTCCTCCTAAATAGGAGATTCGACGACCATTTAAGCGACGGTTGTACCTCGAAGAGCAACACCAACCCATAATAGATGGAATTTACTAGGCTTCTCCTGAATAGAAGTGTTGGCGACCATCTGTGGTGCGGTCAATCTTAGAGATGAAAGTCACACTCCTCTCCTCATTTCCATACAAAAACCAGTCCCAAGACACCGAGAGATGGTAGGGATACATACAGATCGATGATCCATTCTGAACTATCCAGAGACAACTCAATGTCCATCCACCGAGAAAGAATTCATAATACATCACGATCACAAGCCCTGAAGAAGCAGGCAAAATATCAAGCAAGCAGCAAGGCATATCTAAAAGGGAAGTGATCAAAAATATATTTCCCTGTCATATATATAATGATGTTTGATATACACAATGTAAACTGTACAGGAAAAAATGGCTAAACTAGTCTGTACAGGAAAATTGAAGATCACTTACAAGTCAGGGTATATGCGAGCTAACAAGCCCAATATGGTGTCCCTCTTAGAAGATGGAGGTAAAGTTGTGGTCTCCTGTATGAGAATATCCATACGACCCAACAGATCTGTAGCCATCTGCATGGTGATCATATGATCATCAATATATGCGCTCATCTCTGCGATCATGCCAGTGGTAAGAGACTTCACTGCAGTACTATTTGTGATGGCTACATCCCGGGCAGATATGGCTATATCCCGCTCAACTATCACTGCATCTCTGGCTGATATAGCCTCATCCCACTCAACGATGACAACATCTCTACGAGCCTAGCCCTCGTCTCTCTCCAATAGAGCGGCCTCCCTCCCATCAAGAGCAGTCGACATCATAGATCGAATCTGATCTCTCTCAAAGGTCATCAGATGAAGACTCTGCTCTAAGTACTGTGCCGAGTTCTAAATCATAACAGTACTGGTACTAGGAGAATTCGAAAGAAATGCTGGCAACCCAGTAGTAGGCTCATCCTCGATGTAGGTATCAATGTCCTCCATGGGCTCTACATCATCTAACTCGCTCTCCGGTACTGCAAATACTGCTGCAACCGATAAAATCTCTGTCTCCATCCACGCGGAATATTCTGCGGAATAACCATGATGACTGACAGAAAAAGCCGCTATCACGCCGATCCCAGCAGGCGTATACCCGAGATCAGTCCTCTGTTGAGAGCTACCGAGAAGCTGAACGCAGACCTGTCGCCCCCTCAAAAGGATGAAAATCCTAGAACTGGTCTAACTGCGACCTCACGGCTAATGGGTGATAAGTGGTCACTCCCCTCAAACTAGCCAGAGCGAGATAGTCCATGCCCGAAGTATGAGTAATGAAGCTATATGGTGACCTAAGCCCCGAACACAATAATACGCTGAATGGATCTCTGATATCTGCCAAGAATGTGGACCAGGACAGAACATCTATACACTCTGATGGCTGAAAAGAGTATGACATAGCTACATCATGGGTGAAGCAGTACCCATGCCGTCTAAAAGTGTCAATCGGTCTCAAGTGTGACATGAACCACACAATATAGCATGATTGAGCTACCTGTGAACACTCCTGTAGGATACGTGCAACAATATGATGCTGACCACAGGGTCTCTGCTACAATCATAGGTACGATGGTATGACCCTGCATGAGAGCTCTCACAGCTATGATAACGCCTATATCTATCTCATCCATATACCGCGGCATATATACATATGACAATACACATAGCATCAATACGTCAACTCTGGCCAAGCGCCAATGAGCCTTCGGTGTGGTGAAATCCCCGGAATGTCGTGAATAACTATCCTCCAAGCCAAATCTGTCGTACAAAAAATGTTGGGATATCACATGGCCAGATGTCAACTCATCCTGTACCACTCTGTGCCTCAATCCTGTCATGAATCGTCTGCTCATGTCTCCCAAAGCCAGATGCACGCAAGGTCTGTCTAGGGGTAGCATCGTCAATCGTGCATACTCCTCCAGAGTAGAAGTCAACTCATAGGTGCCGAATCGGAATACCTGCCTATCCGGTAGCCAATGCTCTATCATCCCGTCCACAAATCCTGCGGGAACCTGAAAAGTCAAAAAGGTCATGGTATGCTGCAATAAATGATCTACATTCACCCTGTCTGGTGGTGACATGCTATCATACCACAATCTCATACCTGATACCACCACTGACGGTGGGGTATGATCTATGCGGCTAACTGTCGAAGAAGACATCTGTGCGGGTCGTGTCATAAGACCATCCAGGGGTCAATACCAAATATCTCTGGACATACGTACATATGCATAACATGATACATGCATAACAGATGATAGATGGCAATATGCTATAGGGAATAAAAAAATAGTGCATACATTCCTAAGTATATCATCATCTAATACACCATCTCTGTACAGCTACAAATACAGGGAAATGGGGCACAGCCACCCAATATCTAACAAAGGCCTATCAAAAGATGTAGTGAGAATGGGGCACAGCCACCCAATATCTAACAGAGGTCTATCAAAAGATATAACGAGAATATACATCAGAAGAAGACAATGGTGTCGATGTCCACATCATCAATCCTGTCCACTTGATGTAACTCCTCCTGAGTCACTGGATCTCTACCAATAGGGATGTCAGGCCTATATAGAGGAGGATTTGCGCCGGCAAAACCGAATGGGTCACCTGAGGGGCCAGCGCAGGAGCTGGAAGGATCAAATGAAGCCGCCTCTGTCGGGTCTCTGCCCAAATGCCAGATAAATATATGTGTCTGGTCCAACTGTCAGGTCAAACTATCAATCTGGGTCATATGAGTCGGATCTCGGACACAAGCTATCCAATCCGTCATCATCAAAGATCCTGGAACCATATCCCCCATAAACTGTGTGGCGTGGGACTGAGCTCCAATAGTAAGAGGGGACCACCACCGATGGAACGTCTCCTAAGTACATGGACCCTCTGACAATGCAAAATCGTCAACCCCCAACAATGGGATATCAATGACGGGTGACTGCGATACAGGCCAATAACGCCTGGCAGGAGGCAAGATCGGTATACGAATCTCCCTTGTGGTGCTCCTAATAGCACGCTCTCCTAAATAGAGCTCCCAGCCTCCATCTGTGAAGAGAGGAACTCTCCTGGTGGAAATCACATACTCGACTCCAGTCGGGTATCCTTCCTCAAAACCCACGGTCAGGTGTTCCCCGGAATAGGGAAGCCATGTGATGGTGTCGGCCGTTAGCAACTCCAGCTGCATACGGCAATGAGTGAATCCCTCAGCTACAGGGACCTCTGGCAGAATCGAATGATGCCATTGTCATCCTCATGGATAGGTGTCTAAACCTAACACACTCACGGGACGCAAGCATGGAAGCCTTTCATAGGCCCAAAACTGCCAACACAAAGGAAAACATCTACTGTCAGTCAACACTCTTAACCTATATATGGTAAATGACAAGAAAAATACTCACTAGCAGAAATGAGTAAAATCCTAGCCAAGCCTCGGTCAAACCCTGTGAGCGCGTATACGCATACCCCGGAGGAAATAGGCAAAGGTGTAGGACCCCAATCATACTCTCCAATACGGTCCACATCACGTGTAGCGCTGATCAAAGCGAAAGATACCGTAGAAGAGTTATCTACTATGAAGCAGCCTCGAATGATCCTCAGGAACAATCGCCGCAGAACGCGATCCCTGATTCTGACATCATCAGGCATAGGCTCACTCAATAGCCCGCTCATAGAATCTACGCTCAAAGGACCTGAACGGACAGTCCTGCCTTTGAGCGCCACCGCCAGAACTCCTAATATGGATCTAACGACAATAGGGGTAATATTTGCCATACAAGGCACTGGCTCCCCTCTAAACTCTATACCTGTTATAAACCGCCAATCTATAGGCGTCATCATCACCTCCCAATCTAGCAGATAGAGTGACTGAGTCTGATAAAACCATCGCTCAGACAATGCCCTGAGATAACCCCGGGGACAACGACGGGGAAGGATGGAGAAGAATGCCCCAAATCCCCATTCATGCACTACCGCTCTATAGTCGGGATGAAGTGCCTGATACATGGAGTGAATGCTAAACCAGTGCCCTCGAGGCTGTGTAAAACTAGGAACCTGCATGAAATGCAGATCAACATCAAAACCCTTTAATCCTCATCAATAGGAAAGAAGGAAGATCAAAGTCTAACGCCATACCTCGTTAGCATGCAAATACATCGATGGATGTCTGCCCAAGTCACCCAGTAATTCTGGGTTCACCACCTGAATGCTTGGAAGCTCCCTGCGAGGGAGATGTGCAGCAGGAGTGGGATCCTCTATCGGAATATCCGACTCCTCGTCCTCAACGTCTAGAACATCTACCTGGATAGGACGTATCACGGCCTCCACCAACTGTCGAGGCTGTCTGACAGAACGATTACGAGGTGCTTCATAAGCCCTCCGCCGTACACCAGAAGTGGTCCTATAGGAACTGCTCGGCTAATCCGGATCCATAGTATCTAGACAATAAGTCTCCAAATCACCTCAGAAAGGGTGTGGTATTTCCTTACCTGGAGCTTTCTCGAATGCATTTTATGGCTATATGCATGCATGCATTTACTTTAACATATATAGTAGAGTTAAAATGCATGACTACCCAATGCCTACATTTGAAAATTTTTTGCCATAGTCCTCTCTGAAAATAGGACTATGCACATGCATACAGGCATTTCTAGGTGGCCATTCAGTAGCACACTTGCCCCAAAGTCATATACATAATATATGCATTAAAAATTAAAATTATCCTGCATCAGGCCAACCTCAATATCAGGAGTATTTTTCCTTGCTACCTTATGCTCATTGGACCTCAAATAGGACAAAAAATAGCAGAAAAGGTGCCAATTTGACTGTCTCAAAAGTCAAATTTTTTCACATCATTATGTTCAGCATGGTTTAATACTAACATTTACTATGTTGAATATTTTTTATCTAGTCGTTTGTGTATACATAATCACTACTATGTGTTTAGATGCATTTCATGCGATAACTCAAAATCCAACGGACAGAAATGAGAGAAAATACAGGCATATGTTACCAGGATAGTGTAGAACACTCGTACGGTGACAGAATTTACATAAAGCAGCCCGAACTCAGCAGATCTGAAAGAGGCTCACATATTTTCCTTCGCGCAACAAGTTGAAAGTGACTTGTGAGACCAACCAGCTGGAATTTATCATCCACAGTTGGCCGCAGGCCCATCTACGGCTGCAGCAGGTGCACTTGTGGCACTCCTATGCGGGTCCAATCACTCCAGCTCAGTCTAGTTCGAGTTGCAAAGGAGTTCTTACAAGCTGAAAAGGCCAAACCCGAGATAAAAACGCTACGCGATTGCTGAAACCTTGGTTTTTCTGGATCCAACTGTGGCTTTCTTTCATCCATTGGTATTCGCCCGAACACAGGGTTTACTATACCGATGATTCAAGTCTTTGTATACCACATTTGGCAATACCGTCCAGAGGTCTGATGCCCTCAACGTAAGGTTGTCACCCCAATCTTTTCACACAAGAAATCCCCGACGGGGGTTACAACGTGAAATCCCCGGCGGGGGTTATAACGCATGCTCATCCGTTGACACACAAATCAATGAAGGTCAAGTAGCCTTGACATTATTACAGTCGATAGAGATTTAAACCTATCAGAGCTCTGGACCTATTCAAGGTTTTCACACCCGACCGCTCAGATCCCCGGCGGGGGTCAAAACGTAATGTTCTGTTGATTCACACGTCAGCGAAGGTCAAGCAGCCTTGACAGTATATCATACAGGATTTTTCAGCCGTTGATTCACATATTGGTGAAGTACACGTCAACGAAGGTCAGGCATCCCTGACATCATTTGCTGTTGGCAGTAAACCCAATAGAATCTTGGCATATTCTGGCGATACTAACCAGGAGAGGTCAATGTCATCAAAGAGGATAGATGATGTAATATGTTATACACATCCTCAAACAGATCAAGCTTTATCCCCAGAGATATCTTACACAAAAGAGGTACATCTGCAGGATCAAGTCATTATCCAGGAACTTGGTGATAACTCCAACATCAACGTCCTAAAAGATTCGGATTACACATCAAATCTGGTCATCGTTGCCAACCCCCGTACACATGCATCATACATTTGCATCATGTTGCTATCCATAGTATCATATTTATCTTGTTGCATTTCAAGTGTCTAGAATTCTTTATCCTACCCATGCATCGCCATGCATGAGTATGATAAAGAGGGGCATCAGTAGACACTCAAAATTTTTTGTACACCTGTTACTAACATTACAGGAGGACATATTCGTCTTTTAAGAGGGAACCCTAAAAGACGATCCATATCCATGCCAGATACTACCAGAAGTTCAACATCAACCCCGAATCGCAATCTGGGAGTAACAATTCCAATATCAGAGATAATCTTGAGGCATGCAGATCAATACCGGAACACACACCGGAGAAGATCAATTAATCTCGGAGATAACCCCGAGGTATCCAGTCTCAGTCCCAACCATGAGAATAGCCACTAACCTTGGTGATAACCCCAAGGAAGGCAATTTCGACGATAACCCCAAAAATGCTTGTTACAAATGCAACCAGCTTCAATCTCGGCGCTCATAACGAGATCCACTGTACCAACCGGCGATAACATCGGGAAGACAGACACACCTCAAAGATGACAATGAGGACCTTCAACAAATTGCAACAGTCCAATCTCAGCGAAGCTGAGCAACGTCTGCTTTATCAGCCCAATCTGGCGATAAACCGGTGAGGGGCAACATCGTCACCTGACCAACACGATGTCACGCCACGTCGCCTCAACATATCTACGCAACAATGTCCCACAAGACTAATCAATCCCGAGTGACTATTATGCGGGGTAACGGATGAAAGTTGACGCTTAAAGACCGGAGGGCACTGTCCCATCTTCAATGACTTCGTACAAACTCTAATCACATGCCACCGTATAACTCTCGACAACGGCGGTCCGAAATAGGTCATGTATACCTCAAACGGATGCCCGGATTGCACTTCTGAAAGTTCGAGTGGACATTACAGTGCCCGAGTGCACGTACTTCGAGACGACCCAAGCCGAAAAACTTGGGCCCACCCGGGTTGCCTCTGGTTCACATGCGGCTCAGCAACAGGTACACATGCGGCTCCACCCTCTATAAATAGAGGGTTTGGGGTGGCCATTTTGTAAGAGAAAACGGCGAGGAGGCCCTGCCCAATTTGCTCTGACTCATCCTAGGCAGTGTACTTTCCCCTTTTAAACACATGTGAGCTCATATATAGCCCTTTTGTACCTACAAAGTCTATTTTTACTCACTCTAAAGAAACAGAAGTCTTCTTTGGCAGCCCACTGTAAGTCTTCTTACACACTTTAGAGTCCTTCTCTTCATCTTTGCACACACCCTTCTACACGTTGAGAGTCGTGTTGCTTACTTTTGCCCGAACTTCGATCCGTGGTTTCATTTCAGTCTATATATATATATATATATATATATATATATATATATATATATATATATGAACTGCGTTTCGAACTCTGTTCGATGAGCCTAGACTTTGGTCTGGAGTGTTTACCTGTTTTAATATATATATACTTATATATATTATCTGTGGTCAAACTCTGTTCGATGAGCCTGAATTTTACATCTGGAGCGTTTACTTGCTTTAATATATATATATATATATATATATATATATATATATATATATATATATATATATATATATATATATATATCTTTACATTTCGTCCCACCTGGAGTTTACTTCGTGGTGGTTGACCGTTTTTACAGTTTTCTGTACATTTCGTCCCACCTGGAGTTTACTTCGTGGTGGTTGATTGTTTTTACAGCTTTCTATATATTTCGTCCCGCCTGGAGTTTCCTATGTGGCGGTTGATAGCTTTTACAGCTTTATTTATATTTCTGATCCCCCATGGAGGTGCTTCGTGGTTGGTGATCATGTATGTATATATATATATTTACATCTTTTATATATATACCTGCTTACTGCGTTTATATCATTTGCGGAATCATGTGAGCCTAGGAATCATGTGATCACAGATTCAGTCCTCTGAATCTAGATTCGGTTCCTGTGATGGACCTTTTCAGTTGTAAGCTGCTTGTAAATATATCTGTGATGTTTGGATTCCCTTAGATGGTTTTCATACCCACGAGGAATTCATCACCTTTTTTGTACATTATTTTCGTACGGATACTTCACATCTATCAAATAAAATCAATCCAACCGAATACGGAATAAAATGGGAGTGTAAAAGGTCTCAATTACTATTGAGCATCAGGGTTTGAAAAACCTCTTTTATAAAACATCACTGCCATATCTTGCTTAAAATTGAATTTTTACGTAAAATTCAAACCCTGTGTATATAGGTGCGAACAAGGCCTCGCACTACTGCCAAATAACAGCACATTGACCCACACACACACACATTCAGAAAATAGTTTCTTGAAAAGAGGTGGTCACCATGGTAACACGGATGTCGGGGGGTGCCTAACACCTTCCCTCCGCATAACCAAGTCCCCGGACCCTAATGAATATCGGTTTCACCGACCCGTTTAGCAGTGTCACATCACTGGGTCAATGTGCAAACTTTTTCTTCGTTGTGTTGGTACAACCATTTAAAAAACCAACTGGCGACTCTTAACAGTCCATCGTCGACATTATACATGTCGGACCTTTTTCACTTATTTTTTCAAACAAATCTCACCTAAAATGAGAACACCAAAGAACAAGTAACGGAAACGGACAATTAAAAATCCCGACGTCGATAAAGCTCACATTTCTTCAAATTGGCATATAGCTTGTTTTCACAAAGTTTTTGTAGTATCAACCTCAAGTGTTGCTTATGATCTTCACGGCTTTTAGAGTATATGAGGATGTGATCAATAAAGACAACCACAAAATGATCCAAATATTCTTTGAATACTCGATTCATCATATCCATGAAGTCAACATGATCATTAGTGTAAGACCCCAACTTTTTATAAATAAAATTGAATTTTCTCTAATTATTATTTTAAAAAATAAGGTATTAATTTGATATAATACTTTGGTTATAAAATATTAATTGTTGTCGGGAAATATTCATTTGGTCGTGGAATATTCTTGTTGTCGGGGAATATTCGTATGATGACACAATCATTTGTGGGCCCCATAACGAAAAATAGTCGGATGAAGAAAATGACAAGTTTGAGTTTTTATAAATAACGGCGTAGTTACTACCGTTAACACTGTTAGAATACCTGGTGGTTAAAATACAGTAATATGTGTGGTTGCACAGTAGCACACGGTATTGCACAGTATTTTTGAATTATTATTTCTTACGTAAGAAGGCACAACTCAATAATTGTTACAGTAATTACTGTTCAATATTTTATTTTATTGATTCAATAATTGCTACGTTAATATTTTATATTGTTGTTGTTTCAATAATTATCACTGCACAGTATTTCTCATTATCAGATCAATAATTCATATTATTTGAATAATATTATTTGATAGCATTATTGGCAATGTCTAAGGAAATTCTGTCTAAGAAAGGGGTTTGGTCACCTAATTGCGCGCTAGTAAGGAGAAATCCTTATCGAAAAGCCTCTTTCCTGAGAACGACCTGGTTGTCAGTATTGTGATTCTGTAATATTATTTGTGAATAATTAATTATTGATTTATATGATAAGGAAATATTTATTTTTGTGTGGATATAAATGAAGGATTTAATGTTGAGGTGTTTTATCAGTATTTTCTTGGAAGGAATGTATTAAAAATCATCCGTATGTAGATTTAGGACATTTTCTGATTGGAATTTGGAAATATTTATGCTACAAAGTTGTAGAGAATTAAATTTCCTATGAAAAGGACATGAGATTCAAATTTTTCTGATAAAAGAGCTATTTATTATGAATTATTAAAGTTTCAAAAAAAAATATTTTTATTAAAAATATGGGTGGGTCCCACTTTTGGTTGTTCTGAAAAATCTAAATTTTGGTGGGCCCCACTGGTGGTTGCTGAATTTTTGTCGAAGAGGTGTGCGTAGAAAATTTTTGAAAAAATATTATTTTATTAATTTAGTCTGTTTTGGCGTTCTAAGCATTTTTCTATAAATAGGGTGCATAGTTAGAATTGAAAATCACACAAGAATCATAAGTTTTCTCTCTCTATATTATCGAGCGTATTTTTGTGAGTATTTAGTTACTTTGAGAGTTGCTATTAAGTACAAGTTTATTTCAGCCTTATACCTGATATTTCAGCCGGAAGTACTGTTCTTTTGAGGTAAGGGATGTTATTTTTTTCGTAAGTGATATTATTTATTTCAATATCATTATGCCGAAATATTGATATGAATTTTATTATGGAATTTTTAGCTTTTTGCGTCGGGGTTACTATTCACGTATACGGCACTAATCACGTATACAGCACTATTCACCAAAAATTAAATTTTCTCTTCTTTGTCCAAGATGTCTATTATGGTTACTATTTTTGATTGTATCCATGTTTTGATCTTCATTCTTGAATTTTACTCCATTATGGTTTATTATGGAGTATTTTTTAACTTGGATTGTCTAAAGTACGAATCCCTAATCTTTGTCCTTTTATCTCACTGGATTCGTTTTTTTAAGATATTTTTTATCATCCCCAGTCCTAAATGGTGATATAACTGAATATCTTTGGTATGTAGTGCAAAGATGAATGATTACAAGATGAATATCTTTGGCCCGTAGTGCAAAGATGAACAAGTATTGAGATGAACATGACTAACTAATGAATATCTCTGGCCTGTTGTGCAAAGATGAATGTTTGATTCAAGATGTATATTGATTGATGTTACGGGGATAAAATATTGATGATGGACTTCTAAATTCATAGATGATAGTAGATTTCATTCTCTACTTAACTCTTGTAATGAATTGTTATTTTCGTTGTGAATATTGATCTAAAACTGGTTGTCTATTATACTTTATCTGATTTGTTGAAGGCTAACGATAATTTGTTGTTCATTATCTTAGTCATAATATTCTTTACTAGGCTAATTGAGCTCACCTTTTTCCTTTTTGTTCCATTTTTCTTCTCAAGAGGTGAGAATTTAGCAAGAACTAGCCGGGGTATGGAGTGATGGTTTAAGATAGTTATTTTAGTAGTCCTCACTATTTTGTAAAATAGTGTATCAATAATTGTAATGAGGACTCATTTGAGTTTGACTACTGTTTAGAAGATAATATTTGTATTTAAACTCATAGTATATATGTTGTCGTATTTTGCACGACAATTGTAATAATGATGTTATAGTTATTTATGTACCATGTATTTGACGACTCAGAATGGGTGAGGTATACCTATTCTGGGGGCATCACAGTTGGTATCAGAGGCATAAGTAAAGAGCCCCGAGCCTCTATCTGGTGACTTTTTGTTGATGGGGGATGCACAGAAGCCAGACTCTTCGTAGGGGACGCCGTTCTGCAGTGGCAAATTGATAGGTATCATTGTGAGGTGATGTCCAAGGTTGGGACATGAGTCACAGTTGGTATCAGAGCTTAGAGATATGGTCTCTAGCGGAGATCAGGGAATATAACTAGGAGGGGAGAGACGAGTAAATCCTTCTATAGTGTGTCCTACCTACGCTTATTTGTTGGTCAGTCAGAATATAGGGATAATATGTGGCATGTTAATTTGAGAATGGCAGCTGAGAATGTTGAAGTGAATGAGATAGTGGAGACAGATTTAATTACCAACCAGGGGAACGTGCAACAGGAAGGCAATATTCCTCCTGTAAACAACACTACCGAACAAACGATGAATGATGGGATGTTTAAAAGCTTTTTACAGTTCATACAAAATTAGATGAGGGAGACTCATGTACAAAATATGGGTGAAAATGAAAGCAACATGCGGCTTGTCACAGCCAAGCAGTTCAAAAAGTTGGGACCCCCAGAATTTTTAGAAAAGCCGGATCCGATCAAGGCAAAAATGTGGGTTAAGCAAATTACCAATATTTTTGATGTCTTGGGATACACAGAGGAACATAAGGTTCCATTCGCCACCTTTATGTTCCGTGGTGAGGCAGACTACCGGTGGGAGTCTATGAAGCATACCCAGCCAGCCGTACTCAATATGTCTTGGGAAATATTTCAAAAACTGTTCAATGACAAGTAATTTCCTAAAAGTATTCGTCATATGAAGGAGGTAGAGTTTATTAGACTGGAACTGAACAACATAAATGTTTTCCAAAACGAGGCTAAGTTCGCAGAGTTATCTAGGTTTGCACCTCATTTGGTAGAGAATGAGGAACGTATGACAGGGATGTTTCTAAGAGGTCTGAAACCCGAGATTCAGCAATATCTTATTTCTCACAAATTTTCTCTTTATGCAGATGTTGTGAACATGACTCAATTATTAGAGCGAGATAATGAGTATGTTTCAACCGAGGGACCAAAACCAGGGTCATACCGGTGGCAGCAGTCATTGGATCAATGACAACCAGCAGGGAGGAAAAAATACGAACAAAAGCTGTAACTACTCTGGTGGTAATCGTGGCTATGATAATAGAAGAAGCTAGTCGGGAGGAGATTTAACAAAGATAAGGTACAATAATGACAACGTGAAGACGTCAGCACCAACTATTTCTAGGGGAGGAGAACAACCACAGGTCATATGTTATAAATGCGGGAAAGAGGGCACATCATCCCAAACTACCCACAACAATCCAAGGTGTGCTATAACTATGGAAAGGAATGTCATATAGCTAGAGATTGTCTTGTAGCAAAACCAAGTCAAGTGGGATTGGTGATTCCGAAGGCCGTTCCGGACAAGTCAAAGTCAGCGGTTCTTGGAAGAGCGTTTGTCATGACTGGCCAAAACGCGAGAATCCCGAACGAGGTGGTCATGGGTAAGCTAATCATAAACTCTTGCAAAGTTTATACCTTACTAGATACCGATTTTACCCATTTTTTTATCTCTCCTGCTTGTGCTCAATGTTTGAACTTGACTCCGTAGAAATTAGACTTTGACTTATCTGTTGAGAGTCTGTTATGAGGAGAAACTTTTATTACATCCACTGTTTATAAATCTTTCTTGATTCAAGTAGGGACCATCACATTACCTGTCAATATTATTTCGTTGAAAATACTTGCATCTGATGTGATTTTAGGGATTAATTGGTTAACCACTCATCTTGCTAAAATTGATTATTTTCGTAAGGTTGTTAGTTTTCATATTCCTAACCAACCTGTTATGCAAATTCAAGCAACCAAACCACTAAAGTCAATCACTGTCATATCAAGCCATAAAGCCATTCGCTTATTAAAAAATAGATGTCACACTTTCTTAGCCCATGTTATGGACTTGAATAAAAACAAGTCAAATTTGAATAATATTTCTGTTGTTAGTAAATTTTCTGATGTATTTCCTTAAGAACTTCTCGGTCTACCCCCAGAACGTGAAATTAAATTCTTTATTGACCTTGAACCTAGTACAAAGCCCATTTCTAAAACCCCATATCGAATGGGTCCTATTGAACTTCATGTGTTAAAGGTCTAACTACAGGAGTTGTTAGACATTAGTTTCATTCATCCTAGTACATCTCCTTGGGGTGCTCCTATTTTATTCGTAAAGAAGAAAGACGGGAGTATGCGACTTTGTATTGACTACCGGGAATTAAACTATTTCACCATCAAGAATAGGTATCTGCTACCTCGTATTAATAACCTGTTCGACCATTTGTAAGGAGCATAATTCTTTTCAAAGATCGATCTTCGTTCTAGATATCATCAACTGAAGATTAAAATTGAGAATATTTCGAAGACTGCCTTCAGAACTCAGTACGGACATTATGAATTCTTAGTCATGTCTTTTGGATTGACTATTGCTCCTGCTACTTTAATGGATATGATGAACCGTGTGTTTAAGAAATATTTGGATCAGTTCGTTGTTGTCTTTATTGATGACATTCTCATCTATTCCAAAAGCCATGAAGATCATGAGCGCCATTTGAAGCTGGTACTTCAAAGGCTTCGTGATAACAAGCTATATGCTAAGCTAAAGAAATAAGAGTTCTGGCTTGAGGAAGTAACATTCCTTGGGAACGTCGTGTCAAAACATTGAGTACCAGTTGACCCGGCGAAGATTAAAGCAATACAAAGTTGGGAGCAACCGAAGTACGTAGCTTTCTAGGCTTAGCTGGTTATTATCGAAGATTCGTGGAAGGATTTTTTCGAATCGCTAATTCGTTAACTCAGCTGACTCGGAAAGATACAAAATTTGTATAGAGCGAGGAATGCAAGAAGAATTTCCAAGAGATCAAAAGGAGACTCATTTCGGCACCTGTTCTGACAATACCATCTAGTTCGGATGGATTTGTTATCTACAGCGATGCTTCAAGCAAAGGGTTAGGATGTGTTCTCATGCAACATGGGAAAGTCACAACAACTCAAAGAATATGAGAGGAATTATCCTACTCATGATCTAGAGTTGGCAACAGTCATTTTTGCGTTGAAGATCTGGAGACACTACCTGTATGGAGAGAAAGTTGAGATTTATACGTATTATAAAAGCCTCGAATATTTCTTCACCCAAAAGGAAGTCAACATGCGGCAACGACGTTGGCTCGAGCTGTTTAAAGATTACGACCATACTATTCAATATCATCTTGGAAAAGCGAATGTGCACTAGATAACGTGGAGACAATCTCTGATTCTTCTCACCCTCCACCCTAGTTCACCCAATGTGCCCTCTTTTCTTACAGAAGACATATATACTTTCAGTTGACATGTTAAAACTATAGTCTTCTGGTTTTTTTGTCCCAATACTTTAGTATTTTTTGAAACATTAAATGAGAATCAAATCAAATCAAGGAAGGGATAATTTTAAAAGTATCCCTGATTTCTTCATGTTAAAACTATAGGCTTTGGGTTTTCTTCATGGTATTATGCCCCCCCCCCCCCCACCACAAAAAAAAAATTAAAAATAAATGTTTAAGAAGCCAGTCTTGATGGCTCGAGAATTGGAAAAACTTTGTGCCGGAATGACTAATGCAGAAAAAAAGGCTCATGCTGCAGCAACAGTTGGGAATCCAGTTATGATTTTCTTTCAAAAGGGTTGATGATATGCTAATAATTTTTCTGATTCAAATACTTATTCATGTTTGTTTGTCTGGTGGCCCTTTTATTCAATTTTAGGTTAAAGGATTGTAGTTTTGGACATTTGGGTCTATTTGGATCATTTGATGTGCTATGATTGAATGATTAAAAGGAATTCATGAGATTCGCTTAAAAAGATTTGAGTTTATTCAATACAATTGTAAGAAGAAGAGAATGATCTTAAGATACAATTGCTATCCATGTTAACATGTCTAGCGGATGGTTGCCTCCTGTGCCATCTTTGCAGAAGCATGGAACATCCCCAGGTAATACATTACTTCATCTTAATTTGGGGACTCTCCCTATTATATATATCAGTATATTGCTGGTAAATCATTGTGGAGGACATATATTTTGGTGAATTTAGAGAACTTAACTTAGATACTCACTGGATTTTTGATTCGTCAAAGAAATAATTGCTGACTGGACTTTTGAGAATTTACCTGCTTGTGATATAATAATGAACAACAGTAGGTTGCAAGACTTGGTGATGTTTCTGTATGAGCTTGCACTCTATAACTAATTACTTGCACTGGGCTAATGATTTTCCAGGTCAAAATAAAGATATTTGATCCCCAAAGAGAGTTTGCACTGATCAAAGCGTATTAGTAGAGCGGAATTCCTTAACATCACCAGTGAAGGATCGCCTTCTGGCCACCAATAACCTCAAGTCAAAATTATTGCCACCTGCTTTGCAGTCTGCATTTTTAAGGTAGCTATGACAATTCTAAGGTGCCATGTAGATCTACAGCATGGTACGCTTTTTTTTCTTTCTAATTAGCAGTACTGAAATGGCTACTTTTATGCAGTCTAACAAGGCCAAATCCAGGGGGCGGAGAGGAAACATGTACCAAAACTGCAATCAATGTATTCTTTGGCAAGGTAATATTATTTTGCTTGACTTCAACTATCTAGAATATATTGGTAGATATATTATTGCGTGCATATGGCATCATTGATAAGATGTATTTTTCTTTGTTATCACCTCTGACTTGAGGTTAACTTCAGTCTTTTTTATTCTTATTACGTGGATGAAGTCTCACTAGTTAAGGCATCTAATGAATACATTTATTTACCCATTTGGGTCATCCCATAGACGGTTGCATTGTGGATGGTTAGATGATCAATGTTCCAAAGACCCAAATTGTATATGTTGATGGATTTAGGTGGCAAACAGGCAGTTCAAAGATGATGTATCATTTAATGCTAAGTTGTGCCTGGCTTTGTGTATACTGCTTTACTAAGCAATGAACTATTATGTTATATATATATATATATATATATATATATATATATATATATATATATACTTCAGTCTCTGTGTTTGAAGGAAATTTTGCTTCCCTTGCCTCAGATCCTATTTTGATCATGTCATTTGCACTAATTTGTGATTAGATTTGATGTTTAACTTTGTTTATTAATTGTATTATCTATTTATATGCTAACATTGTATTTGTTTGAATTCTTTGAGTTGCTAGACTGTAAAGTTAGCAGCTGTCAGAATCAATGGTATGGTTGAAATACTACAATTGTCACAACAAATAAGGGAGAATGTGTACTGTCTATTTTAGCCGATCCTTGTGCAGCGGACTGCTCTATTTTTTAACCAACATATAGACCAGATCATCCTTTGTTGTCTTTATGGAGTTGCAAAGGTTTGTTATTGTAACAACTGATATTTTCTATATAAATAAATAAGAAATTTTGTGAATAAATTTTTTTATATTAAGGATGAGGATTTGTACAATATTATGTGTATATGTATTTTTGTGATAAGTAAAAATATATTTATTACATAATTATTTACAAAAGAATTTATTTTAGAATTATTGATTATTAAAAAGTATATACTTATAATAATTAATTTATGCTAGAAATGTTTTATTAATTATTTTCTAAGAAAATATAATCATAGATTATTTAAATAATATATGGAGTGATTTTTAGAATAAATATAATAATTATTTTATTATATGAGTTTTAGACAGATTATTAAGTTACTTATTTTACTTTAATTATTAAGGTTAAATATGAAAAATAAATCAGATATGGAATCTAAACTCTAATTTTGGATTATTGTCAATGTATGAGAATAATAATATAATATTAACTATATTTTGATTTTTCAGTGCTATAAATATGTACTGTATGTACGTGTTGATGATGATTGGTCAATGATGGTGTTTAATTTCAAAATGCTAATATTATTTTGTTAAACCCTAGTTTTACTAAGGGAAACCCTAATTTGAAAATCAACTGTGAGTTTAAGACTGTTATATGACAGTGTTATATGTTTTATGATGTGTATTATTTAATGATTTGATTAATTAGGTAAACCCTAATTATATTCTAGAAACCCTAATTATTATTTTTGAAAAACCCTAAGTTATTATAAAACCTTAATTTCTAAAGTGAGGAACCCTAATTTGAAATTTAAATTAGAGTTCGAGATTGGTTGTAATTGTGTTAATATGATTGATTAACAAGTATTATAATTACAATTATTAATCTTAGAAACCCTAAATTTTTAAACCCTAATTTGATAATTAGAAAATCTAATTATAATTTAGTAACCCTAATTATAAAAAAATCGTAAACCCTATTTGCTAAATTAGCAAGGTTGATGATAATTATATGATCTATACCCTAATGTTCATGTATAGTGTGATTAGATGATTAATCATAATTAGGAAACCCTAATTTCAAAATTTTAGAAACTAAAATTTATTAAAAAAAAATTTTATTTAATTTTATTTTTGGAGTAAACCCTAAATTAAAAATCCTAGTCTTTTGGCTAAAATGGCTCAAACCCTAAACTCAAACCCAAACCCTAAACCCTAAGGATTTGCAAGATTACAAGAATGCCATTAAAAATCCATGCGAAAAGACTAAAATACCCTTAGTTGGATTTTATTTATTTTGTAAATTACAAATGTTGACAAGTGGTGTAGTTGGTGACCTAATGTAACCACCCCATGTGCTTAAAAACTCCAGCAAACAAGCCAGCAATCAGCCAATACATGCACCATGTAGGTCTATAAATAGATTGGAGAGAGAGAGAGAGAGAGAAAATCATTTTTGTTACTTACATTTTGTCCAAGCTCTCAACCAATTCTCTCTCTATCAAAACCTCCGAAAATATCATCATATATTAGTTACAAATCAAACCCCACGAAAATCCATAACAAACATCAGTAGCCAGATTACAAGAAGATCAAAGTAAAGGTATAAACCCTAGCCCGAAAATCTGTCCAAAATCTATTGTTTGATGTTATGATTAAGTGTTAGAATATGTTGTTAGTAGTGCCTAGTGGTGATCTGGGTTGCTAGATGTTAGATCCATAACATCTAGAGGCTCGGATTTGACATTTTTCAAAATTTGTAAAAATTTTAAATAGTCGTTTGACAATGAATGTCAGGCCCTGTATATCGTTCTCTGTTTTGTGTTTTTGTGGTTTTAATGTTTGATCTTGTAGTATGCTATGAGAGCTTTGCTCTGGAACTCAAATCAGAGTCAGATCGGTTATAGGTTGCAAGATATGGGTGGTCAAACACCGTTGACCAACCATGACTGGCCATGTTTTGGGTAACCCAGAACGAGCCCAGAAAGGTCTGACATGATTTTCATGAGCACGGATCTGACAATGGTTTGATTGTATGTTCTTGGTTTTGAATCTAAGTTGTATTGCATATGTTAGACTACATTTTTGTGTCTTATTATCACCTAAAAAGTTAACATGTGAAGCGTAGTCGATGGTCAAACCAAGCCAGAGAAGCACGAAAGCCGTTTTCTGGGTAACCCATAAAATGCTACACCGTGTTGTCTGACATGGGTTGACCGGCATAGATCTGCTAACTCAGTTGTTGTTTTGTTGATTTTATGTAAAGGATATCTTCCTTGTTATGTTTACTACATACTCCAGGTTTTAAATCACAAAAATATTACGAGATCAATAAGTAGTGGAAGCTCAAATATGACCATCAGAACTGTTCTTCATTTCTGGGTAACCCAGAAAATGAAGAACAACTCTGACAGTGTTTTATGTGGCTTACATCTTTCGATTTATGCATGTTTTGCTCATGGTTGTTATTGGTTAATGTAGTCCTACACTAGCACTACAATCTCTGACCAAAAACGGGTCCAGAAACACAACACACACTAAGAAATCGATGGTCAAAGTAGCACACACGATACTGCCTTATGAATGCTCAAGAACATGAAGAACACCTACAGCGACGGTTCTGTCGCTATAGGTGGTTTTTAGCGACAGATTATTTATAATTTTCCGGAAATTAATTAAAAATTTGAAAAAATTAGTTTTTAATTATTAAAAATACAAAATAAATTATTAAAAATTATTTTAAATTCCAAAAATTAGTTTTTAATTATTTTTAATATATTTCAAAAATATTTAATATTTTTGGAATATTAAAAGTATTTAATTTATTTAATTATAATATTAAATAAATTATTTAAAAATGATTTTAATACTTTAAAAATCATTTAAAATTATATTATGATATAATAAAATATTTTAAGTTATTTTTAATGCCTTTTAATATTTTGTGATAAATTTTATTAATAAATTAATATTAATGATAATTAAGTTATTTACTAAATGAATTAAATAAATAAATTAACATTGATTTTATTATATTAAAAATCATTTTAAATAATAATAAGGTATTTAAAAATATTTTAAGTTATAAAATATGACTTTTAATATTTAAAGGTAAATTTTATTAATTAATTATTATTAATGATATTAAAGTTATTTAATAATTATATTAAATAATTTAGTTTAAAAATGATTTTAATATTATAATAATCATTTTAAATGAAAATAAAGTGTTTATAGATATTTCAAGTTATAAAACATAACTTTTAATATTTAAAGAATAATTTCATTAATAATTAAATATTAATGATTATTAAGTTATTATTAATGATATTAAATTTATTTAATAATTATATTAAATAAATAGTTTATAAATAGTTTTATTGATTTAAAAATCATGTAAAAGGGATATAAATGAATTAAAAATATTTTAAGTTATAATTAAATGACTTTTAATGTTTTGATAATGAAGCATTAATACTTTAATATTAATGATAATTATTTAAAAATAATTTTAAATGTTTTAAAAATCATTTAAGGGTAATATTAAATACTTTAAAAGTATTTTCAAGTTATTATAAATAACTTTAATATTTTGAAAATAATTTCATTAATAGTTTAATATTAATTAAATATTAATGATAATAGAGTTGATTAGTATTTAAATCATTTAAATATAATTCTGATGTTTGAAAATTTAGGATAAATTATAATTAATATTTTAAAATTATATTAAGTCATTTAATAATAATATGACTTATATGTACGGATATTGAGTTACAGAACAGAATCTTAGACTCGATAATTACCCGATAAAGTTGTCGATACACCGCCATGTTTCAGAAATTGATCTGGACTTAGATATTTTGATTGCATAAGTGATTATTTGTGATTCAATGGTTATTAAACATATGTGTCAATGCGATTAGGTTATGTGCTGACTGCAATAAGCAGTGTTATGTGTTATAGTATGTTGTTCTAATCGAACGAACGATCTTATTAATGATAGGTCGTGAGATAAGCGATAGATCTTAATTACAAGTTGTAAGCAGCGCTTCAGGCAAGTATCTAACATTTGCATTTTCTCTATGCAATGGATGTGAGTAAGAATGTTTCTAAACTATATTATTATTGTACAGATTATTAACCTTATATTATATAAGCTCCTTGAATATCAACATGTTAGTATATGGTAACTCAGATATATATATATATATATATATATATATATATATATATATATATATATATATATATATATATATATTCTGTTCGTTAATTCTAGAAATGGTTAAACAAGTGTCCCCACTTAGATAATCATTGTATTTAATCACATATTGATACACCTTTGTCAATTACCCGTATACATATATGTTGAATTATAGATTATTGTTGACAAGATAAAACCTTTGATTTAGAACCCAGACAGGTATGAACATCCCTACACGGGAAATTTTTTATGCGCTCCGACGGACAAAGGATGAACGATAATATCGTTCTAGCAATGTAGTATTGATCAATGCAGGGCATAACGGGCTGATCACCCCCCATGCCCGTAAGTTATGACGATTTGCAGATGAATTTCTGTCTTACCCTATCGAAAATTAAAACAATATTCATGGCATGTCACCATACCCCAGATATAGTCTATACGTAATTTCAAAACTTTGAAAGAGAGTTGTTATGTTATTGGTTCAGAATACTTCACAACTATTGACATGTTGTAGAAGAATAGTACAAAGAAAACATATATATATATATATATATATATATATATATATATATATATATATATATATATAATTGCTATTACTTGCTGGGCACTCAAATGCTCATCCTTGCTTAATTTAAATATTTTCAGTTAAGTGTGAACGACCAGAGAGCTCGGCTAAGAACAAAGGGAAAGGGAAGGTTGCAGAATGAGTTGGTGTTATGTAATAGTTAACTATTAGTAAGACAATGGTATTAATTATCTATCATGGGTTGTAATGAATGTTTAAAGGTTACGTACTTGGGATTCAGACTCTGATAATTATGTAAATTAAGTTGACTTTTATATTATTGTTATTATTATTAGTATTATTCCGCTCATAGAAATGGTATCGTGAAGAACCGAGTTCGGGTTTCAAGTACCCGGATTTGGGGTCCTCACAACATGGTATTAGAGCTTAGGGTTAAAAGCCTTAGGTTGGTTAGACCTTAGGCTATAACCTTAGAACAGAGGGAAACGTTTTAAATATAAATAACTCATATAGAGTTTAAAAAGAGATGAATTGACTAAATTCATCGTTTAAAAAAATAAAAGATAACTCATATAAAACTCTTAAGTGCTGTGTGTATATACTATATGTTAATCAGGATAATTTATATGTGTAGATGTCAGGTGAAAAAGGATTAGGATACCTTTAAATCGTAAAGAAAAAGTCAACCTCCACAACCGAGCCAATATCAAAGCCAATAGCTGAAATAGAGACTCACATTGAAATCTACCTCCATGAGGTGGTTATTTTGGAAAGTATAGTACCAGATCCTAGAATGATAGAATGACTGATAGAAAAAGTATAGTTAAAAAAATTTGTGGTCAATGTCGAGTTCCTAAACTCGTATGTTTGTGGTGAGTTCTTAAGCTCGTAATGTATGGTAAGTTGGACGAACTAGATGTAGTTAGGTGTGAATGGATTATTGACAATAAGGGGAATAGACAGATTACTAAGCAATTGATCCTTATTGGAGGCGTAAGAAATAAGTAATACTAGCATTAATTGAATAGATATGATTTTATGTTATGTATATGATATGTATGTTTGTATAAGATAATGTTTTTCAAATTTTGTATAAGTTATAGCAGCGATTCACAACTTTTAAGTCGCAAAGGGATAGCGAATGATTAAAGCAAAAGGTGCTATGATATGTCAAGTGATATGAATGAGTTTATGGGATTAATGAAATAAGTTGGCGAAAAGATAGTTGTAAGACCCCAAATTATTAATAAATAAAATTTAATTTCCTCTGTTTATTATTCTGAAATAGTAAGGGTTGATTTGATTAATGTGGTTAGTTATGGGTAAAATGCGTAAATATTTTAAATAAGCAAGTGGTTATAAAATATTCATTGTTGTCGGGGAATATTCGCTTGGTCGTGGAATATTCTTACTGTCGGAGAATATTCGTACGACGGCGCAGTCTTTTGTGGGCCCCATAATGAAAAGCGATTGGATGAAAAAAACGACAAAAATAAGTTGTTTATAAATAACGTCGTAGTTGTTACCGTTAATACTGTTGAAATACCCGGTGGTTAAAGCACGGTAATACGCGTTGTTGCACAGTAGCACACGGTATTGCACCAATAATTGATTCTTACGTAAGAAGGCACTACTCAATAATGGTTACAGTAATTACTTTTCAATATTTTATTTTATTGATTAAATAATTGCTACGTTGATATTTTATAATTGTCACTACGCAGTATTTTCTATTATCGGAGCAATAATTCATATTATCTGAATAATATTATTAGATAACATTATTGGCAATGTCTAGAAAGTTCTGTCTAAGGAGAGGTTTGGTCATCTAATTGCGCGCCAGTAAGGAGAAATCCTTATTGGAAAGCCCCCTCTTTCCTGGGAACGGCCTGGTTGCCAGTACTGTGATTCTGTAATATTATTTGTGTATAATTAATTATTGATTTATATGATGAGGAAACTATTGATTTTATGTGGATATAGATGGAGAAAATTTTTAATATGACAATTGTTGAAAATTAATATTTTATCTTTTTCTGATAAAATAATTCATATATATTGATGGTGATATTTTTACAATGAATGTGGGATATATGAGTATATGAGGAGGAATAGCATTTTTGTGGCATTAAATGATTAACACATGTTTTGTGTGGTGGTGGACACAATTCTTGACCGAAAATTTATTATTGACTATAAAATCGGCCGTTTGGAATTTGAAAAAACTTTCTTCTGTAAAGTTGTAGAGAATTGAATTTCCTATAAAAACTCGCGAGATTCGAATTTTCTGATAAAAGGGCTATTTATTATAAATTATTGAAGTTCTAAAGTTCCGAAATAATTAGTTTTTGGAAGTTTTATTTATTATTTTGAAGAAAAATGTTTTTTGGCATTTAAGTGGGCTAACATGTGATATAAATGGTCTAAGATCAGATGTCTAGAGGTGGGCTAAGGAAAATTTGATAAATATATTAATATTATATTAAATTTTCTGCTTTGGTGTTCTAAGAATTTTCCTATAAATAGGGTGCTTAGGTTAGAATTGAAAATCACACCAGAAACACAAGTTTCTCTCTATTTCTCTCTCTATATCGAGTGTATTCTTGTGAGTATTTGATACTTTGAGTGTTACTATACGGTGCAAGTTTCCTTCAGCACTATATCTAGTATTCCAGTCAGAAGTACCATCTTTCCGAGGTAAGGGATGTTACTTCTTCTTAAATGATATTATTTTCTTCAATATCATTATGTCGAAGTATTGATCTGAACTTTTTATCAAATTTGGAACTTTTCATGTCGGGGTTACTATTCATGAGTTACTATTCACCGAAAAATAAAATTTTCTTCTTTTTGTACAAAATATCTATTCTGAATACTAGCTTTGATTGTATCCATATTTTGATCATTCTTGAATTTTACTCCACTATGATTATTTATGAGGTATTTTTGGACATTGAATAGCTGAAATACGAATCCTTAATATTTATTATTTTGTTTCACTGGATTCGTTTCCTTTAAAATATTTTTCATCATCCTCAGTCCTAAATGATGATATAATTGAATATCTTTGGCCTGTAGTGCAAAGATTAATGATTTCTGATGAATATCTTTGGCCCGTAGTGCAAAGATGAACAGGTGTTTAGATGAACATGACCAACTGGTGAATATCTTTGGCCTGTAGTACGAAGTGAATATTGATTGATGTTACAGGGATAAAATGCTGATAATGGACTTTTAAATTCATAGATAATAGTATATTTCATTCTCTACGTAACTCTTCTATGAATTATTATTTTTCGCTGCGAATATGGATTTAAAACTTGTTGTCTATTGTATTCTATTAGATTTTTTCCTGTTGAAGACTAATGATAATTTGTTTTATATTATCTTAGTCATAATGTTCTTTACTAGGCTAGTTGAGCTCACCCTTTTCCTTGTTGTTCCATTTTCTTCTCAGGAGGCGAGAATGTAGCAAGTACTAGTTGGGGTATGGAATGAAGGTTCTAGGAAGTTGTTTTAGTAGTCCTCACCATTTTTTTTTGTAAAATATTGTACCAATAATTGTAATGAGGACTTATTTGAGTGTGGATATTGTCTAGATGACAATATTTGTATTTACACTCACAGTTTTTATGTTGTATTAATAAAGTTGTAGTTGTTTCTGTACCATGTTATTGACGACTCAGAATGGGTGTTGTATACCTGTTTTGGGGGCGTCACAGTTGGTATCAGAGCTTAGGGATATGATCTCTGGCGGAGATCGGGGAATAGAACTAGGAGGGGAGAGACGAGTAAATCCTTCGCTAGTGTGTCCTACCTAAGCTTATTTATTGGTCGGTCATAATATAGGGATATTATGTGATTTGTTAATTTATTAAATTAACCCTTGTTTTATGGTAGTAGTTGAGAATGTCGACTGAGAATGTTAACAGTGGAGTAAATGAAACCGTGGAGACACCTGTACTCACCAACGAGGAGAACGTGCAACAGGCTGACAATGTTCCTCCTGTGAACAACACCACTGAGCAGACGATGAACGATGAGATGTTTAGAAGTTTTTTGCGGTTCATGCAAAACCAGACGAAGGAGATTCCTGTTCAAAATATAGGAAGAAACAATGGCAACGCACAGCTGGTCACAGTCAAGCTTCAAAGAGTTGGGACCACCAGAATTTAAGAGAAAGCCGGATCCGATCATGGCAGAAACGTGGGTCAAGCAAATTACCAAGATATTCGATGTCTTGGGATGCACGGAGGAACAGAAGGTTCCATTCGCCACCTTTATGTTCCGTGGCGAGGCAGACTACTGGTGGGAGTCTGTGAAACGTACCCATCCAGCCGCACTCAGCATGTCTTGGGAGACATTTCAGAAACTGTTCAATGACAAATACTTTCCTGAAAGTGTTCGTCATATAAAGGAAGTGGAGTTTATTAGACTGGAGCAGAACAACATGACGGTGTCCCAGTACGAGGCGAAGTTTGCAGAGTTGTCCAGGTTTGCACCTCATTTGGTGGAGAATGAGGAACGTATGACACGGATGTTTCTGAGAGGTTTGAAACCCGGCATACGTCAATATCTCATTTCTCATAAATTTTCTCTCTATTCAGATGTTGTCAACAGGGCTCAATTATTAGAGCGAGATAACGAGTATGGTCAACCGAGGGACCACAACCAGGATCATGTCGGTGACAACAGTCATCAGAACAATGATAACCAGCGGAGAAAGAAAAATACAGACAAGAACGGCTACCACTCTGGTGGTAATCGTGGCCATGAAAATAGAAGAAGCGAGTCGGGAGGAGATTTTAAAAAGAGGAGATTCAACAATGATAATACGAAGACGTCAGGACCAGTAGTAACTGGTTCCAATGGAGGAGATCGACCACCGGTCATATGCTATAAATGTGGAAAAGAGGGACATATCAGCCCAAACTGTCCACAACAGTTTAAGGTATGCTATAATTGTGGAAAGGAAGGACATATCGCTCGAGATTGTACGGTAGCGAAACCAAGTTCAGCGGGGACGGTGACTCAAAAGGCTGCCCCAGAAAAGTCAAAGTCAACGGTTCCTAGAAGAGCGTTTGTCGTGACTGGTCAACATGCGATGAACCCAAACGAGGTGATCACGGGTAAGCTAATCATAAATTCATGTGAAGTTTATACCTTACTAGATACCGGTGCTACCCATTCATTTATTTCTCCTGCTTGTGCTCAACGTTTAAACTTGACTCCGGAGAAATTAGACTTTGATTTATCTGTGGAGACTCCGTTAGGGGAAACTTTCATCACATCCACTATTTATAAATCTTGTTTGATCCAAGTTGGCATCATCACCTTACTTGTTGACCTTATTTCTTTAAAGATACTTGCATTTGACGTGATTTTAGGAATTGATTGGTTAACTACTCATCATGCCAAAATTGATTATATTCGTAAGGTGGTTAGTTTTCATATTCCTAATCAACCTGTTGTTCGAATTCAAGCAACAAAGTCATTAAAATCAATCACTGTCATATCAAGTCATAAAGCCATTCGTTTATTGAAAAACGCATGTCAAGCTTTCTTAGCCCATGTTATGGATTTGAATAAAGACGCGTCAAATTTGAATAATATTCCTGTTGTTAGTAACTTTCCTGACGTATTTCCTGAAGAACTTCCCGGTCTACCCCCAGAACGTGAAGTTGAATTCTTTATTGATCTTGAACCTGGTACAAAGCCCATTTCTAAAACCCCATATCGAATGGCTCCAATTGAACTTCAGGAGTTAAAAGTCCAACTACAAGAGTTGTTGGACATCGGTTTCATTCGTCCTAGTACATCTCCTTGGGGTGCTCCTGTTTTATTTGTAAAGAAGAAAGACGGGAGTATGCGACTTTGTATCGATTACCGGGAATTAAACCATGTCACCATCAAGAATTGGTATCCGCTACCTCGTATTGATGACCTGTTTGACCAGTTACAAGGAGCACAATTCTTTTCAAAAATCGATCTTCGTTCTGGATATCGTCAGCTGAAGGTTAAAACTGAGGATATTCCGAAGACTTCCTTTAAAACTCGATACGAGCATTATGAATTCTTAGTCATGTCTTTTGGATTGACTAATGCTCCTGCGGCTTTCATGGATATGATGAACCGAGTATTCAAGGATTATTTGGATCAGTTCGTTGTTGTCTTTATTGATGACATCCTCATATATTCCAAAAGCCATGAAGATCATGACCACCATCTGAAGCTGGTATTCCAAAGGCTGCGTGAAAACAAGCTATATGCTAAATTGAGGAAATGCGAGTTCTGGTTGGAGGAAGTAGCATTCCTAGGACACGTGGTGTCAAAACATGGAGTATATAGGACCCGACGAAGATTGAAGCAATACAAAGCTGGGAGCAACCGAAGACGGTGACCGATGTACGTAGCTTTCTGGGCTTAGCTGGTTATTATCGAAGATTCGTAGAAGGGTTTTCTCGAATCGCTACCCCATTAACTCAGCTGACTCGGAAGGATATCAAATTCGTATGGAGCGAAGAATGTGAGAAGAGTTTCCAAGAGCTTAAGAGGAGACTCATTTCGACACCTGTTCTGACAATCCCATCTGGTTCGGATGGATTTGTTAACTACAACGATGCTTCAGGCAAAGGGTTAGGATATGTTCTCATACAACGTGGGAAAGTCATAGCCTATGCCTCGCGACAACTTAAAGAATATGAGAGGAATTATCCTACTCATGATCTAGAGTTGGCAGCAGTCGTTTTCGCGCTAAAGATCTGGAGGCACTATCTATATGGGGAGAAAGTGGAGATATATTCAGACCATAAAAGCCTCAAATATTTCTTCACTCAAAAAGAACTCAACATGCGGCAACGACATTGGCTCGAGCTGTTGAAAGATTACGACCACACTATTCAATATCATCCTAAAAAAGTAAACATGGTAGCTGACGCGTTGAGTAGAAGATCATATGCAGGAAAAAGTGCAATGATGTCAAGTATACGCGTAGAACCAACTTTAATCGATAAAGTTAAAGTTGGTCAAGCTACAGACCCGGAGCTGATACGTATGAAGAAGAAAGTGCAAGAAGGTGCTATTCCAGAAGCAAGAATCGATGAAGAAGGAATACTTCGAGTCCACTCCAGACTTTGTGTTCCTAACGATTCTGATTTGAAGTACAAGATCATAATGGAGGCACACAATACACCATTTGCAAATCCATCCTGGAAGTACTAAAATGTATCATGATCTTCGACATACATTTTGGTGGAACAATATGAAGAGAGAGATTGCAAAGTTTATCCCGAGGTGTTTAACTTGTCAACGTGTAAAGGCGGAGCATCAAATACCAAAGGTTCCATTGCAACCACTTGAGATTTCGAAATGGAAGTGGGAACACATTACCATGGATTTCGTTACGGGTCTTCCCACGGTTTCTCAAGGCATAAATGCTATTTGGGCTATAGTTGATAGATTAACCAAGTCTGCTCATTTCTTGCCGATACGGGAGACTTATTCCCTTGAACGTCTTGCTAGTATGTACGTGAATGAGATTGTAAGGTTGCATGGCATGCCAGTATCCATAGTTTCGGATCGTGACCCACGATTCACTTCAAGATTTTGGGTTAGTTTGCAAAAAGCTATGGGCACGGATTTACGGTTCAGTTCAGCATACCATCCTCAAACGGACGGGCAATCAGAGAGGACTATTCAAACTCTTGAAGATCTATTAAGACTTTGTGTCCTAGATTTCAAAGGAAGTTGGGATAAGTACATACCATTGGTGGAATTCTCCTACAACAACAGTTATTAGGCAAGTATAGGTGTGGCTCCCTTTGAAGCATTGTATGGACGAAAGTGTCGCTCTCCAGTATGTTGGGATGAGGTGGGAGAAGCAAAGTTGTTGGGACCAGAGTTGGTACGAATGACTACAGAGAAGATCCAAACGATTCGACAACGTATACAAACGGCACATGATCGACAAAAGAGTTATGCGGATCTTCATCGAAAAGACGTGGAATTTGACATTGGGGATCATGTATTATTACGTGTAGCTCCATAGAAAGGAGTTACAAGATTTGGGAAGAGAGAAAAGCTCAATCCACGATTTATTGGTCCATTTCAGATTCTTGACCGAGTAGGAAATGTGGCCTATAGACTCGCGTTACCTCCAAGTATGTCTCGTGTTCATAATGTTTTTCATATATTTATGCTTCGTAAATATATGAAAGACCCGAACCACGTTATTGAGTTAGAACCGGACGAGATAGCCGAAGACTTAACGTACGAGGAGGTACCTGTCAAGATCTTGGATAGGAAGGAGCATGTCCTACGCACGAAGGTCATACCACAAGTTAAAGTTTTGTGGAGAAACCATGCTATTGAGGAAATGACCTGGGAGTTGGAAACGGAAATGAAAGCGAGGTATCCTCATCTTTTCGAAACACCAGGTACGTATGTCAATTTCGAGGACGAAATTTCATTTAGGAGGGGAGATTGTAAGACCCCAAATTATTAATAAATGAAATTTAATTTCCTCTATTTATTATTCTGAAATAGTAAGGGTTGATTTGATTAATGTGGTTAGTTATGGGTAAAATGCGCAAATATTTTAAATAAGCAAGTGGTTATAAAATATTCATTGTTGTCGGGGAATATTCGCTTGGTCGTGGAATATTCTTACTGTCGGAGAATATTCGTACGACGGCGCAATCTTTTGTGGGCCCCATAACGGAAAGCGATTGGATGAAGAAAACGACAAAAATAAGTTGTTTATAAATAAAGGCGTAGTTGTTACCGTTAATACTGTTAGAATACCCAATGGTTAAAGCACGATAATACGTGTTGTTGCACAGTAGCACACGGTATTGCACCAATTATTGATTCTTACGTAAGAAGGCACTACTCAATAATGGTTACAGTAATTACTTTTCAATATTTTATTTTATTGATTAAATAATTGCTACGTTGATATTTTATAATTGTCACTACGCAGTATTTTCCATTATCGGAGTAATAATTCATATTATCTGAATAATATTATTAGATAACATTATTGGCAATGTCTAGAAAGTTCTGTCTAAGGAGAGGTTTCGTCATCTAATTACGCGCCAGTAAGGAGAAATCATTATTGGAAAGCCCCCTCTTTCCTGGGAACGGCCTGGTTGCCAGTACTATTCTGTAATATTATTTGTGTATAATTAATTATTGATTTATATGATGAGGAAAATATTAATTTTATGTGGATATAGATGGAGAAAATTTTTAATGTGACAATTGTTGAAAATTAATATTTTATCTTTTTCTGATAAAATAATTCATATATATTGATGGTGATATTTTTATAATGAATGTGGGATATATGAGTATATGAGGAGGAAGAGTATTTTTATGGCATTAAATGATTAACACATGTTTTGTGTGTTGGTGGACATAATTCTTGACCGAAAATTTATTATTGACTATAAAATCGTCCGTTTGTGGATTTCGGTCAATTTCTGTTTGGAATTTGGGTAAAATTTCTTCTGCAAAGTTGTAGAGAATTGAATTTCCTATAAAAACTTGCGAGATTCAAATTTTCTGATAAAAAGGCTATTTATTATGAATTATTGAAGTTCTAAAGTTTCGAAATAATTAATTTTTGGAAGTTTTATTTATTATTTTGAAGAAAAATGTTTTTTGGCATTTAAGTGGGCTAACATGTGATATAAATGGGCTGAGATCAGATGTCTAGAGGTGGGCTAAGGAAAATTTGATAAATATATTAATATTATATTAAATTTTCTGCTTTGGTGTTCTAAGCATTTTCCTATAAATAGGGTGCTTAGGTTAGAATTGAAAATCATACCAGAAACACAAGTTTCTCTCTATTTCTCTCTCTATATCGAGCATATTCTTGTGAGTATTTAATACTTTGAGTGTTGCTATACGGTGCAAGTTTCCTTCAGCACTATATCTAGTATTCCAGTCAGAAGTACCGTCTTTCCGAGGTAAGGGATGTTACTTCTTCTTAAATGATATGATTTTCTTCAATATCATTATGCCGAAGTATTGATCTGAACTTTTTATCAAATTTGAAACTTTTCATGTTGGGGTTACTATTCATGAGTTACTATACTATTCACCGAAAAATGAAATTTTCTTCTTTTTGTACAAAATATCTATTCTGGATACTAGCTTTGATTGTATCCATGTTTTGATTATTTTTGAATTTTACTCCACTATGATTATTTATGAGGTATTTTTGGACATGGAATAGCTGAAATACGAATCCTTAATATTTATTATTTTGTTTCACTGGATTCGTTTCCTTTAAAATATTTTTCATCATCCTCAGTCCTAAATGATGATATAATTGAATATATTTGGCCTGTAGTGCAAAGATTAATGATTTCTGATGAATATCTTTGGCCCGTAGTGCAAAGATGAACAGGTGTTTAGATGAACATGACCAACTGGTGAATATATTTGGCCTGTAGTGCGAAGATGAATTTTGATTGATGTTACAGGGATAAAATGCTGATAATGGACTTTTAAATTCATAGATAATAGTATATTTCATTCTCTACGTAACTCTTCTATGAATTATTATTTTCCGCTGCGAATATGGATTTAAAACTTGTTGTCTATTGTATTCTATTAGATTTTTTCCTGTTGAAGACTAACGATAATTTGTTTTATATTATCTTAGTCATAATGTTCTTTACTGGGCTAGTTGAGCTCATCCTTTTCCTTGTTGTTCCATTTTCTTCTCAGGAGGCGAGAATGTAGCAAGTACTAGTCGGGGTATGGAATGAAGGTTCTAGGAAGTTATTTTAGTAGTCCTCACCATTTTTTTTTTGAAAAATATTGTACCAATAATTGTAATGAGGACTTATTTGAGTGTGGATATTGTCTAGATGACAATATTTGTATTTACACTCACAGTTTTTATGTTGTATTAATAAAGTTGTAGTTGTTTCTGTACCATGTTATTGACGACTCAGAATGGGTGTTGTATACCTGTTTTGGGGGCGTCACAATAGTAGTTAATTATATGAGTACAGATTAATTCAGTAAACCAAGTTTTTAAAATCTAATATTTTGAGTACATGATTATTTGTGTAGAATCTTTTGTGTTATATGCTAAACGTATACGATAAGGCTTAGAATGTAAGTTAATAAAGAATAATTTAATCAGATAATGCCGCCAAGACGAAAACGAAATCAAAGGACAGAAGAACCTGCCAACAAAGCTGGAGGACAACCAGACCCAACGCAGAATTTGACGAATACAGACGATCAAGCTATGCAGAATGGATTACCAACTGTAGGAAATCAGCCAGATAATCGATCGGCAAACTTTGAAAACTTCAAGACAAATGAACTGTCAGGATTTAGAGGACCAACTAACCATGTAGAAGTGGTTGTGATAGCTAGGGTAACGGAGGGGCAACAGACAACTTTTGCCACCTATACAACGAAAGGAGGGGTGAATCTTTGGTGGGAGACAACTCAAGTTAAAGCCGAAGGAGGGAGTAGTGGTAGTAAAACTGGAAAGAGGAAAGGTGATAATGTTGGGAATACGAAAAATAGGCCAGAAGGTGGAAAGAAACGAGTTGTGCATGGTAGAAATTGTGAAAAGAATCATTCGGGAAAGTGTTTAAAAGGAAAGAATGTGTGATACAAGTGTGGGCAGGAGGGACATATCTCTCCTAACTGCCTCAATCCAATAATTTATAGTGGGTGTTTTATTTGTGGATCAAAGGAGCATAAGGTGAAAGACTGTCCAAGGAGAAGGGAAACAAAGAATGCGAATACGAGGAAAGGCAGCAGGGCATTGGCGATAACGGGACCGACTTCAACAAATGAACCAACAAAACCAACCGAAGGAGTCTTCAACATGACCGTTCAAGAAACTGTAGCAGCCGGGAATACAACTCCAGGTATTATTCTAATCAAATTTATTTTCTTATATATTATTTCTTATATATAGTAAATTATTTTATAAAAAAATTTTGAGGAGGAATTTGAGTTCTTTTAGAAATCAAATATTTCCGTTTAATCAGAAAGACAAGCTTTAAGTGATTAGTTAAAGATCAGTTCGATCAAAGATGATCGAGATCTACTTGCGATAATTGTCTATGCTATGTACTAGGTATGTATAGGTTTTAAAACGGTGATTCCGGGGACGGAATCTTTATAAAGGAGGGTGAATGTAACAACCCGATATTTTCTATATAAATAAATAAGAAATTTTGTGAATAATTTTTTTTTTATTTTAAGGATGAGGATTTGTACAATATTATGTGTATATGTATTTTTGTGGTAAGTAAAAATATATTTATTACATAATTATTTACAAAAGAATTTATTTTAGAATTATTGATTATTAAAAAGTATATACTTATAATAATTAATTTATGGTAGAAATGTTTTATTAATTATTTTCCAGGAAAATATAATCATAGATTATTTAAATAATATATGGAGTGATTTTTAGAATAAATATAATAATTATTTTATTATATGAGTTTTAGTACAGATTATTAAGTTAATTATTTTACCTTAATTATTAAGGTTAAATATGAAGAATAAATCAGATATGGAATCTAAACTCTAATTTTGGATTATTGTCAAGGTATGAGAATAATAATATAATATTAATTATATTTTAATTTTTCAGTGCTATAAATATGTACTGTATGTACGTGTTGATGATGATTGGTCAATGATGGTGTTTAATTTCAAAATGCTAATATTATTTTGTTAAACCCTAGTTTTAAGAAAACCCTAATTTGAAAATCAACTGTGAGTTTAAGACTGTTATATGACGGTGTTATATGTTTTATGATGTGTATTATTTAATGATTTGATTAATTAGGTAAACCCTAATTATAATCTATAAACCCTAATTATTATTTTTGGAAAACCCTAAGTTATTATAAAACCTTAATTTCTAAAGTGAGGATGTAAGACCCCAACTTTTATAAATAAAGATGAATTTTCTATAAATATCATTTTTGAATATTATGGAGTTAATTTGATATAATGTTATAGTTGTGGGTAATATTTATAAATTTTGTAAAGTACGCAAGTTGTTATATAATATTCGATTGGTCGGGGAATATTCGTTTTAACAGAGAATATTCGTACAACGACACAATCATTGGTGGACCGCACAATAGAATTATTGTCGGATTGAGAAAACGACAAAAATAGTTTATTAAAAATAACGGCGGAAGTTTTACCATTGTTACTGTTGAACTACTCGGTAGTAAAAGTACAGTAATACGTGTGGTTGCATAGTAGCACACGGTATTGATTATTAATACTTATGTGAGAAGTCACTCAGTTTGATTCCATTATTGTCAGTTAATAATATGAATTATTTAGCGATAATGACGTTTTGTTTTATTCGTATTATTAACGTAATAAAACAGAAACATCTTTTTATATAAAACAAAATACTTTATTAAAGTTATTCTATAAATAGAATATATTATATTTTATTTAAAAGATTTTTCTTTAAATATGGACCGTCAGATTAATGTAATCAATCTGGACCGTTCATGGATTAGTTACTATGCATTCTATTTTTCTATAAATAGCATCTCATTCCTTCATTATTTCTTACGAATTCACTGAACTCTAGAGAGAGAAACTATAGAGAGAAACTATAGAGAGAGAGAGAAGAAGAGTATTCTGCTACTTAACTACTTCCTTACTTCAGCTCTTCTTTAAAACGGTAAGGGGTGTTATTCTTTCTTATTCATGAAGAGAACTGTTGTTATTCCATTTCTTATTATTCTGTTGGAATAACCTGTATACGTGGTCTACCCTATACTAGGTGACATTCTGCTATTATTCTGTTGGAACATCCTGTCTGTGTGTTTTACACCGGACCTGGTTCCGTTTTTATTATTATTCTGTTGGAACATCCTATCTGTGTGTTTTACACCGGACCTGGTTCCATTATTTATTATTCTGTCGGAATATCCTGTCTGTGTGTTTTACACCGGACCTGGTTCCATTATTTATTATTCTGTCGGAATATCCTGTCTGTGCGTTTACGCCGGACCTGGTTCCATTATTTATTATTCTGTTAAGAATAACCTGTCTGTGCGGTCTATCGCATGCATGGTGATTTCTTTTGTTATTCCATTATTTATTATACTCAGTTGGTTAAGTTTTGACTTCTATACTCCATAAAATTTGTGGAATATCCTTGACATTTGCGCTTCATCTAGTATCTATTCATGAAAATATTCTCCTGATCATTCTTGAATTTTACTCCACAAAGTAATATCATGTTGACAATTTGGACGTTAATTCTTGGATAAATTAATTCTTGAACTTGTTTTATTGAATTCTTATATCATTGTCATCATCCTCATGTTTATAAAATGTTGAAAGTCATCTGTGGCCTGTAGTGCATAGATGGACTTGGTATGATTATGACCAGGGATTATTCGGTATAATCATGATCGTAATGTTACAAATGATGTGGTAAAAGTCCTCATTGGCCCGTAGTGCATTGATGGACAGTTGTTGGCATGATCATGACCATTAATGAATATACGAATATCCTTGGCCGTAGTGCAGGGGTGATTCGATGGTGTGGATTATTTTATTAAGCTGAGTCTCAGCGATCACAGTGTTGGAAAATCTTTTAAATCATAAAAGATAGTAGAGTTTATCTTCTACTTGACTCTTTTAATGGATTGCTTGTTCCGCTGCAGTTAAACTAGATATCTATTGTATTTTATCAGTTTAATATTGTTGAAGGCTAATGATAATTTATTCTGCATTATCTTAGTCATAATATTTCTTACTGGGCTAGTTGAGCTCACCCTTTCTTTCACTGTTCTCTTCAGGAAATGAGAACGTAGCTGGGGCAAGTCGGGGAATGGAGTGATGGTCCGAATGATAGTATTAGTTAGTAGTCCTCACTATTCTATGTAATGGTGTGTTAATAAATGTAACGAGGACTCCTTTTGAGTATGAATACTCTCTAGAAGATAATATTTGTATTCAAACTCACAGTTTATGTTTTGTCGTATTGTACACGACAATTGTATTAGTAAGTTGTATTTGTATTCTGTACTATGTATCTGACGACCCAAGATGGGTGATGTATACCTAATTTTGGGGGCGTCACAGTTGGTATCAGAGCTTAGGGATATGATCCCTGGCTAAGATATGAGAATAGAACTAGGAGGGGAGAGACGGGGAATTCCTTCGCTAGTATGACCTACCTAAGTTTATTTGCATGGTATTTAATTGGTCGGTCATAATATAAGGATAAAATATGACATATCAATTAATTTTTATTTTGTGACAGTATCTGGAAATGGCATCTGAGAATGTTGAGAATAGCAATGGAGCACATGCGACTGTTGATTCACCACATATCAATAATCAGGATAATGTGCATCAGGAAGGTGACAATCCTCATGCAAACAACAACACTGACCAAATGATGAATGCTCAAATGTTCAGAGGCTTTATGCAATTCATGCAACAACAGGTGAAAGCGGCTCCTGTCCACAACGTAGGTGGAAATACTGGAAACTCTCTGGCGGTCACCGCTAAACAGTTTAAGGAGCTGGGACCACCGGAGTTTAAGGGAGAACCCAAACCACTTGTAGCTGAAACATGGATAAAGCAGATCACCAAGATATTTGATGTCTTAGGTTGCTCCGAGGAGCAAAAGGTTCCCTTTGCCGCCTTTATGTTACGAGGAGAGGCAGATTACTGGTGGGAATCGATAAAGCGTACTCAACCTGCCGCACTAAAGATGACCTGGGAGAAGTTCCAAGAGCTGTTTAACGACAAATACTTTTCCGAGAGTATTCGTCACATGAAGGAGGTGGAGTTCATCAAATTGGAGCAGAATAATATGACCGTGTCGCAGTACGAGGCAAAATTTGCGGAGTTATCCCGGTTTGCGTCCCACCTGGTGGATAATGAAGAAAGAATGACGCGGATGTTTTTAAGAGGTTTGAAGCCGGAGATACGTCAACATCTTGTTTCTCATAAACTGTGTTTGTATTCAGATGTTGTAAATAGGGCTCAGTTGGTGGAGCGCGATAACGAGACAACACAACCAAAAGAGAGCAGCCGACAAAATGATAATACCAGTGAAAGCAGTCATCGAAGCGGTGACAGCAAGCGTGGAGGGAATCAACAGGCCAGAAATGGTAACCACTTCGGTGGTAATCAGGGCCAAAACAATAAAAATGGGCATTTCAAGAAGAGGAGATTCAACAATGATGGAAAGACGTCAGCACCTGCACCTGTCGTTAAGGAAGGAGAACGATCACCTATCATATGTTTCAAATGCGGAGGGGAGGGGCACATCAGTCCAAATTGCGCGATGCCGTCCAAAGCATGTTATAATTGTGGAAGAGAAGGTCATTTAGCCCGATTTTGTCGTTTACCGAAGACAAATTCAGCTAGGATGGAGGCACCAAAGGCCGTCCCAGAAAAGTCAAAATCGGTTGTGCAAGGGAGAGCGTTTGTTGTGAACTCTCAGAGAGCAGGGAACCCAAATGAGGTCATCACGGGTAAGCTTATCATAAACTCTAACGAAGTCTATACTTTATTTGATACCGGTTCTACCCATTCTTTTATTTCTCCTACTTGCGCTCATCGATTAAATTTGATTCCGGAGAAATTAGACTTTGACTTAGCAGTTGAAACTCCATTGGGAGAAACCTTCATTACATCCACGGTTTATAAGTCTTGTTTGGTTCAAGTTGGTACCCACACATTACCTGTCGATCTGATTTCATTAAAAATACTTGCATTTGACGTGATTCTAGGGATTGATTGGTTAACTACTCATCATGCAAAAATTGATTGTTTTCGTAAGGTTGTTAGCTTTCATATTCCTAATCGACCTATTATGCGAATTCAAGCAACCAAACCATTAAAATCAATCGATGTCATCTCAAGCCATAAAGCTATTCGTTTATTGAAAAACGGATGTCAAGCTTTCTTAGCTCATGTCACAGATCTAAACAAAAATACGTCAGCTTTGAATGATATTTCTGTTGTTAATAAATTTCCTGACGTATTTCCCGAAGAACTTCCTGGCCTACCCCCAGAGCGTGAAATTGAATTTTGTATCGACCTTGAACCCGGTACAAAACCCATTTCCAAAGCCCCATATCGAATGACTCCTATTGAACTTCAGGAGTTAAAGACTCAACTGCAGGAATTGTTAGACATTGGTTTTATTCGTCCTAGTACTTCTCCTTGGGGTGCTCCTGTTCTGTTCGTGAAGAAGAAAGATGGGAGTATGCGACTTTGTATTGATTATCGGGAGTTGAATCATGTCACCATCAAAAATAGGTATCCATTGCCACGTATTGATGACCTGTTTGACCAGTTGCAAGGAGCACAATTCTTTTCAAAGATCGATCTTCGTTCTGGATATCATCAGCTGAAGGTTAGAACTGAGGATATTCCAAAGACTGCCTTCAGAACTCGGTATGGGCATTATGAATTCTTAGTTATGTCTTTTGGATTGACTAATGCTCCTGCTGCCTTCATGGATATGATGAACAGGGTATTTAAGGAATATTTGGATCACTTTGTGGTCGTCTTTATCGATGACATCCTTGTTTATTCCAAAAGTCGTGAAGATCATGAGCAACACTTGAGGCTGGTACTCCAAAAGCTTCGTGAATACAAACTTTATGCCAAGTTGAAGAAATGTGAGTTCTAGCTGGAAGAGGTAGCATTCCTTGGGCACGTAGTATCAAGTCGTGGAATATCGGTTGACCCGGCAAAGATTGAAGCTATTCAAAGCTGGGAGCAACCTAAATCAGTAACCGAAGTACGTAGTTTTCTCAGTCTAGCTGGTTATTATCGGAGATTCGTGGAAGGATTTTCTCGAATCGCTACTCCGTTAACTCAGCTGACTCGAAAAGATACAAAGTTCGGTTGGAGCGAAGAATGTGAGCAGAGTTTTCAAGAACTCAAGAGGAGACTCATTTCAGCACCTGTTCTAACAATACCATCTGGCTCGGAGGGATTTGTCATCTACAGTGATGCTTCGAGCAAAGGGTTGGGATGCGTTCTCATGCAACATGGAAAAGTCATAGCCTATGCATCAAGACAACTCAAGAAATATGAGAGGAATTATCCTACTCATGATCTAGAGTTGGCAGCTGTTGTCTTTGCACTTAAAATTTGGAGGCATTACTTGTATGGGGAGAAGGTGGAGATCTTTACGGATCATAAAAGCCTCAAATATTTCTTCACTCAAAAGGAACTCAACATGCGACAACGACGTTGACTTGAACTGTTGAAAGATTATGATCATACCATTCAATACCATCCTGGAAAAGCGAACGTGGTAGCTGACGCATTGAGTAGAAGATCATATGCGGGTACAAGTGCGATATTGTCAATACAAAGGCCCATTTTGTGTGACTTGCAAAGGATGGAGATAGAGTTGAAGACTTCAGGGACCCATGTGATGATGGCGAATATACGAGTAGAACCGACTTTAATCGATAAAGTTAAAGCTGCTCAAGCTACAGACCTGGAGCTGATGCGTATGAGGAAGAAAGTGCAAGAAGGTGTTATGCCGGAAGCAAGAATCGATGAGGAAGGAATACTTCGAGTCAACTCCAGACTTTGTGTTCCTAACAACCCTGATTTAAAGTATGAAATCATGATGGAGGCGCACAACACACCGTTTGCAATCCATCCTGGAAGTACCAAAATGTATCATGATCTTCGTCATACATTTTGGTGGAGCAATATGAAGAGAGAGATAGCGTTGTTTATCTCAAGGTGTCTAACTTGTCAACGAGTTAAAGCGGAGCATCAAGTACCAAAAGGTCCATTGCAACCACTTGAAATTCCAGAATGGAAGTGGGAGCACATTACCATGGATTTCGTTACCGGTCTTCCTAGGGTTTCTCAAGGTATTGATGCGATTTGGGTCATTGTTGATAGATTGACCAAGTCTACTCATTTCTTACCGATACGAGAAACTTATACACTTGAACGTCTTGCTCGTATGTAGATAAACGAGATTGTAAGACTGCATGGTATGCCAGTATCCATAGTTTCTGATCGAGACCCAAGATTCACTTCACGATTTTGGGCTAGTTTACAAAAAGCTATGGGCACGGAGTTACGATTTAGTTCAGCATATCATCCTCAGACGGACGGACAATCAGAGAGGACTATTCAAACTCTTGAAGATCTATTAAGACTCTGTGTCTTTGACTTCAAAGGAAGTTGGGACAAGTTCTTATCATTGGTGGAGTTTTCCTACAACAACAGTTATCAAGCAAGTATTGGCATGGCTCCATTCGAAGCATTGTATGGAAGAAAATGTCGTTCTCCAGTATGCTGGGATGAGGTGGGTGAAGCAACGTTGTTGGGACCGGAGTTGGTACGTATGACTACAGAAAAGATTCAAACGATCCGACAACGTATAAAAACCTCACAAGATCGACAAAAGAGTTATGCTGATCTTCATCGGAAGGACGTGGAATTTGATGTAGGAGATCATGTGTTCTTACGTGTTGCTCCATGGAAAGGAGTTACGAGATTTTGAAAGAGAGGAAAGCTCAATCCTCGATTCATCGGTCCATTTTTAATCCTCGATCGAGTAGGAACTGTGGCTTATAGACTCGCTTTACCGCCAAGTATGTCTCGTGTTCATAACGTTTTTCACATATCCATGTTACACAAATATGTGGAAGACCCGAACCACATTATTGAGTTAGAACCAGACGAAATAGCGGAAGATTTGACGTATGAAGAAGTTCCTGTTCAAATCTTGGATAAGAAGGAACATATTCTACGCTCCAAGGTTATACCTCAAGTCAAAGTTTTGTGGAGAAACCACGTTGTTGAGGAAATGACTTGGGAGTTAGAATCTGAAATGAAATCAAGGTATCCTTATCTCTTCGACATACCAGGTACGTACCCTAATTTCGAGGGCGAAATTTCATAAGGGGAGGTTGTAAGACCCCAACTTTTATAAATAAAGATGAATTTTCTATAAATATCATTTTTGAATATTATGGAGTTAATTTGATATAATGTTATAGTTGTGGGTAATATTTATAAATTTTGCAAAGTACGCAAGTTGTTATATAATATTCGATTGGTCGGGGAATATTCGTTTTAACAGGGAATATTCGTACAACGACACAATCATTGGTGGACCCCACAACAGAATTATTGTCGGATTGAGAAAACGACAAAAATAGTTTATTAAAAATAACGGCGGAAGTTTTACCATTGTTACTGTTGAACTACTCGGTAGTAAAAGTACAGTAATACGTGTGGTTTCATAGTAGCACACGGTATTGATTGTTAATGGTTATGTGAGAAGTCACTCAGTTTGATTCCATTATTGTCAGTTAATAATATGAATTATTTAGCGATAATGACGTTTTGTTTTATTCGTATTATTAACGTAATAAAACAGAAACATCTTTTTATATAAAACAAAATACTTTATTAAAGTTATTCTATAAATAGAATATATTATATTTTATTTAAAAAAAATTTCTTTAAATATGGACCGTCAGATTAAAGTAATCAATCTGGACCGTTCATGGATTAGTTACTATGCATTCTATTTTTCTATAAATAGCAGCTCATTCCTTCATTATTTCTTACGAATTCACTGAACTCTAGAGAGAGAAACTATAGAGAGAAACTATAGAGAGAGAGAAGAAGAGTATTCTGCTACTTAACTACTTCCTTACTTCAGCTCTTCTTTAAAACGGTAAGGGGTGTTATTCTTTCTTATTCATGAAGAGAACTGTTGTTATTCCATTTCTTATTATTCTGTTGGAATAACCTGTAAACGTGGTCTACCCTATACTTGGTGACATTCTGCTATTATTCTGTTGGAACATCCTGTCTGTGTGTTTTACACCGGACCTGGTTCCGTTTTTATTATTATTCTGTTGGAACATCCTGTCTGTGTGTTTTACACCGGACCTGGTTCCATTATTTATTATTCTGTCGGAATATCCTGTCTGTGTGTTTTACACCGGACCTGGTTCCATTATTTATTATTCTGTCGGAATATTCTGTCTGTGTGTTTTACACCGGACCTGGTTCCATTATTTATTATTCTGTCGGAATATCCTGTCTGTGCGTTTACGCCAGACCTGGTTCCATTATTTATTATTCTGTTAAGAATAACCTGTCTGCGCGGTCTATCGCATGCATGGTGATTTCTTTTGTTATTCCATTCTTTATTATACTCAGTTGGTTAAGTTTTGACTTCTATACTCCATAAAATTTGCGGAATATCCTTGACATTTGCGCTTCATCTAGTATCTATTCATGAAAATATTCTCCTGATCATTCTTGAATTTTACTCCACAAAGTAGTATCATGTTGACAATTTGGACGTTGTTAATTCTTGGATAAATTAATTCTTGAACTTGTTTTATTGAATTCTTATATCATTGTCATCATCCTCATGTTTATAAAATGTTGAAAGTCATCTGTGGCCTGTAGTGCATAGATGGACTTGGTATGATTATGACCAGGGATTATTCGGTATAATCATGACCGTAATGTTACAAATGATGTGGTAAAAGTCCTCATTGGCCCGTAGTACATTGATGGACAGTTGTTGGCATGATCATGACCATTAATGAATATACGAATATCCTTGGCCGTAGTGCAGGGGTGATTCGATGATGTGGATTATTTTATTAAGCTGAGTCTCAGCGATCACAGTGTTGGAAAATCTTTTAAATCATAAAAGATAGTAGAGTTTATCTTCTACTTGACTCTTTTAATGGATTGCTTGTTCCGCTGCAGTTAAACTAGATGTCTATTGTATTTTATCAGTTTAATATTGTTGAAGGCTAATGATAATTTATTCTGCATTATCTTAGTCATAATATTTCTTACTGGGCTAGTTGAGCTCACCCTTTCTTTCACTGTTCTCTTCAGGAAATGAGAACGTAGCTGGGGCAAGTCGGGGAACGGAGTGATGGTCCGAATGATAGTATTAGTTAGTAGTCCTCACTATTCTATGTAATGTTGTGTTAATAAATGTAACGAGGACTCCTTTTGAGTATGAATACTCTCTAGAAGATAATATTTGTATTCAAACTCACAGTTTATGTTTTGTCGTATTGTACACGACAGTTGTATTAGTAAGTTATATTTGTATTCTGTACTATGTATCTGACGACCCAAGATGGGTGATGTATACCTAATTTTGGGGGCGTCACAGAGGAACCCTAATTTGAAATTTAAATTAGAGTTCGAGATTGGTTGTAATTGTGTTAATATGATTGATTAACAAGTATTATAATTACAATTATTAATCTTAGAAACCCTAAATTTTTAAACCCTAATTTGATAATTAGAAAATCTAATTATAATTTAGTAACCCTAATTGTAAAAAAATCGTAAACCCTATTTGCTAAATTAGCAAGGTTGATGATAATTATATGATCTATACCCTAATGTTCATGTATAGTGTGATTAGATAATTAATCATAATTAGGAAACCATAATTTCAAAATTTTAGAAACTAAAATTTATTTAAATTTTTTTTTATTTAATTTTATTTTTGGAGTAAACCCTAAATTAAAAATCCTAGACTTTTGGCTAAAATGGCTCAAACCCTAAACCCAAACCCAAACCCTAAACCCTAAAGGTTTGCAAGATTACAAGAATGCCGTTAAAAATCCATGCGAAAAGACTAAAATACCCTTAGTTGGATTTTATTTATTTTGTAAATTACAAATGTTGACAAGTGGTGTAGTTGGTGACCTAATGTAACCACCCCATGTGCTTAAAAACTCCAGCAAACAAGCCAGCAATCAGCCAATACATGCACCATGTAGGTCTATAAATAGATTGGAGAGAGAGAGAGAGAGAGAAAATCATTTTTGTTACTTACATTTTGTCCAAGCTCTCAACCAATTCTCTCTCTATCAAAACCTCCGAAAATATCATCATATATTAGTTACAAATCAAGCCCCACGAAAATCCATAATAAACATCAGTAGCCAGATTACAAGAAGATCAAAATAAAGGTATAAACCCTAGCCCGAAAATCTGTCCAAAATCTATTGTTTGATGTTATGATTAAGTGTTAGAATATGTTGTTAGTAGTGTGTAGTGGTGATCTGAGTTGCTAGATGTTAGATCCATAACATCTAGAGGCTCGGATTTGACATTTTTCAAAATCTGGAAAATTTTTAAATAGTCGTCTGACAATGAATGTCAGGCCCTATATATCGTTCTTTGTTTTGTGTTTTTGTGGTTTTAATGTTTGATCTTGTAGTATGTTATGAGAGCTTTGCTCTGGAACTCAAATCAGAGTCAGATCGCTTATAGGTTGCAAGATATGGGTGGTCAAACACCGTTGACCAACCATGACTGGCCATGTTCTGGGTAACCCAGAACGAGCCCAGAAAGGTCTGACATGATTTTCATGAGCACGGATCTGACAATGGTTTGATTGTATGTTCTTGGTTTTGCATCTAAGTTGTATTACATATGTTAGACTACATTTTTGTGTCTTATTATCACCTAAAAAGTTAACAGGTGAAGTGTAGTCGATGGTCAAACCAAGCTAGAGAAGCACGAAAGCCGTTTTCTGGGTAACCCAGAAAATGCTTGACCGTGTTGTCTGACATGGGTTGACCGGCATAGATCTGCTAACTCAGTTGTTGTTTTGTTGATTTTATGTAAAGGATATCTTCCTTGTTATGTTTTCTACATACTCCAGATTTTAAATCACAAAAATATTACGAGATCAATAAGTAGTGGAAGCTCAAATATGACCATCAGAACTGTTTTTCATTTCTGGGTAACCCAGAAAATGAAGAACAGCTCTGACAGTGTTTTATGTGGCTTAGATCTTTCAATTTATGCATGTTTTGCTCATGGTTGTTATTGGTTAATGTAGTCCTACAATAGCACTACAATCTCTGACCAGAAACGGATCCAGAAACACAACACACACTAAGAAATCGATGGTCAAAGTAGCACACACGATACTACCTTATGAATGCTCAAGAACATGAAGAACACCTACAGCGACGGTTCTGTCGCTATAGGTGGTCTTTAGCGACAGATTATTTATTATTTTTCGAAAATTAATTAAAAAATAGAAAAAATTAGTTTTTAATTATTAAAAATACAAAATAAATTATTAAAAATTATTTTAAATTCCAAAAATTAGTTTTTAGTTATTTTTAATATATTTCATAAATATTTAATATTTTTGAAATATTAAAAGTATTTGATTTATTTAATTATAATATTAAATAAATTATTTAAAAATGATTTTAATACTTGAAAAATAATTTAAATTTATATTATGATATAATAAAATATTTTAAGTTATTTTTAATGACTTTTAATATTTTGTGATAAATTTTATTAATAAATTAATATTAATGATAATTAAGTTATTTACTAAATGAATTAAATAAATAAATTAACAATAATTTTATTATATTAAAAATCATTTTAAATAATAATAAGGTATTTAAAAATACTTTAAGTTATAAAATATGACTTTTAATATTTAATGGTAAATTTCATTAATTAATTATTATTAATGATATTAAATATTAATTATTATTATATTATTATTTAATAAGTTATTTAATTATTATTATTATTAATTATTATATTAAATAATTTAGTTTAAAAATGATTTTAATATTATAATAATCATTTTAAATGAAAATAAAGTGTTTATAGATATTTCAAGTTATAAAACATAACTTTTAATATTTAAAGAATAATTTCATTAATAATTAAATATTAATGATTATTAAGTTATTATTAATGATATTAAATTTAATTAATAATTATATTAAATAAATAGTTTTATTGATTTAAAAATCATGTAAAAGGGATATAAATGAATTAAAAATATTTTAAGTTATAATTAAATGACTTTTAATATTTTGATAATGAAACATTAATACTTTAATATTAATGATAATTATTTAAAAATAATTTTAAATGTTTTAAAAATTATTTAAGGGTAATATTAAATACTTTAAAAGTATTTCCAAGTTATTATAAATAACTTTAATATTTTGAAAATGATTTCATTAATAGTTTAATATTAATTAAATATTAATGATAATAGAGTTGATTAGTATTTAAATCATTTAAATATGATTCCGATGTTTGAAAATTTATGATAAATTATAATAAATATTTTAAAATTATATTAAGTCATTTAATAATAATATGACTTATATGTACGGATATTGAGTTACAGAACAGAGTCTTAGACTCGATAATTACCCGATAAAATTATCGGTACACCGACATGTTTAAGAAATTGATCTGGACTTAGATATTTTGATTGTATAAGTGATTATTTGTGATTCAATGGTTATTAAACATATGTGCCAATGCGATTAAGTTATGTGCTGACTGCAATAAGCAGTGTTATGTGTTATAGTATGTTGTTCTAATCGAACGAACGATCTTATTAATGATAGGTCGTGAGATAAGCGATATATCTTATTTACAAGTTGTAAGCAGCGCTTCAGGCAAGTATCTAACCTTTGCATTTTCTCTATGCAATGGATGTGAGTAAGAATGTTTCTAAACTATATTATTATTGTACAGATTATTAACCTTATATTATATAAGCTCCTTGAATATCAACATGTTAGTATATGGTAAATCAGATATATATATATATATATATATATATATATATATATATATATATATATATATATATATATATATATATATTCTGTTCGTTAATTTCTAGAAATAGTTAAACAAGTGTCCCCACTTGGATAATCATTGTATTTAATCACATGTTGATATACCTTTGTCAATTACCCGTATACATATATGTTGAATTATAGATTATTGTTGACAAGATAAAACCTTTGATTTAGAACCCAAACAGGTATGAACATCCCTACACGGGAAAATTTTTATGCGCTCCGGCGGACAAAGGATGAACGATAATATCGTTCTAGCAATGTAGTATTGATCAATGCAGGGCATAATGGGCTGATCACCCCCCGTGCCCGTAAGTTATGACGGTTTGCAAATGAATTTCTGTCTTACCCTATCGAAAATTAAAACAATGTTCATGGCATGTCACCATACCCCATATATAGTCTATACGTAATTTCAAAACTTTGAAAGAGAGTTGTTATGTTATTGGTTGAGAATACTTCACAATTATTGACATGTTGTAGAAGAATAGTACAAAGAAAACATTTAAATTCTTTCAGAATATATATATATATATATATATATATATATAATTGCTATTACTTGCTGGGCACTCAAATGCTCATCCTTGCTTAATTTAAATGTTTTCAGTTAAGTGTGAACGACCAGAGAGCTCGGTTAAGAACAAAGGGAAAGGGAAGGTTGCAGAATGAGTTGGTGTTATGTAATAGTTAACTATTAGTAAGACAATGGTATTAATTATCTATCATGGGTTGTAATGAATGTTTAAAGGTTACGTACTTGGGATTCAGACTCTGATAATCATGTAAATTAAGTTGACTTTTATATTATTGTTATTATTATTAGTATTATTCCGCTCATAGAAATGGTATCGTGAGGAACCGAGTTCGGGTTTCAAGTACCCGAATTTGGGGTCCTCAAAGTTATTTTAGATAACTATGGAAACTTGACCTGCTCTTTTATCATCCTTTTAATTCCTTGTGTTCCGGATTGCTGATTTCTCAACTAAACCTGACCTTTAATGAAATCATTCACAACTATAGAAAACAACCTCAATGTAAGCCTCAGGTTTTTCAAAGTGTGTTTGTTGATTAGTCAATAGCTCGTCACAATGGGGTATGTTACTCTTCTACGACTCTCATGTCATCAATCTTTTGAGAAAATCCTTAGCTTTTGAATGGTATTGAAACAGAAAACAGGAAGTGATCATGTTGATATCATCACGTTTTACAATGAATATTCATTCCTTCTGTAAAGCCTCTACTTATTGCTAAATGAAAGGGCCCTAAGCCACTTATTGCTTAAAATAAGAGAACTGTTAATTTTACTTATGGATAGTTTATCCACATTGATTTAACATAATCTTAATTATCTAACACGTGAAGTTGGGATAAAGGTTTCATGAGTAGTAGTTTCAATATCAATATTGGCTTAAGCATACTGAAGTTCCCTCATTTTCATGACCTTAGTGAACTCACTTTTAAGAAGCCTCTCACTTTGAGGTTACTTATATAATGACTTTTTAACTCCTATTACATGTCTTTTAGGCCTGATAGTTATGGCATTTGGCCCAAGCTTTTCTTACTCTCTCATTATACTATTATTTAGTCAGAAATGGAGTGATGGTGAAGCCTTTACAGCCCTTCGATATTATTGTATGTACGTCATTGTCCTGGCTATGAATGGTAAGTAGGATTACATATTCAATCTTTCATTCTTTCCGTCTACCTTTATAGTAGATTTTACTTATTTAGTGATAAGGACCTTTATTATAAAAAAATGTTTTTGGAGAAATTAATTTATATTTTTATTGTTGTTTTTCCTATTCTTAGTGTCGTCGTCATTGTTATTATCTATTGCGCCGCATTATTGTTATGTTAACCTTCTATATGGCACTTAATTATGTCCTGTGATAATTATAAGCATGATAATTATAAGTTATGTTAACCTTCACGTCTCTTTACTTTTGACAGGAACTGTCTCCGGAAGTATAGAAAAACCAAAAATAACTCTTGGTCGTGGTGTATATAAGAGCTGGGGTTAACAAGATTTCACTATTAAGCATTTGATTATATAGTTTAATTTCTTATATTGGCTGAGGCACCTGTTCCAGCAGCTCTAGGAGAAACCATGGGCATCATGACAACAAATAAAATACAATGTATTATTTTGTGGATGTAGTAATTTGAAAATATAAACGTATAGTATTATTGGGATGTATTTTGAATGGTTGATACATTTTGGTTTGAAATGATAATTTAGAATTTTTTAGCTATATATCATGGCATTAGCAGTCCTACAAACATTTTAGGTGCATCATTGTGTATGTAATTTCAAATATAGGTGAACTAAAAATAGTTATTATATGCATGAATTACAATATTTTTAAGTCTTTATACAACATTTTAAAAATATTGTATAAATTTGTCTAAATAGATGACTGTGACGTCCCCAAATTCGGGTACTTTTTACCTCAGATCTGGTACGTTACGATACATCATTTCTATAACTACTGCGAAAGATATAAACATAAATTGTTTATACAATAAACTTTTATAACATAATCCCCAAGGTCTACAACCTTAACTTAATACATACCTTCAATAACTTAAAAGGTTTACAATGTCGTTTGCATCAGATAACTTAATAGTTCTAAAAGCATAATAATCTAAACTTGGAATTCGCCTTTACCACTGTCGTTCTTCGAGCTTTCGTTTTAATCTAAAATTTGTTATCATGATATAGCAAGGATAAGCAACTATTTTGCCCAGCAAGTTTAAGTACAATGAAGATATATCATGATTGAAAAGGAATAAGCTTTCAAGTTTTCAACAATGTAATATAATTGAGAAAGAACATGAATCAAAACTTCAATAACTGAAAAACTGAATAATTATGCTGAGTGGTCAACAATGACTATGAACAAATTTAATTGAACCTTATGGTAATGAAGGTGATCAACCTTTCATACCTAATGAACATATGCAACATGCCCTGAGTGCGAATCAATAATCAAAGATGTGTAATAATTGTAAATAATTAATCCACTAGCATGATTGAAACATAATAACTCAAGTTTGAGTTAGGAGACATGCCTGTTCGACGAGCTACGACTAACTAGCTTTAATTAAAACTCTTTAGAATGACCTAGCATTGACAATGTTGGTCTACTAATTAGTACTGCGTATAATTGTACGTGTATATGTTTACTTATGCTATTATCTAGCAAATAATTCAATCACACACATAGTGTAATGTACCATCATTAACCCTATAAGATAACTAATAAATCTTAGGTTAATGATTTTATAAACTTATAAGGTATTTCTTAAGTAATAAACACTTATTAGATCCTTAAACAATTTATTATAATTGTTTAATTAATGAACCATTTAAATAATCTTTATTTATTAACTCTATCTTCATTTAATTACCATTTAATATTAGTTAAATATTAATTAAATAATTACCTTTAGTTATTATTTAATAAATAATAGCTAATTACATCTACTTATTATTTAATGTTAATTAACTATTGAATAATTAATATTATTCGTCTTTAATTATTATTTAATATTAATTAAGTATTATTTAATTAATCATTTATCCTTGAATAATAAATAATTGATTTATTAGTCTTTAATTATTCATTACTATTAATAAATGAATAATTAATCAACCTTTGTCCTTATTTAATATTAATTATTTATTTATTTATCCTTGAATAATAAATAATTAATTCACTTCATAAATCTTTATTTATTCTTTCTTATTAACTTAAGAATAATTAATTATCATTTGTTCTTATTATTATTTAATTAATTATTTATCCTTAAATAATAAATAATTAATTTACTTCATAAGTCTTTAATTATTCTTTCTTATTAACTTAAAAATAATTAATTATTATTTATTCTTATTTATATTTTAATATTAACTAAATAATAAATAATTACTTTATAAATTTTATGTCAATGTAAATAAGTAATTAAATTATTACATAATATTACTTAAGCATTCTTTAATCATTATTTAATATTAATCAATGGTTTAACCCTATTTATTATTTAATCTAAATTAAATAATCAATAATTACTTTATTAATACTAACTCTACTTAATTATCACAATATTACTTGGATAATAATTAAATAGTTAATTACATTCAAATTTCATGTAATTAGTTTAATAATTCATTAATTGCATTAAAAGTTATAAATTAGTAAGTTTAAAATGATTTTAAATGAGTTTAAACCACTAATTACTTAATAATCAGCTAATTGCCCAGAAAAATTTTGGCTTAAATATCTTAATATTATTCAGAATTTTAGAAAAGTTGGGGTCCAAGAACCACCACCGGAACCGGCCGGAAAGTGGCCGAACCGGTCGCCGGAAAGTTCCTGCCGGTTCGGTCGGCGCTAAACCGACAGTAGGTTTTTAGGATTTTTGATTTTTTTTCAGATTTGGGGTCATTCACTAAAACCTGAATAAAATAAAATTTACCACTCCGATTTGGGTCCAATCTGACTCGTTCGATTCGTATCTTCCCGAACTACAGTTTTCATTCATCAAACATCAAATTTGGATATGTTTTGGTCCCAGAAATTTGTCCGGAAGTGACTGCTCACGCACATGAGTTCTTTAGTTGACGTGTTTTAGTAATAAATTCATATCTCACTCATTTTTTAACATTTTTACATGATTCCAAAGGGGTTTTACTCTTATCTCATAGTTCTAGTATACCAAGAAGCAAAATCACAAAAACCATTTGTAGATTTCAAAATAAAAAGCAATGATCACCCCTTTAAATTAGGGTTTTTTCCCAAAACTACTTTAGCTTCCTTTTACCAAAATTTCCAAAAATAAACTATATAGATGAGCAAGATAAACATACTATACACAAGATTTATCATTCATATGAGACTCTAGCCTATTAGAACTTGTCCTTCCATGAATCTCTCACAAGTTCACATAGAGCATACATGACATAGAAACTAGGGTTTGGTTTTTACCTTGTCTTGTGGAATGCTCTTCTTTTCTTTCCAAAGTAGGTTAGTAACTTGGGATGCATGAACAATATACTCCTCTCAAGAATCTGAATCTCTCTCTCTCTCTCTTTTCCTCTCTTTGTGTTCATTCTAGTGAGAGAAAATAGAATAAGAAGAAGAATGGTGGTGAATGAAGATGTAATGAAGATGGAGATATATGTTGGTGAATTGGAGTGGTATCTCCCATGTTTCTTTTGCCCCTTGGACAAAAGGGTTAGTCTTATCCCTTGCTAATCATGCCTAATCATGTCATTAAGGAGGTTAATGAGGTTATCCACTAATGGGAGCATGACACACTTGTCCTTGTGTGTAAGAGTTTCTAATTTCGGGACTTGATTAGCTTAATCTTTTTGTCTTAAAAGGCTAATGTGGTCATCTATATATATGCCCAATAACTCCTCCATTTTCCTTTTATTTTAATGCACAAGTTAGATTAATCAAATGTCTTAAATACCCTTAATCAAGTGGGCTAAGTATGAGCTTGCATTTTATTTCTTTTGGGCTTTTTCTTTAATTGTTTTGGGCCATGTAATAAACATAGTCTAATAATTTTAATATATGTTACCCTAATTATTTATTTAGGGTTTCCATTCTCAATCTTATGGAATTTAATTACTTACACATATCTCTTTAATCATTAACCTAATTAGGTTTGCTTTAATTAGATTTAAAATTATTGATCACTTGAAATAGACAAAATTAATCTATTAGGATAGTATAACTTTTAAATACTAACATTTCCTCAATACCATAACCCTTAGGTTATTTAATTACCTTACCTAATATATAATTAGGTTATGTGGCTTTCCTTTAATATATATAAAACATAACATAACAAACTTAAATTACATATTTATATTATAATTGTAAAATAGATATGTTACACATAATTTCTTATACAAATACAATTATTTACATACCCAAGATATTATAATATAATATCCTTAGCTCGTTAACATAAATTCAAATAAGAATTTATTTACTTCCTTAAGATATTCCGATAAATATAATATCTTTTCTTTATTAAACTAATTTCATATAAGAATTTTTTTTTCTAATACTCTTGGGTAAAGTATATATAAATATTATATGCTTAACCCGCCTATTTTTACTTCATCACACAAATTGTTCCCAACAATTTTATTTTCCCCCACTTAATAAATACATATATAATATATATTCATTAACTCCCAATTACTAGTTACACCAAATCTACACACATCACATATAGAAAATAATTAATAATTTTATTTTCTCACATTATAAACTGTTTATATCAATTTATTTACACATAAAAAATATAGTTTAATATATTTACCATATTACGTAAACATACATATTCTTCATAAATCATAAAATGATTTATATACTCATATATTAAACTATACATTTAATTTAACGTCTAGTAACCTTCTTAATAAAGTTTGCTACATTCAATTAGTCTTTTTCATATGGCTTATCATATATATTATTCTGACTTGCCACGTTCTTATTTATTTATTTATTTTATAAGATTTCTAAAGCTTGACTACTACCAGCTTCTTGTAATGAAGTTTTTCACTTATTCTTGTATGATTAATTTAAATAATCAATCCTCTTATTTAGCTAAATCATATATAACACATATCTAAGCATATACGTATCTATACATATACATATTTAATTTAATCTAATAATATCTCTTCATTTGAAATTTATTTCTTTAAATAAATTTTTCACATACAAAAATCTCTTTCTAGGTTTGAATTTTCATAACCCTTATTTTCCCAATTATTTTTCAAATAGTAAACCATATAGGTTCTTCTTAAAAATTTTAAAGTATTCCTCTATTTTCACTTTAGGTTTTAAACTTTAACCTTTAACTTAATCATTCAAGATTCTCTAAATTTTTAGGTTGTCACAATGACACCTTCTAAACGTTGTATAAATAAGTGTAAACGTTGTCTGATGTATCAAACTACAACATTTTAAGCCAGAAAACGTCGTGGAATCATGCCATCTACAACGTTTTCAAGCATCCAATGATTTCTGAAAAATAAATATACAACGTTTTTTTGGAAAAAAAACGTTATAAATGTGACAAACCACAACGTTTTAAAAACGTTGTATAAAGGGTGTCAAATAGTTGACACCCTTAACCACGACGTTTCTAGAATACAAACCACAACATTTTTTACGTGTTATCTATTTACTGTTTTATAGTAGTGGTGGTAGCTGACGCGTTGAGTAAAAGATCGTATGCGGGTACAAGTGCAATGTTGTTAACACAAGGACCCATTTTGTACGACTTACAAAGGATGGAGATAGAGTTAAAGACTCTAAGTACCCACGTGATGATATCAAACATACGAGTAGAACCGACTTTAATCGATAAAGTTAAAGTTTCTCAAGCCATAGACCCATAGATGATGCATATGAAGAAGAAAGTACAAGAAGGTGTTATTCCAAAAGCAAGAATCGATGAAGAATGAATACTTTGGGTCAACTCCAGACTTTGCATTCCTAACAATTCTGGCTTGAAGCATAGAATTATGATGGAGGCACACAACACACCGTTTGCAATCCATCCTGGGAGTACCAAAATGTATCATGATCTTCGACATACATTTTGGTGGAACAATATGAAGAGAGAGATCGTGAGTTTATCTCGAGGTGTTTAACTTGTCAGCGTGTAAAGGCGGATCATTAAGTGCCAAAGGGTCCATTGCAACCACTTGAGATTTCGAAATGAAAGTGGGAACACATTACCATGGATTTCATTACGGGTCTTCCGAAGGTTTCTCAAGGCATAAATGCGATTTGAGTTATTATTGATAGATTAAACAAGTCTGCTCATTTCCTACCAATACGGGAGACTTATTCCCTTGAACGTCTTGCTCGTATGTACGTAAATGAGATTGTGAGATTGTATGGCATGCCAGTAACCATAGTTTCGAATCGTGTACCAAGATTCACTTCACGATTTTGGGTTAGTTTGTAGAAAGCTATGGGCACGAATTTACGATTTAGTTCGGCATACCATCCTCAAAAGGACGGGCAATCAGAAAGGACTATTCAAAATTTTGATGATATATTAAGACTCTGTGTCCTAGATTTCAAAGGGAGTTGGGATAAGTACCTACCATTGGTGGAATTCTCCTACAAAAATAGTTATCAAGCAAGTATAGGTGTGGCTCCATTCGAAGCATTGTATGGACGAAGGCGTCGCACTCCAGTATGTTGGGATGAGGTGGGAGAAGCAACATTGTTGGGACCAGAGTTGGTACGCACAACTACTGAAAAGATCTAAATGATTCGACAACGTATACAAACGGCACAGGATCGGCAAAAGAGTTATGCGGATCTTCATCGGAAGGACGTGAAAATTAATATTGGCGATCATGTATTGTTATGTATTGCTCCATGGAAGGGAGTTACAAGATTTGGGAAGAGAGAAATGCTCAATCCACGATTTGTTAGTCCATTTGAGATTCTTGACCGAATAGGAAATGTGGCCTATAGACTCGCATTACCTCCAAGTATGTCTCGTGTTCATAATGTTTTTCATATATCCATTCTTCGTAAATATGTGAAAGACCCAAACCACATTATTGAGATAGAACCAGACAAGATAGCCGAAGATTTAACGTACGAGGAGGTACCTGTCAAGATTTTGGACAGAAAAGAGCATGTCCTACGCACAAAAGTTATACCACAAGTCAAGGTTTTGTGGAGAAACCATGCTATTGAGGAAATGACCTGGAATTTGGAATCAGAAATGAAAGCAATGTAGCCTCACCTTTTCGAAACACCAGGTACGTACGTCAATTTTGAGGATGAAATTTCATAAGGAGGGGAGATTGTAAGACCCAAACTTCTTATAAATAAAATCGAATTTTCTCTAATTATTATTTTAAATAATAATGCGTTAATTTGATATAATATTTTGGCTATGAGTGAAATGTGTAAATTTTGCAAAATAGGTAAGTTATTATAAAATATTCATTGTTGTCAGAGAATATTCATTTGGTTGTGAAATATTCTTACTGTCGGAGAATATTCATACGATGGCGCAGCCATTTGTGGCCCCATAACAGAAAATGGTCGGATGAAGAAAATGACATGTTTGAGTTTTTACAAATAACGGCGTAGTTATTACCATTAACACTGTTGGAATACCTGGTGGTTAAAATATAGTAATACGCATGGTTGTACAGTATCACACGGTATTGCACAATATTTTTGGATTATTGATTCTTACGTAAGAATGCACTACTAAATAATTGTTAAAGTAATTACTGTTCAATATTTTATTTTATTGATTCAATAATTGCTACGTTGATATTTTATATTATTGTTATTTCAATAATTGTCACTGCACAATATTTCTCATTATCAGGTCAATAATTTATATTATTTAAATAATATTATTAGATAACATTATTGACAATGTCTAAGGAAGTTTTGGTCACCAAATTACGCGCTAGTAAGGAAAAATTCTTATCGGAAAGCCTCCACTTTCCTAGGAATGACTTGGTTGTCAGTATTGTGATTTTGTAATATTATTTATAAATAATTAATTATTGATTTATATGATAAGGAAATATTTATTTTTATGTGGACATAAATGAAGAATTTAGTGTTGAGGTGTTTTATCAGTTTTTTGTTTGGAGAAAGGTATTCAAAATCATCCATAAATGGATTTCAGACATTTTTAATTGGAATTTGGAAAAAATTTCTTCTACAAAGTTGTAGAGAATTAAATTTCTTATGGAAAGGGCATGAGATTTGAATTTTTTTGAAAAAAGAGCTATTTATTATGAATTATTGAAGTTTCAGAAATAAATATTTTTATTAAAAACATGGGTGGGCCCCACTTTTGGTTGGTGTGGAAAATCTGAATTTTGGTGGCCCCACTGGTGGTGGCTGAATTTTGGTCCAAGAGGTGTGCGTAGAATTTTTTTGAAAAAATATTATTTTATTAATTTAGTCTGCTTTGGCGTTCTAAGCATTTTCCTATAAATAGGGTGCTTAGTTAGAATTGAAAATCACACCAGAATCATAAGCTTTCTCTCGATCTCTATATTATCGAGCGTATTTTTGTGAGTATTTAGATACTTTGAGAGTTGTTATTTAATACAAGTTTCCTTCAGCCTTATACCTGATATTTCAGCCGGAAGTACTGTTCTTTTGAGGTAAGGGATGTTATTTTCTTCGTAAATGATATTATTTCTTTCAATATCATTATGCCGAAATTTGATGTAAATTTTATTGTGGAATTTCTACCTTTTTTTGTAGGGGTTACTATTCACGTATACGACACTATTCACCAAAAAAATGAAATTTTCTCTTCTTTGTCTAAGATGTCTATTATGGTTACTATCTTTGACAATCTAAAAGATATGACTAGGAATTCGTAATGCCCGTACCGAGTTCTGAAAGCAGTCTTTGGAATGTCATCCGTTTTAATCTTTAATTGATGATATCCGAAACGAAGATCGATCTTTGAAAAGAATTTAGCACCTTACAAGTAGTCAAACGATTCATCAATGCGAGGTAACGTGTACCTATTTTTGATGGTGATGTTATTCAACTCCCGATAGTCAATGCAAAGTCGCATACTCCCATCTTTCTTCTTTACGAATAAAACAAGAGCACCCCAAGGAGATGTACTAGGACGAATGAAACCGATGTCTAACAGTTCCTGCAGTTGGGTTTTTAACACCTGAAGTTCACTAGGAGCCATTCGATATGGGGTTTTTGAAATGGGTTTTGTACCTGGTTCAAGGTCAATACTAAATTCGATTTCACGCTCTAGGGGAAGGCCAGGAAGCTAGTCGGGGAATACGTCAGGAAATTTATTAACAATATAAATATAATTCAAATCTAACATATTTTTGTTTAAATCTGTGACATGAGCTAAGAAAGCCTGACATTCATCTTTTAATAAACGAACGGCTTTATGGCTTGATATGATAGTGATTGACTTTAAGGGTTTGGTTGCTTGAATTCGCATAATAGGTTGGTTAGGAATATGAAATCTAACAACCTTACGAAAACAATCAATTTTAGCATGATGAGTAGTTAACCAATCAATACCTAAAATCACATCAAATGCAAGTATTTTCAAAGAGATGAGATCAACAGGTAATGTGAAAGTGTCGATTTGAATCAAATAAGATTTTATAAATAGTGGATGTAATGATGGTTTCTCCCGACGGAGTCTCAACAGATAAGTCAAAGTCTAATTTCTCTGGAGTCAAATTTAAACGTTGAGCACAAGCAGGTGAAATAAAAGAATGGGTAGAATCGGTATCTAATAAGGTATATATTTCGTAAGAGTTTATGATTAGTTTACCTGTGATAATTTCGTTCGGGTTACTCGCTTTTTGGGAGGTCACGACAAACGCTCTCCCTTGAACTACCGACTTTGACTTGTCTGGGACAGCCTTTGGTGTCACCATCCCAACTAGACTTGCCTTCGTTGTACGACAAAATCGAGCTAGGTGACCATCTTTTTCGAAATTGAAACACGCTTTGGGTTGCTGCGTTCAGTTTGGACTGATGTGTCCCTCCTCTCCACATCTGTAGCATATGACCAATGGTCGCTCTCCTTCCTTAAAAAAGGGTGATGGTGCTGTTATCTTTCCATCAATATTAAACCTTCTCTTTTTGAAATTTCCACATGATTCATTACTTCTATTATCTTGGTCAGGATTACCACTGAAGTGGTTACCATTTATGGCATTATAATTTCCTCCACGTTTACTATCACCGCTTCAATGACTGTTGCCACTGGTATGACCAATATCATTTTGTCGGCTGTTATCTTTTGGTTAGGCTGACTCATTATCGCGCTCCAATAACTGAACCATATTCGTAACATCTGAATATAAACAAAGTTTGTGAGAAATGAGGTATTGACGAATTTTTGGCTTCAAACCTCGCAGAAACATTCACGTCATACGCTCCTCATTATCTACTAAATGGGATGCAAACCGAGATAACTCTACAAACTTTGCATCGTATTGCGATACAGTCATATTGTTTTGTTCTAGCTTGATGAATTCCACCTTCTTCATGTGACGAATACTTTCTGGAAAAATATTTGTCATTGAACAATTCTTGAAACTTCTTCTAAGAGATCATCAGTGCGAAAAGATGAGTACGTTTTATAAATTCCCACAAGTAATCTGCCTCTTATAAATTGTATGAATTTTGGGGTCGTTATAACTCCTCTTATAAAGATATCAGGTAACCTTCTTTAATTAAAATAAGCTATTATTTTTTTAATTAAATACCTTTAATTAATTGGGCTCCCTAATCTTATTAGGGATAATTAATTAAACTCATTTAACTAATTTTGCCTCTTAATCCTATTAGAAATAAATTAGAGTACTTATATTAAATTAATTCTTAAACTCTTTTAGAAATTAAAAATAATAATAATTATAATAAAATTAATAAGTCCCCTCTTATTATTTTATATTTAATATTTCTAAAATATTAAATAATAAATATTAAGCTATTTAATTTACTCTATCACCATAGATTAAATTAAATATAATTAATATATTATTACGATTATGCTATTGACTTCTTAAATAATTATTCTTCCTTTTATGTTGTGACCCTTTAGGTCCTCTATATTAAACCGGTTGTGAATAAATTAATTAGAACAATTCTAATATTATTTAAATAAATAAATTAAACTATTAATTTATTTAAATAAATAATATTTATTCTACAATAGGGATAAGCCTCCCAAGCGATCAACGACTTTTCAGATAATATAGATTTTAACATTAATAATAAAAGAACTTTTGAGTAAATAGTTATCGTACAATTCAATCTTTCCACCATACAATGTCCTAATTTAATATAAGAAATGAAATTACTGTAAAGTCTTATTTTATTTAATTATATGAATTTCGATTCTTAAATGCACAACTCCTAATGAATGTAAATCAGAAATTATTTTCTAATTTCATTCCACCTTGACCAAGGATTCCTGGGTTATCATTTATCGAATCACATAGGACATTTCTCTTCTTTTACTAGAAGTGGTAGATTCTTTATTGATCATTCATTATCTCCATATATAACTTATTACACCTAAGCATACCCTTTGATATACTTTAAGAGTCTTAAGGAATAAGTCAAAGTATAATTCATTATATATAAGAAACTATGATGATCTCAAGTCTAAGGATCATTTGTACTACTATCACTATAGGAATTTCTATTGACAAGCAAGTAAAACTCCATTAGGTATTTCTTAGCGAGTCACGTTCAGTAAACTTATTTTCCAATAAGCACCTACATACTTGGTTTAGTGTCTCCACACAAATGATAATGAGATCAATCATCCTCATCCAATGAGCAAGCAACGTATGTATCAATCTATCTGGATTCACTAATCCCCTTTTTAGTAATCCATTGACTAAGAACAATTTTGATTTAAGCTCTCTAAAAATTTAGATTTCATTAGTATGATCTCATAATGATTCTAAAAGCATTCCTTAAAACAATGGGTTTATCACATATTTTTAAAATAGCATCATGTAGATAATAAATACCTTTAATAAATAATTCGGCAATTAATAAATAAATAAGATTGATTACAAAGTATATGCTTTATCATCATACATGATTGGCTTATATGCATACTACTTTCAATCTCCCACTTGTACTAAAACCAATCGGCATGGTATCCCATACCTATCTTCTCTAAGTGACGATTGAACTTCTGTTGTGTTAACGCTTTAGTAAATGGATCTGCAATATTGTCTTGAGTGTTCAAACGCTCTAGGGGGACGTATCCTCTTTCAATGATCTCTTTAAACAAATAAAACCGTCGCAACACGTGTTTATATTTCTGATGAGACCTGAATTCCGTAGCCTGCGCAACAGCTCAGGTGTTATCACAGAATAAAGGTATTGGTCCTGTAATGCTTGGAACCACACCAAGTTCAGTAATGAACTTCTTTATCTAAACTACTTCCTTTGCAGCTATGTACTCTGCCTCTGTCACTGAATCAACAACTGCTTGCTGTTTGGAACTTTTTCAACTCACTAGCCACCGTTTAAGGTAAATACATACCCCGAAATAGATTTACTGTCATCTTGGCCCGTTTGGAAACTTGAGTCTATGAAGCCTTTTAGTTTCAATTTAGACCCACCGTAGACAAGAAATACGTCTTTAGTTCTTCTTAAGTACTTTATGATATTTTTTACTGCCTTCCAGTGTTCTTCTCCTCGATTTGACTGATATCTGCTTGTTACACTAAGTGCATGAGCGACATCCAGTCTAGTACATATCATACCGTACATAATAGATCCTATTGCTGAAGCAAAAGGAATCTTACTCATACGGTCTCTCTCCTTAAGTGTCTTTGGGGCTTGTTTATTGGAGAGATGTATTTTATGGCTCATCGGCGTGAGATCTCTTTTGGAATTTTCCATGCTAAACTTCTTTAGCATCGAGTCAATGTACGTTACTTGGGACAAGCCAAGCATCCTTTTAGGTCTATCTCTATAGATTTTTCCCCCCCAAAATATATGATGTTTCTCCCAAGTCTTTCATGGAGAAGTGTTTAGATAACCAGATTTTAATTGATTATAGCATATGAATATCATTCCCTATCAGTAATATATCAACAACATATAATACGAGGAATGAAACAGCGTTCCCACTAACCTTCTTGTACACACATGGTTCATCCTCATTTTTGATAAAATCAAACTCTTTGATTGTCTCATCAAAATGGATGTTCCACCTACGAGAAACTTGCTTCAATCCATATATGGATTATTGTAGCTTACAGACTTGATTTGTTCCAACCTTTGAAACAAATCCCTCTAGCTGTGTCTGTTGGGTAAAATCTAATTACGCACAACACGCAAGTACAAGTGGTCAACAAGTAATAAAGTGATAAGTTAAGTATTATTCCCACAAAGACTAGCAAGAAATTAACTCTCACAATTACCAATTTCCTATTAATCAAAATTTTATTAAACTAACCAATTTCAAGTTTGTAACTAAAAATATTAAAAATATTAAAATTACCAAACAATCAACAAACCCTAAAAACTGAATTTTCAAACAAATATTGGAGAATTAGGCTTACAACTTCACTCTAAGCATCACTCTGATTATTACACCTTATTCCAGTTTAATTCACTATCCCAGTTTATTAATCAAGAAAACATATGTAGAACTAGCCACCTCTCGATGTACTAATATCGTATTAACTCAAATCCACAAATTAGATAGAATTAAGTTAAACACCTTAATCAACTAACTCACTATATCTCTATGTGAATTGCAATTAAATAAGGTTTAAGTTCAAGGTCTTTATCTGATTACATGCGATGTCAAGCATATCTCTACCCTAACATTCATCAAGATTCTATTCATTCACAAAATTCAAGAACACATGCTATATTAACTAAGTCTAGATTCATATTTCCTCTCTCGAATCCATATAAGTTCACAAAGAATTGTTGATCTGGCAATTCATAAATTCAAGCATAAATTAATATAGATAAACTGAATAATAGTTGTAGACACTCAAATTTTTCTGTACACCTGTTACTGACATTACAGGAAGGCAGATTCGTCTTTCAGACATAACCCTAGAAGACAGCTCACATCCATTCCGGATACTACCGGAAGCTCAGTTTCAACCCCGAAACACACACCGGGAGTAACCGTTCCAACCTCAGCGATAACCCCGAGGCCTGCAGTTCCAATACCAGAAATTTCACCGGAGAAGGCTGATTTATCCCGGAGATAATCCCGAGATATTTAGTCTCAGTCCCAACACTAGGAATAACAGATTCTAACCTTGGAGATAACCCCAAGAAAGGCAGTTGCAGTCCCGGAGATAACCCCGAAAAAGCTTGTTTCAAATGCATGCAATCAGCTTCAACCTCGGTGCTTACACCGAGGCACTCAGTACAAGGCCTGGCAATAACACCAGGAAGACATGCACACCTCATAGATGACACTGAGGACCTTAAACACTTGCAGCAGTCCAATCTCAGAGATAACCCTGAGCAACATCTGCTTTATCAGCCCAAACTGGAGATAACCCCGGTGAGGGGCAAAGTTGTCATCTTGCCACCTTGACGCCACATCACGCCATCTCAACCTTTCACACATACATTTCTACACATCAATATTCCACAAGAACCAAGGAAGTACAATCCCAAGTGATTATTACGCAGGGTAACGGATAGAATTTGAAGCTTGAAGACCGGAGGGCATCGTCCCATCTTCCTGACTTCGTACAACCTCTAATCCTATGTCATTGTGTAACTCTCGACAACGGCGGTCCGAAATAGGTCTTACATACCTCAGTCGGATGCCCGGATTGCAACTCTAAAAGTTCGAGCGAACATCATGTTGCACGCGTGCACGTACTTCGAGACGGTGGGACCCGCAAAGCCCGGGGCACCCCGGGCAGCCGCAGGTACAGCTGTGGCCCTGCGGCTCCCCCCTCTATAAATTGAGGGCTTGGGGTGGCCATTTTGGATGGAAAAAAGGCGAGGAAGCCCTGTCCAATTTGCTCTGTACACACCCCAAACTGAGTGCTTTCTCATTTTAAACACTTGTAAGCTCACATATAGCTATTTTTTACCGGCGAGAGCTAAGTGTTCATCAATTTCAAGTTATTAAAGTCTTCTTTGGCAGCCCACTGTAAGCCTTCTTGCACACTTTAAAGCCTTTCTCTTCATCTTTGCACACACTATTCTTCACGTTGAGAGTCGTGTTGCGTGTGTAGGCCCAGACTTCGGTCCGTGATTTCATTTCTATATATATATATATATATATATATATATATATATATATATATATATGGACTTACATTATCGAGTTATGCCTCGATTAAGCCTAGACTTATGTCTGGAGCGTTTAATTATTTTCGTATATATATATGAACTGTGTGTCGAACTCTGTTCGATGAGCCTAGACTTACGTCTGGTGCGTTTAATTACTTTCGCATATATATATATATATATATATATATATATATATATATATATATATATATATATTTACATTTCGTCTCGCATGGAGTTTACTTCGTGGCGGTTTACCATTTTTACAGCTTTCTGTACATTTCGTCCCGCCTGGAGTTTCCTCAGTGGCGGTTGATCGCTTTTACAGCTTTATTTACATTTTTGATCCCCGTGGAGGTGCTTCGTGGTGGCTGACATGTCTGTATATATATATTTACAACTTTTATATATATACTTGCTTACTGCGTTTATATCAATTGCGGCATCATGTGAGCCTAGGAATCATGTGATCACAGGTTCAGTCCACTGAATCTAGATTCGGTTCCCGTGATAGACCTTTTTCAGCTTTAAGCAGCTTGTAAATTTATTCACAGTGTTCGAATGTCCTCCGATGGTTTTCATACCCATGAGGAATTCGACACTGCTTTGTATATTTTTTTTTGGAAAGATGCTTCGCATCTCGAAAATGAAATCAATCAAGCTGAACATTTAATAATAAAATGGAATTGTAAAATGTCTCAATTACTATTGAGCATAAGGGTTTGAAAAAACCTCTTTTCCAAAACATTACTGCAATATCTTGTTTAAAACTGATTTTTTATATAAATTCAGACCCATTGTATATAGGTGCTAACGAGGCCTTGCACTACTTCTAAATAATAACACATTGACCCACAACACACACACACACACATTCATATAACAGTTTCTTGAAAAGTGACGGTCACCGTGGCAACACGGATGTTGAGGGGTGCCTAACACCTTCCCTCCGCATAAGCAAGTCCCCGGACCCTAATGAATCTCGATTTCACAGACCCATTTAACAGTGTCACATCACTGGGTTAATGTGAAAACCTTTTCTCGGTTGTGTTGGTACAACCATATAAAAAACCAACTGGCGACTCTTAACAGTCCATCGTCGACATTATACATGTCGGACCTTTTTGACATGTTTTTTCAAACAAATCTCACCTAATATGAGAACATAAAAAACATGTAACGAAAAGGGATAAATAAAAATCTCGACATAGACAATAGCTTAGTAAACTAAAAATCAAAGATTACATAACCATTGTTCCACTTAAAGATTTGTCATAAGCCTAAAAAGTAATTTAGTTCATCATTAATGAAATAAAAACTAAATTAATTAAAGATAACATCCTTCCAATTAGAAATATAAACTAAAAGAAATGAATAAATCCAGAACCACCCTTTTTTCAGCCTAATTCGCAATTGATACGAAAATTCTTCAACTATCTTACCTCCAATGCTTGCTCCAAAAATTTGTCTTCTAGCTCTATTAATTGCCTCGTGTTGTATCCTCTCTCCATCTTGTTATTTGATATCAGATATATCTCTAAGACACGCATTCTGATTGTAATTCCACATCAATATGAGTCTCAAACCATTCCAATTAATTAAACTTACGTTTCGCAGCAGTAGGAACGAACTAGGACTGCTCTGTCCCGGACCCCCGCCTCGGCGGGGGTGTTACTTTGAAAATAGCCCGCCCCGGTGGGTATGGCTTCTGACTTCTGAGTTCAAGACCCCCCGCCTCGACGGGGGTGTAAGGCATAAAAAGGCCCGCCCCTGCGAGCTAGGCTTCCGACTTCTGATCTCCTTAAGCTCAAAAACTTGCTATGTTTTTGCCACAATTGCACTCTTTTTGATCACTTGCCGCACCACCGAACCTACACACAAAATAACAATAAATAAGTAAAAATAAGCAATAAAATTAATGAATTAACACCAACTAAGTTTGAATTAGGAATCGACTCGTGGGCATAAAACCCACTTATCAAAATCCCCCAAACTTAAAATGTGCTAGTCCTCGAGCACAAAACAAACTAACATGCTATGCAATGCAATGTAACAATATGTAATGCATCTAACCTATATGCCTACTAATCCGATAATCATCATATACTCTAAATTATTCCTCCGACCTCAGAGAAATCAAGCAAACACTACAACACTTAATATCGAAACTAGTCAATAACTTCTTATCAATCCTCGAATCTTAAATCGTTATTACTGGTATAGTGTGTGTGTGTGTGTGTGTGCTCAACATTCATGCTAACTGATGTAATTGCAAATTTAATACATAACAAATCTCTTAGAAGGCATCATACAGTGTAAACTCAAAAATTTCAAAAACATGTGAAATCCAAATAAAATCAAACATTCACCAAGATTAGGGGTCCGAATAGGGTACTCATGCTTTCTTTTTCATTCACAGGGACTCTTTGCTCTTATTTCCCATCTCTTTTTTTAGATAGATGGTTAGTGAGTGTGTTTTACTCTGTGTTTATGGGGAGTATGTTTGACATTTCTTCTCAACCCACCACAAGACTCAACTAGAACATTCTTTTTTTTTAAAGCTTATATACCCCACTTTTTCCCTCAAACTTAGGTTCCTGCCTAATTCATTGTCTTTATTACCTATCCTTGACATTCTTTCATTTAAACTAGCATATTCCTTTAGAAAATCCTTATATATCAATTTGAACTAATCAGTCCACAAAAGTGTTATTGACGTGCAAACCTTTTTATACCAGTGTCAAACATGCAAAAGATTCAATTCATAACTCAAAATTACATCATAGTTCTAATATTGGGTACTGTATTTGTCTATTAATCACAATCTCATCATTGGCCAAAATAAAATGAACTCCAACAGCTGCTGGACATATGGAATATAACACAATGCTTAACAACTGATTTTTATTTTATTTTTATTTTTATTTTTATTTTTATTTTTATTTTTTTTATATATGGTAAACATAACATGATTGCAAACAAAATAAGACTATTTACAATCCTAATCTACTATGCAACTACATGACTACATGAATGCAAACATTTAATAATCCTAAAACTAAACATGAAATAACATATGCAAACCTAACCAATAACATTAAACATGCAAACATAAAAATTAAACTAAATCCCCCAAACTTGAAAACTACAATATCCTCATTTTATAGATAAAGCAATGAATGTATGAGGACTTCCCTATAATTGCTTAAGTCTGGGGTGGTGGTGGGTGTTCTTCTTCATCAGAGTCACTTGGTGGGAACCTTGGCATTTGGATTGGCTGTTGGTATGGAAATTGTGCATTGGGATTGAAGCTCTAGAGCATCGCATTCAATAAAGCGAAGGACATATTCATAGCCTCGAACATATGGTCCTGTATCGCTGCTAGTCTTCGTATTTCTCTTCGTGCCTCCTTGTTATGCTCATCCACTTGTCGTTGAAGGCTCAAGAACTGAGGGCTAGATATGATTTTGGGATGTGGTGCCGCCTCTGTTCCTTGCTCTCCCATCGTCGCATCCTCCTGAAACTCGTCATCATCCAAGGTGTCTTCAGCGTCAACCTCGTCCTCTGAAGAGGAGGGAAATACAAAGCATACTCCTCTAGGATGTGACTCGCCCCCGCCCACACCGCATACTGCACAATCATTCTTGAATCTAGTGTCTGAAGTGGCAACTGGGTGGTCTCATCATCGGACCATCTAACTCCCACTTGCCTACACAATCCACAAATGAGTGATGGGTGTGGCAAGCTGCCCGAGAAATATCCTCGTAAGCATCGTCAAATTGAAAAACTGATTATAGCCCCTATGTTGATGATGAAATCTTGTATAATTGTATATAAGAGTAATGCCTTTTCTTTGGTCACATCAGATGTGTGTGTGGATGGAAATAGCTTGGAGCACAAGAATGCGTACCATATCTTCCCATACCTGCTGAGATCCTTACTATGAAAAATAGTACCTCCTTTTCGACCTTTGATCCATGTGGTTCTCGGCTTTGTCATTTCCTTCATTTTAGCCTCAAAATTAGGATCGTTGTCACGTAAGTGAGCGTACTGGCAATGTGTCAGCACTCGTAATTGGTAGTATGTATTGATAGCGTCGGCACTGAAAGGAACTAGCCTACCCTGTACAAAAGCATTGAAAAGGGCCTTATCTTCAGCGTTAGCGTAGAATTCTTTAACCACACTCACAACTGCAGGCTAGGGCTCTTTTGTAAACTTATTCCAACCCTTCTGATATATTTGTTGCATCATTTCACCGTCGACATGGTCCGGTGCCAACCCTCGCTCTGGTGTGAGTGCTTTTGTCACCATGTAATCGTAACGGTCGGTGGCGACGGCACTTATGAATTTTAGCCGGTCAAATGTCCATATAGGTGGTGTGGCCCTGAAACTCTCTCCACATTACCTTTTTGATGCCGGTTTAGGTGCCATTGAATTAGAATTGGTGAACTTCAACAATGAATGCCCCCAAACTTTAATCAAGCAAATTATCGAGCACTTGGTGTGCAAGATGAGTAATACCCCCAAACTTAGTGATTTGGCTTCAACTATGGTTATTGAAAGTGAAGAATTGGAAAACAACTTACTCTCAGTGTATCTCTAAATTGTCTGAAAAGTTTTGCTCAAACTCTAACCCGTGACTCTCTAACTTGGTTGGAATGTATGTGGTTGGCTTGGGTTGTGAAAGGAAGCTTTTATAGAGATGATATAAGGCACAAAGTTATGGGGTGAAGTAGTGGGCAAGTTAGTTAATGTAGTGGAGTGATGGAGATGTAGTTGCCAAAATGTGGGTGGAGAATGGGTTGAAGATGTATGGGAGTGGGGTTTCAATTGGGGAAGAAGAGGAAGTAATGTAAACGTGATGTAACTGCCGAATCAAATTGGTTCATATTCTGGACCCCCACCCCGGCGGGGGGTATTGTGCCTTATAAGCCCGCCTCGGCGGGCATGTACACTGTTAACGAAATATGGAGACCCCCGCCCCGGTGGGCATAATAGTCTTGTATGGGCCCGCCTCGGTGGGCTAGTGATCTGTAATTGGACTTTGTTTTGCTTATTTCTTCCCTGCGACTCCAATCCATGATCATGTTAGGTTCCTAAAATACCATCAAACATAACTACGAGTAGATATTGAGCAATTTTAAGCATGGTGATAAAATTATCTAGAAAATGCAACTTAACTAATTAGTTAATGAACTTATTCAATATTACTAATTATTCTAAACTATAATTTGACAAACAAGAATAAAAATATGAATAATAAAAGTACGATTGGGTTTCCTCCTAATTAGCGCTTGATTTTAAGTCATTCAGCCTGACTACTCCCTGTTTATGGCGCGTCGGCAAGTGTGATTGCGATGACATCCCAATTGAACTCACCACCCCAATAATGTTTCAACCGTTGATGCTGACCTTGAATGTCTCTAATGGATTCCTACTGTATAGTTCAACGGTGCCATGTGTGAAAACCCTCTTTATAGTGAATGGACCCGACCACCTCGATTTTAGCTATCCTGGGAACAACCTCAACCTTGAGTTGAACAATAGTACTAATTGCCCAGGCTCGAACTTTCTTTGCATGATTTTCTTGTCGTGCCATTTCTTGACTTTTTCTTTGTATAACTTAGAGTTCTCGTAAGCTTAAAGTTAGAATTCATCGAGCTCATTTAACTGAAGTAGCCTCTTTTCACCGGCTACTGCTTGATCGAAGTTGAGTTTTTGAATTGCCCAATAGGCCTTATGCTGTAACTCAATAGGTAGGTGACATGCTTTCCTGTATAGCAACTGATATGGTGGCATCCCAATTAGTGTCTTGTAAGCAGTTCTGTACGCCCATAATGCATCATCCAATCTGAGAGCCCAGTCTTTTTTGTTCGGGTTTACCGCCTTCTCTAAGATTTTCTTTACCTCCCTGTTTGAAACCTCAGTTTGCCCACTTGTTTGGGGATGATATGTTGTAGCTACCTTATGGTTGACCCCATATTTTGCCAAAAGAGCTGTGAACAATTTGTTGCAAAAGTGACTTCCTTCATCACTTATAATAGCTCTTGGCGTGCCAAATCTTGTAAAAATATTCTTATGCAAGAATTTAAGAACCACATTGGCATCATTTATTGGTAGTGCTATGGCTTCAACCCAATTCGATATATAGTCAATCGCAAGCAATATGTACTGATTGTTGAATGAGGAAGGGAATGGCCCCATAAAACCCATGCCCCATACATAAAAAATTTCAACTTCTAAGATTGTTTGTAGTGGCATCTCATTCCTTTTCGATATATTACCCACCCTTTGACAACTATCACAACTTTTAACTAACTGGTGGGCATCCTTAAATAATGTAGGCTAATAAAACTCGGCTTGAACCATAATGTCCCCCATATGCAGATGAATGACATTCATGTAGTATGTTCTTCACTTCACTGTAGGGTACACACCTTCTAATCATCTTATCGGCGCACTGTTTGAATAGGTATGGCTCATCCCACATGTACCACTTTACATCATGTAGGAATTTCTTTTTCTGCTATCGTGTAAGATCTGGTGGAAGGATGTTGCTCACTAGATAGTTAGCGAAATCCGCGTACCATGGAAATTCCGTATTGATCACAAACAGATGCTCGTCTAGAAATGACTCATAAATTACACATCTGTCCTCTTCCTTTTTCCCCTGATTTTCCAGCCTCGATAAACGATCTGCTACTTGAATCTCCGTACCCTTTCTATCTTTTATTTCTAAATCAAATTCCTGTAGGTGAAGTATCCTCCTGATAAGTCATGGCTTAGCATCTTTCTTCGAGATTAAGTATCGAATGGCCGAGTGGTCTGTATAAACTACTACCTTTGTCCCAATCAAATATGCCTAAAATTTATCAGATGCATATACTACTGCAAGTAATTCCTTTTTCGTAGTTGTGTAATTCATTTGGGTCTCCATAAGTTTCTTACTTGCATAGTATATGGCGTGGAATACCTTCTCTCGGCGTTGACCCAAGACAACCCCAACCGCATAGTCGCTTGTATCACACATTAACTCAAAAGGCATATTCCAATCCGGTGCGACGATAACTGGAGTTGTAGTCAATTTCTTTCTCAATTGCTCGAATGCCAACTTACAATCCTCATCAAACCTAAAAACTGAATCCTTCTCTAAAAGACTGCACAACGGGTTTACAATTTTAGAGGAGTCTTTTATAAATCTCATGTAGAACCCGACATGTTCCAAAAAGCTTCGGATTCCCTTAACTAAAGTTGGTGGTGGAAGCTTTCCAATCGTTTCCAGCTTTTCTTTATCAACCTCTAATCCTTTAGCTGAGACCTTGTGCCCCAAAATGATTCCTTCTTCAACCATGAAATGGCACTTTTCCCAGTTAAGTACCAAATTTGTTTATGTGCATCTCGGTAAAACCATCACCAAATTCTCTAGACAAGCATCAAAATCATCCCCATAGATAGAAAAGTCGTCCATAAAGACTTTCACATTTTTCTCCACCATATCCGAGAAGATGGCCATCATACACCGTTGGAAGGTAGCAGTTGCATTACACAAGCCGAATGACATTCTCCTGAATGCGAATGTGTCATATGGGCAAGTGAAAGTAGTCTTCTCTTGATCTTCAGGAGCAATGACTATAACATGCCAGCCCAAACCGTGGGCCCAAGACCCTCACGGTTAGTCCACAATGGATCCATTTGTTAACATGTCAAGTACATAGTAGACATCATCAATCCCATCCCACGTGAAGGTAGGCAAAAAGTTTAGATTTACTTTCTAAATAAGATTTTTATTATTTTATAGAAATAGGAATTTCTTTTCCAAATTGATTTCTACTTCCTTATAGAAATTAGGGTTATGATTTTTAATTCCTATTAGGATTAGAATAATTTGTTCCTATGCTTTTAGGATTTAGATTGTTTTGAGAAGTATAAATAGAAGTCCAAGTTGATGTAATCAAATATATTATACATTATTCATTATTCAATATATTTGTGAGTTTATTCTCTACTTTTGGTTCTTTGAAGAATTCCTAAGAATTAGTAATTCATAGTTATTTCTTTGAGATTCAATTTAACTTATAATACAACAGTTCATTTGTGTGCGGCGTCTTCTACCGCATCAATCGTCGATTGTACCGAGATTACCGCTTCAATATGAGCGAGTGGTCAAGGTGTCGTTGGTGTCCATTCAACGCATATTCCGAACGCGAGCAATTGTACCAAGATTACTGTCTACATATAGACGAGGGGTTGGTGTTGCAAGCAATTCACCCAACAACTGTGCTAGAAATGATCCGGGAGACGGCCAACTCACGCAAGCGTGGCGTGGAGTCTATTATTTGGTAACAAAGTTAAGCCTTTCTGGCAAGTTACTTATCTTTAATTTTCTGTCGAAATATATATTGTAAAAAAAAAAACCAGATTTTATTTCCATTGTGCTAACCAAATTTGTAGCACACTATCAAATCATCAAATTCCAAACAAGTGTTCATACCGTTTCATAATCAATTCTGAAAAGGAGCTGCAATTTACATATCTGAGGCACACAAGAGGAGTGCAAGGCAATCAATATTTTGTGATATTCTGATAGTCACACTATCTATATTTTTGTTTTGTGATAAGTAATTTTTGAATTGATTAATAAAACTTAGAATTTTGTTAGGGGAATTCAAAAAGAACCTACTAGAGAGAATATTTTGAAGTAAAAGGCTTAGTGGTGAGATTAATCGAGGGTAAAAAGCCAATTGAGCGATACACGAGAGATTCATTATTATTTAACTGAAACACGTAAGGGAGTGTGTGAGGAAATTATTTTTATCTACTAACCCTTGTTTTGCAGTAAATATGTTGGGTTATGAGGATCCATTGAAAAGAAGACCCAGAGTTCATATGAAGCCCGGCATGGATGAGTGGTGGAAATCCTGGGAAAAGGATTATGAGAGGCATCATAATTATAATGGATATAGGGAACAGCCTCATAAACCTATGGAGCATAGGAGGGAACATTTATTATCTAGAGAAATAAAAGTTGAAGAAGATCATGCGATTCTTGGAGAGTCATGGGAGACTAGAAAAGCTACATGTTGCAAGCAATTCACCCAACAACTGTGCTAGAAACGATCTGGGCGACGACCACCTCATGCAAGCGTGCCGTGAAGTCTATCATTTGGTATCATATGATAGACTCCACGGCATACTTGCGTAAGGTGGTCGTCTCCCTGATCGTTTCTAGCACCACCCAACAACTGTGCTAGAAACGATCCGGGCGACGACCACCTCACGCAAGCGTGTCGTGGAGTCTATCAATAACGCACCAGAAAATTGAACAATTTGTAAAATCATTTTATTTAATTAAATAATGAATATGATTATATTATTTGTTATTATTATGTTTTAGTAAGATGAATGTCGTTCTATAACCTAGAAACGTCAGAAAGTCGTAGTATTTTGACTACTTAAAGGAATTAAAGTGTTTGAATTTTCAAGACGAAAATAAAAGTTTTTCGAGAAATTTTCTGAAAAATACTATTCATCGATTTGCTCGGGAATTATTTTTGAACTTCCGAGAAATACGTAACGATAGAATATATCGAGATGAGATATGGATTATGTAATAATAATTCAAGTATGGAAAACGTAATTTTTTGCCTGCGGACTTAATTTTAGAAGTTAGGAAAAGTAAAGCGTTAACTTATTAAAACGATGATAGTATAATACGTAGGTATTGTACGAGATAATGAATACGAGTATGATACAAAGTATTATACGAGTATGTATGAATGATGGTATACATGTTGAATGAATATACGAGTGAGAATATGAGAATAATACGTAGAGTATACGTTCTAAGGCTTTAAGCCAAATGAGATGAACTTATAGTATTGTGTAAAGTCCAATAGAAGTTAATGTGCAAGCCCATGTGTTAGTAATGTTAAAGCCAAGTGGTTATTAAAATAAAGTCGAAAATAAATTAATGCAAGCCCAAGAGGTTAAGTTAAGTTAATTAAACATAAGCCCAAGCTATTGATCCAATGGGTTAGGGTGACCCATGGGGCAACCCATGGTCGGTCATATGGTTAATCTTGGTGACCAAGATATTAATGTGATGATTAAGTAATGGATAAGTGTTGTGGTTAGCAAGTAAACTTGATGGCTAAGCTAGTAATAGTAAGGAGGTTTGATTAAGGAGGTGGGATGGCCTAAAAGACTAAACTACCCTAATCTAGCAATTCCTATAAATTGAGAGCTTGGATTTCATTTGCCTTGTTCAATATTTCCACCAACAACTTATAAAGTGCTTATTGGTTAGAGAGAATAAGTTAGAAAAGTTAGACTTTGAAGCAAGAAGTAAGAGTAAGAAAGATTCAAGTGATTATCAAGGGTAAGCCTCCTATGTTATTAGTCTTCCATCTCTACCATTATAGGTTGATAAGAGAAGTGTGGATTAATGGACATGTATGCTATGAAATGATAAGAAAAATTAGCAAAAAAAAATAAAAAATAAAAAATAAAAAATAAAAAATAAAAAAAATAAAAAATAAAAAATGATAAGAATGAATAATATAAGGATTTAAATCTTAATAAGCCGTAAATAAGCACTTTGTTCATAGATAAGCTATGACCTAAGGAAGAACTTGTAAGACTTGTAATATTTTTACATGAATGAGGTTAGTATGATAAAAGGATGTAAAAGTGATGGTTAGAAGACATAAACTATCATAAGTCATGAGAAATGAAATTATATGTAGTTTATACTTTGATAAGTTATAAGCTCATGAAGAACAAGTAATAACTTAACATGAAAATAAGTTAATGAAATGAGTAGGTTAAGATGTCAATATGATGAATAGAATCCATTTGAAACAATGAACAAATCATAAGTAACAAAGTTATGCCGGAATTCACATGATTGGATGATAATCGTCGAATTCGTGAAATTCTCGGATTAGAAGTCGAATTTTGATATTGAGCTCAGAAACGTTGGGTTTCGATGGAGTTAGGTCTTATTTGGTATTATAGAGTTGCGAACTCAAAAATGACCGAATTCCGACTTAGAACGAAGAAACGAGTGTTGAACATTCACGAACGTTTATCGTTTTCGTTAAAAATGAACCAATAGGTGAATTTCAAGTTAACGAAGTCAAAAATGTAAAATTCTTGCGTGAACATGTAGAGTATGTAATTTATGAGCTAATGGCTTTTGAACGAGCCAATTCAGACTTAAAATGATCAGGTTTGGAGTTCAGGAAGTTCGTTATGGAAAGCAAAATTTCTAATTGTCTGGTGCACAGAGCTAGCGCCGCAGCGCCAGCCCAAGGCATAATGGTGGTGCTGCAGTGCCATGTGCAGTGTCCAGACCTACAGAGGAGTCGCGCTGTAGCACGACATGTTATACTGAGACTCGCGTTGCAGCGCTGAGTCGGGAGTTTAGGCACTGAAGAGTGGTGCCGCAGCGCGGCCCACTGCACAAGTTGCGCCGCAGCGCCAGCCTTAGGGTTTTGACAGTAAGAAAAGGTTGTATGTAGAGCAAGAATGTTAATTGATTAATAACAAAGAAAAGCTTAATTATAACATTGTTAAGGCATTGGTAAACCTTGAGTATGTTAACTAAAGGTTAAAGATGGTTGCCTTTTCAGTCCGTATGGAGTATATTTTGTTAGAATCTATGGCTTGGGTTCTCGAAATCTGGGTTGGGTCCTGTGTTTTCTCCTAGCAGCTCGCCGGAGATTTTCAAGCCAGTCAATGGAAATTCGCCGGTCTATTCCATGTGTGGGTCATGTGGTGCTGATCTCACTGACTTGTAGTTTGCTGCCTGCGTGGATTATGTTTTATACTGCATATGCTTTTTGCTCACGTGGGATGGGTTGCTCAAGTGGTGGACTCTCTTGGTTCACCTGCTCGGGCTGCTTTCCCAGATGGCTGTTGGGCATATTCGTATTTGTTTCTTATTGTAATTTTAAGTGTTCAATTTACATAACCTCAGAATGTAAGGAATATACTATTAGGTTAGGTAAAATGTTCCCTAGGCTCTCTAGGTGTTTTAGTTCTCTCGGGAGAAGAGGACTATGCTATGATCTTCATTGTAATATTTAAAGTCTTTGCAATTTAATATACAAACAAATTTAGCAAAAAAAAAAAGATAATCAATCGAACATGAACGAAATAACAATGTAAACCATAACGGCAAGCAGGAACCAATAGTAACAAATCTAATACATGATTAGATTGAGAAGAAGGGTAAGATTCATTAGGAACCATATATGTTTGGCCTAACGTGTTATGTTATGTGATCATCTACTGTAGAGACATTAAAGACAAAGTGAACGTGTAATAACAGTAGCAGACGCTAAAGGCAAGTGTTCTAACCCTTGTTTCAGTTCAATCTGGACAAGCTTTGTGATTTATATATTCTTACACATGAATTGATGTATGATGAAGTCGAAGCCAATTCTTTCGGCTAGACTTATAATCTATCAAAGAATTGTCAAGTTTTGCCAAACTATTTTGGTGTGGTTTTCAAATGAAGACTGAGTATACTAAATAAATGTTTTGTCGTCAAACGACAGGAACGTGAGGTTGCCACAACTTAAATGTACATATGTCGTTTAAAGAATGTAGTGTTGACCAACATAGAGTACTATAGGCTGATCACCTAGACGTGCTCGTAAGAAATGTCGGACTTACGGACGTAGTGTCGGGTTGTCCTTTTTCAAAGAAAGTATGAAATGCTCAAGGTCTTGGACCGGAATTTATGTTTTACTGAATGTTGTCATTGTAAAATGTTTTAAAGAAAAGAGAAGTGCTATTTTGAATTATCGATAGTACTTCTTGACTATTGTTCAGTTATTGAAGATATATTATTTGTATGTTTCAAGCATGTCGTTTAAATGGAATTGTTATACTTGCTGAGCTAGTCATGCTCACTCTTGATTGAACCATATGAATGCAGCTAAGACCGAACGGACCGAAGGATCTGGCAAGGATAAATGAAAGGCTAAGGCGAACCTGTAGATTACCTATATAATAGTATAGGTTTGAAATGATAATATTTGATATTATGACAAGATCAAATGTAACAGTTATAAGGAACCTAGGAAATGTTAATATTGATTTTCAATATATATATATATATATATATATATATATATATATATATATATATATATATATATATATATATATATAAGACATATTCGTTCTTTTGAAGAATTTCAATTGAATGTTTGTGTGAACTGTAGCACCGTGAAGCACCATATGCCGGGTTGGAAGATACCCGAATTTGGGGGTGTCACACAAGTGCTCAAAGGTTTCAAGGTGTTGGTTGCATAGAAGACAGTTCCATGTCCTTCCGGTGTAATGCTTGGTTCGATCATTCGTAGATAGTTTCCTTAAAAGTTCAAGCCACAGCATAAAGGAGTATCTGGGTACATGTAGGTTGTGCCAATAGATTGAGCTCCATGGTACCAATGGGGTCCTAGCCTGAATAGAATCCCAAATCTGGTTAGCCTTTACCGTATGAATAGCTTGAACTTCTCACAAAATTTTGTCATTTTGTCTAGGAGGGATGGAAACTTGAAGAACTTGCTACCGAAACAGGATAACATCATGATGATTGTTAGCTGGGAGATTCCATGAGGAGTCAAAAATAATGTGACTCACCTTGGCAGATGAGGGAATACCTGAGTTGGACAATAATGAGGTAGAGGGGTTGATGGAGGCACCATTCAACCAAGGATCATACTAAAGAGAAGTCTGATTTCCCTTCCCAATGATGTACTTCAGATGTTGAAGAGCACATGGGCGAAGCTTTAGGATTTGTTTCCAAGTCCACGAGCAATCATGGCCTATCGTAACCTGTCAAATAGACTTATCTTTCAAGAGAGTGTTTTGAATCCATTGTGCCCAAAGTGACAATTAAAAAGGATTTAAAGCACAAGTTCTCTATAAGATTACATCTCTATCCTAAACACGAATCACGAATTCCATCTATACAGAACTCACAAACACATGATTAGATCTAAATCTAAACTCCTCTTCCGATTTCATATAGATTATTACAGTAATTGATGGCCAATCAATTAAACAATTAAGTCCAAATCACAATTGACAATCCTCACAATAGAACATAATAATTGATAGCGAATTTAACAAAAAAATAAAAAATAAAAAAAATAATTGATAGCGAAAAGCATATTAAAATAAACTACACAATAAGATCCATTGTAATCTCAAACAAAGAATTAGTTCATTGAATTAAAACTAAGAATCTACACTTGAATACACATTAAAAGATAAGAATAAGATTAGAGTGAAGAATAAATCTGTTGTCAGCAAATCTCCATCTTCCTCAAGCTCCTGCTCCTGATCTTCAATGGTCTCCAAGTTGCTTCAATCTCCAAAGCTAATAAAAACTATGGTTTTGGTCCTAATATACTCTAATCTAATCTAATGGAATCCTCCCTCTCCCTCTAATCATTGCAATTCTCCTACTTTTATAAGCCTTTTTCGATGTCTTTAAGTCCTCTTGAAAGTCCTTGAATCAATTAACTCGAACCAATCCTACTCGAACTCAAATTCTGGGAAAAACTGCTTTTTCTGCTCGTACCCCCGCCCTGGCAGGCTTTTTTGCACTGATAGGCGCTACTGGCATACCTACTATTTTTGGGCTTGTACCCTTGCCCCAGCGGGGGTTTTGTGTGTAAAATGCCCGCCCCGACGGGGGTCCTATTCTCTGCTGCAGTGTCCTCTGGTAAAATGCCATAATCGTTGATCCATGAGGAGTTACGAGGCCTGCCACCTATCAAATCGAAGATCTCGACGAGCTCTACAACTTTCATTCTTTGAAAATTGAGATATAACGGACGGATGAAGGTCGAAATTGGGTTGGAAGTGACTGCTATGCAAATGGTCACCCAAAATAGTGAAGTTAAACATTTTTTTTTTGCTAAATTTAGACTGAAATAAATAAAAGGGGATTACAAACCGCATGGGAGACAACCCAAACAGCAAAGCAAAACATCATAGGACATGCCCTATGATGAAGACTATGAAACAACGCTATAAAAGATTACATGTAACAGAACAAAGCATAAAATGTCAAGACGCCCGAAGTGGAGCAGCCTCGACTACCCTCCTGAAGAAGCCAAATTCCCATTTTTGAAGATCCATGCTCCTGAAACCCACACTACGAAGCACACTCTGCAACCGATCCCAGCCAAACCCCGGGCACTCTACGACCGTGGACACTCTACGACCGAAGCACATGCTATGATTTCCAAGGCCGAAGTTCTCTCTACGAATAGCCATCACTCAGCGAATACCCAACAAACCCAACTCTACGAAGACACTAGTTCAGGCCCACTAGCCGAAGCACACCCTACGATCGAGGCACACTCTACGACCGAACTAGCCGAGGCACACTCTAAAACCAAACCCAGCCAACCGCAGGCACAACCCAACTCTACGAAGCCCCAGCCTAGGCCGACCCCCAGACCATGAGGACCTAGCCAAACCCCACTCTATAGTCACTTGTTCAGGCCCCCTCCATATCCAGCAGCAAACTGACAGCTACAGTACAAGAGATCTATAGCACCTTCTAAATTTAATTCTTTGAAATTTAACATTAGAGTGTAGTCCACACTTAATCAAGTGAATAATATCCCGAATAAGAGACCGAGCAGGAATGGAGGTATGGGAGAAGATTCTAGCATTTCGATCAGTCCAGATTCTATAGACCACAGAGGCAAACCCAAACCGGAGCAGGCTAGAGTGAAAATTTGTGCTGGTTCTGCTAGAGATAAAGCCAGTAATAGAAGTCCAGCTTCGACTAAGACCTCTCCAACCACACTGCCTAAAAACCGCAACCAGAATTTGAAATGAAAAGGGGCATTCAAAGAACAAATGGTTGAAGGTTTCCCTGTCACGCAAGCAGAGCACGCACAAAGGGTCTATATCAAGTCCAAATTGAGTTAATCTATCAATTGTCCGAAGCCCCTTTTGAAAAGCAAGCCAGAGGATAAATGATTGCCGAGGTGGAACTGTCTTATGCCAAACCAAGCAGTGCCAGGGCAGGATAGGGCCAGTCAGACGTATAGAATTCCAAATAGTAGTAGCCTTAACCTTTGAAGCCATGGTACCATCCCAGAGAAGGCCATCTGGTTTTGCTGAGTTACAGGGTCGAGAGAGGTCAAATGAATTTCGAAAATCAATGACATCCTGGTGATTCGAGGCAGGCAACACCCACCTAAAGTTTTCAATAATGCTATTCACAGTGGCGTAAGGACCAAGCCCGGAGTTTACAATCAGGGACGAATGAACAGAGTCTGTCAAAGGAGTACGATCAATCCAGGGGTCAAACCATAAGCTAGTATTTTCTCCATTACCAAAATATCATAACTGATGTGTCTCCGAGCAAGATCCCTACATTGGAGCACCTTCCTCCATATCCAAGAGCAGTTAGGAGGAATCGGAAATGCCCAGAACGATTTCATCTTTATCACTGTAACATTGACCCACTTAGCCCAAAGAGAGGAAGAAGAAGGGTTGATTACTTGCCACAGCTGCAACAAAATAAGAGATTTATTCCAGTCCGCTAGGTTTTTAATAGCAAGACCTCCCTCTGCAAGAGGAAGGGAAATCATTGTCCAGGCAACTTTCGATCCGAATTTGTTCATGGAAGGGCCCTTCCATAAGAAACGTGACATGGATGACTGAAGATCTTTCAATACCGCTGCTGGAAGAATGAAGTGAGCCGACCAATATGCTTGAGAGGCATGAATAACTTACTTTATAAGTTACAGACGGCCGGCATAAGAGAAGGAATCTATTAGTCCATGAGCTAATTTTGGCTTTAACCCTTTCAAGGAGCGGTCGGCAGGCCGCTAGGCTAAGCTTCGAGGTCATTAAGGGTACCCCCAAAAACTTTGTAAGAAACTCCCCCAAACGGAACTCCAAAAGACTAAGGATAAGATCCGATTAGGCCGGGGGAACATGGGATAAAAAGCACCTACTCTTTGAGGCATTGATTTGGAGACACGAGCCCAATGAGAACTGGTCAAGACAAGTCTTGATTACCTTGACAGAGTCAATATCACCATGGCAGAAGATAAGGATATCATCCGCAAAGCAAAGGTGAGTAATGGATAGAGGAGCAGTTCGCCAATGGAATTTGAAAGCAGCATGTTTTGAAGCCTGGGCGATCATAAGAGCAAAGACATCCATAACAATGACAAAAAGATAGGGGGATAGAGGGTCACCTTGTCTAAGGCCTTTGGCCCCTCTGAAATAACCACATAAAGCACCATTAACCTTAACCGAGAAACTGGATGTGGAAATGCAAGCCTTAATCCAGAATATAAATTTTGGGGGAAAATTAAAAAGCTTTAGAGCAGCCCACAAGAAGTCCCAAGAAACAGAGTCAAAAGCTTTCCTGAGATCCAGTTTTAAAGCACACCTAGCCGGTCCAGAGGGTCTGTGATAATTCCTAAAAAGTTCTTGAGCAAGGAGAATGTTGTCACCAATTCTCCGACCCGGGACAAACGCAGATTGAAAAGGAGAGATGATGGAAGGAAGAATTCCCTTAAGCCTAGACGCAATAATCTTCGAAATGACTTATAAGTTGTATTGCAGCAGGATATAGGCCGATAGTCATTCATAGAGGAGGGGTTCTGGACTTTCGGCACAAGATCTATGGTCGTGGCATTGGTCCCCCTCAGCAAGCACCCCTGACTGAAAAAAGAGCGAATAGCTACAGTAAAAACCTCTCCAACAATGTCCCAAGCATGGAGGAAGAAATTTACATTAAACCCATCAGGACCAGGGCTCTTGTTCTTTTTCATGTGCTTTAATGTAAGCAAAATCTCCACATCTGACACATCACTATCTAGCAAATTAGCTTGTTGAGCAGACACAAGTTTTGCCCCTAAAGAGTCAGAAAGGGGAAAAGTATGGCTGGCAGTAGAGGAAGACACTCCAAAGAGATCAGAGAAGTGATTTACTGCAGCCCGTTGAACAGCCAAGTGCCCAGAACATAGTTCACCCTCAGAATTCTCAATTGCTAAGATCTTATTAATGTTCCACCTTTGTTGTACTTGGTTATGAAAGTACCCCGTGTTCTTATCACCCTCCTTTAACCAAAGAATTCTAGATTTTTGCTTTGCAAATTTTTCTTCAAGGAGGAGAGCAGCCCAGAGAGAGTCGGATTGAGATCTCTGAAGAAGGAGGAGAGATTGATTTCTTGGATCAAGATAGATGGCCTGCTGGGTAGCATGCAAATTATCCCTGGCCTGCTTAACATTTGAGAGCAAGTTACCATTACGCTTATTAAGATCTTTCAGAGCTAACTTTACAGCATGGAGTTTCCCTGCGAGGATTTGAAGTGGGCCCCCCAAGCAAGGAGTGAGCCAAGCAGTCCTAACCACTTCGGGATAATTTTCCAGACCCATCATGAAATTAAAGAACTGGAAATGCTTGGGAATGTGGGGCAGAGACATGCCTGACTAGACCCCCATAGGGTAATGATCAGAGAGGTCACGAGGGCAGAAGAGGGCTTGAGCGTTTGGATAAGAATCTAACCATAGGTCATTTACTAAAGCTCGATCCAGCTTCTTGTAAGTCGGGTTTGCTAATTGAGAATCCCACCATGTGAAAAGAGGACCAATAGCGCGTAGATCGATCAAGAGAAGATCATCTAGCAGGTCTTTAAAATCTTGCATACCATAGTCCCAGGTTCCAGCCCCTCCATCAATTTCAGTCAAGGATTTTACGACATTGAAATCCCCAATTAGGGTCCACGGTTCATCAATTAAGCTTGCAATTGATCTCAGATCATTCCAAAGAAATTTTCTTTCACTAGGAGTATTTAGTCCATAAACAACAGTAACAAAACCTTTAAAACCAAAAGTGACAGAAGAGATAATGAATTAATTGTGCAGACTTTTTAATAACATTGACGGTCCAAATATTTGGGTCCCAACCAACCCAAATTCTTCCATTCACATGATGCTCATAATTAAATTGCCACTGCCAATCCCTACAAATAGCATTTGAAATAGAATTGACCTTAGGTGACTTGACCCTTGTTTTAACCAGGCCAACAAAAGAGATACTATGCTTACGAATGAGATCATGAACGCTAGTCTGTTTAGGAGACATATTTACACCTCTAATATTCATAGAGCAAAAATTTATCATAAACATGGAATTTAAAATTAAGCTGGGGACTTCTTACTCCCCCCCCTCCTTTGATATTTTTCTTTGAGACATGACCAGGATCAAGAGCGCCAGCCGCTTTGTGCTTAAGATCTCTGACCTCCTTTTCGTCTATCAATTTTAGTTTACCCACAAGGGGGTTAGGAGGAGGTATCAGTGTCGGAAAATTTGTCCAAAGGACTGGCGACCACAGCAGAAAGAAGGGTGAACTTGTTTGAATCAGGTGGAACCACAAGGGCCAGATCAGCATGCTGGTGAGGTCCTTTAGTAACCAACGTCCAGCTTTCAGGGGCTTTAGAAGAGGATGAAGAGGGTGGAGCTATAGTAGACAATGGGGCAGCAGTTGCTATGGGCGGCATTTCATTGGTAACTGAATGGGCTGCTTTAGGAACCCATTTGTAGTTAGCATGAGGACATTTCAGAAGAGAGTGCCCAAAAGATTTACAATGGGGGCAGGACAACGGTTTATTCTGGTACTCCACTTCCACCAAGATTACTTTTTCAGATTTAGTTTCCTCATCAAGGACAACGACTTCAAGACTAGAAGGCCATCCGGAGGTGGAGGAAATTTCAACACAGATCCTAGCAAAATTCATAGGCTCCAATTTTTCAGTGATCTTATCAACAAAGAGAGGTTTACCTATCCCACTCGCAATATAGCTTAGACCAGGGCTCGATAAGTAGGACAGAGGCACATTATGGAATTTCACCCAAACCGGGGCTTTAGAGCACAAGTTAGATTTAAAGTTCAGCCCTTCCTTCCAATGCTTGAGCTGAAGAAGCTTGTTTGAAACATACCAAGGTCCAAGTCAAGGATGTTGTCACATTCCTCAGGGGAGGAGAATTTAAAGATGAAGTAACCCTTATCCTACAAGAATACCCTCTGTAGCCCCAGGCTGTCCCATAACTTACGAACACTACTTTCAACCAATTTAAACGGAAGCCTAGAGTGTATAAAGCTACCAACCAGGCAAGATTTCCAGAGGTTATTCCCATGATGAAGAACCTCAGAAGGAGCTTTAACTATGATGGGCCCGTTTACCATAGAAGGGGGAGCAGGGGGAAAATAGTCCAGCACCAGGGAAGAGGAGGTGGGACCTTTAGACACAACAGAGCTCCAAGAAGGCTTGGCCGGAGCCGGCTCAGCCACAGACCCAGCAATAGTGGTATGCCTCAAGAAGTACACTGGGTTGAGTACCTGTCGCAACTTGACTACTCACCTTAAGGGAACTATTATCAAAAAGGTCATTTGCATTTACAGTACGAACAGATTTGCCTTTACAGACAAACAAATACGTTATCCATAGAAAAGTCATTAGCTTTGATGAAATCCAACAGAACGTTACATCTTTTTCGCTCATCAGCAACGTCTATGTTCCCCTGTCTAGATAGCGCTTGAGCAGCTATAAAAATTTCCTTCATGGTGGTTCCATGTTGTAGCCCTAGGCTTGCATCAACCATACTATTAGTTTCAGATGCATCAGAGTTGTCCGAGACTGAGGCAGCAATAAGCGAAACTGGCACAGACTCTGCCATAGCCTCATCATCGATGATGGGTGCAGAAGGATTAGAAATTCCAAATTCCGCAAAGAGATCCCGGGATGCTGAACTAACAGAGTTACCAGCTGAGAGGTGACTGAAGTCAACCATGGCGGAGGAGGGCGAAGAAGGACGGGAGAAAGGAGGATGGAGGAGGAGGGAGGACCAAAAGAGTAAACAGAGAAATTAGGTAAGGACGGAAAATTTGGTGAGGTTAGGCGGGAACCAGAAAAGGAAAAGAGAGGATAACGGAAGTGGATGGAAAATAAATGGGAGGTTAGAGAGAAGGGAGAGAACTCAACAAAGAGAGAGAGTCTAACCCATGATAACCTTTGTTGGTACAAAGGTCATAACTCTTGCATCTGAACTCCGATTGGAATGATTCAAAATTTTTCGGAAAGCTAAGAAGAAGCTTTACAATGTAATCTAAGTTCCAAGCCTCATGAAATAAAAATGAAAGCCCAAAACAATGTCCGGATTGCTTTTCCTTGCGTTTTCATACCAATAGTCGCTTTTCCTTGCGTTTTTATACCAATAGTCGCTCACACAGCTCCCAAGCGTATAGTATACAAAATGAACACAAAATACATGAAAAGTAACTAAGAAACATGAGTTTAAGCAACTAATTCAAGTAACAGTTACCGGATAAGTAGGTATAAAACCCACTTATCACCTCCCATAAAGCGCTTGATTTAGAGTCTTTCAACCTGACTACTTCATGTTTCATGGCGAATCAACAAGAGTAATTGTGGTTACCTGGTGATCGAGGTTACCACCTCAATAGTGCTTTAAGTGTTGTCCGTTTACTTTGAAGGTTTCTGTCGGATTCTGGCTAAATAATTCAACGATGCCATGTGGAAATACTATTTTGATTGTGAATGGTTCCGACCATCTGGATTTAAGTTTCCCAGGTAAAAGTCTCAGTCGAGAGTTGAATAATAGCACTGCTTGGCCTGGTTCGAACTTCCTGTTCACAATTTTTTGGTCGTGCCACTTCTTGACCTTTTCTTTATACAATTTTGAGTTATCGTATGTCTACAGGCGGAATTCATCTAACTCGTTGAGTTGTATAAGTCTTTTCTCCCCCACTGCTGTGAGATCAAAATTTAGCTTCTAGATGGCCAAATAAGCTTTATGCTCAAGTTTGATTGGGAGGTGAAACGCTTTTCCATAGACGACCCACAGAGCATCATCCAGTTTCAGAGACCAATCTTTTTGGTTCGGGTTCACTATTTTCTACAAAATCCTCTTCACCTATATATTCGATACTTCTGTTTATCCACTAGTTTAGGGGTGATAAGTAGTAGCAATTCTATGGTTGACCTCGTATTTAGCCAAGAGAGCTATGAAATATTTATTGCAAAAATGACTCCCCTCATCACTGATAATTGCTCTTGGGGAGCCAAATCTTGTGTAGATATTCTTTTACAAAAATTTCAAGATGATTTTGACATCATTCGTCGGGAACGCTACAACCTCAACCTAATTAGACGCGTAATCTACTACCAACAAGATATACAAATTGTTGTGTGAAGGCGGTAAATGTCCCCTAAAATCGATCCCCCACACATTAAAAACTTCCACTTCCAGAATCATGTTGACTGGCATCTCATTCTGTTTGGAAATGTTGCCCACCCTTTGACATCGATCACAATTTTTCACAAACTGATGTGCGTCTTTGAACAAGGTGGGCCAATAAAATCCTACTTTATAGTACTTTGGTCGTCGTCCTTTCACTTCCATAGTGTCCCCTGTATAACGATGTGTGGCATGCGTGCAATATACTGTCCACTTCGCTTTGTGGCACGCACCGACGAATCATCTTATTTGCACACTGTTTAAACAAAAACGGCTCATCCCAAATATACCATTTTATATCATGTAAGAATTTCTTCTATTTCTAACATGTCAAGTCCGGAGGAAGGATATTGCTCACCAAATAGTTGGCAAAATCTGCATACCATGGAAATTCAGAACTAACCCCGAATAACTGTTCATCCAAAAATGATTCATTGATCAACACTTTATCTGCCTTGTCTTGGTCCAGATTCTCCAATCTCGAAAGGTGGTCAACCACCTGATTTTCTGTCTCCTTCCTATCTTTGATTTCTAAGTCAAACTCTTGAGGGAGTAGAATCCAGCGAATCAGTCTAGGCTTTGCGCCTTTCTTGGAAATTAAGTACCTTATAGCCGAGTGGTCGGTATAAACTATAACCTTAGTTCCAATCAAATATGAGCGAAATTTATCAAAAGCATACACGACCGCAAGTAATTCCTTCTTGGTGGTTGTGTAATTTAGCTGAGCATCCGTCAGTGTTTTACTCGCGTAGTAGATTGCATGAAAATTGTATCTCGTCATTGTCCCAAAACAGCCCCTACCGCATAATCACTAGCATCACACATCAGTTCAAATGGCATGGTCCAGTCCGGTGCTACGATTACAGGTGTTGTCGTCAATTTCTCCTTTAGTTGTTCAAACGCCGATAAACACTCTTCATCAAATCTAAAAAGTATATCTTTCTTCAATAAACTGCATATGCATAATAGTTTAGAGATCTTGGAGAAGTCTTTTATGAACTGGCGGTAGAATCCAGCATGTCCAAGAAAACTGCGAATCCCTTTTACTGATGTCGGTGGTGGAAGATTTTCAATTGTTTCTAATTTGGCACGATCCACTCCAACCCCTTTGCTAATACTTTATGCCCAAGGTTGATTCCTTCTTCAACCATGAAGTGACACTTTTCCCAATTAAGCACCAGATTGGTTTCAACGCATCTTTTAAGTACCATGACCAGATTCTCTAAACAACTGTCAAAGGAATCTCATACACTGAAAAGTCATCCATGAATACCTCTACATTCCACCATATCTAAAAATATTGCCATCATGAATCTCTGAAAAGTTGTTGGTGCGTTACAAACTCCAAATGACATCCTCCTAAAGGCAAAGGTGCTATATGGGCATGTGAACGTTGTCTTCTCGATCTTTCGGTGTAATTACAATCTGATTGAAACCCGAATAGCTATCTAACGTTAGTAATCATGTCCCACCAATCTATCTAACATCTAATCAATGAAAGGTAAGGGGAAGTGATCCTTTCGGGTTGCCTTGTTATGTTTCCTGTAATCCATGCACACCCTCTAACCGGTCATTGTCCGTGTCGGTATCAGCTCATTGTCTTCATTAGTCACGATTGTCATACCCTTTCTTTGGGACACACTGTACTAGGCTCACCCATGAGCTATCTGAGATAGGATAAATTATTCCAGCATCAAGTCATTTCAAAATTTCCTTCTTCACTACCTCTTTCATGATTGAATTGAGCCACCGTTGTTCTACTGTGGGTTTTGCATCATCTTCCAAGAGGATCTTATGCATACAGAATGATGGGCTTATCCCCTTGATATCGGTAATGGTCCATCCAATAGCAGATTTGTATTCTCGGAGAACCCTCAATAGCTTACTTTCCTGCAAGTCGTTAAGTGCAGATACAATAATAACAGGTAAAGTAGATGAATAATCCAAAAATGCATACCTGAGGTGTGTAGGAAGAGGTTTTAGTTCAAGTGTGGGTGGTTCCTCTAGTGAAGATTTCATCCATACTGACGATTTTTCTGCAGTTTAGTGGTTCAAACGAAATCTTGAATCTGCTCACTCTAGGTAACGCATCCAACATGTGCAATACACAATCAACTCGGGAACGTCCAGGTCAACATCTCCCAGCAATGTGTTTTCCAACGGGGTCCGTATTCATGCCTCGCATCACATCTTCATTCACTATTTTCTCAACCACATCCAACCTGAAACATTCCTCCTTATCTGTAGGGAATTTCATAGCTTTGAATATATTAAACGTGACCTCTTGGTCTTAAACTCTCATAGTCAATTCTCCTTTTTGCACATCGATGAGAGTCCTCCCAGTTGCTAAGAATGGTCTCCCTAAAATAATCGAAATATCCTTGTCTTCTTCGTAATCAAGGATGATGAAGTCAGCTAGAAATATGAACGTGTCTACTTTCACAAGCATATCTTCCACAATTCCCCTCGGCTACGTAACTGACTTATCCGCAAGCTGTAACGAGATGTTTGTTGGTTTTGGTGCCGACAAACCCAACTGAGTGTAAACTGATAACGGAATGAGATTAATGCTTGCACCCAAATCACACAAACACTTGTTGAAGGACATGCTTCCAATAGCGCAAGGAATGGTGAAGCTACTCGGATCCTTCAACTTCGGAGGCAACTTCCTTTGCAAAACCGCGCTACACTCCTCTGTCAATGCTGCTGTTTCGTAATCCTCCATTTTTTTCTTTCTTGACAAAATACCCTTAATAAACTTAGCATAACTCGGCATCTGGCTTCTGCAAATGGAATGTTTATTTGTAGCTTCTTGAAGATTTCTAGGAATTTGGAGAACTGTTTATCTAACTTCTGCTTTTGGACCCGTTGTTGGTGGTGGATAGACAACTGGTACAATAACTTTCGGTTCCTTAGCGACTGGTCTTTCTTCACCCTTTTTCTCTTCAACTATTTTTGGTTCTCTTTCCTCGAAATCTTCTTTTGTCATCAAGCTTTCTGCACTTTGCCCAACTAACTATTTTTCACTCCTAAGTGTAACAGCTTGACACTGCTCTTGACCTCCCCTGGGATTTTTTTTGGTGTCTCTCGGTAAAGACCCTTGAGGTCTATTATTCAAAGCAATTGCAAGTTGTCCCATTTGACTCTCCAAAATTTTAATTGCAGTCGCCTGAGTTTTCATTGTCGCCTCATTACCTGTTATGTATTTCATAAGTAGCTCCTCGAAATCTAACATCTTCTCATGTTGCGGAGCTAACTGTTGGTGCTGATTTTGAAAACCTGGAGGGTATGATGGTCGTGGAGCTTGATGCTGATTCTGATTGTTGCTCCATGAAAAGTTGGGATGGTTCCTTGCCCCGGATTATAGGTGTCCTGTTACGGGTTTGGTGGCCGATTGAATTACCCACAAATTGAACTGCGACCGGGTTAATTGCACATTTTTCTGTCGGATGTTCCCCCACACATAACTCACATACATATGCTACCTGTTTAACCTGTACTCCCGTAAAGGCATCCATTTTCTTCGACAGTGTAGATATCTGAGCTGCTAAAGTTGTAACGCCATCCACTTCTAACACTCCAGTTGCCTTAGGTTGAGTCATCCTTGCAGTTGGCCACTGGTAGTTATTAGTTGCCATAGTCTCTACCAAATCGTATGCCTCCTCAAACCTCTTGGCCATAAATGCTCCTCCCGACGCTGCGTCTATGCTTGTCCGAAGATTACTGTTCAACCCATTATAAAATGTGTTCATCTGCAACCACTTAGGTAATTCGTGATGTGGACATCTTCTTTATAATTCTTTATACCTCTCCCAAGCTTTATACAGTAACTCCCCATGCTGCTGTTCAAAAGTAGTAATCTCATTCCTCATTTTTGCTATTTTTACCGGTGGGAAGAATTTCGCTAAGAACTTCTGTGCTAGGTCATCCCAAATAATAATTAAACCTGCTGGTAATGAATGGAGCCAACTTTTCGCCTTATCTCTCAATGTAAATGGAAATAATCGAAGCCTCACTGCATAATGATACTTGAAGGCATCACATATTTCTAGAAAGCTCATAAGATGTTCATTTGGTTCGTCGTTAGCCAAACCCCCAACTGCACCGAGTTCTGAATCATCTGTATTGTACCAGGCTTTATGTCAAAATTATTAGCAGTAATAGCATGTCTGGTAATACTCGATTGAATCTTAGTAACCCTCGGTGTGGCATAATCCTGCAATGCTTTCTGATCATCTGCAGCCATTTTCTCTTGTTGTTCTAAGTTCTCTCGGGTCTCCTTTATCCACTTACTCAACCGCTGAAACTTTCTCTCGATATCGTCTTCGTCCTTCTGGCTTCTTTGATCGAGTTTGCATGCACTATTCAAGAGAACCTGAAACAAGAAATAAAAATAAAAACAAAAAGAAAAAGAAAACTGTTTAACTAAGACTGATGTAATTAAACTGATATTGAATGTAATAAACACAATTATATCCCCGGCAACGGTGCCAAAAACTTGTTGGATAAAATCTAGTTATGCACAACACGCAAGTATACGTGGTCAACAAGTAATAAAGTGATGAGTCGAGTATCGTTCCCATGAAGAAAATAACTAAATTTTATCCTAACAATTACCAATTTTATATTATATCAATTTTATTAAACTAATGATTAAGTGACGATATTTATGAAAAACTACCAATTAAATAGTAACTATGTGAAACCCCAAAAACCCTAATAAGACTCGAATATGTAAATTAATTATTATTAAATAAAATTCTCCGTTCTGAATTTGTATTATGTTATATTATACTCTGTTATAGAATAAGGTCAAATAAATTTTCGTCCTAAAGTTGGCGTGCCTGACACGTCGTGCTTAAAAATTTTCTTTCGAAAAAGGACTTTTAGGTATATGTGTTTTGACAAGCTGCTTTGTCGTACTTACACTGACAAAATGCTTTTTTGTGCTTGTTAGGATTTGTGAAAAATCTAAGTTAGGAAAATCCTAACCCTAGATTTATGCCTAACCCTAAAATTGAAACCCTAACCCTAATTAGTTAGAACTAACCCTAGTTAGGTTATCTTAAACCCTAACCATGGTTATTAAACTTCAATTAGGTGTTAATAACATCATTAAGTAACCCTAATCATAAAAACCAAAATCCTAATTAAGATTAAGGAGGATTATGGCATAATTAAGCTACTAAAATTAATAAACTAGCTCACAAGTAGGTTGCAATTCACTAAAGCAAGTCCCAAGGTAGCACATGACCAGGTATAAACTCCTAAGCAACACAAGTTAACAAGATCAGATATTAAGGGAGGCAAGTAGATGGAAAATGTCTAAAAAACCTAAGTTGCTAAAAGTCTATAAATAGAAGACCTCAGGCCAAACCCATGAATTCTTAAAGCTTATACACTTATATATTATACCTATATAAGCCCTATTGATAGCAAGATCAGAATCAGAAGCCAGAAATCAAAATCACTCAAGAAAGGTGCAAACAACACTAGTTCATGGAGACTTGAACATTAGGGTAATGGCTAGGAAAATGCTCTCCCTTCTCTCTAAAAATCCTTGTTTTTCATTTCCATTCCCTTAACTCTCAGATATTCCGTCCACTCCCAATATTATCGTTATACCCCTTTTTTCCACTTTTTGGTATCCCGCTTTCTCTACCTACTTTCTCCATCCACACCTGTTTTTTCTGTTTTCCCCTTTAACTATTCCTCACCCTTTCCGGCATACTCTCCCTTCAGCTCCGACCAAATTCCTAGCTGCATCCTTTTCTTCTCTTCTGTGTCTTCTTCTCTTTAACCATGCTCGACTACTCTCACCTCTCAGCTGGAAACTCCTTAAGCTCCGAATCCAGGGACATCTTTGCCGAATTTGGCATTTCAAACCCAAATTCTCCTTCTCTCTCCTCACCACTGGTTCTCAGCAGTACTGACATGGCTGCTTCAGCTGATTTGCCTCTAAATTTGGTTTCTTCTGGTGTAATCCCACCTACTATGGAGATTGGTTCTATTGACATGGTGGAATCTGAGCCCATGCCCATTGGTATTGATGTTAGCTCTGAAGATTCTACCTCCTTAGCTTGTGAGTTAGGGGAAAATTTTGGCCCTGCAGTTGAGTCTAGCGCTGCTGAAATTCTCAGAGCTGCCCAACACTTCTCACAGAAAGATTGAGAAGAAGCCTTGTTTGAAAGAACGAAAGTTGCAAATTTTATGAGCTTCTTGTCTGCGCATGGTTTTTCTTTAAATGATGTAAATGCCTTTGTCGCAGAAGGAAAACTGGCAAAGTTAGGACATCCGCGTCAGGTGCTTGACAAAAGTCCTATGAAGAAAACTGTCGACTTGATGTCTTGCCCCTCAACTGAACAAACCTTCCTTGGCTCGCACTTGATTGCTACCACCTGTGTTGGTGAGACCTCTGGGCTGGAGGGCGTCGCTCAATCGCGGCTGACTGCGCCTCTCAAAATGGTATCTGTTCCTAGTACTGTTACTAATTATGTCCCTCGTGTTGGAAAAGGAGAAATTCCATGCCAGCAGCCCGAGGTCACAAAGTCCTGGTGTGATATTATCTCTACCAGTTCTGGTAAAACTACTCGTACACCCTCCTTTCTCTGAGGATGGAAATATTCTGGTCAAACCACCTTCTGATGTGCTCAAGCATGGAAACAAACTTTGGCCAACCAGCTTAGTGGGTTATTTCCTGCACTCAAACCTCCTTTTCAAGGTTGTTGAGCCTATAGCCAGGCGCCTTTGGGGTAATTTGGGGATCTTAAATATCTTCCTCCATAGCAAGGGCTACTATGTCTTCAAATTTAAGTCTGCTTCTGATAGGGATAGTGTTCTTGCCTCTGGTCCTTGGCATTTCTCCTCCAAAGTGATTGTTCTACAACCCTGGAAAGAAGGTGTTGAGTTTTCCAAATCTGATAGAGAAAAGTTCCCCATTTGGGTAGAGCTGAGTCAAATCCCACTTTCTTACTGGTCAGACGAAGGAATCAGCTATCTTGCCAGTGCCATAGGGAAGCAACTGATGAAATGACTTCCAAAAATGATCTGATGAATTTTGCCAGAGTTTGCATTGAAGTTCAAGCATCCTTCTCCTTCCCCCCTCCATAAATGTTGTTGTTCTAAATGAAGAAACCTCTGAAGACATTATCGTTTCTGTTGATGTTGAATACCAGTGTCGACCTCCTTCATGCCCCTCTTGCAAAGTTTTTGGACATTCTCCAATTAAATGTCCCAAATCAAATTATAAATGGATTCCTAAAGCTCATGTTCCAGTCCCATCTGTTACAAACCCAACTCCTGCTGTGGACATTTTGGTCCATGTCTCCCATTCCCCTGATGCAATTCCTGCTCCCCCTACAAATGATTGGGTCACTGTCTCTAGAGGAGCAAAGGTTGTAAAGGATCTACCCTCTCCTGTGCTCACATTGGCCTCCACAAACTCATTCTCCCCCATCGCCACTGCCTCTGCCCATTAAGCTCTTCTCCCCTCTGATGAATATGATTCCCCTCCCGTAAACCATCCTATTTTGGATAAGCTGATTGCTATTGATGAAAAGGAGGGTAAGGACCTGAAGCAAAAACAGAGAACCGGAAATGAACCTTCTCAAGATGCCAAGCGAAGAAACAAAGGAAAGGGTCGTGGAGGCAAATCCCCCCATTAATCATCTTTATTTGTTTTTAATGTTAGTTAGTTATAATATTAGAGGCATAAATAAAAAGCCTAAGCAGGCTTATGTTAGACAATTAATTCTAGATAATAGTATCTCTCTTGTTGGTCTTTTGGAAACCAGAGTCAGGCAGCACAATGCAAATCGAATTTCTAGAGCTATTTGTAGAAACTAGACTTAGGTTTATAATTATGATTACCATTGTAATGGCAGAATTTGGGTTGGATGGAATCCAGTTTGGCAGGTGGATATCCTTTTTGTATCCTCTCAAGTTATCCACTGTCATATCAAGCTTTTATCAAATGATTGTGATTTTCTAGTTTCCTTTGTCTATGGTATGAACTCAATCTCAGATAGGAAAGCCTTATGGACTGATCTGTCTTCCCTTAGTTCCCCTCTAAGCTGGTGTATTCTGGGAGATTTCAATGCAATAAAGAACCTCAATGAAACTGATAGGGAAGGGGCTCTCTGGAATTCTGGAATGAAGGATTTAAAAGAATGTCTTCTTGCCCTTGAGATGGATGATATTAGAGGCATTGGTCCCTTCTTCACCTGGTGGAACAGTCAAACTGAAAACCCTATACACAAGAAACTTGATAGAGCTCTGGGAAATGCCTCTTGGCTAAATTCCTTTCCTCTTGCACAAGCTTCCTATGCCCCAAGGGGAGTTTCTGATCACTCTCATGTTATATTAAACACTGGCATCCCTCTTGTTAAATCCAGGAAACCCTTCCAATTTTTCAACCACTTGATTCTTTTAGATGGATTCAATGAATGTGTTGCCTCTGCCTGGCAGCAACATGATCCGGGCAACCCCTTCCATGCCCTTTCTGCAAAGCTCAGAAGAACCAAACAAGCTCTTATCCACCTCAACCATTCCATTGGTAACCTGTCTTCTTCGGTCAAGAATGCTACTGCTGAGCTACACAGAGTGCAGAACTTAATCTCAAGCAGGCCTCAGGATGCTACTCTCCTTTCCCAGGAATAAAGTTGTCTTCATGTTCTTTGAAATTCCTTGGCTTTAGAGGAGACCATGTTACATCAGAAATCTAGAGCTACTTGGCTTGCCACTAGAGATAGAAACTCAAGATTTTTTTCAAATCTGGTGAAGTCGATGGAACACAAACAAAATCTTATCTATCAGAAACTCTGCGGGTGATTTTGTCCACGGACAGGAGGAAGTTAAATCTGTTGCAGTGAATTACTTCAAAGATTTGTTCAACCCTACCCCTCCCACTCCTTATGATGACTTTGCAAATTTTGGAGTCCTTCCATCAAAACAAATCAGTGGATCTCAAGCTGCTTCTCTATCAGTCCCTATCACTTCTTCAGAGGTCTTCAAATCGCTAAATGGTATAAAAAGAAACAAATGTCTGGGTCCAGATGGCTTCAACGTTAATTTCTTTATACACTGCTGGGGCACTGTTGGGGAAGCTTTTACAAAAGTTATCTTATATTTCTTCTCTACAAACAGAATGCCTAAAGGTATAAACTCCACTACCATTGCTCTTATTCCAAAATGCTCAAACCCTTCTCTCATGTCCGGACGACTTTAGACCCATCTCTTATTGTAATACTATTTACAAGTGTATCTCCAAAATCCTTTCCGACAGACTCAAAGTTGTTGACAAAGCACAAACTGCTTTAATTCCGGGAAGAAACATTAGTGATAATGTTCTGGGCCACCTAGATGTGCTTTAAAAATCGATCTCAGGAAAGCTTTTGACACAGTCAATTGGGAATTTTTGTTTGACATTCTAAAATCTCTAATTTTGCCACTGCTTATATTGACTGGGTAAGATAAATGGATCTCTAGCCGGTTTTTTTGGCAGCTCTCGAGGCCTCAGACAAGGAGATCCTCTCTCTCCATACTTGTTTGTTCTTGTCATGGAAATGCTTTCCCTGAAACTGAACTGGGGATCAAAGCAAACCAGTTTTTCTTTCCACTGGCGTACCAAAGCTACTAACATTACCCATCTTCTTTTTGCTGATGACATTCTTATCTTTTTCCATGCAAATCTTCAAACTATTTCTATTATTAACTCTTGCATCCATTCTTTCTCCTTATTTTCTGGCCTCATCCCAAACATACATAAGAGTCAATGTTTCCTAGCTTGTGGTGATTCTGAAACAGGGGATTCTATCCTTTCCTTCCTGGGTTTTGCCCCAAGTTCCTTTCCAGCCAGATTCCTTGGAGTTCCTCTAATCTCTTCAAAGCTTTCTTACCAAGATTGTATCCCTTTAATTCATAGAATCACCCAAAAAGTGTCATCTTGGACTGCAACTGTTCTTGCCTACTCTGGTAGATTACAACTCATTGTGCTCTTTGCAATACAAGCATATTGGTGTAACCACTTCCTTCTGCCCAAAGCTGCCATCCGAGCCATTCAATCCATTCTTTGTAGATTCCTTTGGAAAGGTGCAACACTGGCTCATCATGGTGCGAAGGTTGCTTGGAAAAACTTAACATTACCTGTTGAGGAAGGTGGTCTGGGCATCAAAAACACTCTGGATTGGAATAAAGCCCTCCTTATCCTGCACCTAACTCATATCCTACAATCTGAGCTGAAATCCCTCTGGGCTAAATGGGTGAAATCCACTGTTCTACTTGGAAAATCAATTTGGCAAGTAAAAATCCCCAATGATTGTTCTTGGATATGGAAGCAATTGTTAAAGCTTCGCTCCACTGCAATTCTTCATCTGAGCTACACGGTTGGGTCTGGGAGTAACACTAACCTTTGGTTTGATCCATGGTTAAATGGCTCTGCTTTAAATCCCTCAGGTACACTGATCTCCAATTCTGGCCTTTCGGACACAGCAAAAGTCATTGACATTCTGCAGAATTCCTCTTGGAATCTTCCACAGTCAAACCATCATGAAGTTATTATGTTCAGGAGAGCTCTCAATTCTGTCCCAGTCCCTACTGCCTTAAGTGACTACATTCTTTGAAACTCTACCAATATATGCAACATCAAGGCTCGGCACATCTGGGACTGCATTAGACACCGACAGCAGGTAGTAGACTGGCACCCCATCCTGTGGAACAATCTTCATGTTCCAAGATACTCCTTCATACTTTGGCTTGGGTTTCTAGGAAAGCTTCAAACAAATGTCATCACAAGAGCCTACTCTGGAAGAATCTTCAACTGTTCCCTATGTAACAATCATCCGGAAACTTTCTCTCATCTCTTTTTCAACTGTGAATACTCAACCATCGTTATCAAAGCTGTTCTTCTTTTGGGTGACTAGACTTCAACACCTTTGGACTGGAATGGTATTACACACTTCATTTCATCATTTCAAGGAAGGAAGTTATCAAAACACATCCTTAGGTGTTGTTTGTTTACATCTGATTGCCTCTTAATGGACTGCCTCTTAAGAGGCATGATGCTGTTTGTTTTGTTTTTTGTTACCTCTGAATGCCTCTTAATCGGTAAGACAGAAAATGAAATCTTAATAATTAAGAGGTACCTCTTAATGAATTTTTTTTGATAATTTTTTTTTATATAAATATATTCAACAATATTATGCACTCATTTTTATTAAATTGAATATTTAAAATTATTAAATAAAATTTTACCCTTTAAAATGGTAAAATAGTGTCATTAAGAGACAACTTACGTTTTTGTTATCAAACAATTTTTTAGATTCAGACCTCATAACTATTCAGATGATCTAATTTATTAAGACATCATAATCATTTAGATCTTAATTTTTAGATTTATCAAACACAACCTTAGTCTCTCTTTGGCTGTCGCCTTCTACAAAATTTGGGAAGCCAGAAACAAAAAGCTTCACAGTGGAACTCTCATCCCTCCCAGCTGCCTTGCTAATGATGTTATTAATATTATTAAATCTAGGTTATCTACTTATTCAAAATTCCACAAAGCCACAATTGTTTGTCAATATTATTGTAAATGGCTTAGATTACCGTGGTTATGGTTTTCTTCCTCTTTGTTCATGTGAGTAGACTTACTTATAGCTACATCTTCCTGTCTCTTGATGATCTAACTATAGTCTGAGGTATGCCCCTGTGCCATTGTAATTTTGGGTTTATATGAATACAATCACACAAACTTAGCAAAAAAGAATGGAAAAAAAGGTGCAAACCCTAATTTTAACCTAGATCTTTGACGCTATGCTAAATCTATAGTTTTGTTGTTTAATTATGTGTAATAACATGTTAGTAAGTATTGTAACGATCGAGAAATTTTGTAATTAATTTAAATATTTATTGAATTAAATAAATATTTTAAATAATTTATTTATTGAGAAAAATAAATAATTGGTGAAATTGTGGTGCAATAATTTAGTAAAGTGTGTACATTAACTAAATTGATTAGTGGTAATTTTATTATTTGAAAATTTGATTTAATAAAATTGTAACAGTCCAGAATTTTAAATTGTAATTCCAAATATTTATTTTATTATATAAATATTTAATTGGTGCGTTTATTGTTGAATAAATATTTGTTTAATTTGATTATTTATTTGTTAAATAAACAATTTATGAGTTAAGGAAAATAATTATTATAAGATAATATTTTAATTTAATTTAATAATTAAATTAGACAGTTGATAGGGATTAAATGAATTACTATAATGTTTTAATTTGATAATAAAAGTGTGACAATAAACTATTATATAAATAATTTAGTAAAATAAATTAAAGTAGTTTAAATGGATTTAACCAAACAAGGCTTAAAGACATTAAGTCATTATTTTTTTTAAAGTATTTTTGCCCAAACATAGCCTTATTGTTGGGTAAAATCTAATTACGCACAACACGCAAGTATATGTGGTCAACAAGTAATAAAGTGAAAGTAGAGTATCATTCTCACGAGGAATTATTTAATAAAAATCACCAAGTACTAACCCGCAACCAACTCAATCTTATTTAAACGAATGAATTTCAATTTATAATTAAACTTATTCTAATTATCACTAGTTAAATTAAGATTACGGAGATTTAAGATCACAACTTCACTTATTACTTCATTTAACACACTTCTCATCAATTATTATCTATCCTGAGTTGTTAATCAAGAACACTAAAGCAGATAAAACCACCTCTCGATGCATAATATCCATACTCACTTAAATCCACAGATGATAGAATTAAGAAAGACACCCTAATTAATTAATCCACTATATCTCTATGTGAATTACAATTAAAAAGGATTTAAAGCACAAGTTCTCTATAAGATTACATATGACGTAAAGGCATATCTCTATCCTAAACACGAATCATAATTCCATCTATGCAGAAATCACAAACACATGCTATCATGATCAGATCTAAATCTAAACTTCATTTCTCGAGTTCATATAGATTATCACGGTAATTGATGGCCAATCAATTAAACAATTAAGTCCAAATCACAATAGACAATCCTCATAATAGAACATAATAATTGATAAAGAAGCATATTAAAATAAACTACACAATAAGATCCATTATAATCTCAAACAAAGAATTAGTTCATTGAATTAAAACCAAGAATCCACACTTGAATACACATTAAAAGATAAAAATAAGATTAGAGTAATGAATAAATCTGTTGTCAGCAAATCTCCATCTTCCTCAAACTTCTGCTCTTGATCTTCAATGGTCTCCAAGTTGCTTCAATCTCCAACTCTAATAAGAACTAGGGTTTTACTCCTAATATACTCTAATCTAAACTAATGAAATCCTTCAAAAACTAGCCTATATATCCCTTCTTTTATGCCTCTCATCATGTATTTATAGTTCTAATGGATAACCTAGCAAGTTAGGCAACTAAGAATCCTATTCTAGCTCAATTTGGACAACATAACAAACAATTCAGCTGTTTTCTCACCGATCGGCGCGTCCCACGCTGTTCCTAGGTCATTTTGGGCGTGCCCCGCGCTACAGTGTCAGAAATTCTGGTGGCCTAGTGCGCCCCGCGCTACTCTGTTTTCTGATGCGACGTCATTTGGTAAAACAGATATAACGTTTGATCCGCTAGGAGTTACGGGGCCTGCCACCTATCAAATCGAAGATATCGTCGAGATCTACAACTTTCATTCTTTAACAATTGACAGATTCGGGCTAGACCAAGGCGAAAATTGGGCTTGAAGTAGATGCTATGTAATTGGAAAGCATAACAACTCTTAACTTTGATCTTTGTTGATAAAAAGGTCATAACTCTCGTATCCGAACTCCGATTGAGACGATTCAAGATGTTTCGAAAAGCTAAGAAGAAGCTCTACAATATAATCAAAGTTCCAAGCCCAGAAAATGCATCCAACTTGGTGTTAAAAGCCCTGCAATCTTCTCTTCTTGCACTTGCTTGCGTATTTTAGTCCAAAAGATGTCTAAATTGTTTTTCCTTGCTTCTTCATGCCAATGTCGTGTCATAGCCTACAAAATAACATAAAATGTATGAAATGAACACACAATGCATGCAAAGTAACTATGAAACATAGGTTTAAGCAACTAATTCAAGTAATAGATACAAGATAAGTAAGTATAAAACCTACTTATCAATGGCTTTTAAATTTTGAATTTGAATTATAATAAATAAAATAAATTAAAATAATATATATAATATTTTATAACTGATATGTAATTATTATAATAATAATTATATGGCAGTTACATACGTTTTAGGAGCGTCCGTCTTATTTACGTGAATAGCTTTTGGCTTAAGCCTAGGGAGAGAAAAGAAAAGAAAGAATACAGAGAAAAGAAAATAGAGAGAGTTTGCAGAGAGAAGTTTGTGAGAAATTGAGAGAGTGTTCTGTGATTCCAAGCAGTTGTCTGTGGTTAGCAAGGATTATCCAAACAATTGAAGGTATATTTTCAAAGCCTTAATATTATATATATGAATATTTTATATTCACGAGTCTTATGATTTCTGTGAATTCATGTTGGGTGAATTGTTATTATAAACTGAATTGTTGTATTTATATGTATTTGTGTTGTTAGAACTAGCATCTGTATTTGTATTTATATGTATTTGTGTTGTTACTTTCTTTACGTTCCAAAATAAGAAAAAACTGATTACAGTGCATATGTGTATGAATATGGCTTGTTGGAGTTCAAAATTGATACTTGGTTTGTAAACTAATCTGTAAATTGAGTCTTGAATGTGTTAATTCGGTAAGAAAACGAAGAGAACGTAGTTTAAATGAGTTTTGGTGTAGAATTGTGATCACAGTGCTATCAATGATGTCAAAAATGGAGTTTTGGCCAAAATATGGAAATTAAAATACTTAATTTGATTGTAGTTGTTGTTAATTGTTCTAGATCAATATATATATATATATATATATATATATATATATATATATATATATATATATATATATATATATATATATGATGGGTAATGATTATGTGAATTAGACGTGTTAAATTGATTACTAGAAATTTAGATATAGGCCAAATTGGCTTTGCCTGCGTTCGTCACCTGGAACTGTAATTCGGCGCCGCAGCGCCAACCTTCGTGCTGCAGCGCCAAGTCTCGCTTCGCAGCGCCAAGCCTGTGCCTCGAGCCGTAGCGTCGTTCCCAGTGTAAATTGGGGCGCCGCTAACCACAGCACCTGACGCAGCGGTATGTTTCGACCTGGGGTGAACCGTAAACCCGGGCATCCTAGTATCGATCCCCGCCTGCAACAAGTGTAAGGGCCAATTAAAAACTGGTCCATGTGGCCACGGATGGCACATTTCAGGGTGGGGCCATGTCTACCGAGCCCGTGCGCAAAGCCTGGTCCGGGGTGGGGAGACTTAGTCCGACTGTGGTTGGGAAACTCCACATTAACAAAAAAAAAAAAACTAGGGCGCCGCAGCGTCGTTTAGCAGAATGGCCAGAAAATTTGTTTTTATTACACAAAGTCTATAATTGTTGATAAGGTGCAATATTATGACTGTTAAAATGTGATTTTTGTTAATTGTGGTATTATAGTACTAAGAATGAGAATTTTATTAGCAATTACATTACTAGTATAACTTGACTATGTGGTTAAAAAACCAAGCCATACATAAAATAGATACTTAATTATTGTGACGCCCCCAAATCCAGGTATCTTCCAACCCGACATGTGGTGCTCCACGGTACTACAATTCACACAAACATTGAATTGAAATGCCTCCAAAGAACGAATATGTCTTATATATATATTGAAAATCAATATCAACACTCCCCAAGTTCTTTATAATCGTTATATTTGTTCTTGTCATAATATCAAATATTAACATCATTCACCTATACTATTACATAGGTAATCTACAAGTTCGCTTTAGCCTTCCCTTTATCTTTGCCGGATCCTTCGGTTCGTTCGGTCTTAGCTGCATTCTTATGGTTCAAGCAAGAGTGAGCATAACTAGCTCAGCAAGTACAACAATTCCATTTAACAATATGCTTGAATAATATAATTCATATTTCTTCAATAACTGAACAATAGTTATGAAGTACTATCGATAATTTAAAATAGCACTTCTCTTTTCCTTCAAAACGTTTTACAATAACAATATTCAGTAAAACATCAATTCCGGTCCAAGACCATGAGCATTTCATACTTTCTTTGAAAAAGGACAACTCGGCACTAAGTTCGTAAGTCCGACATTACTTATGAGCACGTCTAGGTGATCAACCTATAGTACTCTATGTTGATCAACACTACATTCTTTAAACGTATGTACGCTTAAGTTGTGGCAACCTCACGTGCCTGTCGTTTGACGACAAAACATTTGTTTAGCATACTCAGTCTTCATTTGAAAACCACACCAAAAAAGTTTGGCAAAACTTGACAATACTTCACCAGATTATAAGAAATCCAAAACATCTTAAGTCTAGCCGAAAGAATTGGCTTTGACTTCATCATACATCAATTCATGCATAAGAATACATGAATTACAAAGCTTAGGGGACATATTTACACCTCTAATTACTAAGCAGACTAGTGTTCATGATCTCATTTGTAATAGTAGAATCTCTTTTGTTTGCCTTGTTGAAACTAGGTTCAAGTCACCTAAAGCCAATTCTATTTCTAAAGCTATCTGTAGGAATTGGCAGTGGCATTTTAACTATAAGCATCATGCTAACGGGAGAATTTGGGTTGGTTGGAACCCAAATATCTGGAATGTAACTGTTTTAAAAAAGTCAGCCCAGTTTATTCATTGTCTTGTCTCTTCTATTAATCCTAGCTTTAATGGATTTATTACTATTATTTATGGGCTCAATACCCCAGGTGAAAGGAAATCTCTTTGGAATGATTTCAGGGATATAGCAGATTTTGTTGATAAACCATGGTCTCTACTTGGGGACTTCAATGTTGTCCAATCTTTATCTGAAATTGATGGGGGGGACTTGCTCCTGGGACCATGGAATGCAGGAATTTAAGGACTGGCTCTCTGATCTTCATTTGGTGGACCTCCGTGCTACGGGTCCCCTCCTCACTTGGTGGGATTCTCAGATTTCAAACCCAACTTACAAAAAGCTTGATCGAGCTTTGGTAAATAATCTGTGGCTAAACTCATACCCCAATTCTCAGGCTCATTTCTGCTCGCTCGAGTTCTCTGATCATTGCCCTGTGCTTGTAAACTCTGGCATCTCCTTTCCTTTATTCCCAAGCCTTTTCAGTTCTTTAATTTCATGTTGGGGCTTGACAATTTTCATGATGTGGTAAAACACGCTTGGCTCACCCCCTGCTCTGGGGATCTTCTGCAGATTCTGGCATGGAAACTTATTGCTGTCAAGCATGCTCTTAAGGATTTAAATTCCTCAAATGGAAATCTGATCTCAAATGTCAAGAGTGCGAGTCGTCTACACTCTACACAGCATGCAGTCTCCCGAAATCCAGGTGATCCCTCCCTTCTTGCTCTCAGAAAACTCATTCTGCAAATCTTTGGGCTGCTCTTATTTGTGAGGAAAAATTGCTTAAACAGAAGTCGCGAATTCAATGGTTGAAGGATGGTGATAAGAATACTAGTTTCTTCCATAACCAAGTAAAGCACAGGTGGAACATAAATAAGATCATGGCAATTGAGAATGCTGAGCGTGTTATCTGTTCTGGGCATCTGGCTGTTCAAAAGGTTGTAGTGGACCATTTCAGAGATCTCCTTGGTACTCAGTCGGAAGCTGATTGCAATGGAACGTTTACTACTGAGGCCTCTATACAACCCAATATAGTCTGCTCTCATCAGGCTCTACTTCTTGAAAGGGATATTTCGGATGAAGAAATTCTGTCCACCTTAAAGCATATGAAGCAAAACAAGAGTCCAGGCCCCGATGGGTTCAATGTAAATTTCTTTCTTCATACTTGGGATATTATGGGAAATGTTTTCACAGCTGTCATCCAGTCCTTCTTTAGACAGGGGTGTCTACTTAGGGGAACAAATTCTACTGCCATTGCGCTTGTGATCAAAAACCCCTCTTCCATGAATGATTTTCGGCCTATTTCCTGCTGCAATACAACCTATAAGTGTATCTCGAAAATTATTGCTTCCAGGCTTAAGGATATTCTCCCTTCCATTATCTCTCCTTATCAAGCTGCTTTTGTCCCGGGTAGGAGAATTGGGGATAACATCCTTCTTGCTCAAGAATTATTCAGGAACTATCATAGACCCTCGGGCCCTGCCAAGTGTGCTTTAAAAATTGATCTTCAGAAGGCTTTTGACTCTATCTCTTGGGATTTTCTGTGGGCTGCCCTAAAGTTTTTTCAGTTCCCTCCTAAATTTGTTTATTGGATAAAGGCCTGCATTTCCACTCCCTCTTACTCGGTCAAGGTAAATGGGGCCCTTTGCGGATTCTTTAAAGGGGCAAAGGGTCTTCGTCAGGGTGACCCCCTCTCCCCCTACCTATTTGTAATTGTTATGGAAGTTCTATCTCTTATGCTCTCTCAAACTTCAAAGCTGCCATCTTTCAAATTCCATTGGAGAACTGGGCCATTATCTATTACTCACCTTTGTTTTGCGGAAGATATTCTTATATCAAATCATGGTGATTTGGGAACGGTGATGAATATAAAGCTTAGTCTGGATCGATTCTCTGTTGGGTCGGGTCTAAACATAAATGCCTCGAAGAGTATGTGTTTCCTATCTCATGTTCCTCCTTCCAATGATGCCCTCATCTTACATTGTTTGGGATTTCAACGGGGAGTGTTCCCTGCAAAATTTTTGGGTGTCCCTCTTATCACCTCAAAGTTAAGCCTTGCTGATTGCCAGCCTCTTCTTGAAAAGATTACCTCCAAAATAAGCTTTTAGACAAACAAATTTCTTTCCTATACTGGTCGTATGCAACTTATAAAGTCGGTTATCTTTGCAGCTAAAGCTTATTGGTCGGCACATTTCATCCTTCCGGCATCCTCTATAAAAGAGCTTCAGACATCTCTATCAAGATTTTTATGGAAAGGGGACCTTCCATGGATAAGCACGGCTCAAAAGTTGCCTGGGCAAAAATTTCCTTACCTTTTGCTGAGGGGGGACTTGCTATAAAGAGCCTGACTGATTGGAATAAATCGCTTATTATGATGCACCTTTGGAAAGATGTAGATCCTTACTCTTCCTCTATTTGGGCAAGGTGGGTGCATGCTATTCATCTTAAAAATAAGTTCTTCTGGACTATCCCCACACCTAATGATAGATGTTGGATCTGGAGGAAAGTGCTTCAGTGTAGGGATCTTGTGCGTAGATACATCTCTTTTGACATTGGTAATGGTGCTAGGACAAGCCACTGGTTTGATCCTTGGCTTGGGCATTTCCCTTTGGCTACCTTCGTTCACTCGTCTTTAATTGTCAACTCTGGGCTTGGTCCAAATGCTTGTGTGGATAGCATCATTCAAAATTCGGGATGTGTTCTCCTTGTCTCAAATCATCAGGATGTTATTACCTTCCGTGGCTCATTTGACCTCTCTAGATCTTGAAATTCTGCAACGAATGATGGCATTCTCTGGGATGGCATTAGCGCAAAGGATGTGAAGGTCACCACTATTTGGAACTCTATTCGGCAGGTGGGGTTGACTATGGGCTGGCATAAATTAGTTTGGCTTTGGTCCTTCCCCGTCACTCTTTCATCCTCTGGCTTGCTTTCCAAACGGGCCTTAGAACGTCAAACCGACTATTAAAATTTGGGCTTGATATAAACCCTATCTGTGTGCTTTGTTTAAATGAAAATGAAACTTTTAATCACCTATTTTTCGAATGTCCTTTCTCATTTCAGATCCTTGTTGATGTCCTTCGCCTTTGTGGTTGGCGTGGATTAAGTAGAAATTGGTCTACTATTACTGTCATTCATTATTCCTGCAAAGATTTTCATCATAATCTGTTGTCTTTTGCATTTGCTACTGTGGTCTATCGGATATGGCATGAACGTAATGCTCGGCTTTTCTCAAAAAGTCTCACCCCTGCTAGGACTATTATTCGTGATATCGTTCATTTACTAAAGTGTGGTCTTCACACCAATGCTAGATTTTAGAAATTAAAGTCCAGATCATGTTTTCACCATCTTATTCTATAAGTTATTGCTGGTTTGTCTCGGTTGGGAGTAGAATCGCCATGTGGGGTTTAGGCACTGTGGGGATCTGGAGGGTTGGGGCTTCTGTTGCACCTTTTGGCCCATTGGGTGACTGGCTGATGCAGTGATGCAGGTCCCACACTACTCTGTTGCACTGCTGAGTTCGAAGCTACACTGTAATGGGAAAATGTTTGGGGACTGTTGCTGGATCTGTGTGCTTTCTATGTTTGTTTTCAGGTTGACAGTGATGCTGCTGCTGCTATGGTGGGGCTTGTTTCCTGGGATTCCATCTGTTTGGGGTGCCTTTACTGGGCTAGCAGGTTTTAGGTCTTTGATGCTTGATTCTGCTTCAGGTCCGGATGTTTGGGTCTGTTGGTCTGGGTCTTGTCTGCTGGGTTTTTAGTTTGTGCAGTCAGCTGGAGACTGTTCCTAGTCTTTGGTTCTGCTGTGTGGGATGCTTCGGTTTCTGCTGGTTGCTTCAGTTCACTACTGTGGTCTCTTGTGCAGCTGCTGTTCAAATTCAGTGGTCTACAGTTCTTGGTCATTGCTATGGTCTGGGTGTTGTGTGCATGACATGTCTAGGCAGTTGGCTGCTACGTAGTTGGATTCTATTACAGATCTTGTTGATTGCCTGTCTTACAAAGGTTTGGGGTGTTTCTGTTACAGGAGTGGTCTAGAGCTGCTAGGCTTTGCGGGTCCTGTCTCAGCATGGGATTTTGCGTTTTGGGGTGATCTTTAATGCTGAAATCTCTGCAGGAGTGGCTGCTTTGCTGGGGTTGGGGCTGCTTGCTTCTAATCTTCTCTCGGTGTTGGTTTTCTACTTATCCCTCTGCTTTTGCTACGATCCTATGTGTCACAGCTGCAGCTGATTCGAGCTGTCTCAGCTGTCAGCGTACACTGCTGAGGACCTCATGGCATTGCTACAGTTGTCTGTCTATTGGGTCAGGTTTTCACTGCTGAGGATGACTAAGGGGGGCCTCGCTGCGGGGTTGCTGTTGGATTCTGGCTGCACAGTCTACTCGGCTGGTCTGTTGGATGTTGGATGTCGTTCTGGGTTGGGGCCGGATTTTTGAGTTTGCTAATTTTAGGGGCTGCTGTTCTTTGTAGGGGGAGGTGGAATGCCTACCTTCTGTTCTGGGGCTGTTTCTGCTAGACTTCTATGTCTTTCTGCTTTGGAAATCTCCTTATCCTAGATTTGTTGTTGGGCTTGTAATCTTTAAAATCATGACATCACCTGTCCTATGATGTCTATACTATATCCTGATTGGGGTTCTCCCATAAGGTTGTAATCCTTTCTTTTCTTTAATACAGTCTAAATTTAGCAAAAAAAAAATAAAAAATAAAAAAAAATTACAAAGCTTGTCCAGATTGAACTGAGAATGCCTTTAGCATCTGCTACTATTATTACACGTTCACTTTAAGTCTTTAAGGTCTCTACAGTAGATGATCACATAACATAACATGTTAGGTCGTGAATAAACATACATGGTTCCTATTGAATCTTACCCTTCTTCTCAATCTAATCATGTATTAGATTTGTTACTATTGATTCCGGCTTGCCGTTATAGTTTACATTTTCATTACGTTCATGTTCGATTTCTTATCTTCAACCCTTAGTTATCATACTTAAGTTTTAACAATGTCTTAAACAATGTTACTTCAAGTCTTAGTTCATTACTAATTAGTTTACTTTCTTTCTATCTTCATAATCCTTCTCTTTTATGCAAACCCTAAGGCTGGCACTGCGGCGCCAGCTTTCCTTCCTTAAGTCGCGATGCGGCGCGAGTTAGTACTGGCCAGAGTCCGGCCTTAGCGTTGCGGCGCCACAGATTGTTCATTTGGCCGCGCCGCGGCGCGGCGTGACTCTGCAGTAGGTCTGGGCATGGCACCAGCGCAGCAGCGCCACCTTTTGGCCTTGGGCTGGCGCCGCGGCGCCAGCTCTGTGCACCAGATTCTTGACAGTTTTGTTTTACACAATGAACTTCCCAGACTCCAAATTTGATCATTTTAAGTCTGAATTGGCTCATTCAAAAGCCATTAGCTCACCAATCACATACTCTACGTCTTCATACAAGAATTTTACATTTTCGACTTCGTTAACTCAAAATTCACCTTTGAGTTTATTTTTAACGAAAACGATAAACGTTCGTGAGCGTTCAACGCTCGTTTCTTCGTTCTAAGTCGGAATTCGGTCATTTTTGAGTCCGCAACTCTCTATAATGCCAAATAAGACTTAACTCCATCGAAACCCAACGTTTTCGAGCTTAATGTCAAAATTCAACTTCTATTCTGAGAATTTCACGAATTCGACGATTATCGTCTAATCATGTGAATTCCGGCATAACTTCGTTACTTATGATTTGTTCATCGTTTCAAATGGATTCTATCCATTATATTGACATCTTAACCTACTCATTACATTAACTTATTTTCATGATAAGTTATTACTTGTTCTTCATGAGCTTATAACTTATCAAAGTATAAACTACATATAATTTCATTTCTCATGACTTATGATAGTTTATGTCTTCTAACCATCATTCTTACATCCTTTTATCATACTAACTTCATTCATGTAAACATGTTATAAGCCTTACAAGTTCTTCCTTAGTTCATAGCTTAGTTCTAGCTTATTCTTGCTTATTCTCTCTAACAATTAAGTTAAAAGTGTTGGATGAAAGTTTACCAACAAATGAAAACCAACCTCTCTTATTTATAGGAAAACCAAGCTTAGGGTATTTTAGTCCATAGCCAAATCCCACCTCCTTAGTAACCTCCATACTATTCATTACCTAGCTATTAAGTAAACTTGCTTATTACACAATTTACTTGGCCATCACATTAATATCTTGGTCACCAAGATTAACCATATGACCATGAGTTGCCCCATGGGTCATCCTAATCAATTGGATCAAAAATTTGGTTTTAAGTTTAATTAACTTATCCTACACTTGGGCTTATATTAACAAACCTTATTGAACTTTAACATTACTTACTCTTGGGCCTGCTCATTAACTTTTATTGGACTTTACCTTAACAACCGCTTGGGCTTTAACATTAGTTTATATTGGGCTTACACACAATCCCACTTAGACTTTTCATTTCTTACACCATCTCACAAGTCCAATTACATATGCCTTAAAGCCTTAGAACGTATTGCATGCGTATTAATCTTATATTCTAACTCGTATACTTATTCAACATATACGACATACCATCATTCATACATACTAGTATAATACTTCGTATCATACTCGTATTCATTACCTCGTACAATACCTACGTATTATATGATCATCGCTTTAATTAGTTAACGCTTTACTTTTCCTAACTTTCTTGAATTAAGTCCGCATACGAAAATTACGTTTTCCATACTTGAATTATTATTACATAATTCATCTCACCTCAATATTCTATCGTTACGCATTTCTCGGAAATTCAAAAATAATTCTCGAGCAAAAATACGTGAATAGTGTTTTTCGAAAAATTTCTCAGAAAGCTTTTATTTTCGTCTTAGAAATTCAAACACTTGCTTAAAATACTACGACATTCCGATAGGATTAGGTTATAAAACAACCTCCATCTTATAAACACATAATAATAACATATAATATAATTTTATTCATTATTAAATCAAATAAAATTATTTTACAATTTGATCGATTTTTTGGGGCATTACAATTGTATACAGAGTATATGTAGTAACTAATTATGTCATAATGACATGTGTATTCATTGTGAATCGAATTATTATGGTTTAGCTTACACGCAAGGCAAGTTTCTAAACCTTACCTCTTGATATTGAGCAAGTTTTTTTGATCTTTAACTTGTTTCTTAGTATGCAAGTTTCTTAACTCTAATTTTATATTGTGCAAGTTTTCTTTACTCTACTTTGTTTACTGTTGAGCAAGTATTCCTAATCCTATTTATACAATTCGTGCAAAGCTATTTAACCTAACTCTTACTTTGAGAAGGTTTCCTACTTTAACTTGTTACTTAGCATGCAAGCTTCTAAATTCTGATACACTTATGTTGAACAAGTTTTATCATTCAAATTGTTATTTATTATGCATGATCAATACTCAATTCTAAACAAAATTCTAACCTTAGCTTAATATTGTTCAAGCAAGGTATGTTACGTTATTCAATGCTTATGCTTTTAGTTTATTTCTAAAGCATGACCTTAATAATGTTGATTCGTTTATGACTTATTCCATAGCATATTGTTATTACATTCTTATTTAACTAATTCTTAGTTGATGTTCGTTAAACTCTAAATTACCTTGAAACTTATCCAAACCAAACTTACTTTGGTGTGGACTTGTATTCTAAATACTGAGATTGTGACGCCCCCAAATCCAGGTTCCTTCAAATCTCGGATACGGTCCGCCACGATACTACTATCGTCAAACTATTTATATTTTTTCATTCATAACTTAATGAATATAACTTTACTTATTACAATTTAGAATATAAATTCATTCCATTTTCAGGATCTGCACAATGACCCCCAAACTTTTATAAGTTTCAAATCTTGGTCATTTACTATTCCTGTATTACATCACATTTGATGTTGTATAAATATGCGAAGTAATTTATACTTTTTCAATCTCCCTCGAAAAATAATCTTTTATTGATATCTTAACTTGAATCAATTATAAATCCCTGAATCAAATTATTCTATGATTCACTTTATTCTATTTCCGTATAAATCTTTACATCTCGATTTGAATTTCTTTATGTATCATATAGTACAACTTTATAAATTAACATGTATTACACATCGTAAGTATATATCAAGTGCACTCCTAGAACCTAAACATGGTTCAAGTAATAATCTAAATTGTATCCTTCGTTGCGAAACTATCTACTTTATCAACCAAGAAGCACGTAATCTTTACCGAGAATCCTTAACCTGCAAAAGTGGTTATTTGTAAGAGTGAGCTCGACAGCTCAGCAATTCTAACAGTTTTCATGCATCACATAACATATAACATTATACACAGTTCATGCCTTTATAATCAATTTATTTTTACTAAGCATGTTACTTCTCACATAACAAGCATATCATCAGAGATCAACTTTCAATCTCATACATATCTCATATACAGTTCATATATAAGTTCACATCATCATAGCATAATATAATTCAACTAACAATTATCGAATTCATATATCAAATAGGAACTGAAAGACTTGCCTGATGCGTAGTTTAACAACTACGACTTAACTGCTTTTCGTGTAATCCTATACAGTTATATTAATCATAGAGATCACACTCACCAATTATACACTTCTATACATTCTCAATATAATAATAAGTATTACATTGTTTTCTATCTTGGTTCTTAGAACCTTGTTTCACTTTCCTATTATACACTTAGTGTCGTTAGGTACGTCTATACCTTAACCACACTTAATATCAATATTAACACACTTAACTATCTAAGTGTTCGACATATATTTAAAACTCATAAATATGTAATCTATATTGCTCTTACGTTTCTCAAACCTTATCGAAACCCTTACATTCAACTTTCTAAGTTTCACTTTTTCAAAATCCTTGTCATACTTAAACTAGTCATGCAAGACTATTATGTTCCTCATGTATACACGTTTATAAGGGCATTAACTAAAGTTTTAAAATCTAGCATGCTCATTCAAATCCAATTCAAAGTTACATGGTTTTAATGCCGGACTTTCATATACCTTAAGTAATTCAGGTCCATGCTACTAAGTAGTCATGTTATCACATAACAAGCTTAAACAATACTAAGTAGGCATGCTCGTGCTTATAATATACATGTATACTTAATCACATAGTCTATGCTTTAGAAATTCTTTTCCTTTAATATGCGTGCGTAGGTGAAATCCAGGTTTCATCACATGATGCTTATGTCAACATGTCTATAAACATAATGAATCTTAATATACATGCTCGCATGATCATAATGTAACTCACACAGTGTTTGATGCTATCATCTTACACATTATAAATTTTTCATAAAAAAATCGTACTAAGTCAACAAGGTAACTTAGTACATGTCAGGTGCCTCGTAACCACGACTCTCATGTATTAGAGCACCTATACAAGTCACTTATACGTGCTCAAATGATCGGAATGTGCACATCCTATATATACGTTCAAAAACTCTAAGTTTATTTTTTGAAATCAATGTAGTCTTTAATCATGTATGCACTCAACACTTTAAGCATGCCTTCCATGTCAATATAGGCCACATGACTACGTTCACAAAATCAGAATATATACATGCTATGTAGGCATCAAGGTTCAAATCCAAGAGCATAAATTTTATTTTAAAATCATACGTTTTCCTTCCATAGTATGGACTAACATGGCCTTGAAAGTTCATGAACACATACTATAAGTTAATACCAACTCTTATGCATGTCTAAGTCATACAAATGCGCTTACAAGGTCAGAACACATGTTACACATGTATCAAAGTTCATATTAAAAACTATAAGTTTCATTTTAAAATTATAAGTTCTTCATCAATAATGTATACTATCATGCTTATGTCATGTCATGATACTCATATATACATGTTAACAAGTGTTCATGCTTGTTCTAATGATATACCACATGCTAGCATATAACAGTACCTAACAGAAACCAGAAACTGATTTTGTAGAGGGGCACGGTCACGCCCCATTTGGACTAGGGAGACGCGCGACCGCACGGCTCCCTTTCTAGACCAGAGAGCTTGACTGCTTCGGCAGTTTTAACAACCCATCTCAGAATTTTCACAGCAATTCGAATCTAAACATGATTCATAATGGTTCTAACATGTTTATAATGGATATATATATCGATTAACAACTATTCTCCAAACCAATCAACATCTAATTAGCAAGAATCAAAAAAAATTGCCATTGATGAACATGAGTGGGAAAATATAGAAATTATACCTCTGTGAAATAATTGATGCTATACCACTCTCCTTCAATATCAGTACACTCACTCTCAATTCACTTACTTATACAAACTCAACTTAGAATCTCAGCAAGTGCAATGAGGGAGAAGGGAATGTTCTATATATAGAAAACCCAAAACACATTCCATAGCTTTGCTCCCTAATTCAAACCAACGGGAATGAGAATTGTATTATGGTTAAGGAAGAGTTGGTGAGTGGTTGGTGAATCCCATCATGTTGCCCACTCCCTTTGAAATTATTTGCTACACTTTGATAAAAAAATGTGGGAAGAGTAGGCTAGTCTCTAGAGTTCACGTGAATGAGAAAAGGAAGAGCAATTGGACACTTAATATGGGATAAACAAACCTCAGCAACTTGTAAGTATAAATCATTTATGTCCAACTCTTAGTCATATAATAAGTACACTAAGTTATATAATATATGTATACCATTCCTCTCATATAACTTAGGTTATAATTAAATTAAAAATGAAATTTCTAATTACAATGTATCATATATCATCCATATATATCTCATCCTACCGGATATAATTCTATCGGGTATTATCACATTACATTGTCTCCTTTATTATTAAATTTTATTAATCAATAAATGTTTACAATATACTTGTGATGTACTATTTTGATGTTCACACACTTACGTTGCCACATATACATTTCATGATGTATTCATATCATATAGTTTTAATATGTCCAATCACAACGTTTCATGTGATATAGATTAATAAATCTTAATATATGGTTTCTATATAATATATAGTCACACCACACTTTACACTTCGTATAATATATAGTTAACTACCATACATTATACTTTTAATATCACATACTTGCACATAGAAATTAATAAATTACTTATCTTATCAATTAATTAATAGTATTAATTAATCCATTCCTCATAAATCAATTATTAATCTCTATAACAATTTATTAGCGTTTATATGGTTAATTATCACAATAAATATAAATCTTATAATATTTATAATCAATATACTTATTATCATGCTATCACTCGCAATAATAATAATTCAATATACCATCAAATAATTACTAGATACTAGTATATTGTCCATAACAATAATTAATATTATAAAACAATATAATCTCATTCCTCATCAATACAATTTTCGATTATATTCATAATCAATTTTCTTATTATTGTGTACTATTACTAGCCTTAGCAACATACTATAATAATTAATTAATATTCTACGATAATAATTAACAACAATTAACAATTATCAATTAACAACAATTAATCGTCGTACGATCTGCAGAGAAGGAACCGCGGTACTAGCCACCAAGGATGAGGATTTTTTCCAAAATTGTTTTCTCTAGTCTCTCTCTAAGAGAGCTAGGTTTTTTTTTTGATGTAATCCCTAAAATGACTGATATATATCATATATATAGCAGTTAGGAGGAATTAATCAAAACCTAATATAATTAAAATCCGATATATATATATATATATATATATATATATATATATATATATATATATATATATATATATTAATTAAGTCATACTTAATTAATATACATATATACAAATTATCCTTTTAATTTAAATTCGTGATTTAAAATACTATCAATCATATTGATATATTTAAATCCTTACAATTTAAATTAATTCCCTTTTAAATTACGTTCTATGTGTATGACCCTATAGGTTATTATTACATTAGCAATAATTTTAAAATCATATTATAAAATTATAAACAGTTAGCGGCATCTAGTAATGCATCACTGCTACCCCAAGTAATAATAAGATCGATGATTCGATGCAACCTTTTTGTGACCAATGTTTCAATGTAATTTAATCATTTTAACCTTAATATCCTAGATTAAACTCGAGTCATGGAATGCGTCATACTCTTCATAATTTAATTTGAGTTTTTCTTGATCAATGAGTAGACTATATGAAACAAATTACTATTTGAGCATGGACATGCATTTCATAGTCCTACTCAATTAGACCTGGCAAAAGAGGCCTAAGCTTGCGGGCCGGGCCGGCACGCCCGCCACGGGCCGGGCATTGGGCTTCAGTTTTTAGCCCATGAAAGTGCGGGCCTTTTTGGCCCGGCCCGTTTTTGGCCCGGCCCGTGAAGGCCCGACCCGTGGCCCGCAACTTTTTTTTTTAAATTAAAATGTTGCTACTTGTGGGTTATGAGGCTTGAACACAAGACTTGTAAGTAAATAAATAAGAGTTCAAACCAACTGAGCTACAACAACTATTTGTTTTTAATGCAATCTTCAATATATTTTAACTATAATTGAAAACTATAAATTAAGATATGTAGTTAATGTAGGTAATTAATTAATAATACTAATTTATAATACTATTAAAATTTTAATTAATTGAGATATATAGTTAATGTAGGTAATTAATTAATCGTGTTTGTAGCTTTATTCTTTGTTGTTCGTTTTATTATTACAACGGTAAGCATGATTGGTGCCTTAATATAGATATAGTCATGATCATCGGATCTAACGGTAATAATGGCTTGCTTGGATCAAATCAATTGCTTTTCACATGTTTTAGCTTTCTAATGGATTTAATAAAATCATTGTGCATCTCCAACGGTTATAATTTTATATATTATAAAAGGAGAAGTAGAAATAGCTTCATATTTCGCTTCGGGACTTGTAGCTTTATTCTTTGTTCTTCGTTTTATTATTTTTAATATTTATTATTATTACTATTTTTGGTGTAGCAAAGAGTTTACAAAAAAAAGGGAGAATCCTGCGGGCCGGCCCAACTCGGGCCACGGGCCTCACATTTTCAGCCCACCAAAACCCGGGCCATTTTGGCCCGGCCCGCCCGTTTGCCAGGTGTATACTCAATTAAGAGGCCTATGGATATCACCCCTAATACATAGGAGGGTTAAATTCCATCTAGATCACCCATATTCCTCACACGATTCATGATATACCCAATAATCACCTTTATAGTCCACCCTATTAAAGGTGACTTTTGATGATATCAAATCACATAAATTCCCGTGTAGTAATATAGTGATTTCAGGTCGGAGGATCATTACATCATTGTCACTATGAGAATCGCTAATGACACTTCGCATAATGCTCCACGTAGAATTCTTATGGTGGGTCTGTCCAGTACATCGTTCTCTAACACGTACCTATGCATTGACTTAATATCTCATATATTTATGACCAATGAGATTTGGTCATCAGTCAATCCACATACTAGTCTCAATGCATCATTGTTGTCCCATCAACAATGATACTCGACTAGGGACATTTAAAAACAATGATACTAATTGTAATTATATAATCTCATGTTTAAGTCATGTATACTTGAAACTATATAATTTGTATCCCTATTCTAAGGAATTTTATTATAAAATCATTCATTTATTCATTCAAATATAATATCAAAATGTTAAGCAATTATATCAAATAATTGGCCTCTAAGGCACAAACTCTAACAGTCCCTACGGTCTTATGACTGTTTAGGTTTAAGTTGAAAGAATACTTATAACTTTGGACACAGTTCGTGGTTTTATGACCCTCAGATATATATTTCAAATTCTGTTCCTGATTATCATTGATAGAAAATATTATTCAGTTCTATTATGCCTATTCATTTGGTAGTTGTTATGATATATTATTCATTGTCACTTCAGGTGAGTATTTGTTTGCTCACTCTTGCTTATATAAATATTACAACTAAAGTTGAGAAGGTTGATGAACCTACCACCAGTAAAGGGAAAGGAAAAATAAACAAGTATTGAAGACTTGTAAACCTGTTGACTTTTATATTGTCAGACTTTAATTTAAATATTGTGGTGTAGTTATTTAATTTTCCGCACTTGATATTTGTATTTAAAGGTTAGATGACCTGGGAGATTTTTATTGAACTTATTGATGTAATCCTTTAATGGGAAGGTTTATTGTTAAATTTTATTTTATTTGTGTAGTTAGAAATGAATGTTTTTATCAAGTGAACACCAAATCTTGTGGGAATGAAGTACCTGGATTTGGGGGTGTCACAGATATAATTAAATTAAATGAATTGTTTAATATTTAAGAAAATAATTAAATTAAATAAAGTGGTGTTCTGGTAATTAAATTAGACATATAATAATTTATTAAGCGTAAGTATAGTTATAATGAAAATTATAATTATTATAATTATAATTGTAAGTTATTTAAATTAACTAAATTAAAGTGTGACACATGGAACTATATAGTATAAATATTATTTAAATAAACTAAAATGGGGAGTTTGTGTATAGCCTAACAAGGTCTTGTGGCATTTGGCTTATTTTAACTGACGCAGACTGTTTGTTTTTATAACTGAAGTACGTGGGTTATGCCTATATTAGTTTATTCATTTGCGTATTATATCCTAAGCTAAGAGAGAACACAGAGCTTGAGAAGGAAACACAGAGAAAGTTGAGAGTGAGAGCTAGAGGGAATCCTCTGTAGTTTTGTCAAGAAGAAGGAAGAGGAATTTCTGGAAAGGATTGCTAGAACTTTGTTAACCTTGAAGGATTCAAGGAAATCTATTCATAAATTCTAGTTTTGATTTTCAATATGTATTCTCTATAATTGAGTTTTTGTTGGATTGTTGTTGGTGATATGAATATATAATCTCAGCCGAACAATGTTTCTCTCTCTAGAAACTTTGCTCTGGCCTCTCTCCTACTTTTCTGTCCTATCGCCTGCCCACCCACCCAGGTATTTCTCCGGCTCCCACCTATTTTTCCCATTTCTCTTTTCCCTCTCTCCCCCCTTCTTCTTTCTCTCTTCTCTGTCCCCCTTCTCGGTTCCTCCGTTCTGGTTTGTTTGATCCTCCATTCTTTCTATTCCTGGAGCCATGGTAGACCATCTTCATTTGTCTGCTGGGAACTCGGAGAGCAGCACATCGCGTGATTTATTTGATGAATATGGGGTCTCAAACCCAAACTCTCCCATACTTTCTATTGACATGGTGGAATCTGAGGCTATTCCCACAAATGTGTCTATGAGCTCTGGTGACTCTATAGCTTTTGACATCCCACTGGGTGAGTCTTTTGGTCCGGCATCCCCCACGGCCGCTCAAGAAATCTTTAAAGCAGCCCAATACTTTTCAGGAAACGACCGTGAAGCAGCCATTGCTAAACGAAAAAAGAATGCTAAGCTTATGTCTACCATTGGGACCTTTGCTGCTTTAGTCAATGCACGCAAGGTACTTGATGAATGTCATGTGTTTGGACAAGGCTTTTTAAAGAAGGGTTCCTCTGCATTCATTGCTGCTCCTATGGCTGGAGTCGGGCCTCTTATACAAACCTTATGTGTGGGTGAGACTTCAAAACCCCAGCTCTGCCTCGACCCTTGTGGTCAGTCCTTGCCCACTTCTCCTATTGTACGGTCTAGCCCGTTTTCAGACTCTTGTTTAGGCAAGCCCAACTCTGCTACTCCCTTGGAGGAGGGAGAGATCCCATGTCCTGATCAAGGTATTTCAAAAAAGTGGTGTGACATTGTTACTGCTAATACACCTAAGGCCTCCCTGGAATTATCTTTTTTCAACCCATCGTCCATCTCGGATGATGGCAGCATCCTAGTCAAACCCCCAGTTGAAGTTCTTCTTAGAGGCTAGTCCTCCAGTCTAGTTGGGTACTTCCTACACTCTAAGCTCCCTTTCAAGGTGGTGGAGCCTATAGACAACTGTCTCTGGGGTAACCTTGGGCTTCTCAAAGTTTTCCTTCATGATAAAGGATACTACATATTCAAGTTCAAATCGGTCGCAAATAGGGACAATGTTCTGGCTTCGGGCCCTTGGCATTTTGCTTCTATGATCCTTATTCTTCAACCTTGGAAGGTTGGAGTTGAAGTTTCAAAAACTGAGTGTTCTAAAATCCCCATCTAGGTAAAGTTAAGTCAGGTACCTTGTAACACCCCCTTTCCAAAATAGAAAGAGGGTTTACCCAAAACATAACAAAACTAATGAATTGAATAGCAAAGCTCATAGCCACAAAAGAATAGTCTCATAATAATTAAATCTCATAAGACAAACCATAATAAACGCCACAGTGGCTCCAACCACAATCTGAAATAATTATTACAACTCTAAATAGATCAATGCCTCATAACCTAACAAAATATATATAAACCATTGGATAGAAGGGAGCTCTCATCACACTTGCCCTTGAACCCCTTGATTACCTACCGGAAGAAAAACACAGCATGAGCCAAATGCCCAGTACGGATATAGAATAAAAGAAAGATGAAACGAAATAATTAACACAATTAAATGAACTGAACTGTACAAATAAACTAACACAACAAAATGATAGGCAGAATCAAATGGTTGGGGGTTATTTCATACCGAGCTCAAAACAAATAGTAATATACCTTGCCACACAGGCAAGTCAAAGAATGCCACACAGGCAATCAAAATAATGCCACACAGGCAATCACACATCGGACTGCGCAATCCAGATGCATGCAAAATCGGAAGGCGTGTTTGGCACAAACATCAACACTCCGCAGAACAGAACAGAACAGAACAAAAAATTAGGGTCGACCCATACGCCTCCCACAACAAAACACCAAATGGTCAACTCCCACCAGAGCACAAAACGGAGACGCCGTGGACTGATCACACCACCACGGAAGGTGTCATGCCTCGGTGCCAAGAGGACATACCTGTGGTACCCCCACAGGTGGTTATAGCTTAGGTATACCCTACGGTATTTTAACAAGGATACCATGTCACAACACATGCAACATAACATCAACAAAATGGTTTTCTAATATGTACATGTTGAACTGAAATGAATCATCAACTCAAAGTCTCCAAAAATATTAACATGTACTTTCTATGAGAATCAAAATAAATACAAAAGATGATACATTAGATCAAGAGTACAAATATGAGTTCCAACTATGAACACCAAAACGAACTATTAAATTAAATTGACAAGGAATAATCATGAGATGCAATACTAAATTTCGAAAAGAATAACGAAACAAACAAATTAAAAACAAAAGAGTCTCGCTGAAAAAGTATGAAATCAGTACCTGGATTAAGTAATGTAATATCCAAAGTTATTATCCCAATATAGTTCGTTAAATTCCTTCCGTCTGGGTTAATTAATAAATGAAAATAAATAAATAAATAAACAATTAACTTATAAACTTAATAATAATTATACTATTAAATTTAATGATCTTAATCTGTGATAATTACGTTATTATGACATAACATTTAACCAAATCCATTACCTAGTTATTATAATTATAAGAAAATTCACTGACTCCTTTTTCGCATGATACCAATATTAGAAACTCTGACTTAACAGGTCCCAGGTTCTTTCTTGTAGAAAACCTATTTAGGTTTGACCTGTGAGTTATGGGTAGACTTCTGGGTTAGGTTTTTTATTCTGTTTGATTTTCTGTTTAGCTATCATATCAGCTATATTCGAATCTATCTCTAATTTTGCTTCGTTATCAATTCGTGATCTCTTTCTTAGATGGCTCGAAGATCAGCTAGAGTTACTGGAAGGCGAGGTAACAACAGGGGAAGAGGTGAAGGTCGGTCCAATGAGCAACCTAATAATCAGATAAATGCTCAGTTGGCTACCTTGGTGAATCAGGAGGTGAATCAGGCGTTACCTCAGTTGGTGGCACAGGTTGTACAGGCAATGCAGCAGCCGCCACCAGAAATTCCTGAGCAAGTGAACCCGGGAAATAATGGTCCGCAGGCAAACGAAGAGGAAGGGATTGTAGATGGTATTGATCAGCAGGTGGTCCCAATGTATGTGTGGTTGGAAAGGTTTCAAAAACAGAAACCACAGTCATTCAGTTCAGCTCCAACTCCAATTGATGTAGAAAATTGGATTGCCCACTTAGAGAAGATTTTTTATGTGTTGGGGTGCTCGGATAATCAGAAAGTGTTACTTGCTGTTTACAAGCTGGAAGGGGATGCACAGAGATGGTGGAAAGCGATGAAAACAACAAAGGGTGATGGGTATGTTGAAACACTTTGCTGGGCAGAGTTTTGTGAGGTATTTTATCAGCAGTATTTTCCTGCTGCTGATAAACAGGCCTATGCCAGAGAGTATCTGTCGATTCGGCAGAAAGATGATGAGTCCATCACGGACTTCATGACGAGGTTTACTAGGTTGGCAGGCTTTGCGGGAACCTCAGCAGGGACTGCAGCAGAACAGGCAGAGAAGTTCAAGTGGAGGATCCATTACAAGTATCGGCAGCATCTTATTAACACCAAGTTTGCAGATGTGTCAGCAGTGGCCAATGCAGCCAAAAATATTGAGATGGAGCGACAGGACTTTCGGTCTTCTAAACCGGATGGGAGCCGAAAGAGGGACAGAGATGACCAGCAGGGTCAAACTTCAGTTCAACATGGGAGAAATCAGGGTGGTCAGTTGAATAGGAATCGTGGTGGCCAACAGGGACAGTGGCGTGGTCAGAATCAAAACAGGGGTTATCAGCAGATGCCTCAGCAAGAGCAGAATCGTCAGCTGCAGCTACCTTGGAATGGTCAGAATCGTCAGCAGTGGCAGAATCGTCAGCAGGGGCAAAATCAGGGTCGTTATCTAGGACCAGCTGGTGGGGGTAACCCAAATCTTATCCCGATAGCTCCTTGTGCTACTTGTGGGGCTATTCATCCGGGGAGGCAATGTTATAGACTCACAGGTGCATGCTTCTTGTGTGGACAGATGGATCATATTGCTAGGGATTGTACCGGTCCACACAGAAATGGTGGAGGTGGTGATAATGGTGGCAATGGAGGTCAGCGTCAGGGTGGTCGAGTGTTTGCCTTGACATATAACCAGGCGGCAGGTGCACCAGGTACTGTTTCTGGTACTCTTTTAGTTGGCAATTGTGAGGCGTCTATTTTGTTTGATACGGGTTCTACTCATTCCGTGGTTGCTCAGTCTTTTGTTCGGCACCTGGGTGTGTCATCTCAGTTATTAGATTCTGTTATGTCTATTTCTACCCCGATGGGGACTTCTGTTGTTATTTCTGATTTGTATCGAGGGTGTTCGATAAGTTTTGGGGATAAGATCCGTAGCGTTAATCTTCTTCCGATGTGTATGCACGATTTTGATGTCATTCTTGGGATGGACTGGTTGGATAAACACCAGGCCACTATCGACTGTCAGGCAAAGAAGGATATATTTGGAGATGTGAAGTCTCCAAAATTCGTGTTTCAGGGTTCACAACCGAGTAGGGTGGTGAAGTTGATTTCGTCTTTGAAAGCTGGGAAGTTAGTGGCAAAGGGTTGTGAGGGGTATTTGGCGTTTGTGAAAGATACCTCTGAGGGTGAGTCTCGTATTGAGGATGTTCCGATTGTTCGTGACTTTTTCGATGTGTTTCCTGAGGAGTTGTCAGGGTTGCCTGACCACTCAAGTGCAACCCTGACAGCTCCTCAAGAAACACATCGGAAAAGTCACGAACAATCAGAACATCCTCAATACGAGGACTCACCCTCAGAGGTATCTTTCACAAACGCCAAATACCCCTCACAACCCTTTGCCACTAACTTCCCAGCTTTCAAAGCCGAAATCAACTTCACTACCCTACTCGGTTGTGAACCCTGAAACACGAATTCTGGAGACTTCACATCTCCAAATATATCCTTCTTCGCCTGACAGTCGATAGTGGCCTGGTGTTTATCCAACCAGTCCATCCCAAGAATGATATCAAAATCGTGCATACACATCGGAAGAAGATTAACGCTACGGATCTTATCCCCAAAACTTATCGAACACCCTCGATACAAATCAGAAATAACAACAGAAGTCCCCATCGGGGTAGAAATAGACATAACAGAATCTAATAACTGAGATGACACACCCAGGTGCCGAACAAAAGACTGAGCAACCACGGAATGAGTACAACCCGTATCAAACAAAATAGACGCCTCACGATTGCCAACTAAAAGAGTACCAGAAACAGTACATGGTACACCTGCCGCCTGGTTATATGTCAAGGCAAACACTCGACCACCCTGACGCTGACCTCCATTGCCACCATTATCACCACCTCCACCATTTTCGCATGGACTAGTATAATCCCTAGCAATATGACCCATCTGTCCATACAAGAAGCATGCACCTGTGAGTCTATGACACTGCCTCCCCGGATGAATAGCCCCACAAGAAGCACAAGGAGCTATCGGGATAAGATTTGGGATAACGACCCTGATTTTGCCCCTGCTGACGATTCTGACCATTCCAAGGTAGCTGCAGCTGACGATTCTGCCCTTGCTGAGGCATCTGCTGATAACCCCTGTTTTGATTCTGACCACGCCACTGCCCCTGTTGGCCACCACGATTCCTATTCAACTGACCACCCTGATTTCTCCCATGTTGAACTGAAGTTTGACCCTGCTGGTCATCTCTGTCCCTCTTTCGGCTCCCATCCGGTTTAGAAGACCGAAAGTCCTGTCGCTCCATCTCAATATTTTTGGCTACATTTGTGACGCCCCCAAAATAGGTCCAATCCATCCAACCCATTCTGAGTCGCCAAATACATGGTACAGAAAATAACTACAACTTTATTATTACAATTGTCGTGCAAAATACGACAACACATACTGTGAGTTTAAATACAAATATTGTCTTCTAGACAATATCCACACTCAAATAAGTCCTCATTACAATTATTCAAACACTATTTTACAAAAATAGTGAGGACTGCTAAAACATCTTTCTAGAACCATCACTCCATACCCCGACTAGATCCTGCTATGTTCTCACCTCCTGAGAAGAAAAATGGAACAAAAAGGAAAAGGGTGAGCTCAACTAGCCCAGTAAAGAATATTATGACTAAGATAATATACAACAAATTATCATTAGTATTCAACAGGGAAAAATCTGATAGAATATAATCGACAACAAGTTTTAGATCAACAACTGCAGCGGAAATAAAAAACCATTAGAAGAGTCAAGTAGAGAAAGAATTCTACTATCTTCTAAGATTTAAAAGTCCATCATCAATATTTTATCCCTGTAACATCAATTAATAATCATCTTTATCCAAATATTCATCTTTGCACTACAGGCCAAAGATATTCATTTGTATCACCTGTCAGTCATGTTCATCTCAACATCTGTTCATCTTTGCACTACAGGCCAAAGATATTCATCAAGTAATCATACATCTTTGCACTACATGCCAAAGATATTCAGTAATATCATCATTTAGGACTGAGGATGATGAAAAATATCTTAAAGAGAACGAATCCAGTGAGACAGAAGGACAAATATTAGGGATTCGTATAACAGTTTATCCAAGATCAATAATACTTCATAATAATCAATTGTGAAGCAGAATTCAAAAATAAAGATCAAAACATGGATACAATCAAAGATAGTAACCATAATAGACATCTTGGACAACAAGGGAAAATTTTATTTTTCGGTGAATAGTGCCGTATTCGTGAATAGTACCGTATACGTGAATAGTGTCGTATACGTGAATAGTAACCCCGACACAAAAAGTTTCAAATTTGATAAAAACTCATATCAATATTTCAGCATAATGATATTGAAGAAAATAATATCATCAAGAAGAAAATAATACCCCTTACCTCAAGATATCAGTACTTCTGGTCGGAATACCGGTATAAGGCTGAAAGAAACTTGCTCTGATGAATAGAAACTCTCAAAATATCTAAATACTCACAAAATACACTCAATAATCTAGAGAGAGAAAGAGAGAAAACTTGTTTCTGGTGTGATTTTCAATTCTAACTTAGCCCTCTATTTATAGGAAAATTTTAGTAGGTTTGACCTGCAACCTGATGGCTTTACCTGCTACTATTCCCACCCACCACATTTGAAATATAATTCAGCACATTTCTTCACCAACCACAAGTGGGGCCCACCAATTCTAGAATTTTCCATCAAAATGATAAACTCCGAAAATTCAACAATTTCTGAACCAATCATCTTGTAAAATTCATAATAAATCATACGTTCATTTTTAACGGTTCAAAATTTGTGGGCATATACTCAACTTATATATGTATAACATATCCAAAAATTACCACGATCCAACGGTCGGATTAAAAATTATAACCCCCGCAAAATATCTCAAAAATCCTGATTTTTAATACCTCCATTCCGACAAAAATATGGATAAAAACCTCAACATTAACTCCTTCATTTTTAACCACAAAAATATATCCCTCATTTATATCCACATAAAATAAATATTTTCTTATCATATGAATCAATAATTAATTATTCATAAATAATATTACAGAATCACATTTATGACAACCAGGCCGTTCCCAGGAAAGAGGGGGCTTTCCAATAAGGATTTCTCCTTACTGGCGCGCAATTAGATGACCAAACCTCTCCTTAGACAGAACTTTCTAGACATTGTCAATAATATTATCTAATAATATTATTCAAATAATATGAATTATTGATCTGATAATGGAAAATGCTGTGCAGTAACAATTATTGAAACAACAATAATATGAAATATCAATGCAGTAATTATTGAACCAATAAAATAAAATATTGAACAGTAATCACTGTAACAATTATTGAGTAGTGCCTTCTTACGTACGAATCAATAATTCAACTATACTGTGCAATCCGTGTGCTACTGTGCAACCACGCGTTATTACTGTATTTTTAACCACCGGGTATTTAAATAGTGTTAACGGTAACAACTACGCCGTTATTAATAAACAACTTATACTTGTCGTTTTCTTCATCCAATCGCTTTCCGTTATGGGGCCCACACAAGGCTGCGCCGTCGTACGAAATATTCCCCGACAGCAAGAATATTCCACGACCAAACGAATATTCCCCGACAAAATGAATATTTTATAACCACTTGCTTATTTTGCAAAATTTGCACATTTCACCCATAACCAAAGTATTATATCAAATTAACCCCTTATTATTCACAATAATATTTAGAGAAAATTTGATTTTATTCATTAATAAGTTGGGGTCTTACAACCTCCCCTCCTTATGAAATTTCGTCCTCGAAATTGACGTACGTACCTGATGTTTCAAAAAGGTGGGGATACCTCGCTTTCATTTCTGATTCCAACTCCCAGGTCATTTCTTCAATAGCATGATTTCTCCACAAAACCTTAACTTGTGGTATAACCTTCGTGCGTAGGACATGCTCTTTCCTATCCAAGATCTTAACAGGTACCTCCTCGTACGTTAAATCTTCAGCTATCTCGTCTGGTTCTAACTCAATAATGTGGTTCGGGTCTTTAACATATTTACGAAGCATAGATATGTGAAAAACATTATGAACACGAGACATGCTTGGAGGTAATGCGAGTCTATATGCCACATTTCCTATTCGCTCAAGAATCTCAAATGGACCAACAAATCTTGGATTGAGCTTTCCTCTCTTCCCAAATCTTGTAACTCCCTTCCATGGTGCAACACGTAACAATACATGATCCCCAGTATTAAATTCCACGTCCTTCCGATGAAGATCCGCATAACTCTTTTGTCGATCCTGTGTCGTTTGTATACGTTGTCGAATCGTTTGGATCTTCTCTGTAGTAATGCGTACCAACTCTGGTCCCAACAATGTTGCTTCACCCACCTCGTCCCAGCATACTGGAGAACGACATTTTCTTCCATACAACGCCTCGAATGGAGCCACACCTATGCTCGCCTGATAACTGTTGTTGTAGGAGAATTCCACCAATGGTAGGTACTTATCCCAACTCCCTTTGAGATCTAGGACACAAAGTCTTAATAAATCTTCAAGAGTTTGAATAGTCCTCTCTGATTGTCCGTCCGTTTGAGGATGGTATGCCGAACTGAATCGTAAATCCGTGCCCATAGCTTTCTGCAAGCTAACCCAAAATCGTGAAGTGAATCTTGGGTCACGATCCGAAACAATGGATACTGGCATGCCATGCAATCTCACAATCTCGTTCACGTACATACTAGCAAGACGTTCAAGGGAATAAGTCTCACGTATCGGCAAGAAATGAGCGGACTTGGTTAATCTATCAACAATAACCCAAATCGCATCTATGCCTTGAGAAACCTTGGGAAGACCCGTAACAAAATCCATGGTAATGTGTTCCCACTTCCATTTCGGAATCTCAAGTGGTTGCAATGGACCCTTTGGTACTTGATGCTCCGCTTTTACACGTTGATAAGTTAAACATCTCGAGATAAACTCCGCGATCTCTCTTTTCATATTGCTCCACCAAAATGTATGTCGAAGATCGTGATACATTTTGGTACTCCCAGGATGGATTGCAAACGGTGTGTTGTGTGCCTCCATCATTATTCTATGCTTCAAGTCAAAATCGTTAGGAACACAAAGTCTGGAGTTGACTCGAAGTATTCCTTCTTCATCGATTCTTGCTTCTGGAATAGCACCTTCTTGCACTCTCTTCTTCATACGCATCAGCTCCATGTCTGTAGCTTGAGCAGCTTTAACTTTATCGATTAAAGTCGGTTCTACTCGTATATTTGATATCATCATGTAGGTACTTGGAGCCTTCATCTCTATCTCCATCCTTTGCAAGTCATACAAAATAGGCCTTTGTGTTAACAACATTGCACTCGTACCCGCATATGATCTTCTACTCAATGCGTCAGCTACTACGTTTTCTTTTCCAGGATGGTATTGGATGGTATGATCGTAATCTTTCAACAGCTCAAGCCAACGTCGTTGCCGCATGTTGAGTTCCTTTTGGGTGAAGAAATATTTGAGGCTTTTATGATCTGTATAGATCTCCACTTTCTCCCCATACAGGTAGTGTCTCCAGATCTTCAACGCAAAAACGACTGCTGCCAACTCCAAATCATGAGTAGGATAATTCCTCTCATATTCTTTGAGTTGTCGTGAGGCATAGGCTATGACTTTCCCATGTTGCATGAGAACACATCCTAACCCTTTGCCTGAAGCATCGCTGTAGATAACAAATCCATCCGAACCAGATGGTGTTGTCAGAACAGGTGCCAAAATGAGTCTCCTCTTGAGTTCTTGGAAACTCTTCTCGCATTCCTCACTCCATACAAATTTTGTATCTTTACGAGTCAGCTGAGTTAACGGAGTAGCGATTCGAGAAAATCCTTCCACAAATCTCCGATAATAACCAGCTAAGCCCAGAAAGCTACGTACTTCAGTTACCGACTTCGGTTGCTCCCAACTTTGTATGGCTTCAATCTTCGCCGGGTCGACAGATACTCCATGTTTTGACACCACGTGCCCAAGGAATGCTACTTCCTCAAGCCAGAACTCGCATTTCTTCAGTTTGGCATATAGCTTGTTTTCACGAAGCCTTTGCAATACCAGCTTCAAATGGCGCTCATGATCTTCACGGCTTTTGGAATAGATGAGGATGTCATCAATAAAGACGACAACGAACTGATCTAAATATTCTTTGAATACACGATTCATCATATCCATGAAAGCAGCAGGAGCATTAGTCAATCCAAAAGACATTACTAAGAATTCATAATGCCCGTACCGAGTTCTGAAGGCAGTCTTTGGAATATCCTCAGTTTTAATCTTCAGCTGATGATATCCAGAACGAAGGTCGATCTTTGAAAAGAATTGTGTTCCTTGTAACTGGTCGAACAGGTCATCAATGCGAGGTAGTGGATACCAATTCTTGATAGTGACATGATTCAATTCTCGATAGTCGATACAAAGTCGCATACTCCCGTCTTTCTTCTTTACGAATAAAACAGGAGCACCCTAAGGAGACGTACTAGGACGAATAAAACCGATGTCCAACAACTCCTGTAGTTGGACTTTTAACTCCTGAAGTTCAATAGGAGCCATTCGATATGGAGTTTTAGAAATGGGCTTTGTACCGGGTTCAAGGTCAATAAAGAATTCAACTTCACGTTCTGGGGGTAGACCAGGAAGTTCTTCAGGAAATACATCGGGAAATTCTCTAACAATAGAAATATTATTCAAATCTGACTTGCCTTTGTTTAAATCCATAACATGGGCTAAGAAAGCTTGACATCCGTTTTTCAATAAACGAATAGCTTTGTGGCTTGATATGACAGTGACTGATTTTAGTGGTTTAGTAGTTTGAATTCGTATGACAGGTTGGTTAGGAATATGAAAACTAACAACCTTACGAAAACAATCAATTTTAGCATGATGAGTGGTTAACCAATCAATTCCTAAAATCACATCAAAAGCAAGTATCTTTAAAGAGATAAGATCAACAGGTAATGTGATAGTGCCAACTTGGATCATGCAAGATTTATAAACTGTAGATGTAACGAAGGTTTCACCCAACGGAGTTTCAACAGATAAGTTAAAGTCCAATTTCTCAGGAGTCAAGTTAAAACGTTGAGCACAAGCAGGAGAGATAAAAGAATGGGTAGAACCGGTATCTAGTAAAGTATAAACTTCGCAAGAATTCAAGATTAGCTTACCCGTGATCACCTCATTCGGGTTTCTCACGTTTTGGCCAGTTACGATAAACGCTCTTCCAGGAACTGCTGATTTCGCCTTATCCGGGACAGCCCTTGGAATCACCACTCCCGCTGAACTTGGTTTCGCTATAGTACAATCTCGAGCGATGTGGCCTTCCTTCCCACAGTTGTAACACACCTTGGATTGTTGTGGACAGTTTGGGCTGATATGTCCCTCTTTCCCGCATTTGTAACATCTAACTGGCGGTCGTTCTCCTCCCCTAAAATTTGTTGTTGGTGCTGGTGCTGATGTCTTCCCGTCATTGTTGAATCTCCTCTTTCTGAAATTTCCACTTGACTCACCTCTCCTATTATCATGGCCACGATGACCACCCGAGTGGTTACCGCCTTTGTTCGTATTTTTCCCTCCTCGTTGGTTATCATCGCTCTGATGATTGCTGTCACCGGTATGACCCTGGTTGTGGTCCCTCGGTTGAGTATACTCATTATCTCTCTCTAATAATTGGGCCCTGTTGACAACGTCTGAATACAGAGAAAATTTATGAGAGATAAGGTATTGACGAATCTCAGGTTTTAAACCTCTCAGAAACATCCGCGTCATACGTTCCTCATTTTCTACCAAATGAGGTGCAAACCTGGATAACTCTGCAAACTTCGCCTCGTACTGGGACACCGTCATGTTGTTTTGTTCCAGTCTGATAAACTCCACCTCCTTCATATGACGAATACTTTCAGGGAAGTACTTGTCATTAAACAGTTTCTGAAATGTTTCCCAGGACATATTGAGTGCGTCAGGCTGGGTACGCTTCACAGACTCCCACCAGTAGTCTGCCTCACCGCGGAACATAAAGGTAGCGAATGGAACCTTCTGCTCCTCCGTGCATCCTAAGACATCGAATATCTTGGTAATTTGCTTGACCCATGTTTCCGCCATGATCGGATCCGGCTTTCCCTTAAATTCTGGTGGTCCCAACTCCTTAAACTGCTTGGCTGTGACAGACCGCGTGTTGTCATTATTTCCACCTGTATTTTGTACACGAGTCTCCCTCGTCTGATTTTGCATGAACTGCAAAAAGCTCCTAAACATTCCATCATTCATCGTTTGCTCGGTAACGTTGTTTACAGGTGGAATATTGTCTTCCTGTTGCACGTTCCCCTGGGTGGTGATCAAAGGTGTCTCCATGGTCTGATTTACTCCATTATTAACGTTCTCAGCTGCCATTCTTAAATACTGCCATAAAACAAGGGTTAATAGTCATGTCATATATTATCCCTATACTCTGACCGACCAAATAAACACCAAATAAACTTAGTCAGGTCATACTAGCGAAGGAATTTCCCGTCTCTCCCCTCCTAGTTCTTGTCTCACATCTCAGCCAGGGATCATATCCCTAAGCTCTGATACCAACTGTGACGCCCCCAAAATAGGTCCAATCCATCCAACCCATTCTGAGTCGCCAAATACATGGTACAGAAAATAACTACAACTTTATTATTACAATTGTCGTGCAAAATACGACAACACATACTGTGAGTTTAAATACAAATATTGTCTTCTAGACAATATCCACACTCAAATAAGTCCTCACTACAATTATTCAAACACTATTTTACAAAAATAGTGAGGACTGCTAAAACATCTTTCTAGAACCATCACTCCATACCCCGACTAGATCCTGCTATGTTCTCACCTCCTGAGAAGAAAAATGGAACAAAAAGGAAAAGGGTGAGCTCAACTAGCCCAGTAAAGAATATTATGACTAAGATAATATACAACAAATTATCATTAGTATTCAACAAGGAAAAATCTGATAGAATATAATCGACAACAAGTTTTAGATCAACAACTGCAGCGGAAATAACAAACCATTAGAAGAGTCAAATAGAGAAAGAATTTTACTATCTTCTAAGATTTAAAAGTTCATCATCAATATTTTATCCCTGTAACATCAATTAATAATCATCTTTATCCAAATATTCATCTTTGCACTACAGGCCAAAGATATTCATTTGTATCACCTGTCAGTCATGTTCATCTCAACATCTGTTCATCTTTGCACTACAGGCCAAAGATATTCATCAAGTAATCATACATCTTTGCACTACATGCCAAAGATATTCAGTAATATCATCATTTAGGACTGAGGATGATGAAAAATATCTTAAAGAGAACGAATCCAGTGAGACAGAAGGACAAATATTAGGGATTCGTATAACAGTTTATCCAAGATCAATAATACTTCATAATAATCAATTGTGAAGCAGAATTCAAAAATAAAGATCAAAACATGGATACAATCAAAGATAGTAACCATAATAGACATCTTGGACAACAAGGGAAAATTTTATTTTTCGGTGAATAGTGCCGTATTCGTGAATAGTACCGTATACGTGAATAGTGTCGTATACGTGAATAGTAACCCCGACACAAAAAGTTCCAAATTTGATAAAAACTCATATCAATATTTCAGCATAATGATATTGAAGAAAATAATATCATCAAGAAGAAAATAATACCCCTTACCTCAAGATATCAGTACTTCTGGTCGGAATACCGGTATAAGGCTGAAAGAAACTTGCTCTGATGAATAGAAACTCTCAAAGTATCTAAATACTCACAAAATACACTCAATAATCTAGAGAGAGAAAGAGAGAAAACTTGTTTCTGGTGTGATTTTCAATTCTAACTTAGCCCTCTATTTATAGGAAAATTTTAGTAGGTTTGACCTGCAACCTGATGGCTTTATCTGCTACTATTCCCACCGACCACATTTGAAATATAATTCAGCACATTTCTTCACCAACCACAAGTGGGGCCCACCAATTCTAGAATTTTCCATCAAAATGATAAACTCCGAAAATTCAACAATTTCTGAACCAGTCATCTTGTAAAATTCATAATAAATCATACGTTCATTTTTAACGGTTCAAAATTTGTGGGCATATACTCAACTTATATATGTATAACATATCCAAAAATTACCACGATCCAACGGTCGGATTAAAAATTATAACCCCCGCAAAATATCTCAAAAACCTTGATTTTTAATACCTCCATTCCGACAAAAATATGGATAAAAACCTCAACATTAACTCCTTCATTTTTAACCACAAAAATATATCCCTCATTTATATCCACATAAAATAAATATTTTCTTATCATATGAATCAATAATTAATTATTCATAAATAATATTACAGAATCACATTTATGACAACCAGGCCGTTCCCAGGAAAGAGGGGGCTTTCCAATAAGGATTTCTCCTTACTGGCGCGCAATTAGATGACCAAACCTCTCCTTAGACAGAACTTTCTAGACATTATCAATAATATTATCTAATAATATTATTCAAATAATATGAATTATTGATCTGATAATGGGAAATACTGTGCAGTAACAATTATTGAAACAACAATAATATGAAATATCAATGCAGCAATTATTGAACCAATAAAATAAAATATTGAACAGTAATCACTGTAACAATTATTGAGTAGTGCCTTCTTACGTACGAATCAATAATTCAACTATACTGTGCAATCCGTGTGCTACTGTGCAACCACGCGTTATTACTGTATTTTTAACCACCGGGTATTTAAACAGTGTTAACGGTAACAACTACGCCGTTATTAATAAACAACTTATACTTGTCGTTTTCTTCATCCAATCGCTTTCCGTTATGGGGCCCACACAAGGATGCGCCGTCGTACGAAATATTCCCCGACAGCAAGAATATTCCACGACCAAACGAATATTCCCCGACAAAATGAATATTTTATAACCACTTGCTTATTTTGCAAAATTTGCACATTTCACCCATAACCAAAGTATTATATCAAATTAACCCATTATTATTCACAATAATATTTAGAGAAAATTTGATTTTATTCATTAATAAGTTGGGGTCTTACAACATTGGCCACTGCTGACACATCTGCAAACTTGGTGTTAATAAGATGCTGCCGATACTTGTAATGGATCCTCCACTTGAACTTCTCTGCCTGTTCTGCTGCAGTCCCTGCTGAGGTTCCCGCAAAGCCTGCCAACCTAGTAAACCTCGTCATGAAGTCCGTGATGGACTCATCATCTTTCTGCTGAATCGACAGATACTCTCTGGCATAGGCCTCTTTATGAGCAGCAGGAAAATAATGCTGATAAAAGACCTCACAAAACTCTGCCCAGCTAAGTGTTTCAACATACCCATCACCCTTTGTTGTTTTAATCGCTTTCCACCATCTCTGTGCATCCCCTTCCTGCTTGTAAACAGCAAGTAACACTTTCTGATTATCCGAGCACCCCAACACATCAAAAATCTTCTCTAAGTGGGCAATCCAATTTTCTGCATCAATTGGAGTTGGAGCTGAACTGAATGACTGTGGTTTCTGTTTCTGAAACCTTTCCAACCACACATGCATTGGGACCACCTGCTGATCAATACCATCTACAATCCCTTCCTCTTCGTTTGCCTGCGGACCATTATTTCCCGGGTTCACTTGCTCAGGAATTTCTGGTGGCGGCTGCTGCATTGCCTGTACAACCTGTGCCACCAACTGAGGTAATGCCTGATTCACTGCCTGATTCACCAAGGTAGCCAACTGAGCATTTATCTGATTATTAGGTTGCTCATTGGACCGACCTTCACCTCTTCCCTTATTGTTACCTCGCCTTCCAGCAACTCTAGCTGATCTTCGAGCCATCTAAGAAAGAGATCACGAATAGATAACGAAGCAAAATTAGAGACAAATTCGAATATAGCTGATATGATAGCTGAACAGAAAATCAAACAGAACAAAAAACCTAACCCAGAAGTCTACCCGTAACTCGCAGGTCAAACCTAAATAGATTTTCTACAAGAAAGAACCTGGGACCTGTTAAGTCAGAGTTTCTAATATTGGTATCATGCGAAAAAGGAGTCAGTGAATTTTCTTATAATTATAATAACTAGGTAATGGAATTGGTTAAATGTTATGTCATAATAATGTAATTATCACAGATTAGGATCATTAAATTTAATAGTATAATTATTATTAAGTTTATAAGTTAATTGTTTATTTATTTATTTATTTATTTTCATTTATTAATTAGCCCAGACGGAAGGAATTTAACGAACTATATTGGGATAATAACTTTGGGTATTACATTACTTAATCTAGGTACGGATTCCGTACTTTTTCAGCGAGACTCTTTTGTTTTTAATGTGTTTGTTTCGTTATTCGTTTCGAAATTTAATATTACATCTCATGATTATTCCTTGTCAATTTATTTTAATAGTTCGTTTTGGTGTTCATAGTTGGAACTCATATTTATACTCTTGATCTAATGTATCATCTTTTGTATTTATTTTGATTCTCATAGAAAGTACATGTTAATATTTTTGGAGACTTTGAGTTGATGATTCATTTCAGTTTAACATGTACATATTAGAAAACCATTTTGTTGATGTTATGTTGCATGTGTTGTGACATGGTATCCTTGTTAGAATACCGTAGGGTATACTTGAGCTATAACCACCTGTGGGGGTACCACAGGCATGTCCTCTTGGCACCGAGGCGTGACACCTTCCGTGGCGGTGTGACGGCGTCTCCGTTTTGTGCTCCGGTGGGAGTTGGTCATTTGGTGTTTTCTTGTGGGAGGCGTATGGGTCGACCCTAGTTTTCTGTTCTGTTCTGTTCTGCGGAGTGGTGATGTTTGTGCCAAACACGCCTTCCGATTTTGCATGCATCTGGATTGCGCAGTCTGATGTGTGATTGCCTGTGTGGCATTATTTTGATTGCCTGTGTGGCATTCTTTGACTTGCCTGTGTGGCAAGGTATATTACTATTTGTTTTGAGCTCGGTATGAAATAACCCCCAGCCATTGATTCAGCCTATCATTTTGTTGTGTTAGTTTATTCGTACAGTTCAGTTCATTTAATTGTGTTAGTTATTTCGTTTCATCTTTCTTTTATTCTATATCCGTACTGGGCATTTGGCTCATGCTGTGTTTTTCTTCCGGCAGGTAATCAAGGGGTTCAAGGGCAAGTGTGATGAGAGCTCCCTTCTATCCAATGGTTTGAGACATATTTTGTTAGGTTATGAGACATTGATCTATTTAGAGTTGTAATAATTATTTCAGATTGTGGTTGGAGCCACTGTGGTATTTATTATGGTTTGTCTTATGAGATTTAATTATTACGAGACTATTCTTTTGTAGCTTTGAGCTTTGCTATTCAATTTATTAGTTTTGTTATGTTTTGGGTAAACCTCTTTCAATTTTGGAAAGAGGGTGTTACATACCTTACCCTTACTGGTCCGCTGAAGGTATAAGCTACATTGCCAGTAACATTGGAAAGCCTCTTTTTGCGGATGAGATGACTGCTAAACTAGAGCCTATGAGTTTTGCCCGAATCTGTGTTGAGGTGGATGCTAGCTTCTCTTTCCCAAGCAAGCTCCATCAATGTTGTTGTGTTTAATGAGGACCTAAACGAGGAAGTGGTACTCCCTATTGCTGTTGAATATCAGAGCAGACCCCCAGCATGCCAAGCGTGCAAGGTGTTTGGTCACTCATCCTTGAAATGTCCAAAATCCAATTTCCAGTGGATCCCCAGGCTGCCACTCCGGGTAATGTTATCTCTAGTCCCCTGCCCCCTATTCAGAACACTTTGTCGGCTAAATCTTTTGATTCTGCTATTAATAGGCCTTCGGGCGTGCTGGCGACTAATGGTTCGGATTAGGTTACAGTCTCTAAAAGGGGCAACCCATCTGTGTTGGCCGGCAATATCTCACCTACGGATGTAAGACTACTGAAAACTCCTTCTCCCCTATTGCAGACCCAACATGCTATGTTCAGGCCCAATCTGACATTGAATCCCCTATCACCCACAACCCTATTGTTGACAAGCTTAAATTGGTTGATGAAAAGGACTATAAGGATATGAGACAGAAAGCCAGAGCGAGGAAAGAACTCTCAAAGTCGGTCAAAAAGAAACTCAAAGGCTAGGGAGTTTCTTCAATTCTAACCTAAATTATGTTAACTACATATAATGTCAGAGGTCTAAATAAAAAGCCGAAGCAGGCTTATGTTCGTCAAATGATCTCTGACAATAATATATATCTCTTTTGTTGGGTTGCTTGAAACTAGAGTCAAGAAGCAAAACTACTCCAAAAATTTTAATTATGTCTGTAGGAACTGGAACTGGGTTCGTAACTATGACCACCATGTTAATGGTCGCATTTGGGTAGGTTGGAAACAAAACTTTTGGAATGTGGATGTCCTTTTTGTTTCCTCCCAAATTATTCATTACAAAGTCAAGCAACTTAATAGTAATTCTAGTAGTTTTTTTGTCTCTATTGGGTATGGGCTGAACTCCATTGTTGGGCGACTTTAATGCCATAAAAGATATTGTCGAATCTGACAGGGTGGATGATTCTAGGAACTATGGTATGGAGGACCTAAGAGATTGTATGGAACAAATTGGGGCTGAGGACATTAAGGGGGTTGGCCCTTTCTTCACTAATCAAGTTGAACACCCTATTCATAGGAAATTGGATAGGGCCTTAGGCAATGAAGACTGGTTCTCTTCCTTTCCAAATGCTCTGGTTACATTTGGGCCTAGGGGTTCTGACCACTCTCCAGTTATTCTCAATACCGGATCCCCTCTTGTCAACCCCAGGAAGCCCTTTCAATTTTTTAATCATCTTTCCAAGCTCAATGGGTTTTTGGGTTGTGTTGCTGCTCCAACCAGGATGTGCATGGTAACCCCTTCTTTATTTTCTTTGAGAAATTGAAATTGACAAAGAAGACTTTGATCTCCTTGAATAGGCTCTCAAGAAATGTTACCTCTTCTGTCAAACTTGCTACAGATGCCCTCCACCATTCTCAAATCCTTCTTCAAGATAATCCTCAGGATGTGGCTCTTATTGATTCAGAAAGAATCTGTCTCAAATCTCTCTGGCAGACCCTTGAAATGGAGGAGGCATTGATGCACCAAAAGTCCCGGGTTACTTGGCGAGCTACTGGGGACCGTAATACAAATTTCTTCTCTAATATGGTAAAAAGTAGATGGAATACAAATAAGATCCTCTCGATCAAGAATGAAGATGGAGTGCTTGTACATGGCCAACGAGATGTGGAATTAGTTGCTACTAAGTATTTCCAGCAACTTTTCAATCTGACCCTCTTGTGCTACCGGATATGGATTTCTCTCCTGCTAAATTTATTAGTCCTGGGCAGGCTGCTCTCCTCACTGTTCCCATCACTGATGAGGAAATTCGCTCCACCCTCAAATCTATGAAGAAGAATAAAAGCCTGGGTTCGGATGGGTTTAACGTAAATTTCTTTTCTCATTGCTGGGATCTTGTGGGGAAAGACTTCTCAAATCTTGTCAAACATTTTTCCGCTACAGGTTATATGCCTAAGGGTATAAACTCTACAGCCATTGCTCTCATTCCCAAATGTGGAAACCCATCCGAAATGTCTGATTTTCGACCCATTTCATGCTGCAACACTATCTATAAATGCATCTCCAAGATCCTTGCATGCCGGCTAAAGGCGGTCCTGCCCTCAATATGCTTTTATTAAGGGAAGGAATATCAGTGATAACATACTTCTCACTCAAGATCTTTTAAGGAATTATCATAGATCCTCGGGCCCTCCTCGCTGTGCTCTTAAAGTTGACCTTCGAAAGGCTTTCGATACTGTAAACTGGGATTTTCTCCTCTCCTCTATGCAACTTTTTAGGTTCCCTCCTATCTTCATTAGATGGATTCGCGCTTGCATTTCTACTGCTATGTTCTCCATCAAGGCCAACGGTTCCCTTGCGGGCTATTTTGGGAGTACTAGGCGTCTTAGGCAAGGTAACCCACTATCCCCTTACTTATTTGTTCTTGTCATGGAAATGCTGTCAACTAAGATCTCTACGGGTGCTATGCTCCCGGATTTCAAATTTCAATGGCGAACTAAAGAGTGCAAGCTCACACACCTCTTTTTTGCGGATGATATCCTTGTCTTTTGCCATGCTAACATCAAATCTATTAACATCATTATATCTTGCATCCAATCCTTCTCTCTCTTTTCTGGCCTCATCCCTAATGTCCACAAAAGCTATTTTTTTTTTGGCAAACACTGATCAGAGGACCTCCACTACTATTCTTTCTCTGCTTGGGTTTCAAGTGGGTACCCTACTTGTCAAATTCCTCGGGGTCCCTCTTATCTCATCAAAGCTATCTTACTTGGACTGTCTTCCTCTTATTCATCGAATCACTTCTAAAGTTACATCTTGGACTTCCATTCCTTTAGCCTATTCTGGTCGACTTCAACTCATCAAATCTGTTTTGTTCTCCATCCAATCGTTTTGGAGTGCACATTTCATTTTTCCCAAAGTGGTGTCTCGAGCTATTAAATCCATTTTGTGCAGATTCCTTTGGCCCCCTCTCTGGGAAAATTTGGGACACGTGTTGCATGGCATAAGCTCTGTCTCCCCATCTCTGAAGGGGGGATAGGGTTAAAGAGCATCATTGAATGGAATAAATCTCTGGTTGTGATGCACTTGCTTAATATAATCCGAGCTGATTCGACCTCCCTATGGGCCAATTGGATCAACACCACTGTTTTGAAAGGGAGAAATCTATGGAATTATCTAGCCCCCTCAGACTGCTCTTGGATCTGGAAACAAGTCCTCAAGCTTAGGCCAATAGCTAAAAATCATGTTTCTTACCTTGTTGGTAATGGCTCTCACACGAGTTTATGGTTTGACCCCTGGATAAATGGTAACCTAATTAACCCTAGTCAGACTCTGCTGGCCAACTCCGGGCTTTCTTCCAAGGCCAAAGTGGTTGATATCATCTTTGATTCCTCTTGGTCACTTCCCCCGAGTTTCCACCATGAGATGATTGAACTTAGAAGCCTCATTGAGGCTCAGTCTATCCATTCTCTCTCTAATGACCGCAGTGAATGGAATGGTCTTTCTCTTTCGAACCTCAAAGCTCGACACGTCTGGGATTGCATTAGAACTAAAAAGTCTATTCCTATTTGGCACAAACTCCATGTCCCCCGTTTCTCCTTTATCTTGTGGTCGGGATTCCTTAGAAAACTTCCTACTAATGATATTACTAGGCACTACTCGTCTGGTAGTACATCCTCTAGCCCTCTCTGTCTGTGGCATGATGAAAGTTTTGACCATCTGTTTTTTGAATGCCTATACTCATATTCCATTTTGCAGGAAACCCTTGAATTGGGTGATTGGTCAAACGTACCTATGGACTGGACTGGTGTCTCTTCTTTCATCTTCTCATTCCGAGATAGGAAAATCTCAAAGCTAATCCTTTATCTTACCTTTGCTGCTACTTTCTACAATATTTGGGAGTGCGAGAATTCTAAAGACACATTCGAACAAGCTTACCCCCCATCCATTATTGCAAAGGACACTATCAATATCATCAAATCAAGGCTGTCCTCTTCTTCTCTTTTTATCAAAGCTTCTCACTCTTCACCTTATTATTGCAATTGGTTACTTTGATTTATTTTTGGTGTTGGGTCTCACTGCCATGAAATTGGGGCCTTCAGCGGCAGGTTCTCTATGCATATGCAGGGTCTCTATCCAGGTGGCTGCTCTGGGTAAGTTTGGGCTATCGAGCTGCTCTGCAGGTTTCGTTTGTCTGTTCGCTGCTGTGCTTGCTGCTGATGCCGCTGGTTATGTTAGGCCATGGACTGGTTTGGCTGCTAGCTGGGAGCAGCTGCTGTAGTTTGAGGTCATTGGTCTACGTCTTACTGACTTGGGAGTTTGTCCTAATGCGAGATGCTATGCTTGGGGAGATTCTGTCTTTCATAAGGCATGGTCTTGCACTCAACCTTGGTTGATCTGGGTTTCTGATGGGACTGATCTGCACTTTATGGGACTGATACTGCAGTTTGGTTTTGCTGCATTTCTGCTACTGCTGGTGGACTGATCTGTACGTTATGTGCTACTGCTTTGTGCGAGCTGCTATGCTTGGGGAGGGTTTGTACAAAAAGGGGATGGTCTTGGTCTGTGCTATGCTATAATTGCACTCGACTGATTTCCTTGGGCATGTGTCGGGTTGCTGCTGCAGGTGCTTTGGTTCGGTTTGCTGATGGATTGGTTTAGACCATCTGGTGCATCTGTTGCTTTTGTGCAACTGCTAGCCATCTTGGTTCTGCTCGAGTTGGTATGGTCTCCTGCTGTTCTCGGGCGATCTGTGCTCGGTCTTTCGGTCATGGGCGGACTGGGGCTGAGCTCGCCTCTTAAAAATAGCTGCTCCTCGGAAGTTGGATGTCGGGCGAGGTGGAGCTGCTCCTCAGATGTTTGGATGTTTAGGCGAGGCTGCACTGCATAGGTCGTGCACTCATTTAATTTGGGCGAGGTGCTGCACTGCATTTGGGCGAGGTGGTGAATGAGGCTACTGCACTTCATGGGTCTCACCCCTGCATGGTCGACTGGTTTGTCTTGGCTAGTTGCTTGCTTCTGTTACTTCCTTAGCTGGTGGAAATGTCATATGATGTTAGCCTATGCTTTCCTTTAGCTGGTGGTCTCTTTCCGTGTAACCTAAATAACTAGGGTTTCTGTAATGAATAGTTTGGGTTGTGCACTCAATGTAATAGTCTGTAATGACAGGTTTAGTATTGTTTGACTATGGGCTTGCAATTTTATATAGTCATGACATCATAAGGCATGTCCTATGATGTCATTGCTATATTCTGATTGGGGTTTTTCAATCTTTTGTACTTTCCCTCCTTTTTATATACAATTTTAAATTTAACAAAAAAAAAAGAATATATAATTTGATAATCATCATATATAAGCGATTGTTAGTAATCAAATACGTGAAATTTGGGTTGTATGAAGAAAATTAAAGTAACAGTGTTCTATACATATATAGAACACTGTTACTTTAATTTTCATCATACAACCCAAATTGGTGATAGATTGTGTTAGTATATCAAGAAACGAAAACAACGTAGTTGGAATGGTGTAATTTGGTTAAGAAACAAGGATTTGGCGATTGAATTCGCTAAATGGGTTAAAAATGGAAAGAACAACAAAAACATGGGTTAAATCCTTATAATTTGGGTGTTTTGGTGATTAAAAGTGTTATGTTTATACCTAGAGTTGTTGTAGTATTTGTGGTTTTTGGGTTTTGATGAATTGCTGTAGAATTTGGGAAAATGGGAATTTTTGGCCTAGAACAGAGTTTGATTTCGTGTTCTGCAAAACTATTTCTGGTGCCAAGCGCGGGCGCGCTGCCTCTAGGTGCGGGCGCACCGGACCCTAAGGTAACCATGGCGCGGCCGCACCAATGGTCAATCAGACCCAGTATTGAGCTGCTTGCATAGCTTGGAGAATGCTAACTTAACATAGTTTGATGATTGTAAAAGGACCTAATGTAACACCCCATTCCCGAAAAGGAAAGGGAGGTCACGTGCAAAGCACAACAAACCTCAAAATAAATAAACAGAGCACTAACAACCTCAAAAATATTAATAGTTGTGATCCATTAATAAAGTACAATTCTCCAAACTGAGTCAAAATAATCAAAACTTAAAATTCGAATCAACCTAAAAGGTCAAAGGCAAAAATCTCATCACACTAGCCCTGAATCACCCCTGCAAACCTGCCGGAAGAAAAACACAGCATGAGCCAATTGTCCAGTACGGATACAGATATACAAAAGATATACAACTGATATATACGAAAACAACTGAGACAAAATACTGAACAAAGCCTCAAGTGCAAATACAAACGAAAATATAATATCCAAAGATCTGAATGGAATATATCTGAATCAACGTAATGAATATATCTGAATCAACGTAATTGACGAAATCAATAAAAGAATAAAGAAATAACGAACTGAAGTAACTAACTCAATGACTTGAACTGAACAGAAACCAACAAAACTAATCCAATAAAATAATAGGCTGAAACAAATGGCTGGAGTTATTTTATACCGAATGAGCTCAGAAATACACATTGCCACACAGGTAAGTCAAACTAATGCCACACAGGCAAATCAAATGATGCCACATAGGCAGCCAAAATAATGTCACACAGGCAAGTCAAAATAATGCCACACAGGCAACCAAAATAATGCCACACAGGCAATCACACATTGGACCGCGAATCCAAATGTATGCAAATCGAATAGGTGTGTTTGGCATTATTCTAACAAAAATACCATGTCACCATCCAATGTGTGATTGCCTGTGTGGCATTATTTTGACTTGCCTGTGTGGCATTATTTTGGCTGCCTATGTGGCATCATTTGATTTGCCTGTGTGGCATTAGTTTGACTTGCCTGTGTGACAATGTGTATTTCTGAGCTCATTCGGTATAAAATAACTCCAGCCATTTGTTTCAGCCTATTATTTTTTTTTCCGGGATATTACACCTAAAACATGTTATAAAACGTAATAAATCACAATGTTCAAACTAAAAGATTATGAATTAGTTTGTTGTAAAAGTTCGTAATGTGATGTCATGAGAATTGGAATTGTTTTGCAATCACCATGTCGTATACTATAATATAATTGAGAGCTCAGTTTCATGGTAAGTTCCCTAACTTCATTCTTTTTGTAATGAATTCAAGTTTCATAATTATGTTTATCCTTTGTTGTCCAGCAAGCTTTCTAAACCTAATTTATCATTATGCAAGTTCTTAAATCTCATACTTAGGTTGAGCTAGCTTATTGATTCCATCTGGTTTATGATTAATCATGCAAGCTCTTGTAATCTAATTCTGTACATCGAGCGAGTTCCACATTTCGGATTCTTGTTCTTGTTATTCAAGGCATATATTGTTGAACGCCATTGTTCCAAATGAGATTTCCTAACTCTTTTGGATGTAAACTTTGCACACACACACACACACACACACACACACACACACACACACACACATATATATATATATATATATACCATGTCTATTAAATTGTATATTATCATTATTTGATCTTTGACTTAAGTATCATCGTTCAATTCTATATTATTGTGTTGAACCTCTAAATAGCAATTAAACTCTTATTGACTGGACTAATCTATAATTGAATAGTGTTCTAAAATTCTAGAACCACTGATAAGCTAGTTCCAAACTAGACTTTCTTTAGTGCAGAAATTCTAAAGTCAAACTGAGATGAACAGCCCTAATATAGGGGATTTTGTATGCGTTAGAGTTTAGATGTTTGTACACAATACATGATACAAAGGGCTGATCCTAAGTACGTAAGGAAGGGTCTGTTTAGTAATGACTGTTAAGGTTGAGGTAATAATACCTAATTACCAGGGACATAGTTCATGGTCTTAAGACCCTCAAATACAAATCTTAAACTGTTCTCTATTCTTGATTCGCAGAACGAGATCCCTATTATCTAGTAACCATTGTCTTATCTCATGTTGTTATTATTACTATTCTTTATATTAGTGAGCAATTGTTTGCTCACTCTTGTAATTAACACTGCAGCTAAAGTTGAGAAAGTCGATGAGCCATCTTCTAGCAAAAGAAATGGCAAGGTGTTCAAGTGATGAAGACTTATTTACTTAACTGAAATTATGCTATAAGACTTATGTTATTTTTTGATATATTCCGCAGACTTATGTAATAATTAAAGGTTAGACTTATTTACTTTATGGGAAGATTATTGTTTAAGTTATTTAAGTTATGTCTTTATCCTTTATTATGGGTAGTTAGATATAATTATTTTTGGTTAGTGAGCACCAAATCATGTGGAAATGAAGTACCCGAATTTGGGGGTGTCACAGGTTGGTATCGAGTTCTAAGGAATGAATAGAGGAAATTCATTAAAAGATAAACAATAAAAGACATTATGTGCTATGTGTTAATAACTTATATGCTTGCGCGTATCAAAGAATGTTACATAATAAATAAACATAAAAGTATTTTGTTGTCAGGATGTCTAGCGTTGGAGGATCTAGTCCAGCTGGGGAAGTGATACCTCAGATACCTAGAGATGAGGAACCCCGAGATGTCCACGTTGTGCGGGAATAATTGATTCAGAGGGTGCCTTCTCTGTTGGTTGCTGAGGAAGCGTGATAAGTCTTATATGTTAAACATCATGATGTATGCTAAGTTCAAGTTAGTGTTTATGTGTTTATAAACATGCTAGAAGATGTTTTAAGATGATCTATGATGATCCAACATAGATCTATACATCAAAAGGCCTTAAAACAATGTTTTTCAAAAACTGTCCATGAGCACTAAAAGTGCTCTGACAAGCTAATGTCAGTGGCCTTAGATCTCTGCCTGTTTATGATTTTTGTTGTTTTAAGCTTTAAATATGTACTTTGACATGAGGTTTGTGATCTGAAAGTGGAATCATAGTCATTCCATGTCCATATTGTAAGTTATTAGCGGTCAAACCCCGTTGACCGAGCATGACCGGATGATTTCTGGGTAACCCATAAATCAAATATTAGTGTCTGACAACGTTTTCAAACGCCTTGATCTGTCAGGTTTTATGTGTTTTGATGATGTATTTGTATTCAGTTTGTAGCCTGATAGTTGGACTTTATATCCATACCTTTAGATCTCTTAAACAATCAACAGGATCGGTGTAGTGGATGATCAAACTAGACCATTCGATCACGGTTAGCGTTTCTAGAAAACCCAGAAACCGTATGAACTAGCTCTCTGACAAGGTTTGACCGAGCTGAATCTGGAACATGTGATGTACTCGGACTGATCTGTTGATGTAAATATGTACTATGACATGAGTACTACATGTATCGACCAAGAAAACACTTAACTAATGAACAAAACCTAGATTAAGTTGAGCTAGAAAATGGTACCATGACACTGCCTGGGTTTCTAGGTTACCCAGAAAACCTAGATTAAGTCTGACATCAACTTTGAATGGCCAGATCTTCATAGTGTAATGCGATAAGACTTAGATGATACTTGATAATTGTAGTGTTACATATATGCTACAAGATCAAAGTTTAAGTTGGCCCAGAAATGTGATGAACAGAGAATTAAAGTGAATCAAACCTAGACCCTTGAACACTGACTTGTCAGTGTTCTTGAGCCCAAGAACACCTACAGCGACAGTTACTGTCGCTATAGCCTATAGCGACGGTTTTATTAATTTTTATTTACTGAATTTTTAGAAAATGATTAAAAATAGAAAATAAATTCTAAAAATTACAAAAATAGTTTTAAAAATTATTTTGAGTTATGAAAAATAACTTTTGATAATTTGGGATATTTTTCATTAATATTTATAATTATTTTAATACTAATGGTATTTAATTTATTTAATTAGTATATTAAATAAATTAGAGAAAAATTATTTTAATATTATAAAAATCATTTTAAATAAGAATTAAGTGTTTAAAAATATTTTGAGTTATAAAATGTAACTTTTAATATTTTTGGAGAATTTTCATTAATAAATTAATATTAATGATATTAAATTTATTTAATTATTATATTAAATAAATGAGTTAAAAATGATTTTATCGATTTAAAAATCATTTAAAAATGACAAAAGTGATTTAAAAATATTTTAAGTTATAATTAATGACTTTTAATATTTTTATGATAAATTTATTAATATTTAAATATTAATGGTGATGGTTTAAAAATGATTTTAATTGTTTTAAAAATCTTTTAAGTGGAATATTGGTGATTTAAAAATATTTTGAGATTATTATTAATAACTTTAATATTTTGAGATGAATATCATTAATATTTTAATATTATTAAATATTAATGATGATGGAATTAATCTGTAATTAAATCATTTAAAAATGATTTTAGTGTTTGAAAAATTATTATAAAATATAATAATTGTTTAAAAATTATTAAAAGCTTCTGAAAAATATTATGAACGTTATTTGACTTATCTTAAATAATATTAAAGCTTAGAGACCGAGTTTAATTGACAATAAATATGTTAATTATCGGATAGAGGTGACTAGAACACGGAGAACAGACTGAAGTCCAACCAAACCGAACTAGTTAGACTTGAGAAGTGTTTATTTAGGTTATAAACACTGATGTGACTATGTGGTAATGTGTCTAGGAGAAATACTAACTGTAAATTACAGTATCGTGTGTTGTGAATTATTGTGCTAATTGTGATACCAATATTGTGATTATAGGTTTTTCAAACGCAGATAAGTATATTGTGTAGCAGTAATCAACGGAGAAGACAAGTTTTTTTAACTCAACCTTTAGTTAATACTTTTTAAATATTATGGTGGTTAATTATTGTTAATTAGACCACGTTTGAGAATTATTGTTGATTATTCGCAGTTAGTGCATGTTTATTAATTCAAATTGAATTAGTGATTCAGAGAATATATTAATTGGAGAATAATTTTTATTGGATATTCACATTCGTAGAAGCTATTAGTGATTGCAAATAGTACAGATAATTTCTATCTATTGTTGAATCATGTTGAGAAATGTCTTACCCAATTGTTCTGGCTAGACGAACATTTGTTAAAATCTTGATAGGTTCGAGAAGAGAAGAGAATTCAATTATTATTGGTAGATCAATACCAATTGTTACGGCTAGATCGTGAAAGTAAACTTGATAAGTTCGAGAAGGGAAGATAAGAGAAGTGATTACATATTGAAATCATTGTATTTCGTTGTTAAATCAAATTCTGATTCTAAGACTGAGAAGAACAACCTTTTATATAAAGGGAACATTTTTTGTCGTATATCCGGCCTTTGCACGCGTGTAAGTATTATGCATAATATAAGGTACAAGGAGTTGGCCGCTCTAAGTACTTGCTGAGGGGTATAATTTAATCCACATGGTTATCTGATACACCCGGGTATATCAAATTCAAATCTTTGATAATTACTCGAGAAGAGAAGTTCAAGATCTAATGGATCATTCAGCATAAACCTGTAAAACATTCCACTTTGTTATTACGTTGAATTGATTCTTGATTATTCATTAGAATATCATAGAAACTTTGGAAGTGTTGTACTCTTTCATTATCAGATTATTGTGTTGCATAGAATGCGACAAGACTTGTTAGTTATTAAAGATTTATTCAGCTATTTCAAAGTTCTCTGAACTTTGGTGTCATTCTATCAAAATAGATAGTCTGTTATTCTTGATTCTTATACATCCATTGTATGTCTTAACTTGCGGGGCAAATTTGTTGCTCACCCTTGCTAAATAAAATATTGCAGCTAGGAACGAAGAGGCCAGCGGGGCTAAGAAGAACAAAGGCAAAGACAAAGGCATAGTGCTGGAGTAGTTATATGATAAACATTATTATTATGTTGTATTTGTAAACCCTTTTTGTATATCTAAAGGATATGTTTGTAATATTAAGGTTAGATAACCTGAGACGAATCTATTAACAACATCTGTTAATGAGATATGTATTGCTATTTATAAATGAATGGGTAGTTAGATGTTATTATATTGTGGATCATGAGCACCAAACTCGGGGCTCAAGTAACCCGAATTTGGGGGCGTCACAGGAAGAACAGGAGGATGAGCATTTGTCTGATCCTGAGGATGAGATAGAGGATGATGATGAGGAAGAGGATCCTGTGGAGTTTTCACTAAACTCCATATCAGTTGTTGAGATGTATGATGCGCTGTATGATCGAAACATAGAATTACAGGATAATGTTGAGGAGCTGAAAGAGTTGGCTGAGATGCGTCATGCTTCTATAGAGCAAAAGGATGCGGAGATTCAGGAACTCGACTCACGACTTGGAAACACGGAGTGGGACCTAGTTCATACAAAGGGTCAACAAGAGGATCTGTTGTCTGAGAATGAGAAAGTGAAGACTGATGTGAAGAAGTTAAAAGAAGACTTGAAGGAGGAGTCAACTAAGCGTACGGGGGCAGAAGACACTTGGATTAAGGCGAGTCAGCATGCAGACCGTACTGAAGCTAAGGTACAAACGAAGAAGGCTACGATGAGAGTTTGAAGTAGTATGTATTTCTAAAGGTATCTCCCTGGAAAGGAAAGATACGCTTTGGAAAGAAGGAAAAGTTAAAAGTCCAAGGTTTATAGGACCTTTCGAGATATTAAAAAGGGTAGGAGAGGTAGCTTACGTGGTACCGTTACCTCCAGACCTAGAACTAATACATATCGTGTTTCATGTATCGGTATTACATCCTTATAAGCCAGATTAATAAGCACGAAATAGAGTATGAGCCTATTCATATCGAGAAAGACTTGACGTATGAAGAGATGCCTATTCAAATCATTGATAGAAAAGAGCAAGTTCTGCGAAACAAAGTTATACCTTCAGTAAAGGTGTTATGGAAGAACCACGATGCCGAGGAAGCAACGTGGGAACTTAAAGAAAAGAAGAAGAAGAATTTCCCTTAGTTGTTTGTTTAATGTAAAGACGAGATTCTGGGGACAGAATCCTTATAAGGGGGGAAGGATGTAACGTCCGAGAAATTCAGATTTATTATAAAATAATTTTATTTAATTAAATAATGAATAAAATTATATTATATGTGATTATTATGTGTTAGTAAGATGAATGTTGTTCTATAACCTAGATATGTTGGAATGTCGTAGTATTTTGATTACATGAAGGATTAAAGTGTTTGAATTTTCAAGACGAAAATAAAAGTTTTCCGATTAATTTTTTGAAAAACACTATTCATGGATTTCAGCTCGGGAATTATTTTTGAATTTCCGAGAAATACGTAATGATAGAATAATAAGAGAGGATGGAATGTGTAATAATATTTCCGTTATGGCAAACGCAGTTTTTGTAACACTCCCAAATCCGGGTACTTCATTCCCACAAGATTTGGTGCTCACTATCAAAATATTACATCTAACTACCCATAATAAAAGGAAAAGACATAAAATAACTTAATCAATAATCTGCTCATTCAAAGGGTTACATCATTTTAAAAACAATCCCAGGTAAACTAACCTTAAAATTATTACATAAGTTTGCGGAATACATCATAAAATAAAACAAGTCTTATAACATAATTCATTTAAATAAATTTCTCATAAGTCTTCAACACTTGGACATTTTGCCCTTTCCTTTGTTAGTAGATGGCTCATCAACTTTCTTAACTTTAGCTGCAGTGTTAAATGCAGGAGTGAGCAAACAATTGCTCACTGATATAAAAAGTAATAATAATAATAACATAAGAGTGAACAACGAATGCTGAACAATGGTGAACTTGTTATACAAATCAAAATAGAAAATAAGTTCGAACTTTAATATCTGAGGGTCTTAAGACCATGAACTATGCCCCTGGTGATTAGGTATTAATACCCCAACCTTAACCGTCATTTAGACTATACAGACCCTTCTTAACATACTTAGGGGGATCAGCCATTTGTACCATGTATTGTGCACAAACATCTAAACGTTACACGCACAAAATCCCCTATGTTAGGGTTGTTCGTCTCAGTTTTGATTTAGAATTTTCGCACTAAAGAAAGTTTAGTTTGGAATTAGCTGGGTTCTAGAATTTTAGAACATTATTCCATTTTAGCAAAATTCAATCAATAAAAGTTTGCTTACTACTCGAGGGTTTAATACAACAATCTAGAATTGAACAAGGCTATCAAAGTCAAAGATCGAATAACAACAATATACATTTGAGTAAACATGATATACATGCAAAGTACTATATTCAAAAGAATTAGAACAACCTCATCTGAATCAATATATTAGAACAACATATGCTTTGAATAACAATAACACGAAATAGGAATGTGAAACTCGTTCGATATAACGAATTAGGTTACAAAAGCTTATTCAACCATACATAAGGATATAATCAATAGGCTTGCTCATTAAAAGTTTGGGAAACTTGCATTCATTAATAAGAGAATTAAGTTAGGAAACTTGCATAAGTATAATCATAACAACGAAAAGTAAACCTTACTGAATAATAACGTAGCAGAGGTTAGAAAACTTGCTCAATAAAAAGTTTAGGAAAGAAACTTGCCTTGTATTAAAGCTACACAAGTATAATAATATTCTCCAATTACCCTACATGCAAGAACCCTAATTTTCAGAAAATATTAAAATAAGAATTTATTGAATAAAATTCTTAAAGCATGAGATGGGTTTGAATGAGTATATATATTGTATTGCGAGGTGTGGTAGTTACATAGGGTAATATAAGCTATGTAATAAGTGATGTTGTGTTTAATAAATATATATCGTTATTATATATTTATTATATATTGTAGAGAGGAATTAGTAAGAAGATGTATAAAATTTATCTATTGATATTAAATAATTTATGTGAAATTATTTTATGGTGCTGACATTAAATATATTTGATAATCACCAATTTCTTGCGTATTTGTACGAGTACATATCAAGTCAAAGGCAGTGCAACCGTACTCTTTAATGGTAGATGTATAGGAGCCGGGCTAAACAATTCCTTCAGAGAGCGGAGGTATATACGAATTAGTAACCGATCTAACTCACTGTGAAAACAGTGTAGACGAGACGGGAACTAATTTGTTGGTTGTTTGTGGAAAACCACTCAGTGTACTATATTGAATTAGTACTATTAAAGGCTCGACGCGTGCTAGGTTTAGATTGTTATATATGTACGTTGATGATGAGAGAAGAAAATTGACATACCTTTGAAGTGGTTCGAGAATTATTGAGTAGATTGATTTACGGCAAGAAGTGTAGATTCAAGGAATGTATGTATGTGTTATATTCAAGTTCTGTGTTATTGGTATTATAAATGAGATTTTATAGTGAGAGGAATAGAGTTTTAGAACTCAAAGTGTGACTCGTAAATTGTTAAGAAAAATAGTAATCGATGATGTGAAACCAAATAGAGGGTTGATTTTAGGCAAGTTAACGCTTAAAGAGGATGTGTAAAGTGTTTAGAAGTGTAAGATTTCAGTTCTGCTAATGCAGAACTTGTCTGCCTGAAAATTTGGTATGGCGCAGCTGTGCCATTCCCAAGCCTATGACCAGCGTAGCTGCACCGGTCTGTAAAATCAGTTTTTGGATTTTAAAGTTTAAGAAATGGGTATTAAGGACTCATAAGGATAATAAAAAATCTTAAATGATGATTAAGCTGTCCATGAATGGATTTGAATAAGAGTTAATTAATTAACCCGGATTACATATTGGTTAATTAAGCGATATTATAGAATATTATATTCTATTATTTAGTGGAGTCCATAATAATCATGGAAAAGGAAATAAATGATTAATATTAATTAATTATTGTGTGGGTTGAAAGTATCCAACTAAATGATATTTAGCCCAATTAAAATATTAATGTGGGTATAATCATTAAATAATATTACTATGGGTAATATAGGAAAATGTGAGCGGTAGTAAAATATAATACCTACGGCGTAAGAATACGTGAAGTGTGACGCTTAATTGGGACTAATGATATAAGGTGCCAAGTAGTACAATGAAGCAATATGTTGCATTTTAATACAGAAATAATAGAATATCTGTGTATTCTAGAAACTGGGAAGGAAATAAATGTTTAGATAAACATTAATATTAAATAATGTTATAATGTGGTTATGTGAGTAGTAAAAATAATTATGGAAAATACCCAGACAATAATGTCTAACTGCATTATTTTATTACGTGTATTTACTGTACATGGATTACATGTATGTTGCATAACATCTACTACCTTGAAATATTAAATCATATTGTGACATTAAGTTATAACTAATGTATGGTTGAGATGTGTATAAAATATAAAATAAGAGTAGTAATGGGTATGAGTGTTGCAAGGATGCTGAGATAATTGGCTTGTCCCAAATTTAGTGTCCCATTTGCTCCCTATTTCTCCTTCACGTGTAGAACATAAAGGCTAAGGTCTATGTTCTTCTTTTCTTCCAAGCTTATGGGGGAGATGGGTATGATGATGATCTCCAACAACCATTTACCAACTCTCTCTTAACCTTCATGCAATCCTTCAATTCATGGGTTTAATTTAGTGGGAGATGACAATATCTGTGTATTAGTTTTTCTATATATATGAACTCTCCTTCTTCAATTATTATTGCTGAGAATTCTATTGAGGGTGAGGTTGAGAGCATACAAGTATTCTAAGACATTGGAAGTTCATTGGAGCAAGTTCCATTCACAAATTCAGAGGTATAAGTTCTCTTCCTTGCTTCAATTTCATTCTCTATAGGAAAATGGAGTTTGAGTTCTTGAAATCCAAATCCTTAATTTTTGTGAAATTGGATGTTAATAAGGTTGGATATTGATTATATAGTTGCTATATGACCTTACAAACATGTTTAAACTAATACATGAGTGCTTAAGAATGATTTCATGAGTGAATTCTGTGGTTGGGCTAGCTTTCTGCCGAAGCAGACTGTTTCTGCTGGCGCAGCTGCGCCCTAATTAAACTAGGGTGCATAGCTGCGCTGTCCTCTGAGTTCAGTTGAGCCTCCTGTTTTGAAATTTGCTAAGTGTTAGTTAATCGTTATGGCTTAAGCCAACATACAAGCATATGTAACATGTATATATAAGTATAATAATCTAATGTGAGCATGTTTTACTAAGATTAGCATGACTTGGTAGAGGATCTTTAACAAAGACTTTAAATCTTGAAAACAATCTTTGTGAAACTTATGTTTTACAAGTTCTGAACTTAGTGGTTGATATATATGGTTGATTTCAGATATAAATGAACATGATATAATGCTTATGGTGTCCGTATCCATGACTAAACCTGTTAAGTCTTGTTCTAGAGAAATTTTCAAATATAATAGGCTAATGGACATGAATACTACATGAGGTAGATTCGGAACTTGAGAAGATGTTAACATGACTGATGTTATACATAGAGAATGCTTAGTGTACGTAGTTCCTTTGTTCATGATCAAACTTGTTAGCTTGGTGTTAGAAAATGTTTTAAAGGAAAAAGCTTGATATGGTTAGGGTAAATGTGCATGATTGTTACATAGTATACATTCTAACCTTGGAAGCATGTTAACATGACTTGACTACATATGAATAGAGCCTTAAAGTTGTCTTGTATGTATTGAGTGGCATTGTTCAAGTTTAAAGTGGTTTCAAAATCAAACTTGAACATATTTTCAAAATCTAGTTGCATCACATGGATACCTAGATTCTAAAGGATTTATAAGTCATGTTATATCTATAATATCCCTATATATGAGTTATAGGTGCTATATTGCAACATTTATGATAAAATGATTTCAAAGGCAACCTCGAGCATGTTTTCAAACTTAGGTTGCATTACATATGAGCATTTAGATTCTAAAGGCTTGAGATGCCATGATATGTTGTATTATGTCTCTAAACATAAGTCTTATATGTTTTACATAGTGGAAGTAAACCAAGCATGAGGGTAAAGCATGTTTTAAAGTGTTAAACAATGCTAGCTTCATGTAAAAGATATGCATAGGTACAAGCATGTGTAGTAAAGACTATGTGACCTCCTTATGAGAACATAAGGCTAATTAGTACACCTAGTGATTTCATAACCCTAATTGGTTTTGATTTCGTGAAAATCCTAAACTAAAGTCCCTATTATATAAGGTTGAACTTGAAATAGTCATACAAGTATGTAAAGACCTTTTGTGAGTATATATGAGAAGTGTGAGTGTTTAAGTATGTTAAAGTTCGGACAGAAACCACAAGGCAGTAGCTGAGTCTAGGCTTAGCCAGGGGACGGCGCAGCTGCGCCTGTCCTAGGCTTAGCCACGGCGCAGCTGCGCCGTGTAGCAGTCACAGATCGATTCTATTTTTGACCTGATGTTTGAGGCATGCTTATATGATTACTTTAACTTATAATATATGACCAATATTCTATGAAATGTGTTAAGAAGCATGCTATGTGATAGAGATGAATGTTAACTATGATTTTTAAAAGTTAAGTCCACAGGAATACTTTCAAGTTATTAAGCAACGATACGTTGTTTAGATTTGTATTGTCTTACAAACTGATTTGTGTTATGAAAATATAGTATAGGTGATGTTGTATGAAGTTACGACTAAGTTAGACGTGTATGTGTGCGTTTAAACTTACCTATACGAGTTTTAATATGTCGATCACATAGCGAGTCAAGTGTGTGATAGAGATATACGGGTGTTGATGTCCGAATGGTTAAGGTATACCTATACGGACCTAGATACTCTGAGAATGTGACAAGAAAGTGAAGTGTAGGTTTTACGAACCTAGTTAGGAAATAATGTAACATTGTTATTACATTGAGAATACATGAAATATGTTACATTGAGAATACATGAAAGTGAAGTGAAGTGTAGGTTTTACGAACCTAGTTGTGTAGGAATACATGAAGTGCAGTTAAGCGTTAAGCAGTTAAGTCGTAGTTTAGGCAAGTCTTTCAGTTCCTATTTGGTATATGAATTCTATAACTGTTAGTGAGTTATATTATGATATGCAAATGTTGATATATATGAAATGCATATGAGATATGTATGATATGTGAAAGTTGATCTTTGATGATATGTTGTGATATAAATCTCTATGTCGCTTATGTGAGAAGTAACATGCGTAGTAAATATTAATGGATTATGAATGCATGTGCTGAGTATGCTATTATATGCTATGTACTGCATAAAAACTGTTAGAATTGATGGGCTGTCGAGCTCACCCTTGCAAATAACCACTTTTGCAGGTTAAGGATACACGGTAAAGGTTACGTGCTACTTGATTGATAAAGATCAATAGAATCAAAGGAGATTGATTCATTTGTTTAGATAGATGCTCTTGAACCATGTTTAGGTTCTAGTATGATAGTAGTTTACTATGAGTAGTACATGTTAAGTTGTAAAGTTGTGCTAGGTGACCCCTGGATTGATCGTACTCCTTTGACAGACTCTGTTCATTCGTCCCTGATTGTAAACTCCGGGCTTGGTCCTTACGCCACTGTGAATAGCATTATTGAAAACTCTAGGTGGGTGTTGCCTGCCTCGAATCACCAGGATGTCATTGATTTTCGAAATTCATTTAACCTCTCTCGACCCTGTAACTCAGCAAAACCAGATGGCCTTCTCTGGGATGGTACCATGGCTTCAAAGGTTAAGGCTACTACTATTTAGAATTCTATACGTCTGACTGGCCCTATGCTGCCCTGGCACTGTTTGGTTTGGCATAAGACAGTTCCACCTAGGCAATCATTTATCCTCTGGCTTGCTTTTCAAAAGGGGCTTCGGACAATTGATAGATTAACTCAATTTGGACTTGATATAGACCCTTTGTGCGTGCTCTGCTTGCGTGACAGGGAAACCTTCAACCATTTATTCTTTGAATGCCCCTTTTCATTTCAAATTCTGGTTGCGGTTCTTAGGCAGTGTGGTTGGAGAGGTCTTAGTCGAAGCTGGACTTCTATTACTAGCTTTATCTCTAGCAGAACCAGCACAAATTTTCACTCTAGCCTGCTCCGGTTTGGGTTTGCCTCTGTGGTCTATAGAATCTGGACTGAACGAAATGCTAGAATCTTCTCCCATACCTCCATTCCTGCTCGGTCTCTTATTCGGGATATTATTCACTTGATTAAGTGTGGACTACACTCTAATGTTAAATTTCAAAGAATTAAATTTAGAAGGTGCTATAGATCTCTTGTGCTGTAGCTGTCAGTTTGCTGCTGGATATGGAGGGGGCCTGAACAAGTGACTATGGAGTGGGGTTTGGCTAGGTCCTCATGGTCGGGGGGTCGGCCTAGGCTGGGGTTTCGTAGAGTTGGGTTGTGCCTGCGGTTGGCTGGGTTTGGTTTTAGAGTGTGCCCCGGCTAGTTCGGTCGTAGAGTGTGCCTCGGCTAGTTCGATCGTAGAGTGTGCCTCGGTCGTAGGGTGTGCTTCGGCTAGTGGGCCTGAACTAGTGTCTTCGTAGAGTTGGGTTTGCTGGGTATTCGCTGAGTGATGGCTATTCGTAGAGAGAACTTCGGCCTTGGAAATCATAGCATGTGCTTCGGTCGTAGAGTGTCCACGGTCGTAAAGTGCCTGGGGTTTGGCTGGGATCGGTTGCAGAGTGTGCTTCGTAGTGTGGGTTTCAGGAGCATGGATCTTCAAAAATGGGAATTTGGCTTCTTTAGGAGGGTAGTCGAGGTTGCTCCACTTCAAGCGTCTTGACATTTTATGCTTTGTTCTGTTACATGTAATCTTTTATAGCGTTGTTTCATAGTCTTCATCATAGGGCATGTCCTATGATGTTTTGCTTTGCTGTTTGGGTTGTCTCCTATGCGGTTTGTAATCCCCCTTTTATTTATTTCAGTCTAAATTTAGCAAAAAAAAAAAGTTGTGCTAGGCGGTGCATAGCAGAATTCGAATTGAGATGTAAGGATTTATTCATTAATTCGAATAAATTGAATCACAAATTAAATTGATTCAGGAATTTGTAATTGATTCAAGTTAAGATCAATAAAAGTTTTTTTTCAAAGGAGATTGAAAAAGTTTAAATTAGGCATATTTATATAACATCGAATGTTATGTAAAACAGGAATAGTAAATGACCAAGTTGTGAAACTTATAACAGTTTGGGGTCATTGTGCAGATCCTGGTATTGGAATGAATTTATATTCTAAATTGTAATAAGCTAAGTTATATTCATTAAGTTATGAATGAGAATATAAATAGTTGACGATAGTAGTATCATGGCGGACCGGATTCGTGGTTCGAAGGGACTCGAATTTGGGGGCGTCACAGGTTGGTATCAGAGACTTAGATAAGTGTACCTTAGGCTATAACTTGAGAGAGAGAAAGATAAGGATTAAAATATGTAAGTGAAGATTCAAAGAAGAATCTTGAAGTATCCAAGAGAATTAGAATTCAGGAGTTCCCTAGCTCCGGTAATAAAAATGTTAAGATGGTGTCTAGATGACAAAGATAATGAGAATGAACTCGAGTGGAGTTTAGTTGATAATGGGGAAAGAACCCTAGGGTAAATTGATGATCACGACGTGATCGGATTGAGATGTAAAGTGATAATAGTCTGTAACGACTAAGTGTGTATAGCTTGATGCTATAAGAGATTGTACTATGAAATGGTACGATGTGAACTCATGAGGAGTTGTATGTGATGAGATACGAAGAATTCATATCGAGCAAAGAGTAAGTTAAGTGCAAGATAGAGTAGTGGGATTTCAATTGAGGACCCATGTCAGCAGTTGAGTTGTATGATTCCTTGTTATGGGCGGGGAATTGTACTTAGTGTAAAAACCACTTAGTTTCTGGCAATGATAATCAATAGAATATCGGTGTCGCGCTATCGATATGCTTATGGTGAGAAGGTGATTCTTTTCTCATGTCATATTTGATAGATAGAGGCTATTAAGATTAAGTTAGAGAATATTAAGATTAGGTGCGAGTTCTTAAAATTCATATTTATGGCAAGTTCGTGGCTCATAATCATATGATGGGACCCCGCGAATGGACGACTTTAGTCTGACTAGGATAAGTTCCTACACCCATATGATTATGGCAAGTTCCTGGACTTCCAAAGTGTGGTAAGTTTGATGAACTATATCGAGTATATATATGTTATGAATTAAGAGATTTTGGTATAGTAAAGATTGAAGTTGATGGAGAAGCGTGGATTTTCTAAATGTTCTAGCTCTGCTAGATTTTCAAAATTTTATTGACTTCGTGCTAGTGTTTGCACTCTATTTTCGTGACAAAAACATTGGGCCAAGTGACTGAACCGATGAGTTTTAAAAACAACACCGTAATTCGTATGTCTAAGCTACTTGTTTCGGCTAAGACAAAAATAATTTGAAAATCTTTCAAAATGTATTTTTAACCATGTGCATCATTTGATATGGTGTAAAAATGGTAAACGATGAAGTCATCAATGCAGTCGAACCTAGTGTTGGTTGTGATCGAAAGATCGTCAGCCCACTATGGTATGATGTAATATGACGAAGTCACCTAATGGCAGAATACTCAACGTACTACTAATCTGGTACGGTATCCTGACGTCATAAAACGATTTTTGATTTTTTTTCGAATGATGAAAAGTTGACTAAATTATTTCGATTGATGTCCGAACTGTTGATAAAGAGTCTAAGCTATTTGACCCAGCTAGACAACTGTTGAAAAGTGATTATAGAATTCAAGCGTTCTTGTGTAATTGTGCTAAACCAAATGCCCTGGTGCGAATTCAGTCGTTGAAAAGCTGAGGTGAACAACCCTATAAGGGGACATGTTTTCAGAGACAATAGTTCCGAGCGTAACGCAAGTAGTCGTTACAAAACACTACGTCGGCCCAACGTAGTGGTACAATAGGCTGGCCACCTAGTGTACGTGTGGAGGGTGTTTTCAATCTTTGTAATTGAGGAACACTCTGGTTGGTAGTGTGGATAATTGTGTTGAAGCACTAGTTCACGGTCTTGTGACCCCTCAGTATAATTTGGAATCTGAGTTATTCATACTACTTCTCGATTATTGAAAAATTGTGGAAGACTCTTATTATTCTGTGTGATGATGAATGTAGTGAGTAGAATGTTCCTTAGGAAGGAGAATGTGGTAGAATGCAAGTGAGCAAGTTATAATGAAACTTCCGAAAAGTGAATGGATAATATTATCTAAAAGAATATGTAATATTCGAAATAGCATCGAATAGAGGAGGTTTCGGTGATTCCGAGGACGGAATCCTTATAAGGGGGAGAGGATGTAAGAACCCGAATTTTTAAAAAATATTAAAATAAGAATTTATTGAATAAAATTCTTAAAGCATAAGATGGGTTCGAATTAGTATATATATTGTATTGCGAGGTGTGGTATTGTGTTACATAGGGTAATAATATAAGCTATGTAATAAGTGATGTTGTGTTTAATAAATATATATCGTTATTATATACTCCCTCCGTCCCAAATTAATTGCTCAGTTTTGACTTTTTTAAGTCAAATTGACTATTTTTAGAATTAATAATTAAGCATATATAAATATATTTCTAAAATTATAAAAATTGGGATTAGTAATAAATTGTATATACTTTCTTTTGGTTATAATCACTTCACCTATATTTTAGCAAAAATAGTAAAAATATTAGTTTTAAAAATGGTCAATTTGACTTTAAAAAGTCAAAACTGGGCAGTTAATTTGAGACGGAGGGAGTATTTATTATATATTGTAGAGAGGAATTAGTAAGAAGATGGATAAAATTTATCTATTGATATTAAATAATTTATGTAAAATTATTTTATAAGTGGTGACAATAAATATATTTGATAATCACCAATTTCTTGCGTATTTGTACGAGTACATATCAAGTCTAAGGCAGTGCAACCGTACCCTTTAATGTGTAGACGAGACGGAAACTAATTTGTTGGTTGTTTGTGGGAAACCACTCAGTGTACTATATTGAATACTATTAAAGGCTCGACGCGTGCTAGGTTTAGATTGGTATATATGTACGTTGATGATGAGAGAAGAAAATTGTAGCGCCCCAAATCCGGGTATCTTCAAACCCGACAGATGGTGCTATACTGTACAAACATTCATACATTCATTCAATTGAAAAGTCTAAAAGAACGAATATATCTTCTATATATTTAAAGTAATATTTACATTTCCCAGACCCATTACAAAGGTTCTTTGTCATAATATCAGTTACATTACAACATCAGACCTATTCTATTACAAGACAGCTTAACAATCTGCCTTAGCTTTTCCTTTATTCTTTTTCGATCCTTCGGGACGTTCAGTCTTAGCTGCATTCATATGGTTCAAGCAAGAGTGAGCATAACTAGCTTAGCAAGTATAACAATTCAATAACAACATGCTTGACACATACGAATCGTATATCTTCAATAACTGAATAATAGTCATGAAGTACTATTGATAATTCAAACTAGTACTTTACCTTTCTTTCAAAATATTTTACAATAATAACAATATTTAGTAAAACATTCGCTCCGGTCAAAGACCTCGAGTATTCATTCTTTATTAAAAAAGGACAACCCGGAACGAATTCCGTAAGCCCGATATTACTTACGAGCACTTCTAGGTGATCAGCCTATTGTACTCTATGTTGATCAACTCTACATCCATTAAACATATGTACGTTTAATCATTTGGCAACCTCACGTGCCTGTCGTTTTACCGACAAAATATTTGCTTAACATTTCCGTCTTCTTTTGAAAACCATATGGAGTAGTTGACAAAAGATAACAACATTTGATAATAGATGAATAAATTACCAAGTCTAGCCAAAGGATTGGCTTGAACTTCAACATACCTTAATTCATGCGAAATAATACATGAACCTCAAAAACTTATTCAGATTGAACTGAGACAAGAGTGATAATACTTGCCTTTAGTGTAAGACCCCAACTTATTAATGAATAAAATCAAATTTTCTCTAAATATTATTGTGAATAATAAGGGGTTAATTTGATATAATACTTTGGTTATGGGTGAAATGTGCAAATTTTGCAAAATAAGCAAGTGGTAATAAAATATTTATTTTTGGTCGGTGAATATTCGGTTGGTCGTGGAATATTCTTGCTGTCGGGGAATATTCGTACGACGACGCAGCCTTGTGTGGGCCCCATAACGGAAAGCGATTGGATGAAGAAAACGACAAGTATAAGTTGTTTATAAATAATGGCGTAGTTGTTACCGTTAATACTGTTGGAATACCCGGTGGTTAAAATACAGTAGCACACGGTATTGCACCAATTATTGATTCTTACGTAAGAAGGCACTACTCAATAATTGTTACAGTAGTTATTATTCAATATTTTATTTTATTGATTCAATAATTGCTGCGTTGATATTTTATATTATTGTTGTTTCAATAATTATTGCTGCACAGTATTTTCATTTATCAGATCAATAATTCATATTATTTGAATAATATTATTAGATAACATTATTGGCAATGTCTAGAAAGTTCTGTCTAAGGAGAGGTTTGGTCATCTAATTGCGCGCCAGTAAGGAGAAATCCTTATTGGAAAGCCCCCTCTTTCCTGGGAACGGCCTGGTTGTCATAAATGTGATTCTGTAATATTATTTGTGAATAATTAATTATTGATTCATATGATAAGGAAATATTTATTTTATGTGGATATAAATGAGGGATATATTTTTGTGGTTAAAAATGAAGGAGTTAATGTTGAGGTTTTTGTCAGTATTTTTGTCGGAATGGAGGTATTAAAAATCAGGGTTTTTGAGATAGTTTGCGGGGGTTATAATTTTTAATCCGACCGTTGGATCGTGGTAATTTTTGGATATGTTATACATATATAAGTTGAGTATATGTCCACAAATTTTGAACCGTTAAAAATGAACGTATGATTTATTACGAATTTTACAAGATGACTGGTTCAGAAATTGTTGAATTTTCGGAGTTTATCATTTTAGTGGAAAATTCTAGAATTAGTGGGCCCCACTTGTGGTTGGTGAAGAAATGTGCTGAATTATATTTCAAATGTGGTGGGTGGGAATAGTAGCAGGTAAAGCCATCAGGTTGCAGGTCAAACCTACCAAAATTTTCCTATAAATAGAGGGCTAAGTTGGAATTGAAAATCACACCAGAAACAAGTTTTCTCTCTTTCTCTCTCTAGATTATTGAGTGTATTTTGTGAGTATTTAGATACTTTGAGAGTTTCTATTCATCAGAGCAAGTTTCTTTCAGCCTTATACCGGTATTCCGACCAGAAGTACTGATATTTTGAGGTAAGGGATATTATTTTCTTCTTAATGATATTATTTTCTTCAATATCATTATGCTGAAATATTGATATGAGTTTTTATCAAATTTGGAACTTTTTGTGTCGGGGTTACTATTTACGTATACGGCACTATTCACGTATACGGTACTATTCACGAATACGGCACTATTCACCGAAAAATAAAATTTTTCCTTTTTGTCCAAGATGTCTATTATGGTTACTATCTTTGATTGTATCCATGTTTTGATCTTTATTTTTGAATTCTGCTTCACAATTTATTATTATGAAGTATTATTGATCTTGGATAAACTGTTATACGAATCCCTACTATTTGTCCTTCTGTCTCATTGGATTCGTTCTCTTTAAGATATTTTTCATCATCCTCAGTCCTAAATGATGATATTACTGAATATCTTTGGCCTGTAGTGCAAAGATGTATAATTACTTGATGAATATCTTTGGCCTGTAGTGCAAAGATGAACAGGTGTTGAGATGAACATGACCGACTGATGATACAAATGAATATCTTTGGCCTGTAGTGCAAAGATGAATATTTGGTTAAAGATGATTATTAATTGATGTTACAGGGATAAAATATTGATGATGAACTTTTAAATCTTAGAAGATAGTAGAATTCTTTCTCTACTTGACTCTTCTAATGGTTTGTTGTTTCCGCTGCAGTTGTTGATCTAAAACTTGTTGTCGATTATATTTTATCAGATTTTTCCCTGTTGAAGACTAACGATAATTTGTTGTATATTATCTTAGTCATAATATTCTTTACTAGGCTAGTTGAGCTCACCCTTTTCCTTTTTGTTCCATTTTTCTTCTCAGGAGGTGAGAACATAGCAGGATCTAGTCGGGGTATGGAGTAATGGTTCTAGAAAGATGTATTAGCAGTCCTCACTATTTCTGTAAAATAGTGTTTGAATAATTGTAATGAGGATTTATTTGAGTGTGGATATTGTCTAGAAGACAATATTTGTATTTAAACTCACAGTATGTGTTGTCGTATTTTGCACGACAATTGTATTATTGAAGTTGTAGTTTGCTTTCTGTACCATGTATTTGGCGACTCAGAATGGGTGTTGTATACCTATTCTGGGGGCGTCACAGTTGGTATCAGAGCTTAGGGATATGATCCCTGGCTGAGATGTGAGACAAGAACTAGGAGGGGAGAGACGGGGAATTCCTTCGCTAGTATGACCTGACTAAGTTTATTTGGTGTTTATTTGGTCGGTCAGAGTATAGGGATAATATATGACATGACTATTAACCCTTGTTTTATGGCAGTATTTAAGAATGGCAGCTGAGAACGTTAATAATGGAGTAAATCAGACCATGGAGACACCTTTGATCACCACCCAGGGAAACGTGCAACAGGAAGGCAATATTCCTCCTGTAAACAACGTTACCGAGCAAACGATGAATGATGTAATGTTTAGGAGCTTTTTGCAGTTCATGCAAAATCAGACGAGGGAGACTCGTGTACAAAATACAGGTGGAAATAATGACAACACGCGGTCTGTCACAGCCAAGCAGTTTAAGGAGTTGGGACCACCAGAATTTAAGGGAAAGCCGGATCCGATCATGGCAGAAACATGGGTCAAGCAAATTACCAAGATATTCGATGTCTTAGGATGCACGGAGGAGCAGAAGGTTCCATTCGCTACCTTTATGTTCCGCGGTGAGGCAGACTACTGGTGGGAGTCTGTGAAGCGTACCCAGCCTGACGCACTCAATATGTCCTGGGAAACGTTTCAGAAACTGTTTAATGACAAGTACTTCCCTGAAAGTATTCGTCATATGAAGGAGGTGGAGTTTATCAGACTGGAACAAAACAACATGACGGTGTCCCAGTACGAGGCGAAGTTTGCAGAGTTATCCAGGTTTGCACCTCATTTGGTAGAAAATGAGGAACGTATGACGCGGATGTTTCTGAGAGGTTTAAAACCTGAGATTCGTCAATACCTTATCTCTCATAAATTTTCTCTGTATTCAGACGTTGTCAACAGGGCCCAATTATTAGAGAGAGATAATGAGTATACTCAACCGAGGGACCACAACCAGGGTCATACCGGTGACAGCAATCATCAGAGCGATGATAACCAACGAGGAGGGAAAAATACGAACAAAGGCGGTAACCACTCGGGTGGTCATCGTGGCCATGATAATAGGAGAGGTGAGTCAAGTGGAAATTTCAGAAAGAGGAGATTCAACAATGACGGGAAGACATCAGCACCAGCACCAGTACCAACAACAAATTTTAGGGGAGGAGAACGACGGCCAGTTAGATGTTACAAATGCGGGAAAGAGGGACATATCAGCCCAAATTGTCCACAACAATCCAAGGTGTGTTACAACTGTGGGAAGGAAGGCCACATCGCTCGAGATTGTACTATAGCGAAACCAAGTTCAGCGGGAGTGGTGATTCCAAGGGCTGTCCCGGATAAGGCGAAATCAGCGGTTCCTGGAAGAGCGTTTGTCGTAACTGGCCAAAACGTGAGAAACCCGAACGAGGTGATCACGGGTAAGCTAATCTTGAATTCTTGCGAAGTTTATACCTTACTAGATACCGGTTCTACCCATTCTTTTATCTCTCCTGCTTGTGCTCAACGTTTAAACTTGACTCCGGAGAAATTGGACTTTAACTTATCTGTTGAAACTCCGTTGGGTGAAACCTTCGTTACATCTACAGTTTATAAATCTTGCATGATCCAAGTTGGCACTATCACATTACCTGTTGATCTTATCTCTTTAAAGATACTTGCTTTTGATGTGATTTTAGGAATTGATTGGTTAACCACTCATCATGCTAAAATTGATTGTTTTCGTAAGGTTGTTAGTTTTCATATTCCTAACCACCCTGTCATACGAATTCAAACTACTAAACCACTAAAATCAGTCACTGTCATATCAAGCCACAAAGCTATTCGTTTATTGAAAAACGGATGTCAAGCTTTCTTAGCCCATGTTATGGATTTGAACAAAGACAAGTCAGATTTGAATAATATTTCTATTGTTAGAGAATTTTCCGATGTATTTCCTGAAGAACTTCCCGGTCTACCCCCGGAACGAGAAATTGAATTCTTTATTGACCTTGAACCCGGTACAAAGCCCATTTCTAAAACCCCATATCGAATGGCTCCTATTGAACTTCAGGAGTTAAAAGTCCAACTACAGGAGTTGTTGGACATCGGTTTTATTCGTCCTAGTACGTCTCCTTGGGGTGCTCCTGTTTTATTCGTAAAGAAGAAAGACGAGAGTATGCGACTTTGTATTGACTATCGAGAATTGAACCATGTCACCATCAAGAATAGGTATCCGCTACCTCGCATTGATGACCTGTTTGACCAGTTGCAAGGAGCACAATTCTTTTCAAAGATCGATCTTCATTCTGGATATCATCAGCTGAAGACTAAAACTGAGGATATTCCAAAGACTGCCTTCAGAACTCGGTACGGGCATTATGAATTCTTAGTAATGTCTTTTGGATTGACTAATGCTCCTGCTGCCTTCATGGATATGATGAACCGTGTATTCAAAGAATATTTGGATCAGTTCGTTGTTGTCTTTATTGATGACATCCTCATCTATTCCAAAAGCCGTGAAGATCATGAGCGCCATTTGAAGCTGGTACTGCAAAGGCTTCGTGAAAACAAGCTATATGCCAAACTGAAGAAATGCGAGTTCTGGCTTGAGGAAGTAGCATTCCTTGGGCACGTGGTGTCAAAACATGGAGTATCTGTCGACCCGGCGAAGATTGAAGCCATACAAAGTTGGGAGCAACCGAAGTCGGTAACCGAAGTACGTAGCTTTCTGGGCTTAGCTGGTTATTATCGGAGATTTGTGGAAGGATTTTCTCGAATCGCTACTCCGTTAACTCAGCTGACTCGGAAAGATACAAAATTCGTATGGAGTGAGGAATGCGAGAAGAGTTTCCAAGAACTCAAGAGGAGACTCATTTCGGCACCTGTTTTGACAATACCATCTGGTTCGGATGGATTTGTTATCTACAGCGATGCTTCAGGCAAAGGGTTAGGATGTGTTCTCATGCAACATGGGAAAGTCATAGCCTATGCCTCACGACAACTCAAAGAATATGAGAGGAATTATCCTACTCATGATTTGGAGTTGGCAGCAGTCGTTTTTGCGTTGAAGATCTGGAGACACTACCTGTATGGGGAGAAAGTGGAGATCTATACAGATCATAAAAGCCTCAAATATTTCTTCACCCAAAAGGAACTCAACATGCGGCAACGACGTTGGCTTGAGCTGTTGAAAGATTACGATCATACCATCCAATACCATCCTGGAAAAGCAAACGTAGTAGCTGACGCATTGAGTAGAAGATCATATGCGGGTACGAGTGCAATGTTTTTAACACAAACGCCCATTTTGTATGACTTGCAAAGGATGGAGATAGAGATGAAGGCTCCAAGTACCCACATGATGATATCAAATATACGAGTAGAACCGACTTTAATCGATAAAGTTAAAGCTGCTCAAGCTACGGATATAGAGCTGATGCGTATGAAGAAGAAAGTGCAAGAAGGTGCTATTCCAGAAGCAAGAATCGATGAAGAAGGAATACTTCGAGTCAACTCCAGACTTTGTGTTCCTAACGATTTTGACTTGAAGCATAGAATAATGATGGAGGCACACAACACACCGTTTGCAATCCATCCTGGGAGTACCAAAATGTATCACGATCTTCGACATACATTTTGGTGGAACAATATGAAAAGAGAGATCGCGGAGTTTATCTCGAGGTGTTTAACTTGTCAACGTGTAAAGGCGGAGCATCAAGTGCCAAAGGGTCCATTGCAACCACTTGAGATCCCGAAATGGAAGTGGGAACACATTACTATGGATTTTGTTACGGGTCTTCCCAAGGTTTCTCAAGGCATAGATGCGATTTGGGTTATTGTTGATAGATTAACCAAGTCCGCTCATTTCTTGCCGATACGTGAGACTTATTCCCTTGAACGTCTTGCTAGTATGTACGTGAACGAGATTGTGAGATTGCATGGCATGCCAGTATCCATAGTTTCGGATCGTGACCCAAGATTCACTTCACGATTTTGGGTTAGCTTGCAGAAAGCTATGGGCACGGATTTACGATTCAGTTCAGCATACCATCCTCAAACGGACGGACAATCAGAGAGGACTATTCAAACTCTTGAAGATCTATTAAGACTTTGTGTCCTAGATCTCAAAGGGAGTTGGGATAAGTACCTACCATTGGTGGAATTCTCCTACAACAACAGTTATCAGGCGAGCATAGGTGTGGCTCCATTTGAGGCGTTGTATGGAAGAAAATGTCGTTCTCCAGTATGCTGGGACGAGGTGGGTGAAGCAACATTGTTGGGACCAGAATTGGTACGCGTTACTACAGAGAAGATCCAAACGATTCGACAACGTATACAAACGGCACAGGATCGACAAAAGAGTTATGCGGATCTTCATCGGAAGGACGTGGAATTTAATATTGGGGATCATGTATTGTTACGTGTTGCACCATGGAAGGGAGTTACAAGATTTGGGAAGAGAGGAAAGCTCAATCCAAGATTTGTTGGTCCATTTGAGATTCTTGAGCGAATAGGAAATGTGGCATATAGACTCGCATTACCTCCAAGCATGTCTCGTGTTCATAATGTTTTTCACATATCTATACTTCGTAAATATGTTAAAGACCCGAACCACATTATTGAGTTAGAACCAGACGAGATAGCTGAAGATTTAACGTACGAGGAGGTACCTGTTAAGATCTTGGATAGGAAAGAGCATGTCCTACGCACGAAGGTTATACCACAAGTTAAGGTTTTGTGGAGAAACCATGCTATTGAAGAAATGACCTGGGAGTTGGAATCACAAATGAAAGCGAGGTATCCTCACCTTTTTGAAACATCAGGTACGTACGTCAATTTCGAGGACGAAATTTCATAAGGAGGGGAGGTTGTAAGACCCCAACTTATTAATGAATAAAATCAAATTTTCTCTAAATATTATTGTGAATAATAAGGGGTTAATTTGATATAATACTTTGGTTATGGGTGAAATGTGCAAATTTTGCAAAATAAGCAAGTGGTAATAAAATATTTATTTTTGGTCGGTGAATATTCGGTTGGTCATGGAATATTCTTGCTGTCGGGGAATATTCGTACGACGACGCAGCCTTGTGTGGGCCCCATAACGGAAAGCGATTGGATGAAGAAAACGACAAGTATAAGTTGTTTATAAATAATGGCGTAGTTGTTACCGTTAATACTGTTGGAATACCCGGTGGTTAAAATACAGTAGCACACGGTATTGCACCAATTATTGATTCTTACGTAAGAAGGCACTACTCAATAATTGTTACAGTAGTTATTATTCAATATTTTATTTTATTGATTCAATAATTGTTGCGTTGATATTTTATATTATTGTTGTTTCAATAATTGTTGCTGCACAGTATTTTCATTTATCAGATCAATAATTCATATTATTTGAATAATATTATTAGATAACATTATTGGCAATGTCTAGAAAGTTCTGTCTAAGGAGAGGTTTGGTCATCTAATTGCGCGCCAGTAAGGAGAAATCCTTATTGGAAAGCCCCCTCTTTCCTGGGAACGGCCTGGTTGTCATAAATGTGATTCTGTAATATTATTTGTGAATAATTAATTATTGATTCATATGATAAGGAAATATTTATTTTATGTGGATATAAATGAGGGATATATTTTTGTGGTTAAAAATGAAGGAGTTAATGTTGAGGTTTTTGTCAGTATTTTTGTCGGAATGGAGGTATTAAAAATCAGGGTTTTTGAGATAGTTTGCAGGGGTTATAATTTTTAATCCGACCGTTGGATCGTGGTAATTTTTGGATATGTTATACATATATAAGTTGAGTATATGTCCACAAATTTTGAACCGTTAAAAATGAACGTATGATTTATTACGAATTTTACAAGATGACTGGTTCAGAAATTGTTGAATTTTCGGAGTTTATCATTTTAGTGGAAAATTCTAGAATTAGTGGGCCCCACTTGTGGTTGGTGAAGAAATGTGCTGAATTATATTTCAAATGTGGTGGGTGGGAATAGTAGCAGGTAAAGCCATCAGGTTGCAGGTCAAACCTACCAAAATTTTCCTATAAATAGAGGGCTAAGTTAGAATTGAAAATCACACCAGAAACAAGTTTTCTCTCTTTCTCTCTCTAGATTATTGAGTGTATTTTGTGAGTATTTAGATACTTTGAGAGTTTCTATTCATCAGAGCAAGTTTCTTTCAGCCTTATACCGGTATTCCGACCAGAAGTACTGATATTTTGAGGTAAGGGATATTATTTTCTTCTTAATGATATTATTTTCTTCAATATCATTATGCTGAAATATTGATATGAGTTTTTATCAAATTTGGAACTTTTTGTGTCGGGGTTACTATTTACGTATACGGCACTATTCACGTATACGGTACTATTCACGAATACGGCACTATTCACCGAAAAATAAAATTTTTCCTTTTTGTCCAAGATGTCTATTATGGTTACTATCTTTGATTGTATCCATGTTTTGATCTTTATTTTTGAATTCTGCTTCACAATTTATTATTATGAAGTATTATTGATCTTGGATAAACTGTTATACGAATCCCTACTATTTGTCCTTCTGTCTCATTGGATTCGTTCTCTTTAAGATATTTTTCATCATCCTCAGTCCTAAATGATGATATTACTGAATATCTTTGGCCTGTAGTGCAAAGATGTATAATTACTTGATGAATATCTTTGGCCTGTAGTGCAAAGATGAACAGGTGTTGAGATGAACATGACCGACTGATGATACAAATGAATATCTTTGGCCTGTAGTGCAAAGATGAATATTTGGTTAAAGATGATTATTAATTGATGTTACAGGGATAAAATATTGATGATGGACTTTTAAATCTTAGAAGATAGTAGAATTCTTTCTCTACTTGACTCTTCTAATGGTTTGTTGTTTCCGCTGCAGTTGTTGATCTAAAACTTGTTGTCGATTATATTTTATCAGATTTTTCCCTGTTGAAGACTAACGATAATTTGTTGTATATTATCTTAGTCATAATATTCTTTACTAGGCTAGTTGAGCTCACCCTTTTCCTTTTTGTTCCATTTTTCTTCTCAGGAGGTGAGAACATAGCAGGATCTAGTCGGGGTATGGAGTAATGGTTCTAGAAAGATGTATTAGCAGTCCTCACTATTTCTGTAAAATAGTGTTTGAATAATTGTAATGAGGATTTATTTGAGTGTGGATATTGTCTAGAAGACAATATTTGTATTTAAACTCACAGTATGTGTTGTCGTATTTTGCACGACAATTGTATTATTGAAGTTGTAGTTTGCTTTCTGTACCATGTATTTGGCGACTCAGAATGGGTGTTGTATACCTATTCTGGGGGCGTCACATTTAGCGTCTACTACCATAATTTAACTTTATGTTTAAGTCTTTCAAGTCTCTACAACACATGATCACATTAGCCTTACATTAGGTCACATATAATCAAGTATGTATATGACTATATCTTACCCTTCTTTTCAATCTAATTGTGTATTAGATTCAGTTATTATTCGTTTCGGTTTATCATTATCCTTGCATTTATATTCGACTAAGTTATTTCAACTTTTATACAACATCCTTAAGGTTTAACAAAGTTTAAACAAAGTTACATTACATTCCTTAAGTTGTGTTTACTTTCAAAACAATTAGCTTTCCATTCTGTGTACTTATAAACATTCATTACTATCTTTGTTCTGAGACTGGCGCTGCGGCGCGAGTCCTTACTTAATGGGTCGCGCTGCGGCGCCACACTCCAGAAGATTTTCTTACTGTACATGGCGCTGCGGTGCCACAAATTGTACTACAGTTCGCGCTGCGGCGAACTCTTGTAGTGTGCTCGGCTACTGTTACGCGCTGCGGCGTGACTCATTTAGCCTAGGGTTGGCGCCGCGGCGCCAACTCTGTGCACCAGAAAACAATTTCAGTTTTTAAATTTTGTGAACTTCCCGGACACATAACTTCTTCGTTATAAGTCCGAATTGGCTCGTTCAAAAGCCTACGATTCACAAATTACGTAATCTATGGATTCATGCAAGAATTTTATCTATTTGACTTCGTTTGCTAAAAATTCACCTATTGGCTCATTTTTTTTTAACGAAAACGATTAATGTTTGTGATCGTTCAACGCTCGTTTCTTCGTTCTAAGTTCTGATCCGGTCATTTTCGAGTCCGCAACTCTTAAATGCCAAATACGACTTGTCTCCAGTGGAAAACAACGGTTCCGAGTTTAAACACAAAATTTGACTTCTATTCCGAGAATTTCACGAATTCGACGATTATCGTCCAATCGTGCAATCTCCGGCAAATCTTCATTCTTATGATTTGTTCCACATTACCAATGAATTCCATTCATCATGTGAACATCTTAAACATACTTATTACAACAACTTATATTCATTGTTGGATTTTAGATTTATTTCTTCATGAGTTTATAACTTTATCAAATTATAAACTACTTAAGATTTTATTATTCATGACTTATGACAATTAAAGTTTCTTAATCATCATACCTTATATGTTCTTAACATATAACTTTACTTATGTATACATGATACATATGATCATACAATTTCTTTTACATCCCTATCATTTCTCTTTAATAAACTCATGACAAGTTCATAATACTTTCACATAAGTTTATAACTTTGCTAGCTTAAATGACTTATCACCAACTTATGTGACTTGAGTTTATTGCTTACTCATTCTTCTTACTTTTTAACATTCATGTTCCTTAATCCAAACTTTTCTTATTAACCTATCATGGTAAATATAGAAGATAATGGAGAAGAAGTCGTACTTTTGAAGTCTTGGTAAGTAGCTTCTTCTTCTTCTTCTTCTTCTTCTTCTTACTTATGGAAGTGACTTATTTGTAACTTAATCTCTCTAACACATAAGCACTTTGTAATGTTTGGATTATTTGAACAACTAACAAATGTCTTGCAAGCTTCCTCTATTTATAGAATTTACAAAGCTAGGGTAATTTAGTCATTAAATCATCCCACCTCCTTTAATCACCTCCTTACTATTCATTACTTGTTAAACACAACTCTTATCTTTTGCTTGGCCATTACTCCTAAGTCTTGGTCCCCACATTAACTTGGTCACCATACTAACCATATTAATATGGTTTGCCCCATGGGTCAAACAACTCATGGATTCTAGCTTGGGCTTGGATTAAATAAATCCTTGGACTTTACATTAACAAACACTAACTTGTTTATTAACCAATAATTGGGCCTTAACATTTAATTTACTTGAACTTTAATAATTGTTAATCAATCTTCCAAGTCCATTAACATTATCTAATACATATAATTTATGTATTATTTTCGTATTCCAATTCATATAGAATTTATATACGATAATTCATTCTTCATACCAACTCGTATAATACTTCGTATTATACTCTTTTCATTACTTTGTACAATACCTAAGTATCATACCATTATTACTTATTCATTACTACTTCGACTTCCTTAATGTTTATAAATTAAGTCCACAAGCGAAATATTACATTTTCCATAATTAGATTTTTATTACATAATCCATCTTACCTTGTTATTCCATCATTACGTATTTCTCGGAAATTCAAAATTATATCCCGGGCAAATCCTGATGAATAGTGTTTTTTTTCAGAAAATTTATCGGAAAACTTTTATTTTCGTCTTGGAAATTCAAACACTTTAATTCATCCACGTAGCTCAAATACTACGACATTCTAACATCAATAGGTTATATAACGGCAACCTTCTTGATAACACATAGAATAAGATTTTATTATTATTTAATTTAATAAAATCATTTTACAATAAGATCCGAATTTCTCGGTCGTTACATTCTTCCCCTTACAAAGATTCTGTCCTCAGAATCTCGTCTTACTTTAACCAAATAGATGGGGAAAATTTTTCTTCATCTGTTCTTCTAGCTCCCACGTTGCTTCCTCAGCATCGTGGTTCTTCCATAATACCTTTACTGATGGTATTACCTTGTTCCTTAGAACTTGTTCCTTTCTATCAATGATTTGTATCGGCAATTCTTCATATGTTAAGTCCTTCTCGATATGAATCGGCTCATACTCGATTACATGCTTATAGTCCGGCTTATATGGATGTAACACCGATACGTGAAACAAGTTATGTATACGTTCTAGGTCTGGAGGTAATGCTATCATATAAGCTACCACTCCCACCCGTTTTAATACTTCAAAAGGTCCTATAAACCTTGGACTTAACTTTCCTTTCTTTCCAAAATGTATCTTTTCTTTCCAAGGAGATACCTTTAGAAACACATACGAGCCCACCTCAAACTCTCGACTTAGTCTATGTGACTCCGCATACTTCTTCTGTCTGTCCTGAGCTGTGACGAGACGCATTCGAATTAACTTTACCACATCCGCTGTCTGCCGCACCAATTCTGGCATACGGCGTTCTCCCACCTCATCCCAACACAACGGTGTCCTGCACTTTCTTCCATACAGAGCTTCATAAGGCGGCATACCTATGCTCGCATGATAACTGTTGTTATAGGCAAATTCTACTAGCGGTAGATGATCATCCCAACTACCCTTGAAATCCATGGCGCCTCAACATGTCTTCTAACGTCTGAATTGTTCTCTCGCTCTGCCCATCAGTCTGAGGATGATACGATGTGCTTAACTTCAGCTGTGTTCCCAACTGTTCTTGCAAACTCCTCCAAAAGTTCGATGTGAATCGTGGATCACGATCAGACACAATCGATACCGGTACTCCATGTCTGGAAATGATTTCCTTAACATAAAGTTTAGCTAATTAGTCTAAGTTATACCTGATTGGCAAAAAGTGAGCCGACTTCGTCAACCGGTCCACTATTACCCAAATTGCATCGTACCCTTTATTTATCGTTGGAAGTCCACTTCCATTCTGGAATCTCCAATGACTGTAATAAGCCACAAGGTCGTTGATGTTCGGCCTTAACTTTTTGACAAGTCAAGCACCTACTCACATACTCTGCTATTTCTCTCTTCATGTTTGGCCACCAAAAACTTTGTCGAAGGTCTTGATACATCTTAGTGCTACCAGGATGTATCGAGTACCTCGAACAATGAGCTTCTTGTAACACTTGCTCCTTTAATTCCGTCTCATTTGGAACCCAAATTCTTCCTTCAAATCTTAATAATCCCTCATTATCAAGACTATACTTAGTATCTTCCTTCTCGGATAACCGCTTCTTCATTTGGTTACACTCGCCAGTCTTGAGTTGTACCTCCTTGACTCTTTCTACGATGGTAGATTGCATCTCCGTCTCAAAGAGTATCTGCTCCGAATCACTCGGCTTCTTTACTTCTATTTCCATACTAGCCATCTCTGTTATTAACTCACCTTGAGCCGTTAACATGGACAACTTTTCCCGACCCTTCCGACTTAAGGCGTCGACAACTACATTGGCTTTTCCAGGGTGATATAGGATTTCACAATCATAATCCTTTATCAACTCTAGCCATCTTCTCTGCCTCATATTCAACTTCTTCTGAGTGAAGATACTTTAGACTCTTATGGTCCGTATATATCTCACATTTTTCCCCATAAAGATAATGTCTCCATATCTTTAGGGTAAACACTACTGCGGCCAATTCCAGATCATGAGTAGGATAAACTTTCTCATAATCCTTCAACTACCGTGACGCATACACAATGACTTTGCCATGTTGCATAAGCACACAACCAAGTCCAATGAGCACAGCGCACCATCCTCAAACAGACGGACAGAGTGAAAGAACCATCCAAACACTAGAAGATATGCTCAGAGCATGCATTATGTGGATTTTAAAGGAAATTGGGATGACCATCTACCATTGGTGGAATTTGCTTACAATAATAGTTATCACGCAAGTATTGGCATGCTGCCTTACGAAGCGTTATACGGCAAGAAATGCAGAACTCCGTTATGCTGGGATGAGGCAGGCTATTGGGTCCAGAGTTGGTACAACAAACCATCGAGATCGTCAAGGATTCGAATAAGATTGATAGCTGCACAGGATATACAAAACAAATATGCCGATCAACATCGACAAAATCGGGAATTTGATGTTGGTAGTTATGTTTTCTTGAAAGTATCCCCCTGGAAGGGAAAAATTCGGCTTTTTTTTTTGCTAAATTTTGTATGTCATAAAAGGAACCAAATGTACAATGGCTAAGGGGCATACCCCAGGCTATAGCAAAATCATCTATTTACAGGCCATAGATGAAAGGACTATAAGAGAGAATATATCTCAACATGATAGAAAGCCAAAAACTGCTGCAATTACATAAGCCAGTTACAGTAGAATGAACAAAAAGAAGTGGCTTTAATAAAAGATTTACATGTAGAGAGTCTAGATTTAATAATATGTATGACATCTTTTGCAAGACTAGGAGGAGGAATGATGGTGTTTTTGTGAAACTTTGAGTTTCTAGCTTCCCATATTTTGTAGAGAGAGACAGCAACCGAGAGGTAAATAATATTCTTTGTAAGCTTTGTGCCTTGGAATGAGGTGATGTAGTCCATAAGATCTTCCCAGTCTAGTGGTATGTCAGTCCATTGTCCCAGACTTAGAGCAGATTGGATAATGACAGTGGAGTAATCACAACTGAAAAACATATGACCGAATGTTTCAGGATGTTGTTGGCATAGGTGGCAATTCTAGGTTCTGCCAGTATAAAGTCTGGTCCTGCCATGTGATAGGTTGTTTCCGAGTTCGGATGTTCTCCAAAATATGTTTGGCTTTGACTGCAGTTATAGCCATAGAGTCCCATAAAATAGAGTCACAAGAAGAAGGAGGAGGGGGAAGTTGTTCAAGTTATCTGCGGAGCATGATTACATCATGGTGGTTGCATCGTGGCAAGTTCCATGAGGAGTTCAAAAGAATAGAACTGGCCCTTATAGAGAGGTAGGGAGGCCAGAATTAGAAATAAAGTTGGGGCTGAGGTTTATAGCCGAGCCATTTACCCAAGGATCATACCATAAACTGATATTTTGTCCGTTGCCAATCATGTACTTGAGATGTTGGATAGCAAGAGGTCTCAGCTTTAGAACTTGTTTCCAGATCCAAGAGCAGTCATTGAGGATAGGGATCTGCCAGATGGATTTATCTTTAAGGACAGTAGACTTTACCCAAGAAGCCCAAAGAGAGTGAGGCTGAAATTGGACAATGTGTAGAAGGTGTAGAATGATTTGGGCTTTGTTCCAATCAAGTAGGCTTTTTACACCCAGACCTCCCTCAGATTTAGGAAATGAGATAGAAGACCAAGCAACTTTAGCTCCACGCATAGATAGAGATGAACCCTTCCATAGGAATCTGCAAAGGATAGTTTGGATAGATCTGAGAACAACTTTGGGAATCATGAAGTGGTTGCTCCAATAAGATTGGATGGAAAAGAGAATGGATTGAATCAACTGCAATTTGCCCGAATAAGATAAGACTTTAGTAGCCCAGGAAGAGGCTCGGAGAGTGATCTTGTGAATAAGAGGGATGCAATCATGGTAGGATAGCTTTGATGAAATGAGGGGTACTCCTAGAAATTTAGTGGGCAAGGATCCGGATTGGAAATTAAGAAGAGATAGGATGCTCTGTGAGGTAGGAGGGTCTGAGTTTGCAAGGAAAAAGTGGCTTTTCTGAACATTAGGGATCAGACCAGAGAAGAGGGAACATGAAAGGATGCAAGAGTTGATGATGGAGATAGAAAGAATGCTAACATGACAAAAGATGAGAATATCATCTGCAAAAAGTAGATGAGTCAGCTTGCATTCCTTAGTTTTCTAATGGTATTTGAAATCCGGATTCAGTGCACCCATATTCAGTTTTAAGGATAGCATTTCCATGACAAGAACAAAAAGGTAGGGTAACAAGGGATCACCTTGTCTGAGACCACGAGAGCTAGCAAAATACCCAGCAAGAGTACCATTTACCTTTATAGAGAACATTGCTGTGGAGACACATGCTTTGACCCATCAAATGAAGGTAGTGGGAAACTGAAAAGAAGATAGGGTGTCAAAAAGGAAATCCCATCTGACAGTGTCAGAGCCACTGGCCCACCCAGATGTGTTTTAAAAAAATTCGGTTTGGCAAGAAAGGGAAATTAAGCCCTAGGTTTATAGGACCTTTTGAAGTCCTACGACGAGTTGGTGAAATGGCATATGAGGTAGCTTTACCTCCGGAATTAGAACATATTCATAATGTTTTCCATGTCTCAGTATTAAGACCATATAAGCATGACTATAAACATGTTATAGAATATGAGCCCTTACAGTTTGAGAAAGATTTATCCTATGAAGAAGTCCCTGTTCAAATTATTGACAGGAAAGAGCAAGTACTGAGGAATAAAGTGATACCTTCTGTTAAAGTAATCTGGAGAAACCACAATGCTGAAGAAGCTACGTGGGAACTTGAAGATGTGATGATGAAGAATTATCCTCAGTTATTTACTTGATTTTGTATAGCGATTCTGGAGACAAAATCCTTTTAAGGAGGGAAGGATGTAACGATCGAGAAATTTTGTAATTTACGAATAAATTTTTCGAGTCGTGATTCTAGGGACATAATCTTTTTAAGGAGAGAAGAATGTAACGATCAAGAAATTTTGTAATTTAATTTAAATATATATTAAATTAAATAAATATTTTTAAATAATTTATTTAGAAAAATAAATAATTGATGAATTGTGGTGCATTAATTTAGTAATGAAACTGATTAATGTTAATTAAATTAAATAATGGTAATTTTAATTTGAAAGATTTAATTAAATGAAATAATTAAATTAAATGAATTGTTTAATATTAAAGAAAATAAGTAAATTAAATAAAGTAATGTTTAGATCTAATTTATTAATTAAATTATATATATATATATATATATATATATATATATATATATATATATAATTATTTATTAATTATAAGTATAATTATAAGTGTAAGTTAATTAAATGGGTTACATATATGTGACAAATAAAAACTATATAATAAAAATATTATGAAAATAATCTATAAGGGGGGAGAGTTGTGTTAGCCAAACAAGGCCTTGTGGCCTTTGCCTTATTTAATTGACGCCTTTTTGTTTTTTTTTAACTGAAAGAGTACGGGAGGTGAGGCCATATCAATTTATATTTTCACGCGTCTTATTCTTCTAAGGCTTAAGAGCAGAGTATAGAGAGAGAGCTTGGAAGAAGAGAGAAAAACACTGTGGGAAATTGAGAGATTATGTAATGACCCTGAAATTCAGGTTGTCCAGAATTTAAGTTTAAAGAATTAGTTATTAATAAAATGAATTTTTATTAATACTATTCTGTGCTTTATTAATCGTTCTAGAACCTAGGATGATTATAAATCAGGAGGATTCTGGCTACGAGCTAGACTTAACGAGTAAGAATTTTCAAGACGAAAATAAAAATTTTTCGGAAACAAAAATTTTTCTGGGGAAAAAGACGAAATAAATACTATTCACCCGACGAAACCTAAGGGTTAGGGTTTAAATAACCTAAGCTTTTTCGAGAGTTCGGTATGTCGAAATGACATTCTGTCAAAAGATTTGACGATAATATATCGTGAAATGTTAAGTAAGCCAATAAAAGTTTTTCTCAAATAATGTGCAGAAATCGGACGAAATATAAACGACGAAAAGTACTGCTATGTACTTTTCACTTATTTAACTACGTTAGGGGAAAACGTGAAGGAAAACACCTAACGCCAAAAAGTGTTTTTTCAGTTTTTTGGAAATCCGAAGAATACGTAAAAGTTAATCGGTAAATGAAAGACGAAATATCCAAAAATATTTGGATTCCGAGAATCGCAGTTTTCGAACTGTCGGACGAATTTCGTAAGACGAAAGCACGAAGCTTTCAAGGGAAGCTACGTGAATAGTAAGGAGGTGTATTGAGGAGGTGGGAATAGTATGGAGATGTGAATAGTAAGGAGGTTTGGGGGCAAAATAACTATTTTGCCCCTAGCCTTTGTAACACCCCAGTCCCACATCGAAAGATAGGGGAAAAATTTGTCTGCATATAAGGAAATAAGTTACTATCAATAGTACCTTCAAGTCATGACCTTTTGGGAGCCTGTGGTGGGCTAAGATGAACCAAGAAGATACTATTGGGCCAGTGGATTGAGGCCATATTTTGATGGATTTGATTCGATTCGGACTTGGGATTTGACCCGAGATTTGTACCGGACTCGGGATTTGACCCGGGTTGTTTCATATGATATCAGAGCCGACTCTCGAAAGCTCGGGTCGGGTCATCCGATCGGGTTGCCGGAGGTGGGGACACAAAGGCTGGTGGTATTATCCCACAATGGAGAGATGGAGGTCCAGAGGTGGGGACACGAAGCCAGCCAGTATTATCCAACAATGGCTAGAGAGGCAAAGATCTTTGGGCCGTGTGTGTGATCGGTTCTGACGGGAACGTCAGAAATTTAAGTGGGGGAGTTTGTAACACCCTAGTCTCACATCGAAAGATAGGGGAAAAAATTATCTGCATATAAGGAAATAAGTTACTACCAATAGTACCTTCAAGTTATGACCTTTTGGGAGCCTGTGGTGGGCTAAGATGAACCAAGAAGATACTATTGGGCCAGTAGTTTGAAGCCTTATTTTGATGGATTTGATTCGATTCGGACTTGGGATTTGACCCGAGATTTGTACCGAACTCGGGATTTGACCCGGGTTGTTTCAGCCTTGGTTGTCTATAATAGGAAGCTTATTTCATTTGTTTTGGATTTTGAAAATCCTATAACACTTGAGAGAGAGAGAGAGAGAGAGAGAGAGTTCGGATGGGAGGAAAGAGGAGGAGGAAAAGCTTGCTCGTGTGCAAACTTTGTCCGACGGAAGAAGATTAAAGGAGAAAGATAATCCGAAACCATATCTCGTATAATATTTTCTTTAAGTTTCTATGTTTAAAAACATAACTTAATGAGAGTAAGAAGTAGATGATGTTAGGAATGATTTCATATGGTTGAAATCATGAGAAAATGAAGAAATAAGAATTAGAAGTTTATTTTATAAATTTCTTAAGGAAGTGTAAGATTCGTAATGAATTAGAACGATCCGAGTGGATTATATGAATGAGTAGGTAAAATAAGTAAGGAATGGTGTTCTATAACATCAAATTCCAAGAAAAAGTGAAATCGTAATCAAAATATCGATTAAAAAATGAAGAACGAACGAAGACCACGAAGAACACGCGAAGAACACGAAGAATGTTATTGATGGACAAATTTAAAACCATCGTAGGATAATTGTTGTTGATGGACAAGTTTAAAACAATCGCATATAAGTTAGATGCTTATTGCTTGGTTAGGAACGGTAGAACGATCATGAAGAACGGATTAAAACTGAGCTATAACGAAGTTATGACGAAAATTTTGTAAAAGACAAACAAGAATTAAAAAGTTAGTAAGTGAACCCGAACGTGTAGGGTTTCATAAGGAAGTAAGAGAACGTAGAAAACAAGAGTCCTGGGCTCAAGAACGAACGAGTTCCGAGTTCGGACGACCGAATTACGGACGAACAAATGAAGAGCATTAAAAATGTAAAACTAACAAAGAGTGAAGATCAAGCCAATCAAATGGCACGTTAACAGATTCAGAACAAAGTTCTGTTCGAGAGGTATTGAAGTACGAAAGATAAGGAAGAGAATGACTTTGGAACGACCTCGTTCCGAGTTATAACGAATAAGTTACGACTTTGTAAAAGACTTAGAGATTTTTCTAGGTTTCTTGCTCGGCGCCGCAGCGCCAGCTGAGCCTTGGGAGGCGGCGTTGTAGCACCAGCTAGGGATGCCATGCACTGTTAACTGACGCCGCTGCACGAGAGTTAGTGAGAACTCAACGCCGCAGCGCCAGGCCATGGAGGTAGTTGCTGAAGACTCGCGCCGCAGTAATGAGCTTTTAAATGCTCAATTATTGGGGGATGTGCAAGAAAGAAGCATGAACATATAGTTCACCTAGAATAACACTTAAGTAAGCGAGTTAAACCTTTAGTAAAGGTTGGACGGAATGATTAATCAAGATTAAAGGGCAAAGAATGTAAACGCGGGTTACGTAATCGATATCCGGGGACCGTAGTCGCGATAAACGAATGTACAGAATTGCTATGGTTATGATTCCTTAGATGTTGAGTGATAAGGGTAATGAATAACGTTTTGATTTTATGTCGTGGTAATGAGAGATAAATGTAAAGCGTATAAACGTTGTGAACGCAACGTTGTTGCGATGAACGATCGGTCTTAGCATACAGCGAAGGCTTCGACATTAGGAAAGAGTAATGAACATGGGGTTCATGTAATGGATAACAAAGGTATTAAGTAAGATACGAATGGTATCAAGAAAGCCATAGCGAACAGTAAGAAGATTAATGGAAGCCGATGGTTATTCGGATGGAGAATGTTAGAATGAAATGTAAGCGTTGAACACTTTAACCGACGTGAAGGTTGAGTGTACGCAAATACTAAACGGATAGAACCTACATCCCGTGTATGGTTTGACCGATAATGAAGATCAATGATTAAACCATGAATGGTAAATAACTAAATTAAGACAATGATGTTAACGTAACGAAGCCGAGTTAATGATTAACTTGAATGATCGCTCTGAGTATACAAAAGACTGTATGACTTGGACGATAAAGAGTGAATCCGGAAGTATGGCATTTAGTAGCCAGGAAGCCATAAGGAATAACAAATTGACTTAACGAACATTATAGATTAATAGTTCGGATAAGTTAAGATAAGTTAGGTTGTGGTACAATCGTAACCTTTGATGGTTGACATATGGGAGCTGGGCTAAACAATTCCTTCAGAGAGCGAAGGTATATACGAAACTGGCAACCGATCTAACTCATTGTGATGGCAGTGTAGATGAGATGGGAACTTGTTTGTTGGTTGTTTGTGGGAAACCACTCAGAGTACCAGACTACTAGCAGAGAAGCGATGTGTGCTGAGTCCTAAAGAAGTTATAAGAAAAAGATAAGAATGTAAATCATCAAAGATGATGAACGTTTTGAGTAAGACCTCTCCATATGTCATGAAGCCGTAAACCGGTAATGAAAGTGGGTCGCGTAAACTTAGGTTGCAAGAACGCGAACCCTAAGAAGTAAAGTTAAGTAAACCAATGCGTAAGTCAAGTATATGACAAATTGGTGTGTTATTTTCCTTATGTGTTACATAGGAATTGGAATGAGCAGTTACTGGTAAACTCTAAGCTGTATTTGTGTGTAAGGCAAGTTTCCTAACTTCATTTATATTCTAAATGAATGCTAGTTTCTTAAACTTCTCAGATGTTGAACTTGAGAAGTTCTGTCTGTGTGCGAATGTGCGATATTTGTACAAGGTGGTAGAACGTATGAGGCCTTGAGCCACAATGTGAACACTTCGGTGTTTCTATGAGATGAACTATTCTGTGATTAAACTGTTCAATAAGAGAATGCTCTGTTTATACATGATCCGTTATTGTTAAGTCTGTGCTAATGATTCTAGCCAGACAGAATATGTATGAAAAAGGTAGAAGAAATGAAAGTATTTCAAAGTGAAAGTGAATATTATTTTTAAAATGATAGGAATCGAGATTATTCCTATTATTCAAGTTGCTTCATAGCCTTTGTTCGGTTATCGAAGTTCTAAAGAAATGTTTAAACTCTTGAAGTTGTTTGTTCAACTATTATGACTTACTGGGCAATTGAATGCTCACACTTGCTTAAATGAAAAATATTTTCAGCGAACGATGTTAGAAGAACTTAAGAATCCCGTAAAGATCAAACTGACGGTATCCAGGTGAAGTGTCATTCAGAATGTGAATGAGCGAGAAGATCAAGTGAAGACTTGTAATGTAGAAAGACGAAATTGAACTGTAGACTAGTTTAATGAACTGTTACTTATCCTTGGTGGCGGATAAAAGTCACTCTTGTAAGATGAAATGAATAATATATTTATCATTATTTGTAATAAAAGAGGTTATAAGGTTTCTAGAACCAGGGATTTGAGGATGTATGTTGTTATATTTTAATATATAATAATGTATGTTTGGTAAGAAGTGGGACCGTGGCGTACGGAATCCGGGTGTGAAAATAGACCAGATTTCGGGGCGTTACAAGTGGTACCAAAGCTGATAGGTTATAAACCTTAGGTAGGAGTATCTAAGACTATAATCGTAGAGAGAAGGATAAGAAGATCACCACGTGATCATAGTGAATCGTAGTAACAGATGAGCTGTTAAACGATGAATGATTTATAGCTAATGCTATGAATGAAGGGTACTATGAAGTAGTACGAGAAGAAGAACTCAGATTAAGTTGTGAAGAATAGCATACGAATTAAAGAAAATTCATATTAAGTAAAGAGAAATTTAGAAGTTGTAAAATTTCAATTGAGTCCTCATGTAATAGCTGAGTTGTATGAAACTTTGTTATGGGCAGAGGTTTGTGCTTGGTGTAACAACCACTCAGTTATTACAATGATAATCATTGGAATTGGTCGCACTATCAATATGTATATGACGAGAAGGTGAATCTTTTCTCATGTATATACTTGATAGGTAGAGAATGATAAGGTTGGTGCGAGTTCTTGAAACTCATACTTATGGTAAGTTCGTGACTCATAATAATATGCTATGTTTTCGAACATCTCAGCGAATGGACGCCTATGGTCTGACTGGATAGTTCTTAAACTCATATTATTGTGGAAAGTTCCTGAACTCATAATGTGTGGTAAGTTGATGGACTGTACTAAGGTATTCCTAGGTTTAGACTGAAAGTAAGTATTTTCAATAGACTTAGCATTGAAGGCGCTAGAGAAGATTAAGTATTGTCGTAAGTAAGACAATGAAGGGAGATGGAGAATAGGATATTCCAAGTCATCTAGCTATGCTAGATTTCGAAGTTTACTGAACTCGTGCAGAAGATTTCAAAAAACAGTGTTTATGTATGAAAAAATTTCCTTTAGAAAGTTCAAAATTTCATGTTTAATATGTGTGATAATCTATAAATTGACGTTGGATTATGTTAGTATGTTAAGAAACGAAAGCGGCATAGTTTAAATCGTGTCAATTAATTAAGAAACGAATTCGTGGCGATCGAATTCGCTAAATGTGTAAAAATTAAAGAAATTGAGAAAATTGGGATTTTAATCCTTCAAAATTGAATATATAAAGTGTTTATGTTTTTAATATGTAGTATTGCATGTTTATAGATGATATCACAAAGTTTAGATGTTTAGTTTTGTGAAATTCGATGAAATTGGTTTGAGTTCGTGTGACTGGTGCAATAGCAAGCTGCACCTTTGGCCTTCTGCGAACCTGCACCAGCGCAACTGCGCCAGTGCCAAGGCCTAGGATAGCGCAGCTGCGCCATGCCCTGAGCCTAGGCAGTGAAGGCTGTTTGTTTGTAGGTTGTTATGCAAGGGTCTAATCTAGTTTAGCATTCAAGATAATGATGTTAAAACATAATATGGACTACAACATCAGATTGTAATGTGATTTAAGATAAAATGGGAAGATTTTAAGTAATCATTTAAATAAGTTATGTAATAAAACCAAATGTGATGTTTTCAAAAGTTAGAGATGAGTGATAAGATTTATGTTAATTTATAGTAAGATTTATGTTAGTTTATAGTGTGATTTCAGATTCGTTTAGGATGTTAACCAACATGGTTAGGTGTTAAGTTAAGGGTATGACCTAAATGGTGGGTTAAGCCCATAAAGCTAATATTAATACAACTAATTGTTATTGCGATTTCAATGATATGTGTAGGGTAATTGGAGAACATTATTACATTTGTGTAGCTTATATACAAGGCAAGTTTTCTAACTTCATTCTTTTATTAATGAATGCAAGTTCTTTATTCTGAACTTCTATTAAGCAAGTTTCCCTAACCTGTGCTACTTTATTATTCAGTAAGGTTTACTTTTCGTTGTTATGTTATAAGCATGTTTTCTATTCCTAAATTATCGTTGTATAATATGTTGAAGTTGAGCAAGCATAATCTATCTTGTGTATGTTTGTACAAGCTCTTGTAACCTAATTCGTTACACCGAGCGAGTTTCACTTTCCTATTTATTATCCAAAGCATATATTGTTCAAATACATTGATTTAAAGGAGATTGTTCTAACTCTTTTGGAATATAGTACTTTGCATGTATATCATGTCTACTCAATTATATATAATGTTGTTGTTCGATTAGACTTTGATAACCTTGTTTAATTCTATATTGTTGTATTAAACCTTCATGTAAGCAAACTCTTATTGGTTGAACTAGTCTATAATGGTATAGTGTTCTAAAATTCTAGAACCACTGATAAGTTAGTTCCGAGCTAAACTTTCTTTAGTGCGGAAATTCTAAATTCAAGCTGAGACGAACAACCCTAACATAGGGGATTTTGTACGTGTAACGTTTAGAAGTTTGTGCACAATACATGGTACAAAGGGCTGATCCCCCTAAGTACGTTAAGAAGGGTCTGTTAACAAGTTCTAAAGCTGAGACGTCTTGCTATCCAACATCTCAAATACATGATTGGCAACGGGAAAAATATCAGTTTATGGTATGATCCTTGGGTAAATGGCTCGGCTATAAACCCCAACCCCAGCTTAATTTCTAATTCTGGCCTCCCTACCTCTGCAAGGGTCAGTTCTATTCTTTTGAACTCCTCTTGGAACCTGCCACGAAGCAACCACAATGATGTAACCATGCTCCGCAGACAACTTGAACAACTTCCCCCTCCTTCTTCTTCTTCTTGTGACTCTGTTTTATGGGACTCTATGGCTATAACTGCAGTCAAAGCCAAACATATTTGGGAGACCATCCGAACTCGGAAACTTCCGGTCATATGGCACACCATCCTTTGGAACAAACTGCATGTTCCTCGGTATTCTTTTTTCTTTGGCTGGGCATTCTCAAAAGGCTTCCCACCAATGACCGGACCAGACTTTATACTGGCAGAACCTGGAATTGCCACCTATGCCAACAACATCCTGAAACATTCGGTTACATGTTTTTCAGTTGTGATTATTCCACTGTCATTATCAAATCTACTCTAAGTCTGGGACAATGGACTGACATACCACTGGACTGGGAAGATCTTATGGACTACATCACCTCATTCCAAGGCACAAAGCTTACAAAGAATATTATTTGCCTCTCGGTTGCTGTCTCTCTCTACAAAATCTGGGAAGCTAGGAACTCAAAGTTACACAAGAACACCATCATTCCTCCACTTAGTCTTGCAAAAGATGTCATACATATTATTAAATCCAGACTCTCTACATGTAAATCCTTTATTAAAGCCACTTCTTTTTGTTCATTCTACTGTAACTGGCTTTTGTAATTGTAGCATGTTTGGCTTCTCTCTTATTGAGATATATCCTCTCATATAGTCCTTTCCTCTATTGGCCTGTCAATAGACGATTTTGTAGCCTTGGGGTATGCCCTTTAGCCATTGTACATTTGGTTCCCTTTTATGACATACAAAAATTTAGCAAAAAAAAAAGAGAAGGGTCTGTAGAGTCTAAATGACAGTTAAGGTTGGGGTAGTAATTCCTAATCACCGGGGACATATTTCGTGGTCTTAAGACCCTCAGATATTAAATTCGAACTTGTTTTCTATTTTTGATTCATAGAACAAGTTCATTATTGTTCAGTATTCGTTGTTCATTCTCATGTTGTTGTCATTACTACTCCTTATATCAGTGAGAAATTGTTTGCTCACTCTTGCAATTAACACTGCAGCTAAAGCTGAGAAAGTTGATGAGCCATCTACTAGCAAAGGAAAGGGCAAGATGTCCAAGTGTTAAAGATTTATGAGAATTTATTTAAGTGAATTATGTTATAAGACTTGTTTTATTTTATGATGTATTCCGTAAACTGATTTAATAATTTAAGGTTAGATTACCTGGGATTGTTTTTGAGATGATGTAACCCTTTAAAGGGAAAAGATTATCGTTTAAATTATTTTATGTCTTTATCCTTTATTATGGGTAGTTAGATATAATTGTTTTTGATTGTGAGCACCAAATCCTGTGGAAATGAAGTACCCAAATTTGGGGGTGTCACATCTTCCACTCCCCCATAAAGTACTTCCATAACGTCCAAATTAGACTATACCACCTCTTCCACTTCTTCCCAAGATCCCACTAACCCACAATCACCATAACCTCCCCATACACACTCAACCACTATTCCTCTTCTATATCAACCCAACTTCCCTCAATTAGCCACAATCATTCTACGAGATAATCACCACACTTATATTCCAAGTCCGATTCTTCTTCTTCACAACTTCTCACAAATTGGGGCATCACTCTAGGGTGGAGACAGAAATTCTTTTTAAGGTAATTCAAAATTATTGCAACAAAGTTCTGATTCTCTCTTGTTCGTCAAATTAGTTGGAAAACCTTGGGATTCTGTTGCCCAAGGATTGTTTTGGTTTGTTTGATATTTTGCCTAAAATGTTTCTAAAGAAGTCAAGTTTAGGGGTGTTAACCTTCACGCCCACCAATTGTTCGACGATTTGCTTGAACCAAATTTTCACTCTCTGTTACACTAAAACCACCATGTCTTCGCATAAGAGACCACGGCCATCCACTTCAACCATTGACAAGAAGACTTTGGTATTAGAAAGGGGATTGAAGCCGGATGCCAATCTTGACAGAGATATGGCGCTGATGATTGTGGAACGCAGCTGGTTTCAGTTAGTGGAGCAGACCTGCGGTGATCAACATAGTAAAAGAGTTTTATGCCAATGCAATGGAGCATGTTGATCACACAGTCTTGGACGGAACGATTGATCAAAGTTTTGTGGAGAAACCACGATGTTGAGGAAATGACTTGGGAGAGTTAGAATCTGAAATGAAATCAAGGTATCCTTACCTCTTCGACATACCAGGTACGTACCCTAATTTCGAGGGTAAAATTTCATAAGAAGGGGAGGTTGTAAGACCCCAACTTTTATAAATAAAGATGAATTTTCTAAAAATATCATTTTTGAATATTATGGAGTTAATTTGATATAATGTTATAGTTGTGGGTAATATTTATAAATTTTACAAAGTACGCAAGTTGTTATATAATATTCGATTGGTCGGGGAATATTCGTTTTAACAGGGAATATTCGTACAACGGCACAATCATTGGTGGACCCCACAACAGAATTATTGTCGAATTGAGAAAATGACAAAAATATTTTATTAAAAATAACGACGAAAGTTTTACCATTGATACTGTTGAACTACTCAGTTGTGACGCCCCCAAAATTAGGTATACATCACCTATTTTGAGTCGCCAGATACATGGTATAGAATTTAAATACAACTTAATAATACAACTGTCGTGTACAAAACGACAAAACATAAACTGTGAGTTTGAATACAAATATTGTCTTCTAGAGAGTATCCATACTCAAAAGGAGTCCTCATTATAATTATTATCACACTATTACATAGAATAGTGAGGACTACTAATGCTATCATCTGGTCCATCACTCCGTTTTCTGACTCGTCCCAACTATATTCTCATTTTCTGAAGAGAACAATGAAAGAAAGGGTGAGCTCAACTAGCCCAATAAGAAATATTATGACTAAGATAATGCAGAATAAATTATCATTAGTTTTCAACAATGTTAAACTGATAAAATACAATAGACATCAAGTTTAACTGCAGCGGAACCAACAATCCATTAAAAGAGTCAAGTAGAGAATAAAATCTACTATCTTTTATGATTTAAAAGGTTTTTCATGACTTTTATCGCTGAGACACAGCTAAAAAAAATAATCCACATCATCGAATCACCCCTGCACTACGGCCAAGGATATTCTTTAGTATCACGACCACGAATTATCCATGCACTACGGGCCAAAGATAATCGTGTTTTCATCAACGGTCCTGATCATGCCATAAAACAATTCATCTTTGCACTACGGCCAAAGAGAATCCATAGCCATAATCATACCAAAAATTATCCATCAATGCACTACGGGCCAATGAAGACTTTTTCCACATCATTTGTAATATTACGGTCATGATTACACCGAATAATCCCTGGTCATAATCATACCAAGTCCATCTATGCACTACAGGCCACAGATGACTTTCAACATAATATAAACATGAGGATGATGACAATGATATAAGAATTCAATAAAACAAGTTCAAGAATTAATTTTTCCAGGAACCAATAACGTCCAAATTGTCAATATGATACTGCTTTGTGGAGTAAAATTTAAGAATGCTTAGAAGAATATTTTCATGAAAAGATACTGGATGAAACGCAATTATCAAGGATATTCCACCAATTTCATGGAGTATAGAAGTCAAAACTTAACCAACTGAGTATAATAAAGAATGGAATAACAAAAGAAATCACCATGCATGCGATAGACCGCACAGACAAGTTATTCCAACAGAATAATAAATAATGGAACCAGGTCCAGCGTTAAATGCACAGACAGGATATTCCAACAGAATAATAATAAAGACGGAACCAGGTCCGGTGTAAAACACACAGACAGAATGTTCCAACAGAATAATAATAAAGACGGAACCAGGTCCGGTGTAAAACACACAGACAGAATGTTCCAATAGAATAATAGAAGAATGTCACCAAGTATAGGGTAGACCGCGTATACAAGTTATTCCAACAGAATAATAAATAATGGAATAACAGAAGTTCTCTTTATGAATACAAAAGAAATAATACCCCTTACAGGTACAACAAATAATATCCCTTACCTTTGAAAGAAGAGTATTCCGACTGGTAGGGCGAGAATATACTCGAAGAAACTTGTACTATCAAAGCTTTCTTAAACTCTAAAGAAATACGCTCAAGATTATAGAAGAAGAACTCTCTCTATAGTTTCTCTCTCTAGAGTTTCAGTAAATACGTAAGAAAATAATGAAGGAATGAGCTTCTATTTATAGGAAAATGGAATGCATAGTAACTAATCCATGAACGGTCCAGATTGATTTACTTTAATCTGACGGTCCATATTTAAAAAAAAATCTTTTAAATAAAATATAATATATTCTATTTATAGAATAACTTTAATAAAGTATTCTGTTTTATATAAAAAGATGTTTCTGTTTTATTACGTTAATAATACGAATAAAACAAAACTTCATTATCGCTAAATAATTCATATTATTAATTGACAATAATTGAATCAAACTGAGTGACTTCTCACATAAGCATTAATAATCAATACCGTGTGCTACTATGCAGCCACACGTATTACTGTACTTTTACTACCGAGTAGTTTAACAGTATCAACGGTAAAACTTCCTCCGTTATTTTTAATAAAATATTTTTGTCGTTTTTTCAATCCGACAATAATTTCGTTGTGGGGTCTACCAATAATTGTGCCGTCGTACGAATATTCCCCGACAAAAATAATATTCCCCGACCAATCGAATATAATACAACAACTTGCATACTTTGTAAAATTTATAAATACTACCCACAACTATAACATTATCTCAAATTCACACCATAATATTTTAAAAAAATATTTCGAAAAAAATTAAATCTTTATTCATAAAATCTGGGGTTTCACATCGGTAGTAAAAGTACAGTAATACGTGTGGTTGCATAGTAGCATACGGTATTGATTATTAATGCTTATGTGAGAAGTCACTCAGTTTGATTCAATTATTGTCAGTTAATAATATGAATTATTTAGCGATAATGAAGTTGTGTTTTATTCGTATTATTAACGTAATAAAACAGAAATATTTTTTTATATAAAACAGAATACTTTATTAAAGTTATTCTATAAATAGAATATATTATATTTTATTTAAAAGATTTTTCTTTAATTATGGACCGTCAAATTAAAGTAAATCAATCTGGACCGTTCATGGATTAGTTATTATGCAGTTCATTCTTCTATAAATAGCAGCTCATTCCTTCATTATTTCTTATGAATTCACTAAACTCTAGAGAGAGAAACTATAGAGAGAGAAGAAAAGTATTCTGCTACTTAACTACTTCCTTATTTCAGTTCTTCTTTAAAACGGTAAGGGGTGTTATTCTTTTTTATTCATGAAGAGAATTTTTGTTATTCTATTTGTAATTATTCTGTTGGAATAACCTGTATACGCGGTCTACCCTATACTTGGTGACATTCTTCTATTATTCTGTTGGAACATCCTGTCTGTGTATTTTACACCGGACCTGGTTCCGTTTTTATTATTATTCTGTTGGAACATCATGTCTGTGTGTTTTACACCGGACCTGGTTCAGTCTTGTTATTATTCTGTTGGAACATCCTATCTGTGTGTTTTACACCGGACCTGGTTCCATTATTTATTATTCTGTCGGAATATCATGTCTGTGCGTTTACGCCGAACCTGGTTCCATTATTTATTATTCTGTTAGAATAACCTGTCTGTGCGGTCTATGGCATGCCGGGTGATTTCTTTTGTTATTCCATTCTTTATTATACTCAGTTGGTTAAGTTTTAACTTCTATACTCCATGAAATTAGTGGAATATCCTTAATAATTGCGTTTCATCCAGTATCTTTTCATGAAAATATTATTCTAAGCATTCTTGAATTTTACTCCACAAAGCAGTATCATGTTGACAATTTGAACGTTGTTAATTCTTGGATAAATTAATTCTTGAACTTGTTTTATTGAATTCTTATATCATTGTCATCATCCTCGTGTTTATAAAATGTTGAAAGTCATTTGTGGCCTGTAGTGTATAGATGGACTTGGTATGATTATGACCAGGGATTATTCGGTATAATCATGACCGTAATGTTACAAATGATGTGGTCAAAGTCCTCATTGGCCTGTAGTGCATTGATGGACAGTTGTTGGCATGATCATGACCATTAATGAGTACACAAATATTCTTGACCCGTAGTGCATGGATAATTGTGGTCGTGATACTAAAGAATATCCTTGACCATAGTGCAGGGGTAATTTGATGATGTGAATTATTTTATTAAGCTGAGTCCCAGCGATAACAGTGTTGAAAAACCTTTTAAATCATAGAAGATAGTAGATTTTATTCTCTATTTGACTTTTTTAAGGGATTGGTTGTTCCGCTGCAGTTAAACTTGATGTTCGTTATATTTTATCAGTTTAACACTGTTGAAGGCTAATGACAATTTATTCTGTATTATCTTAGTCAAAATATTTCTTACTGGGTTAGTTGAGCTCACCCTTTCTTTCACTGTTCTCTTTAGGAAATGAGAATATAGCTGGGACGAGTCGGGGAACGGAGTGATGGACCAGATGATAGTATTAGTAGTCCTCACTATTCTGTTAAATAGTGTGACAATAATTATAATGAGGACTCCTTTTGAGTTTGAATAGTCTCTAGTAGACAATAATTGTATTCAAACTCACAGTTATATTTTGTCGTATTGTACACGAAAGTTGTATTAGTAAGTTGTATTTGTATTCTGTACCATGTATCTGACGACCCAAGATGGGTGATGTATACCTAATTTTGGGGGCGTCACAACCATAATTTAATCTTGCACTTTGTCGTTGCTTCTGTCTTTACTCGAGCTTTCATCTTAATCTGAAAATTTTTATCATGATATAGCAAGGGTGAGCATCAAATTTGCCCAGCAAGCATAAATTTAATTGAGAATATATCATGATTGAAAGAATTGAACAATAAGCTAGCTAAATTTCAACAATATAAACATTGCGAAAGAGCATGAACAAATTTTCTTAGCTGAACGACCAAGTCAAATAAAAATGAATGGTCAAGCATGAACATGAACAGATTAACTGAACCAAATGGTAATGAAGGTGATCAGCCTTTCATACCCAATGAACATTTACAATATGCACAACGTGCGAGTCAATAATCAATATAGACGTGAATAATCAACAACAATTATTTACTAACATGCTTTGATCATACAACTCAAGTTGAGTTAAAAAACTTGCATGTACCATTGATTACTACTAAGCAATCTAATGTAATCTCTTATGAAAGACCTATCAATTATAAGATTGATCTTTCAATTAGTATAACATACCTTGTAGCTCTTAAGACTATTTCTTTATCCATAAATTATCTAACACTTAATCAAATATTAGATAACATCTTAACACATCAGTACTATTATCATCATTTGATAATTCTTTAATCATTATATCATATTCATTATGATTTAACACTCGCATTTTTATTTCATAATTTATTCTTTAACATCTAATAAGTCAACTACTAATCTAGTAACCACCTAGATTCTAAATCTAGCAAACAAATTGCCAATCCAGCAGACTGGATTCCAAATCCAGCAAGCCAAACTGCAATCCAGCAAACTAGATTCTAAATCCAGCAAACTAGATTGCAATCCAGCAAGCTGGATTCAACATACATTCAATTCAATAAACTTTTTTTCCAATCCAGCAAGCTGGATTCATAAGATTTTTCAATCCAGCAAGCTGGATTCCATATCCTTTTCACGAAAATACCAAATCAACTTATTATTTTTCTATCTTTTGTCCAAACATATATACACATATTTCATACACAAAAAGTATTTTTCCAAAATTTTCCAACTTCCTTAGGTATTTTTCAAAAACCATTTTTAGTTAATTCCTTAAGAAATTAGCTACCTCGTGCTTAAATCCAAAAATTCTCATCTCTTGACACAACCTTATACGTGTTAAATTGACGCTCCAATTTAAATATCGTGGCCATCAGAGTTATAGAACTCCGATTATAGCGATTTTCGTCCAAAAATCACAAACATTGAAATGGTCATAACTTGGTCATTTTAAGTCGGAATGAGCTCATTTTTGGACAGGAGGTACTTTATACCATATATTTTCATGTCCTAAAAGGCCAGAATTTTTCTCACAAATTAAGTGGCCGAAAATGCCTTTTAAATTTTTGGACAGTAGCTATTTTCTATTTTGCAGTTTTGGAGTCCTTTGCTAAAACTTAAATAAAATCAGATCTATAACTCCAATTAACTATCTGTCAATTTTGTTGGATTCGTATCTTTTCGATCTACAATTTTCATCTATCACAATCCATATGTGGACATGTTAAGCTCCCATAAATTATCCCGGAAGTGGCTGGTCAAAATAGTAGTTCTAACAATTTTCTTAGCTTTGAGTAGTTTGGGATAAATTCCATAACTTGCTCATTTTTCAACCTAATTGAGTGATTCCAAAGGGTTTTTATACTTAATACATAGATCTAGCATCCCAAGAAAATAAATCACAAATATCCATCATAAACTTCAAAAATCAAAAGCTAGATCACACTTTCAAGTTTAAGCTTTCCGAAAAATTCTAATTTTCTATTCCTTTTGATTCCAACCAAATCAACACCCAATATGGGTAGATCTAAACATAAAACACTCATAAACATGGATACCCATAATTTTTGAGTTTATGAACATAAATCCAAGCTTTGATTTACAAAAATCCAACTAAAATATATATATATTAGTTTAGGAATTTACCTTTTTATGCTTTTTCTTCTTCTTCCTCTTTCCATAGAGGATCTTTCTATCTCCTCCTTTCTTTCTCAAGGGGGCTGCCGTCCCTCTCCTCTTCTCTCCCTCTCGGTTTCTCTTCCCTCCCGTTCCTCTCTTTCTTCTCTCTTTTTTTTTCTTTTACTCTTTCTCTTTCTTATCTTTCCTTATCCTTCTTTTCTTCTTATCCTTCTTTTCTTCTCTTATTTGACTGGCCAAGCCTTATCCTCACAAAATATTATTATTATTTTATGCTTTAGTTACTATATCCCAAGTCCAAAATGCCCCTCTTCACTTGGTTTAAAAAAATTGGGCCACTTAATTAATCTTTTGGGCTTTCCTAATAATTCTTTGGGCCATGCAATATTTACATGGTCCACTTATTTTCATCCTATCACACCCTAAATATTTAATTAAGGTATCCATTCCGTACATTTAGAATTTAATTCATTACTCGTGTACACTTAATTTTATAACCAAACTAAACTTACTTTAATTAAGTTATAAAATTATTAAACTTGAGATAATAAAGATATATCTCTTGACTCAAAATAATTTTTTAATATTATTATTCTCCCACATTATCCTTAACAATTGGGATCACTTGGGCTTAACAATTTTATTATTTTGCTTACTAACAAAATAAATTTGGGGCTTCCACCCAAAATTTGATTGGGTCATTACAATTTTTGTCATATACATATTATATTGGGCTAAATTAAATAATTTAATCACCCTTAACTCATTTAGTCACAAATCCATTACTTAAATAAATAATTGGGCTAAAAATTTAATATCATCTCCTTAGTCCATTAAATCTTAATTCACTTGAACTCTAAATAAATTATTGGGTTACGACATTATTATAGCCCAATACTTTTAATTCTATTTTGTCCTAATCATTTAATTAGGGTTTATATTTCTTACACTAGAAAATAAATTCCTTACATCCTTTTCAATTTCATAACTCAACTAGACTTGGTTATAAAATTAATTATTTAAGATATATAAAATAAATCTCTTAATGGTAGTATATATATATATATATATATATATATATATATATATATATATATATATATATATATATATATATATATATATACCTCTTAGGTTATTTAATTATCACACCTAATATGTATATTAGGTTACATAGAAATTCTTAATTCACTTTTATATACAAAATAAATGTATTCACATTATATAATGTATATTTATTTAATCATATACATAATTCACATAATCATAACATATTTCACTTCTCACACTAATTTTGATTTTTTCCCGATAAAAAGTCAACTGTTAACTTTGACCAAAAGTCAACTTTTTCACATTTTGTGTTTACTGTCATTTCTGACTAAACTTGACGTTCCGGACACAACCGAGCAATCCGTGCTTAAAAATTCTATCTCCAACTCAAATTTTGAGTTTTATCTTACGCCATTTTTATTGCTAATCATATTAGCTAATAAATTTAAACTTATTTATCTTCTTATTTTTTTTTTTTTTGCTAATTGTTTGTATATTAAAATGCAAAAAATTTGGATATTACAATGAAGTTCAAAACATTGTCCCAACTCCCGTAGGGACTAAAACACTAGTTAAAACTAGGACACCCAAAACCTTACTTTATATAATAATCCTCACAACCCGAGGTTAGGTTTAGGAAATCAACCCAAAATGAGTGAAGAAATACCCATTTGGTAAATTCAGCTGACCCACAAGATAGAAGTCAGCAATCAAAAATCCCACGAAAGCAAATTAACGTGGGCCCCAGAACATCAGTCCATGACCAGCAGCTTGGAGACCGAGCATTACAAAACCATACTGAACATGAAGACATAACCTGCAGAGCAGTTACCGGCGGAAGCCTGGAGATGGCAGCAGCCGGTGCAACACCCAACTAGACCAAACTGCCCAACTGAATCGCATATGGATCAGAAGGCAACCAGCTAGAAACACCATTAAATCTGATATGAGGAAGCAAGGGTAAATCAAAAGACGCATAGCAGATCTATTTCCCAATTTAACGGATGAAAACCTTCGTCCATTCAAAACCAATGAACCGAACAAAGAAAAATGGAACGAAAACATCCAAATCAGTACATTAAAGAGATGAGCAGTAAAACCATAAAGACTGATCGGAGACACACGGATAGTCACCCGAGAATGGGAGCAACGATATCAACACCAGGGATGAACCTGGAACCCTCGTCCTAACCACCAACCAAAACCAAACATCAAGATCTGAAACCCCAAGACTCTGCCCTAAAATCCACCACTCCAGATCATAACTGCAAGTCCAGAACTCAAAACCCCCTACTAATCTATACAAAGAAGCACCCATTTATCTTCTTATTTGCCAATCAAGGCTCACATTCAAGCTATGTTAATTACTAAAATAGTTTTATCTTGATTCTTATATCATTAACTTAATTCATCATTACTCTTGCTAAAATATATATAGCACCTTACTAAGTATATATATATTTCTATACATATACTCATCTTTGTTTAACCTCATAGCTTTTCTTCCTGTAAAATCTTATTTCGTTATAAAATTCTACCTGTATTAGTATAACATTTCTTACACTAATCAATTCACATAACATTTTACAAGTATCATAATACCTTATTCTTGATATTCATTCAAATACTTATCAATTCATTTCTAGGGTTTTGGAATTTTGTAACCCATATTCTTTATTCTCATTCAATTAAGAAACCATATAGGTTCTTTTTAAAAATTTTGAAATCCTTAAAATTCCTTCACAGAAACGTCAATTCCATACACTTATTTTCTGTCTAGGTTCATCTTATAACCTTTAATCAATCATTTTAGAATTTTAATAATTATCTAAATTCTCGGGTTGTCACACCTGACCTGGATGAATTGATTGCAAGATCGTGCAAACCAGGAGCACAATGGGTTACTCGAGCCGGAACCGATGAAAAGATAAGTTTTCCACACTCGACTTTAAGTCATTATGGCGAAGCATGGTACGCATTCATTTGTACCCGATTAATGCCCACACGCCATTAGAATGATGTGACCAAGGAAAGGTCACGGCTGCTATATAGGATTGTACACCACCATTATCGGGTGAATAATTCAGTTGTGTTCTACAATATGGATGTGGGTGAATGCATTCAAGAATCGATAGACATGTTGTTATGGGGAAGTACCACGGGGGGCCTTCTTCATAAATTTTTCATAACCGATTTGTGCTGCAAAGCTGGAGTGCAATGACATTCCTTCGAACCGATACAACAACCAATGGCTATAATCGATCATGCTACCATTGAAAAGTACAAGGCTTTGGAGGGGGCGAGATCGCATTCAAGAGAAGAAGGTTATATCATGATTCGACAACCTTCACCCCCAGTTGCAGCTGATCCAATAGAAGAGCAACATTCTCGAGGTTCACAAAATAGATTCTTATGGTTGGCTCAACATCAAGATTTGATGCTTCAGTACAACGCCAACGCTTTCAACACTCTTGCTGAAGCATTTTCTTTTTTTTTTCTTTTTTTTTTTGCTAAGTTTGGTTTGTATATATATATATATATATATATAAAACATAAGAAATACAATGGCTAAAGGGCATACCCCAGTCTATAGTTAGGACATTTATTGACAGACCAATAGATGAGATAACTATAAGAGCACATAGAAGCTAAGATCTAGTCTAAAACATGGATGGTAACCAAAAGTAGTTACAATAGCCAATTACAAAAATATTGACAAAAATTTGTAGTCTTTAAATAAGATTTACATGTTGACAATCTAGATTTAATAACTTATATCCTTTGCCAAAGCTTGTGGGGGAATTAAGGTGTTACATGTTGACAATCTAGATTTAATAACTTATATCCTTTGCCAAAGCTTGTGGGGGAATTAAGGTGTTCCTGTGAAATTGTGAATTTCGAACCTCTTAAATTTTGTAGAGAGAAACTGCAAGTGATAGGCACAAAATGTTTCTTGAAATAGTTGTTCCTTGGAAGGTGGAGATGTAGTCCAAGATATCATCCCAATTATTTGAAATATTGTTCCACTAACCCAAATCCATAGTATATCTGAAAATAAAGCTGGAGTAGTAATCACATAAGAAGAACATGTGCTCAAAAGTTTCAGTGTGGATAGGCAAAGCTGACAAATTAAACTTCTACCCGTAATTTGTATAGTTCTATCAATAGTGGGTAATCTCCTCAGAATCCCAAGCCAAAGTATAAAGGAGTACCTAGGAACATGAAATTTATTCCAAGGAATAGACCCCCATGTAACTGGCTGCTTCTTAGCTCGGATGGAACACCAGATGTGTTTTGCTTTAATACTGGAGATGTCCAAAGTGTCCTAAAGGATGCAATCAGCATGAGTTGAGGGGAAAGGAAGTGCTTCGATCTGCCTGTGAAAAAGTATGACCTCATGATGGTTGCTGCATGGGAGAATCTAGGAGGTAGCAGTTAAGAAGTGTTTTACTTTAGCAGTAGGAGGGATTCCCGAGTTCCTTAGCAGATTGGGACTGGGGTTGATAGCCTTTCCTTGCATCCAAGGATCATACCAGAGATTGGTCATATCACCCCTACCCACACGATATGATGTAATGCTAAAGGCCTCAGTTTAAGTACATGCCTCCATATCCAAGAGCAATACGGTGGGATTGGAATTTGCCAAATGGATCGATCCTTGAGGATGGGTGGAATTGAATAAGTTTCATCAAGTGCAGAAGGATGAGAGATTTGTTTCAGTCTAAGATACTTTTTAAACCTAGCCCTCCTTCAGAGGTAAGAAGGGAAATATCAGACCATGCTACTTTGGCTCCATGTTTTGCAAGGGAAGATCCCTTCCATAAGAATCTGCAGAGAATAGACTGGATTGATCTAATAACAGCTTTTGGAAGCAGGAAATGTGAACTCCAAAAAGATTGAATGGAAAAGAGAACAAACTTAATCAGTTGTAGTCTGCCAGAATAAGCTAAAATTTTTGAAGTCCAAGAGGAAGCTCGCTGGGTAACTCTATGAATTAAAGGAATGCAGTCATGGAATGAGAGTTTAAAGGAGATCAAGGGCACACCCAGAAATTTTGTAGGAAGGAGTCCAGGCTGGAAGCCCTAAAGAGAGAGTATGCTAGAAGAAGTAGCAGGATTAGTGTTAGCCAGATAGCAGTGGCTTTGTGGATATTGGGAATCAAGCCAGAAAAGAGTGAGAAGGACAAAATACAAGAAGAGATGATAGATATAGAAGGAATGCTAGCATATGAGAAGATAAGAATGTCATTAGCAAAAAGTAGATGGGTTGGCTTTAACTCTTTAGCTCTCTAGTGGAATTTGAAACTGGGTTCCATAGGAGCCCAAGATAGTTTTAAGGATAACATTTCCATAATAAGCACCAAGAGATAAGGGGAGAGAGGGTCACCTCGTCGAAGTCCCCGAGAGATATGAAAATAGCCAGCTAAAGTCCAATTGATTTTGACGGAGAACATAGGGAACACAAGCCTTTATCCAAGCAATAAAGATGGGTGGGAATTTATAGACAGAAAGGATATCAAACAAAAATCCCCACCTCACTGTGTCAAAAGCCTTTCTTTAGTCAATTTTTAGTGCACATCTTGAAGGGCCAGAAGGTCTATGGTAGTTCTTAAGAAGATCCTGAGCAATAAAGATATTATCACTAATGCTTTTGCCATTGATGAAAGCAGACTGTGCCTTGTCTATGAGAGTGGGAAGGACTTCTTTAAGTCTGTAAAACCCCTACTTTTATGAATAAAATGGAATTTCCTCTATTTATTATTTTGAAATAGTAAGGGATTGATTTGATTAATGTGGTTAGTTATGGGTAAAATGCGCAAATATTTTAAATAAGCAAGTAGTTATAAAATATTCATTGTTGTCGGGGAATATTCGGTTGGTCGTGGAATATTCTTGCTGTCGGGGAATATTCGTACGACGGTGCAACCTTTTGTGGGCCCCATAACGGAAAAATTATCGGATGAAGAAAACGATAAGAATGAGTTTTCTAAAAATAACGGCGTAGTTGTTACAGTTAATACTGTTAGAATACCCGGTGGTTAAAATACAGTAATACACGGTGTTGCACAGTAGTACACGGTATTGCATCAATTATTGATTCTTACGTAAGAAGTTACTACTTAATAATTGTTACTGTAATTACTATTCAGTATTTTATTTTATTGATTCAATAATTACTGCATTGATATTTTATATTGTTGATTCAATAATTGTCATTGCACAGTATTTCAAATTATCAGAGCAATAATTTATATTATTTGAATAATATTATTAGATAGCATTATTGGCAATGTCTAAGGGTGTTTTGTCTAGGAGAGGTTATTTAATTGCGCAAATCTTTACCGGAAGGCCCCCTCTTTCTTGGGAACGACCTGGTTGTCATTATTGTGATTTTGTAATATTATTTGTGAATAATTAATTATTGATTTATATGATAAGGAAAATATTTATTTTATGTGGATATAAATGGAAGAATTTTTAGAAAAGTGACAATTGTTAAAAATTGATATTTTATCTTTTTTGATAAAATAATTCATTCAAATATATTATTATATTACATTATAAATGTATAATGCGATAATATAATGATATAATAATGGTGATATTTTTACAATGAATGTGTGATATATGAATAAATGAGGAGGAAGAGTATTTTTGTTACAATAAATGCTAAAAACATGTTAAACATGTTGGTGGACCCTATTTTTGACTGAAATTTGATTATAGCCTACAAAATCGTCCGTATGTGGATTTCGATCAATTTCTGTTTAGAATTTAGAAAAACTTAAAGCTAAAAAGTTGTATAAAATTAAATTTTCTATGAAATGGACATAAGATTTGAATTTTTCTGATAAAAGGACTATTTATTATGAATTATTGAAGTTCTAGAATAATTAATTTTTAGAGTTTAAAATAATTATTTTAAGAAAAACATTTTTTGCAATTGGGTGGGCTCCACATGTGTTGTAAATATGCTAAATTCGGATTTCAAGAGGTGGGCGTGAAAAAATTTAATAAATATTATTATTTTATTAAATTTTCTACTTTGGTTCTAAGTATTTTTCTATAAATAGAATGTTTAGGTTAGAATTGAAAATCACACCAGAATGTTAAGTTTTCTCTCTATATTATCGAGAGTATTTTTGTGAGTATTTGGTTACTTTGAGTGTTGTTATACGGTGCAAGTTTTTTTCAGCGTTTTATCTGATATTTCAGCCAGAAGCACTATTCTTTTGAGGCAAGGGATGTTATTTTTTTCGTAAATGATATTATTTCTTTTAATATCATTATACCGGGATATTGGTATAAATTTTATTATGAAATTATTACCTTTTCATGTCGGGATTACTAGTTATGAGTTACTATTCATGAGTACTGTAACGACCCCAAAATAGGTCCATTCCATCCAACCTATTCTGAGTCGCCAAATACATGGTACAGAAAATAACTATAACTTTATTACAACAATTGTCGTGCAAAATACAACAACACATATGCTGTGAGTTTGGATACAAATATATACCAAATGTGACTCATGTTCCAACCGTGGACATCACCTCACAATGACACCTTACATAAAGGTATAGTCAAAAACTGTTTTAGAAATTAGAATCTTTGAGAAGTGCTCAAGGAAACCTTCGTACATGGGAGGCCACTCGTCTAGGTTATGATAGATATCATATGGCCACAGAATTATCCTTGGTTGACCTAATAGACCCCAAAGAAAAACAAGAAGATTACTATCATATTCTTCCCAATGGTGAGTCTTCTCTTGACATATCATTATCTCTACTGTCTCTAATTGAGAATTATACTTCAAACAAACACCAAGATTATATAGGTAGTGCTCGTATATATACTCAGCAAGTGGATGAGCACATCCCTGTCTTATGATGACACGAGGTTGTATGCTGTTAGACATCTTGTATGATAGTGGCAAACCACCCTTCCAACGTTGGGTACACCTTACCCTATTGGATTCACCAAATAAAACTACTAAATGAACTTTTCTATACTGCTTCGGGAGAACATCCACAGCTAGAGACCACCGATCTATTTCCCCGTTACCCTTGCTCGACCCAGCTACACTCTTATTACCTGAAAGGAATTGTGAAGCAAAAGGGTGAGCACAACTAGCTCAGTAAAGAATATCATGAGTAAAGATAATTAAATTATCAATAGCCTTCATCAATAATAAATCAGAGATTTAGAACATATGGTAAATGATAAAAATTTCAACCATAGTTGCAGCGGAACGAGCAATCCATTAGAAGAGTCAAATAGACTATAAAGTCTATTATCTTCTCCATGTTAAAAATCTACCAACAATGTTTTATCCCTGTAACATCAATCAACAATTCTGGTCTACAATCATATGAATAACTCATAATCATAACTGTGATTCTAAATTTTTCTTCGCACCCAGGGCGAAGAATATTTTCATTACCTGTCTTTACCTGAAATATCAAATATCATGGTTATACCAAATCATATTTCCTGTTCATAATCATACTAATAACTTCATCTTTGCACTACAGCCAAAGATATTTATTTGTATCACCAGTTGGTCATGTTCATCTCAACATCTGTTCATCTTTGCACTACTGACCAAAGATATTCAACAACATGTCATCTTTGCACTACGGGCCAAAAATATTTATCAACAATTCATCTTTGCACTACATGCCAAAGATATTCATCAATAATTAATCTTTGCACTACAGGCCAAAGATATTCTTCAACAGTTCATATTTGCACTACGGCCAAAATATATTCATCAACAGTTTATATTTGCACTACATGCCAAATATATTAATATCTCAAAGAAATATATAATCATTTCAGAATTTATATAAACAATAATTATAACCATGTTAATCAATTCATCTTTACACTTAAGCTAAAGATATTTAATTATAAATTCAATGGTCATGATCATACCAATCAACGATTCAACTTTGCACTACAGGCCAAAGAGAACCCATAGTCATGATCATACCAACAATCTACCCATCTTTACACTCAAGTCAAAGACAAATATCATCATTAGGGTTATAAAAATGTTATATATGATAATAAAAATAATATGATCAACATATAGTTTTAATCTCAAGAGTAATATTCATAAATCAACTATAATTTGGTCAGAAAAAGAAACCAATTTTGTCGTGAATAGTACCCGTGAATAGTAACTCGTGAATAGTAACTCATGAATAGTAACTCATGAATAGTAACCCCGATACAAAAAGATAGAAATTCTATAATAAAATCTATACCAATATTTCGATATAATGATATTGAAAGAATAACATTTCTTAAACTTATAAACAATTTATTTTAATTATTTACACTTTACTAAATAATGAATTTAATCATTCTAAAATGCCAAACTCATAAGATTTCATCACCAATAACCAAAACCCTCATCAAAAATCTGCATATACCTCATATAGGATTCTCAAGTCATAAAATCTTATTTTTCAATTTTCTTACTTCACAAAACATATTTAATTCATTTACTCATAACTAAACAATTTTCATGAAAAATACCAAATCAGTTCCAAAAATATTTCTTTTCTGAGATTTAGCATAATATAGTCCCATAGTGAACATATATTTTTCTCAGAATTTTTAAAAGTCATTTACTATTTTTCATATGGCCAAAACAACCGAATATTTAGACATTTATCAAAAATTATACTTTTGTCCAAAAATTCTGAAATTTACAGAGTATACTTCTATCATATACATGTACTCCGAATAAAAATTTCATCAATTTTGGAGTTAACCACAAGGAATTATAAGCGGTTACTTTTAAAATAGTATTTTCTCATAAAATTCATAACTCTCAATCTATACATCCAAAAATCACTATTTTTGGACACAATCAAGAAAACTCATCAAAATATCATTTCAAATTTTTCCAGAATTTTTGAAGGTCAGAAAAATTACGAAACTGAAAAACATAACAACCCTTAAAATTCCTTACTATCCCTTACCTCAAAAGAGCAGTACTTCTGATCGGTATGCAAAGCCAAAGGAAACTTGCACTGAATAGCAACTCTCAAAGTATCTAAATACTCACAAAATATGCTTCATAATATAGAGAGAGAAAGAGAGAAAACTTGTTTCTGGTGTGATTTTCAATTCTAACTTAGCCCTCTACTTATAGGAAAATTTTAGTAGGCTTGACCTGCAACCTGATGGCTTTACCTGCTACTATTCCCACCTACCACATTTGAAATATAATTTAGCACATTTCTTCACCAACCACAAGTGGGGCCCACCAATTCTAGAATTTTCCACCAAAATGCTAAATTCAGATACTTCAACAATTTCTGAACCAGTCATCTCTTAAAATTTATAACAAATCATACGTTCATTTTTAACGGTTCAAAATTTGTGGATATATACTCAATTTATATATGTATAACATATCCAAAAATTACCACGATCCAACGGTCGGATTAAAAATTATAACCCCCGCAAAATATCTCAAAAATCCTGATTTTTTTAATACCTCCATTCTGACAAAAATACGGATAAAAACCTCAATATTAACTCCTTCATTTTTAACCACAAAAATATATCCCTCATTTATATCCACATAAAATAAATATTTCCTTATCATATGAATCAATAATTAATTATTCACAAATAATATTACAGAATCACATTTATGACAACCAGGCCGTTCCTAGGAAAGAGGGGGCTTTCCAATAAGGATTTTTCCTTACTGGCGCGCAATTAGGTGACCAAACCTCTCCTTAGATAGAACTTTCTAGACATTGCCAATAATGTTATCTAATAATATTATTCAAATAATATGAATTATTGATCTGATAATGGAAAATACTGTGCAGTGACAATTATTGAACAACAATAATATAAAATTTTAACGTAGCAATTATTGAATCAATAAAATAAAATATTGAATAGTAATTACTGTAACAATTATTGAGTAGTGCCTTATTACGTAAGAATCAATAATTTCAAAAATACTATGCAATACCGTGTGCTACTGTGCAATAACGCGTATTACTGTATTTTAACCGCCGGGTATTTCAACAGTGTTAACGGTAACAACTACGCCGTTATTTGTAAAAACTCAAATTTGTCGTTTTCTTCACCCGACAGTTATTCGTTATGGGGCGCACAAATAGCTGCGCCGTCGTACGAATATTCCCCGACAGAAAGAATATTCCACGACCAAACGAATATTCCCCGATAACAATGATTATTTTATAACCACTTGCTTATTTTGGAAAAAAATTCATATTTCACCCATAACTTTAAACTTTTATCAATTTAACCATTTACTGAATAGTAATTATAAGAAAAATTGAATACTTTTATTTCATAAAATTCGAGGTCTTACAATCTCCCCTCCTTATGAAATTTCGTCCCCAAAATTTACGTACTTGGTATTTCGAAGAGTTGAGAATACCGTGCTTCCATTTCAGATTCTATCTCTCAGATCATCATGATTTCTCCATTGCTCATCTCCAATGATAACTTCATTTGGGTTCCTCATTTATTGGGAAGTCATGACAACCGCCATCCCTCGAACTACTCGGCTTTGACTTGTCTGGAGCAGCATTTGGCGTCATCATTACCGTTGGAATATACCTTTCTATAGGACATATTCCTCCCTCAACTGCCTTTTCGTACTCCTCATTCATGATCTGAATCATCAATCTTCGATCCATATCAGATTCAGGTTGACCGCTATGTACAGGGTAATTCAAAACTCGATGTTGGGTTCTCCCAATTGCTTTCCAAAAAGAGAAATTCATATCATCTATTTTAGCCTTCTTAGATCGAACATCTCTTTCCACAATATCCACGTGTCGTGCGACTTTTGCCCATGCATCACTTATTATCACTCGTTCAGTTTTTTCTTCTTTCAGCTCAGATTCTATTTTTATCATCTTATACTCTGCCAAAGAATGCTTCTGTTCAAGCATCACATATCGGGTAACACAAGCTTGAATTGTTGCATCCTTTTGTTCCACGACCGCCTGTCGTTCTTCTGCCTGCTCTTCTAACTCATGAACACGATTTTAAAATTCTACATTTTGATCATATAATACCTCTAATAAACTCTCCTCTGGTACTTCTTCTTCCTCTTCTTCCTCAGTCTCAGCTGTTACCTCTGCGACTATCTCGGGTGTAACTATTAATTCTTCACTCACCACATGGATATCTCTAATTCCTTCTTCGTCTGACATCACATTATCACGGTTAGTGATTAGAGGTATCCCCACAGTCTCATTCACTCTATTGTTAGCATTCTCAGCTGCCACTCTCAAATACTGCTTAATTAAACAAATTAACATATCACATAATATCCCAATATTATGACTGACCAACAAATAAGGTTAGGTAGGACACACTAGCGAAGGATTTACTCATCTCTCCCCTCCTAGTTGTATTCCCCGATCACCGCCAGAGATCATATCCCTAAGCTCTGATACCAAATGTAACGACCCCAAAATAGGTCCATTCCATCCAACCTATTCTGAGTCGCCAAATACATGGTACAGAAAACAACTATAACTTTATTACAACAATTGTCGTGCAAAATACAACAACACATATGTTGTGAGTTTGGATACAAATATATACCAAATGTGACTCATGTTCCAACCGTGGACATCACCTCACAATGACACCTTACATAAAGGTATAGTCAAAAACTGTTTTAGAAATTAGAATCTTTGAGAAGTGCTCAAGGAAACCTTCGTACATGGGAGGCCACTCGTCTAGGTTATGATAGATATCATATGGCCACAGAATTATCCTTGGTTGACCTAATAGACCCCAAAAAAAACAAGAAGATTACTATCATATTCTTCCCAATGGTGAGTCTTCTCTTGACATATCATTATCTCTACTGTCTCTAATTGAGAATTATACTTCAAACAAACACCAAGATTATATAGGTAGTGCTCGTATATATACTCAGCAAGTGGATGAGCACATCCCTGTCTTATGATGACACGAGGTTGTATGCTGTTAGACATCTTGTATGATAGTGGCAAACCACCCTTCCAACGTTGGGTACACCTTACCCTATTGGATTCACCAAATAAAACTACTAAATGAACTTTTCTATACTGCTTCGGGAGAACATCCACAGCTAGAGACCACCGATCTATTTCCCCGTTACCCTCGCTCGACCCAGCTACACTCTTATTACCTGAAAGGAATTGTGAAGCAAAAGGGTGAGCACAACTAGCTCAGTAAAGAATATCATGAGTAAAGATAATTAAATTATCAATAGCCTTCATCAATAATAAATCAGAGATTTAGAACATATGGTAAATGATAAAAATTTCAACCATAGTTGCAGCGGAACGAGCAATCCATTAGAAAAGTCAAATAGACTATAAAGTCTATTATCTTCTCCATGTTAAAAATCCACCAATAATATTTTATCCCTGTAACATCAATTAACAATTCTGGTCTACAATCATATGAATAACTCATAATCATAACTGTGATTCTAAATTTTTCTTCGCACCCAGGGCGAAGAATATTTTCATCACCTGTCTTTACCTGAAACATCAAATATCATGGTTATACCAAATCACATTTTCTGTTCATAATCATACTAATAGCTTCATCTTTGCACTACGGCCAAAGATATTCATTTGTATCACCAGTTGGTCATGATCATCTCAACATCTGTTCATCTTTGCACTACTAGCCAAAGATATTCAACAACATGTCATCTTTGCACTACGGGCCAAAGATATTTATCAACAATTCATCTTTGCACTACATGCCAAAGATATTCATCAATAATTCATCTTTGCACTACAGGCCAATGATATTCCTCAACAGTTCATATTTGCACTACGGCCAAATATATTCATCAACAGTTCATATTTGCACTACATGCCAAATATATTAATATCTCAAAGAAATATATAATCATTTCAGAATTTATATAAACAATAATTATAACCATGTTAATCAATTCATCTTTACACTTAAGCTAAAGATATTTAATTATAAATTCAATGGTCATGATCATACCAATCAACGATTCAACTTTGCACTACAGACCAAAGAGAACTCATAGTCATGATCATACCAAAAATCTATCCATCTTTACACTCAAGTCAAAGAGAAATATCATCATTAGGGTTATAAAAATGTTATATATGATAATAAAAATAATATGATCAACATATACTTTTAATCTCAAGAGTAATATTCATAAATCAACTATAATTTGGTCAGAAAAAGAAACCAATTTTGTCGTGAATAGTACCCGTGAATAGTAACTCGTGAATAGTAACTCATGAATAGTAACCCCGATACAAAAAGATAGAAATTTCATAATAAAATCCATACCAATATTTCGATATAATGATATTGAAAGAATAACATTTCTTAAACTTATAAATAATTTATTTTAATTATTTACACTTTACTAAATAATAAATTTAATCATTCTAAAATGCCAAACTCATAAGATTTCATCATCAATAACCAAAAGCCTCATAAAAAATCTGCATATACCTCATATAGGATTCTCAAGTCATAAAATCTTATTTTTCAATTTTCTTACTTCACAAAACATATTTAATTCATTTACTCATAACTAGACAATTTTCATGAAAAATACCAAATCAGTTCCAAAAATATTTCTTTTCTGAGATTTAGCGTAATATAGTCCCATAGTGAACATATATTTTTCTCAGAATTTTTAAAAGTCATTTACTATTTTTCATATGGCCAAAATAGCCGAATATTTAGACATTTATCAAAAATTATACTTTTGTCCAAAAATTCTGAAATTTACAGAGTATACTTCTATCATATACATGTACTCCGAATAAAAATTTCATCAATTTTGGAGTTAACCACAAGGAATTATAAGCGGTTACTTTTAAAATAGTATTTTCTCATAAAATTCATAACTCTCAATCTATACATCCAAAAATCACTATTTTTGGACACAATCAAGAAAACTCATCAAAATATCATTTCAAATTTTTCCAGAATTTTTGAAGGTCAGAAAAATTACGAAACTGAAAAACATAACAACCCTTAAAATTCCTTACTATCCCTTACCTCAAAAGAGCAGTACTTCTGATCGGTATGCAAAGCCAAAGAAAACTTGCACTGAATAGCAACTCTCAAAGTATCTAAATACTCACAAAATATGCTTCATAATATAGAGAGAGAAAGAGAGAAAACTTGTTTCTGGTGTGATTTTCAATTCAAACTTAGCCCTCTATTTATAGAAAAATTTTAGTAGGCTTGACCTGTAACCTAATGGCTTTACCTGCTACTATTCCCACTCACCACATTTGAAATATAATTCAGCACATTTCTTCACCAACCACAAGTGGGGCCCACCAATTCTAGAATTTTCCACCAAAATGCTAAATTCAGATACTTCAACAATTTCTGAACCAGTCATCTCTTAAAATTCATAACAAATCATACGTTCATTTTTAACGGTTCAAAATTTGTGGACATATACTCAATTTATACACGATCCAAAAATTACCACGATCTAATGGTCGGATTAAAAATTATAACCCCCGCAAAATATCTCAAAAACCCTGATTTTTTTAATACCTCCATTCCGACAAAAATACGGATAAAAACCTCAATATTAACTCCTTTATTTTTAACCACAAAAATATATCCCTCGTTTATATCCACATAAAATAAATATTTCCTTATCATATTAATCAATAATTAATTATTCACAAATAATATTACAGAATCACATTTATGACAACCAGGCCGTTCCCAGGAAAGAGGAGGCTTTCCGATAAGAATTTTTCTTTACTGGCGCGTAATTAGGTGACCAAACCTCTCCTTAGACAGAACTTTCTAGACATTTCCAATAATGTTATCTAATAATATTATTCAAATAATATGAATTATTGATCTGATAATGGAAAATACTGTGCAGTGACAATTATTGAACAACAATGATATAAAATTTTAACGTAGCAATTATTGAATCAATAAAATAAAATATTGAACAGTAATTACTGTAACAATTATTGAGTAGTGCCTTCTTACGTAAGAATCAATAATTTCAAAAATACTATGCAATACCGTGTGCTACTGTGCAATAACGCGTATTACTGTATTTTAACCACCGGATATTTCAACAGTGTTAACGGTAACAACTACGCCGTTATTTGTAAAAACTCAAATTTATCGTTTTCTTCACCCGACAGTTATTCGTTATGGGGCCCACAATTAGCTGCGCCGTCGTACGAATATTCCCTGACAGAAAGAATATTCCACGACCAAACGAATATTCCCCGACAACAATGATTATTTTATAACCACTTGCTTATTTTGAAAAAAAATTCATATTTCACCCATAACTTTAAACTTTTATTAATTTAACCATTTACTGAATAGTAATTATAAGAAAAATTGAATACTTTTATTTCATAAAATTTGGGATCTTACAAGTACTATTCACGAAGTATGATAATTTTTCTTGTTGAATTTCTACCTTTTAGTGTCAGGATTACTATTCACGTATACGACACTATTCATAAAAAATTAAATTTTCTTTTCTGTGTCCAAGATTATCTGTTATGGTATCTATCTTTGATTGGATCTATATTTTGATCTTCATTTTTAATTTCTGTTCCACAATTGTTTATTATGGAGTATTTTTGAACTTGGAGAAACAAAAGTACGAATCCCTAATCATTGTCCTTTTATCTCACTGGATTCGTTTTCTTTAAAATATTTTCATCATTTTCAGTCCTAAATGGTGATATAACTGAATATCTTTGGCATGTAGTGCAAAAGATGAACGATTACATGATGAATATCTTTGGCCTGAAATGCAAAGATGAACAGGTGTTGAGATGAACATGACCAACTGATGATACAAATGAATATCTTTGGGCCATAGTGTAAAGATAAATATTTGACGATTGATATTATAAGGATAAAATATTGATGATAGACTTTTAAATTTATAGATGATAGTAGATTTCATTCTCTACTTAACTCTTCTAATGAATTGTTATTTTCGCTGCAGTTGTTGTTCTAAAACTTGTTGTCTATTGTATTCTATCAGATTTTTCCCTGTTGAGGACTAAGGATAATTTTTTCTACATTAACTTAGTCATAATATTCTTTATTGGGCTAGTTGAGCTCACCCTTTTTCTTTTTGTTTCATTTTTCATCTCAGGAGGCGAGAATATAGCAGGAACTAGTCGGGGTATGGAATGATGGTTCAAGATAGTACTCACATTATATGTGTTGTAGCATTTTGCACGACAATTATAATAATAAAGTTGTAGTTATTTTTCTGTACCATGTATTTGGCGACCAAGAATGGGTTGGATGGAATGGACCTATTTTGGGGGCGTCACAGTTGGTATCAGAGCATAATGGTCTCTGGCAGAAATTTGGGATTAGAACTAGGAGGGGAGAGACGAGTAAATCCTTCGCTAGTGTGTCATACCTAAGTTTATTTGGTATTTAATAGGTCAATCGGAGTATATGGTTAATATGTGATATGTTAATTTATTTAATTAACCCTTATTTTGTGACAGTATTTGAGAATGACAGCTGAAAATGTTAACAAGGGAGTGAATGAGACCGTTGAGACACCTCTAATGCATCAGGAAGACAATATTCCTCCTATTAACTACCAATCAAACTATGAATGATGGGATGTTTAGAAGCTTTTTGCAGTTCATGAAAAATTAAACGAGGGAGACTCGTGTACAAAATACGGGTGGAAATGATAGCAACGCGCGACTTGTCACAGCCAAGCAGTTCAAAGAGTTGGGACCACAAGAGTTTTTGGGAAAGCCGGATCTGATCAATACGAAAACGTGGGTTAAGCCAAATTACCAACATTTTTGATGTCTTGGGATGCACGGAGGAACAGAAGGTTCCATTCGCCACCTTTATGTTCCATGGTGAGGGAGATTACTAGTGGGAATCTGTGAAGCGTACCCAGTCTGTCGCACTCAATATGTCTTGGGAAGCGTTTTCAGAAACTATTCAATGACAAGTACTTTCCTGAAAGTAATCATATGAAGAAGGTAGAGTTTATCAGACTGAAACAGAACAACATTACTGTCCCAGTACGAGGCTAAGTTCGCAGAGTTATCCAGGTTTGCACCTCATTTAGTAGAGAATAAGGAACGTATGACGTGGATGTTTCTGAGAGGTTTGAAACTCAAAATTCGTCAATACCTCATTTCTCACAAATTTTCTCTATATTCAGATGTTGTGAAAATGGCTCAATTATTAGAGCGAGATAATGAGTCTGTTCAACCGAGCGACCAACAACACGATAATAATTGTCCTGGTGGCAACGACCATCGGGACAATGAAAATCATCGTGGAGGAAATTACCATGCCAAAAATGGTAACCACTTCTGTAAGACCCCGAATTTTATGAAATAAAAGTATTCAATTTTTCTTATAATTACTATTCAGTAAATGGTTAAATTGATAAAAGTTTAAAGTTATGGGTGAAATATGAATTTTTTTTCAAAATAAGCAAGTGGTTATAAAATAATCATTGTTCTCGGGGAATATTCGTTTGGTCGTGGAATATTCTTTCCGTCGGGGAATATTCGTACGACGGCGCAGCTATTTGTGGGCCCCATAACGAATAACTGTCGGGTGAAGAAAATGACAAATTTAAGTTTTTACAAATAACGGCGTAGTTGTTACCGTTAACACTGTTGGAATACCCGATGGTTAAAATACAGTAATACGCGTTATTGCACAGTAGCACACGGTATTGCATAGTATTTTTGAAATTATTGATTCTTACGTAATAAGGCACTACTCAATAATTGTTACAGTAATTACTGTTCAATATTTTATTTTATTGATTCAATAATTGCTACGTTGAAATTTTATATTATTGTTGTTCAATAATTGTCACTGCACAGTATTTCCCATTATCAGATCAATAATTCATATTATTTGAATAATATTATTAGATAACATTATTGGCAATGTCTAGAAAGTTCTGTCTAAGGAGAGGTTTGGTCACCTAATTGCGCGCCAGTAAGGAAAAATTCTTATTGGAAAGCCACCTCTTTCCTAGGAACGGCCTGGTTGTCATAAATGTGATTCTGTAATATTATTTGTGAATAATTAATTATTGATTCATATGATAAGGAAATATTTATTTTATGTGGATATAAACGTGGGATATATTTTTGTGGTTAAAAATGAAGGAGTTAATGTTGAGGTTTTTATCCGTATTTTTGTCGGAATGGAGGTATTAAAAAAATTAGGGTTTTTGAGATATTTTGTGGGGGTTATAATTTTTAATCCGACCGTTGGATCGTGGTAATTTTTGGATATGTTATACATATATAAATTGAGTATATGTCAACAAATTTTGAACCGTTAAAAATGAACGTATGATTTGTTATGAATTTTAAGAGATGACTGGTTCAGAAATTATTGAAGTATCTGAATTTAGCATTTTGGTGGAAAATTTTAGAATTGGTGGGCCCCACTTGTGGTTGGTGAAGAAATGTACTGAATTATATTTCAAATGTGGTGGGTGGGAATAGTAGCAGGTAAAGCCATCAGGTTGCAGGTCAAGCCTACTAAAATTTTTCTATAAATAGAGGGCTAAGTTAGAATTAAAAATCACACCAGAAATAAGTTTTCTCTCTTTCTCTCTCTATATTATGAAGCATATTTTGTGAGTATTTAGATACTTTGAGAGTTGCTATTCAGTGCAAGTTTCCTTCGACTTTGCATACCGATCAGAAGTACTGCTCTTTTGAGGTAAGAGATAGTAAGGGATAGTAAGGAATTTTAAGGGTTGTTATGTTTTTCAGTTTCATAATTTTTCTGACCTTCAAAAATTCTAGAAAAATTTGAAATGATATTTTGATGAGTTTTCTTGATTGTGTCCAAAAATGGTAATTTTTGGATGTATAGATTAAGAGTTATGAATTTTATGAGAAAAGACTATTTTAAAAGTAATCGCTTATAACTCCTTGTGGTTAACTCCAACGTTGATGAAATTTTTATTGGGAGTACATGTATATGATAGAAGTATACTCTGTAAATTTCAGAATTTTTGGACAAAAGTATAATTTTTGATAAATGTCTAAATATTCGGCTGTTTTGGCCATATGAAAAATAGTAAATGACTTTTAAAAATTCTGAGAAAAATATATGTTCACTATGGGACTATATTATGCTAAATTCCAGAAAAGAATTATTTTTGGAACTGATTTGGTATTTTTCATGAAAATGGTCTAGTTATGAGTAAATGAGTTAAATATGTTTTGTGAAGAAAGAAAATTAGAAAATAGGATTTTATGGCTTGAGAATCCTATATGAGGTATATGCAGATTTTTGATGAGGGTTTTTGGTTATTGGTGATGAAATCTTATGAGTTTGGCATTTTAGGATGATTAAATGCATTATTTAGTAAAGTGTAAACAATTAAAATAAATTGTTTATAAGCTTAAAAAATATTATTCTTTCAATATCATTATACCGAAATATTGGTATGTATTTTATTGTGGAATTTCTACCTTTTTGTGTCGAGTTACTATTCACGAGTTACTATTCATGAGTTACTATTCACGAGTTACTATTCACGACAAAATTGGTTTCTTTTTCTAACCAAATTATAGTTGGTTTATGAATATTACTCTTGAGATTAAATCTATATGTTGATTATATTGATTTTATTATCATATATAACATTTTTATAACCCTAATGATGATATTTCTCTTTGACTTGAGTGTAAAGATGGGTAAATTTCTGGTATGATCATGACTATGGGTTCTCTTTGGCCAGTAGTGCAAAGTTAAATTATTGACTAGTATGATCATGACCATTGAATTTATAATTGAATATCTTCAGCTTAAGTGCAAAGGTAAAATGATCAACATGGTTATAATTATTGTTTATATAAATGATTATATATTTCTTTGAGATATTAATATATTTGGCCTGTAGTGCAAATATGAACTGTTGAGGAATATCTTTGGCCTGTAGTGTAAAGATGAAATATTGATGAATATCTTTGGCATGTAGTGCAAAGATGAATTGTTGATGAATATCTTTGGCCCGTAGTGCAAAGATGACATGTTGTTGAATATCTTTGGCTAGTAGTGCAACAAAGATGAGCAGGTGTTGAGATGAACATGACCAACTGGTGATACAAATGAATATCTTTGGCCGTAGTGCAAAGATGAAGTTATTAGTATGATTATGAACAGGAAATGTGATTTGGTGTAACCATGATCTTTGATGTTTCAGATAAAGATAGGTGATGAAAATTATCTTCGTCCTGGATAAAAAGAGGAATTTAGAACTACATTTATGATTATGAGTTATTCATATGATTGTAGACCAGAATTGTTGATTAATGTTACAGGGATAAAACATTGTTGGTGGATTTTTAACATGGAGAAGATAATAGACTTTATAGTCTATTTGACTCTTCTAATGGATTGCTCGTTCCGCTGCAACTATGGTTAAAATTTTTATCATTTACCATATGTTCTAAATCTCTGATTTATTATTGATGAAGGCTATTGATAATTTAATTATCTTTACTCATGATATTCTTTACTGAGCTAGTTGTGCTCACCCTTTTGCTTCACAATTCCTTTCAGGTAATAAGAGTGTAGCTGGGTCGAGCGAGGGTAACGGGGAAATAGATCGGTGGTCTCTAGCTGTGGATGTTCTCCCGAAGCAGTATAGAAAAGTTCATTTAGTAGTTTTATTTGGTGAATCCAATAGGGTAAGGTGTACCCAACGTTGGAAGGGTGGTTTGCCACTATCATACAAGATGTCTAACGACATACAACCTCGTGTCATCATAAGACGTGGATGTGCTCATCCACTTGCTGAGTATATATACGAGCACTACCTATATAATCTTGGTGTTTGTTTGAAGTATAATTCTCAATTAGAGACAGTAGAGATAATGATATGTCAAGAGAAGACTCATCATTGGGAATAATATGATAGTAATCTTCTCGTTTTTCTTTTGGGTTTATTAGGTCAACCAAGGATAATTCTGTGGCCATATGATATCTATCATAACCTAGACGCGTGGCCTCCCATGTACGAAGGTTTCCTTGAGCACTTCCCAAAGATTCTAATTTCTAAAAGTTTTTAACTATACCTTTATGTAAGGTGTCATTGTGAGGTGATGTCCACGGTTGGAACATGAGTCACATTTGGTATATATTTGTATCCAAACTCACAGCATATGTGTTGTTATATTTTGCACGACAATTGTTGTAATAAAGTTATAGTTATTTTCTGTACCATGTATTTGGCGACTCAGAATAGGTTGGATGGAATGGACCTATTTTGGGGTCGTTACATTTGGTATCAGAGCTTAGGGATATGATCTCTGGCGGAGATCGGGAAATACAACTAGGAGGGGAGAGATGAGTAAATCCTTCGCTAGTGTGTCCTAATGTGATATGTTAATTTATTTAATTAAGCAGTATTTGAGAATGGCAGCTGAGAATGCTAACAATGGAGTGAATGAGACTGTGAGGATACCTCTAATCACTAACCGTGATAATGTGATGTCATACGAAGAAAGAATTATAGATATCCATGTGGTGAGTGAAGAATTGATAGTTACACCCGAGATAGTCGCAGAGGTAACAGCTGAGACTGAGGAAGAAGAGGAAGAAGAAGTACCAGAGGAGAGTTTATTAGAGGTATTATATGATCAAAATGTAGAATTTCAAAATCGTATTCATGAGTTAGAAGAGCAGGCAGAAGAACGACAGGCGGTCGTGGAACAAAAGGATGCAACAATTCAAGCTTGTGTTACCCGATATGTGATGCTTAAACAGAAGCATTCTTTGGCAGAGTATAAGATGATAAAAATAGAATCTGAGCTGAAAGAAGAAAAAACTGAACGAGTGATAATAAGTGATGCATGGGCAAAAGCCGCACGACACGTGGATATTGTGGAAAGAGATGTTCGATCTAAGAAGGCTAAAATAGATGATATGAATTTCTCTTTTTGGAAAGCAATTGGGAGAACCCAACATCGAGTTTTAAATTACCTTGTACATAGCGGTCAACCTGAATCTGATATGGATCGAAGATTGATGATTCAGATCATGAATGAGGAGTACGAAAAGGCAGTTGAGGGAGGAATATGTCCTATAGAAAGGTATATTCCAACGGTAATGATGATGCCAAATGCTGCTCCAGACAAGTCAAAGCCGAGTAGTTCGAGGGATGGCGGTTGTCATGACTTCCCAATAAATGAGGAACCCAAATGAAGTTATCATGGGAGATGAGCAATGGAAAAATCATGATGATCTGAGAGATAGAATCTGAAATGGAAGCAAGGTATTCTCAACTCTTCGAAATACCAGGTACGTAAATTTTGGGGACGAAATTTCATAAGGAGGGGAGATTGTAAGACCTCGAATTTTATGAAATAAAAGTATTCAATTTTTCTTATAATTACTATTCAGTAAATGGTTAAATTGATAAAAGTTTAAAGTTATGGGTGAAATATGAATTTTTTTCCAAAATAAGCAAGTGGTTATAAAATAATCATTGTTATCGGGGAATATTCGTTTGGTCGTGGAATATTCTTTCTGTCGGGGAATATTCGTACGACGGCGCAGCTATTTGTGCGCCCCATAACGAATAACTGTCGGGTGAAGAAAACGACAAATTTGAGTTTTTACAAATAACGGCGTAGTTGTTACCGTTAACACTGTTGAAATACCCGGCGGTTAAAATACAGTAATACGCGTTATTGCACAGTAGCACACGGTATTGCATAGTATTTTTGAAATTATTGATTCTTACATAAAAAGGCACTACTCAATAATTGTTACAGTAATTACCGTTCAATATTTTATTTTATTGATTCAATAATTGCTACGTTGAAATTTTATATTATTGTTGTTCAATAATTGTCACTGCACAGTATTTCCCATTATCAGATCAATAATTCATATTATTTGAATAATATTATTAGATAACATTATTGGCAATGTCTAGAAAGTTCTGTCTAAGGAGATGTTTGGTCACCTAATTGCGCGCCAGTAAGGAAAAATTCTTATTGGAAAGCCCCCTCTTTCCTAGGAACGGCCTGGTTGTCATAAATGTGATTATGTAATATTATTTGTGAATAATTAATTATTGATTCATATGATAAGGAAATATTTATTTTATGTGGATATAAACGAGGGATATATTTTTGTGGTTAAAAATAAAGGAGTTAATATTGAGGTTTTTATCCGTATTTTTGTCGGAATGGAGGTATTAAAAAAATCAGGATTTTTGAGATATTTTGTGGGGGTTATAATTTTTAATCCGACCATTGGATCGTGGTAATTTTTGGATCGTGTATAAATTGAGTATATGTCCACAAATTTTGAACCGTTAAAAATGAACGTATGATTTGTTATGAATTTTAAGAGATGACTGGTTCGGAAATTGTTGAAGTATCTGAATTTAGCATTTTGGTGGAAAATTCTAGAATTGGTGGGCCCCACTTGTGGTTGGTGAAGAAATGTGCTGAATTATATTTCAAATGTGGTGGGTGGGAATAGTAGCAGGTAAAGCCATCAGGTTACAGGTCAAGCCTACTAAAATTTTCCTATAAATAGAGGGCTAAGTTAGAATTGAAAATTACACCAGAAATAAGTTTTCTCTCTTTCTCTCTCTATATTATGAAGTATATTTTGTGAGTATTTAGATACTTTGAGAGTTGCTATTCAGTGCAAGTTTCCTTTGGCTTTGCATACCGATCAGAAGTACTGCTCTTTTGAGGTAAGGGATAGTAAGGAATTTTAAGGGTTGTTATGTTTTTTAGTTTCGTAATTTTTCTGACCTTCAAAAATTCTGGAAAAATTTAAAATGATATTTTGATGAGTTTTCTTGATTGTGTCCAAAAATGGTGATTTTTGGATGTATAGATTGAGAGTTATGAATTTTATGAGAAAAGACTATTTTAAAAGTAATCGCTTATAACTCCTTGTGGTTAACTCCAAAGTTGATGAAATTTTTATTGGGAGTACATGTATATGATAGAAGTATACTCTATAAATTTTAGAATTTTTGGACAAAAGTACAATTTTTGATAAATGTCTAAATATTCGGCTGTTTTGGCCATATGAAAAATAGTAAATGACTTTTAAAAATTCTGAGAAAAATATATGTTCACTATGGAACTATATTATGCTAAATCCCTGAAAAGAAATAATTTTGGAACTGATTTGGTATTTTTCATGAAAATAGTCTAGTTATGAGTAAATAAATTAAATATGTTTTGTGAAGAAAGAAAATTAGAAAATAGGATTTTATGGCTTGAGAATCCTATATGAGGTATATGCAGATTTTTGATGAAGGTTTTTGATTATTGGTGATGAAATCTTATGAGTTTGGCATTTTAGGATGATTAAATGCATTATTTAGTAAAGTGTAAACAATTAAAATAAATTGTTTATAAGCTTAAGAAATATTATTCTTTCAATATTATTATACCGAAATATTGGTATGTATTTTATTGTGGAATTTCTACCTTTTTGTGTCAAGTTACTATTCATGAGTTACTATTCACGAGTTACTATTCACGACAAAATTGGTTTCTTTTTCTAACCAAATTATAGTTGGTTTATGAATATTACTCTTGAGATTAGATCTATATGTTGATTATATTGATTTTATTATTATATATAACATTTTTATAACCCTAATGATGATATTTCTCTTTGACTTGAGTGTAAAGATGGGTAAATTTCTGGTATGATCATGACTATAGGTTCTCTTTGGCCAGTAGTGCAAAGTTGAATTATTGACTAGTATGATCATGACCATTGAATTTATAATTAAATATCTTCAGCTTAAGTGCAAAGGTAAAATGATCAACATGGTTATAATTATTGTTTATATAAATGATTATATATTTCTTTGAGATATTAATATATTTGGCCTGTAGTGCAAATATGAACTGTTGAGGAATATCTTTGGCCTGTAGTGTAAAGATGAAATATTGATGAATATCTTTGGCCTGTAGTGCAAAGATGAATTGTTGATGAATATCTTTGGCCCGTAGTGCAAAGATGACATGTTGTTGAATATCTTTGGCTAGTAGTGCAACAAAGATGAGCAGGTGTTGAGATGAACATGACCAACTGGTGATACAAATGAATATCTTTGGCCGTAGTGCAAAGATGAAGTTATTAGTATGATTATAAACAGGAAATGTGATTTGGTGTAACCATGATCTTTGATGTTTCAGGTAAAGATAGGTGATGAAAATTATCTTCGTCCTGGATGAAAAGAGGAATTTAGAACTACATTTATGATTATGAGTTATTCATATGATTGTAGACCAGAATTGTTGATTGATGTTACAGGGATAAAACATTGTTGGTGGATTTTTAACATGGAGAAGATAATAGACTTTATAGTCTATTTGACTCTTCTAATGGATTGCTCGTTCCGCTGCAACTATGGTTGAAATTTTTATCATTTACCATATGTTCTAAATCTCTGATTTATTATTGATGAAGGCTATTGATAATTTAATTATCTTTACTCATGATATTCTTTACTGAGCTAGTTGTGCTCACCCTTTTGCTTCATAATTCCTTTCAGGTAATAAGAGTGTAGCTGGGTCGAGCGAGGGTAACGGTTCCATAGATCAGTGGTCTCTAGCTGTTGATGTTCTCTCGAAGCAGTATAGAAAAGTTCATTTAGTAGTTTTATTTGGTGAATCCAATAGGGTAAGGTGTACCCAACGTTGGAAGGGTGGTTTGCCACTATCATACAAGATGTCTAACGACATACAACCTCGTGTCATCATAAGACAGGGATGTGCTCATCCACTTGCTGAGTATATATACGAGCACTACCTATATAACTCGTTTTTCTTTGGGGTCTATTAGGTTAACCAAGGATAATTCTGTGGCCATATGATATCTATCATAACCTAGACGCGTGGCCTCCCATGTACGAAGGTTTCCTCGAGCACTTCTCAAAAATTCTAATTTCTAAAACAGTTTTTGACTATACCTTTATGTAAGGTGTCATTGTGAGGTGATGTCCACGGTTGGAACATGAGTCACATTTAGTATATATTTGTATCCAAACTCACAACATATGTGTTGTTGTATTTTGCACGACAATTGTTGTAATAAAGTTATAGTTGTTTTCTGTACCATGTATTTGGCGACTCAGAATATGTTGGATGGAATGGACCTATTTTGGGGTCGTTACAACTTCGGTGGTAATCATGGCCAAGATAATAGTATAGGTGAGTCAAGTGGAAATTTCAGAAAGAGAAGATTCAACAATGACGGGAAGACGTCGGCACCAGCACCATTAACAAATTCTAGGGGAGGAGAAAGACCGCCAACTAGATACTACAGATGCGGAGAGGAGGGACACATAAGTCCAAACTGTTCACAGCCTTCCAAGGTATGTTTTAGGTGTGGAAAAGACTGTCATATAGCTCGAGATTGTCCTGTAGCGAAACCAAGTCCAGTGGGGATGGTGACTCCAAAGGCTGTCCGGACAAGTAAAAGTCAGCGGTTCCTGGAAGAGCGTTTGTCGTGACTGCCCAAAATGTAAGGAACCCGAACGTAGTTATCACGTGTTAGCTAATCATAAACTCTTGCAAAATTTATACCTTATTAGATATCGGTTCTACCCATTCTTTTATCTCTCCTAGCCTTAAACAGATGCTCAAGTGCACGAAGACCCTCTGACTTAGGCAGGTGCTATCACTTAAGAGAATCTACGGGTCCTTCTTAAAGACTACCACCTTCTCTTCGGGCATTGGAAGATGAATCAACAGCCTTCTTTTTGGATTGGTCAAGACCTAGACCTAATGGTCAGAGCATATGTAGACCTAATGGTTTTCGTGCACTTGGTCAAAACCTAGACTCAATGTTTGAACTTGACTCTTGAGAAATTAGACTTTAACACTGGCCCTCCCTAGTAGTCTTGGTCACTACACCAAAACATCACAAGTTTGGTGAAGGGTTCAAGGGCTGGTACCAACAAACAAACAAGAACAACAAAACAACAATTGAGAATTTAGCAAAAAAAAGAAAAAGAAATTAGACTTTAACTTGTCTGTTGAAACTCCGTTAGGAGAAACTTTAGTTACATCCACTGTTTATAAATTTTGCTTGATTCAGGTTGGCACCATCACATTACCTGTGATCTCATTTCTTTGAAAATACTTGTATTTGATGTGATTTTAGGGATTGATTGGTTAACTCATCATGCTAAAATTGATTATTTTCGTAAGGTTGTTAGTTTTCATATTCCTAACCAACTTGTTGTACGAATTCAAGCAACCAAACCATTAAAGTCAATCACTATCATATTAAGCCATAAAACCATTCATTTATTGAAAAACGGATGTAAAGCTTTCTTAGCCCATTTCATGGATTTAAACAAAAATACGTCAGATTTGAAGGATATTTCTGTTGTTAGTGAATTTCCTGACGTATTTCCTGAAGAACTTCCCTGCCTACCCCCAGATATTGAATTTTTGTATTGATCTTGAACCCGATACAAAATCCATTTCTAAAATCTGATATCGAATATCTCCTATTGAACTTCAGGAGTTAAAAACCCAACTACAGGAGTTGGTACCCGAGCCTCTATCTGGTGACTTTCTTTATGGAATGCACCGAAGACAGACTTTCTGTAGGGGACACTATATTTGTGTGGTGGTAAAACGATAGGTGCCATTGTGACGTGCTATCCAAGGTTGGGATATGAGTCACATTTGAGAGCAACCTATGTCAGTAATCAAAATACGTAGCTTTCTAGGCTTGGTTACTATCGGAGATTCGTGGAAGGATTTTGTTGGGAGAGTGCATATTTTGTTTTGATGTTTAAATGTGAATACTCATGATTATATGTAAAGTCCTTAATTGAATATGTGTACAAGGACTTAGTGATAGATCAAAATTGTTAGGTTGATCTAAGCTCTTAATGTGTATCATTCTGTAAATGAATGTATAGATAGAGAGATCAAAGCTGTTAGGTTGATCTTGAGATGTAATAGATAGGCTTCGAAGAGATCATTGTGTATAAGCTTATCAAGATTGCAGAAGTCAAGGCAGGAACGTAGAGCATCGAGAATCGTAGTGTGACTGCCTTGAAAAGCCACTTTGGAAATCGCAGAGTGGTCCCAACGTTTGGCAAGCCAACTCAGAGATCGTAGTGTGCTCTCGAAAACGTAGAACTTGCTAAGCAAGCAAGTGAAGATCGTAGTGTGAAAGTCTTTAAGAGAAATCGTAGTACTATCTCTTGATAGCATCAGACCAAGCACCAAAGTAACAAGACACCATGATCTGAATCGTATAGTATCATCTGCCTTATGTCAGAAGCATCAAGCCCCACGTTTTGTGTGGAGACAAACTCCAACAAATGTGGAATGAATTCTAAACGTTGTAGTACTCACCAGTTCCAAAGGTATAAAAGATATCCTTAGTATGCAACAAAGAAGTGTTTTGAAGAAGCTAAGGAAAGTATCATTGGTAAGAAAAAAACACCTTTTCAGGTGTTAGGTGAGAAAGCAGTCTGCTGTGTCAGTGGGCCAGAATGCAATTCAGAAGATGTGAAGAAAAGTCTCCATCAAAGTGCAGAAATGACAAACGCATTTAATGCTTCAACGGATGGATCCAAAAGATAGATTTCAAGATCACATATATGCAAATCAAGCAGATGAGAAAAGTAAGCAAGCATTAAACAAAAACGAGAAGAATAATAAACGCTCAGCTCTACGATTTGAGAAAAGGAAAAGCTTGCTCAGCTACTCAGTTCTTTCAAATAAGTGCTTAAACAACAACTGAGTAGCACCATTCAAGAACTCAACAACTACCAATCAATTGAAGAAAGAGTTCCAAGTCAGAAGGACTTGAAGAGTTCTAAGTGAACTATGAAGGGGTCTGCTGGACTTTAAGAGTTCAAGAGTGAACTAAGAGGTGCCTAGACTGCGGTCTAGAAGCAATCTGAGAGATTCAAAAAGTGTAAAAGACATGCTTAGTGGATTTCCTACTCGAGGAGTAGAAGAGTGGATAAGCTTTAAGTGCTCTGAACCACTTAAAACGACCGTGTCTCTTACATTCTTGCTATAACTGCCTCACTCTCATTAATTCACTATCTTAAGGGAGATTAAAACAAACATTAATTCCGTTGTGTTTTTTAATCACTATCAAACTAACTAGTTAAAACGAAAAGATTTTTTTTATATATCTATTCAACCCCCCCCGCCTTCTAGATAACTATTGTGCCTCCGGAAACTAATAATTGGTATCAAAGCAGGTTCTATTATATAGCCTACAAAGCTTAAGTAGATCCAATGACACCAAGCAAATCAAAGGCAGGAGGAGGCAACAAGCCACCTATGTGCAACAAAGATAAATTTGCTAACTGGAAAGTTTGGATGCAAGCATACATGGACTCAATAGATGAAGATCTATTTGAGACTATTCAAAATGGGCCCTATATTCCAACAAAGTTTGCACCAACTACAGACGATCCAAACAGAATACAAATCAAAGTCAAAGAAGAATGGACTGACAACGAGAAGAAAGCTATTCAGAAGAAGGCCAAAACTATTTTGTTTCAATCCTTAAAAGACGATCTGTTCAAAAATGTGGTAAACAGCAAAATCGCAAAGGAGGTTTGGGAAGCACTACTCATCATGCACGAAGGAACGGAAGAAGTAAGAGAAAACAAACAATCTCTCTCGACTCAACAGTATGAAATGTTCGCACATGTTCAAGGAGAAAACGTCACTGCCACTTACAAGAGATTCAACGTTCTGCTCAACTCTCTACGAGCCTATGGGATGATCTATCCAAGCAAAGATCTAATCATAAAGTTCATGAGAGCCCTACCAAGCAGGTGGGATGCCAAAACCACTGCTATTAGAGAGTCAAAGAATCTTAATGAGATGACAGTTCAACAGCTATATGGCAACCTTTTGACATACGAACTAGAGCTGACTGAACGAGCTGAAACCCTATCAGAAGGAAGAAAGAAGGATAAGGGTGTGGCTCTTAAAGCAACTGAAAGTGCATCCAAGGTCAACACTGAGATTAACTAAAAGTAAAGCATAAATAGCTTGGTGGATGTTTGAATTTACTTGGATTTAGCTTGTTCGTGAATTTTGTGAGTTTACACTGTATGAGGCCTTTAAAGAAATCCAATTGTGTTATATTTAGCATTATATCAGTTAGCATAGATGTTAAGCAAACACGCACTATACCAGTGATAACAGTTTAAGATTTGATGATTGATAGGAATTATTGATTGATTTTGATATGAAGTATTATCATGTTTGCTTGATTTCTCTGAGGCCGGTTGAAAAAGACTTGTTTCTATCACGACTGCTGGATTCGTAGGCATATAGACTAGTTGCGTTACATTCCTTTTCATTGCATAGCACTTTTGTTTTGTTTTGTGCTCGAGGACTAGCACGGGTTTAAGTTTGGGGGAGTTTGATGAGTGGGTTTTATACCTACGAATCGGCCTCTAATTCGAGCTTAAACGGTGTTAAGTTTGTATAATTATGTTCGTTTTTACTTTTTTAGTGTTATTTTGTGTTTAGGTATGGTGGCTTAACATTTGAACTTAAAAGGTGGTTTTGTGGCTAAAATGGGCAAGATAATGAACAAGAACATGACTGCAGCAGATTGATACCCCGCCGGGGCGGACATCATGAAGCTAAGACCCCCGCCGGGGCAGGGGTATACTGAAGAATTAACAAAAGCACCCCCCGCTGGGGAGGGTTATTAGTGAAGGAAAACCCCCGTCGGGGCGGGGGTACGGGAGAAGGCCAGAGTCCTGTACATTGATTGTGTTGCTGCAGTGGCATGAAGGAATGAGTTTGGCATGGTTAGGAACTCCATTAGGCGTTGAATTATGGTCAGAATACATGTCCTAGGCTGGTTATTAACAAGATATACAACACACAAGAAGAGGATCAATCAATTAGCAATTTGAAGACCTAAATTGAGCAAAAGCATTGGAGGAAGGATTTGAAGGTAAATTCACGATATTTGCAAATTGAAGCAAAGGAGAAGGGTGGTTCTAGATTCATTCTTTTTCTTTAATTCAATACTTGTAATTGGGATGATGAATGCTTTGATGAATTCAGTTTTTATTTCAATTATGATGAACTAAATTCTTTATTAGGCTTATGACGGATCTTATGGTTGAACGATGATAACATAGCTTTGAATTTCAGTTTAAGAATCTATCTTTCAGTTTATCTAGAGTGATTTGTGCTTAAATTTATGAATTGCTTGATCACCAATTTTGTGTGGAATTGTATGGACTCGAGAGATGAAATATGAATCTAGACTTAGTCACTTTAGCATGTGTTCTTGAATTCTGTGAATGAATGGAATCTTGATGAATGTTAGGGTAGAGATATGCTTAACATCGCATGTTTGTGAATTTAAGTTAATATGGTATTAATGCATCGAGAGATGGCTAGTTCTACTTGAGTGTAAGAGATTATTAATAAATTGGGATAGCGAATTAAACTGAAATAAGGTGTAATAATCAGAGTGATACTTAAAGTGAAGTTGTAAGCCTAATTATCCATTATTTGCTTGAAATTACAATTTTTGAGTTTGTTTTGTGCGTAGTGAATGTTTTAAGTATTTAATAATTATAATCACTGAATTGGATAGTTTAATAAAATTAGGATTAATATAAAGCTGGTAATTGTTAGGATTAATTTCATACTAGTCTCTGTGGGAACGATACTTGACTTATCATTATATTACTTGTTGACCACGTGCACTTGCGTGTGAGCGTATATAGATTTACACCAACACTACACCACCGGCTCGGGCCTTTGACAGGCGAAAATTCGTGAATGCCAACGCCGCCGATCGATATGATTATTTAGTGTCTAAGGCACTAACTCAAGAACGAGGCTTGGCACCCGATAACGTAGATGGCCAAATGAAGAGACAAATATATGAAAAAGGATGGGATAGGTTTACTGACGAACCAGAGCCCGCGATCGTCAATGTGGTGAAGGAATTTTATGCAAATGCGGAGGATAAGGCCCCATTCATTGCATTTGTAAGAGGTAAACAGGTGCCTTTCAGTTCTGAATCTATCAACGAGTATTGCCTGCGAACTCCTGTGGAATGCCTGTATGCATATTTACGTGACCATGATCCTGATTACGAGGGGATTTTAACAGAAATAACAAAGCCGGGCACCACGTCAATGGACGAAAAGGGGGCACAATCTTTCACAACAAGGACCTGTGCCGTTATGGAAAGATATGGTATGCGTTCTTGTGCGTCAAGCTATTCCCATCCACACATACTACTGAGGTGACAAAAGAGAAGGTGCTTCTGCTGTATGCAATTGTGGAAGACTTCCACATCAACGTGGGTGCCATCATCAACTTCTCGATACGAAGATGCCTGCGAGGGCCATTTTTCGGTGGTCTGCCACACCCATCCCTTATATGTGGGCTGTGCAGGCAGGCTGGAGTTAGGTGGTCCAGTGATGAGGCTACACAACAGCCGCTCCAGCTTTTGGACTCACGGATGATAGCACGTTACACAGTGTGGCCCGGGGGGGAGTCACATCTAAGAGGAGTAAGGTTTATATTTCCATCAGCCTCTGAGGAGAAGGCTGATGCTGAGGACACCTCTGACGATGACGAGTTCCAGGAAAACGACATTATAGGAGAGCAGGAGACTGAGGAGATGCAGCGTACCGGCATATATATGTTCAACTCTCAGTTTCGCAGCCTCCAAAGATAGATTGATGGGCACAAGAAAGAAGCCAATAGACAGATGAGGAGACTGGCGGCCAAGCATGACCACATGTTAAATGCCATGAACACGTCCTTCGCCTCTTTGAAAGCGACCCTCCAAAGTTTAAATCCAAATGCTCAGTTTCCATACTAGCAGCCTGCACCAATGCCATAATTTCCACCTTCCGATTTAGACAATGAAGAACGACGAGTTTTTGAGCCACGACCGCCATCACCACCATCACGTCAAGCTTAGATGATTACAGGGAAGTCCTCGTACACTCAATGCTTTATTTCTACAATGAGGACATTTTTATTGTTAAGTTTGGGGGAGTTAGTTTAATTTAGAGTTATTGCATGTTTAATTTAGTTGTTATAGTTTTGCATTAAGTTGTCATGTTTAATTTTAGGATCAATATATGTTGCATTCATGTAGTGTAATTGCATAATAGTTTGCATAGTAATGTAACTGTAAATAGTTTTTATTAATGTCTATTAATGTTATTTTTACTTTATATATTTATAAATAAATTAAAAAAAGAAATTTTTTAGTATCTTGCATGAGTCCAGTTGTTTGATATGTTACAGTCTATTTTGGCCAATGATGAGACTAACTTCGAGTAGACAAGTATAGTACCGACTATTAGAACTTTGACGTGATTTTCTGTTATGAATTGGATCTTTTCCTGTTTGAAACTTGTATAATAAGGTTAGCACAATAATAAGAACTATGTTGATTGATTTAGTTCAAATTGATACATAATGGACCGCTAAAGGATAATGCTAGTTTGAATAAAAGAATGACAATGATAGGCAGTGAAGGCGGAAATTAGACAAGAACTTATGTTTGGGAAAAAATTTGGGGTATATAAGCTTTATAAATAAAAAAAAACAAAAAAAACATCGTGACATGCTTGTCAAGTTTTGTGGCCTTTGTTACTTGAGTAAGTAAGCCCGAGGGAATTGTCTTTACACCTAGCGCCCTAAGGTCTTAATGGTCTGAGAATCGTTGGTCGAAAGCTCATTAAGGATGCATTCTATTCCATTCCATTGCATTGCATATCATTTTTGTTTTGTTTTGTGCTGGAGGACTAGCACGGGTTTAAGTTTGGGGGAGTTTGATGAGTGGGTTTTATACCTACGAATCGATATCTAATTCGAGCTTAAATTGTGTTAATTATTTATTTTTGTGTTTCGTTTTACTTGTTTATTGTTGTTTTATGTTTAGGTGTGGTGGTGTAGCATGTGGCTTAAAAGGTGGTTTTATGGCGAAACTTGGCAAGTAAATGAGCAAAAATTGGACTTCTGCAGAAAAACCCCCGCTGGGGCGGGGTACGAGGTAATACCAAGAATCTTGACTGAATTGTAATGCTACAGTGGCGTGAAGGAAGGAAATTGGTATGGTTTGGAACTATATTTGGGGTCAGTTTTATGGCCTAATTACGTGTCCTATGCTAGAGATAACAAGAGACAACAAGGGAGATTAACAACATACAATTAATTAACAATTTGAAGCTCGAATTTGGAAAAAAATTCATTGGAGGAAGGATTGAAGGTCAAAGTTACGAAAATTGCAGATTGAAGCTAAGGAGAAGGGTGCTTTTGTATTCATTCTACTTCTTTAATTCAATTATTGTAATTGGGATGATGATTTCTTTTATGATTTCAGTTTTTATTTCATTTGTGATGAACTAAATTACTTGTTAGGCTTATGACGGATCTTTATTAACCGAATGATGATTATGTAGCCTTAATTTCAGTTTAATAATCTATCATTCAGTTTATCTATTGTTATTTGTGCTTTTATTTGTGAATTGCTTGATCACCAATTCTATGGGGATTTGTATGGATTCCAGAGATGATGTATGAATCTAGACTTAGTCACTATAGCATGTGTTAACGCCAAGATCTTTCTACACGCCTCAATCATCGAAAAGCGCGTCCAACCCTGCACAATAAACAAGTCAATACCGGAAGTTTGACGGCAGCTCCGGTGTGAGAATCAGTACAGGCCGACACAAGGTTTAACAATTGAGGTTTTGTGAGTCTGGTCTCTGAGTGATAAAAATGTATCTTACCTCTTTTGTGTAGTGCTATGTACTCTTATAATCCTCCACCGCCTTACCTGCTGTCGACTTTCTCTGACCTCAGCTAATTGCAGGCAACACACCTGCTAATCCCATCCTTGTTCCCCCCTGACTAGGATTATGTCAAATCCTCATTAATTAAGATGTTGGGTCAACAATCTAATACTTATCCATCCAACAATTACTGGTCCAAGCCCAAGTAAAACCATATTTAAGTAATGGACTGACCTAATACTCCAAAGGCCTAAATAAAGGCAGCCCAATAGGTCCAAATTATTATGGCCCAACATTGCCCCCCAGTCTTTTATTAAACAGAATGTTTAAGAAAAGAGTATTATAGAAATGGCCCAAACAGAAATAAAGTCCAAATAAAACCAAACCAGGCCCAATTAGTAAGAAATCCAAAATCGGACGCCAACTCTTCAAATTCACCATCATTACCATATTAAATGGGCCGTCCTCGTGTTTCGAAAATAACTGAAAAGACAACCAGTATAAGAACCCATTTTCCCCAAATTTGACGATTTTACCAGTTCATTTCAAAATCAAAGTGCTCTAGCTTTCTTCTTGCTTTCTTCTTCCTTCCGATTTCTCTCACTACAAACTGTTAATTCAATGGCTTCTCAAAATCCAGACAACGCCCTCCCCATCTCTGTGACACCCATCGCCTTCATCCCTCTTGCTTAAAACCTACCAATGTTACTTCAGAAACAAACAACAAATCCACTGCCACTTCCAGTAAAAATCCACCACCTAATCCCATTCCAAACCCTTCTCTGTTTTTCAAAGATGAAGGACAGTTCCCCCATGCCAATACTCCTACTGTACTTTCAGAGGATGATCTCCGTATCATCTGAGAACGATATCTGATATCGGATACCCACCATGTGAGGTTGCCCACTTCTACTGAAAAAATGTATCAACGTCCCGAAGGTTGGACTGCCATTCCTCTCACTATCTTGGAGAAAGGAGTTAACTCGCTTTCCCCTTCACAAGCTTGTCACCCTTTTAGGGTTTGTGGGGGTTAGATTTGCCCAATTAGTTCCTAACTCTTATATTCACATTCTTTCTTTCATTGCTTTCTGTCACGAGATAGGAATTACACCTACGATTTCTTTTTCTCTATCTATACTGCAAGCAATCCCCCAATGAGAATTTTGAGAGGCGATCCTTGATGGATACTCCTTCAAGCAATAAAGGATGGCATAAGGAGTGGTTTTTTGTCAAAGGACCTGAACTCTATTCTATCCCAGATTGGACTACTGCCGAATGCCTTTCTGCAGACTTCGGCGACATTTCTGAGGAACGCATGAGTGAGATGACGAAGCTTCTGGAGAGGATCACAATCAAGTTTCCTTTAGTAATTATTCTGAACTATCATTTTACACTCCCTATAGTGTCTCTTATCAAACCTACCTCTTCTGACCAAAGAGACCTTGAAGCATTCCTTTATACTAAACCTTCTCAAACTCCTACCGATCCCCAAAATACTGAACCTCAACCCTCTGAACCTCAAATTACTGAACCAACTCCTACCCAAGGAACAAGCCAACCTCGCCGAAGAAAAAGAGTTGCCAGAAAACCCAAACACGTTCTTGTACCAACCCTTAATGAAAGTCTCTTATATATGCCCATAGCCGAACGCACCCGAATTCTTCGTACCAAAAAGAGAAGAGCCAACATAACCCCCCTTTCCGATGAAGAGCTCAGAGTACCCTCCACCGAAGCCACTCAACCTCTTGTGATTCCAGTGGAAATCAAGAAGAATATGCTGAACCCAACTCTCCCCTCGTTCGTAAAAGAAAGCTCACTTCAGACGACCAACCACCATCAACACCTGAACCTTCAACAACTTATGCCCCACCTCCCCCTGAACAAAGAATACCTCATTCACAACAACCTTCCTCTTCTGAAGTCAAGCTCGAAGATGTAGCATCGAACATGATGCTACAAAATCTCAATCCTAATGCCCAGTTTCCATATCAGCAACCGGGTCCAATGCCATGCTTTCCACCAAGTGATTCGGAGGAAGAAGAGCACAACACACCACCACCCCAGGCTTAAAGGAATTACAGGGAAGTCCTCACTCGTTTCATTTCTATATACATACAATGAGGACATTGTTGTTATTAAGTTTGGGGGAATTAGTTTATTTTGCATTTTATGCTACATGCATATTGTTATTAGTTAGGTTTGCATTTAGTATTGCATGTTAGTTTTGCATATTAGTTTTAGCATTGATGTAATCATATAGTTGCATAGTAGCTTAGGAGCATATTTATTTTATGGTTGCAGTCATGTTATGTTTCATAAAAAAAAATTAGTTAAATATTGTGTTTGCATATGTCCAGCGGTGTTGTGGTTCATTTTATTTTGGCCAATGATGAAAGTGAGATTAAGTAGACAAATACAGCATGAGTTTTGGAACTGTGATGTAGTTTTAAATCATGACTCGGATCTTGTGCTTGTTTGAAACTGGTATAAAAGGATAGCACGTAATAACTTTTGTGTTGACTGATAATGTTAAATTGATAAATAAACAGTTTCTAAAGGATGTTGCTAGTGTAAATGAGAGAATGACAATAATAGGTAGTGTAACAAATTAGGCAAGAACCTAAGTTTGGGGGAAAACGTCAGGTGTATAAGCTTTACAAAAAAAAAGAGAAAAAGGAAATGGAAGTGAGTTGAGTCTTGTGGTGGGTTGAGGAGAAATACTCCCCATAAACACAAGCGTCCAGCGTAAAACGCACTCACCAACCATCTATAAAAAAAATAAAAAAAATAAAAAAAGAGGACGGAAAATAAGGGAAAAGGGCCCCCGTCAATGGAAAAAAAAGAAGCATGAATACCCTATTAGGACCCCTAATGTGGTAACTATTTGATTTGAGTTGGAACTTGTTTGTTTTTGAAATTGTCAAGTTTATTCTGTATGAATCCTAATAAGAGATTGGTTATGTGTTGAATTTGAATTTAAATCAGTTATCATAAATGTTGACCACACACACACACACGATATTAGTGATGATACGTATAAGATTCGAGGAATTGATGAGAAGTTATTGATGGTTTTTATCATGAAGTATTGTAGTGTGTGCTTAATTGTTCTGAGGCCGAAGGAATAAGTTTGATCCTATGTTACTGCTGGATTCAATGTCATTTAGTTAGATACGTTACATATCATTGCATTGCATAGCATGTAGTTGTTTTGTGCTCGAGGACTAGTACGGTTTAAGTTTGGGAGATTTTGATAAGTAGATTTTATATCCGCGAATCGATGTCCATTTTAAGCATAATCGTTGTTAATTCTTTGCGTTCATGTTCATTCTTACTTGTTTCTTGTTGTTTCATGTGTAGGGTGGTTGGTGTGGCGAATGAGTGAAAAAGGAAGCATTTGGAGCATAATTGGAGCAAGAATGGAAAATGGCCAAAGTCAGAAAACAGGAGCCATGTCCGCCGGGGCGGGCCTATTTAGCATGTATACCCCCGCCGGGGCAGGGGGTCCCGATTTCCAATTCTCATGTGTTGATTCGAACTCTGCTGGGGCTTGGGAATTAAGACTTTGCATGGCACATGGACTCTATTTGTTGATGGATTTCGGCTAGAACTTCATTTGGGATATATATGGCTCAAAAACAACGAATTAAAGAGGATGAAAAGCAATTTATGAGCAACTAATCACAGTTTTTCATATTGAGCAACAGAGTGGAGATTTTGAAGAACGGTCGTATTAATTGCGGATTGATACTAAAGTGAAGGGTGTTCTGCGTTATTCTTCTACTTTAGCTTATTTTTGTAATTGAGAAGATGATGTCTTTGATTTATTCATTTATTCTTTTATTTATTATGAATTAATTACTTTTTAGGCTTAAGATGGATCTTTAAGTGGAATGATGATTATGTAATCTTTTGATTTCAGTTTAATAAGCTTTTACCCGGTTTATCTATATTAATTTGAGAGTGAATTTAAGAATTGCCTGATCAACGATTCTTTGTGGACTTGTATGAATTCGAGAGATGAATTACAGTCTAGACTTAATTAATATAGCATGTGTTCTTGATTTATGGGAATGAACAGAATCTTGATGAATGTTATGGTAGAGATATGCTTGACGTCGCATGTAATCAGAAAAAGAACTTGAACTTCAACCTTCTTTAATTGTAATTCACATAGAGATATAGTGAGTTAGTTAATTAAGATGTTTAATTGAATTCTATCTTAATTGTGGATTTGAGTTAATACGGTATTAGTGCATCGAGAGGTGGTTAGTACTACTTACGTGTTCTTGATTACTAAACTGGGATAGTGACTTAAACTGGAATAAAGGTATAACAATCTGAGTGATGCTTAGAGTGAAGTCGAAAGCCTAATTCTCCATTATTTGTTTGAAAATTCAATTTTTAGCGTTTATTGATTGTGTGGTGATTTTAATAGTTTTAATATTATTAGTTACAAAACTGGAAATTGATTAGTTTAATAAAATTAGGATTAATAGGAAATTGGTAATTGTGAGGTTTAAATTCTTACTAAGTCTCTGAGGGAACGATACTCTACTTACTATTATATTACTTGTTGACCATGTATACTTGCGTGTTGTGCGTAACTAGTTTTTACCCAACAAGTTTTTGACAAAAACTTGTTGGGTAAAATCTAATTACGCACAACACGCAAGTATACGTGGTCAACAAGTAATACAGCGAAAGTAGAGTATCATTCCCACGAGGAATTGTTTAATAAAAATCACCAAGTACTAACCCGTAACCAACTCAATCTTATTTAAACGAATGAATACTAATGATAATTTGTTGTATATTATCTTAGTCATAATATTTTTACTGGGCTAGTTGAGCTCACCCTTTTCCTTTTTGTTCCATTTTTCTTCTCAGGAGGTGAGAACATAGCAGGATCTAGTCGGGGTATGGAGTGATGGTTCTAGAAAGATGTTTTAGCTGTCCTCACTATTTCTATAAAATAGTGTTTGAATAATTATAATGAGGACTTATTTGAGTGTGGATATTGTCTAGAAGACAATATTTGTATTTAAACTCACAGTATGTGTTGTCGTATTTTGCACGACAATTGTATTATTGAAGTTGTAGTTTACTTTTTGTACCATATATTTGGCGACTCAGAATGGGTGTTGTATACCTATTTTGGGGGCGTCACAGTTGGTATCAGAGCTTAGGGATATGATCCCTAGCTGAGATGTGAGACAAGAACTAGGAGGAGAGAGACGGGGAATTTCTTCACTAATATGACCTCACTAAGTTTATTTGGTGTTTATTTGGTCGGTCAGAGTATAGGGACAATATATGACATGACTATTATTATGGCAGTATTTAAGAATGGCAGCTGAGAACGTTAATAATGGAGTAAATCAGACCGTGGAGACACCTTTGATTACCACCCAAGGGAACGTGCAACAGGAAGGCAATATTCCTCATGTAAACAACGTTACCGAGTAAACGATGAATGATGGAATGTTTATGAGCTTTTTGCAGTTCATGAAAAATCAGACGAGGGAAACTCGTGTGCAAAATACGGGTGGAAATGATAACAACGCGCGGTTTGTCACAGCCAAGCAGTTTAAAGAATTGGGACCACCAGAATTTAAGGGAAATCCAGATCCGATCATGGCGGAAACGTGGGTCAAGCAAATTACCAAGATATTCGATGTCTTGGGATGCACGGAGAGATAGAAGGTTCCATTCGCCACCTTTAAGTTCTGCGGTGAGGCAGACTACTGGTGGGAGTCTGTGAAGCGTACCCAGCCTGACGCACTTAACATGTCCTGGGAAACGTTTCAGAAACTGTTTAATGACAAGTACTTTCCTGAAAGTATTTGTCATATAAAGGAGGTAGAGTTTATTAGACTGAAACAAAACAACATGACGGTGTCCCAGTACGAGGCGAAGTTTGCAGAGTTATCCAGGTTTGCACCTCATTTGGTCGAGAATGAGGGACGAATGACAAGGATGTTTCTGAGAGGTTTAAAACCCGAGATTCGGCAATATCTTATCTCTCATAAATTTTCTTAATATTCAGATGTTGTAAACAGGGCTCAATTATTAGAGTGAGATAATGAGTATGTTCAACCGAGGGACCACAACCAGGGTCATACTGGTGACAGCAGTCATCAGAGCGATGAGAACCAGCGAGGAGGGAAAAATACAGACAAAAGTGGTAACCACTCGGGTGGCTATCGTGGCCATGATAATAGGAGAGGTGAGTCAAGTGGAAATTTCAAGAAGAGAAGATTTAATGATGACAGGAAGACGTCGACAGCAGCACCAGTACCAGGAACAAATTCTAGGGGAGGAGAATGACTGCAAGTTAGATGTTACAGATGCGGAGAAGAGGGACATATAAGTCCAAACTGCCCACAATAGTTCAAGGTATGTTATAATTATGAAAAGGAAGGACATATCGCTCGAGATTGTACTATAGCGAAACCAAGTCCAGCTGGGACGGTGACACCAAAGGCTGATACGGACAAAATAAAGTCGGCGGTTTCTGGAAGAGCATTTGTCGTGACTGCCCAAAACGCGAGGAACCCGAACGAAGGTATAGCGGGTTAGTTAATTATAAATTCTTGTGAAGTTTATACCTTACTAGATACCAGTTCTACCCATTCTTTTATCTCTCCTGCTTGTGCTCAACGTTTAAACTTGACTCCGGAGAAATTAGACTTTGACCTATATGTGGAGACTCCGTTAGGAGAAACTTTCATTACATCTACAATTTATAAATCTTGCTTAATCCAAGTTGGCACAATCACATTACCTGTTGATCTTGTCTCTTTAAAGATACTTGTTTTTGATGTGATTTTAGGAATTGATTGGTTAACTACTCATCATGCCAAAATTGATTGTTTTCGTAAGGTTGTTGGTTTTAATATTCCTAACCAACCTGTTATGCGAATTCAAGCAACCAACCCACTAAAATCAATCGCTGTCACACCAAGCCATAAAGCCATTCGTTTATTGGAAAAACGGATGTCAAGCATTCTTAGCCCATGTCATGGACTTGAACAAAAATACGTCAGATTTGAATGATATTTCTGTTGTTAGTGAATTTCCTGACGTATTTCCTGAAGAATTTCCTGGCCTAACCCAGAGCGTGATATTGAATTTTTGTATTGATCTACAACCCGATACAAAACCCATTTCTAAAATCTCATATTGAATAGCTTCTATTGAACTTCTGGAGTTAAAATCCCAACTATAGAAGTTGGTACCCGAGCCTCTATCTGGTGACTTCCTTTGTGGAATGCACCAAAGCCAGACTCTCCGTAAGGGACTTTATATTTGTGTGGTGGTAAAACAATAGGTGCCATTGTGACGTGCTATCCAAGATTGGGATATGAATCACAATTGAGAGCAACCGAAGTCGGTGACCAAAGTACGTAGCTTTCTGGGCTTAGCTGGTTACTATCGGAGATTCGTGGAAGGATTTTATCGAATCGCTACTCCGTTAACCTAGCTGACTCAGAAAGATATAAAATTCGTATGGAGCGAGGAATGCGAGAAGATTTTCCAATAGCTCAAGAGGCGACTCATTCGGAACCTGTTCTGACCATACCATCTTGAAAAAGCGAACGTGGTAGCTGACGCGTTAAGTAGAAGATTGTACGCGAGTACGAGTGCAATATTGTTGAACACAAAGACCTATATTGTATAATTTATAAATGATAGAGATAGAGTTAATGACTCTAGGGACCCACGTGATGATATACGAGTAAAATCGACTTTAATCGATAACGTTAAAGCCGCTCAAGCTACAGACCTGGAGCTGATGAATATAAAGAAAAAGGTGTAAGAATGTATTATTCTAGAAGTAAGAGTCGATGAAGAGAAGAAAGCTCAAGCCTTCGATTTATTTGAAATCCTCGATCGAGTAGGAACTGTGGCCTATATACATGCCTTAACGCTAAGTATGTCGCGTGTTCATAACGTTTTTCACGTATCGATATTACGTAAATATGTGGACGACCCGGATCATATTATTGAGTTAGAACCAGACGAGATAGCCGAAGATTTAACGTACGAGGAGGTACCTGTTAATAGGAAAGAACATGTCCTATGCACGAAGGTTATACCACAAGTTAAGGTTTTGTGGAGAAACCATGCTATTGAAGAAATGACTTGGGAGTTGGAATCAGAAATGAAAGCGAGGTATCCTCACCTTTTCGAAACACCAGGTACGTACGTCAATTTCGAGGACGAAATTTCATAAGGAGGGGAGGTTGTAAGACCCCAACTTATTAATAAATGAAATTAAATTTCCTCTATTTATTATTTTGAAATAGAAAGGGTTGATTTGATTAATGTGGTTAGTTATGGGTAAAATGCGCAAATATTTCAAACAAGCAAGTGGTTATAAAATATTTATTTTTGGTCGGTGAATATTCGTGTGGTCGTGGAATATTCTTTCTGTCGGAGAATATTCGTACGACGGCGCAGCTATTTGTGGGCCCCATAACGGAAAACGATTGGATGAAGATAACGACAAAAAATGAGTTTTTATAAATAACGGCGTAGTTGTTACCGTTAACACTGTTGGAATACCCGGTGGTTAAAATACAGTAATACGCATGGTTACACAGTAGCACACGGATTGCACAGTATTTTAGAATTATTGATTCTTACGAAGGAAGGCACTACTCAATAATTGTTGCAGTAGTTACTATTCAATATTTTATTTTATTAATTCAATAATTGCTACGTTGATATTTTATATTATTGTTGTTTCAATAATTGTTGCTGCACAGTATTTTTCATTATCATATCAATAATTCATATTATTTGAATAATATTATTAGATAGCATTACTGGCAATGTTTTGGTCATCTAATTGTGCGCTAGTAAGGAGAAATCCTTATTGGAAAGCCTCCTCTTTCTTGGGAACGGCCTGGTCGTCATAAATGTGATTCTGTAATATTATTTGTGAATAATTAATTATTGATTCTTATGATAAGGAAATATTTAGTCTATGTGGATATAAATGTTGGATATATTTATTGTGATTAAAAATAAAGGAGTTAATGTTGAGGTGTTTTATCAGTATTTTTATCGGAATGGAGGTATTAAAAATCAAATCAGGGTTTTTGAGAAATATTGCGGGGGTTATAATTTTTAATCTGACTGTTGGATCGTGATAATTTTTGGATATGTTATTCATATATAAGTTGAGTATATGTCCACAAATTTTGAACCGTTAAAAATGAACGTATGATTTGTTATGAATTTTATGAGATGACTAGTTCAGAGATTGTTGAATTTTCGGAGTTAATCATTTTGGTGGAAAATTCTAGAATTGATGGGCCCCACTCTTTGTTGGTGAAAAAATATGCTGAGATTTTTATTCAAATGTGGTGGGTGGGAATAGTAGCAGGTAAAGCCATCAGGTTGCAGGTTAAGTCTGCTTCGGCGTGCTAACATTTTTCTATAAATAGAGGGCTAAGTTAGAATTGAAAATCACACCAGAATTCATAAGTTTTCTCTCTTTCTCTCTCTAGATTATTGAGTGTATTTTGTGAGTATTTAGATACTTTAAAATTTGCTATTCAGCACAAGTTTCATTCAGCCTCATATCCGATATTCAGTCAGAAGTACGGTTATTTTGAGGTAAGGGATATTATTTTCTTCTTAAATGATATTATTTTCTTCTTAAATGATATTATTTTCTTCAATATCATTATGCTGAAATATTGATATAAACCTTTTATCAAATTTGGATTTTTTTGTGTCGAGATTACTATGAGTATACGGCACTATTCACGTATACGGCACTATTCACCGAAAAATAAAAAATTTTCCTTTTTGTCCAAGATATCTATTATGGTTACAATCCTTGATTGTATCCATATTTTGATCATTATTTTTGAATTCTGCTTCGAAATTGGTTATTTCGGAGTATTATTGAATTTGGATAAACTGTAATACGAATCTCTAATATTTGTTCTTTTATCTCACTGGATTCGTTTTCTTTAAGATATTTTTCATCATCCTCAATCCTAAATGATGATATTACTGAATATCTTTGGCCTGTAGTGCAAAGATGTATGATTACCTGATGAATATCTTTGGCCTGTAGTGCAAAGATGAACAGGTGTTGAGATGAACATGACCGACTGGTGTTACAAATGAATATCTTTGGCCTGTAGTGCAAAGATAAATATTTGATTCAAGATGTATATTGATTGATGTTACAGGGATAAAATATTGATGATGGACTTTTAAATCTTAGAAGATAGCAGAATTCTTTCTCTACTTGACTCTTCTAATGGTTTGTTGTTTCCGCTGCAGTTGTTGATCTAAAACTTGTTGTCGATTATATTCTATCAGATTTTTCCCTGTTGAATACTAATGATAATTTGTTGTATATTATCTTAGTCATAATATTCTTTACTGTGCTAGTTGAGCTCACCCTTTTCCTTTTTGTTCCATTTTTTTTTGATAATGTGGAGTTTTCCAACCGTAGTCAGACTAAGTCTCCCTACCCCGGACCAGGCTTTAAGCACAGGCTCGGCGTAAGACATGGCTCCGCCCAGAAAGGTGCGATCCGTGGCCACAAGAATTAAAGAATTCTCACACTTGTTGCTAGCGGGGATCGAACTGAAGACGTCCGGGTTTACGGCTCGCCCCCAATCAATCCTTAACCGCTGCGCCAAGTGTTGTGGTTGTTCCATTTTTTTTCTTAGGAGGTGAGAACATAACAGGATCTAGTCGGGGTATGGAGTGATGGTTCTAGAAAGATGTTTTAGCTGTCCTCACTATTTCTGTAAAATAGTGTTTGAATAATTGTAATGAGGACTTATTTGAGTGTGGATATTGTCTAGAAGACAATATTTGTATTTAAACTCACAGTATGTGTTGTCGTATTTTGCACGACAATTGTATTATTAAAGTTGTAGTTTACTTTTTGTACCATATATTTGACGACTCAGAATGGGTGTTGTATACCTATTTTAGGGGCATCACAGAAGAGGTTGGTGGAGCAAGTTGTCTGCAAAATATTTGATTTTTTTAAATTTGTGGACCCTATCAAATTGTGAAATTAGGCAAGGAATTATGCTCCAGCAAAGACTTATCAAAACTTGCTTCCAAAGAGTGGGTCCTAAGCTATGGAAAAATAAGAAATGTTAGGAAAAAGTTTGGCAGGAGAAAAAATAAAGCAAACTAGTTTATCTCTCCTTCCGTTGCTATAAATAGGGGGTAACCCCTCCTTCCTCATCACACCATTTCTAAATTCAGAAATTCTTATTTCATAGTATTGTGCGTATTTTTTTCTTGAGTATACGAATATTTTGAGGAAAGTTTTTCTGCAAGATTTTCTCAGAATAATATCCGATATTCCAGTCAAATCCAGTTTCTACCAAGGTAAAGGATATTATTTTATTGCTTCTATAATTCCTGAAATGATTAAAAATTTTACTTCATCTAATAACATTTCATAGGAATATTGGTCTGAACTCTTTATCAAATTTGGAACTTTTCATAACCGGGTACTGTTCATGGGTACTGTTCACGGGTACTGTTTACAGTTACTATTCATGGGTACTGCTCACGGGTACTGTTCACAGGTACTGTTCACGGGTACTGTTCACAAAAGAAAAAAATATTTTTTTTCTTTCCTTCCTGGTTATCTGTTGTGACCCTTATTCTTGAAATTTAATCCGTGTTTTGATTTTTATTCTTGAATTTTACTCCACTATAGTTTATTATGGAGTATTATTGAACTTGGATAGACTGAAATGTGAATCCTTAATATTTATCCTTCTGTTTCACTGGATTTGTTCTTTAAAATATTTTTCATCATCATCAGTCCTAAATGATGATATTACTGAATATCTTTGGCCCGTAGTGCAAAGACGAATGATTAACTGATAAATATCTTTGGCCCGTAGTGCACAGGTGAACAGGTGTTGAGATGAATATGACCGACTAGTGATACAAATGAATATCTTTGGCCTGTAGTGCAAAGATGAATATTTGATTAAAGATGGTTATTGATTATTGTTACAGGGAGAAAATATTGATGATGGACTTTTAAATCTTAGAAGATAGTAGAACTCATTCTCTACTTGACTCTTCTAATGGTTTGTTGTTTCCGCTGCAGAATATTGATCTAAAACTTGTTGTCTATTATATTTTATCAGATTTTTCCCTGTTGAGGACTAACGATAATTTGTTGTATATTATCTTAGTCATAATATTCTTTACTGGGCTAGTTGAGCTCACCCTTTTCCTTTTTGTTCCATTTTTCTTCTCAGGAGGTGAGAACATGGCAGGATCGAGTCGGGGTATGGAGTGATGGTTCTAGAAAGATGTTTTAGCAGTCCTCACTATTTCTATAAGATAGTGTTTGAATAATTGTAATGAGGACTTATTTGAGTGTGGATATTGTCTAGAAGACAATATTTGTATTTAAACTCACAGTATGTATTGTCGTATTTCACACGATATTTGTATTATTGAAGTTGTAGTTTGCTTTATGTACAATGTATTTGACGACTCAGAATGGGTGTTGTATACCTATTTTGGGGGCGTCACAGTTGGTATCAAAGCTTAGGGATATGGTCTCTGGCGGAGATTGGGGAATAGAACTAGGAGGGGAGAGATGAGTAAATCCTTCGCTAGTGTGTCCTATCTAAGCTTATTTGTTGGTCGGTCATAATATAGGGATATTATGTGATATGTTAATTTATTTAATTAACCCTTGTTTTATTATGGCAGTATTTAAGAATGGCTGCTGAGAACGTTAACAATAGAGTGAATGAAACCGTGGAGACACCTCTAATCACCAACCAGGATAATGTAATATCAGACGAAGAAGAAATTAGAGATATCTATGTGGTAAGTGAGGAACTAATACTTGCACCCGAGCTAGTTGCAGAGGTAGCAGCTGAGAGTGAGGAAGAAGAGGAAGAAGAGGAACCTGAGGAGAATTGGTTAGAAGAAGTTTATGATCAAAACTTAGAATTACAAAATCGTGTTCATGAGTTAGAAGAACAGGCTGAAGAACGGCAAGCGGTCGTGGAACAAAGGGATGCAACAATTCAAAATTGTGTTACCCGATATGTGATGCTAGAACAAAATCACGCTTTGGCAGAGTGTAAGATATTAAGGTTGGAATCTGAGAATTCAAATATCAAGGATCAGCTGAAAGAAGAAATAACTGAACGAGTGAGAATGAAGGATGCGTGGGTAAAAAGCCGCACAACATGTTGATATTGTAGAAAGAGACGTCCGATCCAAAAAGGCTAAAATAGATGATATACATTTATCTTTTTGGACAGCAATTGGAAGAACCCAACATCGAGTTTTGAATTACCCTGTACAGAGTGGTCAATCAATTCGATATGGATCAAAGATTGATAATTCAGATCATGAATCAGGAGTACGATGAAGCAGTTGAGGGTGGAATATGTCCTATAGAAAAGTTAATTCCAACGGTAGTGATGACACCAAATACTGCCCCAGACGAGTCAAAGCCGGGTAGTTCAAGGGAGAGCGGTTGTCATGACTTCCCAACAAGTGATGAGGAACCCAAATGAAGTTATTGCGGGTAAGCTAATCATAAACCCTTGCAAAGTTTGTACCTTATTCGATACCGATTCCACCCACTCTTGTATTTCACCTAGTTGTGTTTAACGTTTAAACTTGACTCTTAAGAAATTAGACTTTGACTTATCTGTTGAAACTCTATTAGACGAAACCTTCGTTACCTCCACTATTTATAAATCTTGTTTGATTCAAATCAACACTTTCACGTTACCTGTCGATTGTATCTCTTTGAAAATAATTTCCTTTGATGTGATTTTAGGAATCGATTGGTTAACTACTCATCATGTTTTTTTTGTAAGGTTGTTAGCTTTCATACTCCTAATCAACCTGTTATGCGAATTCAAAGTAACCAAACCACTAAAGTCAATCATTGTCATATCAAGCCATAAGTAAAGAGCCCTGAGCCTTTATCTGGTGACTTCCTTGTGTGGAATGCACCGAAGCCAGACTTTCTAAAGGCGACGTCGTGAATGACGATGGCAAGTTGATAGGTATCAATGTGACGTGTTATCCAAGTCTTGGATGAGGGTCACAGTTTTGAACGATATTTCCTGACGTATTCTTGAAGACTTCTTAGCCTACCCCAGAGCGTGAAATCGAATTTTGTATTGACCCCAGTACAAAACTCATTTCTTAAACCCTCAAATATTTTTTTACTTAAAACGAACGTATCATGTGTCAAAGACGTTGGCTCGAGCTGTTAAAGATTATGATCGTACCATCCAATACCATCCTAAAAAAGCAAACGTGGTAGCTGACGCATTGAGTAGAAGATCATATGCAAGTACGAGTGCGATATTGTCTACACAAAGGCCCATTTTGTGTGACTTGCCAAGGATGGAGATAGAGTTAAAGACTCCAGAGACCCATGTGATGATGGCAAATATACGAGTAGAACTGACTTTAATTCATAAAGTTAAAGCTGCTCAAGCTACAGACCTGGAGCTGATGCGTATGAAGAAGAAAGTGCAAGAAGGAGCTATTTCAGAAGCGAGAATCGATGAAGAAGGAATACTTAGATTCAACTCCAGACTTTGTGTTTCTAACGACTCTGATTTGAAGCATAGAATTATGATGGAGGCACACAGCACACCGTTTGCAATCCATCTTGGGAGTACCAAAATGTATCATGATATTCGACACACATTTTGGTGGAACAATATGAAGAGAGAAATCGCAGAGTTTATCTCGAGGTGCTTAACTTGTCAACGTGTAAAGGCAGAGCATCAAGTGCCAAAAGGTCCATTGCAACCACTTGAGATTCCGGAATGGAAGTGGGAACACATTACTATGGATTTCGTTACAGGTCTTCCCAAAGTTTCTTAGGGCATAGATGCGATTTGGGTTATTATTGATAGATTAACCAAGTCTGCCCATTTCTTGCCAATACGTGAGACTTATTCCCTTGAACGTCTTGCTCGTATGTACGTGAATGAGATTGAGAGATTGCATGACATGCCAGTATCCATAGTTTCGGATCGTGACACAAGATTCACTTCACGATTTTGGGTTAGCTTGCAGAAAGCTATGGGCACAGATTTACGATTTAGTTCAGCATACCATCCTCAAATGAACGGATAATCAGAGAGAACTATTCAAACTCTTGAAGATCTATTAAGACTCTGTGTCCTAGATTTCAAAGGGAGTTGGGATAAGTACCTAGCATTGGTGAAATTCTCCTACAACAACAGTTATCAAGCAAGTATAGGCATGGCTCCATTCGAGGCGTTGTATGGAAGAAAATGTCGCTCTCCAGTATGCTGGGACGAGGTTGGAGAAGCAACGTTGTTGGGACCAGAATTAGTACGCATGACTACAGAAAAAATCCAAATGATTCAACAACGTATTCAAACCTCACAAGATCGACAAAAGAGTTATGCTGATCTTCATCGAAAGGACGTGGAATTTAATATTGGAGATCATGTATTATTACGTGTTGCACCATGGAAGGGAGTTACAAGATTTGAGAAGAGAGGAAAGCTCAATCCACGATTTATTGGTCCATTTGAGATTCTTGACCGAATAGGAAAGGTGGCCTATAGACTCGCATTACCTCCAAGTATGTCTCGTGTTCATAATATTTTTTACATATCCATGCTTCGTAAATATGTGAAAGACGCGAACCATATTATTGTGTTAGAACCAGACGAGATAGCCGAAGATTTAACGTACGAAGAGGTACCTGTTAAGATCTTGGATAGGAAAGAGCATGTCCTACGCACCAAGGTTATACCACAAGTTAAGGTTTTGTGGAGGAACCATGCTATTGAAGAAATGACTTGGGAGTTAGAATCAGAAATGAAAGCAAGGTACCCTCACCTTTTCGAAACACCAGGTACGTACATCAATTTCGAGGACGAAATTTCATAAAGAGGGGAGGTTGTAAGACCCCAACTTATTATAAATAAAATTGAGTTTCTCTATTTATTATTTTGAAATAATAAGGATTAATTTGATATAATACTTTGGTTATGGGTGAAATGTGCAAATTTTGCAAAATAAGCAAGTGGTTATAAAATAATCATTGTTGTCGGGGAATATTCGTTTGGTCGTGGAATATTCTTGTTGTCGGGGAATATTCGTACGACGGCGCAGTCATTTGTGGGCCCCATAACAGAATAACTGTCGGATGAAGAAAACGACAAGCTTGAGTTTTTATAAATAATGGCGTAGTTGTTACCGTTAACACCGTTGGGTTACCTGGTGGTTAAAATACAGTAATACGCGTAGTTGCACAGTAGCACACGGTTTTGCACAGTATTGTTCAGTATTGTTAAATTATTGATTCTTATGTAAGAAGGCACTACTCAATAATTGTTACAATAACCACATGACTTGGCGCAGCGGTTAAGGATTGATTGGGGGCGAGCCGTAAACCCGGACGTCTTCAGTCCGATCCCCGCTAGCAACAAGTGTGAGAATTCTTTAATTCGTGTGGCCACGGATCGCACCTTTCTGGGCGGAGCCATGTCTTAGGCCGAGCCTGTGCGTAAAGCCTGGTCCGGGGTGGGGAGACTTAGTCTGACTGCGGTTGAGAAACTCCACATTATCAAAAAAAAATAAAAATTGTTACAGTAATTACTGTCCAATATTTTATTTTATTGCTTCAATAATTGCTGCGTTGATATTTTATATTATTGTTGTTTCAATAATCATCACTGCACAATATTTCCCATTATCAGATCAATAATTCATATTATTTGTGAATAATTAATTATTAATTTATATGATAAAGAAATATTTATTTGATGTGGATATAATTGAGGGATTTATTTATTTATGTGGTTATTAATGAAGGAATTTTAGTATGAATTAATTGTTGAAAGTTGGTATATTTTTGGTGGAATTACAATTATTTTTCTGATAAAATATTCAGTTAATATATTATTATAATATTACATTATTATAGTATAATGTGATAATATAAATAACTTTGTGAATAACCGACGTTGTTGACAAACAAATTCGGTGCCTAATTTGCCTTAGCAGTATGCAGGGGTTGGTGGGAATAATATTGTAATTCATTAATTTCAGCATGTTAATTAATGGGTGGAGGTTCTGCAGGCATCTTTTCAAATTTGTTAAGTCATTTGATTGGTGGAAGAGGTTGGTGGAGCAAGTTGTCTGCAAAACATTTGATTTTTTTAAATTTGTGGACCCTCACCTATGTTGATAATTGTGAAATTAGGCAAGGAATTATGCTCCAGCAAAGACTTATCAAAACTTGCTTCCAAAGAGTGGGTCCTAAGCTATGGAAAAATAGAAAAGTTAGGCAAAAGTTTGGCAGGAGAAAAAATAAAGCAGACTAGTTTATCTCTCCTTCCGTTGCTATAAATAGGGGGTAACCCCTCCTTCCTCATCACACCATTTCTAAATTCAGAAATTCTTATTTCATAGTATTGTGAGTATTTTTTTTCTTGAGTATACGAATATTTTGAGGGAAGTTTTTCTACAAGATTTTCTCAGAATAATATCCGATATTCCAGTCAAATCCAGTTTCTACCAAGGTAAAGGATATTATTTTATTGCTTCTATAATTCCTGAAATGATTAAAAATTTTGTTTCATCTAATATCATTTCATAGGAATATTGGTCTAAATTTTTTATCAAATTTAGAACTTTTCATGACCGGGTACTATTCACAGTTACTGTTCATGGGTACTGTTCGCGGGTACTGTTTGCAGTTACTGTTCATGGGTACTGTTCACAGTTACTGGTCACGGGGGTACTGTTCACGGGTACTGTTTTTTTTCTTTCCTTCCTGGTTATCTGTTGTGACCCTTATTCTTGAAATTTTATCCGTGTTTTGATCTTCATTCCTGAATTTTACTCCATTATAGTTTATTATGGAGTATTATTGAACTTGGATAGACTGAAATATGAATCCTTAATATTTGTCCTTCTGTCTCACTGGATTCGTTCTTTAAAATATTTTCATCATCCTCAGTCCTAAATGATGATATTACTGAATATCTTTGGCCCGTAGTGCAAAGATGAATGATTAACTGATGAATATCTTTGGCCCGTAGTGCAAAGATGAACAGGTGTTGAGATGAATATGACCGACTGGTGATACAAATGAATATCTTTGGCCTGTAGTGCAAAGATGAATATTTGATTAAAGATGGTTATTGATTATTGTTACAGGGATAAAATATTGATGATGGACTTTTAAATCTTAGAAGATAGTAGAACTCATTCTCTACTTGACTATTCTAATGGTTTGTTGTTTCCGCTGCAGAATATTGATCTAAAACTTGTTGTCTATTATATTTTATCAGATTTTTCCCTGTTGAGGACTAACAATAATTTGTTGTATATTATCTTAGTCATAATATTCTTTACTGGGCTAGTTGAGCTCACCCTTTTCCTTTTTGTTCCATTTTTCTTCTCAGGAGGTGAGAACATAGCAGGATCGAGTCGGGGTATGGAGTGATGGTTCTAGAAAGATGTTTTAGCAGTCCTCACTATTTCTATAAAATAGTGTTTGAATAATTGTAATGATGACTTATTTGAGTGTGGATATTGTCTAAGAAGACAATATTTGTATTTAAACTCACAGTATGTATTGTCGTATTTCACACGACATTTTGTATTATTGAAGTTGTAGTTTGCTTTATGTACAATGTATTTGACGACTCAGAATGGGTGTTGTATACCTATTTTGGGGGCGTCACATTATATCATGAATTTAGTATCAATTTTGATTCTAAAATAAGCCATATAATTTATACATATCTGTATTTTTCTTTAAACATAATTTCTTCACATATATCATGTTTTCATATAAAAACATATAAATCATATACTAAACATATAAAAACAGTTTATATCAACAAATATATACAAACCATATAATCAACAATTAATCATCCACATAAATTTTACAAAGAACTTTTCATGAAAAAAACTAAAACTTTAGAAGGTAGGATTATACCTTTGATTGCTAGTTTAGCTAGAGAAGATAATAAAATCCTTCTTAGTTTGCTCAAGCTCACAGAGAAATTATTTCTATGTTTTCTCTCTGTGATTTCTCTTCTTTTTCTTCTCTGTTCTTTCTTTACTGTTAGGCTTAGACTTAACGCAAAATAAAAACAGACGTATACGCCAAATAAAATTGACAATAATAATAACCATAATAATAACTTATCAGTTATGTTTTTTTTTAATTCAAAAGCCACTAAGGCTTGTTTGGTAAAACCAATTTAAAATTAAAGACTTAAAATTCTTTAAGTCTTGTTTGGCAAAACTGAATTAAAACTCTATTATTTTATTTTAATAACTCATTTATTATATAGTTTAGTGTCACACTTTATTTAATTAAATTAATATTCAAATTTGATTAAATTAAAGCTTATTAACTTATTAAATCAAATTGCCACAAAATTATAATTTTCATAATAATTTTATTTAATAAATTAGCACATCACTTTTAATTACTAAACAACATTATAACAATTCATTTAATCATTATCAACTCTCTAATTTAATTATTAAATTAAATTAGAATATTATCACATAATAAATAATTCATCACTCGTTAATTTACTTAACTTCAAAATACTAAATTATCAAATATCAATTTAATTAACATATTACACTTAATCAAGTTAATTCCTCACAACTCATAAATTATTTATTTAATTAATAAATAATCAAACTTAACAAATTATTTATTTAACAATAAACACATCAACTAAAAAATTTGTTTAATTCAATAAATATTTAAAATTATATGCAACAAAAATTCTGGATTGTTACATCATTCCCTCCTTATAAGGATTCTGTCCCCAGAATCGAAGACACATATCAAACAAATTACTCAGGATAGCTTTTCATCATCTTATCTTCGATTTCCCACGTAACTTCCTCGGCACTGTGGTTCCTCCATATCACCTTCATAGAAGGTATCGTTTTATTTCTTAGTACTTGCTCTTTTCTGTCAACTTCTGGATAGATATTTCCTCGTAAGACATATTTTTATCAAATTGTAACGGCTCATACACGATCACATGCTTGTTATCGGGTTTATACGGTCGTAACACCGAGACATAAAAAACATTGTGAACATGTTCCAATTCTGGAGGTAGAGATAACTCGTAAGCCACTTCTCCTACTCCTCGCAGCACCTCAAAGGGTCCAACAAACCTCGGGCTTAGCTTTCATTTTTTACCAAATCGAATCTTGCCCTTCCAAGGAGAAACTTTTAACTATGAATTCGTTTTTCAACTAAAATAGTTTGTTTAAAACCCATTACTTTCGTTTCTTCATGTATTTACACAATCAATAATCAATTTACACTTTATATCATGAATTTAGTATCAATTTTGATTCTAAAATAAGCCATATAATATATACATATCTGTATTTTTCTTTAAACATAATTTCTTCACATATATTATGTTTTCATGGATTATCCTACTCTAAATCATATACTAAACATATAAAAGTAGTTTATATCAACAAATTAATATATACAAACCATATAATCAACAATTAATCATCCAAATAAATTTTACAAAGAACTTTTCTTAAAAAAACTAAAACTTTAGAAGGTAGGATTATACCTTTGATTGCTAGATTAGCTAGAGAAGATAATAGAAACCTTCTTAGTTTGCTCAAGTTCATAGAGAAATTATTTCTCTCTTTTCTGTGTTTTCTCTTCTTTTTTTTCTCTGTTCTTTCTTTAGTATTAATGTCTTAGACTTAACGCAAAATAAAAACAGACGTATACGCCAAATAAAACTGACAATAATAATAACCATAATAACCCTACTTATTACTTATCAATTATGTTTTTTTTAAAATTCAAAAGCCACTAAGGCTTGTTTGGTAAAACCAATTTAAAATTAAAGACTTAAAATCCTTAAGTCTTGTTTGGCAAAACTGAATTAAAACTCTTTTAATTTATTTTAATAACTCATTTATTATATAGTTTATTGTCACACTTTATTTAAATTCCCATATTCAAATTTGATTAAATTAAAGCTAATAACAACTTATTAAATCAAATTGCCACAAAATTATAATTTTTATTATAATTTTATTTAATAAATTAGCACATCACTTTTAATTACTAATCAACATTATAACAATTCATTTAATAAATCAACTCTCTAATTTAATTATTAAATTAAATTAGAATATTATCACATAATAATTAATTCATCACTCTTTAACTTACTTAACTTCAAAATACAAAATTATCAAATATCAATTTAATTAACATATTACACTTAATCAAGTTAATTCCTCACAACTCATGAATTATATATTTAATCAATAAATAATCAAACTTAACAAATTATTTATTTAACAATAAACACATCAACTAAAATATTTATTTAATTCAATAAATATTTGAAATTACATGCAACAAAAATTCTGGATTGTTACATCATTCCCTTCTTACAAGGATTCTGTCCCCAGAATCGAAGACACAAATCAAACAAATAATTCAGGATAACTTTTCATCATCTTATCTTCGAGTTCCCACGTAGCTTCCTCGGCACTGTGGTTCCTCCATATCACTTTCACAGAAGGTATCGTTTTATTCCTAAGTACTTGCTCTTTTCTGTCAACTATCTGGATAGATATTTCCTCGTAAGACATATTTTTATCAAATTGTAACGGTTCATGCTCGATCACATGCTTGTTATCGGGTTTATACGGTCGTAACACCGAGACATGAAAAACATTGTGAACATGTTCCAATTCTGGAGGTAGAGATACCTTGTAAGCCACTTCTCCTACTCTTCGCAGCACCTCAAAGGGTCCAACAAACCTCGGGCTTAGCTTTCCTTTTTAACCAAATCGAATCTTGCCCTTCCAAGGAGAAACTTTTAACAGTGAAGAAATTTCCAACGTTAAATTCGCGATTTTATCTGTGTTAATCGGCATATTTCTTCTGTTTGTCTTGAGTAGCTATCAATCTTTCTCTGATGAGTTTGACAACCTCAGCAGTCTGTTGTACCAGTTCCAGTCCTAACAGTTGACGTTCACCAAATTCATCCCAGCACAGTGGAGTTCTGCACTTTCTGCCATACAATGCTTCGTAAGGCTGCAAGCTAATGCTCGCGTGGTAACTGTTGTTGTAGGCTAATTCAGCCAACAGTAACAGATCATCCCAATTTCCTTTGAAATCTATGCATGCTCTAAGCATATCTTCCAACGTCTGGATTGTTCGTTCACTTTGGCCGTCTGTTTGAGGATGGTACGCTGTACTCATTCTCAACTGTGTTCCCATGCATTCTAGTAGTCTTTTCGAAAAGTTTGATGTGAATAGCAGATCTCTGTCTGACACAATTGACAATGGAACTCCATGTCTCGAAACAATCTCCTTGACGTACAACTTTGCAAACTGATCAAGATTGAATCTAATCTTTATTGGCAAAAAGTGTACCGATTTCGTCAGTTTGTCCACTATCACCCAAATTGCGTTGTACCCTTTTTGAGTCTGAAGATCCACCACAAAATATATCGTGATATGCTCCCACTACCATTCCGGTATTTCCAACGGCTGAAGTAATCCGCTTGGTCTCCGATACTCGGCTTTGACTTTTTGATATGTCAAGCATTTCGCGACACATTCTGCGAAATCTCTTTTCATATTTGGCCACCAGAAATGTTGTCGTAATTCTTGACACATCTTCGTACTTCCCGGGTGAATTGAATATCTTGTGTTATGAGCTTCAGTCAAGTTTCGTCTTTAATTTCAGGTACTGATGGAACCCAAATTCTTCCCTCGAACCTTAGCAACCCCTCTGTATCGATCTTGAATTGCCTCACTACCCTCAGATACTATTTCTTTAATTTTGTAACACCCTTCATCTTGTAGTTGAGCGTTCTTCACTTTGTCCACTAAAGTTGGACTAACTTCCATCTAGAACAATCTTTCATCTGATTCTTTCGAAAATTATATTTCCAACTCTAGTTTCACCATAGCTTAAATGAGCTCCTCCTGGGCAGTTAACAACATCAACTTCTCCTGACCCTTTCTACTCAAGGCATTGACAAACACATTTGCTTTACCCGGATGATAAAAGATTTCACAATCATAATCTTTTATCAGTTTTAACCATCACCTCTGACGTATTTTTAGATCCTTCTATGTGAAAATATACTTTAGACTTTTATGGTCCGTATATATTGTAGACACTCAAAAATTTCTGCATTCCTGTTACTGACCTTGCAGGTGGGCAAAGTCATCTTCCAAAGATAATAACCCTGGAAGTCAAAGTAGAACCGTTCCGGGATACTCAGTCTTTACCATCTCGGAGACAACCCCTCGATCTTCAGTTCCAATCCCGGAGACAACCCCGGGAGCTTCAGTTTCAACCTTGGAGACAACTCCGAGGAATGCAGTTCTAGTTCTAAAGACAACCCCGGAATCCTCAATTCCATCTCGGGGACAACCCCGAGATCTCAGTTCCAATCCTGGAGATAACCCCGGGAGATACAGTTTAAACCTCTGAGACATCCCCGAGGCATACAGTTGCAGTTTTGGAGATAACCCCGAAAATGTTTGTTTCAAACCCCTGCGATCAGTTTCAACACTCGGTGATAGCCCCGAGGCACTCAGTTCCAAACCTGAACATAACCCCGGGAGGACAGGCATACCTCAGAGACAACCCTAAGGACATTAAGCCCTTACAGCAGCCCAATCTCAGAGATAACCCTGAGCAACGACTGCTAAATCTTCCCAGAACCGGAGATAACCCTGGTGAGGGGAAAGATTATCATTTTGCCACCTCGATCCCACATTCACGCCGTCTCAACATTTCAACATACATGCTACACAGAGCTCCAATCCCGAGTGACTAATACACAAGACAGCACACCGGATATAATTTAAAGCTTGAAGACCTGGGCATGGACCCATCTTCCTGACTTCGTATAACCTCTTATCCCATGTCCTTGTGTATCTCTCGATAACAGCATGCCATAAAAGGTCTTATACACCTCGATCGGATGCCCGAATTGAAGTTTTGAAGGTTCGAGCGGATAACACGTTGCACAAGTGCACGTACTTCGAGACGACGGGGCCCGCAGAGCTCGGGGCACCCCAGCCAGCCGTAGGTACACCTGCGGCTACCGCAGGCACACCTGCGGCTCCCCCTCTATAAATAGAGGGCTTGGGGCAGCCATTTTCAAGAAAAGAAAGGCGAGGAAGCCCTGTCCAATTTGCTCTGTACACACTATAAATTGAGTGTTTTCTCATTTCAAACACTTGTAAGCTTATATTTGACTACTTTTTACCGGTGGGAACCGAGTATTTACGTTGAGAGTCGAGAGTCGCGTATGTGTATGCCCGGATCATCGTCCCGTGGTTTATTGCTTTTATATATATATATATATATATATATATATATATATATATATAGGAAGAACATAGTGAAGGAAAACTCTTATCGAGTTCTAAGAGGTTAATTTTTTAATTCATTGAAGATAATAAAAGACTCTATGTGCTTATGTGTTAAATTATGTGCTCACTAGTACGACTTAGTAACTAAAACTTAAAACTATGTTGTCAGGATGTCAGATGTTGGAGGAGCTAGTCGAGCTGGGGAGGAGGAACCCCGAGACATTCATGTTATCAGGGAGCAGTTGATACAGAGGGAGCCATCTCCGTTGATCACTGTTGTTGGTCTGGAGCATGAGCCTGAGACTGATCCAGAGGAGGATCCTGAGGAGGAAGAGGAAGAGGAAGAAGAGGAGTTCCCACCGAACTCCATTGATGCTGAGATGTACGATGAGCTATATGACCGTAACATAGAGTTAAGTGACACTGCCCAGGATTTGACTGAGCGGAGGATTATTCAGCAGATTACCATCAAGCAGAAGGATAGGGAGATTGTGACTCTTTACACACGTGTGGGAACGTGGAGTGAGATTTGGTTCACAAGAAGGGTCAAACCGAGGAGAAGTCCGAAGAAATAGAGAAGTTAAAGAAGGAACTGAAGGAAAGCTCAGAGAGGCTGATCATAACAGAGGAGGGCTGGGTAAGAGAATCACGTCGTGCTGATCTTGCAGAAAGGGATTGTCGTGTAATGAAGGCTAAGCTCGGAGAGACATACTCTACACTTAATAATGCAATGGATGAAGCCCAGGATCGAGTTTTGAGGTCCAATCCAGTTTGAAGGTCTACAATCATACATGTTGGATCGCAGAACGATGTCTTGCATCATGGAAGAGGAACGTAACAAGGCTATTCGACGCCTTAATAGGCAGTGATAGTATTTGTTTTATGTGAAAAACTTATCTGGTTTTTAGATGTAAATTCCGATGTGTTTATAAACAAAGGAATATTTTAATGTTTTAAATCCTGTAGATTTTTATCTCGGGATAGTTGATGTAAATTGCAGTGATGCAATCGTTTGATGTTAAAACTTTTGAGTTGAATAAATATATCAAGTTGTTTGAGATAAAGTGTTAAGTGATTATGTTAAATTATTGAGTTAAGCCTTAACTATTTAGAGAATTTAATAAAGATCTAATAAGCGTATATTTTAACAGAAATATGCCGCAGAGAAGAAGACAAAACCGTCAACCAGCTCAGGAAGAGTCAACGATTAACAACAATAACGCCAATACTAATCCCATCCAACAATTAATGAACTTACTAGCCAATGAATAATCAACCTCAAGCTCCACCGAATACTTCATTCAAAGATTTCAAGGCGGTGAGACCGCCAGAATTTAAAGGCTCCATGAACCCGATCGAAGCTCAGACTTGGGTTATGGAGATGGAGAAGGTTTTTGAGATCGCAAGAGTCAGAGAGGACTAGAAGACTACTTTTGCAACGTTTATGCTGAAATCTGAAGCCAGTTTTTGGTGGCAAGCAAATAAGGTCCGTGGAGGAGAAGGTATGATTACCTGGGAGATATTCAAGGAGATATTTTTTGAGATGTATTTCCCGACTACCTCGCAGAACCAATTGGAGGTTCAGTTTCTGGAATTGAAGCAGGGGAATATGTCTGTACCAGATTATGTATCTAGATTCAACGAATTGGCAAGGTTCGCCACATATCAAGTGCACACGGACGAGAGAAAAGCAAGAAGGTTCGAACAAGGACTGAAGCTGTGGTTGTATAGTAAGGTGTCGATGTTTCAGTTGAAGACATTAGCTGGGGTACTAGAGAAAGCCATACTCACTGAAGGTGGAAGCGATGCGGTAACCAAATACAATCAGGATCAGAAGAAGAAGAAGAATGAAAGTGAAGGAAATAACAAGGCTAGTGGAAGTAATACAGGAGGAGGTAATAATAATCAGAAGAGAAGGTGGTCTGACAACACATCAACCGAAAACCAGCAAGGAGGTCAGAAGAAAAGGATTGAAGCATGCCCGACCTACGGGAAAGCTCATTTGGGAGTGTGTATGAAGGGTAAACGTGTGTGCTACAATTGTGGTCAGGAAGGCCACATAGCACTTAACTGTCCTAACCCAAAGAAAGGTGCCTGCTTCACTTGTGGTTCAAAGGATCATTTGGCGAGAGACTGTCCTAAGAAAGGATCTAGAGGGGCAGGATCGGGAGGAAACCGGAGAAATAGCAGTGGAAGCGCTCTGACCATCACAGGACCAACCGCAACCAACCGCCCGCCCGCCAGGACTTTCAATATGACGGTCCAGGATGCAGTGCAGTCGCGTGATGTGGTGTCAGGTATCATTCCGATCAATAGAGTTAATGCTTTACATATTATTTGATTCGGGTGCTACTTGTTCATTTATATCCGATGACTTTGCTAAGAATTTAGAATTGCCTAAGGATGAGTTAGAATACCCCATGAACATAGAAATCGCGAATAGAGAAATAATCCCTGTTAAGTACGTGCATAAGAACTGTATAGTGGATATTAAGGGTAATATCATGAACGTAGATCTTATCCCTATTTTTTTCATTTTTTTGCTAAATTTTGTTTGTATATTAATATTGCAAAAAACTTTGGATCTTATCCCTAATCGACTTGGGGAATTTGACGTTATCTTGGGAATGGATTGGTTATTCAATTATGGGGCGGTAATTGATTGCCAAAAGAAGCGTATTAACCTTCTGACTCCGTCAAATGTTGTGTTTTATGGTAGCAAGTCGCCTAGACAAGCGAGTTGTCTGACGATGATGCAGGCCAGGAAGTTGTTACGACAAGAATGTGGAGGATATTTAGCTTACATAGTCGACAGTCGTAAAGAAAATTCGAAAGTAGAGGAGATACCAGTAGTGAGAGACTTCGCCAACGTATTTCTAGACGATTTGCCAGGACTTCCGCCAGATAGAGAGGTCGAATTTGTGATCGATTTGGCACCAGGAATAGTCCTAATATCGAAAGCACCGTACCGAATGGCACCGGTAGAGATGATAGATTAATGGTACAACTACAAGAATTACAGGACAAGAAGTACATTCAACCGAGCGTATCGCCGTGGGGAGCGCCGATGTTGTTTGTGAAGAAGAAGGATGGAACAATGCGGCTCTGCATTGACTATAGAGAATTGAATAAGGTCACGATTAAGAATAGATATCCATTACCGAGGATCGATGATCTATTTGATCAATTGAAGGGAGCGAAATATTTTTCCAAGATAGATTTGAGAAGTGGTTATCATTAACTAAAGGTGAGACCAGAGGATGTACCGAAGACAGCGTTCAGAACACGATATGGTCACTATGAAGTTTTAGTAATGTCGTTTGGTTTAACGAATGCTCCTGCAACATTTATGTGGGACTAATGAATGGTGTGTTCAAGCCGTTTTTAGATAAGTTCGTAGTGGTATTTATAGATGATATTTTGGTATATTCAAAAACCAAGGAAGAACATGAAGAGCATTTGAGATTAACATTGGAAGTGTTGAGAAGGGAGAAGTTGTATGCCAAATTTTTGAAATGCGAATTCTAGATCGAGTGGGTACAATTTCTTGGGCATGTGATCGATAAAATGGAATTTCGGTAGATCCATCCAAAGTCGAAGCCGTAATTAACTGGGATCAACCGAGGACGCCGTCGGAAGTAAGAAGTTTTCTTGGATTGACAGGTTATTACAGAAGATTCATTCAAGATTTTTCCAAGATCGCAACTCCGTTAATGAATTTGACTCGAAAAGCTGTGAAATTTGTTTGGACGGAGAAGTGTGAGGAAAGCTTTCAAGAATTAAAGAAGAGGTTGAGTTCAACACCTGTGTTATCTCTTCCGGATGATACAAGAAATTTTGTGGTTTAAAGTGATGCATCGCATAAAGGACTTGGCTGTGTGCTTATGCAAAACGGTAGAGTCATTGCGTATGCGTCACGACAACTGAAAGATTATGAGAAGGGGTATCCGACCCATGACTTAGAGTTAGCTGCAGTGGGTTTCGCTTTGAAAATCTGGAGGCACTATCTCTACAGTGTGAAATATATACATACCACAAGAGTCTAAAATATATTTTTACACAGAAAGAATTGAATATCCGCCAAAGAAGGTGGTTGGAATTAATTAAGGACTATGATTGTGAGATTTTATACCATCCAGGTAAGGCAAATGTCGTTGCCGACGCCTTAAGTAGAAAGGGTCGGGAGAAGTTGATGATGTTGACCGCTCAGGAGGAGCTAATTTCAGAAATGGAGAAACTAGAGTTGGAAGTGAAGTATCCTATGGAAATTGATGAGAAACTATTTCAGATGCAATCTGGTACAACCCTACAGGATAAAGTTAAGGAGGATCAACTTCAGGACGATGAATGCAAAAAGGTAATAAGGAAGATATCTGAAGGAACAGAACCGAGATTTAAGATGGACAAGGAAGGAATACTGAAATTTGAGGGTAGAATTTGGGTACCGCCAGTACCATAGATTAAGAAGACATTCTGAGCGAGGCTTATCATAGCTCACGATATTCGATTCACCCTGGTAGTACCAAGATCTTCGACAAAAAATCTGGTAGCCTAATCTGAAACGTGATGTTGCAGAATGTGTTGCCAAGTGTCTGACCTGTCAAAAAGTGAAAGCAGAACATCAGAGACCAAGTGGGTTGCTACAACCGTTGGAGATCCCAGAATGGAAATGGGAACATATTGCAATGGACTTCGTGGTTGGCCTTCCTACGACTCAGAAAGGCTACGACGCAGTATGGGTTATCGTTGACCGACTGACGAAATCCGCACACTTTCTTCCGATCAAAATCAGATTCAACTTAGATCAGTTAGCGAGATTATATGTGAAAGAGATTGTTTCGCGACATGGAGTTTCGGTGTCAATTATTTTCGATAGGGATCCGCGCGTTACATCAAACTTCTGGAAACGTCTACAGGAATGCATGGGTACGCAGCTGAGGATGAGTACGACATATCACCCTCAAACAGATGGACAGGGCGAGAGAACAATTCAGACATTAGAAGATATGTTAAGAGCTTGTGTAATGGATTTTAAAGGAAATTCCGCTTGTAGAATTCGGCTACAATAACAGTTACCACGCTAGTATTGGCATGCCGCCTTATGAAGCATTATACGGCAGAAAGTGCAGAACTTTGCTTTACTGGGATGAAATAATCTGAACACGACTGGTAGCATCTCAAGATAGACAGAAGAAATACGCCAACCCACATCGTAAAAATGTTGAGTTTGAATCGGGTAGCTATGTATTTTTGAAGGTCTCATCCTGGAAGGGAAAGATTAGGTTCGGAAAGAAAGGAAAATTAAGCCCAAGATTCATTGGACCACTTCTACTGCGAAGAATTGGAGAAGTCGCGTACGAGGTAGCCTTACCTCCAGCACTCGAGAATGTCCACAACGTCTTCCATGTTTCTGTTTTACGACCCTACAAACCCGATTACAAGCACGTAATTCAATACGAACCCCTACATTTTGAAAAAGACTTATCTTACGAAGAAATTCTTGTTCAAATTGTCGACAGAAAAGAACAAGTTCTCAGAAATAAAGTAATACACTGTTAAGGTAATTTGGAGGAACCACAACGCTGAAGAAGCTACGTGGGAACTCGAAGAGGATATGATGAAGAATTACCCTCATTTATTTACTTAATTGTGTAAGCGATTCTGGGGACATAATCTTTGTAAGGGGGGAGAATGTAACGGGTCGAAATTATTGAGTCGTGATTCTGGGGACAGAATCCTTTTAAGGGGGAAAGATGTGACAAACGAGATTTTTGTAATTTAATTTTAATATTTATTAAATTAAATAAATATTCTCGATGATTTAATTATTAGATTAAATAATTAATTGATGCAATTGTGGTAGATTAATTTAATTATATGTGTTATATTTATTAAATTAATGTGGAGAATTTTATTATTCAAAGTATGTAATTATGTGAGCTTATTGAATTAAATAAAATATTTAATAAGCATAATGTTATTTTAATTAATGTAATAATTAATTATAAATTTAATAATTTGACATAATTAATAAATAAGAAATTAATTATGTGACTATGTGAATTAATGAGAAATTATCATATTTTATTCAATTTAAATTAAATAAGATATTTGAGTTATTTTATAATTGGGTGTGACATTATTAAACTATAGGATAAAAGAGTTATTAAATTAAGAGGTTTTGAGCCAGTTATTTTGGTAGCAGTTAACCATTTCTAGGTAACTGACCACTCTGCACTTAGTTAGTTTATAAAATACGACGTCTCTTTTATTTTTATTTTTGCTAAGTCTGGATTATTCAGAGAGAGTTTGAGAAATTCAGAGAGAAATTTGAATGAAACCTTGAGAATCATTGTGACATTGTAGAAGAACGTGAAGAGTCAGAAGGATTGCTCTGGGTAATTCCTTTAAACCCAATTTTTATTACGTCGTATAAGTTTGTTAGAAAATGGCTTGAATTTTCTGTAAAAGCTCTGTAGTGGAAAAAGGAGTAATAATTATGTATATATATGTGATAAGATGTTGTTATAATGTGTTTTATTATATATATTGCATAAACTATATCATCAATTTCATAAAATACGTTGTAGCTACAAAATTACAGGGTATAAATATGGCCATATGGCCCTTATACGTGAATTTAATATGTCAAACATAAATTATTTTGTAAAATTCCCACTCGTATAATTAGGCATGTTAAAATGAAGGAAACGAAACTTGAATGGACGGATTCGGTATTATAACGAACCCGGAGTGTTGATTTTCATGTTTTGGGTTTAAAAGTTTCAAAAACAGCAAGAACATTAAATTACATGTTTTAATTCTGCAATTTACGTGTTTTAACTCATTAAAATAATGTTAGAAGGGTTGAGTAGTTGTTATATGTATATATTATAATGTCTGGGTATGTCTAAATTCATGTAAGAAATAAGAAAATTGGTAGAAATTGGCATGTTTTGTGATTTTTCGCGAACTGCAATTTCTGTGTCTGGTACGCCGCGCCGCAGCGCCGGCTGCAGGCCTAAAAGTCGCGCCGCAGCGCGAGCCACGCCGCAGCGCCATTGACCAGGCCGCAGTGCGGGCCGCGCCGCAGCGCCGAGAATCCGTACAACAATGGCGCCGCAGCGCCACTCTCCAGAATGTTCAGAAACGAAAATTTTAAAGTGTTCAAGTCCATGAATGTGATGTTAACCTAACCTAATGAACATGAAAACATGTTAGACATATAGTAAGGTGTTAAAATAAATTCTTAACATGTCAATAACACATTTATGTGTAAAACGAATGATTGAATGCATAGTTAGCTTATTGTTCATGAAGTGTAAATTATGTGACAATGAGTGTAGTAGTTGACTAAGTCGAGTTGGACAAAAAGAATGAAATTGCAATGATTAGTTACGTTATAATTGACTGGTATTGTGAATGTAAATGGTATGTAGGATTAAATCAAGGAACGTGTATAAATTAACGTGTAATCTACGCACGAGGCAAGTTTTCTAACCCTACTCGTAATCTTTATATGAGTTATAAGTTGTCTCTTTACATCGAGCAAATTCCCATTATTATTGATCAAGTCCATTTTGTTATATCAAAAATATATTATTCTTTCAAAGCATGATGTTGTTATACAATAATTATTCTATTGTATATCTCTTGGAATTGTTATTCGATTTAAATATTAGTTATTGTGAATCTTGTTAGACTAGCGAACCCTTAATGATTCGACTAGTCCATAGTTGATAAGCGTTCTAAATTTCAGAACCCTTGATGAATTATCCAAACCAAACTTCCTTTCGTTCGGACTCTAATGTCAAACTGAGATGAACAACCCTGTATAGGGGATTACTTATGCGTTACCGTTAAGATATTATGCACAGTATGGTACTAAGGGCTGATCCCCCTAAGTACGAGAAGAAGAGTCCATAGTCTTATGACTGGTAAAGGTTTCAAGTATAAACACTTGACAACCTAGGACATAGTTCAAGGTCTTGTGACCCTCAGAAGTTCTTTTGTTTCTTGTTATTCATTTTTGATTCAAAAGCTGAGCTTTCATGTTTAAGAAGCCTTCAATTTATTCGCATGTTATTATATCTTTATTATATTGTTATGCACTCTTGCGTAATAATAACATTGCAGTTATGAACGAAAGATCAGACGAGCCTTCCAACTAGTAAAGGCAAGGGCAAGGTTAACAAATGAAGAAGACTTGTTGTTATTAATTGTATTCAGACTTGATGTTGTTTAAGACTTATTATTTGTTTATGTTTCCGCATAAATGTTGAAGGTTAGTATGACCTGGAATTGTATTTATTATTCAGATGTTGTAACCCCATAAGGGGAGGATTTATTTCTATCTATTACATGGTTTGCATTTATTATGGGTAGGAAGATATATGATGTTGTATAGTGAACACCAAATCATGTGGGAATGGAAGTACCCGGATTTGGGGGTGTCACACAAACCAACGCAGCTGCGCCGGTGACAAGTCCTTGAAAAATTATTTTATTTCATTTAATTAGATATTATATAAAACTATACGGTAAAAGTAAGTTTGAATTGTATAATTTACTGAGTTGTATAAAGGAGCCTTGTGTGGCATTATAATAAATAGTGAGTCAATTAAATGTGTATTTCAGAAGTATGACAAAAAAGTTAATTTTTGGAAAATAAATATTTGATATTAATAGGTTATTGATGCCCAACTGAATTATTTTCTAACCTAATTTAAATATTTTTGGGACTAACTCAATGTACATGGATTATATGATTATATGTATATATACCCCTAACTTATCATAAGGTAATAATATTTGAAACAACCCGAGTCTGGAACAAATCTCGGGTCAAATCCCAAGTCTGAATCAAATCAAATCTATCAAAATAAGGCCTCAACCCATTGGCCCAATAATATCTTCTTAGGTCATCTTAGCCCACCACATGCTTACCCAAAAGGTCATGACTTAAAGGTACTATTGGTAGTAACTTATTTCCTTATATGCAGACAAATATTTTTCCTATCTTTCGATGTGGGACTGGGGTGTTACAATATTAACTCATTAAAACTTCACTTGAGATCCCGAAAGGAATTAACCTTAGTTTATGAGATAAATTTTTACTGATATATGAGGTACTTTCCTACTTGTCTCAAAATCAGTGTCACAACTTCATTCATCACACGTGAATAGGCCATTGACCTAAGCCTAGCCTTTTCCCTCCTTGCCAAACCATCAGTAGAATTGAAATAATAAATGGGGAGTGGTTCCAATAGTGTAATGTCACTATTCCACCAAATACGCCATATCCTGCATTTTCTATTTCTTCCTGTTAGACAAAAATGGAGGACAAAAGCTTTGTATGGGTATAAACTTTTCTATAAATTGAAGCCCTCCTATTCTCAATTCACTGCTCTAATAAAGTCGATATAGAAAGTGAGTTTCTGAATTTGGAGAACAATCAAAAAAGCTAGAAACAAGAATTAACACTCCAACTTCATAGAGGTAATGCCCTAAAAACATGTTCTTGATTTCAAGTTTTACAAGTTTTAAGAAGATGCATGAATTACTTGATAATGGAGTCAAAAATTGATGGTTAAAGCTTGTTACAATTTATAAATTTATGTTAGATGTTGTTAATATGGTTAAATACGAAAACAACAAAAGTTAAATGAATCAATTTCGTTTAGAAACGAATCTGTGGTGAAGTAATTCGCTAAACATGTTAAACTATAGAAAAATAGCATGAGCTTTGAATTTGAGTCCTCAAATTTGTTTATTTGATTTGTAAGTTGTTAACATAATGCTATCTGAGTTGTAGTGAGTCAATATGTTGGTTTAAGTGTGTTAAATCAAAGGATTTTGAGTTTCGGTTCCGAGTTCTGCAGAAGCAGAGCCGTTCCTAGAACTATCCAAGAAGGGCGCAGTTGCGCCCCTTTTGCAGTTCAAAACGGCACAACTACGCCGTGCACCAGAACTTGTTGGTGCTTTCTGCTATAATCTGATAGGGTAGAGAGCATGTTAGTTTGACTTAGTTATGTATGAAAATCAGTATAACATGTGGTCTAGAGTCCCTTTGGATACCATGAGTTTCTTTAGTTGCTTTATTGTATATTTTCTAAAAGAAACTTAGAGTTTTGAAAAATAAACTTGATAGAATTTGTGTACTTTAAGTTATGAACTTGTTAACATGTGGATATGGTTTAGTTATGTATGATATGCAATTCAAAGTCGCCTTACATGTACTAAGTTGCTTTAGCTTGGCTTAAAATGATTTCTAAAGACGAACTCGAACGTTTTGCAAGTTAAGCTTTATATACATTGTGTAGTTATATTCTGAACTTGTGATATGACATGCATACTCCTTATGTGACTAAACATGAAACACTCACCTAGTTAGATACAATGTAAACTATTCAAGTATGATTTTAAACAAGTTTCAAGTGATGAACAATACTAGCCATGTGTAAATGAATTGAATACATATGAGCATGCGTATTTCAGAATGTTTAACATTGTTATGTGGTTTTATGATCGTATAGTTAGACCCTTGTTGCATGAACTCGCCTAGCCTTGATAGAAATTCAAAATAAAGCTATAAATTATAAAAGTAACTTAAAGTGAACACAAGGGATACAAAACCAAGCCCACGACCTCTTAATGTGTATATGTGTTATGTGTTCACACTCATATATGCTAAAAGTGAAATAGAACCAGGAAAAATTAAAGCTCAAATTTGGTCTGATTAGGGGACGGCGCAGCTGCGCCCCCTCCAGGCCAGACTACAGCGTAGCTGCGCTATAGGGCAAAGTGACCTGACTATTTTATTTGAGATCTGAACTTGCAGTATGTTTACATTGTTATTCTAAGCTATAAAATAGAGTCGTACTTGATGTTTAAAGTATTCCAATGTGTAATGGTAGTATATCATGAGGATTTTAAAACTTGTTTGGTTTCTAAATGAAGTAAGACAATGTTGATTATGAACTACGTGATTTGATAATATGCTATACGTGGTACTAAGATAAGACTTAATGTATGTGCTTAACATATATATATATATATATATATATATATATATATATATATATATATATATATATATATATATATATATATATATATATATGCATAAATAGGATACTATAAGACTTGTAGTGACGTTAAGATTTAGATTTGTAATCTACGTGAAAGACAAGTTTCCAAACTTATATTGAATGCAAGTTCCCTAACTTTCACAAATTTGGATATTGTGTAAGTTTCGAATTGTTGTTATATCAACTATATAATTATTAAGCAAATATTTAAACTTGTATGAATCGTTATTCATATTCTAGAATTTGATTAAACTTTATATCTTGAATCATGTTGCTAGTTTGAACTTATCGTTCTTAAACATATTGAGAAAGGAGTCTAAGCCATTTGATTCGGCTAGACAAATATCTATGAATTAGAAAGCTATCCAAACCAATTGCTTTGGTGTGGAATCTTATAAATCTACTGAGATGAACAACCCTCTTAGAAGGGAAAATTTTATATTATCGGGGAACCGACGTACATACAAACAACATGTTTAAATGTTATGCATAACGTAGGGTACTATAGGGTGATCACCTGTTGTACTTTTTTATATTGAATTGACAGTTAAATATTGTTAATTCTAGTAGGAGTTCTTAGTCCATAGTGACTGCTCAACGTTTAATCTTCTTTTAATCTTAAAGTATTAAAACCTTTGAATTCTATTGAATATCCTTTAGTCCATTTTGACTTTTATTTCGATTTAAAGATCAGATTTGGAACAATTAATAATTCTTGTTTCTAACATTATTCTTTTAAATTCTTGAACTATTATTTATCGTTATACCCTTGAGATCATGAACTATATACTTGTTTACATTTATTGTTATATCACTTGTTGGATAAATTTGTTGTTCCTTCTTGCTTCTCTGAAACATTTCAGTTAAGGCAGAGTAAGGCAGTAACTCAGGTAAGGGCAAGGCTATGGAATATCTTTAGTCCTTTTTAAGCTAGAGAAATTACTATTATGTTGAATTAAGACCCAGTTCTGATCATGTATTAAAAATTGAGCAATATTATGTTATGGTTTAAGTTATGTATCGTGTCAGTAATGGTCGCGAGACTTTGGGACGAGAATTTTTATATTAAATCAATGTAAATTATTCTATTATTTTGTTTTTTCAGATTTTAGTTTGTTAATTGAGTTAGATCGTGAAGCACCGAATTCGAGATATTAGTGTCTGAATTTGGGGGCGTCACAAAACACATAGCAGATATAGCAGTTATGTGTGGCATAATGTAAATGACATAATGTAAAAGACACGAGAAGTTTTATTTGGAGACTAAACAACTCATACTCCACTCTTTTATCCAATGAGTATCCACTAAGGATATAGGTCCAACTGTGACAACCCGAGAATTTATACGATTAATAAAATCTTAATTGATTAAATAAAGGTTGAATAATAAGACCTAGACTAGAAATAAGGTATAGATTTAAAAATTTTCTGTGAAAGACTTTTATGGTTTTGTGTATTGTATATGTGAGAGTATTTGCATATGAATAATATGTGTTGTTTTTATTTGTTTATTATAAACAAATAAAAGAAACTAAGGCAACCTAATTATATATTAGGAATAAAAAATTAAATAACTTAAGGGTTATGATACGGGAGAATATTAGTATATAAAATATATACTAATTTTAAGAGATTTATTTTTTACATCTCAATTAATTAATTTTATAACCTAATTATAACAAGTCTAATTGGGTTAAGAAATTAAGGGCATGTAAGTAAGGAATTAAATTATAATTGAAGAAATGAAAACCCTAATTAAATAATTAGAGAATAGTAATATTAAAAGTGTTGGAATATGTTATTTGTTATAGCCCAAAGAAACTAAATTAAAAGTCCAAAGGATTAAAATAGGAGCCCAAACTTGGAGCCCAATTGAAGAAAGGGCACTTTGGACATTATGTATACTAGATATTACATTAAAGGAAAGCCAAACTTGGTAGAAAAGTAGGCCACTTGACCGGCAATCTAAGGAGAGAAAAGGAAGTGCATCTCATCATTTTAAAGCTCCACATTTGCAAAGATATTTCAACAACATAGCCATGTGTCACTTTGTTTATAAAGCCACATTATTTAATAATCTTCCATACATCTAGGTGGTGATTATTGAGAGAGAGAAAGAGATGAGAATGTGTGGGAGATGTATATAGATATACGTAATATATCTATACATATTTTTCCAAGAAACAAAAATCTAAGTCTTATCTTTTTCATTTCATTTTATTAACTAACATAAACTAAGAAAGAAAGAGACATACTAGAGAAGAGAGAGGAGAGAGACGGATGGAGTAAGGAAGCAAGGGGAAAAGACTTTGATTTTCTTTCTACTCAAAACCATCTTTCACTTTGGAAGAATAAGGAAGGGTAACCACAAATTAAGGGTATAAAACCCCTTTTGTTTATGTAATTTTTGATTATTCTAAATCAAAACTCGATTCTATGTTTCTAAACTCAAAAATCATGAATATACTTGTTAATGAGTGTTTATTGTTTAGATATACCCATAAAATTTGTATGTACTCTAGATTTTCACCGTTTTTGATCTACACCTTCTTTTTGCTATCCGTCACTTAGAGGTGCTTATATAAGTTAACTACTAAACCCAAGTGGTAGCACCCAAAAATGTTGAGTACACAATCCGTAGTGACTATTTTAGCCAAAACAGTTTCGTGTCTAGAGAGAGAAAAGAAGATTATTTTTGGACAGTCAAGGGTTGGGGTAGTTTCGTCATTTTTCTGACATTCAAAAATCCTAGAAAAATTTAGGAGGGTACTATGATAAGTTTTCTAACATCCACAAGTGGAATCACTGAAAAAGGAGTTTTAGATTTTCGTATGGATTATTTTTAACAAGTAGGATAAAGTGAAAAATTTCAAAAAGCAATTGCCCATAAAATTGTAGGTGCTGTTTCGGCCACTTAATTTGTGAAAATGGCTATAATCGGAGTTCTATAACTCCGATTGTCACGAAATTTAAACTGGAGGCTCCCGTTAACACGTATAAGATTGTGTCAGGAAATGTGAATTTCTGGAGTTGAGCACGATAGGGCTAATTTCTTAAGTTATGAACTAAAAATGATATTTGAAAAAATACTAAAGGAAGTGGAAAAATTATGGAAAAATACTTTTTGTGTATGAAATATATGTATATTTGTTTGGACAAAGGATACAAAAATAATAAGTTGATTTGGTATTTTTTGGAAAAGGATAATGAATCCAGCTTGCTGGATTAAAAAATCTAATGAATCCAGCTTGCTGGATTGAAAAGCAGTTTACTGAATTGAAAATATGTTGAATCTAGTTTGCTGGATTGCAATCTGGTTGCTGGATTTAGAATCCAGTTTGTTGGATTGCAGTTTGATTTGCTGGACCTAAATACTAGATTTGGAATCCAGGTTGCTGGATTGCAATCTGGTTTGCTGGATTTCAATCTGGGTTGCTAGATTGGTACTTGACTTATTAGAGTTTAAAGAAGAAATTATAATATATAAGATTAGAGTGTTAAATCATAATGTATAATGATATAGTGATTAAAGAATTATCAAAGGATGGTAATAAAACTAATGTTGTAAGGTGTTTTCTAATATTTAATTATGTGATTAAGTGTTAGATAATTGATTGATAAAGTAGTTATATTATGATACAAAGTATGATGCTAATTGTTAGATCGATCTTATTAATGATAGGTTTTACAAAAGAAGTTAACTTAAATTGCGTAGCAGTAGTCAACGAATCAGGCTCTTTAACTCAACCTTGAGTTATATCTTTTTAAATATTATGGTGGTTAATTATTGTTGATTAGACCACGTCTGAGAATTATTATTGATTATTCACAGTTAGTGCATGTTTATTAATTCAAATTGAATTAGTGATTTTAAGAATATACTTAGAGAATAACTGTTGTTGGATATTCACATCCGTAGAAGCTATTATTGATTGCAAATAGTACATATAATTTCTGTCTATTGTTGAATCGTATTGAGATATGTCTTAGCTAACTGTTCTGGCTAGATGAACTTTTGTTGAAACCTGATAGGTTTAAGAAGAGAACTCATTTATTGTTGACAGATCGATGCCAATTATTTCGGCTAGATCGATAAATCAAACTTGATAGGTTCGAGAAGAGAGGAGAAGCGAGAAGAAATTGAAATCATCATATTTCGTTGTTATCATTCAAATTCTGTTCATAAGACTGAGAAGAAATACCTTTTTATATAGGAAGGGAACCTTTTGGTCGTATATTCGGCCATTGCGCGCATTTTGAGTATTATGCATAATATAGGGTATAAGGAGTTGGCCGCTCTAAGTACTTACTTGGGGGTATGATTTAATCTTTATAGTTATCTGATACACCTGGGTATATCAAAGTAAATCTTTGATAGTTACTCAAGAAGAGAAGTTCAAGATCCAATGGATCGTTCAGCATAAATCTGGAAAACTTTCCACTTTGTTATCGCGTATAATTGATTCTTGATTATTTAATAGAATATCGTAGAACCTTTGAAAGCGTTGTACTCTTTCATTATTGAATTATTGTGTTGCATAGGATACGAGAAGACTTGTTAGTGATTAACGATTTGGTTCAGCTATTTCAAAGTTCTTCGAACTTTGGTGTCATTCTATCGAAATAGATAGTCTGTTAATCTTGATTCTTATACATTCATTGTATGTCTTAACTTGCGGGGCAAATTTGTTGCTCACCCTTGCTAAATAAAATATTTCAGCTAGGAACGAAGAAGCCAAAGGGGAAGAGAAGAACAAAGGCAAAGGTTTTTTGCTGGATTAGTTGTAATGAACATTATTATTATGTGTTATTTGTAAACCCTTTTTGTATATCTAAGGGTATGTTTGTAATGTTAATGTTAAAGAACTTGGGGTAATGCATTAACAATATAATAAGTTAATGAGATGTATGTTTATATTCATAAATGAATGGGTAGTTAGATGTTATTTATATGTTGGATCGTGAGCACCAAACTCGGGGGTCAGGTAACCCGGATTTAGGAGCGTCACAGGTTGGTATCAGAGCTGTAGGTTATAAACCTTAAGTGGGTGGGGAAAAACCCTATGAATAATTATAACCATAAGCGAGAGATAAAGGATACTCATTTAGAGTACTAAGTTAGAGATTGATAAAATGTATCAACAACCACAGCACTTGGCGCAGCAGTTAAGGATTGATTGGGGGCGAGCCGTAAACCCGGACGTCTTCAGTTCGATCCCCGCTAGCAACAAGTGTGAGAATTCTTTAATTCGTGTGGCCAGGATCGCACCTTTCTGGGCGGAGCCATGTCTTAGGCCGAGCCTGTGCGTAAAGCCTGGTCCAGGGTGGGGAGACTTAGTCTGACTGCAGTTGGGAAACTCCACATTATCAAAAAAATAAAAATAAAAATGTATCAACAGTGAGATATGTGGACATCGTATGTATTAAGTTTGTACCGGTGAAGTACTAATCAAGTTATTTAAACTAATTGTAGGATGTCAGGAGAAGATGAAATGAGTATAGAGATGCTAGCGGCTGTTGCACCAGTGCCAGTAGCCGAGGTGCCAGCGCAAAGCAAGTCAGTTGAAGAAGTGGGAAAAGATGAACCCATGGTGAGATCATGATGATTATCTCGAGATGTATTTGAGTGGAGATGATGATTAACCGGAGTAAAGTATTTCTCTTGGAGGAGTTGTGGAAGACAGAACGAGCGTTACACGAGATGATCGAAGAACGAAACGAGTTGAAGGAGCAAGTGGAAAGAATGAAGACTGTAGGTGGTGGATCGTCTGAAGGAACAATCAAGAAGGGAAAGAATAAGAGAAAGAGGGACAACAGCAGTGATAATTCTAAAAATTCAAACCCGAAGAAGAAGAAAGTTTGTAGCAAGTGTGGAAAGACTCACGTGGGAGAATGCATGATGTGGAAGAACGTGTGCTTCAATTGTAAGCAGGAAGGACATATTTCTTTACATTGTCCTAAGCCGGATATAAGGAAGTGTTTTTCATGTGGGAGAATGGGTCATAGATTTAACAAGTGTCCCAGTAAAAAGAAGACTCCGAAGGGAGTGGACGGTAGACAACTTAGATATAAGCGGTAGTATCTTTTGGTAGTAGGTTATGATATTAAAGGTTGTAATATCGAGAATGATGTGTGAACATCTGTAAATATATATGTTTGTATGAATGAAATCTTTATTTTCTATATGAATATAAGATTAAGATTAATTTGTGAGTTCTTAAAACTCGAATGGACGCCAATGGTCTGACTAAGATAAGTTCATACACTCATATAATTGTGACAAGTTCCTGAACTCATAAGTGTGGTAAGTTTGACGATCTGAGAATAGTTATGTGTGAATGAATTGCAACTTTTTGTGTAAAGTTGGAGAATTGCAACTTTTTGTGTAAAGTTGGAGAAATTTGTGTTAAATTCTTATTGTGTTGTTAATAAGAATTTGTGTAGAGAAAAAGAATTGATGTAAGATTTTTATGTAAATCAGATAATGCCGCCTAGATGACAGAATCGAAATCAAAGAGAACTGTCAGTGAATAATGAAGGAGGTCAACCAGGCCCGATGCAAAACTTTGCAAATATGATAGCCCAAGCTATGGGAAATAGAGCGCCAGCAGCAGGAGCAAGAGAACAGTCAGCCGATAGATTGACTAACTTCAAAGATTTAAGCGGTAGGACTGCCTGAATTCAAAGGGACTACAGATCCGATTGAAGCCTAAACCTGGGTGAAGGAGATGGAGAAGGCATTCATTATTTCCAGAGTTGCGGAAGAGCAAAAGATAGCTTTTGATACATATCTGATGAAGGGAGAAGCCAATTACTTGTGCTAGACTAATCAGGCGAGAGCTGGAACAGTAATAGTGACTTGGACAAGATTTAAGGAGTTGTTATTTGAGAACTATTTTTCACCGAGTATGCAAGCTCGGATGGAAGTCAAGTTTCTAGAACTGAAGCAGGAGAATATGTTGGTTTCTGAATACGCTACTAAATTCAACGAGTTAATGAGATTTGCACCTCATCAGGTGGACACAGACGCAAGAAACGCAAGAAGATTTGAGAATGGGTTGAAGCTAGGGATATTCAACAAAGTAGCTGTGTTGCAGATCAATACGTTTGTGGCTTTGTTGGAGAAAGCAATCATTGCTGAAGGGGGAAGCGAAGCTGCATCCCGATATCACCTGGAGAAGAAGAAGAAAACAAATAACGGAGGAAGCAGTGGTGGTAGTAATCCAAACAAGAGAAAGTGGAGTGAGAATACCCGATCGGGTAACAAGTCAGAGGAGAAGAGAAAAGGAGGTGAGCCTTGTGCAACTTGTGGGAAGAATCATGCAGGAATTTGTCTGAAGAAGAAAGGAGTTTGTTACAACTGTGGACAAGAGGGACAAATGTCGCCCAATTGCCCCAGTTCGAAGAAGATACAAGGTTGTTATGCCTGTGGATCGACAGATCATCTGGTTCAGATTTGTCCGAAGAGAAATATGGAGAAGGGAGTCAACAAGGGACCCGGTAGCGAAACCCTAGCAATTAGAGGACCTACATAGCCAGGAAGACCAACAGCCCGTACATTTAACATGACAGTGCAAGATGCAATGGCTGCCCAGGAGGTGGCGACAGGTACCGATTTCGTTTAGAAATTTAAATTACGTGAGTAATATTGATAGATATCGCTGTGAATTATTTTCTTTTATAAATCCAAATCACAGGTTAGTTTAAGACACAAGTTAATATTGTGTTGATATAAGTGACTTGATGATACAACTTTAAAAGATTGTAGAGAGTAAGAAATTGGTGATTCCGAGAACGGAATCCTTATAAGGGGGGAGAATGTGACAACCCGAGAATTTATACGATTAATAAAATCTTAATTGATTAAATAAAGGTTGAATAATAAGACCTAGACTGGATAGGTATGGATTTAAAAATTTTCTGTGAAAGACTTTTATGGTTTTGTGTATTGTTACGTAAATGCATATGAATAATATGTGTTTGTTTTTATTTTTTTATTATAAACAAATAAAAGAAACTAAGGTAACCTAATTATATATTAGAAATGAAAAATTGAATAACTTAAGGGTTATGATACGGGAGAATATTATAAAATATATAATAATTTTAAGAGATTTATCTTATACATCTCAGTTAATTAATTTTATAACCTAATTATAGCAAGTCTAATTGGGTTAAGAAATTAAGGGCATGTAAGTAAGAAATTAAATTATAATTGAAGAAATAAAAACCCTAATTAAATAATTAGGGAATAGTAATATTAAACGTGTTGGAATATGTTATTTGTTATAGCCTAAAGAAACTAAATTAAAAGCCCAAAGGATTAAAATAGGAGCCCAAACTTGGAGCCCAATTGAAGAAAGGGCACTTTGGACATTATGTATACTAGATATTATTACATTAAAGGAAAGCCAAACTTGGTAGAAAAGTAGGCCACTTGGCCGGCAATCTAAGGAGAGAAAAGGGAGTGCATCTCATCATTTTAAAGCTCCACATTTGCAAAGATTCACCAACATAGCCATGTGTCACTTTGTAATAATCTTCCATACATCTAAGTGGTGATTATTGAGAGAGAGAAAGAGATGAGAATGTGTGGGAGATGTATATAGATATACATAATATATATATCTATACATATTTTTTCAACAAACAAAAATTTAAGTCTTATCTTTTTCATTTCATTTTATTTAGTACACATAAACTATAAAAGAAAGAGAGGGACTAGAGAAGTGAGAGGAGAGAGACGGATGGAGTAAGGGAGAAAGGGGAAGAGACTTTGATTTTCTTTCTATTCAAAATCATCTTTCACTTTGGAAGAATAAGGAAGGGTAACCACAAATTAAAGGTATAAACCCCTTTTGTTTATGTAATTTTTGATTATTCTAAATCAAAACTTGATTCTATGTATCTAAACTCAAAAACCATGAATATATTTATTTGTTAATGAGTGTTTATTGTTTAGATATAACTGTGACGCCCCCAAAATTAGGTATACATCACCCATCTTGGGTCGTCAGATACATTGTACAGAATACAAATACAACTTACTAATACAACTGTCGTGTACAATACGACAAAACATAAACTGTGAGTTTGAATACAAATATTATCTTATAGAGAGTATCCAAACTCAAAAGGAGTCCTCATTACAATTATTATCACACTACTACATAGAATAGTGAGAACTACTAACTAATAATATCATTCGGACCGTCACTCCGTTCCCCGACTTGCCCCAGCTACGTTCTCATTTCCTGAAGAGAACAGTGAAAGAAAGGGTGAGCTCAACTAGCCCAGTAAAATATATTATGGCTAAGATAATACAGAATAAATTATCATTAGCCTTCAACATTGTTAAACTAATAAAATATAACGAACATCTACTATCTTCTGCAGCGGAACAAGCAATAAAATAATCCAATAAAAGAGTCAAGCAAGCGGAACAAGCAATCCATTAAAAGAGTCAAGTAGAAAATAAAATCTACTATCTTCTATTATTTAAAAGGTTTTTCAACACTGTTATCGCTGAAACTCAACTTAATAAAATAATCCACATCATCGAATCACCCCTGCACTACGGCCAAGGATATTCGTGTATTTATTAATGGTCATGATCATGCCAACAACTGTCCATCAACGCACTACGGGCCAATGAGGACTTTTACCACATCATTTGTAACATTACGGTCATGATTATACCGAATAATAATCCCTGGTCATAATCATACCAAGTCCATCTATGCACTACAGGCCACAGATGACTTTCAACATTTTATAAACATGAGGATGATGACAATAATATAAGAATTCAATAAAACAAGTTCAAGAATTAATTTATCCAAGAATTAATAACGTCCAAATTGTCAACATGATACTGCTTTGTGGAGTAAAATTCAAGAATGCTTAGAAGAATATTTTCATAAAAAGATACTGGATGAAACGCAATTATCAAGGATATTCCACAAATTTTATGGAGTATAGAAGTCAAAACTAAACCAACTGAGTATAATAAAGAATGGAATAACAAAATAAATCACCATGCATGCGATAGACCGCACAGACAGGTTATTCCAACAGAATAATAAATAATGGAACCAGGTCCGGCGTAAAACGCACAGACAGGATATTCCAACAGAATAATAATAAAGACGGAACCAGGTCCGGTGTAAAACACACAGACAGGATGTTCCAACAGAATAATAATAGAGACGGAACCAGGTCCGGTGTAAAACACACAGACAGGATGTTCCAACAGAATAATAATAAAGACGGAACCAGGTCCGGTGTAAAACACACAGACAGGATGTTCCAACAGAATAACAGAAGAATGTCACCAAGTATAGGGTAGACCGCGTATACAGGTTATTCTAACATAATAATAAGAAATGGAATAACAACAGTTCTCTTCATGAATAAGAAAGAATAACACCCCTTACCGTTTTAAAGAAGAGCTGAAATAAGGAAGTAGTTAAGTAGCAGAATACTCTTCTTCTCTTTCTCTCTATAGTTTCTCTCTCTAGAGTTCAGTGAATTCGTAAGAAATAATGAAGGAATGAGCTGCTATTTATAGAAAAATAAAATGCATAGTAACTAATCCATGAACGGTCCAGATTGATTACTTTAATCTGACGGTCCATATTTAATGAAAAATATTTTAAATAAAATATAATATATTCTATTTATAAAATAACTTTAATAAAGTATTCTGTTTTATATAAAAAGATGTTTCTGTTTTATTACGTTAATAATACGAATAAAACAAAACGTCATTATCGCTAAATAATTCATATTATTAACTGGCAATAATTGAATCAAACTGAGTGACTTCTCACATAAGCATTAATAATCAATACCGTGTGCTATTATGCAACCACATGTATTACTGTACTTTTACTACCGAGTAGTTCAACAGTATCAATGGTAAAACTTCCGCCGTTATTTTTAATAAAATATTTTTGTCGTTTTCTCAATCCGACAATAATTCCGTTGTGGGGTCCACCAATGATTGTGCCGTTGTACGAATATTCCCTGTTAAAACGAATATTCCCCGACCAATCGAATATTATATAACAACTTGCGTACTTTGCAAAATTTATAAATATTACCCACAACTATAACATTATATCAAATTTACTTCATAATATTCAAAAATGATATTTATAGAAAATTCATCTTTATTTATAAAAGTTGGGGTCTTACAACCTCCCCTTCTTATGAAATTTCGCCCTAAAAATTAGGGTACGTACCTGGTATGTCGAAGAGGTAAGGATACCTTGATTTCATTTCAGATTCTAACTCCCAAGTCATTTCCTCAACATCGTGGTTTCTCCACAAAATTTTGACTTGAGGTATAACCTTGGAGCGTAGAATATGTTCCTTCTTATCCAAGATTTGAACAGGAACTTCTTCATACGTCAAATCCTCCGCTATTTCGTCCGGTTCTAACTCAATAATGTGGTTCGGATCTTCCACATAGTTGCGTAACATGGATATGTGAAAAACGTTATGAACACGGGACATACTTGACGGTAAAGCGAGTCTATAAGCCACAGTTCCTACTTGATCGAGGATTAAAAATGGACAGATGAATCGAGGATTGAGCTTTCCTCTCTTTCCAAATCTCGTAACTCCTTTCCATGGAGCAACACGTAAGAACACATGATCTCCTACATCAAATTCCACGTCCTTTCGATGAAGATCAGCATAACTCTTTTGTCGATCTTGTGAGGTTTTTATACGTTATCGGATCGTTTAAATCTTTTCTGTAGTCATACGTACCAACTCTGGTCCCAATAACGTTGCTTCACCCACCTTATCCCAGCATACTGGAGAACGACATTTTCTTCCATACAATGCTTCGAATGGAGCCATGCCAATACTTGCTTGATAACTGTTGTTGTAGGAAAACTCCACCAATGGTAAGAACTTATCCCAACTTCCCTTGAAGTCAAGGACACAGAGTCTTAATAAATCTTCTAAAGTTTGAACAGTCCTCTCTGATTGTCCGTCCGTCTGAGGATGATATGCCGAACTATATCGTAAATCTGTGCCCATAGCTTTTTGTAAACTAACCCAAAATCGTGAAGTGAATCTTGGGTCTCGATCAGAAACTATGGATATTGGCATACCATGCAGTCTTACAATCTCGTTTATGTACATACGAGCAAGACGTTCAAGTGTATAAGTTTCTCGTATCGGTAAGAAATGAGCAGACTTGGTCAATCTATCAACAATGACCCAAATCGCATCTATACCGTGAGAAACCTTAGGAAGACCGGTAACGAAATCCATGGTAATGTGCTCCCACTTCCATTCTGGAATTTCAAGTGGTTGCAATGGACCTTTTGGTACTTGATGTTCCGCTTTGACTCGTTGACAAGTTAGACACCTTGAGATAAACAGCGCTATCTCTCTCTTCATATTGCTCCACCAAAATGTATGACGAAGATCATGATACATTTTGGTACTTCCAGGATGGATTGCAAACGGTGTGTTGTGCGCCTCCATCATATTTTCATACTTTAAATCAGGGTTATTAGGAACACAAAGTCTGGAGTTGACTCGAAGTATTCCTTCTTCATCGATTCTTGCTTCCGGCATAGCACCTTCTTGCACTTTCTTCCTCATACGCATCAGCTCCAGGTCTGTAGCTTGAGCAGCTTTAACTTTATCGATTAAAGTTGGTTCTACTCGTATCATCACATGGGTCCCTAGAGTCTTTAACTCTATCTTCATCCTTTACAAGTCACACAAAATGGGCTTTTGTGTTGACAATATCGCACTCGTACTTGCATATGATCTTCTACTCAATGCATCAGCTACCATGTTCGCTTTTTTAGGATGGTATTGAATGGTATGATCATAATCTTTCAACAGTTCAAGCCAACGTCGTTGTCGCATGTTGAGTTCCTTTTGAGTGAAGAAATATTTGAGGCTTTTATGATCCGTAAAGATCTCCACCTTCTCCCCATACAAGTAATGCCTCCAAATTTTAAGTGCAAAGACAACAGCTGCCAACTCTAGATCATGAGTAGGATAATTCCTCTCATATTCCTTGAGTTGTCTTGATGCATAGGCTATGACTTTTCCATGTTGCATGAGAACACATCCCAACCCTTTACTCGAAGCATCACTGTAGATGACAATTCCCTCCGAGCCAGATGGTATTGTTAGAACATGTGCTGAAATGAGTCTCTTCTCACATTCTTCGCTCCAACCGAACTTTGTATCTTTCCGAGTCAGCTGAGTTAATGGAGTAGCGATTTGAGAAAATCCTTCCACTAATCTCCGATAATAACCAGCTAAACCAAGAAAGCTACGTACTTCGGTTATTAATTTAGGTTGCTCCCAGCTTTGAATAGCTTCAATCTTTGTCGGGTCAATCGATATTCCACGACTTGATACTACGTGCCCAAGGAATGCTACCTCCTCCAGCCAGAACTTGCATTTCTTCAACTTGGCATAAAGCTTGTATTCACGAAGCTTTTCGAGTACCAGCCTCAAGTGTTGCTCATGATCTTCACGGCTTTTGGAATAAATAAGGATGTCATCAATAAAGACGACCACAAAGTGATCCAAATATTCTTTGAATACCCGGTTTATCATATCCATGAAGGCAGCAAGAGTATTAGTCAATCCAAAGGACATGACTTGGAATTCATAATGCCCGTACCGAGTTCTGAAAGCCGTCTTTGGAATATCCTCAGTTCTAACCTTCAGCTGATGATATCCAGAATGAAGATCGACCTTTGAAAAGAATTGTGCTCCTTGCAACTGGTCAAATAGGTCATCAATACGTGGCAATGGGTACCTGTTTTTGATGGTGACATGATTCAACTCTCGATAATCAATACAAAGTCGCATACTTCCATCTTTCTTCTTCACGAATAGCACAAGAGCACCCCAAGGAGAAGTACTAGGACGAATAAAGCCAATGTCTAACAATTCCTGCAGTTGGATCTTTAACTCCTGAAGTTCAATAGGAGCCATTCGATATGGGGCTTTGGAAATGGGTTTTGTACCGGGTTCAAGGTCGATACAAAATTCAATTTCACGCTCTGGGGGTAGGCCAGGAAGTTCTTCAGGGAATACGTCAGGGAATTTATTAACAATAGAAATATCATTCAAAACTGACGTATTTTTGTTTAGATCCGTGAAATGAGCTAGGAAAGCTTGACATCCGTTTTTTAATAAACGAATAGCTTTATGGATTGAGATGACAGTGATTGATTTTAATGGTTTGGTTGCTTGAATTCGCATAATAGGTCGATTAGGAATATGAAAGCTAACAACCTTACGAAAACAATCAATTTTTGCATGATGAGTAGTTAACCGATCAATCCCTAGAATCACGTCAAATGCAAGTATTTTTAATGAAATCAGATCGACAGATAATGTGTGGGTACCAACTTGAACCAAACAAGACTTATAAACCGTGGATGTAATGAAGGTTTCTCCCAATAGAATTTTAACAGATAAATCAAAGTCTAATTTCTCTGGAGTCAAATTTAATCGATGAGCGCAAGTAGGAGAAATAAAAGAATGGGTAGAACCGGTATCAAATAAAGTATAGACTTCGTTAGAGTTTATGATAAGCTTACCCGTGATGACCTCATTCGGGTTCCTTGCTTTCTGGGAGGTCACAACAAACGCTCTCCCTTGCAATACCGGTTTTGACTTTTCTGGGACGGCCTTTGGTGTCTCCATCTTGGCTGAACTTGTTTTTGGTAAACGATAAAATCGAGCTAAATGACCTTCTCTTCCACAATTATAACATGCTTTAGACGGCATCGCGCAGTTTGGACTGATGTGCCCCTCCCCTCCGCATTTGAAACATATGATAGGTGGTCGTTCTCCTTTCTTAACAACGGGTGCTGGTGCTGACGTCCTTCCATCATTGTTGAATCTCCTCTTCTTGAAATGACCATTCTTATTGTTTTGGCCCTGATTACCACCGAAGTGGTTACCATTTCTGGCCTGTTGATTCCCTCAACGCTTGTTGTCACCGCTCCGATGACTGCTCTCACTGGTATTATTATTTTACCGACTGCTCTCTTTTGGTTGCGTTGACTCGTTATCGCGCTCCACTAACTGAGCCATATTCACAACATCTGAATACAAACACAGTTTATGAGAAATAAGATGTTGACGTATCTCAGGTTTCAAACCTCGCAAAAATATTCACGTCATTCGCTCTTCATTATCCATCAAGTGAGACGCAAACCGGGACAACTCAGCAAATTTAGCCTCATACTGCGACACGGTCATATTATTCTGCTCCAATTTGATGAACTCCACCTCCTTCATGTGACGAACACTTTCGGGAAAGTATTTGTCATTGAACAGCTCTTGGAACTTCTCCCAAGACATCTTCAGTGCGAGAGGTTGAGTACGCTTAATTGATTTCCACCAGTAATCTGCCTCTCCTCGCAACATAAAGGCAGCAAAGGGAACCTTTTGCTCCTCGGAGCATCCCAAGACATCAAATATCTTGGTAATCTGCTTTATCCATGTTTCCGCTATAAGTGGTTTTGGCTCTCCCTTAAACTCTGGTGGTCCCAGCTCCTTGAACTGTTTAGCGGTTACCGTCCGAGAGTTTTTAGTGTTTCCACCTATATTTTGGACAGGAGCCGCTCTCGCCTGCTGTTGCATGAACTGCATAAAGTTTCTGAACATTCCATCATTCATCATCTGGTTAGTGTTGTTGTTTGCATGAGGATTGTCACCTTCCTGATGCACATTATCCTGATTATTGATATATGGGGAATCAACAGTCGCCTGTGCTCCATTGCTATTCTCAACATTCTCAGATGCCATTTTCAGATACTGCGACAAAATAAAATTTAATTGATATGTCATATATTATCCTTATATTATGACCGACCAATTAAATATCATGCAAATAAACTTAGGTAGGTCATACTAGTGAAGGAATTCCTCGTCTCTCCCCTCCTAGTTCTATTCTCACATCTTAGCCAGGGATCATATCCCTAAGCTCTGATACCAATTGTGAAGCCCCCAAAATTAGGTATACATCATCCATCTTGGGTCGTCAGATACATAGTACAGAATACAGATACAACTTACTAATACAACTGTCGTGTACAATACGACAAAACATAAACTGTGAGTTTGAATACAAATATTATCTTATAGAGAGTATCCATACTCAAAAGGAGTCCTCATTACAATTATTATCACACTACTACATAGAATAGTGAGGACTACTAACTAATACTATCATTCGGACCGTCACTCGGTTCCCCGACTTGCCCCAGGTACGTTCTCATTTCCTGAAGAGAACAGTGAAAGAAAGGGTGAGCTCAACTAGCCCAGTAAGAAATATTATGACTAAGATAATGCAGAAGAAATTATCATTAGTCTTCAACAGTGTTAAACTGATAAAATATAACGAACATCAAGTTTAACTGTAGCGGAACAAGCAATGCATTAAAAGAGTCAAGTAGAAAATAAAATATACTATCTTCTATGATTTAAAAAGTTTTTCAACACTGTTATCGCTGAGACTCAGCTTAATAAAATAATCCACATCATCGAATCACCCCTGCACTACGGCCAATGATATTCGTATATTCATTAATGGTCATGATTGTGACAACCCGAATTTTTATAAGTTATTAAAATAAGAATTTAATAATTAAAATTCTTATTATGAGGTGTATATATTTTGAATTATATGATTTGGTGTGAAGAGAATTATATATTCATATGTTGGAGAATGTGAGATTTAATAGGTAATTAAGCTATTAAAGAAATTAAATAATGTTAGTTAATTTAATTAAGTTGAAATTATGTTGTGAGATAATATAATTTTAATTATTATGCCTTGTGGGCAATGAAAATTATTATGAGTTAAGTTTCATAAATAGTGTGAATAATTCATTTAATTAAAATAGTGAATTAATACAAGTATAATTGATTTAATAAAGTGAGAAGGTAATATATTGCATGAAAATGTAAATATTAGTATAATGCGAGTAAAATATTTATTAAGTACATTAAATATTTTAGTTGGAAACTTTATGGAATTAGATGAATATTTATGATATTAAATAAATATTTGATGAAAATTGGTATGAGATAGTTTATTTACGTGTGATAAAATAGATGAAATTTATACGTATTTTATTACGCGAGTATAATTGAGATATTCTAATTTAATTAAATAATTAAATTAGAGGAGTGAGAATTTGTTAAATAATGTTATGATTATAATGGTTGAATAGAAATTATAATTTTACTAATAAGGTTAATTTTATTTCTTAAGGAATTAAAGGTACATAATCTAGTTTATATTTCTAGTTTATGTGTTCTTGAGTTTCTTTTAAAATTGGAGTTTTGGTTAATGAAATTGTGGGTTACGATGTTATATATGTCATTGGATATTTATAATTTGATAGTGGTCATCTAGAAACAAATTTTTAGAAATCAAATTCATGTATTTATACTAAAGAAGAGGAGTTTGGATTTTGATTGAAATGTGTGTTTTGGTGTACTTTGGGACTAAAGTTAATGATGAATTCATGATGAAAACTTTAAATTGATGGATGATTGTTGTTCTCCTCTATAAAACGAAAACAACGCAACTTGAACGGATCGAATTGGTTAAGAAACGAATTCTTAATGAATGAATACACTCAGTATGTTGAAAATAGGAAAAATTAGTATAAACAAATTAGAATTAGTATAAACCAAGTCCCACATCAACTAAATTGAGAACTTTACCCTTTGTTAAACCTATAAATAGAAGGGCTTGATCCTTTGTTTCATTCACCAACAATAAGGCCTCTAATTTTGAGAAAGACTTTGTTATGGGAGGACTTTTTATAAAGATCTTCTCATAGTTAAATTTTGGTCGAGTACGTATTCAGTTTGTGGAATTCGTATTTTCGGGTATGTTTCTTATTTAATTTTTGGTAATGTTATTATTTTAAATATTGTATTTAGTTTGTTAGTTAAAGTTTATATTTTGGAAGTTTAGTTAGTTTTGTTAGAAAACTAGTTAGTTTACTATGTTTATTTTGGCTTGTAATTAATTATGTAAATGAGTTATAATGATTGTAATTAGAGATATGAAACCTTAACATCATCCAAGTGTAACCAAAACTCACAAAATAAAAGATTTACAAAGAACCTTGTTGGGCAGTTTTTGGGACTGAGCTTGAGGACCCTTTGTGCTTTTGATTTATGTCTAAAAGCTTAATTTGATGATTGTATGTTATATCCCTCTAAGTTCTAAAGATAGAAACCTTGGGAAGACCGGTAACGAAATCCATGGTAATGTGCTCCCATTTCCATTCTGGAATTTTAAGTGGTTGCAATGGACCTTTTAGCACTTGATGCTCCGCTTTGACTCGTTGACAAGTTAGACACCTCGAGATAAACAGCGCTATCTCTCTCTTCATATTGCTTCACTAAAATGTATGACGAAGATCATGATACATTTTAGTACTTCCAGGATGGATTGCAAACGGTGTGTTGTGCGCCTCCATCATGATTTTATACTTTAAATCAGGGTTGTTGGGAACACAAAGTCTGGAGTTGACTCGAAGTATTCCTTCTTCATCGATTCTTGCTTCCAGCATAGCACCTTCTTGCACTTTCTTCCTCATACGCATCAGCTCCATGTCTGTAGCTTGAGCAGCTTTAACTTTATCGATTAAAGTTGGTTCTACTCGTATATTCGTCATCATCACATGGGTCCCTGGAGTCTTTAACTCTATCTCCATCCTTTGCAAGTCACACAAAATGGGCTTTTGTGTTGACAATATCGCACTCGTACTTGAATAAGATCTTCTACTCAATGCGTCAGCTACCACGTTCACTTTTCCAGGATGGTATTGAATGGTATGATCATAATCTTTCAACAATTCAAGCCAACGTCGTTGTCGCATGTTGAGTTTCTTTTGAGTGAAAAATTTTTTGAGGCTTTTATGATCCGTAAAGATCTCCACCTTCTCCCCATACAAGTAATGCCTCCAAATTTTAAGTGCAAAGACAACAGCTGCCAACTCTAGATCATGAGTAGGATAATTCCTCTCATATTCCTTGAGTTGTCTTGATGCATAGGCTATGACTTTTCCATGTTGCATGAGAACGCATCCCAACCCTTTGCTCGAAGCATCACTGTAGATGACAAATCCCTCTGAGCCAGATGGTATTGTTAGAACAGGTACTGAAATGAGTCTCCTCTTGAGTTCTTGAAAACTCTTCTCACATTCTTCGCTCCAACCGAACTTTGTATCTTTCCGAGTCAGCTGAGTTAATGGAGTAGCGATTCGAGAAAATCCTTCCACGAACCTCCGATAATAACCAGCTAAACCAAGAAAGCTACGTACTTCGGTCACTGATTTAGGTTGCTCCCAGCTTTGAATAGCTTTAATCTTTGTCGGGTCAACAGATATTCCACGACTTGATACTACGTGCCCAAGGAATGCTACCTCCTCCAGCCAGAACTCGCATTTCTTCAACTTGGCATAAAGCTTGTATTCACGAAACTTTTGGAGTACCAGCCTCAAGTGTTGCTCATGATCTTCATAGCTTTTGGAATAAATAAGGATGTCATCAATAAAGACGACCACAAAGTGATCCAAATATTCCTTGAATACCCGGTTCATCATATCCATGAAGGCAGCAGGAGCATTAGTCAATCTAAAGGACATGACTAGGAATTCATAATGCCCGTACCGAGTTCTGAAAACCGTCTTTGGAATATCCTCAGTTCTAATCTTCAGCTGATGATATCCAGAACGAAGATCGATCTTTGAAAAGAATTGTTCTCCTTGCAATTGGTCAAACAGGTCATCAATACGTGGCAATGGGTACCTGTTTTTGATGGTGACATGATTCAACTCCCGATAATCAATACAAAGTCGCATACTTCCATCTTTCTTCTTCACGAATAGAATAGGAGCACCCCAAGGAGAAGTACTAGGACGAATAAAGCCAATGTCTAACAATTCTTGCAGTTGGATCTTTAACTCCTGAAGTTCAATAGGAGCCATTCGATATGGGGCTTTGGAAATGGGTTTTGAACAAGGTTCAAGGTCGATACAAAATTCAATTTCACGCTCTAGGGGTAGGCTAGGAAGTTCTTCAGGGAATACGTCAGGGAATTTATTAACAATAGAAATATCATTCAAAACTGATGTATTTTTGTTTAGATCCGTGACATGAGCTAAGAAAGCTTGACATCCATTTTTCAATAAACGAATAGCTTTATGGCTTAAGATGACAGCGATTGATTTTAATGGTTTGGTTGCTTGAATTCGCATAATAGGTCGATTAGGAATATGAAAGCTAACAACCTTACGAAAACAATCAATTTTTGCATGATGAGTAGTTAACCAATCAATCCCTAGAATCACGTCAAATGCAAGTATTTTTAATGTAATAAGATCGACAGGTAATGTGTGGGTACCAACTTGAACCAAACAAGACTTATAAACCGTGGATGTAATGAAGGTTTCTCCCAATGGAGTTTCAACAGATAAGTCAAAGTCTAATAGATAAGTCAAAGTCTAATTTCTCCGGAGTCAAATTTAATCGATGAGCGCAAGTAGGAGAAATAAAAGAATGGGTAGAACCGGTATCAAATAAAGTATAGACTTTGTTAGAGTTTATGATAAGCTTACCCGTGATGACCTCATTCGGGTTCCTTACTTTTTGGGAGGTCACAACAAACGCTCTCCCTTACACTACCGATTTTGACTTTTTTGGGACGGCCTTTGGTGTCTCCATCCTGGCTGAACTTGTTTTTGATAAACGACAAAATCGAGCTAAATGACATTCACTTCCACAATTATAACATGCTTTAGACGGCATCGCGCAGTTTGGATTGATGTGCCCCTCCCCTCCGCGTTTGAAACATATGATAGGTGGTCGTTCTCCTTCCTTAACAACGGGTGCTGGTGCTGACGTCTTTCCATCATTGTTGAATCTCCTCTTCTTGAAATGACCATTCTTATTGTTTTGGCCCTGATTACCACCGAAGTGGTTACTATTTCTGGCCTGTTGATTTCCTCCACGCTTGTTGTCACCGCTTCGATGACTGCTCTCACTGGTATTATTATTTTACCGACTGCTCTCTTTTGGTTGCGTTGACTCGTTATCGCGCTCCACTAACTAAGCCATATTCACAACATCTGAATACAAACACAGTTTATGAGAAATAAGATGTTGACGTATCTCAGGTTTCAAACCTCGCAAAAACATTCGCGTCATTCGCTCTTCATTATCCATCAAGTGAGACGCAAACCGGGACAACTCAGCAAATTTAGCCTCATACTGCGACACGGTCATATTATTCTACTCCAATTTGATGAACTCCACCTCCTTCATGTGACGAACACTTTCGGGAAAGTATTTGTCATTGAACAGCTCTTGGAACTTCTTCCAATACATCTTCAGTACGGCAGGTTGAGTACGCTTAATCGATTCCCACCAGTAATCTGCCTCTCCTCACAACATAAAGGCGGGAAAGGGAACCTTTTGCTCCTTAGAGCATCCCAAGACATCAAATATCTTGGTGATCTGCTTTATCCATGTTTCCGCTATAAGTGGTTTTGGCTCTCCCTTAAACTCCGGTGGTCCCAGCTCCTTGAACTATTTCGCGGTGACTGTCCGAGAGTTTTCAGTATTTCCACCTACATTTTGGACAGGAGCCGCTCTCGCCTGCTGTTGCATGAACTGCATAAAGCTTCTGAACATTCCATCATTCATCATCTGGTCAGTGTTGTTGTTTGCATGAGGATTGTTACCTTCCTGATGCACATTATCCTGATTATTGATATGTGGTGAATCAACAGTCGCCTGTGCTCCAGTGCTATTCTCAACATTCTCAGATGCCATTTTCAGAAAATGCCACAAAAGTTAATTGATATGTCATATATTATCATTATATTTTGACCGACCAATTAAATACCATGCAAATAAACTTAGGTAGGTCATACCAGCGAAGGAATTACCCGTCTCTCCCCTCCTAGTTCTATTCTCACATCTTAGCCAGGGATCATATCCCTAAGCTCTGATACCAACTGTGACACCCCCAAAATTAGGTATACATCACCCATATTGGGTCGTCAGATACATGGTACAGAATACAAATACAACTTACTAATACAACTGTCGTGTACAATAACAACAAAACATAACTGTGAGTTTGAATACAATTATTGTCTACTAGAGACTATACAAACTCAAAAGGAGTCCTCATTACAATTATTGTCACACTATTTAACAGAATAGTGAGGACTACTAATACTATCATCTGGTCCATCACTCCATTCCCCGACTCGTCCCAGCTATATTCTCATTTCCTGAAGAGAACAGTGAAAGAAAGAGTGAGCTCAACTAGCCCAGTAAGAAATATTTTGACTAAGATAATGCAGAATAAATTATCATTAGCCTTCAACAGTGTTAAACTGATAAAATATAACGAGCATCAAGTTTAACTGCAGCGGAACAAGCAACCCATTAAAAGAGTCAAGTAGAGAATAAAATCTACTATCTTCTATGATTTAAAAGGCTTTTCAACACTGTTATCACTGGGACTCAGCTTAATAAAATAATCCACATCATCGAATCACCCCTGCACTACGGCCAAGGATATTCTTTAGTATCACGACCACAATTATCCATGCACTACGGGCCAAGAATATTTGTGTACTCATTAATGGTCATGATTATGCCAACAACTGTCCATCAATGCACTACGGGCCAATGAGGACTTTTACCACATCATTTGTAACATTACGGTCATAATTATACCGAATAATCCCTGGTCATAATCATACCAAGTCCATCTATGCACTACAGGCCACAGATGACTTTCAACATTTTATAAACATGAGGATGATGACAATGATATAAGAATTCAATAAAACAAGTTCAAGAATTAATTTATCCAAGAATTAACAACGTCCAAATTGTCAACATGATACTGCTTTGTGGAGTAAAATTCTAGAATGCTTAGAATATTATTTTCATGAAAAGATACTGGATGAAACGTAATTATCAAGGATATTCCACTAATTTCATGGAGTATAGAAGTTAAAACTTAACCAACTGAGTATAATAAAGAATGGTATAACAAAAGAAATCACCCGGCATGCGATAGACCGCACAGATAGGTTATTCTAACAGAATAATAAATAATAGAACCAGGTCCGGCGTAAACGCACAGACAGGATATTCTGACAGAATAATAAATAATGGAACTTGGTCCGGCGCAAACACACAGACAGGATATTCTGACAGAATAATAAATAATGGAACCAGGTCCGGTGTAAAACACATAGACAGGATGTTCCAACAGAATAATAACAAGATGGAACCAAGTCCAGTGTAAAACACACAGACAGGATGTTCCAACAGAATAATAATAAAAACGGAACCAGGTCCGGTGTAAAACACACAGACAAGATGTTCCAACAAAATAATAGAAGAATGTCACCAAGTATAGGGTAGACCGCGTATACAAGTTATTCCAACAGAATAATAAGAAATAGAATAACAAAAGTTCTCTTCATGAATAAGAAAGAATAACACCCCTTACCATTTTAAAGAAGAACTGAAATAAGGAAGTAATTAAGTAGCAGAATACTTTTTTTCTCTCTCTCTATAGTTTCTCTCTATAGTTTCTCTCTCTAGAGTTCAGTGAATTCGTAAGAAATAATGAAAGAATGAGCTGCTATTTATAGAAGAATAGACTGCATAGTAACTAATCCATGAACGGTCCAGATTGATTCCTGGCCTACCCCCAGAGCGTGAAATTAAATTTTGTATCGACCTTGAACCTGGTATAAAACCCATTTCCAAAGTCCCATATTGAATGGCTCCTAGTAAACTTCAGGAGTTAAAGACTCAACTGCAGGAATTGTTAGACATTGGCTTTATTCGTCCTAGTACTTCCCCTTGGGGTGCTCCTATTTTATTCGTAAAGAAGAAAGATGGAGTATGCGACTTTGTATTGATTATCAGGAGTTGAATCATGTCACCATAAAAAATCAGTACCCGTTGCCACGTATTGATGACCTATTTGACCAGTTGCAAGGAGCCAAATTCTTTTCAAAAATTGATCTTGGTTTCGGATATCACCAACTAAAGATTAGAACAGATGACATTCCAAAGATGGCTTTTAGAACTCGGTACGGGCATTATGAATTCCTAGTCATGTCCTTTGGATTGACTAATGCTCCTGCTGCCTTCATGGATATGATGAACCGAGTATTCAAGGAATATTTGGATCACTTTGTGGTCGTCCTTATTGATGACATCCTTATTTATTCCAAAAGCCATGAAGATCATGAGCAACACTTGAGGCTGACACTCCAAAAGCTTCGTGAATACAAGCTTTATGCCAAGTTGAAGAAATGCGAGTTCTGGCTTGAGGAAGTAGCATTCCTTGGGCCGTAGTATCAAGTCATGGAATATCTGTTGACCCGACAGAGATTGAAGCTATTCAAAGCTGGGAGCAACCTAAATCAGTGACCGAAGTACGTAGCTTTCTCGGTTTAGCTGGTTATTATTGGAGATTCGTGGAAGGATTTTCTCGAATCGCTACTCCATTAACTCAGCTGACTCGAAAAGATACAAAGTTCTGTTGGAGCGAAGAATGTGAGAAGAGTTTTCAAGAACTCAAGAGGAGACTCATTTCAGCACATGTTCTGACAATACCATCTGGCTCGGAGGGATTTGTCATCTACAGTGATGCTTCGGGAAAAGGGTTGGGATGTGTTCTCATGCAACATGGGAAAGTCATAGCCTATGCCTCAAGACAACTCAAAGAATATGAGAGGAATTATTCTACTCATGACCTAGAGTTAGCAGCTGTTGTTTTCGCACTTAAAATTTGGAGGCATTACTTGTATGGGGAGAAGGTGGAGATCTTTACGGATCATAAAAGCCTCAAATATTTCTTCACTCATAAGGAACTCAACATGCGGCAACGACGTTGACTTGAACTATTGAAAGATTATGATTATACCATCCAATACCATCCTGGAAAAGCAAACGTGGTAGCTGACGCATTAAGTAGAAGATCATATGCGAGTACGAGTGTAATATTGACAACGCAAAAGCCCATTTTGTGTGACTTGCAAAGGATGGAGATAGAGTTAAAGACTCCAGGGACCCATGTGATGATGTTGAATATACGAGTAGAACTGACTTTAATTGATAAAGTTAAAGCGGCTCAAGCTACAGACCTGGAGCTGATGCGTATGAGAAAGAAAGTGCAAGAAGGTGTTATGTCGGAAGCAAGAATTGATGAAGAATGGGTACTTCGAGTCAACTCCAGACTTTGTGTTCCTAACGACCCTGATTTAAAGTATAAAATCATGATGGAGGAGCACAACACACCGTTTGCAATCCATCCTGGGAGTACCAAAATGTATCGTGATCTTCGTCATACATTTTGGTGGAGCAATATGAAGAGAGAGATAGCGTTATTTATCTCAAGGTGTCTAACTTGTCAACGAGTCAAGGCGGAGCATCAAGTACCAAAAGGTCCATTACAACCACTTGAAATTCCAGAATGGAAGTGGGAGCACATTACCATGGATTTCGTTACTAGTCTTCCCAAGGTTTCTCAAGGCATTGATGCAATTTGGGTCATTGTTGATAGATTGACCAAGTCTGCTCATTTCTTACCAATACGAGAAACTTATACACTTGAACGGCTTGCTCGTATGTACATAAACGAGATTATAAGACTGCATGGTATACCAGTATCCATAATTTCTGATCGAGACACAAGATTCACTTCACGATTTTGGGTTAGTTTGTAAAAAGCTATGGGCACAAATTTACGATTTAGTTCGGCATATCATCCCCAGACGGATGAACAATCAGAGAGGACTATTCAAACTCTTGAAGATTTATTAAGACTCTGTGTCCTTGACTTCAAGGGAAGTTGGGATAAGTTCTTACCATTGGTGGAGTTTTCCTACAACAACAGTTATCAAGCAAGTATTGGTATGGCTCCATTCGAGGCGTTGTATGGAAGAAAGTATCGTTCTCCAGTATGCTGGGATAAGGTGGGTGAAGCAACGTTCTTGGGACCGGAGTTGGTACGTATGACTACGAAAAAGATTCAAACGATCCGACAACGTATAAAAACCTCACAAGATCGACAAAAGAGTTATGCTGATCTTTATCGAAAGGACGTGGAATTTGATATAGGAGATCATATGTTGTTACGAGTTGCTCCATGGAAAGGACTTACGAGATTTGGAAAGAGAGGAAAGCTCAATCCTCGATTCATCGGTCCATTTTTAATCCTCGATCGAGTAGGAACTATGGCCTATAGACTCGCTTTACCGCCAAGTATGTCTCGTGTTCATAACGTTTTTCATATATCCATGTTACGTAAATATGTGGAAGACTCGAACCGCATTATTGAGTTAGAATCGGACGAAATAGCGGAAGATTTAACGTATGAAGAGGTTCTTGTTCAAATCTTGGATAAGAAGGAACATATTCTATGCTCCAAGGTTATACCTCAAGTCAAAGTTTTGTGGAGAAACCACGATGTTAAGGAAATAACCTGGGAGTTAGAATCTAAAATAAAGTCAAGGTATTCATACCTCTTCGATATACCAGGTACGTACCCTAATTTCGAGGGCAAAATTTCATAAGAATGGGAAGTTGTAAGACCCCAACTTTTTGAATAAAGATGAATTTTCTATAAATATTATTTTTAATATTATGGAGTGAAATTGATATAATGTTATAGTTGTGGGTAATATTTATAAATTTTACAAAGTACGCAAGTTGTTATATAATATTCGATTGGTCGGGGAATATTCGTTTTAACAGGGAATATTCGTACAACGACACAATCATTAGTGGACCCCACAACAGGATTATTGTCGGATTGAGAAAACGATAAAAATATTTTATTGAAAATAACGACGGAAGTTTTACCATTAATACTGTTGAACTACTCGGTAGTAAAAGTACAGTAATACGCGTGGTTATATAGTAACACACGGTATTGATTATTGATGCTTACGTGATAAGTCACTCAATTTTGTTTTATTGGAATTATTAATGTAATAAAACAGAAAAGCTTTTTATATAAAACAGAATACTTTTATAAAATTATTCGTTTTATTAGGCTAATAGTAAAATCTTTTTATATAAACAGAATATTTTTATAAAGTTATCTATTTTATTAGACAATAATTAGAATATATTATATTTTATTATGCATTGTATTTGTATAGTGCCTGCATAGTGTTTGCATAGTACAATCTTTTATAAAGTTATTCATTTTATTAGATTATAAATAGAATATATTATATTTTATTTAAAAGATTTTACTTTAAATATGGACCGTCAGATTAAAGTAAATCAATCTAGACCACTCATGAGTTAGTTACTATGCAATCCATTTTTCTATAAATAGAAGCTCATTCATTCATTATTTTCTTACGAATTCACTGAAACTCTAAAGAGAGAAATTATAAAGAAACTATAGAAAAGTATTCTGTTACTTCTCTACTCTTATATTCAGTTTCTTTTACGGTAAGGGTTATTATTTCTTTTGTATTCATGAAGAGAACTTCTGTTATTCCATTATTTATTATTCTGTTGGAATAACCTGTATACGCGGGCTACCCTATACTTGGTGAAATTCTTTTATTCCATTCTTTATTATTCTGTTAGAATATCCTGTCTGTGCATTTTACGCCGGACCTGGTTCTATTATTTATTATTCTGTTGGAATATCCTATCTGTGCGTTTACGCCGGACCTGGTTCCATTATCTATTATCCTGTCGGAATATCCTGTATGTGCGTTTACGTCGGACCTGATTCCATTATCTATTATTCTGTCGGAATATCCTGTCGGTGCATTTACGCATGACCTGGTTCCGTTTTTTATTATTCTGTTAGAATAACTTGTCTGTGCGGTCTATCCCATGCCTGGTGATTTCTTTTGTTATTCCATTCTTTATTATACTCAGTTGGTTAAAGTTTTGGCTTTTATACTCCATGAAATTAGTGGAATATCCTTGATATTTACGCTTCATCCAGCAACAATTTGGACGTTATTTGTTCCTGAATAAATTAATTCTTGAACTTATTTTATTGAATTCTTATATCATTGTCATCATCCTCATATTTATATTTTATTGAAAGTCATATGTGGCCTGTAGTGCATAGATGGACTTGGTATGATTATGACCAGGGATTATTCGGTATAATCATGACCGTAATATTTCAAATGATGTGGTAAAAGTCCTCATTGGCCCGTAGTGTGTTGATAGACAGTTATTGGCATGATCATGACCATTGATGAATACACGAATATCCTTGGTTGTGGTGCATGAATAATTTGTGGTTGTGATATTAATGAATATCATTGGCCGTAGTGCAGAGATGATGTGGATTATTTATTAAGCTGAGTCTCAGCGATAAAAGTCATGAAAAACTTTTTAAATCATAGAAGATAGTAGATTTTATTCTCTACTTGACTCTTCTAATGGATTGCATGTTCCGCTGCAGTTAAACTTGATGTTTGTTATATTTATCAGTTTAACACTGTTTAAGGCTAATGATAATTTATTCTGCATTACTTGGTTATAATATTTCTTACTAGACTAGTTGAGCTCACCCTTTCTTTCATTGTTCTCTTCAGGAAATGAGAATATAGCTGGGACGAGTCGGGGAACGGAGTGATGGACCAGATGATAGTATTGGTAGTCCTCACTATTCTGTTAAATAGTGTGACAATAAATGTAACGATGACTTATTCTGAGAGTGGATATTGTCTAGAAGACAGTATTTGTATTAAAACTCACAGCTCTCTTGTCGTATATTAACGATTGTATTTGTATTCTGTACCATGTATTTGACGACTCAGAATAGGTGATGTATACCTATTTTGGGGCGTCACAATAGTGGTTAATTATTGCTGATTATACCACGTCTAAGAATTTATTGTTAATTATTCGCAGTTAATTCATGTTTAATAATTCAAATTGAATTACTGATTCGTAAAATATACATTCGTAGAATAACTGTTGTTGGATATTCATATCCGTAGAAGCTAATATTGACAGTATAGATAATTCCTATTTATTGTCAAATTATGTTGAGAAATGTCTTAGCTAATTATTCCGGCTAGACGAACATTTGTTAGAACTTGATAGATTCGAGAAGAGAATTCAATTGTTATTGACAGATCGACGCCAATTATTTCGGCTAGATCGATAAGTAAATAGAAATTGAAATCATTGAATTTCGTTGTAAATCAAATCTTGATTCTGAGACTGCGAAGAATAACCTTTTATATAAAGGGAACACTTTTAGTCGTATATTCGACCATTGCGCGCTACTTAAGTATTATGCATAATATAGGGTACAAGGAGTTGGCCGGCTCTAAGTACTTGCAGAGGGGTATGATTTAATCTTTATGGTTATCTGATACACCTGCGTATATGTCAAAGTAAATCTTTAATATATACCCGAGAAGAGAAGTTCAAGATCCAACGGATCGCTCAGCATAACTCTGAAAAACATTCCACTTTGCTATTTCGTAGAATTAATTCTTGATTATTCATTTGAATATCGTAGAAAACCTTGAAAGCGTTGTACTCTTTCATATTCAGATTATTGTTGTATAGAATACGAGAAGACTTGTTATTTATTCATATACATTTACTGTATGTCTTAACTTGCGGGGCAAACTTGTTGCTCACCCTTATATATAAAACATTTCAGTTAGTATCGAAGAGGTCAGCGGATCGAAGAAGAATAAAGACAAAGGCAAGATGCTGGAGTAGTCTAATGAGCATTATTATTATTGTGTTGTATTGTAAACCCTTTTTGTATATCTAAGGGGTATGTTTATAATGTTAAGGTTAGCGGACCTGGGACTAATGTATTAACAATCTCTGTTAATGACTTATGTATTACTATTTTTATATGAATGGGTGGTTAGATGTTATTATATTATGGATCGTGAGCACCAAACTCAGGGGGTCAGGTAACCCTGATTTGGGGACGTCACAGGTTGGTATCAAAGCTGTAGGTTATAAACTTTAAGTGGGGTGGGGGGAAACCCTAGGATTATAACCATACGCGAGATAGAGAAAACTCAATTAGAGTTCTAAATGAGGGATTGCCGAAGTGCATCAATAATGAGATATGTGGACACATAGTGTGGGAAGTTTGTACTAATGAAGTACTAATCAAGTTATTTAAACTGATTGTAGGATGTCTGGAGAAGATTAAATAAGTGTGGAGATGTTGGCGACTGTTGCACCAATGCCAGAAGCCGAGGTGCCAGCGTAAAGCGAATCAGTGGAGAAAGTAGGAAAAGATGAACCCATGGTCAATCTCGGGAGTGATCATGATGATTATCCCGAGATGTATCTGAGTACTGATGAGGAGGCGGAGTCTAAAGAAGCTAAGGTAGAGTTAAAGAATAAGATCAAAGTTGGAGAACAAGATCAGCTATCTGCAGAAGTTCAGGAACTCCGTAGTAAAGTGTTTCTCTTGGAGGAGTTTTGGAAGACGGAGCGAGCATTACGCGAGATGACTGAAGAACGAAACGAGCTCAAGGCGCAGGTGGAAAGGATGAAGACTGAAGGTGGTGGATCATCTGAAGGAACCAGCAAGAAGAACAAGAAGAAGAGAAAAAGGGAAAAAGACAGTGAAAACTCTGGAAATTCAAACCCGAAAAAGAAGCAAGCCTGTATTAAGTGTGGGAAGACTCACGCTGGAGAATGCATGATGTGGAAGAATGTCTATTTCAACTGTAAGCAGGAAGGACATATTTCTTTGCATTGTCCTAAGCCAAATATGAGGAAGTGTTTCTCATATGGGAGAACGGGTCACGGATTCAACAAGTGTCCCAACGAGAAGAAGACTGGTGAAGGGAATGGTCGGTAGATAGCTTAAGTTTGAGCATTAGTATCTTTTGGTAAAAGCTTTTGATATTAAGTATTGTAATATCGAGAATGATGTTTAAACATATGTAAATATATATGTTTTATGAATGAAATCCTTATTTTCTATATGAATATAAGATTAAGATTAATTTGTGTGTTCTTAAAACTCATACTTATGGTAAGTTAATGACTCATGATTATATGAAATGTTCTGAACCCCTCAGCGAATGGACGTCAAAGGTCTGACTAGGATAAGTTCATACACTCATATAATTGTGGCAAGTTCCTGAACTCATAAGTGTGGTAAGTTTGACGAACTGGTAATAACTATGTGTGAATGGAGAATTGTAACTTTTTGTGTAAAGTTGTGTTGTTAAATCCTGATATGATTTAAAAAGGGATAGTAATATGTGTTAAGTACTAAATGTACTATGTGCTATTTGAATAAATATTCGTTTATATATGAGAATTATGTGTTGAATTCTTATTGTGTTAAGAATTTGTGTAGAGAAAGAGAAATAATATAAGATTTTTATTTAAATCAAATCATGCCGCCTAGACGACAGAATCGAAATCAAAGAGAAGAACAATCGGTGAATAATGAAGGAGGTCAAGCTGACCCAATGCAAAACTTTGCGGATATGTGGAGACACGCAAGTAAGAATACTATCAATATTATTTCAAAATTTATTAAGCTCAATATGGGTACAGGGTACCACGCTTCTATCCACACATTTTACCCTGTGACGTGTGCATGCATTTGGGATTTTGTTCTGATTTTGTTTCAGTGGGTACGAGTTTCAGGTTAGCCATGAGGAGGACTGAAATTGTGTACTCCCTTCGTTCATATATATCAAAGTATATTGTTCACACAATTTAAGAAAAACAAAAGTAGCAGAGAATGTATTAGCAAGTTACCATTTTATACACAATAGACCCCAAATAAGTAGACTAAATATTCATTCTTTATCCTAAAAGTAGTTGACCCTATTTAGTACTAAAGATTAGGCGTGACAATTTTCCCCAAATCCGACGCGGCCCATCTGATCCCATAGGCATAGGGTTGGGTATGGGATAATCAGGAGCAAATAATGGTTCATTTAACTGGAGGTTTGTGACTTTTATATTGTTATTTTTTTTAAGTCTAGATCAGGACTAATTTTCAAGTTGTACACATTTAACCGAATTTGATGTGTATGTCAGTCAACTTGCTTAAATAATCATAAATGTAACATATTTTTGTCAATCAATGCACGTGAATTTACATGTCATCAAAAAAACACAAATATGCCTTTTCTTCTTTTTTCCCCTTCTCCTTTCGTTTGCGTTGTATCAATCATTAGTTGGAGCTCATTATTCTATTAAGTTTAACAAGGAAAAAGTAAAAGACCATTTCTCCGCTAAATTAGCAAGTATCCCTTCATCCCATTTTCTATGCATTATTTTTCATTTTGTGATTTTCTAAAATGTTTCCTATTTTTGCAAAGCCAGTGCAATTTTAATCACGGTAGAACATGTCACCTTTTTATAAACTTTAAACTTATAGTTAAGGGTATTTATGGTATAATTTGATCATTCTATGTACGTATTACTAGTATTAGGACATAAAGTGGGGGTGAGGAGTCCTGTCAAAAGTGTTACTTAAAGTGCAGGAACCTTGCCAGAGTACGGTAACAAAAGTTATTTATGAACTTGCACATTCTTTCCCCGTGCCTTTAATTGTTGGGACAATAGGATCAATTTAGAAGGTAAAGTAGCATATATTGATCATATTCTAGGAGTTGCTGCCTAATGCATGTGTATTATAATTAATTTTGTATAAGATGTCAAGGTGGTTCAGGATTAAAGTTATATTGTTACTGTAATGCTAAGTCCTAATAATTGTTAGGTTAATGTAATACTAAAAAAGCGTTGTAATTCTAATTTTGATTTATGACGTGAGAGTTTGATAGAAAGTAACTCACTACGCATACAACAAACGTACATCTACTACATTAAACAATTTATACTAACTTATTCTTCTTATTATCTGAGGGAGTAGAAAACTTGGAACAATCCATGGTAGCAAAATAAGAAAAGCACAAATTCTTCAAAACATTAAGGATGTTTTAGGTAGCAAGAATTGGATTTGGTTTACGGTCGGTTTGTTGGTTGAAGTCGGTCCTGTGATTGCCATAGTCCCGCTGCCTTTTCTCGTGGTTACACTACCCGCCTCCATTTTCCTCTTTGGATAATCCCTCACCTTATGCTCCATAGACCCACACAGAAAAAACCCACTGTTCATCCTTGGGTTGGGACAGTTGGGAGAGATATGACCCTCCTGTCCGCACTTGTAACATACAAACTTACCCTTAAGACACTCACCAGAGTGATTCTTCTCGCAATTCTTACACTGCACAGTCTGTTTCTTCACACCTTCCTGCTTCACCTGAATATTCTCGAAATAATTTCCTTTTCTCTTTTCGCCCCTACTCCCACTATTTGTTTCCACCTTTACAGCTCCTACCGTCTTGCCTTTGTTCTTCTTTTCCTTGTTGTAGAGGCTCATGGCCTCACTCCCATCCTCAGCTATGATAGCTTTTTCCACGAGTGCTGCAAAAGTATTAATCTGCAACACTGCCACCTTGTTGTAGAGCCAGTGTTTTAATCCCAGCTCGAACCTTCTTGCCTTCCTAGCTTTTGTATCAACTTGATGCGGAGCGAACCTAGCCAACTTATTAAATTTTGCGGCATACTCCGCAACAGTCATGTTATCCTGCTTCAACTCCAGAAATTTCACCTCCATCCTAGCCTGCATGCTAGCTGAGAGGTAGTTTTTGAAAAATAAAGTTTTAAACCTAGCCCAAGTAACTACTCCTTCTCTTGCCCTAGTTTGATTTGCCTCCCACCAAAAGTTAGCCTCCCCCTTCATCATATAGGTGGCAAAAGAGGTCTTTTTCCCCTCATTTATCCTAGCAATTACGAATGCCTTTTCTATCTCGTTAATCCATGTCTGGGCTTCTATATGGTCAGCTGATCCCCTGAATTCTGGTGGTCCTACTTCCTTGAAGTCTTTAATTTTGCCAAGCGATTGTCTAGCTAGTTCCCTGCGGCTGGTATTCCCTACTGCATAGCCTGAGCTACCATGTTCGCAAAGTTTTGCATCGGGTCTTGCTGTTGTCCCTCAGCGTTGTTGACAGATTCTTCTGCCATTTGATTTCGTGTTCGACGTCTTGGCGGCATTATCTAATTACATAAAATCATAAATTTAACTTACATTCTAAACCTTATCATATAAGTTTAATATATTAAACTTGGTTCATTACTCAAACATAGATTCATATTTATTAATTCTAAGTACTTTACATAATGCAACACATACTGCTATCCCTTTGTGACCACAAAAGTCGGGATTTACAGCCTTGACTAATACAAAAGTTGGGAATGTGACATTACACATGTACATTATCAAACATACATAATCAACTACTAATCCTACTTATTTTCTAAGTCACGATCTTTCATCTTTCTTTTCCCTTTCTTGCTCGGAGCTGCACATGATTTGTTGCTTCTGGTTCCCATTTGATCAATTTGGATTTTCAGCTTATCTTGTTCTTCCATTGTTTCTGTTTCCCACAGCTTTTCCAGAGAATAAACCTTATTCCTCAGATCCTGCACTTCCGTTGATGCTTGATCAGCTTCAACTTTAGTGTCTGAATCACTGTCAGTTCCACTGTTTTAAGATTTGGTACTACGTTTTCCAATACTACCACCTCATCAAGGTTACTTGCACTGTGAGCCTCTATTTCAGCTATTGGCTTTGATATTGGCTCCTGAGGGTATCCTAATTCTTTTCCACCTAACATTTACACACAAATTATCCTGATTAGCACATAGTATATACACACAGCAAACAATAGTTTTATAAAAGTTATCTTTTATTTTGTTTAACGATGAATTTATTCAATTCATCTCCTTTTAAACTCTATATGAGTTACTTATATTTTCAACGTTTCCCTCTGTCCTAAAGGTTATAGCCTAAGGTCTATCACACCTAAGATTTTTAACCCTAAAGCTTTGATACCAACCTGTGATGCCCCCAAATTCGGGTACTTGAAACCCGAACTCGGTGCTTCACGATACCATTTCTATGCGCGAAATATTGACAATAATATTGATATCAAATTTAATTTACATATGTATCATAGTTTAAATCCCAGGTACGAGACCTTTAAACATTCATTACATCATAGATAATATGTATCATTGTCTTAATAAACTATAACTATTACATAGAATATTATAAATCTCATTCAAATAGCTTTCCTTTCCCCTTGTTCTTGCCTGAGCCTTCTGGTTGTTCATATTTAATTGAAAATATTTAATAGCAAGAGTGAGTATTTAAGTGCCCAGCAAGTAATAATAATTATAAACATTAACTGAAAGAGTTAAATGTTTTCTTTGTACCACCCTTCTACAACAAGTCAATAGTTGTGAAGTAATCTGAACCAATAAAAATAACATAACAACTCTCTATCAAATTTTTGAAACTACGTAATGACTATAAATAGGGTTTAGGTGACATACTATGAACATTATTTTCAATTTTCGAATAGGTTTACCAGAAATTCATTTGCAAACTGTCATAACTTACGGGCACGGGGGGTGGGGGGGAGGTGATCAGCCCGTTATGCCCTGTATTGATCAATACTACATGTAAGAACGATGTTATTGTTCACTCTGTCCGCCTTTGGTGCATAAAAGTTTTTCCGTGTTCGGGATGTTCATACTTAGTCGAGAATTTGAACCAAAATAATTTGATTGGATACAAAAAGGCTTTATCATATTCAACTATATTTCTAAATCTGTGTCTAGCTGATCAAATAGCTTCGACTACTCTTTGCAATTGTATACATACCGGGATCAATAGGTATATATATATATATATATATATATATATATATATATATATATATATATATATATATATATATATATATATATCAACATGTGATTAAATACAATGATTATCTAAGTAGGGACACTTGAATAACCATATTTAGAAATTAACGAACAGAATATATACATCTGAATTACAATATAGTACCATGTTGATAATCAATGATCAGATATAACATATATAACAATAGGGTTAATAATATGGTAATAATAATAATATAATTCTGAAACTTCTTACTCAAGTCCATTGCATAAAGAAAATGCAAAGGTAGGATACTTGCTTGAGCTGCTGCTTACAATAACACAACTTAGATCTTATCTTTTGTATAACAACCTATCAGTAATAAGATCATTTTACTGATTAGAATTATATCGTAGCACATAATACTGCTTATTGCAGTCAACACATAACCTAATCACATTGTCACATATGTTTAACAACCATTGAATCACAAATAAACACTTATCAAGTCAACCTATCTAAGTCCAGATCAATTTCTGAATCATGTCGGTGTACCGACAGCTTTATCGGGTACTTATCGAGTCTAAAACTCTATCCTGAAGTTCAATAACTGAAAATATCAATCATATTATTTTTAAATGATTTATAATAATTTTTAAACATTTATTATAATTTATCATGAATTTTTAAACATCGGAATCATTATTAAATGATTTAAATATTAACTAATTCTGTTATCATTAATATTTAATTAATATTAAACTATTAATGAAACCATTGCCAAAATATTAAAGTTATTTACAATAACTCAAAATATTTTTAAAGTATTAATATTACCCTTAAATGAGTTTTAAAACATTAAAAATCATTTTTAAATAATTACCATTAAATTTAAGTATTAATGTACTATTTATCCAAATATTAAAAGTCATTAATTATAACTTAAAATATTTTTAATTCATTTATATCCTTTTTAAATGATTTTTAAATTAATAAAACTATTTTAAAACTATTTATTTAATATAAATCATTAAATAAATCTAATATCCTTAATATTACATTATTATCATTAATATTCAATTATTAAAGAAATTATCCTTTAAATATTAAAAGTTATGTTTTATAACTTAAAATATCTTTAAGCACATTATTTTTATTTAAAATGATTTTTCTAATATAAAAATCATTTTTACATTACTTTATTTAATATAACTATTAAATAATTCTAATATCCTTAATATCAAAATATTAATATTTTTCATGACAAAATATCAAAAGTCATATTTTATAACATAAAATATTTTTATAACCTTTAAATCATTTTTATATAAATTTTAAATTATTTATTCTATTTTTCATCATTTATTTAATACATTTATTAAATAACTTAATTATCATTAATATTTAATTTATTAATGAAATTCATTACAAAATATTAAAAGTTATAGAAAATAACTTAAAATATCTTCTTATACCATAATATATTTTTAAATAATTTTTCATGTATTAAAACTATTTTTAAATAATTTATTTAATATTACACTTAAATAAATTAAATACCTTTTATATTACAAAAATATTAAATATTTATGAAATATATTTAAAATAATTAAAAACTAATTTTTCGTACTTTAAAATATTTTTTAATAATTTATTTGTATTTCTAATAATTAAAAACTAATTTTTTTCTATTTATTTAATTAAAATAATTAATTTAATAAATAAACTATCGCTAAAGGTACATTAGGCGACAAAACTGTCGCTAATGGTGTTCTTCACCAAACCCAGAACACGCATGTCAGTGAACGAGTGACCAGGTTTGACCACGAATCATGTATTATGTATTGAGTTTCTGGGCCAAGTTAAACCTTGATCGTGTACCTGAAGTGTAACACTACAGTAACAAACCATCATCTAGGTCATACAACAAACACACAAGGAGATATGGGCTCACCAACACACTGTCAGAGTGTTTCTGGGTTTTCCCAGAAACCCAGAAGTTCGAGTTACTTGGTTCATGCTCGATTTAATTTAGGTTCAGCCTTGTTTCATGTGATATAATGGTTCATACGTATAGAGTACATGATAAGGAACAATAATATATCATGACATCAGCATAACATCAATACAATAAAGATAAATGGGTCGGTTAAAGTACCCTCCCGGAACTGTTCTTGAACATTTCTGGGTTTCCCAGAAATGTTCTTGAGCAGTTTCGGCTACCTAAGTTTGACCATCTCTAGATTTGATTCTGTTACGGATCTATGTGATATAAAGGCTTTAGCATGTAGTCTTCATGTCAGTCTACAACTACAAATCAACAACATGGCAAACAAACTTAAACATAGCAAGATCCAAGCTCTGCAAAAACACTGTCAGAGATTTCTGGACAGATTCTGGGTTTCAAGAACAGCCGGTCAATGCCGGTCAACCCACTTTGACCTTAAATAACTTTTAATCTACAACAGATATGGACCTGATTCAAGTTGCATATTAAAGATCTCCTAACAGACTACAAGTACAAACTTTCAAAACACAAAAATACATAACAGATCGAGATCTATGGGACCTGACATTCACTATCAGACCCTTATTTTAAAAAATTTCCAGATTTGGAAAATCATCAAATCTGAGCCTCTAGATGTTATGGGTTTAACATCTAGCAACCCAGATCATTGATTAACACCCCATACAACATATTTAACACAAATTTTTTTACATCTAACATAAGATCAAAAGTCAAATTTCTAGATTAGGGTTTACCTCTTTATGATCCAATTCTAATTTTTATGCTTCTGATTTGATGTTGGTGTTCGTGGGGTTTAATTTGTGACTGATCTAACACTAAAATTTCGTGGGTTTGAGCTTGAGAGAATATGGCTAAGTGTAAGTGATCAAATTAGGCTAAATGTGCACTTTCTCTTTCTTGTTCCTTATATAACTTGTATATAATGCATGTGGCTGATGAATTGAACCTGTTTTGTTGGAAATTATAGCTGATCATAGCTTAGACTAAGGTGGCTAGCAAGATTTGATAAGATTTGGCCAACAATAATGCAATAATGGGACAAAAAGGGTACTTTAGTAATTTGGTTATTAATTTTAAGTGCATTCTTGTCCAAGGTGCTTGAATCTAGGATTTATTCACTAGATTTTACATCTCAAAGTTTCTCAAATAATTTCTAGGGTTTAAAATTTTAAAATTAAAGTGTAATAAAATTTTAATTAAACACACTAATTTAAAATTTGGGGTTTTTAATGGAAAATTAGGGTTCCTAAATTAATAATTAGGGTTTCCAAATTATCATTATAATTTACAAAAATAATAATTAGGGTTTCTAATTTTAAAAAATTAGGGTTTTCAAATAATAATTAGAGGTCCTCCTAATTACAGAAATTCTATAATACGCAATAAAATTCATATAACACAATTACTACTTAGTCTTAAACTCATAATTAAGTTTAACAATTAGGGTTTAATAACACGACATAAGGGTTATGACATAATTTATCATAATTGACCAACCATTATCAGTCTACACATTTACAGTACATATTTATAGCACTGAAAAATTAAAATATAATTAATATTATATTATTATTCTCATCCATTGATCAATACCCAAATTTAGGGTTTGAATTCCATATCTGATTTATTTTTCACATGCAACAATAATAATTAAGCTAAAATAATTAACTTAAATATTCTGAACACATTCACATAATAAAGTATTTATTATTATAATTCTAATAATCATTTCATATATTATTTAAATAATATAAAATCATGTTTTCATAGAAAATAATTAATAAAATATTTTTGCTAAAAAAAATTAATTACTATAAGAATATAATTTGTAATGATCAAAAATTCTAAAATTATTTATAATTTTACAGGTACTAAATATATTTGTATTTATCATACACATTACTAGACACTTATTCTCATCATTAAGATAAATAAAATAAAAAAAAAATTATATGCAAAATTTCTTAATTATTTTATATTGAAAATATCGGGTTATTACAATTATACACTTCAAAGATCATCTTATGTTATGTTGTGACATTTTCAGGAATCAAATTATATTATTCCCTCATAATTCAAAAAAAATAGAAAATATAATTTTCTAGGGTACTTTAGGGATTTTTATAAATTTTTGTATGAGCTTTTGACTTCCAAGTTTGGACAAGCTTTTAGACCATAAATTATAGTATTTTATTCCATAGTTAGTCAACTGAAACAACCTCTCAAGACTTCTCAAAATAGTGCATCAAAATGGGTGTTTTACATTTCCACTCTACTACCCACTTTACTACCAACTGTAAAAAAGTGAATTTTTAGGCCACTTTGATGATGTTTTTGGACTTTATGGGATAGACCATTTGATCTTTTGTTTGTGCAAGCATTTAGATCATAAATCATAGTATTTTTCTATGAGTTTGGTTTCTTAAATTCAGTTATGGAAGTAAACAAAAACTGGGCATTTTCACTCTACTATCTTCACTCTACGATTTTCAGAATTCACTCTACGATTGCAGAGTTCACTCTACGATTGCAAAGTTCACTCTACGATTTAAACTCTACTACCCAACTGTAGAAGAATTGAGTCTACTACCTACTTTAATGATTTGCTTGAATTTCTTGGTTAAGCTTTTGAATTTCTAGACCACATACCAAGGTTTTTTAAAAAGGGTTTAGGCTCCTCATTCATATCATTTAGGCCTACTTTAACTGAGGCTCAAATTGGACAGTTTAACAATTTTTCCCCAAAATTGATTTTGACACTTTTTAAATTTCTTTCAGTTTTGTCTACTTGAAAAGTCTAGGCATGTGTATTTTAGTTGCCTAATGTTACTTTTATCATCACCTCACTTTGTTTAGTGGCCTAGTCAAATTTGTCCTATTAAAGCTCACTTTAGGCTTATAAGATGCACAAGAACGTAGTCTTCTTGTTAGCTTTTGCCTTAGTCATGTTTGGGAATCATTTATAGCATGTATTAGTAACTTTATATAAGCTCATTACAGTCTTACAAATTCAGGTACTAAAAATTACCCAAAACAGACCATTTTTGGCCTAAAACATGATTTTTAACAAGTCCAATTGTGACACTCCAAAATTCGGATACTTCAATCCCACAGATTTGGTGTTCATTGTCTAATTAAATCATAACTAACTACCCATAAAGAAATGATATAAACTTGCAAGCTAAAACATTAAAACTTCCATTAAAGGGTTACACAATCTCAAAATAAATCCCAGGTCATCTAACATTTATTTTTACATCATCAGCAGAACAATATAATATAAACATAACCAAGTCTATTATACAAGCTTCAGAAATTAAAGGTAAATTAAATGTCATCTAATTGAGCATTTTGCCTTTGCTTTTACTTGTAGAAAGCTCTTCAGACTTCTTTACTTCATCTGCATTGTTTTGTCCAAGAGTGAGCAAGCAATTGCCCACAAGAAGGATAGTATACAATAACATTATATGAATGACAATTAACTAAGCTTTCGATGGTAAAGTAATTTTACCGGAAACAATAAGTTCTAGTTTGAATACTGTGAGTTCAAGGAATAACGAACTTTAAAATCAAATAAGAGATATCAATATCAAAGGAATACACTGAGGGTCACAAGACCACGAACTATGTTATAGGTTGTCAAGTATTTCTACTTTAACCTTTAACGGTCTAAAAGACAATAATCATCATCTATGTGTTAGGTTATCAAGTGTTTCTACTGTAACCTTTAACAGTCTAAACGACTATATGGACCATCGTCTCGTACTCCAGGTGATTAGCCCTTTTTACTATATATTACGCAAACATTTTAACTCTATTATGTAGCTCTAAAATAATCCCCTGATATAGGGTTGTTTATCTCAGGTTAGATCATCAGGTTCCGTACTAAAGAAAGTTTGGTTTGGAATTAACTTCAAAGGAATTTTAGACCTTTAGAACGCTCATCAACCAAGTACTGGTTGAATTAGATAAGGATCAATAACTATTCAAGAGTATGGTTACAATCGAATTATGCCAATGTATCAAAAAGAGATAGGATATCAATGGTGTGACACCCCCAAAATAGGTATACATCACCCATTTTGAGTCACCAAATACATGGTACAGAATACAACTACAACTTAATTATACAACTGTCGTGTAAAATACGACAAAACATAGCTGAGAGTTTTAACACGAATATTGTCTTCTAGACAATATCCAAACTCAAATTCAATCTCATTACAATTATTATCACACTATTTCACAGAATAGTAAGGACTACTAAAATAACCATCTGGACCGTCAATCCATTCCCCGACTAGTCCCAGCTATATTCTCATTTTCTGAAGAGAACAGTGAAAGAAAAGGGTGAGCTCAACTAGCCCAGTAAGAAATATTATAACTATGATAATGCAGTATAAATTATCATTAGCCTTCAACAATATAACAACTGATAGAATACAATAGACAACAAGTTTTAGATCAACAACTGCAGCGGAATAAGCAATTCATTAGAAGAGTCAAGTAGAGCATGATATCTACTATCTTATATGATTTAAAAGTTTATCATCAATTTTATCGCTGAGACTCAGCTTAATAAATAATCCACATCACTGAATTATCCATGCTCTACGGGCCAAGAATATTCATTAGTATCACGACCACGAATTTTCCATGCAATAAGGGCCAAGGATATTCGTGTTTTCACCAATGGGCATGAACATGTCAAACAACAATTCATCTTTGCACCATTGGCTGAAGAGAACGCATGGTCATGATCATACCAATAACTGTCCACCAATGCACTACGTGTGACAACCCCAAAATAGGTCCATTCCAACCAACCTATTCTGAGTCGCCAAATACATGGTACAGAAAACAACTACAACTTTATTACAACAATTGTCGTGCAAAATACAACAACACATATGCTGTGAGTTTGGATACAAATATATACCAACTGTGACTCTCAACCTTGGATATCACGTCAAAATGACACTTTACATAAAGGTATAGTCAAAAACTGTTTTAGAAATTAGAATATTTGGGAAGTGCTCAAGGAAACCTTCGTACATGAGAGACCATGCTTCTAGGTTATGATAGATATCATATGGCCACAGAATTATCCTTGGTTGACCCAATAGACCCCAAAGAAAAATGAGAAGATTATTATCATATTCCTCCCAATGGTGAGTCTTCTCTTGACATATCATTATCTCCACTGTCTCTAATTGAGAATTATACTTCAAACAAACACCAAGGTTATATAGGTAGTGCTCGTAAATATACTCAGCAAGTGGATGAGCACAATCCTATCTTATGATGACACGAGGTTGTATGTCATTAGACATCTTGTATGATAGTAGCAAAACACCCTTCCAACGTTGGGTTCGCCTCACCCTATATGATTCACCAAATATAACTACTAAAAGATGTATACAACACACTTGTCCATACTGTTTAGGGAGAACTCCACAGCTAGAGACCACCGTTCTATTCTCTTGTTACCCCCGCTCGACCCAGCTACACTTTTATTACCTGAAAGGAATTGTGAAACAAAAGGGTGAGCACAACTAGCTCAGTAAAAAATATCATGACTAAAGATAGTTAAATTATCAATAGCCTTCATCAATAATAAATCAGAGATTTAGAACATATGGTAGATGATAAAAATTTCAACCATAGTTGCAGCGGAACGAGCAATCCATTAGAAGAGTCAAATAGACTATAAAGTCTATTATCTTCTCCATGTTAAAAATCCACCAACAATGTTTTATCCCTGTAACATCAATCAATAATTCTGGTCCACAATCATATGAATAACTCATAATTATAATTATAGTTCTAAATTCCTCTTCTCATCCAGGACGAAGATAATTTTCATCACCTATCTTTACTTGAAACATCAAAGATCATGGTTACACCAAATCATATTTCCTGTTCATAATCATACTAATAACTTCATCTTTGCACTACGACCAAAGATATTCATTTGTATCACCAGTTGGTCATGTTCATCTTAACACCTGTTCATCTTTGCACTACTGGCCAAAGATATTCAACAACATGTCATCTTTGCACTACGGATCAAAGATATTTATCAACAATTCATCTTTGCAATACAGGCCAAAGATATTCCTCAACAGTTTATATTTGCACTACAGGCCAAATATATTCATCAACAGTTCATATTTGCACTACAGGCCAAATATATTATTATCTCAAAGAAATATATAATCATTTCAAAATTTATATAAATAATAATTATAACCATGTTGATCAATTCATCTTTGCACTTAAGATAAAGATATTCAATTATAAATTTAATGGTCATGATTATACCAGTCAACAATTCAACTTTACACTACTGGCCAAAGAGAACCCATAGTCATGATCATACCAAAAATCTACCCATCTTTACACTCAAGTCAAAAAGAAATATCATCATTAGGGTTATAAAAATATTATATATGATAATAAAAATAATAAGATCAACATATAGTTTTAATCTCAAGAGTAATATTCATAAATTAACTATAATTTGGTTAGAAAAAGAAATCAATTTTGTCGTGAATAGTACCCGTGAATAGTAACTCGTGAATAATAACTCATGAATAGTAACCCCGACATGAAAAAGATAGAAATTTCATAATAAAATCCATACCAATATTTCGGTATAATAATATTGAAATAATAATATTTCTTAAGCTTATAAATAATTTATTTTAATTGTTTATACTTTATTAAATAATGCATTTAATTATTCTAAAATGTCAAACTCGTAAGATTTCTTCACCAATAACCAAAACCCTCATCAAAAATCTGCAAATACCTCATGTAGGATTCTCAAGCCATAAAATCCTATTTTTTAATTTTCTTACTTCACATAACATATTTAATTCATTTACTCATAACTAGTCTATTTTCATAAAAAATACCAAATCAGTCCCAAAAATATTTTTTTTTTGGAATTTAGCAGAATATAGTCTTATATTGAACATATATTTTTCTCAGAATTTTTAAAATTCATTTACTATTTTTCATATGGCCAAAACAGCCGAATATTTAAACATTTATCATAAATTATAATTTTATCCAAAAATTCTGAAATTCACAGAGTACACTGATATGATATAGATGTACTCCCGATAAAAATTTTATCAATTTTGGAGTTAACCACATGGAGTTATAAGCGGTTACTTTTAAAATAGTCTTTTCTCATAAAATTCATAACTCTTAATCTATATATCCAAAAATTACCATTTTTGGACACAATCAATAAAACTCATCGAAATATCATTTCAAATTTTTTCAGAATTTTCTGAAGGTCTGAAGAAGTACGAACTGAAAAACATAATAACCCTTAAAATCCCTTATCTCAAAAGAGTAGTACTTCTGACTTGAATATCGGATGTAAAGCCGAATGAAACTTCTACTAAATAGCAACTCTCAAAGTATCTAAATACTCTCAAAAATATGCTTGATAATATAGAGAGAAAGAAAACTTGTTTCTGGTGTGATTTTCAATTCTAACTTAAGCATCTATTTATAGGAAAATGCTAGAACGCCAAAGGAGACTAAATAATAAACTAATATTATTTCTTTTCTCATTTTCTACGCATGCAAGCTAGCCACCACCTTTGACAAAGAAAATCAGCAGCCCACATGAGAATTCATCACCAACTAAAGAGTGGGTCCCACCCATAATTTAATAAAAATTATTTTATTTTCCGAAACTTCAGTAATTCATAATAAATACCCCTTTATCAGAAAAATTCAAAACTCGCGTGTTTTCATAGGAAATTTAATTCTCTACAACTTTGTAGAAGAAAGTTTTTCCAAATTCCTAACAAAAAATATCCAAAATCTATAAACGGATGATTTTTAATACCTCCACACCGACAAAATACTTGATAAAACACCTCAGCATTAATTCCTTCATTTTTATCGACAAAAAAATAAATATATCCATCATTTATATCCACATAAATTAAATATTTCCTTATCATATAAATCAATAATTAATTATTCACAAATAATATTACAGAATCACAATAATGACAACCAGACAATTCCCAGGAAAGAGGGGGCTTTCCGATAAGGATTTCTCCTTACTGGCGCGCAATTAGGTGACCAAACCTCTCCTTAGACAGAACTTTCTAGACATTGCCAATAATGTTATCTAATAATATTATTCAAATAATATGAATTATTGATCTGATAATGAGAAATACTGTGCAATGACAATTATTGAGCAATAATAATATAAAATATCAATGCAGCAATTATTGAATCAATAAAATAAAATATTGAACAGTAATTACTGTAACAATTATTGAGTAGTGTCTTCTTACGTAAGAATCAATAATTTCAAAAATACTGTGTAAAACCGTGTGCTACTGTGCAAACACGCGTATTACTGTATTTTAACCACCGGGTATTCCAACAGTATTAACGGTAACGATTACGCCGTTATTTATAAAAACTCAAATTTATCGTTTTTTTCATCTGACAGTTATTCGTTATGGGGCCCACAAATGGCTGCCCTGTCGTATGAATATTCCCCGACAGAAAGAATATTCTACGACCAAACGAATATTCCCCGATAACAATGAATATTTTATAACCAATATTTTGAAAGAATTCATATATGCTTAACTTTAACTTTTTATCAATTTAACCATTTACTGAATCGTAATTATAATAAAAATTGAATACTTTTATTTCATAAAATTTGGGGTCTTACAATCTCCCCTCCTTATGAAATTTTGTCCCCGAAATTTACGTACCTTGTATTTCAGAGAGTTGAGAATACCTTGCTTTCATTTCAGATTCCATCTTCTCTGTCATTATGATTTCTCCATTGCTCATCTTCTGTATTTCAGATATCATTCTAGAATACAACTTCAAAACAAGGGTTAATTGAACAAATTAACATATCACATAATATCCGTAGGTCAATTCCAACCAACCTATTCTGAGTCGCCAAATACATGGTATAGAAAAAAACTACAACTTTATTACAACAATTGTCGTGCAAAATACAACAACACATATGCTGTGAGTTTGGATACAAATATAGACCAACTGTGACTCTCAACCTTGGATAGCACGTCACAATGACACTTTACATAAATGCATAGTCAAAAACTGTTTTAGAAATTAGAATCTTTGGGAAGTGCCCAAGAAAACCTTTGTACATGGGAGGCCATTCTTCTAGGTTATGATAGATATCATATGGCCACAGAATTATCCTTGGTTGACCCAATAGACCCCAAAGAAAAACGAGAAGATTACTATCTTATTCTTCCCAATGGTGAGTCTTCTCTTGACATATCATTATCTCTAATGTCTCTAATTGAGAATTATACTTCAAACAAAAACTAAGATTATATAAGTAGTGCTCGTAAATATACTCAACAAGTGGATGAGCACAATCCTGTCTTATGATGACACAAGGTTGTATGTCATTCGACATCTTGTATGATAGTGGCAAAACACTCTTCCAACGTTGGGTTTGTCTCACCCTATATGATTCACCAAATATAACTACTAAAAGATGTATACAACACACTTGTCTATATTGTTTAGGGAGAACTCCACAGCTAGAGACCACCGTTCTATTTCCTTGTTACCCCCGCTCGACCCAGCTATACTTTTATTACCTGAAAGGAATTGTGAAACAAAAGGGTGAGCACAACTAGCTCAGTAAAGAATATCATGACTAAAGATAATTAAATTATCAATAGCCTTCATCAATAATAAATCAGAGATTTAGAACATATGGTAGATGATAAAAATTTTAACCATAGTTGCACCGAAACGAGCAATCCATTAGAAGAGTCAAATAGATTATAAAGTCTATTATCTTCTCCATGTTAAAAATCCACCAACAATATTTTATTCATGTAACATCAATCAACAATTCTGGTCCACAATCATATGAATAACTTATAATCATAATTGTAGTTCTAAATTCCTCTTCTCATCCAGGATGAAGATAATTTTCATCACCTATCTTTAACTGAAACATCAAAGATCATGGTTACACCAAATCACATTTCCTGTTCATAATTATACTAATAACTTCATCATTGCACTAGGACCAAAGATATTCATTTGTATCGATCACCAGTAGGTCATGTTCATCTCAACACCTGTTCATCTTTGCACTACTGGCCAAAGATATTCAACAACATGTCATCTTTGCACTACGGGCCAAAGATATTCATCAACAATTCATCTTTGCACTACAGGCCAAAGATATTTCTCAACAGTTTATATTTGCACTACATGCCAAATATATTCATCAACAGTTCATATTTGCACTACATGCCAAATATATTATTATCTCAAAGAAATATATAATCATTTCAGAATTTATATAAACAATAATTATAACCATGTTGATCAATTTACCTTTGCACTTAAGCTAAAGATATTTAATTATAAATTTAATGGTCATAATCATACCAGTCAACAACTCAACTTTGCACTACTGGCCAAAGAGAACCCATAGTCATGATCATACCAAATATCTACCCATCTTTACACTCAAGTCAAAGAGAAATATCATCATTAGGGTTATAAAATTATTATATATGATAATAAAAATAATATGATCAACATTTAGTTTAATCTCAAGAGTAATATTTATAAATCAACTATAATTTGGTTAGAAAAAGAAACCAATTTTGTCGTGAATAGTACCCGTGAATAGTAACTCGTGAATAGTAACTAACCCCGATATGAAAAAGGTAGAAATTCTATAATAAAATTCATACCAATATTTCGGTATAATAATATTGAAAGAATAATATTTCTTAAGCTTATAAACAATTTATTTTAATTGTTTACACTTTACTAAATAATGCATTTAATTATTCTAAAATGCCAAACTCATAAGATTTCATCACCAATAACCAAAACCCTCATAAAAAATCTGCATATACCTCATGTATGATTCTCAAGCCATAAAATCCTATTTTCTAATTTTCTTACTTCACATAACATATTTAATTCATTTACTCATAACTAGTCTATTTTCATAAAAAATACCAAATCAGTCTCAAAAATATTTCTTTTCTGGAATTTAGCAGAATATAGTCTTATATTGAACATATATTTTTCTCAGAATTTTTAAAATTCATTTACTATTTTTTATATGGCCAAAATAGCCGAATATTTAGACATTTATCATAAATTATAATTTTATCCAAAAATTTTGAAATTCACAGAGTACACTGATATGATATAGATGTACTCCCAATAAAAATTTTATCAATTTTAGAGTTAACCACAAGGAGTTATAAGCGGTTACTTTTAAAATAGTCTTTTCTCATAAAATTCATAACTCTTAATCTATACATCAAAAAATTACCATTTTTTGACACAATCAATAAAACTCATCAAAATATCATTTCAAATTTTTTCAGAATTTTCTGAAGGTCAGAAGAAGTACGAACTGAAAAACATAATAACCCTTAAAATTCCTTACCTCAAAAGAGTAGTACTTCTGACTTGAATATTGGATGTAAAGCCGAAGAAAACTTTTACTAAATAGCAACTCTCAAAGTATCTAAATACTCTCAAAAATATGCTTGATAATATAGAGAGAAAGAAAACTTGTTTCTGGTGTGATTTTCAATTCTAACTTAAGCATCTATTTATAAGAAAATGCTAGAACGCCAAAGGAGACTAAATAATAAACTAATATTATTTCTTTTCCCATTTTCTATGCATGCAAGCTAGCCACCACCTTTGACAAAGAAAATCAGCAGCCCACATCGGAATTCATCACCAACCAAAGAGTGGGTCCCACCCATAATTTAATAAAAATTATTTTATTTTCTGAAACTTCAGTAATTCATAATAAATAGCCATTTTATCAGAAAAATTCAAAACTCGCGTGTTTTCATAGGAAATTTAATTCTCTACAACTTTGTAGAAGAAAGTTTTTCTAAATTCCAAACCAAAAATATCCGAAATCTATAAACGGATGATTTTTAATACCTCCACACCGACAAAATACTTGATAAAACAACTCAGCATTAATTCCTTCATTTTTATCCACATAAAAATAAATATATCCATCATTTATATCCATATAAAATAAATATTTCCTTATCATATAAATCAATAATTAATTATTCACAAATAATATTACAGAATCGCAATAATGACAACCAGGCAGTTCCCAAGAAAGAGGGGGCTTTTTGAAAAGGATTTCTTCTTACTGGCGTGCAATTAGGTGACCAAACCTCTCCTTAGACAGAACTTTCTAGACATTGCCAATAATGTTATCTAATAATATTATTCAAATAATATGAATTATTGATCTGATAATGGGAAATACTATGCAATGACAATTATTGAGCAATAATAATATAAAATATCAATGCAACAATTATTGAATTAATAAAATAAAATATTGAACAGTAATTACTGTAACAATTATTGAGTAGTGCCTTCTTACGTAAGAATCAATAATTTCAAAAATATTGTGTAAAACTGTGTGCTACTGTGCAAACACGCGTATTACTGTATTTTAACCACCAGGTATTCTAACAGTGTTAACGGTAACGATTACGCCGTTATTTATAAAAACTCAAATTTATCATTTTCTTCATCTGACAGTTATTCGTTATGGGGCCTACAAATGGCTGCGCCGTCGTACGAATATTCCCCGACAGAAAGAATATTCTACGACCAAACGAATATTCCCTGACAACAATGAATATTTTATAACCACTTGCGTATTTTGAAAGAATTCATATATCACCCTTAACTTTAACTTTTTATCAATTTAACCATTTACTGAATCGTAATTATAAGAAAAATTGAATACTTTTATTTCATAAAATTTGGGGTCTTACACTACGGGCCAATGAGGACTTTTACCACATCATTTGTAACATTACAGGTCATGATTATATCGAATGATCCTTGGTCATAATCATACCAATCAACAGTCCATCTATGCACTACGGGCCAAAGATGACTTTTATCACAATATAAACATGAGGATGATGACAATGATATAAGAATTCAATTAAATGGGAGCAAGGATAAATTTTAAAGATTTTATAATTTAATTTATCTATAATTCAAGAATATCTAAATTGTTAACATGATACTGCTTTGTGGAGTAAAGTTCAAGAATAATATTGTATCAAAAATGATTTGGACAAAAAAAAAATCAATTTTTGTCATGAATAGTACTCCAGGTGAATAGTACCCGAATGAATAGTACTCTAGCATGAATAGATCAAAATTTATCAAGAATGCTCAGAATAATATTTTCTTGAAAAGATACTAGATGAAGCGCAAATTTCAAGGATATTCTACTAATTTCACGGAGTATAAAAGTCAAAATTTAACAAAATGAGTGTAGAATTCGGAATATAAAACGAAATAATATTACTTACATACTACAGAGTATGGAAGAAAATATTATTTCTTACGAATAATGAACAAAAATAACATCCCTTACAACTGTTGAACGAAAAAAATATTACTTACAAATATTAAACGAATATAATATTCCTTACGAATATTAAACAAAGGTAATATTTCTTGCGAATATTGAATGAAATAAAATTTCTTACGAATACGAAAAATAATATCGTAAGCGAATATGAAATAAATAATACCCCTTACCTCAAAAAGAGAGCAATTCTGACTGGTACAACGGATATATTATTGAAGAAAACTTTTACTATTTTCTACACTCAAAACTTCCCTAAACTCAAAAGAAATACGCTCAATATTATAGAAGAAGAATTTTCTGATTCCTGTGTGATTTTCTTTTCTAAACTGAGCATCCTATTTATAGGAGAATAGAAAGGATACTATTCGAAAATAAAATTCACGGGCAAACAGTGACATATCACGAGCGAAGAAAATTTTTTAGAATTTTTTTTTGATTTTTACTATGCAGACATTATGTTTGTGCATAATAAAATATAATATATTCTATTTTACATATAAAATAAAACTTATTATATATATATATATATATATATATATAATTATCATACTCATAACACACATTATTTTGAAAAATGAGTAGGTGGGGGTCCAAATAATACGCCAAATTTACAACAAATACTTCATAAAAATTTTATCAATATTTTTAACAATATTTATCGTCATTATTATAACTCGTAATATTTAACAATCAGATAATTTCCAGGAAAGAGGGGCTTTCCGATAAGAATTTCTTCCTATTAACGTGCAATTAGGTGACCAAACCTCTTTTCTCCATAGAACTTTTTAGACATTGTCAATAATGCAAATAATAATATGAATAACTTTATTGTCTCAATTATTGATTTAATAATATAAAATATTATGACAATAATTGAATCAATAACGTGAGATACTATGCAACAATTACTGTAACAATAATTGAATAAAACTGAGTGACTTCTCACGTAAGCATCAATAATCAATATCGGTGCTATTATGCAACCACGTGTATTACTGTACTTTTACCACCAGGTATTTCAACAGTTAACGGTAAAACTTTCGTCGTTATTTTTATAAAAAGATATTTCTGTCATTTTTTAACTCCGACAGTAATTCCGTTGGACACCAATGATTGTGCCGTCGTACGAATATTTTTCGACCAAACGAATATTTTATAACAACTTGCATACTTTGCAAGATTTATAAATATTACCCACAACTATAATATTATATCAAATCAACACCTTAATACTCAAAAAAAAAATTTCGAAAAAATTAATCTTTATTCATAAAATTTGGGGTCTTACAATCTCCCCTTCTTATAAAATTTCATCCTCGAAATTGACGTACGTACCTGGTATGTCGAAGAGGTGAGGATACCTCATCAGATTCTAACTCTTGAGGTATAAACTTTGAGCGTAGAATATGATCCTTCTTATCTAAGATTTTAATAAGTACATCTTCATACGTTAAATCTTCCGCTATCTCGTCTAGTTCTAATTCAATAATGTGGTTCGGGTCGTTCACATATTTGCGTAACATCGATACGTGAAAAATATTATGAACACGAGACATACTTGGCGGTAAGTTGAGTCTATAGGCCACAGTTCCTTCTCAATCGAGGATTTTAAATAAACCAATAAAATCGAGGGTTGAGATTCCCTCTTTTCGTCGATTCTTGCTTTCAGAATAACGCCTTCTTGTACCTTCTTCTTTACATTCATCAGTTCTGAGTCTGTAGCTTGAGCAGCTTTAACTTTATCGATTAATGTCGATTCTACTCATATATTTGTTATCATCACGTGGGTCCCTAGAGTTTTTAACTCTATCTCTATCATTTGTAAGTCATACGAAATGGGTCTTTGTGTTTACAACGTCGCACTCGTAACCGCATACGATCTTCTACTCAATGCGTCAGCTATCACGTTCACTTTTCCACGATGATATTGAATCGTATTATCATAATCTTCAACAGCTCGAGCCAACATCTTTGGCACATGTTAGGTTTGTTTTAGGTGAAAAATATTTGAGGGTTTTAGAAATGAGTTTTGTACTGGGGTCAATACAAAATTTGATTTCACGCTCTGGGGGTAGGCCAGGAAGTCTTCTGGGAATACGTCAGGAAATTTATTAACGATAGAAATATCATTCAAAACTGTGACTCTCATCCAAGACTTGGATAACACGTCACATTGATACCTATCAACTTGCCACTTTCATTCACGGCATCCTCTACGGATAGTCTGGCTTCGGTGCATCCCACACAAAGAAGTCACTAACGAATGGCTCGGGGCTCTTTACTTATGGCTTAATATGACAGTGATTGACTTTAGTGGTTTGGTTGCTTGAATTCGCATAAAAGGTTGGTTAGGAATATGAAAGCTTATAACCTTACAAAAATAATCAATTTTAGCATGATGAATAGTTAACTAGTCAATTCCTAAAATCACATCAAAGGCAAGTATTTTCAAAGAGATAAGATCGACAGGTAATGTGAGGGTGGCGATTTGAATAAAACAAGGTTTATAAATAGTGGAGGTAATGAAGGTTTCTCCTAACAGAGTTTCAACAGATAAGTCAAAGTCTAATTTTTTCGGGGTTAAATTTAAACATTGAGCGCAAGTAGGAGAAATAAAAGACTGGTAGAACCGGTATCGAATAAGGTACAGACTTCGCAAGCGTTTATTATTAACTTACCTGTGATAACTTCATTCGGGTTCCTCGATAAACGCTCTCACTTAAACTACCGACTTTGACTTGTCTGGGACATCCTTTGGCGTCACTATCCCAGCTGGACTTGACTTCACTACACTATAAAATCGAGCTAGGTGACCTTCTCTTTTGCAATTGAAACACGCTTTGGGTTGCTGCGTACAGTTTGGACGGATGTGTACCTCATGTCTGCATTTGAAACATACGACCGGTGGTCGTTCTCCTTCCTTCAAAATGGGTGCTGGTGCTACTGCCGACGTCTTTACGTTGTCATTATTAAATCTTCTCTTCTTAAAGTTGTTCTCACATAGTTCACCTTTCCTATTATCTTGGTCACGATTACCACCAAAGTGGTTACTATTTTTGGCATGATAATTTCCACGATGGTTATCGTTGTTCCGATGGCCATTACCACTGGTATGATTATTATCGTGTTGTTGGTCGTTGCCTTTTGGTTAAGCTGACCCATAATCGTGTTCTAATAACTAAGCCATATTCACAACATATGAATACAAACAAAGTTTGTGATAAATGAGGTATTGACGTATTTCGGGTTTCAAACCTCGCAGAAATATTTGCATCATTCGCTCCTCATTATCAACCAAATGGGATGTAAACTGGGACAACTCGGCAAATATAGCCTCGTACTGCGACACGGTCATATTATTTTGCTCCAACTTGATGAATTCCACCTCCTTCATTTGACGAATACTTTCGGAAAAGTACTTGTCGTTGAACAATTCTTGAAACTTCTCCCAAGACATCTTTAGTGCGACAGGTTGAGTACGTGTTACAGATTCCCACCAGTAATCTGCTTCTTCACGCAACATAAAGGTGGCGAAGGGAACCTTTTGCTCCTCTGAGCATTCCAAGATATCAAATATCTTGGTGATCTGCTTTATCCACGTCTTTGCCTTAAGTGGTTCTAGTATTCCCAAAAACTCTGGTGGTCTCAGCTCCTTGAACTGCTTAGTGATGACCAGTCGTGCGTTGCCAGTGTTTCCAACTGCATTATTAACATGAGTCTCTCTCGTTTGGTGTTGCATGAATTCTAAAAAGCTCCTAAACGTACCATCGTTCGTCATTTGGTTGGTGTTGTTGTTTACACGTGGATTATTGCCTTCTTGATGCACATTATCCTGGTTATTGATCTGTGGTGACTCAATGGTCTCCTGTGCTCCATTGCTTATCTCAACATTTTCAGATGTCATTTTTAAACACTGTCACAAAATAAGGGTTAATTGACATGTCACATATTATCCTTATATTCTGACCGACCAATTAAATAACAATTAAGCTTAGGTAGGTCATACTAGCGAAGGAATTACCTGTCTCTCCCCTCCTAATTCTAGTCTCAAATCTCAGCCACGGATCATATCCCTAAGCTTTGATACCAACTGTGACGCCCCTTAAATAAGTATACATCACCCATTCTGAGTCGCCAAATACATGGTACAGAATACAACTACAACTTAATTATACAACTGTCGTGTAAAATACGACAAAACATAGCTGAGAGTTTTAACACGAATATTGTGTTCTAGATAATATCCAAACTCAAATTCAATCTCATTACTATTATTATCATACTATTTCACAGAATAGTGAGGACTAAAACAACCATTTGAACCGTCAATCCATTCCCTGACTAGTCCCAGCTATATTCTCATTTCCTGAAGAGAACAGTGAAAGAAAAGGGTGAGCTCAACTAGCCCAGTAAGAAATATTATGACTAAGATAATGCAGAATAAATTATCCTTAGCCTTTAACAGTATAACAACTCATATAATACAATAGACAACAAGTTTTAGATCAACAACTGTAACGGAATAAGCAATTCATTAGAAGAGTCACGTAGAGCATGATATCTACTATCTTCTATGATTTAAAGTTTATCATCAATTTTATCTCTGAGACTCAGATTAATAAATAATCCACATCACTGAATTATCCATGCTCTACGGGCCAAGGATATTTGTGTTTTCACCAATGGTCATGAACATGCCAAATAACAATTCATCTTTGCACCCTTGGCCGAAGAGAACGCATGGTCATCATCATACCAATAACTGTCCACCAATGCACTACGGGCTAATGAGGACTTTTACCACATCATTTGTAACATTACAGGTCACAATTATACCGAATGATCCCTGGTCATAATCATACCAATCAACAGTCCATCTATGCACTACGGGTCAAAGATGACTTTTATCACAATATAAACATGAGGATGATGACAAGGATATAAGAATTCAATTAAATGAGAGCAATGATAAGTTTTAAAGATTTTATAATTTAATTTATCAAGAATTCAAGAATATCTAAATTGTTAACATGATACTGCTTTGTGGAGTAAAATTCAAGAATAATATTGTATCAAAAATGATTCAGACCAAAAAGAAATCAATTTTTGTCATGAGTAGTACTCCCGGTGAATAGTACCCGAAGGAATAGTACTATGGCATGAAAAGATCAAAAATTATCAAGAATGCTCAGAATAATATTTTTATAAAAAGACACTAGATGAAGCACAAATTTCAAAGATATTCTACTAATTTCACGGAGTATAGAAACCAAAACTTAACAAAATGAGTGTAGAATTCAGAATCTGAAACGAAATAATATTACTTACATACTACAGAGTATGAAAGAAAATATTATTTCTTACGAATATTGAAAAAAATAACATCCCTTACAACTGTTGAATGAAAAAAATATTTCTTACGAATATTAAATGAAGATAATATTCCTTACGAATATTAAACGAAGGTAATCTTTCTTGCGAATATTGAACGAAATAAAATTTCTTACGAATACGAAAAATAATATCGTAAGCGAATATGAAATAAATAATACCCCTTACCTCAAAAAGAGAGCAATTCCGACTGGTATAACAGATATATTCTTGAAGAAAGCTTTTACTATTTTCTACAGTCAAAGTTTCATTAAACTCAAAAGAAATACGCTCAATATTATAGAAGAAGAATTTTCTGATTCCGGTGTGATTTTCTTTTCTAAACTGAGCATCCTATTTATAGGAGAATGGAAATGATACTATTTAAAAATAAAAATCAAGGGCAAACAATGACATATCACGGGTGAAGAAAATTTTTCAGAAAATTTTCTGATTTTTACTATACAAATACTATGCATAATAAAATATAATATATTATATTTTACATATAAAACAAAACTTATTATAATATATATATATATATATATATATACACACACACACACACACACACACACACACACACACACACACACACACATATAATTAAAGTACTCCCTCCCTGCCATTTCTTCCCCTTCCCGTGACTTTGTCACCCCCCCTATATGTCCTTTTCAACATGTATATATATATATATATATATATATATATATATATATATATATATATATATATATATATATATATATTATCATACTCATAACACAATATTTTGAAAAATGAGTAGGTTGGGGTCTAAATAATACGCAAAATTTATAAAAAATACTTCATAAAAATTCTCACAATATTTTTAACAACATTTATCATCATTATTATAACTCGTAATATTTAATAACTAGATCATTCCCAGGAAATAAGGGGATTTTCGATAAGGAATTCTCCCTATTGGCGCGATATTAGGTGACCAAACTCCTTTCCTCGACATAACTTTCTAGACATCGTCAATAATGTAAATAATAATATGAACAACTTTGTCGTCTTAATTATTAATTTAATAATATAAAATATTACGACAATAATTGAATCAATAATATGAGATACTATGCAACAATTACTGTAGCAATAATTGAATAAAACTGAGTGACTTATCACGTAAGCATCAATAATCAATATCGTGTGCTACTATGCAACCACGCATATTACTATATTTTTACCACATGAAATTTTAACAGTTAACGATAAAACTTTCGTCGTTATTTTTATAAAAATATATTTCTATCGTTTTCTAACTCCGACAGTAATTCCGTTGTGGGGTTCACCAATGATTGTGTCGTTGTACGAATATTCCTTGATAAAACGAATATTATTCGACCAAATGAATATTTTATAACAACTTGCATACTTTGCAAAATTTATAAATATTACCCACAACTATAATATCATATCAAATCCACACCATAATACTCAAAAAAAATATTTCGAGAAAATTAATCTTTATTCATAAAATTTGGGGTCTTATAAATTGTTTATCAGCTGAACAAGTATTAGTCATCGACTATACGCTCTTAAAACTGTACAGATTCATAAGCAAACCAAAGAAAGTTTGGCTTGGACTGACTTTAAAGGTAATTTAGAGTTTAGAACATTCATCAATTAAGGATTAGTTAAATCAATAAAGAATCGCTAATTAACTAAGAGTTCGGTACAATAATGTAAGATAGTGCAACGACATTGGTGATCCGAGATTGAACAACAGTTAATTTTAGCTGAACAAATATTTTTCAAGAAGATCAGTTTTAACAATAGTACAGACTTTGAATAAACAAATCAACCTCGCTTGTAATGAAGGAGTAAAGATTAATTTACTAGCTCAATGGAAAGTGTAGTTTAGAAACTTACTCAACAATAATTCATGGTTAAAGAATATGCATAACAATAACAAGTTAGTTACAAGAACTTGCATAATGAAAGATTAAAGTTAGTGAACTTGCTCAATAGAATAATAACTTCAAGACCTACATAATCGTAAAAGTAGGGTTTGGAAACTTGCTTAACAATAACAACTTAACTTCTTAATAAGAGCTTAGAGATAGAGAACTTGCATAAGTATAACATGACAGGAAAAAGTAAACCTTGCTGAATAATAAAGTAGCAAAGGTTAGGGAACTTGCCTCTTGCGTAAGCTATACAATTACAACTCACGTACTCTAATATCCTACATATACCATTAGGATTATCACATCAATTAGCTGTATACACATTATCCTCATAGATTCAATTCTCATCTTAGTTACGTTATAACCTTTAGCTTAAGGTTTAACCATATTAATCAACAGCATAACACGAATCTGAAAACTCACTACAATATCACATAAGACTTTTAGCATCCAAATCACATTCTCAACTCTTACAACGTTGAGTTTCAATCTAATATAACTTGTTAATTAATTCTATATTTCTTCTTAGTCATACTCGAAATTCATTCAAGTGTTTAAGTCTTATGAGGATTCCTTATTAGTTTTATATTAACCTCATTCCATATCTTAGAATGTTCACTTTAATTGAATTGAAACACTTTTTAAGTTTATTAACACTTATCACGGTGTTTTAACGTTCATTCATCACTTTCCTGAATCGTCTCTCTTGTGTATGCTTACACAACTTATCTAATACATCATTTATTAATGTTAAGCATCATTATATTTACTAATATTCAGGTATTATAACTTAGAACATCATCTTTTATAATCAGAAGCACTACATTTGTATACGTCCATACACGACACCCTCTGATTGCCTTTGAGTGCACAACAGTCCTAAAGATAGCCAATTTAACCCCTAATAACGACATCAGATAGAAAAACTTGAAGAACAAAAGTTGTATTTCTACTCGTCCTCATTTCGAATAATCTTGAATTGCATTAATCGGAGTTCGTATGAAAAAGTTATGTCTATTTTAGTAAAATATGTTCGGTCAGATTTTTTCTAACATTTGGTAAGTCTGCTACCCCCCACCGGGGCGGGGGTTTTGTGCTACGAAAGCCCGTCGGAGCTGGCCCCCTTTGGGCGGGACAAAAAAAACCTTCGTAAGCTGTGACACCCCCAAATTCGGGTTACCTGACCCCCGAGTTTGGTGTTCACGATCCACAATATAATAACATCTAATTACCCATTCATATAGAAATAGTAATACATAAGTCATTAGCAGAGATTGTTAATACATTAATCCCAGGTTCTCTAACCTTAACATTACAAACATAGCCTTTAGATACACAAAAAGGGTTCACAAATACAACATAATAAATATGCTTCATCATAACTAATTTATCACTATGCCTTTGCCTCTATTCTGAAAAGTTTTATTTAGCAAGGGTGAGCAACAAATTTATCCCGCAAGTTAAGATATACAATGAATGTATAAGTATCAAAATAATAGACTATCTATTTTGATAGAACGAACACCAAAGTTTGGGAAACTTTGAAATAGATGAACAAATCGTTAATCAATAACAAGTCTTCTCGTATTCTAGGAAACACAATAATATGATAATGAAAGAGTACAACGCTTTCAAAGTTTCTACGATATTCTATTAAATAAACAAGAATCAATTCTACGCAATAATAAAGTAGAATATTTTCCAGATTTATGTTGAGTGATCACACAAGATCTATAACTTCTCTTCTCGAATATCTATCAAAGATTTACTTTGACACATACGTAGGAATATCAGATAACCATAAAGATTAAATCATACCCCTCTGCAAGTATAACAAGTGATCAGTTTTATTATACCCTATATTATGCATAATACTTAACAGTGCGCAATGGCCAAATATACGACCTAAAATGTTCCCTTTATATAAAAGGTTGTTCATCTCAGTCTTTGAATCAGAATTTGATTTAACAACGAAATGAAATGATTTCAATATCTAATCACTTCTCTTCTCTTCTCTTCTCTTCTCAAACCTATCAAGTTTTACTTTTTCGATCTAGCTGAAACAACTGGCATTGATCTATCAATAATAATTGAATTCTCTTATCTTCTTGAACCTATCAAGTCTTAACAAATTTTCGTCTAGCCAAAACAATTAGCTAAGACATGTTTCAATACGATTAAACAATAGACAGAATTTAACTATACTATTTGAAATCAATAATAGCTTCTACAGATGTGAGTATCCAACAACAGTTATTCTACGAATATATATTTTCCGAATCAGTAATTCAATTTGAATTATTAAACATGCACTAACTGCGAATAATCAACAATAAATTCTTAAACGTGGTCTAATTAACAATAATTAACCACTATAATAATTGAATGAATATAACTTAAGGTTGAGTTAGGAAACATGCCTCTTCCGCTGTTTACAGCTACACAATATACTTATCTGCGTTTGAAAGACCTAAAATCACAATATCGGTCTTACAATTAGTACAATAATTCACAACACACAATATTGTAATTTACAGTCCATACTTCTCCTAGACACATTACCACATAGCCACATCAGTGTTTATAACCTATATAAACACTTATCAAGTCTAACTAGTTCGGTCTGGTTGGACTTTGGTCTCATCTCGGTGTACTGGTCACCCTATCCGACAATTAACACTTATATTGTCAATTAAACTCGGTCTCTAAGCTTCAATATTATTTTAGATATGTCAAATATCATTTATAATATTTTTCGAAAGCTTTTAATAATATTTAATCAATTATTATAATTTATAATAATTTTTCAAACACTTAAATCATTTTTAAATGATTTAATTATCAAATATTCTTATTATCATTAATATTTAATAATATAAAAATATTAATGTTATACTTGTCAAAATATTAAAGTTATTGTTAATAACTTAAAATATTTTTAAATCATCAATATTCTACTTAAATAATTTTTAAATTAATTAAAATCATTTTTAAACCATCACCATTAATATTAAAATATTAATGAAATTATTATCAAAATATTAAATGTCATTAATTATAACCCAAAATATTTTTAAAACATTTTTCTCATTGTTAAATGATTTTTAAATCAATAAAATCATTTTTAATTCATTTATTTAATATAATAATTAAATAAATCTAATATCATTAATTTTAATTTATTAATGAGAATTCTCCAAAAATATTAAAAATTATATTTTATAATTCAAAATAATTTCTAACATTTTATTCTCATTTAAAATGATTTTTAAATCATTAAAATCATTTTTATCTTATTTATTTAATTTATTAATTAAATAAATCTAATATCATTAATATTAAATTATTAAAAAAATTCTCTAAAAATATTAAAAGTCACATTTTATAACTCAAAATATTTTTAAATACTTTATTCTTATTTAAAATGATTTTTCATAATATTAAATCATTTGCCTCTAATTTATTTAATACACTAATTAAATAAATTAAATATCATTATTATTCAAATAATTATAAATATTAATGAAAAATGTCCCAAATAATTTAAAGTTATTTTTCAGAATTTAAAATGAATTTTAAAACCATTTTTGATAGTTTTTATAATTTATTTTCTATTTTTAATTAATTACCGAAAATTCAGAAATTTAAAATAATCAAAATTGTTGCTAAATGCCTATAGCGACACTAAGCGTCGCTGTTGGTGTTCTTGGTGCTCAAGAACACTGACAGTCAGTGTTTAAGGCTCATGGTTTGACCAGCTCTAATTCATAGTCTGATCATGTTCTAGGCTACCTTGTGCATCGATCATGTAGTCTACATATAGGACTACAACATTCAAGCATTATCTCGATCATACAACAACAATTCTGCAAGATCTAGAGCTTTAAAGTAGCTGTCAGACATTATCTGGGTTTTCTGGGTTACCTAGAAACCTAGACAGTCTCAAGATACTACTTTCAAGCTCAATAATCTTCGTGTTCGTGCCATGATTTTGGTTCTTTCTTGGTTCTTGTCAGTAGTATAAATGACAAGGAACAACCCTAAAACAACAGATCAACTAAACAACAACAACATCACAAGTTACATCTTGGTCAAAGTCTGTCAGAAACGTAGTTCATTTGTTTTTGGGTTTTCCAGAAACTGTGTCCGTGAATGGATGGTCTAGTTTGACCACCTTTTACGTTCGATCTGTTGATGGTTTAAAATATCTAAAGACCCAAATCTATAGTCAAGTGTATAGGCTACAACATGGTTATCATAACATTAACATATTATGTAACGTTTGTCAGATAAAGGCCTTCGAAAATCTTGTCAGGCTCGGTTTCTCACTTTCTGGGTTACCCAAAAAGTGACTGGTCATGCTTGGTCAACCCTCTTTGACCATGAATAACATGAAATCTAGACATGTAATGGTTGTGATTTCTTTTGCAGAATAAAGACCTCATACCAGACTACCAATATAAAACATCAAACAACAAAAAGCATAAACGAGCAATGATCTGTGGCCACTGACATTAGGTTTTCAGACCACTTTTCGAGCACAAGAACTGTTTTGAAAAATCATCATTTTAAGGCACTTTGATGGTATGGATGATAGATCTTCATAAAACATCCATTAGCAAGATTCTAAACACAAAATTTATCTAAGCATATAAGATCAAATTAGGTTAGGGCTTTTATACCTTTCTTTTTCCAATTCTTGAACTATGCTCTCCAATCTGTTTTTGATGTTCTAGTAACTGATTATATGACTGAGGGACTTGATAAATTCGGAGGGTTAGAGAAAGAAAGAGTTGTTGGGAGCTAAAAAGAAAATGAGCCAAATACATATACTTTCTCTCTTAGATCTCTTATATAATGTGCTAAGTTGCTAGATCTGATCTTGCTGTCAAATGGAGGTTTATTTGCTGAGATTTTTATGCCACAATGTCAATGGAGTTGGTGAACCACTAAAGCTTTAGCCATTTTTACAAGTAATCTAATAAAAATCCCATAAAATGCATTTTAATTGGTCATTGTTCTAATAATTTTAATGGCATGATGGTCAATTTCTCAAACCCTTAGGGTTTAACCCTAAGATTCTAACCCTTAGGTTTTACAAACTCAAATTCTAGAATTTTCTCATTAAGATTTCTAAAAAGAAAAATTAGATTTCTAAATTAAAATTAGGGTTTTAAATAGAAATTAATATTTCTAAAGTATAATTAGGGTTTCCTAATTATATTAACGCATGCTAATCACTTCAGGCTTGTTAATTAGGATTAGGGTTTCCTAATTAGGGGTTAAGATTATTGAATACGAAATTAGGGTTTCTCGGCATACGATTAGGGTTTCTAACGGTACGTTAGGATTTCTAATCCAGAGAATAGGGTTTCTAATCCCTTATTAAGGTTTACTAAATTCACTACTAGAAAAACAAGAATACATGACGGAATTTTGTGACAGTTTTTAAAAACAATCACAAAAGATAGTAATTTATGATGAACTTTTTAAGCAATCACAAAATAATAGTGTATATGATGGCTCTTAGTGATGACTAATTTTGCCATCACTGTATTATAATTGTGATGGCCATGTCAATCACACCAATTTTTTTTACGTAAAATAAATTTTCTTTTTGTGACGCACTAAGTCATCACTTATAGATATACCCTTTTCGCGATTGCATTTAAGCTATCACTAATATTTTAATGTAAGAAATAATCAAAACAATATTTTATGACGGTCTTGACAATCATTAAAAAAGATAGATATTTGTGACGACTTTTATTTGCAATTACAAAAAGTAGGTATTTTGTGATGGAATTTTCAAGCCATCACAAAATAATAAAATATATGATGGCTCTTAGTGATGACTAATTTTACCATCATTATAAAGTATTTGTGACTGCCATTGCAATCACCAAATATTATGTGGAAGTAATTTTGTTTAGTAAGTCAACTCAAATATGTTTCCTTTTATATTTTGTTTTAAAATATAATCATTGTAACACCCCCTTCCCAAAAAGGAAAGGGGAGGTCACGTGCAAAGCACAACAAACCTCAAAATAAGTAAACATGTCACTAATTAATAACCTCAAAATATTAATAGCGGTGATCCATTAATGAAGTACTAAATATAATTCTCCAAACAGAGTCAAAATAATCAAAAACTTAAAATTCGAATCAACCTAATTGGTTAAAGGCAAAACTCTTATCACACTAGCCCTGAATCACCCCTGCAAACCTGCCGGAAGAAAAACACAGCATGAGCCAATTGCCCAGTACGGATACAAATATACAAAAGATATACAAAAATAACTGAGATAAAATACTGAACAAGCCTCAAGTGTAAATACTGACGAAAATATAATCTCCAAAGATCTGAATGAAATATATCTGAATCAACAGAATTGATGAAACCAATAGAAAAATAAAGAAATAACGAACTGAAGTAACTAACTCAATGAATTGAACTGAACAAAAACAAACAGAACTAATACAATAAAATAATAGGCTGAATCAAATGGTTGAGTTTTATTTCATACCGAGTGAGCTCAGAAATATACCTTGCTACACAGGCAAGTCAAAATAATGCCATATAGGCAAATCAAATGATTCCACATAGGCAACCAAAATAATGCCACACAGGCACATCAAAATAATGTCACACAGGCAAATCAAAATAATGCCACACAGGCAATCACACATTGGACCGCGAATCCAAATGTATGCAAATCGGATAGGTGTGTTTGGCACAACATGTGACGCCCCCCAAAATAGGTATACAACACCCATTCTGAGTCGCCAAATACATGGTACAGAAAGCAAACTACAACTTCAATAATACAAATGTCGTGCAAAATACGACAACACGTACTGTGAGTTTAAATACAAATATTGTCTTCTAGACAATATCCACACTCAAATAAATCCTCATTACAATTATTCAAACACTATTTTACAGAAATAGTGAGGACTGCTAAAACATCTTTCTAGAACCATCACTCCATACCCCGACTAGATCCTGCTATGTTCTCACCTCCTGAGAAGAAAAATGGAACAAAAAGGAAAAGGGTGAGCTCAACTAGCCCAGTAAAGAATATTATGACTAAGATAATATATAACAAATTATCGTTAGTCTTCAACAGGGAAAAATCTGATAAAATATAATCGACAACAAGTTTTAGATCAACAAGTGCAGCGGAAACAACAAACCATTAGAAGAGTCAAGTAGAGAAAGAATTCTACTATCTTCTAAGATTTAAAAGTCCATCATCAATATTTTATCCCTGTAACATCAATTAATAATCATCTTTAACCAAATATTCATCTTTGCACTACAGGCCAAAGATATTCATTTGTATCATCAGTCGGTCATGTTCATCTCAACACCTGTTCATCTTTGCACTACAGGCCAAAGATATTCATCAAGTAATTATACATCTTTGCACTACAGGCCAAAGATATTCAGTAATATCATCATTTAGGACTGAGGATGATGAAAAATATCTTAAAGAGAACGAATCCAATGAGACAGAAGGACAAATAGTAGGGATTCGTATAACAGTTTATCCAAGATCAATAATACTTCATAATAATCAATTGTGAAGCAGAATTCAAAAATAAAGATCAAAACATGGATACAATCAAAGATAGTAACCATAATAGACATCTTGGACAAAAAGGAAAAATTTTATTTTTCGGTGAATAGTGCCGTATTCGTGAATAGTGCCGTATACGTGAATAGTGCCGTATACGTGAATAGTAATCCCCGACACAAAAAGTTCCAAATTTGATAAAAACTCATATCAATATTTCAGCATAATGATATTGAAGAAAATAATATCATTTAAGAAGAAAATAATATCCCTTACCTCAAAATATCAGTACTTCTGGTCGGAATACCGGTATAAGGCTGAAAGAAACTTGCTCTGATGAATAGAAACTCTCAAAGTATCTAAATACTCACAAAATACACTCAATAATCTAGAGAGAGAAAGAGAGAAAACTTGTTTCTGGTGTAATTTTCAATTCTAACTTAGCCCTCTATTTATAGGAAAATTTTGGTAGGTTTGACCTGCAACCTGATGGCTTTACCTGCTACTATTCCCACCTACCACATTTGAAATATAATTCAGCACATTTCTTCACCAACCACAAGTGGGGCCCACCAATTCTAGAATTTTCCATCAAAATGATAAACTCCGAAAATTCAACAATTTCTGAACCAGTCATCTTGTAAAATTCATAATAAATCATACGTTCATTTTTAACGGTTCAAAATTTGTGGGCATATACTCAACTTATATATGTATAACATATCCAAAAATTACCACGATCCAACGGTCGGATTAAAAATTATAACCCCCGCAAAATATCTCAAAAACCCTGATTTTTAATACCTCCATTCCGACAAAAATATGGATAAAAACCTCAACATTAACTCCTTCATTTTTAACCACAAAAATATATCCCTCATTTATATCCACATAAAATAAATATTTCCTTATCATATGAATCAATAATTAATTATTCATAAATAATATTACAGAATCACATTTATGACAACCAGGCCGTTCCCAGGAAAGAGGGGGCTTTCCAATAAGGATTTCTCCTTACTGGCGCGCAATTAGATGACCAAACCTCTCCTTAGACAGAACTTTCTAGACATTGCCAATAATGTTATCTAATAATATTATTCAAATAATATGAATTATTGATCTGATAAATGAAAATACTGTGCAGCAACAATTATTGAAACAACAATAATATAAAATATCAATGCAGCAATTATTGAACCAATAAAATAAAATATTGAACAGTAATCACTGTAACAATTATTGAGTAGTGCCTTCTTACGTACGAATCAATAATTCAACTATACTGTGCAATCCGTGTGCTACTATGCAACCACGCGTTATTACTGTATTTTTAACCACCGGGTATTTAAACAGTGTTAACGGTAACAACTACGCCATTATTAATAAACAACTTATACTTGTCGTTTTCTTCATCCAATCGCTTTCCGTTATGGGGCCCACACAAGGCTGCGTCGTCGTACGAATATTCCCCGACAGCAAGAATATTCCACGACCAACCGAATATTCACCGACCAAAAATAAATATTTTATAACCACTTGCTTATTTTGCAAAATTTGCACATTTCACCCATAACCAAAGTATTATATCAAATTAACCCCTTATTATTCACAATAATATTTAGAGAAAATTTGATTTTATTCATTAATAAGTTGGGGTCTTACAACCTCCCCTCCTTATGAAATTTCGTCCTCGAAATTGACGTACGCACCTGATGTTTCAAAAAGGTGAGGATACCTCGCTTTCATTTCTGATTCCAACTCCCAGGTCATTTCTTCAATAGCATGGTTTCTCCACAAAACCTTAACTTGTGGTATAACCTTCGTGCGTAGGACATGCTCTTTCCTATCCAAGATCTTAACAGGTACCTCCTCGTACGTTAAATCTTCAGCTATCTCGTCTGGTTCTAACTCAATAATGTGGTTCGGGTCTTTAACATATTTACGAAGCATAGATATGTGAAAAACATTATGAACACGAGACATGCTTGGAGGTAATGCGAGTCTATATGCCACATTTCCTATTCGCTCAAGAATCTCAAATGGACCAACAAATCTTGGATTGAGCTTTCCTCTCTTCCCAAATCTTGTAACTCCCTTCCATGGTGCAACACGTAACAATACATGATCCCCAATATTAAATTCCACGTCCTTCCGATGAAGATCCGCATAACTCTTTTGTCGATCCTGTGCCGTTTGTATACGTTGTCGAATCGTTTGGATCTTCTCTGTAGTAATGCGTACCAATTCTGGTCCCAACAATGTTGCTTCACCCACCTCGTCCCAGCATACTGGAGAACGACATTTTCTTCCATACAACGCCTCAAATGGAGCCATACCTATGCTCGCCTGATAACTGTTGTTGTAGGAGAATTCCACCAATGGTAGGTACTTATCCCAACTCCCTTTGAGATCTAAGACACAAAGTCTTAATAGATCTTCAAGAGTTTGAATAGTCCTCTCTGATTGTCCGTCCGTTTGAGGATGGTATGCTGAACTGAATCGTAAATCCGTGCCCATAGCTTTCTGCAAGCTAACCCAAAATCGTGAAGTGAATCTTGGGTCACGATCCGAAACTATGGATACTGGCATGCCATGCAATCTCACAATCTCGTTCACGTACATACTAGCAAGACGTTCAAGGGAATAAGTCTCACGTATCGGCAAGAAATGAGCGGACTTGGTTAATCTATCAACAATAACCCAAATCGCATCTATGCCTTGAGAAACCTTGGGAAGACCTGTAACAAAATCCATAGTAATGTGTTCCCACTTCCATTTCGGGATCTCAAGTGGTTGCAATGGACCCTTTGGCACTTGATGCTCCGCCTTTACACGTTGACAAGTTAAACACCTCGAGATAAACTCCGCGATCTCTCTTTTCATATTGCTCCACCAAAATGTATGTCGAAGATCGTGATACATTTTGGTACTCCCAGGATGGATTGCAAACGGTGTGTTGTGTGCCTCCATCATTATTCTATGCTTCAAGTCAAAATCGTTAGGAACACAAAGTCTGGAGTTGACTCGAAGTATTCCTTCTTCATCGATTCTTGCTTCTGGAATAGCACCTTCTTGCACTTTCTTCTTCATACGCATCAGCTCTATATCCGTAGCTTGAGCAGCTTTAACTTTATCGATTAAAGTCGGTTCTACTCGTATATTTGATATCATCATGTGGGTACTTGGAGCCTTCATCTCTATCTCCATCCTTTGCAAGTCATACAAAATGGGCCTTTGTGTTAAAAACATTGCACTCGTACCCGCATATGATCTTCTACTCAATGCGTCAGCTACTACGTTTGCTTTTCCAGGATGGTATTGGATGGTATGATCGTAATCTTTCAACAGCTCAAGCCAACGTCGTTGCCGCATGTTGAGTTCCTTTTGGGTGAAGAAATATTTGAGGCTTTTATGATCTGTATAGATCTCCACTTTCTCCCCATAAAGGTAGTGTCTCCAGATCTTCAACGCAAAAACGACTGCTGCCAACTCCAAATCATGAGTAGGATAATTCCTCTCATATTCTTTGAGTTGTCGTGAGGCATAGGCTATGACTTTCCCATGTTGCATGAGAACACATCCTAACCCTTTGCCTGAAGCATCGCTGTAGATAACAAATCCATCCGAACCAGATGGTATTGTCAAAACAGGTGCCGAAATGAGTCTCCTCTTGAGTTCTTGGAAACTCTTCTCGCATTCCTCACTCCATACGAATTTTGTATCTTTCCGAGTCAGCTGAGTTAACGGAGTAGCGATTCGAGAAAATCCTTCCACAAATCTCCGATAATAACCAGCTAAGCCCAGAAAGCTACGTACTTCGGTTACCGACTTCGGTTGCTCCCAACTTTGTATGGCTTCAATCTTCGCCGGGTCGACAGATACTCCATGTTTTGACACCACGTGCCCAAGGAATGCTACTTCCTCAAGCCAGAACTCGCATTTCTTCAGTTTGGCATATAGCTTGTTTTCACGAAGCCTTTGCAGTACCAGCTTCAAATGGCGCTCATGATCTTCACGGCTTTTGGAATAGATGAGGATGTCATCAATAAAGACAACAACGAACTGATCCAAATATTCTTTGAATACACGGTTCATCATATCCATGAAGGCAGCAGGAGCATTAGTCAATCCAAAAGACATTACTAAGAATTCATAATGCCCGTACCGAGTTCTGAAGGCAGTCTTTGGAATATCCTCAGTTTTAATCTTCAGCTGATGATATCCAGAACGAAGATCGATCTTTGAAAAGAATTGTGCTCCTTGCAACTGGTCAAACAGGTCATCAATGCGAGGTAGCGGATACCTATTCTTGATGGTGACATGGTTCAATTCTCGATAGTCAATACAAAGTCGCATACTCCCGTCTTTCTTCTTTACGAATAAAACAGGAGCACCCCAAGGAGACGTACTAGGACGAATAAAACCGATGTCCAACAACTCCTGTAGTTGGACTTTTAACTCCTGAAGTTCAATAGGAGCCATTCGATATGGGGTTTTAGAAATGGGCTTTGTACCGGGTTCAAGGTCAATAAAGAATTCAATTTCTCGTTCCGGGGGTAGACCGGGAAGTTCTTCAGGAAATACATCGGAAAATTCTCTAACAATAGAAATATTATTCAAATCTGACTTGTCTTTGTTCAAATCCATAACATGGGCTAAGAAAGCTTGACATCCGTTTTTCAATAAACGAATAGCTTTGTGGCGATATGACAGTGACTGATTTTAGTGGTTTAGTAGTTTGAATTCGTATGACAGGTTGGTTAGGAATATGAAAACTAACAACCTTACGAAAACAATCAATTTTAGCATGATGAGTGGTTAACCAATCAATTCCTAAAATCACATCAAAAGCAAGTATCTTTAAAGAGATAAGATCAACAGGTAATGTGATAGTGCCAACTTGGATCATGCAAGATTTATAAACTGTAGATGTAACGAAGGTTTCACCCAACGGAGTTTCAACAGATAAGTTAAAGTCCAATTTCTCCGGAGTCAAGTTTAAACGTTGAGCACAAGCAGGAGAGATAAAAGAATGGGTAGAACCGGTATCTAGTAAAGTATAAACTTCGCAAGAATTCAAGATTAGCTTACCCGTGATCACCTCGTTCGGGTTTCTCACGTTTTGGCCAGTTACGACAAACGCTCTTCCAGGAACCGCTGATTTCGCCTTATCCGGGACAGCCCTTGGAATCACCACTCCCGCTGAACTTGGTTTCGCTATAGTACAATCTCGAGCGATGTGGCCTTCCTTCCCACAGTTGTAACACACCTTGGATTGTTGTGGACAGTTTGGGCTGATATGTCCCTCTTTCCCGCATTTGTAACATCTAACTGGCGGTCGTTCTCCTCCCCTAAAATTTGTTGTTGGTGCTGGTGCTGGTGCTGATGTCTTCCCGTCATTGTTGAATCTCCTCTTTCTGAAATTTCCACTTGACTCACCTCTCCTATTATCATGGCCACGATGACCACCCGAGTGGTTACCGCCTTTGTTCGTATTTTTCCCTCCTCGTTGGTTATCATCGCTCTGATGATTGCTGTCACCGGTATGACCCTGGTTGTGGTCCCTCGGTTGAGTATACTCATTATCTCTCTCTAATAATTGGGCCCTGTTGACAACGTCTGAATACAGAGAAAATTTATGAGAGATAAGGTATTGACGAATCTCAGGTTTTAAACCTCTCAGAAACATCCGCGTCATTCGTTCCTCATTTTCGACCAAATGAGGTGCAAACCTGGATAACTCTGCAAACTTCGCCTCGTACTGGGACACCGTCATGTTGTTTTGTTCCAGTCTAATAAACTCAACCTCCTTCATATGACGAATACTTTCAGGAAAGTACTTGTCATTGAACAGTTTTTGAAATGTTTCCCAGGACATGTTGAGTGCGTCAGGCTGGGTACGCTTCACAGACTCCCACCAGTAGTCTGCCTCACCGCGGAACATAAATGTGGCGAATGGAACCTTCTGTTCCTCCGTGCATCCCAAGACATCAAATATCTTGGTAATTTGCTTGACCCACGTTTCCGCCATGATCGGATCCGGCTTTCCCTTAAATTCTGGTGGTCCCAATTCTTTGAACTGCTTAGCTGTGACAAACCGCGCGTTGTTATCATTTCCACCCGTATTCTGCACACGAGTCTCCCTCGTCTGATTTTGCATGAACTGCAAAAAGCTCCTAAACATTCCATCATTCATCGTTTGCTCGGTAACGTTGTTTACAGGAGGAATATTGCCTTCCTGTTGCACGTTCCCCTGGGTAGTGATCAAAGGTGTCTCCACGGTCTGATTTACTCCATTATTAACGTTCTCAGCTGCCATTCTTAAATACTGCCATAAAACAAGGGTTAATAGTCATGTCATATATTATCCCTATACTCTGACCGACCAAATAAACACCAAATAAACTTAGTCAGGTCATACTAGCGAAGGAATTCCCCGTCTCTCCCCTCCTAGTTCTTGTCTCACATCTCAGCCAGGGATCATATCCCTAAGCTCTGATACCAACTGTGACGCCCCCAAAATAGGTATACAACACCCATTCTGAGTCGCCAAATACATGGTACAGAAAGCAAACTACAACTTCAATAATACAAATGTCGTGCAAAATACGACAACACGTACTGTGAGTTTAAATACAAATATTGTCTTCTAGACAATATCCACACTCAAATAAATCCTCATTACAATTATTCAAACACTATTTTACAGAAATAGTGAGGACTGCTAAAACATCTTTCTAGAACCATCACTCCATACCCCGACTAGATCCTGCTATGTTCTCACCTCCTGAGAAGAAAAATAGAACAAAAAGGAAAAGGGTGAGCTCAACTAGCCCAGTAAAGAATATTATGACTAAGATAATATATAACAAATTATCGTTAGTCTTCAACAGGGAAAAAATCTGATAAAATATAATCGACAACAAGTTTTAGATCAACAAGTGCAGCGGAAACAACAAACCATTAGAAGAGTCAAGTAGAGAAAGAATTCTACTATCTTCTAAGATTTAAAAGTCCATCATCAATATTTTATCCCTGTAACATCAATTAATAATCATCTTTAACCAAATATTCATCTTTGCACTACAGGCCAAAGATATTCATTTGTATCATCAGTCGGTCATGTTCATCTCAACACCTGTTCATCTTTGCACTACAGGCCAAAGATATTCATCAAGTAATTATACATCTTTGCACTACAGGCCAAAGATATTCAGTAATATCATCATTTAGGACTGAGGATGATGAAAAATATCTTAAAGAGAACGAATCCAATGAGACAGAAGGACAAATAGTAGGGATTCGTATAACCGTTTATCCAAGATCAATAATACTTCATAATAATCAATTGTGAAGCAGAATTCAAAAATAAAGATCAAAACATGGATACAATCAAAGATAGTAACCATAATAGACATCTTGGACAAAAAGGAAAAATTTTATTTTTCGGTGAATAGTGCCGTATTCGTGAATAGTGCCGTATACGTGAATAGTGCCGTATACGTGAATAGTAATCCCCGACACAAAAAGTTCCAAATTTGATAAAAACTCATATCAATATTTCAGCATAATGATATTGAAGAAAATAATATCATTTAAGAAGAAAATAATATCCCTTACCTCAAAATATCAGTACTTCTGGTCGGAATACCGGTATAAGGCTGAAAGAAACTTGCTCTGATGAATAGAAACTCTCAAAGTATCTAAATACTCACAAAATACACTCAATAATCTAGAGAGAGAAAGAGAGAAAACTTGTTTCTGGTGTAATTTTCAATTCTAACTTAGCCCTCTATTTATAGGAAAATTTTGGTAGGTTTGACCTGCAACCTGATGGCTTTACCTGCTACTATTCCCACCTACCACATTTGAAATATAATTCAGCACATTTCTTCACCAACCACAAGTGGGGCCCACCAATTCTAGAATTTTCCATCAAAATGATAAACTCCGAAAATTCAACAATTTCTGAACCAGTCATCTTGTAAAATTCATAATAAATCATACGTTCATTTTTAACGGTTCAAAATTTGTGGGCATATACTCAACTTATATATGTATAACATATCCAAAAATTACCACGATCCAACGGTCGGATTAAAAATTATAACCCCCGCAAAATATCTCAAAAACCCTGATTTTTAATACCTCCATTCCGACAAAAATATGGATAAAAACCTCAACATTAACTCCTTCATTTTTAACCACAAAAATATATCCCTCATTTATATCCACATAAAATAAATATTTCCTTATCATATGAATCAATAATTAATTATTCATAAATAATATTACAGAATCACATTTATGACAACCAGGCCGTTCCCAGGAAAGAGGGGGCTTTCCAATAAGGATTTCTCCTTACTGGCGCGCAATTAGATGACCAAACCTCTCCTTAGACAGAACTTTCTAGACATTGCCAATAATGTTATCTAATAATATTATTCAAATAATATGAATTATTGATCTGATAAATGAAAATACTGTGCAGCAATAATTATTGAAACAACAATAATATAAAATATCAATGCAGCAATTATTGAACCAATAAAATAAAATATTGAACAGTAATCACTGTAACAATTATTGAGTAGTGCCTTCTTACGTACGAATCAATAATTCAACTATACTGTGCAATCCGTGTGCTACTATGCAACCACGCGTTATTACTGTATTTTTAACCACCGGGTATTTAAACAGTGTTAACGGTAACAACTACGCCATTATTAATAAACAACTTATACTTGTCGTTTTCTTCATCCAATCGCTTTCCGTTATGGGGCCCACACAAGGCTGCGTCGTCGTACGAATATTCCCCGACAGCAAGAATATTCCACGACCAACCGAATATTCACCGACCAAAAATAAATATTTTATAACCACTTGCTTATTTTGCAAAATTTGCACATTTCACCCATAACCAAAGTATTATATCAAATTAACCCCCTTATTATTCACAATAATATTTAGAGAAAATTTGATTTTATTCATTAATAAGTTGGGGTCTTACACAACATTACCAATCCGCAGAACAGAAATCTAGGGTTAACCCATACGCCTCCCACAACAAAACACCAAATGGCCCACTTCCTCCGGAGCCTAAAACGGAGACGCCGTGGACTAATCACACCGCCACGGAAAGTGTCATGCCTCTCGTGCCAAGACGACATGCCTGTGGTACCCCCACAGGTGGTTATAGCTCAGGTATACCCTACGGTATATTCTAACAAAAATATCATGTCACAACACATGCGACATAATACTAACAAAAGGGTTCTATATGTACATGTTGAACCAAATCAAATTATAGTCACAAGGTTTCAAAAAGAAGGTAGCAACATGTACCGCTCTACAATTATCAAAATAAATATTAGACATGATAACCTCATTCAAAGAGTACAAGTACGAGTCCAATGTGTCAACTCCAAAATGAAATAAATATATCAATTTCACAAGAAACAATTATGTGAAATAATAACCGAAATTCGAAACGAGGAACAAAACGAACAAATCAAATTTAACAAAGGTATCGCTGAAAGAGTACGAAATCCGTACCTGATACTTCCAACCATTTATAGCACACTCCACAAAATCTTACCCTCAAATGCTAACGATATCAAATACGAAACGTTATTCGCAACCTAAACATATTCACCTCAAATTAAAAACAATCAAAACTAATAATCCCAAAATAATTCATAATCTATTTATTATGCCTTTAATCATCGCCTTTTATCAATTATTAATACTCCAAAATTTATATTCCAAAAATAACTCTGTAAATTCCCTCCGTCTGACCTAATAAAATACAATAAAATCTTATTACAAATTTAACCATTGCTAACATAATATTATTTAATTGCTAACATAATATTATTTAATTTATTATCAAGAACTTTTATAATTATACCGACAAAATTAATTAATTTAAATTAATATACGTAACTTCAATTTGATTTACCAATTTAAATTTTTAACTTTCATGGCCAAATACTTAATAAAAATAATATATATATATATATATATATATATATATATATATATATATATATATATATATATATAATATGACGAAATCAGTGGTTGCAATATGCAACCAATGTGATATATATATATGCATATATAATTTATATATATAACGTAATCATTGCTTGCAACTAACTTCCAACAATCAGTAACTTATTTTACTAAATCAATTTACATCACTCCTCCTATACACAGCCGATAACGGTTATCAAAATTTTGGAATATAAATGACTACAACTGTTGCCAATTAATTCTCCTCTATTAATTTATTAATTAACCAAACCTTTTTGTTTTTGTGCAATTGAAACCCGTGAAAAACAATAGAATCGACGAGAAGAATTTGGGGTCATATGCTATAATTTCATTCGAATCTAGTCTACCATTCATGAATAATATTTAAAACATATGGTATGGAATGAGGAGTAATAATACTACCTTAATTGCAAGAAATTTTCTCCTTTTTCTTTATTGTTCTTCCACTGCCGCTGCTTCCTCTTCCTCTTTTCTTTCAGTTACGAACTAAATGAATTGTTTAAGTAAATTAGGTTTAGCTATGTAATTATTTATTAATAGGTTTTATTACTTCTCCTAATTATAATAGGATTTAATATTATCCACGGATATAAATTAAACCCAAATAAATTTTAAGGCCCACCTTTACAAATTTAATGTATCCATCGCCTACTAATTTTTTTATTAGCCCACATAAATTAAATAACTATTTTGACCCAAAAAAAAATACAAAGTCCAATTAATACGTTTTAAAAACAAGACAATTTTTATTATAAATATATATATATATATATATATATATATATATATATATATATATATATATATATATATATATATATATATTTCGGGTATTACATCACCTACCCCTTAAAAAGGATTCCGTCCCCGGAATCAAAAGAATGAACGTAGCTAATTATCAAAAGATGCGGATACTCCGCTCGAATAGACTTCTCTATTTCCCAAGTAGCTTCCCGCTCAGAATGATTTTACCACAAGACTTTAACAAAATGAATTATCTTCCTCAATTTTAATTTAATCAGTTATTTCATTATCTACTAAAAGAATTTAATTTTTCAAACAAAATAAGGAAGAAAAGAAGGAAACAAAATTATTTACCTTTTTCAATTTAAATACAATCGTATAAGATAAAATTAATTAATATTTAAAAAAATGGGTTATTACATTTTTCACCCCTTAAAAATAATTCCGTCCTCGGAATTCAAATAAGCTACAAAAAAAATAAATAAATTTAGTTACGACGTAGCATCTCCATTGTAACGATCAACGCGTATAAGTCATCGGTCCACGTAATTATCAATGTACTAGTAAAAAATTTATCAGCTACCGTGTCAAGCCTTGGTAAAGTTTTTCGCGTTGCATCAAATTAGATCACGTATATGATCCACCGTTGGTGCGAGCCGTCGCTAATATCTTTGAGTTAATTCTTGTAAACGTACTCTTCGGAACATAATTCAAAATCACAAAAACTTCTCTTCATCCAAATACGATTCGAATACCCAAAATATTTAAAATTATTTTTAATTCGTAAAACGTTTATGCTTCACACATGACAAAAATTTAACAAATTATTTTTATTTGCTTTACATAAATTCATGCAAAACTCTAAGAGAATCAGATAGGCCAAACAACTTAAATTATATCCCCAACTCTCACTAAGTCCTCAAGAGTTTCAAAATATAATAACCTCAAATCAAATTAGTTCTCAAATAATATTACACCGAAAACATATTACTAAGATCTCTTCATCATCATACCAAACTCCAAATCATATATCCTACTATCTGAATAAGCAAACTATAACTTTTAAAATCTCTTAAAGATTCATCACTTAATATCTAATTATTCAATAAATCAATCATTCTCTTAATGCAAACCTTAATCCAATAAATTTCAATGTCTCCCGATGCTATCACAAAGAAACTTCATAAGACTTAACTCCAATATCCCACTAGAAAAAAAAAATAGCCACAAAATTGATCATTAACTCCAAATGATTAATCTAATTACCTCGAATATCAACATTCAAATTACAAGAAATTCTCCATACTTAATAGTTTTCACTTTATCATAATATGTCATCAATACGCAAACCAAAACTTATCCACAATCTTAACATAAATCAAAACCTAACTCGAATCAAATCCTCAATTCAATGATCATAATAATTGCCACACAAAAAAAAATGATTAACAAATAATTTTCCAATATTAAATACTCGTCGATACAAATACTCACATCATAATCACGTCTCACGTAAGATCACTTCTTATCTGTACAAAGTATAACTTTATTCACCTTAATGATTAAATCACAATTCTTAACTAATATCATTGCTTAATCACCTTAACAAATCATTCCACTATCCTCAAATCAACTACAAATCGAAAAGAAATAGACAGTTGGTCAACATAGAGATCAACCAAACAAAGGACAAAATCGAATCAAACTCCTACGTCTACCCAATGGTTTACCCACAACTCACGGGTCAAACCTAAATATGTTTTCTACAAGAAAGAACCTAAGCTCTGATACCATCTCTGTAACACCCCCTTCCCAAAAAGGAAAGGGGAGGTCACGTGCAAAGCACAACAAACCTCAAAATAAGTAAACATGTCACTAATTAATAACCTCAAAATATTAATAGCGGTGATCCATTAATGAAGTACTAAATACAATTCTCCAAACAGAGTCAAAATAATCAAAAACTTAAAATTCGAATCAACCTAATTGGTTAAAGGCAAAACTCTCATCACACTAGCCCTGAATCACCCCTGCAAACCTGCCGGAAGAAAAACACAGCATGAGCCAATTGCCCAGTACGGATACAAATATACAAAAGATATACAAAAATAACTGAGATAAAATACTGAACAAGCCTCAAGTGTAAATACTGACGAAAATATAATCTCCAAAGATCTGAATGAAATATATCTGAATCAACAGAATTGATGAAACCAATAGAAAAATAAAGAAATAACGAACTGAAGTAACTAACTCAATGAATTGAACTGAACAAAAACAAACAGAACTAATACAATAAAATAATAGGCTGAATCAAATGGTTGAGTTTTATTTCATACCGAGTGAGCTCAGAAATATACCTTGCTACACAGGCAAGTCAAAATAATGCCACACAGGCAAATCAAATGATTCCACATAGGCAACCAAAATAATGCCACACAGGCACATCAAAATAATGTCACACAGGCAAATCAAAATAATGCCACACAGGCAATCACACATTGGACCGCGAATCCAAATGTATGCAAATCGGATAGGTGTGTTTGGCACAACATTACCAATCCGCAGAACAGAAATCTAGGGTTAACCCATACGCCTCCCACAACAAAATACCAAATGGCCCACTTCCTCCGGAGCCTAAAACGGAGACGCCGTGGACTAATCACACCGCCACGGAAAGTATCATGCCTCTCGTGCCAAGACGACATGCCTGTGGTACCCCCACAGGTGGTTATAGCTCAGGTATACCCTACGGTATATTCTAACAAAAATATCATGTCACAACACATGCGACATAATACTAACAAAAGGGTTCTATATGTACATGTTGAACCAAATCAAATTATAGTCACAAGGTTTCAAAAAGAAGGTAGCAACATGTACCGCTCTACAATTATCAAAATAAATATTAGACATGATAACCTCATTCAAAGAGTACAAGTACGAGTCCAATGTGTCAACTCCAAAATGAAATAAATATATCAATTTCACAAGAAACAATTATGTGAAATAATAACCGAAATTCGAAACGAGGAACAAAACGAACAAATCAAATTTAACAAAGGTATCGCTGAAAGAGTACGAAATCCGTACCTGATACTTCCAACCATTTATAGCACACTCCATAAAATCTTACCCTCAAATGCTAACGATATCAAATACGAAACGTTATTCGCAACCTAAACATATTCACCTCAAATTAAAAACAATCAAAACTAATAATCCCAAAATAATTCATAATCTATTTATTATGCCTTTAATCATCGCCTTTTATCAATTATTAATACTCCAAAATTTATATTCCAAAAATAACTCTGTAAATTCCCTCCGTCCGACCTAATAAAATACAATAAAATCTTATTACAAATTTAACCATTGCTAACATAATATTATTTAATTGCTAACATAATATTATTTAATTTATTATCAAGAACTTTTATAATTATACCGACAAAATTAATTAATTTAAATTAATATACGTAACTTCAATTTGATTTACCAATTTAAATTTTTAACTTTCATGGCCAAATACTTAATAAAAATAAATATATATATATATATATATATATATATATATATATATATATATATATAATATGACGAAATCAGTGGTTGCAATATGCAACCAATGTGATATATATATGCATATATAATTTATATATATAACGTAATCATTGCTTGCAACTAACTTCCAACAATCAGTAACTTATTTTACTAAATCAATTTACATCACTCCTCCTATACACAGCCGATAACGGTTATCAAAATTTTGGAATATAAATGACTACAACTGTTGCCAATTAATTCTCCTCTATTAATTTATTAATTAACCAAACCTTTTTGTTTTTGTGCAATTGAAACCCGTGAAAAACAATAGAATCGACGAGAAGAATTTGGGGTCATATGCTATAATTTCATTCGAATCTAGTCTACCATTCATGAATAATATTTAAAACATATGGTATGGAATGAGGAGTAATAATACTACCTTAATTGCAAGAAATTTTCTCCTTTTTCTTTATTGTTCTTCCACTGCCGCTGCTTCCTCTTCCTCTTTTCTTTCAGTTACGAACTAAATGAATTGTTTAAGTAAATTAGGTTTAGCTATGTAATTATTTATTAATAGGTTTTATTACTTCTCCTAATTATAATAGGATTTAATATTATCCACGGATATAAATTAAACCCAAATAAATTTTAAGGCCCCACCTTTACAAATTTAATGTATCCATCGCCTACTAATTTTTTTATTAGCCCACATAAATTAAATAACTATTTTGACCCAAAAAAAAATACAAAGTCCAATTAATACGTTTTAAAAACAAGACAATTTTTATTATAAATATATATATATATATATATATATATATATATATATATATATATTTCGGGTATTACAATCATGATCTGGACTTTGGTGTAGTGGTAATACTCGTTATTTAGTTTGCAAATGGGAGAGGGTTCGAATCTTACAAGTATCATTTGATACAATTAATATAGATACAATTAATATAGTGAAATAAATTATACGTATATTCACGTTCTTATATTTGATCCCTAAAGTCTTATTTTTTGTGATGACTTTGACAATCACAATAGATTACGTGTTAATGTGATTGTATTAATCATCACAAAAGTACTAAGTGTTTGCGAGATTGCCAAAATTATCACGTAAAACCTTTCATGATGGGCTTATACAAGACGGCCATTGTGATGCTTAAAGCCATCACATAAACCTTTCGCGATGGTTTTCTTACTTTTTGTGATGACTTTTGGCCATCACAAATGACCATTTTTTTAGTAGTGATTTAAACATTACCGGATCAATCATTGATCAATATTCCTATACAGTACAAACACGTATAAATCAATACAATTATTTTAATTGCATTTTCTATCGAATCCCTTTTCCAGAAATTAGGGTTAGGATTTTCTAAAGTTGTTAAGCACAACTCAACTCTAATTTCTCAGTCAATACACAGATTGACAAATTCTCGAGACTCGTATTACAGATACACAGTACAATATTAATAGTTAATGTCAATATTAAATAAAAAAAATTTATTCGTGAAATTTGGATTATTTGAAATCCCGGGTTATCACATTCACCCCTCCTTAAAAGGATTTCGTCCTCAAAATCACAATATTAAATTGTGTTTCAAATTCTAACCCGTGACTTGAATCTATAAAAGAAAACAGTTCACAGAAATATCTGACTCATAATTCTTGCGTTATTTAAGTTCTAAACGAAATTGTTACCTGTTACCACCTCCTGGGCAGCCACCGTATCTTGCGCCGTCATGTTGAATGTGCGGGCCGTTGGTCTTCCTGGCTGTACAGGTCCTCAAATTGCCAATGTTCCGCCATTAGGTCCCTTGTTGCCACTTTCCTTCTTAGCATTCCTCTTTGGACAGTTCCGTACCATATGGTCAGTTGATCCACATGCATAACAACCTTGTATCTTCTTCGGACTGGGACAATTGGGCAACACGTGTCCCTCTTGACCACAGTTGTAACAAACTCCTTTTTTCTTCAAACAAACTCCTTGATGATGCTTCCCGCAAACTACACACGGCGCGCCTTTCTTCCTAATCTCTACTGGATTATTTTTTGAATTAATGTCACCATCCCTCTTACGTTTATTAAGATTACTACCTCCACTACCACATATCATAATATTTCCTTCAGCCTTCTTTCTTTGTTCTTGACTATTCTTCAATACAGCTTCCATTTCTCCCTCAGCGATAATGGCTTTTTCTAATAACGTTGAAAATGAATTAATTTGCAGCACATCCAACTTCTCGAGTACCAACGATTTCAATCAGTTCCTAAAATATTGTGCTTTAAGCTCCTCAGTGTCCACTCGATGTGGAGCAAATTTTGCTAACTTGTTGAACTTGACAAAATATTCTATCACCGTCATATTTTCCTGCTTCAGACTCAAAAATTATTCTTCCATATTTTTCTTTAGACTTCCCTTCCTTGGCGGCATTATCTGATAAAAATCTTACATTAATTCTCCGTCTTTACACAGATTCTTATTAATAGCACAATAAGAATTAAAAATTTCTCATATAATCGCATATTTATTCACATAGCACACGGTACATTTAGCTCTTAATACATAGCACTATCCCTTTTTAAATAATATCAGGATTAACAACACAACTTTAAACAAAAGTTATAATTCTCCAACTTTATACAAAAAGTTTTAATTTTCTATTCACACATAACTATTTCCAGTTCATCAAACTTACCACACTTATGAGTTCAGGAACTTGCCACAATTATATGAGTGTATGAACTTATCCTAGTCAGACCTTTGGCGTCTATTCGCTGAGGGGTTCAGAACATTTTATATAATTATGAGTCATTACTTTACCATAAGTATGAGTTTTAAGAACACACAAATTAATCTTAAACTTATATTCATATAGAAAATAAAGATTTCATTCATACAAACATATATATTTACGTATGTTCACACATCGTTCTCGATATGCTATCAAAAGATACTATCGCTTAAACTTAAGCTATCTACCGTCCACTCTCTTCACCAGGCTTCTTCTTACTGGGACACTTGTTGAATTTATGACCCGTTCTCCCATATGAGTCTTTCCACACTTGCTGCAGACTTGCTTCTTCTTCGGGTTTGAATTTTCAGAGTTGTCGCTGTCTTTGTCCCTCTTTCTCTTATTCTTGCCCTTCTTGCTAGTTCTTTCAGATGATCCACCACCTTCAGTCTTCATCCCCTCCACCTGCGCCTTCAGCTCGTTTCGTTCTTCAGTCATTTCGCGTAACGCTCGCTCCGTCTTCCACAACTCCTCCAAGAGAAACACTTTACTCCAGAGTTCTTGAACTTCTATAGATAGTTGATCTTGTTCTCTAACTTTGACCTTATTCTCTTTCTCCACCTTAGCTTCTTCAAACTCCGCCTCCTTATCACTACTCAGATACATCTCGGGATAATCGTCATGATCGCTCCCCAGATTGACTATAGGTTCATCTTCTCCCACCATTTCAACTGATTCGCTTTGCGCTGGCACCTCGGCTACTGGCACTGGTGCAACAGCCGCTAGGATCTCCGCACTCATTTCATCTTCTCCAGACATCCTACAATCAGTCTTAATGACTTGATTAGTACTTCACCAGTATGAACTTCTCACACTCGATGTCCACACATCTTTCTATTGATGCGATTCGACACTCCCTCACTTAGTACTCTAAATGAGTATTCTAGATTTCTCTTATGGTTATAATCCTAGGATTTCCCCCACCCCACTTAAGGTTTATAGCTTACAGCTCTGCTACTAACTTGTGACGCCTTGGTCACTACAGCTTTGATACCAACCTGTGACACCCCCAAATTCGGGTTACCTGACCCCCGAGTTTGGTGTTCACGATCCACAATATAATAACATCTAACTACCCATTCATATAGAAATAGTAATACATAAGTCATTAACAGAGATTATTAATACATTAATCCCAGGTTCTCTAACCTTAACATTACAAACATACCCTTTAGATACACAAAAAGGGTTCACAAATACAACATAATAAATATGCTTCATCATAACTAATTTATCACCATGCCTTTGCCTCTATTCTTCACAGCACCTTCTGCAACTTCGTCCCTAGCTGAAAAGTTTTATTCAGCAAGGGTGAGCAACAAATTTGCCCCGCAAGTTAAGATATACAATGAATGTATAAGTATCAAAATAATAGACTATCTATTCTGATAGAATGACACCAAAGTTTGGGGAACTTTGAAATAGCTGAACAAATCATTAATCAATAACAAGTCTTCTCGCATTTTAAACAATACAATAATATGATAATGAAAGAGTACAACGCTTTCAAAGTTTCTACGATATTCTATTGAATAAACAAGAATCAATTCTACGCAATAACAAAGTGGAATGTTTTCCAGATTTATGCTGAGTGATCACACAAGATCTAGAACTTCTCTTCTCGGGTATCTATCAAAGATTTACTTTGATACATATGCAGGAGTCTCAGATAACCATAAAAATTAAATCATACCCCTATGCAAGTATAACAAGTGATCAGCTTTATTATACCCTATATTATGCATAATACTTAACAGTGCGCAATGGCCGAATATACGACCTAAAATGTTCCCTTTATATTAAAGGTTGTTCTTCTCAATCTTTGAATCAGAATTTGATTTAACAACGAAATGAAATGATTTCAATATCTAATCACTTCTCTTCTCTTCTCAAACCTATCAAGTTTTACTTTTTCGATCTAGTCGAAACAACTGGCATTGATCTATCAATAATAATTGAATTCTCTTATCTTCTTGAACATATCAAGTCTTAACAAATTTTCGTCTAGCCAAAATAATTAGCTAAGACATATTTCAATACCATTAAATAATAGACAGAATTTAACTATACTATTTGAAATCAATAAAAGCTTCTACAGATGTGAGTATCCAACAATAGTTATTCTACGAATATATATTTTCCAAATCAGTAATTCAATTTGAATTATTAAACATGCACTAACTGCGAATAATCAACAATAAATTGTTGGACGTGGTCTAATTAACAATAATTAACCACTATAATAATTGAATGAATATAACTTAAGGTTGAGTTAAGAAACTAGCCTCTTCTGCTGTTTACAGCTACATAATATACTTATCTGTGTTTGAAAGACCTATAATCACAATATCGGTCTTACAATTAGCACAATAATTCACAACACACAATACTGTAATTTACAGTCCATACTTCTCCTAGACACATTACCACATAGCCACATCGGTGTTTATAACCTATATAAACACTTATCAAGTCTAACTAGTTCGGTCTGGTTGGACTTTGGTCTCATCTCGGTGTACTGGTCACCCTATCCGACAATTAACACTTATATTATCAATTAAACTCGGTCTCTAAGCTTCAATATTATTTTAGATAAGTCAAATATCATTTATAATATTTTCGGAAGCTTTTAATAATATTTAATCAATTATTATAATTTATAATAATTTTTCAAACACTTAAATAATTTTTAAATGATTTATCAAATAATCTTATTATCATTAATATTTAATAATATAAAAATATTAATGTTATACTTGTCAAAATATTAAAGTTATTGTTAAACTTAAAATATTTTTAAATCATCAATATTCTACTTAAATGATTTTTAAATTAATTAAAATCATTTTTAAACCATCACCATTAATATTAAAATATTAATGAAATTATTATCAAAATATTAAAAGTTATTAATTATAACTTAAAATATTTTTAAAACATTTTTTTCATTGTTAAATGATTTTTAAATCAATAAAATCATTTTTAATTCATTTATTAAATATAATAATTAAATAAATCTAATATCATTAATATTAATTTATTGATGAGAATTCTCCAAAAATATTAAAAAATATATTTTATAATTCAAAATATTTTCTAACATTTTATTCTCATTTAAAATGATTTTTAAATCATTAAAATCATTTTTACCTTATTTATTTAATTTATTAATTAAATAAATCTAATATCATTAATATTATATTATTAATGAAAATTCTCTAAAAATATTAAAAGTCACATTTTATAACTCAAAATATTTTTAAATACTTTATACTTATTTAAAATGATTTTTCATAATATTAAATCATTTTTCTCTAATTTATTTAATACACTAATTAAATAAATTAACTATCATTATTATTCAAATAATTATAAATATTAATGAAAAATGTCCCAAATAATTTAAAGTTTTTTTTCAGAATTTAAAATGATTTTTAAAACCATTTTTGATAGTTTTTATAATTTATTTTCTATTTTTAATTAATTACCAAAAATTCAAAAATTTAAAAAAATCAAAACCGTCGCTAAATGCCTATAGCGACACTAAGCGTTGCTTTTGTTGTTCTTGGTGCACAAGAACACTGACAGTCAGTGTTTAAGGCTCATGGTTTGACCAGCTCTAATTCATAGTCTGATCATGTTCTGGGCTACCTTGTGCATCGATCATGTAGTCTACATGTAGTACTACAACATTCAAGCATTATCTCGATCATACGACAACAATTCTGCAAGATCTAGAGCTTCAAAGTAGTTGTCAGACATTATCTAGGTTTTCTGGGTTACCTAGAAACTAAGACAGTCTCGAGATACTACTTTCAAGCTCAATAATCTTCGTGTCCGGGTCATAATTTTGGTTCTTTCTTGGTTCTTGTCTGTAGTATAAATGACAAGGAACAACACTAAAACAACAGATCAACTAAACAACAACAACATCACAAGTTACATCTTGGTCAAAGGCTGTCAGATACGTAGTTCATCTGTTTCTGGGTTTTCCAGAAACTGTGTCCGTGAACGGATGGTCTAGTTTGACCACCTTTTACGTTCGATCTGTTGATGGTTTAAAATATCTAAAGACCCAAATCTATAGTCCAGTGTATAGGCTACAACATGGTTATCATAACATTAAAATATCATGTAACGTCTGTCAGATAAAGGCCTTCGAAAATCCTGTCAGGCTCGGTTTTTCACTTTCTGGGTTACCCAAAAAGTGATTGGTCATGCTCGATCAACCCTCTTTGACCATGAATAACATGAAATCTAGACATGTAATGGTTGTGATTTCTTTTGCAGAATAAAGACTTCATACCAGACTACCAATATAAAACATCAAACAACAAAAAGCATAAACGAGCAATGATCTGTGGCCACTGACATTAGGTTGTCAGACCACTTTTCGAGCTCAAGAACTGTTTTGAAAAATCATCATTTTAAGGTACTTTGATGCTATGGATTCATGATAGATCTTCATAAAACATCCATTAGCAAGATTCTAAACACAAAAACACAAAATTTATCTAAGCATACAAGATCAAATTAGGTTAGGGCTTTTATACCTTTCTTTTTCCAATTCTTGATCTATGCTCTCCAATCTATTTTTGGTGTTCTAGTAATTGATTATATGACTGAGGGACTTGATAAATTCGGAGGGTTAGAGAAAGAAAGAGTTGTTAGGAGCTAAAAAGAAAATGAGCCAAATACATATACTTTCTCTCTCTTAGATCTCTTATATAATGTGCTAAGTTGCTAGATCTGATCTTGCTGTCAAATGGAGGTTTGTTTGCTGAGATTTTTATGCCACAATGTCAATGGAGTTGGTGAACCACTAAAGCTTTAGCCATTTTTACAAGTAATCTAATAAAAATCCCATAAAATGCATTTTAATTGGTCATTGTTCTTATAATTTTAATGACATGATGGTCAATTGCTCAAACCCTTAGGGTTTAACCCTAAGGTTCTAACCCTTAGGTTTTACAAACTCAAATTCTAGAATTTTCTCATTAGGGTTTCTAAAAAGAAAAATTAGATTTCTAAATTAAAATTAGGGTTTTAAATAGAAATTAATATTTCTAAAGTATAATTAGGGTTTCCTAATTATATTAACGCAAACTAATCACTTTAGGCTTGCTAATTAGGATTAGGGTTTCCTAATTAGGGGTTAGGATTCCCGAACATGAAATTAGGATTTCTCAGCATATGATTAGGGTTTCTAACGGTACGCTAGTATTTCTAATCCGGAGATTAGGGTTTCTAATCCCTTATTAGGGCTTACTAAATTTAAACATTACCCGATCAATCATTGATCAACATTACTATACAGTACAAACACGTATACATTAATACAATTATTTTAATTTCATTTTCTATCGAATCCCTTTTCCAGAAATTAGGGTTAGGGTTTTCTAAAGTTGTTAAGCACAACTCTACTCTAATTTCTCAGTCAATACACAGATTGACTAATTGTCGAGACTCGTATTACAGATACACAATACAATATTAACAGTCAATGTCAATATTAAATAAAAAAAATTTATTCATGAAATTTGGATTATTTGAAATCCCGGGTTATCATATAAGCCCGCCGGGGCGAGGGTACCCAGTATCAGCTTCTGCTGTTCGCGAACGAATATAGTAGAAAGTCAAATTAAGAAGTTCCTTTCTAACAACCATTCTAACTTACCCAAGTTGTAATAAGTTACAGAAACATAAACTAATGTTTCTAACCATATAAACAACATAAACATCAAAATTACAACTTCTAAATTCACTGTTTTATTATTTCTTCACTTTTAGACATTTTTAGCGAAATAATTTACTGTGAATTCATTTTACAACCAAAACAATCAGTTTAAATCATATTGTTTTCGTTTCTTCATGCATTTTCACAATCAACAATCAATTTACTATTTAACACATGAATTGAACATCAATTTTAACTCTAACATAAGTCATATCATATATATATACCACTGTAATTCAAGTTCTTCAATACTAAACATATTTCTACGAATTTATTTACTCTAAATCATGAATGAATGATATAAAACATGTTATCAACACCCATTAACACATATAACACTATGTTTTCAACCATCATACTCAAAACTAATTTACAGAAAATTTCTATGAAAATTCAAGAACACAAAGAATTAAGAACTAAGAGTTGAATTACTACCTTAATCCTTGATTATGCTCTGTTAGATGATGATAATTGTTTTGACCCCTTCTTCTCCTCAAAACATAGCTTCAAAATCACAGAGAATACTTTTCTCTCTCTCTCAAACTCTCTAGAGCTTTCTTTTTTTTTTCTTTCTTCTTCCTTCTCTCTATTTTGTTTTCTTTAGAATTAGGCTTAGGCTGACATAATTAACGTAAAACTTTAACTGATATATACTTAATACAATACAATACGTATACTTAATATTTATCAATTATAGAATTTTGAAAATCAAAAGCCACTAAGGCTTGTTTGGCAAAACCAATTAAAAAGGACTTAAAATTCTTATGCCTTGTTTGGTAAAACCAAATTTAAACTTCTTTTAGTTTATTTTAATAACTCACTTATAGTTTAATATCACACTCTATTTAATTAAATTTTAATATTCAAATTCAATTAAATTAAAACACACAATAACTTATCACATTAACAAACTACATTATCAAATTACCACAAAAATTATAATTTTATTTAATAACTTAGTACATCACTTGAATTAATAAATTAAATTAAAATCATATTATAACAATTCGTTTAATTCTTATCAACTCTCTAATTTAATTATTAAATTAAATTAGAATATTACCACTATGAACATAATAATTAATTCAACACTCATTTAATTTAATTAACTTCAAAATACCACATTACCGATTATCAACTTAATTAACATATTACCTTAATTAAGTTAATTCCCAAAACTCGTGAATTATTTATTTAACTAATAAATAATCAAATTAAATAAATATTTATTTAACAATAACCACATCAACTAAAATATTTATTTAATTCAATAAATATTTTAAATTACATACAAAAATCCTAGATCGTCACATCTTTCTCTCCTTACAAGGATTCTGTCCCCAGAATCACAACTCAAACAATTCATCCGTCACACCAATTTTCCAAAACAATTTAGACTTGATTTCTTTAACTTGTATAACTTACTTTTGCCATATTATAGCTATTGAAACTTGCCTACAAGGTTCAGGTGCGACCTTTCTTCATGCAAGTGCTTAATGACACTTTAAAGCTTACTTTTCATAACCTTTAAACATGAAAACTGAGTTGTTTGTACTCAATATAGACTTTAACTAAGTTAAGGAACAATTTTTAAATGTTGTTTATGGATAGTTTAGAAGCTTCTCACTGACTGTTAACTTCGTTTGCCAAAATTAACTATAGCAGATCAAATATTTATTTTATTTGATAAATATTTTAATAATAATTTTTATCAAATATTTATTTTATTCCATAAATATCTCACTTAAAAAATATTTATTTTATTTGATAAATATTTTAATTATTTAATTATTATTATTATTTATTTTTTTTGGCCGCCGGGGTGGGGTAATTTAGTTTGGTAACGCTCGCCGGGGGCGGGGTTACCCAAACTCAGTTTCTGCAGTTCGCGAACATAACAAGGCCAAATTAGGCCAAAAAATCTCTCACAAGTTCAATTATACGTTTTGTGAAGAACACATAATATGGCCATAACTTCCAATTTCCTTGTCCATACATTAATTTAAGCATACCCAAATATTATAATTCATATATGATCATTACCCAACCTTTCTAGAGTGATTTTAACAAGTTTTAACACACAATTACTTGAATCAAATTATATAATTTCACTGTTCTTGATGTTCTTGAATGTTTTGAAAATAAAACATGAAGATTGGCACTACGAGTTCGTTATAACACTAAATCTGTCCATTCAAAGTTTGTTTTCTTCGTTTTAACATGCATAATTATATACAAGTGTAAAATTTATGATACAACATATGATTAACGTATTAAAGTTGCACGTAAGGGCCATATGGCCATATTTCTATACTCTGTAATTTTGAAGAATAATATACGACATATTTTTATGAAACTGATGTTATGGAAACATACAATATATAATAAAACATGTTAGGATAACATCTCATCACATATATAAACACATAATCATTATTCTTTTTCAATTACAGAGACTTGAAAGCCATTTTTATAAAAATATAATCAACGTGAATTTAAATTTGGGTTGAAGAGATTACCTAGAATGTAGAGTGTAGATTAGTAGAGAAACCTTTCTCTGATGCTTCTTCAATCACCCAACTCATAATTTCCCTCAACAATTTCTCAATTTCTCTCTGTGATTTTCTTTGCCAGACTTAGAAAAATGAAAGAAGAAGACGTATATAATTTATAAAACTGACGCAGTTGTGGTCAGTTATCTCAATCATGGGTTAACTGCTCCCAACTTCCCAAAGGGCTCCGTTTGGCTATTCTTAAAAACTCAATCCCATTTAATTTGATAAACTTCTTATACTATAGTTTAATAATGTCACACCCATTTACACAATAAATCAAATATCTTATTTAATTTAATTTAAATAAAATATAATAATTTCTCATTAATTCACATAGTCATAAAATTAAATTTCTCATTTATTAATTATGTCAAATTATTAAATCTCTAATTAATTATTAAATTAATTAAAATAACATTATGCTTATTAAATATTTTCTTTAATTCAATAAGCTCACATAAATACATAATTTGAATAATAGAAATTCTCCACATTAATTTAATAAATATAACACATAATTAAATTAATCTACCACAATTTTATCAATTAATTATTTAATCCAATAATTAAATCATCGAAAAATATTTATTTAATTCACGACTCAATCAATTCGTCCCGTTACATTCTCCTCCCCTTACAAAGATTCTGTCCCCAGAATCGCTTACACATAAATTAATTAAATAAATGAGGGTAATTCTTCATCATATGCTCTTCGAGTTCCAACGTTGCTTCTTTAGCATTGTAGTTCCTTCAAATTACCTTAATGGAAGGTATTACACTATTTCTGAGAACTTGTTCTTTCCTGTCGACAATCTGAACAGGAATTTCTTCATAGGATAAGTCTTTCTCAAAAGGAAGGGGTTCATATTCAATCACGCGCTTGTAATCGGGTTTGTAGGGTTGTAAAACCAAAACATGGAAAATGTTGTTGACATTCTCGAGTGCTGGAGGTAAGGCTACCTCATACGCAACTTCTCCGATTCTTCGCAGTACTTTGAAGAGTCCAATGAATCTTGGGCTTAATTTCCCTTTCTTTTTGAACCTGATCTTTCCCTTCCAGGGAGAGACTTTCAAAAACACATAACTACATGATTCAAACTCAATATTTTTACGGTGTGGGTCGGCGTATTTCTTCTGCCTATCTTGAGCTACTACCAGTCTTGTTCGGATCACTTTTACTATCTCTGCTGTCTGCTGTACCAATTCTGGGCCTAGTAATTGTCTCTCGCCAACTTCATCCCAGTATAGCGGAGTTCTGCACTTTTTACCGTATAACGCTTCATAAGCGGCATGCCAATACTAGCGTGGTAACTGTTGTTGTAGCCGAACTCCACGCGTGGTAGGTGATCATCCTAATTTCCTTTAAAGTCCATTATACAAGCTCTTAACATATCTTCTAATGTCTGAATCGTTCTTTCACTCTGCCCGTCTGTCTGAGGGTGATAAGCCGTACTCATTCTCAACTGCGTACCCATACATTCCTGTAGTCGTTTCCAGAAGTTTGATGTAAAGCGCAGATTCCTATCGAAAATAATTGACACTGGAACTCCGTGTCTCGAAACAATCTCTTTGACATATAATTTTGCCAACTGGTCTAATTTAAATTTGATTCTAATCAGAAGGAAGTGTGCAGATTTTGTCAGTCGGTCAACGATAACCCATACTGCGTCATAGGCTTTCTGAGTTGTCGAAAGGCCAACCACGAAATCTATCGTAATATGTTCCCATTTCCATTCTGGGATCTCCAACGGTTGTAGCAACCCACTCGGCCTCTGATATTTGGCTTTCACTTTCTGACATGTCAGACACTCTGCAACATCTCGTTTCAAATTTGGCCACCAGAAATGTTGTCGAAGATCTTGGTACTACCAGGGTGAATCAAATATCGTGAGTTATGAGCCTCGCTTAAAATGTCTTCCTTAATCTCTGGTACTGGCGGTACCCAAACTCTACTTTCAAATCTCAGTATTCCTTCATTGTCCATCTTGAATCTCGGTTCAGTTCCTTCGAATATCTTATTTTTCACCTTTGTACATTCTTCGTCCTGAAGTTGACCCTCCTTAACTTTATCCAGTAGGGTTGTACCAGATTGCATCTGGAATAGTTTCTCATCCATTTCCATAGGATACTTCACTTCCAACTCTAACTTCTCCATTGCTGAAATCAACTCCTTCTAAGCGGTCAACATCATCAATTTCTCCCGACCTTTTCTACATAAGGCGTCGGCAACCACGTTTGCTTTACCCGGATGGTATAAAATTTCACAATCATAGTCCTTAATTAACTCCAATCGCCTTCTTTGGCGCATATTCAAGTCCCTTCTCATAATCCTTCAATTGTCGTGACACATACGCAATGACTCTACCGCTTTGCATAAGCACACAGCCAAGTGCTTTATGTGACACATCACTATAAACCACAAAATTTCATGTATCATCCAGAAGAGATAACACAGGTGCTGTACTCAACCTCTTCTTTAGTTCTTAAAAGCTTTCCTCACACTTCTCTGTCCAAACAAATTTCACAGCTTTTCGAGTCAAATTCGTTAACGGAGTTGCGATCTTAGAAAAGTTTTGAATGAACCTTCTGTAATATCCTGCCAATCCAAGAAAACTTTGTACTTCCGACGGCGTTCACGACTGATCCCAGTTTATCATGACTTTGACTTTGGATGGATCTACCAAAATTCTGTCTTTATCAATCACATGCCTGAGAAATTGTACCCGCTCAATCCAAAATTCGCATTTCGAAAACTTGGCATACAACTTCTCCCTTCTCAACGCCTCTAACGTTACCTTCAAATGCTCTTCATGTTCTTTCATGGTTTTCGAATATACCAAAATGTCATCTAAAAATACCACTACGAATTTGTCCAAAAATGGCTTGAACACTCCATTCATTAAGCCCATAAATGCTGCAGGAGCATTCGTCAGACCAAATGATATTACCAAAAATTTGTAGTGACCATAACGTGTTTTGAATGTTGTCTTCGGTACATCCTCTGGTCTCACCTTCAGTTGATGGTAACCACTCCTCAAATCTATCTTTGAAAAGTATCTCGCTCCCTTCAATTGATCAATCAGGTCGTCAATCCTTGGTAATGAATATCTATTATTAATCATGACCTTATTCAGTTATCTATAGTCGATGCAGAGCCGCATCGTTCCGTCCTTCTTCTTCACAAATAACACCTGTGCTCCCCACAATGATACGCTTGGTTGAATGTACTTCTTGTCCAGTAATTCTTGTAGTTGTACCATCAATTTTTTCATCTCTACTGGTGCCATTCGGTACGGTTCCTTCGATATTGGAGCCATTCCTGGTGCCAAATCAATTACAAATTCAACCTCTCTATCTGGCATAAGTCCTGGCAAATCGTCCAGGAATATAGTGGTGAAGTCCCTCACTACTGGTATCTCGTCTACTTTCGGATTCTCTTTACGACTGTCGACTATGCAAGCTAGATATCCAACACAGTCTTGTCTTAACAACTTCCTGGCCTGCATTATCGTCAGATAACTCGCTTGTCTAGGCGACTTGCTACCACAAAACACAACCTTTAACTGAGTCATAAGGTTAATACGCTTCTTCTGGCAATTAATTACAGCCCCGTAATTGAATAACCAGTCCATTCCCAAGATAACGTCAAATTTCCCAAGTCAAATAGGGATAAGATCTACGTTCATGATATTACCCTTAATATACATTCTACAGTTCTTATGTACATACTTAACAGGGATTATTTCTCTATTCGCAATTTCTATGTTCATGGGGTGTTCTAACTCATCCTTAGGCAATTCTAAGTTCTTAGCAAAGTCATTGGATATAAATGAACAAGTAGCACCCGAATCAAATAATACATAAGCATTAACTTTATTAATCGGAATGATACCCGACACCATATCACGAGACTGCACTGTATCCTACACTTTCATGTTGAATGTCCTGGCAGTCGGTCGGTTAGTTGCGGTTGGTCCTGTGATGGTCAGAGCGCTTCCACCGCTGTTTCCCCTATTTCTTCCTGATCCTGTCCCTCCAGATCCCTTCTTAGGACAGTCCCTTGCAAGATGATCCTTTGAGCCACAAGTGAAGCGGGCACCCTTCTTTGGGTTAGGACAGTTAGGTGCTATGTGGCCTTCCTGACCACAATTGTAGCACACTCGTTTACCCTTCACACACACTCCAAAATGAGCTTTCCCGTAGGTCGGGCATGCTTCGATCCTCTTCTTCTAAACTTCCTTGTTGATTTGCAGTTGACGAGTTGTCAGACCACCTTCTCTTCTGATTATTACCACCTCTCGTGTTACTTCCACTAGCCTTGTTAATTCCTTCATTTTCACTCTTCTTATTCTTCTTCTTCTTCTTCTGATCCAGATTATATTTGGTTACCGCATCACTTCCACCTTCAGCGAGTATGGCTTTCTCCAGTACCCCAGCGAACGTCTGTAACTGAAACATCAGCACTTTACTATATAACCAGGGCTTCAGTCCTTGTTCAAACCTTCTTGCTTTTCCCTCATATGTGCGCACTTGATATGTGGCGAACCTAGACAACTCATTGAATCTTGCCGCATAGTCTGGTACAGACATATTCCCTTGTTTTAACTCCAGAAATTGGACCTCCATTTGGTTCTGCGAGCTAGTCAAAAAATACATCTCGAAAAACATCTCCTTGAACCTTTCCCAAGTGATCATACCTTCTCCTCCCCGGACTTTATTTGTTTGCCACCAATAACTGTCTTCGAATTTCAGCATGTCCACTCTGACTCTTGCGACATCAAAAACTTTCTCCATCTCCATAACCCAAGTTTGAGCTTCAATCGGGTTCATGGAGCCTTTAAACTTTGGTGGTCCCACCGCCTTGAAATCCTTAAACGTCGTATTCGGTGGAGCTTGAGGTTGATTATTAATTGCTCCAGCTAATAAGTTCACCAATTGCTGAATGAGGTTAGCATTGGCGTTGTTGTTGTTGTTCGTCAATTCTTCTTGAGCTGGTTGATGGTTTTGTCTTCTTCTCGGCGGCATATTTCTGTTAAAATATATTCTTATTAGGTCTTAATCCACTTCTCTAAATATTTAAGGTTTAACTCAAATAATTTAACAAAATCACTTAACACATTTTCTCAAATAGCTTGATATATTTATTCAAATCGAAAGTTTTAACATCATACGATAGCATTACTGCTATTTACATCAACTATCCCGAGATAAAGAATCTACATGATTTAAAACATTAAAATATTCTTTTGTTTATAAATACATCGGAATTTACATCTTTAACTACCAGATAGGTTTTCACATAATTAAACTAATCCTATCACTGCCGGTTAAGGCGCTGAATAGCCTTGTTGCGTTCCTCTTCCATGATGCGGGACATCGTCCTGCGATCTAGCATATACGATGGTAGTCTTTCGAACTGAATTGGGTATCTCATAACTCGATCCTGAGCCGTATCCATTGCATTTTGAAGTGTAGAGTACGTCTCCCCAAGCTTAGCCTTCTTCGCACGACAAATCTCTTCTGTAAGATTAGCACGACGTGATTCCCTTACCCAAGCCTCCTCTACTATGGTCAGCCTTGTTGAGCTCTCTTTCAGTTCATTCTTCAACTTCTCTATTTCCTCAGACTTCTCCTCAGTTTAACCCTTCTCGTGAACCAAATCCCACTCCACGTTTCCCAGACGTGTGTGAAGAGTCACAACCTCCCTATCCCTCTGCTCGATAGTAATCTGCTGAATAATCGTCCGCTCATTCAGCTCCTGAACAGTGTCACTTAACTCTACGTTTCGGTCATATAGCTCGTCGTACATCTCAGCAACGATAGAGTTTGGTGGGAACTCATCTTCTTCCTCTTCTTCCTCAGGATCCTCCTCTGGATCAGTCTCAGGCTCAGGCTCATGCTCCTGACCAACAACGGTGATCAACGGAGATGACTCTCTCTATACCAACTGCTCCCTGACGACATGAATGTCTCGGGGCTCCTCCTCCGTAGGTACTTGGGGTTCCTCCTCCCCAGCTTGACTAGTTCCTCCAACATCTGACATCCTGACAACACAGTTTTAAATTTTAGTTACTAAGCTGTACTAGCGAGCATATAAATTTTTCACATAACACATAAAGTCTTTTATTATCTTCGATGAATGAAGAAGTTCATTTCTTAGAACTCGATAAGAGTTTACCACCACTATGTTCTTGATCTCCTATAAGGCTACTACCTAAGGTTGTTCCCCCACCTAAGGTTCATAACCTACGGCGTTGATACCAACCTGTGACACCTCCAAATTCGGGTACATCAATTCCCACGAAATTTGGTGTTCAATGTCCAAACATTATGTATCTATCTACCCATAATAAATGAAAAACCATAAATAGATAGAAATAAATCATCTCCTTATGGAGTTACAACATCTGAATGTAAATACATCAATCCCAGGTCATACTAACCTTAAATATCAAATGCGAAAACATAAACAAATATTAAGTCTTACACAACTTAAACATAAGTCTGAAACATAATATAACAAATAAACAACAAGTCTTCATCACTTGTTAACTTTGTCTTTGCCTTTGCTAGTAGAAGGCTCGTCGGACCTTTCGTTCTTAACTGCAATGTTATTATTACACAAGAGTGAGCACGATTGCCCACAAGTATAATAATATAACAATAAAATAATAAATGCGAATGAATCAATGACTTCTAAAATAAGAAAACTTGGCTTTTGAATCAAGAATAAATAACAAGAATCAAAATAACTTCTGAGGGTCATAACACCTTGAACTACGTCCTAGGTTTTTAAGTGTTTATACTTGAAACCTTTAACAATCATAAGACTATGGACTCTTCTTCTCGTACTTAGGGGGATCAACCCTTAGTAAGATATTGTGCATAATATGGTACTAAGGGCTGATCCCCCTAAGTACGAGAAGAAGAGTCCATAGTCTTATGATTGTTAAAGGTTTCAAGTATAAACACTTGACAACCTAGGACGTAGTTCAAGGTCTTATGACCCTTAGAAGTTCTTTTAATTCTTGTTATTCATTCTTGATTCAAAAGCTAAGTTTTCTTATTTCAGAAGTCATTGATTCATTCGCATGTTATTATTTTATTGTTATATTATTATACTTGTGGGAAATCGTGTTCACTCTTGCATAATAATAACATTGTAGTTAAGAACGAAAGGTCCGACGAGCCTTCTATTAGCAAAGGCAAGGGCGAAGTTAACAAGTGATGAAGACTTGTTGTTTATTTGTTATGTTATGTTTCAGACTTATGTTTAAGTTGTGTAAGACTTAATATTTGTTTATGTTTCCGCATTTGAGATTTAAGGTTAGTATGACCTGGGATTGATGTATTTACATTTAGATGTTGTAACTCCATAAGGAGATGATTTATTTCTATCTATTTATGGTTTTTCATTTATTATGGGTAGGTAGATACATGATGTTTGGACAGTGAACACCAAATTCCGTGGGAATTGAAGTACCGGGATTTGGGGGTGTCACATTCTTTAATTCTCAACTCACAGTATCCCTCTCTTTATTAGAACTAGCTATTTTAGCATGCTCTGCAAGGTGCATCAAGGTCTCTATTTATAGGGAGACATTTTGTCCAATCATTGGTCATTACCCAGATCTTTGGACTGGCTCTAACTGAATCAACAGTTGGTTAATAAAGGTTTGGTGAAAAGTTTCTTACCAACTCATTGCTAGCAATACTGCAGGAAATCATTTCAACCCACATTGGATTAATTTAATCTAAAGTAACATAGGGTGGTTGTAGACCCTTGGTCTAGCTTGGCTGAGAACAAGTAACCAACTGAAATCTGTATATATATATATATATATATATATATATATATATATATATATATATATATATATATATATATATATATATATATATATATATATATATTATTCTAATATCACAAGTGAACAACAACTCACCAAACTGTTTTCTCCCCTTGGGCTCACAGGCCCGAACCTGATGGTTTAACAAGACTGCCTAGCATTATTGGGTTTGTCCACTACCAATGCAAAAATTTGTAAGTCTCTAATAGCTTAATTGGCACTGTGACAACCCGAATTTTCATAAATTATTAAAATAAGAATTTAATAATTAAAATTCTTATTATGAGATGTATATATTTTGAATTATATGTTTTGGTGGGAAAAAATTAAATATATATGAGATTTAGTAGTTGGTTAAACTATTAGAGGACGTGAAGAGAATTAGTTATGTAAAAGAATATGATGGAAAAAGGAATTAACTGAATAAATATTGGTTAATTTAAATAGAGTTAAGAATTATATTATGAAATAATAAAATTTGATAATCATGCCTTGATTGGCAATTGAATTGTAATGAACTAAATTTCATAAATAAGATAACTAATTCACTTAATTAAAATAGTGAATTAATGTAAATATATTTATTTTAATAAGATGAGAAAGTAATACATATTACATATAAACGTAATATGTTAATGTAATATAGTTGGGAATCTCGTAAATAGTTAAAATATTTATCGAATAAAATAATATTTTAGTTGAAATATTTATGAAATTTAAAATGAATATTTGATGGAAATCGTTATGGAATAATTTAATGAAAGTGTGATAATATTGATGGAATGGGAATATTCTAATTTAATCAAGTAATTAAATTAGAGATTTAGTAATTTGTTATATTGGCTAAATGGAAGTTATAATTATATTGAGGTTTAATTTAATTTAATAATGGTTGTGACAAATAAACTATATGATAAGGAATAAATTAAAATAAATTAGAAGGAGGGTTTTGGGTGCTAACCAAACATGGCTTAGTGACCTTATTTTTGTAACTGATAAAGCTCATTATTTTTTTAACTTAAGGCTTTATGCATTTTATCAGTTTTAGTGTTACGTGTGTTTTCTTAAGACTAAAAACAAAGAAGAACAAATACAAAGAAGAGAGGAAGAGTGAAAAAAATTGAGAGAAGAAATTCTCTGTAATTGAAGAGGAGTTTCAGAATCAAAGAAGGGAGAAACAAGAAATTGTTCAAGCTTTATAGCAAATCAAATGCAAAAGTTCTAGGTTTCTAGTTTATGGTTTTTGTTTTCTAAATTCTCTGTAATTGGGATTTTGGTGGTTGAATTTATTGAAGTGTATATATATATATATATATATATATATATATATATATATATATATATATATATATATATATTCTGTTATATATCATCTATAAGCAATTTTTAGGTAATCGAATTCGTGAAATTATGCTAAAGATGAAGAACTTGTGTTCTTGATGAAATATGTATGTTATGGCTTAGTTGGAGTCAAAGATTAGTTATGAAAACATGATGAAAACCTTAAATTGATGATGTATGTTGTTAAAACGTTTAAAAATGAAAAGAAAGAAAGTTGAATGAATCAATTTGGTTAAGAAACGAATTCGTAGTGAATGAATTCGCTAAACATGTTAAAACATGAAAGTTTAGTATGAAAATGAGTTTGGATCAATATTTGGGTTAGTTAATTATTCTTTAAATTTCGGATTCTTTGGTATGTTGTAGTTCTATGAATTACGAGCCCATAGAGTCGAAAACGGACTCAATTGGATGTGTATAACTCGAGTTATGAAGGTTGGAAGAAGAAAGGGTCAAAATTCGTGAAACGGAATAACTTGGCCAACCCAAACTGATCTTGGGCACTGCAGCGCCGCCCCCAAGCCTAATTGGGGTGCCGTGGCGCCGGAATAGTGCTCAGGTTGGACTATTTTTACCTCCTGTAGTAAAACGGCCATAACGTTTTCATACAGACTCCGATTGAGGCGATTCAAGATGATCCGGAACGAGGACAAGTAGATCGACCACTTTTCTTCTTTAAGGTTTTCAATTTTAGGTCGTTAGCAGGGGTAAAAATTGCCATCTTTGAGACTAATGTGCATTCAGAGGCAATCAGAGGGCGTCGGGCATGCTCGTATGCAAGTGTAGTGCTTCTGACGATATAAGATGTCGTTCTAAGTTATAACATATGAATATTAGTAAATATAATGTTGCTTAATATTAATAAATGATGATTAGATAAGTTGTATAAGCATACTAAGCATACGTAAGAGAGACAAATCGGGTGTGTGACGAATGAAAGTCGAAACGCAGTGATAAGTGTCAATGAACTTAAAAAGTGTTTTAATTAAAAAGAAATGAACATTATAATATATAGAATGGGGTTAATATAAACTAATAAGGAGTCCTAGCAAGACTTAATCACTTGAATAAACTTCGAGTATGACTAAGAAGAAATATAGTAAGATATAAGTTGAAAGTTAACACAATCAAATTGAACATTGTGTATTGATTAATAGGAAGGGTTATGGGATGTAGACTAAAGTTTATATTATAACTACTATGAGTTGTTATGTTACTAATAGTTGATGTGCATGATTATATAATTGTGTAGGGCAGTGTAGATAGCTGTAAACTGTTAAACTATTATTGGTAGACAACGATCAAGGCAAGTCTTTCAGTTCCTATTTGTTATGTAAACTTGATGATGAATAGTTTTTAATCTGTATTGCTAAGAGTATGATGTATTACATATGTTGTACGTATCAAATATTAAGTTAATTTATGACTACATTAGTTGAGTAGAGAATGCTGATTGAGTTATGGAACTCCATCTTTAATAGTTGTGTGATGAACACCGTGTATGATGTGTATAGATAGATGTTTATGATGTATAGGATGAACATGTTATTTATATGCTATGTGTTGCATGAAAACTGTTAGATCTTGTTGAGCTGTTGAGCTCAATCTTGTAAATAACCATTTTTGCAGGTTAATGATTCAAGGTAATGCTATGTTCTACTTGAATGGCATAGATCAGAAGTAATGCTTGAAGATTAAATATTCTAGCTGAACTTATTGTTCTTGAACCATGTTTAAGGTTCTGAAAAATGTACTTAATGGTTTATGATGTTTAATAATTGTTGAGTTGTAAAGTTAAAGTTTGAGCTATCCGATGTATAAATGATATCGATTTGAGATGTAAGTATATATATATATTAACTCTGATAAAGTGAATCATGGATTATATAATATTCAAAGATAAGTAGATGATAAACGTTGTGATTCAGGAAAACTAAAAGAAGAAAATAGAAAAGTTTAAATTATTCTGCATTTTATTAAGTTTAACATCGTTTAATGATGTAATGTTAGAATAAAGATGTATTGATAACGACCAAGGTCGAGAGTTGAGTTGTATGAATTTTGGGATCATTACCGTTGGTATCAAAGCTGTAGGTTGTAAACCTTAGGTAGGAGTACCTCAGGCTATAATTTTAGAGAAGAAATGTGAAGATTGTAAAGGATGAACTCAATTAGGGTTTGAACAATAAGAAATAAATTTAACGAATGTATAGAGAAGAGATTAAAATATATATGAGAAGATTCAAAGAGGAATCTTTTTGAGGTATTTAAAAGGTATGAAGATGGAGTTACCTGACTCCAGTAATAAGATGTTAAGTGGTATTAAATAGACGATATCTACAAGATATAGATGATTAAGATAATAAGAATGAACTCAAATAGAGTTTAATTGATGAAAATTTAAAAAATCCTTATGAAATAAGTCAAGATAATATGAATAGGTTCAAAGAAGAACCTGAAAAGCCAAAATATCAGGGAACATTTGAGTTGAATAATCAAAAGATAACATGAATAGAGAGAGGAAGATCTTAAAATCATAACGATCATAAATAGAAGAAGAATCATAAGGGGCGATGATTGTAGAATAAGATCATGACGTGATCAGATTAAGTTTTGAAATAATAGATGGTCTGTAATGACTGAATGGTTATAGCTTGATGCTATAACGAGAAGGTACTATGAAATAGTATGAGGCAAACTTATGAGGAGTTAAAAATGATGAGATACAGAAAATTTATATCGAGCAAAGAACAAGTTAAGAGTAAGATAGAGTTAGGTGAAATTTTATTTGAGGACTCATGTGATGGCTGAGTTGTACAAACCTTTGTATGGGCGAGGGTTTTATGCTTGCACTCAGTTTATCATATTGATAATCATTGGAATGTTGGTGTCGCGCTATCAATGTATATGTGATGAAAAGGTGATTCTTTTCTCATGTGTATATTTGATAGTTAGAAACTGTTAAGATTAGTCAGATATTATTAGGATTAGGTGCGAGTTCTTAAAACTCATACTTATGGTAAGTTGATGACTCAAAATCATATGTATATTTTTGAACCCCTAAGCATATGGACAGCCCCTGATGGGTTTTTGGACTGCATATTGCTAGGACAAGTTCCTAAACACATATTATTATGGCAAGTTCCTAGACTTCTAATGTGTGGTAAGTTTGATAAACTATACTGGGGTATAGGAAAATTGTTAATAGAGATTTAAGAATATTTAGTATAAGAGCATTGGTGGTGCTAGAAATAAAAAGAATTAGTCAGTAATGGAGTAAAGATTGAAGTTGATGGAGAAAATTAGATATTCCAAATCTTCTGGTTTTGCTAGATTTTTGAAATTTATTGACTTCGTGCTGATGTTTGCACTTCTGTTTTCTTGAAAAACATTGGATAGAAACATATGTTAATAAAGGTTTGGTGAAAAGTTTCTTACCAACTCATTGCTAGCCATACTGCAGGAAATCATTTCAACCCACATGGGATTAATTTAATCTAAAGTAACATAGGGTGGTTGTAGACCCTTGGTGTATATATATATATATATATATATATATATATATATATATATATATATATATATATATATATAACAACTCACCAAACTATTTTCTCCCCTTGGGCTCACAGACTCGAACCTGATGGTTTAACAAGACTGCCTAGCATTATTGGGTTTGTCCACTACCATTTGCAAAAATTTGTGGGGCTCTAATAGCTTAATTTCCACTATGATAACCCGAATTTTCATAAGTTATTAAAATAAGAATTTAATAATTAAAATTCTTATTATGAGATGTATATATTTTGAATTATGTGTTTTGGTGTGAAGAAATATATATATATATATATATATATATATATATATATATATATATATATATATATATATATATATATATATGAGATTTCATAGTTGGTTAAAATATTAAAGGAAGTGAAGAGAATTAGTTATGTAAAGGAATATGGTGGAAAAAAGAATTAACCAAATAAATATTGGTTAATTTAAATAAAGTTGAAAATTATATTATAAAATAATATAATTTGATTATCATGCCTTGATTAACAATTGAATTGTAATGAACTAAATTTCATAAATAAGGCAACTAATTCACTTAGTTAAAATAGTGAATTAATATAAATATATTTATTTTAATAAGATGAGAAAGTAATACATATTACATATAAACGTAATATGTTAATGTAATATGGTTGTGAATCTCGTAAATAGTTAAAATATTTATTAAATAAAATAAATATTTTAGTTGGAATATTTATGAAATTTAAAATGAATATTTGATGGAAATCGTTATGGAATAATTTAGTGAAAGTGTGATAATATTGATGGAATGGAAATATTCTAATTTAATTAAGTAATTAAATTAGAGATTTAGTAATTTGTTATATTGGCTAAATGGAAGTTATAATTATATTGAGGTTTAATTTAATTTAATAATGGTTGTGACAAATAAACTATATGATAAGGAATGAATTAAAATAAATTGGAAGGAGGGTTTTGGGTGCTAGCCAAACATGGCTTAGTGACCTTTGATTTTGTAACTGATGAAGCTCATTATTTTTTTAACTGAAGGCTTTATGCCTTTTATCAGTTTTAGTGTTATGTGTGTTTTCTTAAGACTAAAAACAAAGAAGAACAAATACAAAGAATAGAGGAAGAGAGAGAAAAAAATTGGGAGAAGAAATTCTCTGTAATTGAAGAGGAGTTTCAGAATCAAAGAAGGGAGAAACAAGAAATTGTTCAAGCTTTATAGCAAATCAAAGGTAAAATTTCTAGGTTTCTAGTTTATGATTTTTGTTTTCTAAATTTTCTGTAATTGGGATTTTGGTGGTTGAATTTATTGAAGTATATATATATATATATATATATATATATATATATATATATATATATATATATATATATATATATATATTCTGTTATATATCCATCTATAAGAAATTTTTAGGTAATCGAATTCGTAAAATTATGCTAAAGATGAAGAACTTGTATTCTTGATGAAATCATGATGAAAACCTTAAATTAATGATGGATATTGTTAAAAGATTTAAAAGCAAAAAGAACGCAAGTTGAATGAATCAATTTGGTTAAGAAACGAATTCGTAGTGAATGAATTCGCTAAACATGTTAAAATATGAAAGTTTAGTATGAACATGACTTTTGGGTCAAGATTTGGGATAATTAATGCTTCTTTAAGTTGTTGATTCTTTGGAATGTTGTAGTTATATGAATTACGAATGCATGGAGTCAAAAACGGACTCAATTGGATGTGTATAACTCGAGTTATGAAGGTTGGAAGAAGAAAGGGTCAACAATTCACGAAACAGAATAACTTGGGCAACCCAAACTTGTAACGAGCGAGAATTTTATGTTTAATTTTAAATATTTATTGAATTGAATAAATATTTGAGTTAGTTTATTTATTAAGTTAAATAAATCTTCTATGAAATTGTTGTGTAATAATTAATTTAGTTAAGTGTGTATATTAACTAAATTAATGTATGATAATTTTATGGATTGAAGATTTAATTTAATGAAATGATTAAATTAAATTAATTATTTACTAATTATAATATTGTGTAATGGTGTTGTTTTAATTCAATTGATTAATGGAATTAAAGGAATGATTAGTTTAGAAGGTTAATATTTATTAAATAAATATTAAGAATTATGTTGGCTAAATAAATATTATGTGAGTAATTAAAGATTATGATTTAAATTTAATAAGTGTGACATTTGTATACTATATAATAAGGAAAACATGAAAATAATTTAGGAAGAGTTTGAGAGGGTTGCCAAACATGGTCTTATGACCTTTAGTTTATTAAGCTGACAAAACCTTTTGTCTGTATAACTGATACGTTAAGCGTACTGTGTTATCAGATTATATTATATGTATTAAGCTTAAGTTACCAACATAGAGAGATACAGAGAAAATTGAGAAGTGTTAGAGAGAAATTATGTTATCAGAGAAGAAGGGTGGAGCCATCAAGCTTCTTCATGTTTTTTTGATCATCATCTAGCTAATCCAATAAAGGGTAAATTCTCAATTTTAAACTTTTATTATGTTCTTGAGTTTTATGGGAAATTGAATTTCCATGGCTAATTTGTGAGGAATTAGATTGTATGTATGGGTTAGTATATATATAATCTATTGGTTATCATTTAAAAACAATTTTCAGAGGTTGAAATCCATGAAATCATGTTGTAAATGGAGATTATTGTTGTTCTTGAGTTTTTGGTGATATATACATATGACATGTATGATTTTGGAGTCAAAATTGGTGTTTAATCTATTGGGTAATCTGTAAATTGGTTTTCAAATATGTTAGTATGTTGAATTACGAAAAGAATGCTTGGTGTTGTTGTTAAAAAGTTTATAGTTTCTGGGTTTGTTGAATTTCTGTTTATTTGGAGAAAATTGGGATGTTTGGGATGAATTGTGATGCAAGAACGCAGTCTACAAGTTTCTGTCTGCATACCAGCGCAGCTGCGCTGGTATCAAAGGCAGAAAAGGCGTAGTTGCGCCTGTTGATTTTTCTGGGAATTTTTACACTAGCGCAGCTACGCCGGTGCCAAGGCTTGGGGTAGCATAGTTGCACCCTCTTCTGAGCAGAAATAGTTTTTTTATGTTCTAGTCTATGATGTGTTGATTTAACCTAGTCTAATGTTTTTGATATTGTGTTAAGCGTGTAATAAAGTTCTATAACAGATTGTAAACATGTATTTGATGATCTTAAATTGTAAAGTTAATAAGTTGTGAAAAACTTTAACTTGTTATTTGTTTAAGTCTTGAGATGTGGTTTAAGAGTTACGTTACTATGTTACACTTATGATTTTAGATTGGTGATGTGATATTAATTTAAAATTCAGAATTTGAATTATGTTAACAAGTTGGATTTAAATGAGAACTAAACATATAGGGTTAATGTTAGTGTAACTAATCGGTATTGCGATTCTAATGATATGTGTAGGGTTTTGACGAACGTGTGTTATAGTTGTATATCTTACGCATGAGGCAAGTTCCTAAACCTTATTTCTTTACGTAGAGCAAGATCTTTATCATATCTTATTTATTATTGTTATGCATGTTTCTAAATCCTACTTTTCGCTAAGCAAGTTTCCTAATCTTGAACTTGATGTTGTTTGATTAAGATGGCTCAAGTTGTTTATTCATATTGAGCGAGTTTCTAGTCATTGTTTCTTATTAATTCAAAGCTTGAAATGTTCATTATTTCGAATGAGACTTTCTAATTCCTTTGAAGATAGTCTATTGAATATACAATGTTTTATTCAACTATATATTGTTGTGATTTCATTCTTGTTTTAAATATCGTTACTCTATACATAGTTATTGTACCGAACTTCGAATGCCTAGTGAACCCCGATTCATTCAACTAGTCCATAGTTGATGAGCGTTCTAAAATTCTAGAAGCGTTGTTAAAGCTAGTCCAAACTAAACTTTCATTAGTACGGAATCCTAAGTCAAACTGAGATGAACAACCTTATTATAGCGGGATTATTTACGCGTTAGCATTAAGATGTTTGTGCACAATACATGGTACGAAGGGCTGATCTCCCTAAGTACGAGAAGAAAGGTTCATATAGTCTAACAACTGTTAAAGGTTGAAGTAGAAATACTTAGTAACCCCAACATAGTTCATGGTCTTGAGACTCTCAGATATACATTTCGATCTAACTTTCTAATCTTGATTCGAAGAGCAAGTTCTTTATTATTAAGTATTTGTTGCTTACTCTTATGATATTTTTATTGTCATCATTATATCTGTGAGCAATTGTTTTCTCACTCTTGCATATAACACTGCAGCTAAAGTTGAGAAAGTTGACGAGCCGTCTACGAGTAAGGGTAAAGGCAAGATGACCAGACTTGTTTGATTTTATTTGACAAAATTTATGTTATGAGACTTATTTATTTATATGATGTATTTCGCAAACTTATGTAATAATTTAAGGTTAGATTACCTGGGATTTGTTTTAAGTTGATGTAACCCTTTAATGAGAAGGATTATTTTTTAAGTTATTTAACTTATGTCTTTATCCTTGAATTTCAGGTAGTTAGATGTGATTGTTTTGGATAGTGAGCACCAAATCCTATTGGAATGAAGTACCCGAATTTAGGGGTGTCACAAGTTACAAGTTGGTATCAGAGCTTTAGGTTATGAACCTTGCGTGGAGAAACCTTAAGAAGTAACCTTTAAGGAGATAGAAAACATAATGGTGATAAACTCTTATCGAGTTTTAAGGAATGGATCAAGGAATTCATTAAGGATAAACAATAAAAGACTTTATGTGCCTATGTGTTAATAACTTATGTGCTCGCGAGTATCGAAGAATGTCACGTAGTAAATAAACTTGAAGTATTTTGTTGTCAGGATGTCTAACGTTGAAGGATCCAGTTAGGCTAGGGAGGAGATACCTCAGGTGCCTAGGGATGAGGTGCCCCGAGATGTCCATGTTGTTCGGGAGCAGTTGGTTCAGAGGGAGTCTTCTCTGTTCATCATTGTTGAAGGATAGGAGTATAAGCATGTATCTGACACTGAGGAGGACTCTTAGGAGATAGAGGTGGAGGATGAGGAAGAAGATCCTGGAGAGTTTCCACTAAACTCCATTGCAGCTGGGATGTATGATGAATTATGTGACCGTAATATAGAATTACAGAATAAAGTTGAGGAGCTGAAGGAGCTAGCTGATATGCTTCAGGACACAATAGAGCAGACGAATGAGGAGATTCAGGATCTTGACATACGTCTTGGGAACATGGAATGGAACTTAGTTTATACAGAGAATCATCAAGAGCAGCTATTGGCTGAGAATGAAAAGATGAAGACTGAAGTTGAGAAGCTAAAAGATGATTTGAAGGAGTCAGCTAAGCTTGCGAGAGCAGAAGATGCTTGGATAAAGGCTACTTAGCGTGCAGATCATGCTGAAGACAAGGTTCAGACGAAGAAGGCCAAGATGATTGAAATGGATTATGCTTTTCATTCTGCGATTGATAAGGCCTAGGACTGAGTCTTTTATTACCCAACTCATTTTGAAGACTTGTCATAGTATATGATGGATCGTAGAACGATGTTTCGTATCATGGAAGAAGAGCATAGAGAAGATGCTCGACGTCTTAATATGCCAAAATAGGAAGAGTAATATGTTATGTGATTAATTATATGATAAATAAATTGTAAATCCCATGTTTTGAGATAAATAATGGGGTAAGATAAGTATATAATCCTGAAACTTTTCAAGATCAGGAAAGTTAATGTAGATAGCAGAGATGATATCCTTACTATGTTTAGAAGTTATGAATGAATGAAATATCGATGTTATTTAAATGTTGTTTATTAAGCTTTAATCTTAGAACGTTTAAGTTAAACCTTAAATATTCAAGAAATTGAGTAGTGATCTAATAAGCGTATATCTTAAACAGAAAATACCTCCAAGAAGAAGATAACCACACCAACAACCACCCCCTGAGGGTTCTACTAATAATAACAATAGCGAGGCCAATGCTAACCCGGTTCAGCAGTCGGTGACCTTATTAATAGGAGCACTTGTGAATCAGCCGCAAGCTCAAGTCACGACTTTCAAGGACTTCAAAGCGGTTGGACCGCCAGAGTTTTAAGGGTCTATGAATCTAGTTGAAGCCCAGACCTTGATCATGGAAATGAAAAAAGTTTTCGACATTGCCAGGGTCAATGAGGATCAGAAAACTCCCTTCGCAACGTTTATGTTGAAATCTGAAGCTAGTTATTGGTGGAAGGCAAATAAGGTTTGTGGGGGATAGGGAATAATAGCGTGGGATATATTCAAAGAAATGTATTTCGAGATGTACTTTCCAACGAGTTCCCGGAACCAAATGGAGGTTCAATTCTTAGAACTAAAGCAAGGAACCATGTCTGTGCCAGAGTATGTTGCGAAGCTTAATAAGTTGGCAAGATTTGCTCCGTATCAAGTTAATACAGATGAGCGTAAGGCGAGAAGGTTTGAACAGGGGTTGAAGCCCTGACTATATAGCAAGGTTTCAATGTTTTAGTTAAATACGTTTGCAGCAGTACTAGAAAAGGCAATTATCGTAGAAGGTGGAAGTGATGCCTTAACCAAGTATAATCAAGAACATAAAAAGAGGAAGAATGAGAATGAAAACAAGGCTGGTGGAAGCAATAACCAAAAGAGGAAGTGGAATGACAATCCAAATGCAGGAGGACAGTAAGGAAGCCAACAAAAGAAGAAGTTTGAAGCTTGTACTACTTGTGGAAAGAACCACACTGGTGTGTGTCTGAAGGGTAAGCGGGTGTGTTTTAATTGTGGCCAGGAGGGTCACATTGCACCGAATTATCCTAGCCCAAAGAAGGGAGCTTGTTTCACTTGCAGGTCGAAGGATCATATGGCTCGTGATTGCCCTAGAAAGATAGCGGGATGTGCTAATGGAGGTAAGGGAAATAACAGTGGTGGTACGTTGACTATCACTGGGCCAGTGCCATCGAACCGACCCACTACTAGAACTTTCAATACGATCGTGCAAGTTGCTTTGTAGTCAAAGGATGTGGTGTCAGGTATCATTCTGATCAATGGTATTAATGCTTATGTGTTATTTGATTCGGGTGCTACTTGTTCATTTATATCTGATGATTTTGCTAAGAACTTAGATTGCCTCAGGAAGAATTAGATTTTCCTTTGAGCATAGAGATTGCGAATAGGGAGGTGATTCCTGTTAGGTTTATATACAAGAACTGTAGGGTGGATATAAAGGGCCACGAGATGATGGTGGATTTGATATCGATTATACTTGGGGAATTTGATGTTATAGTGGGAATGGATTGGTTATTCAATTACAGGGCGGAAATTGATTGCCAAAAGAAATGTATTAACCTTATGACTCCATCAAAGGTGGTGTTTCATGGTAGCAAGTCGCCTAGACAAACGAGTTGTCTAACGATGATGCAGGCCAAGAAGTTAATGAGACAAGGATGTGTAGGATACTTAGCCTACATAGTTTGATGCTCAAAAAAAGAGTGCAAGATAGGAAGAGATACCGGTCATTAATGATTTTGCGGATGTATTCTCAGACGATTTGCCTGGACTTCCGCCAGATAGAGAGGTTGAATTTGTGATTGATTTATTACCAAGAACGACCCCGATATCTAAAACCCCGTATAGAATGGCCCTAGTAGAGATAAAAGAGCTGATGGTGCAGTTGCAAGAATTATTAGATGTGACGCCCCCAAAATTAGGTATACGTCACCCATCTTGAGTCGCCAGATACATGGTACAGAATTTAAATATAACTTAATAATACAACTGTCGTGTATAATACGACAAAACATAAACTGTGAGTTTGAATACAAATATTATCTTCTAGAGAGTATCCATACTCAAAAGGAGTCCTCATTACAATTATTATCACACTATTACATAGAATAGTGAGGACTACTAATGCTATCATCTGGTCCATCACTCCGTTTCCCGATTCGTCCCAACTATATTCTCATTTCCTGAAGAGAACAATGAAAGAAAGGGTGAGCTCAACTAGCCCAGTAAGAAATATCATGACTAAGATAATGCAGAAAAAATTATCATTAGTCTTCAACAATGTTAAACTAATAAAATACAATAGACATCAAGTTTAACTACAGCGGAACCAACAATCCATTAAAAGAGTCAAGTAGAGAATAAAATCTACTATCTTTTATGATTTAAAAGATTTTTCAGGACTTTTATCACTGGGACTCAGCTTAATAAATAATCCACATCATCGAATCACTCCTGCACTACGGTCAAGGATATTCTTTAGTATCACGACCAAGAATTATCCATGCACTACTGCTAAAGATAATCATGTTTTCATCAACTGTCCTGATCATGCCATAAAACAATTCATCTTTGTACTACGGCCAAAGAGAATCCATAGCCATAATCATACCAAAAATTATCCATCAATGCACTACGGGCCAATGAGGACTTTTTCCACATCATTTGTAACATTACGGTCATGATTACACCGAATAATCCCTGGTCATAATCATACCAAGTCCATCTATGCACTACAGGCCATAGATGACTTTTAACAAAATATAAACATGAGGATGATGACAATGATATAAGAATTCAATAAAATAAATTCAAGAATTAATTTATCTAGGAACTGATAACGTCCAAATTGTCAACATGATACTGCTTTGTAGAGTAAGATTCAAGAATGCTCAGAAGAATATTTTCATGAAAAGATACTGGATGAAGCGCAAATATCAAGGATATTCCACTAATTTTATGGAGTATAGAAGTCAAAACTTTAACCAACTGAATATAATAAAGAATGGAATAACAAAAGAAATCACCATGCATGCGATAGACCGCACAGACAGGTTATTCTAACAGGAAAATAAATAATGGAACCAGGTCATGCTTAAACGCACCGACAGGATATTCTGACAGAATAATAAATAATGGAACCAGGTCCGGCGTAAACGCACAGACAGGATATTCCGACAAAATAATAAATAATGAAACCAGGTCCGACGTAAAGCACAGATAGGATATTCCGACAGAATAATAAATAATGGAACCAGGCCCGACATAAACGCACAGACAAGATATTCCAACAAAATAATAATAAAGACGGAATAATAGAAGAATGTCACCAAGTATAGGGTAGTCCGCGTATACTGATTATTCCAGCAGAATAATAAAGAATGGAATAACAGAAGTTCTCTTCATGAATACAAAAGAAATAATACCCCTTACAGGTATAACAAATAATATCCCTTACCTTTGAAAGAAGAGTATTCCGACTGGTAGGGCGATGATATACTCGAAGAAAACTTGCACTACGCTCAAAGCTTTCTTAAACTCTAAATAAATACGCTCAAGATTATAGAATAAGAACTCTCTCTATAGTTTCTCTCTCTAGAGTTTCAGTAAATTCGTAAGAAATAATGAAGGAATGAGCTTCTATTTATAGAAAAATGGACTGCATAGTAACTAACTCATGAACGATCGAGATTGATTTACTTTAATATGACGGTCCATATTTAAAGTAAAAACTTTTAAATAAAATATAATATATTCTATTTATAATCTAATAAAACGAATAACTTTATAAAAGATTTTACTATGCAAACATATAAAATATAATATATAATATATTCTAATTATGCAAACATATGCAAACACTATGCATAATAAAATATAATATATTCTAATTATTGTCTAATAAAACATATAACTTTATAAAAGTATTTTGTTTTATATAAAAAGCTTTTCTATTTTATTACATTAATAATACCAATAAAACAAAACTGAGTGACTTATCACGTAAGCCTCAATAATCAATACCGTATGCTACTATGCAACCACACGTATTACTGTACTTTTACTACCGAGTAGTTCAACAGTATTAACGGTAAAACTTCCGCCGTTATTTTCATAAAATATTTTTGTCGTTTTCTCAATTCGATAATAATTCCGTTATGGGGTCCACCAATAATTGTGTCATCGTACGAATATTTCCTGATAAAAATAATATTCCCCGACCAATCGAATATAATACAACAACTTGCATACTTTGCAAAATTTATAAATATTACCCACAACTATAACATTATCTCAAATTCACACTATAATATTTAAAAAAATATTTCGAAAAAATTAAATCTTTGTTCATAAAATCTGGGATTTCATAATCTCCCCTCCTTATGAAATTTCGCCCTCGAAATTTACGTACGTACCTGGATGCCGAACAGATGAGAGCACTTCGTCAGATTCTAAGTCTTGAAGTATAACCTTTAAGCGTAGAATATATTCCAGGATTTTAACAGGTACATCTTCATACGTTAAATCATCCGCTATTTCGTCTGGTTCTAACTCAATAATGTGGTTCGGGTCTTCCACATATTTACGTAACATGGATATGTGAAAAATGTTATGAACACGAGACATACTTGGCGGTAAAGCGAGTCTATAAGCCACAGTTCCTACCCGATCGAGGATTTCAAATGGGTCAATTAAATCGAGGGTTGAGATTTCATCTCTTCATCGATTCTTGCTTCTAGAAATAACGTCCTCTTGAACCTTCTTCTTCGCATTCATCAGCTCTGAGTATGTAGCTTGATCGGCTTTAACTTTATCGATTAAAGTCGATTCTAATCGTATATTCATTATCTTCACATGGGTCCCTAGAGTCTTTAACTCTATCTTCATCATTTGTAAGTTATACGAAATGGGTCTTTGTGTTAACAACATCTCACTCGCAAACGATCTTCTACTCAACGCGTCAGCTACCACGTTCGCACTTTCACGATAATATTGAATGGTATGATCGTAATCTTCAGCAGCTCGAGCCAACGTCTTTGATGCATAATACGTTCGTTTTAGTTGAAGAAATATTTGAGGGTTTAAGAAATGGGTTTTGTACTGGGGTCAATACAAAATTCGATTTCACGCTCTGGGATAGGCTAAGAAGTCTTCACGAATACGTCAGAAAATTTATTAACAATAAAAATATCGTTCAAAACTGTGACCCTCATCCAAGACTTGGATAGCACGTCACATTGATACTTATCAACTTGTCATCATCATTCACGACGTCGTCTACAGAAAGTCTGGCTTCGGTGCATTCCACACAAGGAAGTCACCAGATAAAGGCTCAGGGCTTTTTACTTATGGCTTGATATGACAATGATTGACTTTAGTGGTTTGGTTACTTTGAATTCACATAACAGGTTGGTTAGGAGTATGAAAGCTAACAACCTTACGAAAAGCATGATGAGTAATTAACCAATCGTTTCCACAAATCACATCAAAGGCAAGTATTTTCAAAGAGATAAGATCGACAGGTAACGTGAAAGTGTTGATTTGAACAAGATTTATAAATAGTGGAGGCAACGAAGTTTTAACCAATAAGTCAAAGCCTAACTTCTCTGGAGTTAAATTTAAACGTTGAGCGCAAGTAAGAGAGATAAAAGAATAGGTAGAACCGGTATCGAATAAGGCATAGACTTCATAAGAATTTATAATTAACTAACCTGTGATAACTTCGTTCGATTCCTCGTCACGAAAAATGCTCTCCCTTAAACTACCGAATTTGACTTGTTCGGGACAGTCTTTGGTGTCGTCATTACCACTGGAATTGACTTTCGCTATAGGACATATTCCACCCTCAACTGCTTCGTCGTACTCCTGCTCCATGATCTGAATCATTAGCCTTCGATCCATATCGAATTGGGGTTGACCACTCTGTACAGGGTAACTCAAAACTCGATGCTGGGTTCTCCCAATTGCCGTCGAAAAAGAGAAATACATATCATCTATTTTAGCTTTCTTAGATCGGATTTTTCTTTCCACAATATCAACGCGTCGTGTGGCTTTTACCCATGCATCTTTCATTCTCACTCGTTAAGTTATTTCTTCTTTCAGCTGCTCCTTGACATTTGAATTCTCAGATTCCAACTTTAATATCGTATACTCTGCCAACGAGCGCTCCTGTTCAGCTATCGCACATCGGGTAATACAATTTTGAATTGTTACATTCCTTTGCTCCACGACCGCCTTCCGTTCTTCAGCCTGCTCTTCTAACTCATGAATACGATTTTGCAATTCTGCATTTTGATCAATAAGTTCTTCTAATAAATCTTCCTCAGGTTTCTCTTCTTCCTCACTATCAGTTGCTACCTTTGCGACTAGCTTGAGTGCAACTTTTAATTCCTCAATCATCACATGGATATATCTAATCACATTATCTTGGTTGGAGATTAGAGGTGTCTCCACGGTCTCATTTCTCCATTGCTATTCTCAACATTCTCGGATGTCATTTTCAAATACTTCCACAAAACAAGGGTTAATTAACCTATCACATATTATCCCTATAATCTGACCGACCAATTAAATACCAAATAAACTTATGTAGGTCATACTAGCGAAGGAATTACCCGTCTCTCCCCTCCTAGTTCTATTCTCACATCCTAGCCAGGGATCATATCCTTAAGCTTTGATACCAACTGTGACGCCCCCAAAATTAGGTATGCATCACCCATCTTGAGTCGCCAGATACATGGTACAAAATTCAAATACAACTTAATAATACAACTGTCGTGTACAATACGACAAAACATAAACTGTGAGTTTGAATACAAATATTATCTTCTAGAGAGTATCCATACTCAAAAGGAGTCCTCATTACAATTATTATCACACTATTACATAGAATAGTGAGGACTTCTAATGCTATCATCTGGTCCATCACTCCGTTTCCCGATTCGTCCCAACTATATTCTCATTTCCTGAAGAGAACAGTGAAAGAAAGGGTGAGCTCAACTAGCCCAGTAAGAAATATTATGACTAAGATAATGCAGAATAAATTATCATTAGTCTTCAACAATGTTAAACTGATAAAATACAATAGACATCAAGTTTAACTACAGCGGAACCATTAATCCATTAAAAGAGTCAAGTAGAGAATAAAATCTACTATCTTTTACGATTTAAAAGGCTTTTCATGACTTTTATCGCTGAGACTCAGCTTAATAAATAATCCACATCATCGAATCACCCTTGCACTATGGCCAAGGATATTCTTTAGTATCATGACCACGAATTATCCATCCACTACGACTAAAGATAATCATGTTTTCATCAACGGTCCTGATCATGCCATAAAATAATTCATCTTTGCACTACGGCCAAAGAGAATCCATAGCCATAATCATACCAAAAATTATCCATCAATGCACTACGGGCCAATGAGGACTTTTTCCACATCATTTGTAACATTACGGTCATGATTACACCGAATAATCCATGGTCATAATCATACCAAGTCCATCTATGCACTACAGGCCATAGATGACTTTTAACAAAATATAAACATGAGGATGATGACAATGATATAAGAATTCAATAAAATAAATTCAAGAATTAATTTATCTAGGAACTGATAACGTCCAAATTGTCAACATGATACTGCTTTGTAGAGTAAAATTCAAGAATGCTCAGAAGAATATTTTCATGAAAAGATACTGGATGAAGCGCAAATATCAAGGATATTCCACTAATTTTATGGAGTATAGAAGTCAAAACTTTAACCAACTGAATATAATAAAGAATGGAATAACAAAAGAAATCACCATGCATGCGATAGACCGCACAGACAGGTTATTCTAACAGGAAAATAAATAATGGAACCAGGTCATGCTTAAACGCACCGACAGGATATTCCGACAGAATAATAAATAATAGAACCAGGTCTGGCGTAAACGCACAGACAGGATATTCCGACAAAATAATAAATAATGGAACCAGGTCCGGCGTAAAGCACAGATAGGATATTCCGACAGAATAATAAATAATGGAACCAGGTCCGACATAAACGCACAGACAGGATATTCCAACAGAATAATAATAAAGACAGAATAATAGAAGAATGTCACTGAGTATAGGGTAGTCCGCGTAAACTGATTATTCAAGTAGAATAATAAAGAATGGAATAACAGAAGTTCTCTTCATGAATACAAAAGAAATAATACCCCTTACAGGTATAACAAATAATATCCCTTACCTTTGAAAGAAGAGTATTCCGACTGGTAGGGCGATGATATACTCGAAGAAAACTTGCACTACGCTCAAAGCTTTCTTAAACTCTAAATAAATACGCTCAAGATTATAGAAGAAGAACTCTCTCTATAGTTTCTCTCTCTAGAGTTTCAGTAAATTCGTAAGAAATAATGAAGGAATGAGCTTCTATTTATAGAAAAATGGACTGCATACTAACTAACTCATGAACGGTCGAGATTAATTTACTTTAATCTGACGGTCCATATTTAAAGCAATAAAAAGCTTATCACGTAATAAAAAGCTTTTCTGTTTTATTACATTAATAATACCAATAAAACAAAACTGAGTGACTTATCACGTAAGCCTCAATAATCAATACCGTATGCTACTATGCAACCACACTTATTACTGTACTTTTACTACCGAGTAGTTCAACAGTATTAACGGTAAAACTTCCGCCGTTATTTTCATAAAATATTTTTGTCGTTTTCTCAATTCGACAATAATTCCGCTGTGGGGTCCACCTATAATTGTTCCGTCTTACGAATATTCCCCGACCAAAATAATATTTCCCGACCAATCGAATATAATACAACAACTTGCATACTTTACAAAATTTATAAATACTACCCACAATTATAACATTATCTCAAATTCACACCATAATATTTAAAAAATAATTTCGAAAAAATTAAATCTTTATTCATAAACTTTGGGGTTTCACATTAGACAAGAAGTATATCCAGTCGATCGTATCGCCGTGGGGAGCGTCGATGTTATTTGTTAAGAAGAAAGATGGGTCAATGCAGCTTTGCATTGATTACAGGGAATTGAATAAGGTCACGATTAAAAATAAGTATCCGTTACCGAGAATCGATGACTTGTTCGATCAACTGAAGGGAGCTAGATACTTTTCGAAAATAGATTTAAGAAGTAGATATCATCAGTTGAAGGTAAGGAAGGAAGATGTATCGAAAATGGCGTTCAAAATTCGGTATGGCCATTACGAGTTTCTGGTTATGTCATTTAGTTTAACCAATGCACTTGTAGAGTTCATGGATTTGATGAACATGGTGTTTAAAGCTTTCTTAGATAAATTTATAGTGGTGTTTATTGATGATATATTATTGTATTCTAAAACCAAGGAGGAGCACGTTGAACATTTAAGGGTGCCATTGGAAACATTAAGAAGAGAGAAGTTGCACGCGAAATTTTTGAAATGTGATTTTTGGTTAGAACGTGTGTAGTTTCTTGGGCACGTTATTGACAAGGACGGAATCTCGGTAGATCCATCAAAAGTTGAAGCTGTAATAAACTGGGATCAGCCAAAGATACCGTCAAAAGTAAGAAGTTTCTTGGGGTTGGCAGGTTACTATAGGCGTTTTATTCAAGATTTTTCCAAGATTGTAACTCCGTTGACGAATTTGACTAGGAAGGCAGTTAAGTTTATTTCAATGGAGAAGTGTGAGGAGAGTTTCTAAGAATTAAAGAAGAGATAATTCAGCACATGTGTTGTCGTTGCCAGATGATACAGGGAATTTTGTGGTATATAGTGATGCATCGCATAAAAGACTAGGTTGTATGCTTATGCAGAATGGCAGGGTCATTGTGTATATATCGCGACAATGGGCAAAGGTCCAAAATGCCGCCGACATTTACATGGTTGTCCCACTTACACCCTAAACTAAATTTTTTTCCAAAAGTACCCTTAACATTACAAATTTTAGGTCAACCATGCCCCTGTCCTTAACGGGCATGCCACATAGACTAACTCTGCTAATACGTGGACAATTTTTGCTGACGAAGCAAGATGAGAGAACAAAAAGGGTAAAAAAGACCTAATTTCAGAATTAAACACTAATAAAAAAAACTTTCATATTTTCAAAATTATTCTTTAATAAAATACAACAAAATAAAAATATCCAAGTTTTTTCTCACAAACTCACCCAGATCTGGATCTTCATTTCCAAGCCATTCAATCTAACTCCAAACCCAGATCTGAATCTTGTCTCTTTCTCTCTCCATTTCTTCCGAACTTCATTTATCCCCATTTTTTCTTTCTAGATTTCAGTCTATATTTCTCTCTCAATCACAATCTGGTCCTCCAAACTTTTCCAAAGTGGGTCTTAAGTACATAATCAAAACATAATTCTGGTAGGCGATGAACAAAGAGCCGAAATTCGTCGCATCTGCGAATTGGTAAATTGGGTCCATCATGGATCTCGGGATCAACTTGAGGAGAGAGAAAGGCGAGGAAGAGCTAAAGGATGTAGATACCAAGGCCCAGGGAGTTTTTGAAAACCCAAAACAAAGTTCCACCGCCTCCATCATCCGTGGTCAAAGAAGGAATTTTCTATTTCTCTATTTTCTCCGAATCAAATCTTGGTTACTCTTTTTTAAAAAAATCAATTCAATTCCTTCTAGTAATCTTTGAAGATGAAAGGTGTAATATTATTTATTTTAATCCTTTTTTTGAATTGATTTAGAAATTGATTGAATTTATGGATTTGAAATATATTTTGAAACTATTTGATTTGTGATTGAATAAGAAAGTGAGAGAATAGAGTGATTAAAAAATAAAGTTATGATTTGGGTTAGATTTGGGTCTGTTCTGTTCAAGCTTTTTCGACATATGATCTGGGTTTGTTGTTCTGTTGATGCCCGCCCCTGTTAAGTTTGATATGTGATATGTGATTGGATTGTTACTTTTTTTTCATTTTCAACTTTACTTTGCTTTGGTTGAAAATATGATGGTTTGTTTTTTTGCAATGGAGAAGGTATTATTATTATTTTATTATTATTATTATTTGAGGTATTTTAAAAATAAAATTTGACTAATTTTATATAGTAAATTATAAAAATTATAAATTATATAAAAGGTATCATTAATTACAATATTTTTGTAAACAAATATTTAAATTGAATTTAAAATTACAACACTAAATATGTTATGCTTTTTTTATTTTTTATTTTAGTATTTTTTTTTGTTTTGATTAATTTTAGTATTTTGATTAAATGATGTACATATATAGTTTTTGGTTTTGCACAAGTCAGCAAATGTTGCCACGTGTCAGCCGCATCATAAATAAATTAACATCCGTTTGTCTAGGTGGCATGTTTGTTAATGGGAGGGACAGATGTGACCTAAAATTTGTAACGTTAAGGGTACTTTTGAAAAAAAAATTAGTTTAGGGTGTAAGTGAGATATTGGGGTAAATGTCGGGGGCATATTTGGACCTTTTCCCTTGCGACAATTGAAGGATTACGAGAAAGGTTATTTGACTCAAGATTTAGAGTTGGCTGAGGTAGTGTTTGAACTGATCTGGAGGCACTATCTGTATGGAGAGAGGTGTGAGATATATATAGACCATAAAATTCTGAAGTATATCTTTACACAGAAGGATCTGAATATGCGACAAAGAAGATGGCTGGAGTTGATTCTTTATCATCCCGAAAAGGGGAATGTTGTTGTTGATGCCTTAAGTAGAAAGGGTCGAGAGAAATTATTAATGTTAACTACTCAGGAAAAGCTTATAGCAGAAATGGCCAAGTTAGAATTGGAAATTAAATATCCGACAGAATCAGATAAAAAATTGTTCCAAATGGAGACCAATTCAATTTTGGTGAATAAGGTGAAGAACGCACAACTTCAAGATGAAAATTGTGAAAAGATAAAAAGAAAAGTGTCTGAAGGTGAAGAAGAAAAATTTAAAATCGATACGGAAGGGTTAATTAGATTTGAGGGGAGAATTTGGGTTCCGCCAATACCGGAGATTCAAGAGGAAATTTTGAGTGAGGCTTATAACTCACGATATTCGATTCAGCCCGGAAGTACAAAAATGTACCAGGATCTCAGACATCATTTCTGGTGGTCGAATATTAAAAAGGATGTTGTTGAAAGTGTGGCAAAATGCTTAACGTGTCAGAAAGTTAAAGTTGAACATCAAAGGCCAAGCAGGTTGTTGCAACCATTAGAGATACCTGAATGGAAATGAGAGCATATCACAATGGATTTTGTGGTAGGTCTTCCAACGAATCAGCAAGTCTATGATGCGATTTGGGTGATTGTGGATCGATTGACGAAGTCAGCACACTTTTTGCCAATCAAAATTAGATTTAACCTAGATCTGTTGGCAAAACTGTATGTGAAAGAGATTGTATCAAGACACGGTGTCCCGGTGTCCATTGTATCAGATAGAGATCCACGTTCACATCAAATTTTTGGAAACGATTACAGGAGTTCTTAGGGATGCAGTTGAGAATGAACACAGCGTATCATCCTCAAACCGACGGACAAAGTGAGAGGACAATCCGAACATTGGAGGATATACTCAGAGCTTGTATTATGGATTTCAAAGGGAATTGGGATGACCATCTACTGTTGGTTGAATTTTCCTATAATAACAATTATCACGCAAGTATTATTGGCATGTCGCCTTACGAAGCGTTTTAGAAAGATCCTTAGAGGATGAAGTTGTCATATAACCCACTAAATGAATAAAGGATTAATGTAAAATTTGTTTTGATAAATTGAATGAATGAAGATTAGTGAATAAAAATTTCGAGGGCGAAATTCTTAGAAGAAGGGGGTGAATGTAATGTCCCGAGAGTTTGAGAATTGAGTATATGATAATGATCCTTAGAAAAAAGTAATGAACGGGTTAAATAATATATAATACTCAACTATAATTGAGTTTAAGCAAAGGTTGTGAAATAAAGTCTATAAGATTTTGTTGTTAAAAGAAAAAGTAGCAGGAAATATAAACCCTATATTAAGATAAAGTGTTGAGTGGTTAAACGATAAATTTTGAAAGGAGATTTGGTAAAAATCGAGTAAGAGATGTTTCGTTAATTCCAAGGACGAAATCCTTATAAGGGGAGAATGATGTGACAACCCGAATTTTCATAATTTATTAAAATAAGAATTTAATAATTAAAATTCTTATTATGAGATGTATATATTTTGAATTATGTGTTTTGGAGTGAAGAAATTAAATATATATATGAGATTTAATAGTTGGTTAAACTATTAAAGGAGGTTAAGAGAATTAGTTATGTAAAAGAATGTGGTGGAAAAATGAATTAATTGAATAAATATTGGTTAATTTAAATAGAGTTGAGAATTATATTATGAAATAATATAATTTGATTATCAGGCCTTGATTGACAATTGAATTGTTATGAATTAAATTTCATAAATAAGACAACTAATTCACTTAATTAAAATAGTGAATTAATATAAATATATTTGTTGTAATAAGATGAGATAGTAATACATATTACATATAAATGTAATATGTTAATGTAATACGATTGTGAATATCGTAAATAGTTAAAATATTTATCGAATAAAGTAAATATTTTAGTTAAAGTATTTATGGAATAAAATAAATATTCAAAGAAAATTATTATGGAATAATTTATTTAAGTATGATGATATTAAATAAATTGATGATAAATAATTTTATAATTTATGCGTATTTTATTACGCTAATGTGTTGGCGATGTCTAAATTTAATTAAATAATTAAATTAGAGGGCAAATGATTTGTTAAATAAATTTGGAATTATATTGATTAAGTAATTAAATTAAATAAAGTGTGACGATTGTGTACTATATAATAAGGAAGTTATAAAAATAAATTAGAAATGTGTTATTTGATGCTAGCCAAACAAGGTCTTATGACCTTTTGTATTTTAAACAGCTACTTTTTGTATTTTAACTAATGCGTTAAAATCATTTGTAAGGCTTTGTCAATTTTATTATATGTAATAATATTCCTAAGGCTAAGAAAAAGAAGAACACAGAGAAGAAGAGAGAGATAGAAATTGAGAGAGAAAAAGAAGAAATTCTCTATAAATTGAGAAGGTTTTGAGAATCAAAGAAGGAAGAAGAAGATGATTCATATCATCTATTCTAAGTTTAAAGAAGAATTAAAGGTAAAATTCTTAAGTTTCTAGTTTATGATTTTATTTTTCTAAAGTCTCTATAATTGGGTTTTGGTGGTTGAATTTGCTGAGCTATAGTTTATATATGTTTATGGATAGATATAATTTGTTAATGGTCATCTAGAAATAATTTTGGAGCTTTTAAACTCATGAAAACATGTTAAAGATGAAGAATTGAGTTTTTGGTTGAATATGTACATTTTGGTCAATTTTGAGACTAAAATTAGTTCTGAAATCACGATGGAAACCTTAAATTGATGATGTATGTTGTTAAAATGTTTAAAAACGAAAGAAAGCAAGTTGAATGAATCAATTTGGTTAAGAAACGAATTCGTAGTGAATGAATTTGCTAAACATGTTAAAACATAAAAGTTTAATATGAACATGAGATTTGGGTTAGTTAATGTTTCTTTAAATTGTTGATTATTTGGTATGTTATAGTTCTATGAATTACTAGTCCATAGAGTTTAAAACGAACTCAATTGGATGTGTATAACTCGAGTTATGAAGGTTAGAAGGAGAAAAGGTCAAAAAAATCGCAAAGAACACAAACTGCAAAATTGGGATCTGCAAATACCCGCCCCGGCGGGGGTTTATAGTTCAAAAAGTGTCGCCCCAATGGGTATCCCGTCCCAGCTAGTATCCTGCCCCGGCGGGCTTTTCAAGGTCAAAAACCCTGTCCTGGCGAGGGTGGAAAGACTGACCAAGTGTTAGAGAAAAATATGTCCGAACATGTTTTACTAAAATGGCCAAACCTTTTTCGTACGAACTCCAATTGAGGCGATTAAAGATGATCCGGAACGAGGACGAGTAGACCTATAACTTTCTTTCTTAAAGATTTTCAATTTAAGGTCATTGCAGGGGTAAAAATGGTCATCTTTGGGACTGATGTGTATTTAGAGGCAATCAGAGGGCGTCGGGCATGCACGTATGCAAGTGTAGTGCTTCTAACGATAAAAGATGTTGTTCTAAGTTATAAAACATGTATATTAGTAAATACAATGATGCTTAACATTAATACATGATGTATTAGATAAGTTGTATAAGCATACTAAGCGTACACAAGAGAGACGAATCTGGCGTGCGACGAATGAACGTCGAAACGCCATGACAAGTGTTAATGAACTTAAAAAGTGTTTTAATTACAATGAAATGAACATTATAAGATGTGGAAAGTAGTTAATATAAAATCAATAAGGAGTCCTAGGAAGATTTAAACACTTGAATGAATTTCGAGTTTGACTTAGAAGAAATATAGTGAGATATAAGTCCAAAGTTAACACAATCATATTGAACATTGTGTATTGATTAACAACAAGGGTTATGAGATGTAGAGTAAAGTTTACATTACAACTACTATGCGTTGCTATGTGACTAATAGTTGATGTGCATGATTATATAATTGTGTAGGGCACGTGAAGTGCAGATATATAGCTGTAAGCTGTTAATATGTTATTGGTAAACAACGAACAAGGCAAGTCTTTTAGTTCCTATTTGCTATGTGAACTTGATGATGAACTGTTTTAAATATTTATTGCAAAGAGCATGTTGTATTATATATGTTGAAAGTATGAAACGTTAAAATCAATTTATGACTACGCTGATTGAGTAAAGAATGTTGATTGAGTAAGGAACTCAATCTTTATACTTGTTATGTGAATTGTAGCATGTATGTTATGTTAGTCCAATGATTATGAGATGTATGTTGAACATGTTATTATGTGCTACATGATGCATGAAAACTATTAGATTTGTTGGGCTGTCGAGCTCAACCTTGCAAATAACCACTTTTGCAGGTTAAGGATTCAAGGTAACGCTATGTGCTACTTGAAAGACATGAATCAGGTGTAATGCATGAAGATTTATATACTTTGCCTGAGTTGTTATTATTTTGAACCATGTTTAAGGTTCCAGATGATGTACTTAATAATGTACGATGTTTAATAGATGTTGAGTTATAAAGTTTAAATTTTGCCTGCTGTATAAAGAATATTGAACCTGGATGTAAGTTTTATTTATTAACTCTGATAATGTGAGTAATAAACTAAGTATGGTTCAAAGGTAGAAAAAGATAAAGGTTTTGACAAATGTACTTGATAATTTATGATGTGAAACTTCATACTTAGTTGTAAAGTCTAAGCTACCCAATTTATAAGGAATATCTAGCTAAAATGTAAGAGTTTATATAATAACTCTGATGAAGCGAATCATAAAATTAATTTGATTAAGAGATATATAGATAATAAAGGTTATGATTCAGGGAATTAAAGTAAGAAGACCGAAAAGTTTAAATTATTTCGCATTTTATTAAGTTTAACATCGAATAATGATGTAAAAATTAGAAGTTAGACGTATTGTTAACAACCGAAGTCGAGAGTTGAATTGTATAAAATTTAGGGTCGTTACAGTTGGTATCAGAGTTGTTGGTTATAAACCAGTAGGAGTACCTTAGGCTATAACCTTAGAGAAGAAAGGTAAAGATTGTAAAGGATAAACTCAATTAGAGTTTGAACAATAAGAAATAAATTTAACAAATGTATAGAGAAGATATTAAAATATATATGAGAGGATTCAACGAAGAATTTTGAGGTATTTAAAAGATATGAATATGGAGTTACCTGACTCTAGTAATAAGATGTTAAGTGTTATTAAATAGACGATGTCTACAAGATGAAGATGATTAATATAATAAGAATGAACTCAAATAGAGTTTAATAGATGAAAATTCAAAGAATGCTTATGAAATAGGTTAAGATAATATGAATATGTTCAAAGAAGAACATGAAAAGCCAAAATATCAGGGATCACCTGAGTTGAATAATCAAAAGGCAACATGATTAGAGAGAGAGGAAGATCGTAAAACCAAAACGATCATAAATAGAAGAAGAATCATAAGGGAGGATGATTGTAGAATAAGATTACGACGTGATCAGATTAAGTTTTGAAATAACAGATGGTCTGTAATGACTGAATGGTTATAGCTTGATGTTATAACGAGAAGGTACGATGAAATAATATGAGGTAAACTCACGAAGAGTTATAAATGATGAGATACGAAAAGTTCGTATCTGCAAAGAGCAAGTTATGAGCAAGATAGAGTTAGGTAGAATTTCAATTGAGGACTCATGTGATGGCTGAGTTGTACAAACATTTGTATGTGCGAGGGTTTTGTGCTGACTCACAGTTTATCGCATTGATAATCATTGGAATGCTGGTGTCGCGTTATCAATGTATATATGGCGAAAATGTGATTCTTTTCTCATGTGTATATTTGATAGTTAGAGACTATTAAGATTTGTCAGATATTATTAGGATTAGGTGTGAGTTCCTAAAACTCATACTTATGGTAAGTTGATGACTCATAATCATTTGTATGTTTTTGAACCCCTAAGCGTATGGACAGTCCCTGATGGGTTCGGTTGGGTAAAATCTAGTTACGCACAACACGCAAGTATACGTGGTCAACAAGTAATAAAGTGAAAGTAGAGTATCATTCTCACGAGGAATTGTTTAATAAAAATCACCAAGTACTAACCCGTAACCAACTCAATCTTATTTAAACGAATGAATTTCAAATTATATAAATAAAATTATTTACTTACACTAATTCTAATTAGCGCTAATTAAATATCAGATTACGGAGGTTTAAGATCACAACTTCACTTATTGCTTCATTTAAGTTAACACACTTCTTTTCAATTATTTTCTATCCTGGATTGTTAATCAAGAACACTAAAGCAGATAAAACCACCTCTCGATGCATAACACTCATACTCACTTAAATCCACAGATGATAGAATTAAGCAAGACACCCTAATTAACTAATCCACTATATCTCTATGTGAATTACAATTAAAAAGAATTTAAAGCACAAGTTCTCTAGGCGTAAAGGCATATCTCTATCCTAAACACGAATCATGAATTCCATGTATGCAAAAATCACAAACACATGCTATCATGACCAGATCTAAATCTATACTTCATCTCTCGAGTTCATATAAATTATCACGGTAATTGATAGCTAGGAAATTAAGCAATTAAGTCCAAATCACAATAGACAATCCTCACAATAGAACATAATAATTGATAGCGAAACATATTAAAATAAACTACACAATAAGATCCATTGTAATCTCAAACAAAGATGTTCATCATTATTGAATTAAAACTAAAAATCCACAATTGAATACACATTAAAAGACAAAGATAGAAGAAGATGAGAAGATAGAATCTATTGTCTGTAGATTTGATGCTCTCTCCTTGCTCCTACTTTGAATCTTCAATGGTCTCCAAGTTGCTTCAATCTCTAAATCTCATAAGAACTAGTGATTTGGTCCTAATCTACTCTAATCTAATCTAATGGAATCCTCTCTCTCCCTAATCTCCTTGTGATTCTCCTCTTTTTATAAGTCTCTTTATATGTATTTAAGTCCTCTTGGAAGTCCTTGAATCAATCAGATCGAAATAATCCTTCTCGAACTCAAATTTGGACAAAAAAAACGTCTTTTCTGCACATACCCCCACCCCGGCGGGGGTTTATACTTGTAAAGGGCCTGCCCCGACTGGCATACACACTGTTTTACAGCTAGTATGCCCGCCCCGGCAGGGGTTTTGTGAAGGAAAAGCCCGCCTCGGCTGGTGTCTTGTTTCTGCTCTGACATCCTTTTGGAAAATGGTCATAACTTTTGATCCTGGAGGAGTTACGAGGCCCGCCACCTATCAAATCAAAGATATCGACGAGCTCTACAACTTTTATTCTTTGAGAATTAACAGATTCTGATTGGATCAAGATGGAAATTTGGCTTGAAGTATATGCTATGTAAATTGCCAACATGAGAACTCTTAGCTTTGATCTTCGTTGATAAAAAGGCCATAACTCTCGCATCCGAACTCCGATTGGGATGATTCAAGATGTTTCAGAAAGCTAAGAAGAAGCTCTACAGTATAATCCAAGTTCCAAGCCAAGACCATGCATCCCACTTAGTGTATATGCATGCAATCTTCTCTTCTTGTATTTACTTGCATATTTTAGTCTAAAAGATGTCCGAATTGCTTTTCCTTGCTTCTTCATGCTAATAGTCTCCTTTTTCTTGCGTTTTCATACCCAAGCATATAATCTACAAAATGAACACAAAATGCATGAAAAGTAACTAAGAAACATTAGTTTGAGCAACTAATTCAAGTAACAGATACCAGATAAGTAGGTATAAAACCTACTTATCAGGTTCTTGGACCACGTAGTGCTAGGACAAGTTCCTAAACTCATATTATTGTGGCAAGTTCCTGGATTTTCAAAGTGTGGTAAGTTTTATAAACTATACTAGGTATAGAAAGGTTATGGTATAGAGAGCATTAGTGGTGCTAAATATAAAAAGAATTAGTTAGTAATGAAGTAATGGAGTAAAGATTGAACTTAATGGAGAGAATTAGATATTTCAAATCTTCTAGCTTTCTTAGATTTTCAAAATTTATTGACTTCGTGCTGATGTTTGCACTTCTGTTTTCTAGAAAAACATTGGATCAAATAATGGAACCAATGAGTTTTAAAAACAATACCATTATTCGTATGTCTATGTTAATTATTTCGGCTAGACAAAAATGATTTAAAAATATCAAAATGTATTTTATTTGTTCGTAGTCATTAAGGCATCACTAAATATGACGCTGATATGATAAATAAGGAAGTCATCAATGCAATTGAACCTGGTGTTGGATGTGATCATAGGATCGTCAGCCCACTATGGTATGATGTAGTATGACAAAGTCATATACTAACTGAATCCTCAACGTACTATTAAAATAGTACGGTATCTTGACCATCATAAAAATAATTTTTGGTTTTCTTTAAACTATGAAAAATATGTCACATGAATTGGCTAAAACTATCGATTGATGTCTGAGTTGTTGTTAGAAGTCTATACTATTTGATTCAGCTAGACAAATATTGAAAGATGTTTAAGCAATTCAAGTGTTTCTTGAGAAGTTATGCCAAACCAAATTATTTTTATGCAGATTCCGATGTTGAGAAGTTGAGGTGAACAACCCTTTTATAGGGGATCATATTACGCGAAAGCATTAAAATGTTTGTGCACAAAAAATTATACGAAGGGCTGATCCCTCTGAGTACGAGAAGAAATGTCCATATAGTCTTATGATTGTTAAAGGTTCAAGTCGAGATACTTGATAACTTGGGAACGTAGTTCAAGGTCTTGTGGCCCCTCAGCATGATTTGAGAATCTTTTAAATTCCTGAGTTATTCATATTGCTTTTCAATTATTGAGAAATTGTGGAAGATTCTTGTTATTCTGAAGGGTGAATATGGTAAGGTAGATATTACTTAGAAAAGAGTAATTTGTGGAAACACGACATGTGATGATGAGTAAATTGAGAAAACTATAATAATTCCAAGAAAGAAATGAAATTTTGAAACGAGAAAGGATGAAGTTATCTAAAGAAAATGTGAAATTCTTAGAAGAGAAACATGTAAAGAATGGGATAATTTTTTTTTCGAAAGATCCTTAGAGGAGTAAGTGGTCATAGAACCCACTAAATGAATAAAGGATTAACGTAAAATTTATTTTCATAAATCGAATGAACGAAGATTAGTGAATAAAAATTTTGAGGACAAAATTCTTAGAAGAAAGGGTGAATGTAATGTCCCGAGAGTTTGAGAATTGAGTATATAATAATGATCCTTAGAAAAAGGTAATGAATGGGTTAAAGAGTATATAATACTCAACTATAATTGAGTTTAAGCAAAGGTTGTGAAATAAAGTCTATAAAATTTTGTTGTGAAAAGCAAAAGTCGTAGGAAATATAAACCCTATATTAAGATAATGTGTTGAGTGGTTCAACAATAAATTTTGAAAAGAGATTTGGTGAAAACTGAGTAAGAGATGTTTCGTTGATTCCGAGGATGTAATCCTTATAAGAGGGGAAGGATGTGACAACCTGAATTTTCATAATTTATTAAAATAAGAATCTAATAATTAAAATTCTTATTATGAGATGTATATATTTTGAATTATGTGTTTTGGTGTGAAGAAATTAAATATATATGAGATTTAATAGATGGTTAAACTATTAAAGGAGGTTAAGAGAGTTAGTTATGTAAAAGAATATGGTGGAAAAAGGAATTAATTGAATAAATATTGGTTAATTTAAATAGAGTTAGGAATTATATTATGAAATAATATAATTTGATTGTCAGGCCTTGATTGGCAATTGAATTGTTATGAATTAAATTTCATAAATAAGATAACTAATTCACTTAATTAAAATAGTGAATTAATGTAAATATATTTATTGTAACTTAATGAGAAAGTAATACATATTATATATAAATGTAATATGTTAATGTAATACGATTGTAAATCTCGTAAATAGTTAAAATATTTATTGAATAAAATAAATATTTTAGTCGAAGTATTTATGGAATAAAATAAATATTCAATAAAAATTATTATGGAATAGTTTATTTAAGTATGATGATATTAAATAAATTGATGATAAATAATTTTATAATTTGTGCGTATTTTATAACGCTAATATGTTGGTGAAGTCCTAACTTAATTAAATAATTAAATTAGAGGGCTAATGATTTGTTAAATAAAATTGGAATTATATTGATTAAGTAATTAAATTAAATAAAGTGTGACGATTATGTACTATATAATAAGGAAGTTATAAAAATAAATTAGAATGGTGTTATTTGATGCTAGCCAAACAAGGTCTTATGACCTTTTGTATTTTAAGCAGCTACTTTTTGTATTTTAACTAATGCATTAAAATCATTTTTAAGGCTTTGTCAATTTTATTATACGTAATAATATTCCTAAGGCTAAGAAAAAGAAGAACACAGAGAAGAAGAGAGAGATAGAAATTGAGAGAGAAAAAGAAGAAATTCCCTATAAATTGAGAAGGTTTTGAGAATCAAAGAAGGAAGAAGAAGATGATTCATATCATTTATTCTAAGTTTAAAGAAGAATTAAAGGTAAAATTATTAAGTTTCTAGTTTATGGTTTTATTTTTCTAAAGTCCCTATAATTGGGTTTTGGTGGTTGAATTTGTTGAGCTATAGTTTATATATGTTTATGGATAGATATAATTTGTTAATGGTCATCTAGAAATAATTTTGGAGCTTTCAAACTCATGAAAACATGTTAAAGATGAAGAATTGAGTTTTTGGTTGAATATGTACATTTTGGTCAATTTTGAGACTAAAATTAGTTATGAAATCATGATGGAAACCTTAAATTGATGATGGATGTCGTTAAAATGTTTAAAAACGAAAGAATTCAAGTTGAATGAATCAATTTGGTTAAGAAACGAATTCGTAGTGAATGAATTTGCTAAACATGTTAAACATAAAAGTTTAATATGAACATGAGATTTGGGTTAGTTAATGTTTCTTTAAATTGTTGATTATTTGGTATGTTATAGTTCTATGAATTACTAGTCCATAGAGTTAAAAACGGACTCAATTAGATGTGTATAACTCGAGTTATGAAGGTTAGAAGGAGAAAATGTTAAAAAATTCGCGACGAACACAAATTACAAAATTGGGATCTGCAAAAACCCGCCCCGGCGGGGGTTTATATTTCAAAAAGTGCCGCCCCAATGGGTATCCCGCCCCAGCTGGTATCCTTCCCTAGCGGGCTTTTCAAGGTCAAAAACCCCGCCCTGGCGGGGGTGGAAAGACTGACCAAGTGTTAGAGAAAAATATGTCCGGACATGTTTTACTAAAATGGCCAAACCTTTTTCATACGAACTCCAATTGAGGCGATTAAAGATGATTCGGAACGAGGACGAGTAGACCTACAACTTTCGTTCTTAAAGATTTTCAATTTAAGGTCATTGCAGGGATAAAAATGGTCATCTTTAGGACTGATGTGTATTCGGAGGCAATTGGAGGGCGTCGGGCATGCACGTATGCAAGTGCAGTGCTTCTAACGATAAAAGATGTTATTCTAAGTTATAAAACATGTATATTAGTAAATACAATGATGCTTAACATTAATACATGATGTATTAGATAAGTTGTATAAGCATACTAAGTGTACGCAAGAGAGACGAATCTGGCGTGCGACGAATGAACGTCGAAACGCCATGACAAGTGTTAATGAACTTAAAAAGTGTTTTAATTACAATGAAATGAACATTATAAGATGTGGAATGTAGTTAATATAAAATCAATAAGGAGTCCTAGGAAGATTTAAACACTTGAATGAATTTCGAGTTTGACTAAGAAGAAATATAGTGAGATATAAGTCCAAAGTTAACACAATCATATTGAACATTGTGTGTTGATTAACAACAAGGGTTATGAGATGTAGAGTAAAGTTTACATTACAACTACTATGCGTTGCTATGTGACTAATAGTTGATGTGCATGATTATATAATTGTGTAGGGCACGTGAAGTGTAGATATATAGCTGTAAGTTGTTAATATGTTATGGGTAAACAACGATCAAGGCAAGTCTTTCAGTTCCTATTTGCTATGTGAACTTGATGATGAATTGTTTTAAATATTTATTGCGAAGAGCATGTTGTGTTATATATGTTGAAAGTATGAAACGTTAAAATCAATTTATGACTACGTTGATTGAGTAAAGAATGTTGATTGAGTAAGGAACTCAATCTTTATACTTGTTATGTGAAATGTAGCATGTATGTTATGTTAGTCTAATGATTATGAGATGTATGTTGAGAATGTTATTATGTGCTACGTGATGCAGGAAAACTATTAGATTTGTTAGACTGTCGAGCTCAACCTTGCAAATAACCACTTTTGCAAGTTAAGGATTCAAGGTAACGCTATGTGCTACTTGAAAGACAAGAATCAGATGTAATGCATGAAGATTTACATACTTTGCCTGAGTTGTTATTATTTTAAACCATGTTTAAGGTTCCAGATTTGATAATGTATGATGTTTAATAGATGTTGAGCTATAAAGTTTAAATTTTGCCTGCTGTATAAAGGATATTGAACCTGGATGTAAGTTTTATTTATTAACTCTGATAATGTGAGTAATAAACTAAGTATGGTTCAAAGGTAGAAAAAGATAAAGGTTTTGACAAATGTACTTGATAATTTATGATGTGAAACTTCATACTTAGTTGTAAAGTCTAAGCTACCCAATTTATAAGGAATATCTGGCTGAAATGTAAGATTTTATATAATAACTCTGATGAAGCGAATCATAAAATTAATTTGATTAAGAGATATATAGATAATAAAGGTTATGATTTAGGGAATTAAAGTAAGAAGACCGAAAAGTTTAAATTATTTCGCATTTTATTAAGTTTAACATCGAATAATGATGTAAAAATTAGAAGTTAGACGTATTGCTAACAACCGAAGTCGAGAGTTGAATTGTATAAAATTTAGGGTCGTTACAGTTGGTATCAGAGTTGTTGGTTATAAACCAGTAGGAGTACCTTAGGCTATAACCTTAGAGAAGAAAGGTAAAGATTGTAAAGGATAAACTCAATTAGAGTTTGAACAATAAGAAATAAATTTAACAAATGTATAGAGAAGATATTAAAATATATATGAGAGGATTCAACGAAGAATTTTGAGGTATTTAAAAGATATGAATATGGAGTTACCTGACTCTAGTAATAAGATGTTAAGTGTTATTAAATAGACGATGTCTACAAGATGAAGATGATTAATATAATAAGAATGAACTCAAATAGAGTTTAATAGATGAAAATTCAAAGAATGCTTATGAAATAGGTTAAGATAATATGAATATGTTCAAAGAAGAACATGAAAAGCCAAAATATCAGGGATCACCTGAGTTGAATAATCAAAAGGCAACATGATTAGAGAGAGAGGAAGATCGTAAAACCAAAACGATCATAAATAGAAGAAGAATCATAAGGGAGGATGATTATAGAATAAGATTACGACGTGATCAGATTAAGTTTTGAAATAACAGATGGTCTGTAATGACTGAATGGTTATAGCTTGATGTTATAACGAGAAGGTACGATGAAATAATATGAGGTAAACTCACGAAGAGTTATAAATGATGAGATACGAAAAGTTCGTATCTGCAAAGAGCAAGTTATGAGCAAGATAGAGTTAGGTAGAATTTCAATTGAGGACTCATGTGATGGCTGAGTTGTACAAACATTTGTATGTGCGAGGGTTTTGTGCTGACTCACAGTTTATCGCATTGATAATCATTGGAATGCTGGTGTCGCGTTATCAATGTATATATGGCGAAAATGTGATTCTTTTCTCATGTGTATATTTGATAGTTAGAGACTATTAAGATTTGTCAGATATTATTAGGATTAGGTGTGAGTTCCTAAAACTCATACTTATGGTAAGTTGATGACTCATAATCATTTGTATGTTTTTGAACCCCTAAGCGTATGGACAGTCCCTGATGGGTTCGATTGGGTAAAATCTAGTTACGCACAACACGCAAGTATACGTGGTCAACAAGTAATAAAGTGAAAGTAGAGTATCATTCCCACGAGGAATTGTTTAATAAAAATCACCAAGTACTAACCCGTAACCAACTCAATCTTATTTAAACGAATGAATTTCAAATTATATAAATTAAATTATTTAATTACACTAATTCTAATTAGCGCTAATTAAATATCAGATTACGGAGGTTTAAGATCACAACTTCACTTATTGCTTCATTTAAGTTAACACACTTCTTTTCAATTATTTTCTATCCTGGATTGTTAATCAAGAACACTAAAGCAGATAAAACCACCTCTCGATGCATAATACTCATACTCACTTAAATCCACAGATGATAAAATTAAGCAAGACACCCTAGTTAACTAATCCACTATATCTCTATGTGAATTACAATTAAAAAGAATTTAAAGCACAAGTTCTCTATAAGATTACGTATGGCGTAAAGGCCTATCTCTATCCTAAACACGAATCATGAATTCCATCTATGCAAAAATCACAAACACATGCTATCATGATCAGATCTAAATCTATACTTCATCTCTCAAGTTCATATAAATTATCACGGTAATTGATAGCTAAGAAATTAAGCAATTAAGTCCAAATCACAATAGACAATCCTCACAATAGAACATAATAATTGATAGCGAAACATATTAAAATAAACTACACAATAAGATCCATTGTAATCTCAAACAAAGAAGTAGTTCATGATTATTGAATTAAAATTAAAAATCTACAATTGAATACACATTAAAAGACAAAGATAGAAGAAGATGAGAAGATAGAATCTATTGTCTGTAGATTTGATGCTCTCTCCTTGCTCCTACTTTGAATCTTCAATGGTCTCCAAGTTGATTGAATCTCCAAATCTCATAAGAACTAGGGATTTGGTCCTAATCTACTCTAATCTAATCTAATGGAATCCTCTCTCTCCCTAATCTCCTTGTGATTCTCCTCCTTTTATAAGTCTCTTTATATGTCTTTAAGTCCTCTTGGAAGTCTTTGAATCAATCAGATCGAAATAATCCTTCTCAAACTCAAATTTGGACAAAAAATGTCTTTTCTGCACATACCCCCACCCCGGCGGGGGTTTATACTTGTAAAGGGCCCGCCCTGGCTGGCATACACACTGTTTTACAGCTGGTATGCCCGCCCCGGTAGGGGTTTTGTGAAGGAAAAGCCCACTTAGTGTATATGCATGCAATCCCACTTAGTGTATATGCATGTAATCTTCTCTTCTTGTATTTGCTTGCATATTTTAGTCTAAAAGATGTCCGAATTGCTTTTCCTTGCTTCTTCATGCTAATAGTCTCCTTTTTCTTGCGTTTTCATACCCAAGCATATAATCTACAAAATGAACACAAAATACATGAAAAGTAACTAAGAAACATTAGTTTCAGCAATTAATTCAAGTAACGGATACCAGATAAGTAGGTATAAAACCTACTTATCAGGTTCTTGGACCACGTAGTGCTAGAACAAGTTCCTAAACTCATATTATTGTGGCAAGTTCTTGGATTTCCAAAGTGTGGTAAGTTTGATAAACTATACTAGGTATAGAAAGGTTATGGTATAGAGAGCATTAGTGGTGCTAAAAATAAAAAGAATTAGTTAGTAATGAAGTAATGGAGTAAAGATTGAACTTGATGGAGAGAATTAGATATTTCAAATCTTCTAGCTTTGCTAGATTTTCAAAATTTATTGACTTCATGCTGATGTTTGCACTTCTATTTTCTAGAAAAACATTTGATCAAATTATGGAACCAATGAGTTTTAAAAACAATATTATTATTCGTATGTCTATGCTAATTGTTTCAGATAGAAAAAAATGATTTAAAAATATCAAAATGTATTTTGTTTGTTCGTAGTCATTAAGGCATCACTAAATATGACGCTGATATGACAAATAAGGAAGTCATCAATGCAATTGAACCTGTTGTTATATGTGATTATAGGATCGTCAGCCCACTATAGTATGATGTAGTATGACAAAGTCATATACTAACTGGATCCTCAACGTACTATTAAAATAGTACGGTATCTTGACCATCATAAAAATAATTTTTGGTTTTCTTTAAACTAAGAAAGATATGTCACACGAATTGGCTAAAACTATCGATTGATGTCCGAGTTGTTGTTAGAAGTCTATACTATTTGATTCAGCTAGACAAATATTGAAAGATGTTTATGCAGTTCAAGTGTTTCTTGAGAAGTTATACCAAACCAAATTACTTTTGTGCGGATTCCGATGTTGAGAAGTTGAGGTGAACAACCCTTTTATAGGGGATCATATTACGCGAAAGCGTTAAAATGTTTGTGCACAAAAAATTATACGAAGGGCTGATCCCTCTGAGTACGAGAAGAAAGGTCCATATAGTCTTATGATTGTTAAAGGTTCAAGTCGAGATACTTCATAACTTGGGAACGTAGTTCAAGGTCTTGTGACCCCTCAGCATGATTTGAGAATCTTTTAAATTCCTTAGTTATTCATATTGATTTTCAATTATTGAAAAATTGTGGAAGATTCTTGTTATTCTGAAGGGTGAATGTGGTAAGGAGGATATAACTTAGAAAAGAGTAATTTGTGAAAACACGACATGTGATGATGAGTAAATTGAGGAAACTATAATAATTCCAAGAAAGAAATGAAATTTTGAAACGAGAAAGGATGAAGTTATCTAAAGAAAATGTGAAATTCTTAGAAGAGAAACATGTAAAGAATGGGATAATTTTTTTTTCGAAAGATCCTTAGAGGAGTAAGTGGTCATAGAACCCACTAAATGAATAAAGGATTAACGAAAAATTTATTCTGATAAATCGAATGAACGAAATTAGTGAATAAAAATTTTGAGGACGAAATTCTTAGAAGAAAGGGTGAATGTAATGTCCCGAGAGTTTGAGAATTGAGTATATAATAATGATCCTTAGAAAAAGGTAATGAATGGGTTAAAGAGTATATAATACTCAACTATAATTGAGTTTAAGCAAAGGTTGTGAAATAAAGTCTATAAAATTTTGTTGTGAAAAGTAAAAGTCGTAGGAAATATAAACCCTATATTAAGATAATGTGTTGAGTGGTTCAACAATAAATTTTGAAAAGAGATTTGGTGAAAACTAAGTAAGAGATGTTTCATTGATTCCGAGGATGGAATCCTTATAAGAGGGGAAGGATGTGACAACCTGAATTTTCATAATTTATTAAAATAAGAATTTAATAATTAAAATTCTTATTATGAGATGTATATATTTTGAATTATGTGTTTTGGTGTGAAGAAATTAAATATATATGAGATTTAATAGATGGTTAAACTATTAAAGGAGGTTAAGAGAGTTAGTTATGTAAAAGAAAATGGTGGAAAAAGGAATTAATTGAATAAATATTGGTTAATTTAAATAGAGCTAGGAATTATATTATGAAATAATATAATTTGATTGTCAGGCCTTGATTGGCAATTGAATTGTTATGAATTAAATTTCATAAATAAGATAACTAATTCACTTAATTAAAATAGTGAATTAATGTAAATATATTTATTGTAATAAGATGAGAAAGTAATACATATTATATATAAACGTAATATGTTAATGTAATACAATTGTAAATCTCGTAAATAGTTAAAATATTTATCGAATAAAATAAATATTTTAGTTGAAGTATTTATGGAATAAAATAAATATTCAATAAAAATTATTATGGAATAGTTTATTTAAGTATGATGATATTAAATAAATTGATGATAAATAATTTTATAATTTGTGCGTATTTTATAACGCTAATATGTTGGTGATGCCCTAACTTAATTAAATAATTAAATTAGAGGGCAAATGATTTGTTAAATAAATTTGGAATTATATTAATTAAGTAATTAAATTAAATAAAGTGCGACGATTATGTACTATATAATAAGGAAGTTATAAAAATAAATTAGAAAGGTGTTATTTGATGCTAGCCAGACAAGGTCTTATGACCTTTTGTATTTTAAACAGCTACTTTTTGTATTTTAACTAATGCGTTAAAATCATTTTTAAGGCTTTGTCAATTTTATTATACGTAATAATATTCCTAAGGCTAAGAAAAAGAAGAACACAGAGAAGAAGAGAGAGATAGAAATTGAGAGAGAAAAAGAAGAAATTCTCTATAAATTGAGAAGGTTTTGAGAATCAAAGAAGGAAGAAGAAGATGATTCATATCATCTATTCTAAGTTTAAAGAAGAATTAAAGGTAAAATTCTTAAGTTTTTAGTTTATGGTTTTATTTTTCTAAAGTCTCTATAATTAGGTTTTGGTAGTTGAATTTGTTGAGCTATAGTTTATATATGTTTATGGATAGATATAATTTGTTAATGGTCATCTAGAAATAATTTTGAAGCTCTTAAACTCATGAAAATATGTTAAAGATGAAGAATTGAGTTTTTGGTTGAATATGTACATTTTGGTCAATTTTGAGACTAAACTTAGTTATGAAATCATGATGGAAACCTTAAATCGATGATGGATGTTGTTAAAATGTTTAAAAATGAAAGAATGCAAGTTGAATGAATCAATTTGGTTAAGAAACGAATTCGTAGTGAATGAATTTGCTAAACATGTTAAAACATAAAAGTTTAATATGAACATGAGATTTGGGTTAGTTAATGTTTCTTTAAATTGTTGATTATTTGGTATGTTATAGTTCTATGAATTACTAGTCCATAGAGTTGAAAACGGACTCAATTAGATGTGTATAACTCGAGTTATGAAGGTTAGAAGGAGAAAAGGTCAAAAAATTCGCGAAGAACACAAACTGGAAAATTGGGATATGGAAATACCCGCCCCGGCGGGGGTTTATAGTTCAAAAAGTGCCGGCCCAATGGGTATCCTGACCCAGCTGGCATCCTGCCCCAGTGGGCTTTTTAAGGTCAAAAACCCCGCCCTGGCGGGGGTGGAAAGACTGATCAAGTGTTAGAGAAAAATATGTCCGGACATGTTTTACTAAAATGGCCAAACCTTTTTCATACGAACTCCAATTGAGGCGATTAAAGATGATCCGGAACGAGGACGAGTAGACCTACAACTTTTGTTCTTAAAGATTTTCAATTTAAGGTCATTGCAGGGGTAAATATGGTCATCTTTGGGACTAATGTGTATTCAGAGGCAATTGGAGGGCGTCGGGCATGCACGTATGCAAGTGCAGTGCTTCTGATGATAAACGATGTTGTTCTAAGTTATAAAACATGAATATTAGTAAATACAATGTTACTTAACAGTAATACATGATGTATTAGATAAATTGCATAAGCATACTAAGCGTACGCAAGAAAAACAAATCGGGCGTGCGATGAATGAACGTCGAAACGCCATGACAAGTGTTAATAAACTTAAAAAGTATTTTAATTAAAATGAAATGAACATTATAAGATATGGAATATGGTTAATATAAAACCAATAAGGAGTCCTAGGAAGATTTAAACACTTGAATGAACTTCGAGTTTGACTAAGAAGAAATATAGTGAGATATAAGTCGAAAGTTAACACAATCAAATTGAACATTGTGTATTGATTAACAAGAAGGGTTATGAGTTGTAGAGTAAAGTTTACATTATAACTACTATGCGTTGCTATGTGACTAATAGTTGATGTGCATGATTATATAATTGTGTAGGGCACGTGAAGTGCAGATATATAGCTGTAAGCTGTTAATATGTTATTGGTAAACAACGATCAAGGCAAGTCTTTTAGTTCCTATTTGCTATGTGAACTTGATGATGAACTATTTTAAATCTTTATTGCAAAGAGCATGTTGTGTTATATATGTTGAAAGTATGAAACGTTAAAATCAATTTATGACTACGTTGATTGAGTAAAGAATGTTGATTGAGTAAGGAACTCAATCTTTATACTAGTTATGTGAAATGTAGCATGTATGTTATGTTAGTCCAATGATTATGAGCTGTATGTTGAGCATGTTATTATGTGCTACGTGATGCATGAAAACTGTTAGATTTGTTGGGTTGTCGAGCTCAACTTTACAAATAACCACTTTTGCAGGTTAAGGATTCAAGGTAATGTTATGTGCTACTTGAAAGACATGAATCAGATGTATTGCATGAAGATTTATATACTTTGCCTGAGTTGTTATTATTTTGAACTATGTTTAAGGTTCCGGATGATGTACTTGATAATGTATGATGTTTAATAGATGTTGAGTTATAAAGTTTAAATTTTGCCCGATGTATAAAGGGTATTGAACTTAGATGTAAGTTTTATTTATTAACTCTGATAAAGTGAGTAATAAACTAAGTATGGTTCAAAGGTATAAAAAGATAAAGGTTTTGAGAAATGTTTTTGATAATTTATGATGTGAAACTTCATACTTAGTTGTAAAGTTTGAGCTGCCAAATGTATATGGAATATCAAGCTAAAATGTAAGATTTTATACAATAACTCTGATGAAGCGAATCATAAAATTAATTTGATTCAATGATGTATAGATAATAAAGGTTATGATTCAGGGAATTAAAATAAGAAGACCGAAAAGTTTAAATTATTCAACATTTTATTAAGTTTAACATCAAATAATGATGTAAAAATTAGAAGTTAGACGTATTGTTAACGACCGAAGTTGAGAGTTGAATTGTTTGAAATTTAGGGTGGTTACAACAGGAAGTGCAGAACCCCGTTGTGTTGGGACAAAGTTCGTGAACGTCGGCTATTAGGTCCAAAACTGGTGTAGCAGACCGTCGAGATCGTCAAGGTGATTTGGGTAAGATTGATATCTTCACAAGATAGGCAGAAAAAATATGCTGATCAACACCGACAGGATCAGGAATTTGATGTCGACAGTTTTGTTTTCTTGAATATGTCTCCTTGGAAAGGGAAAATTCGATTTGGTAAAAAGGAAAAACTAAGCCCTAGGTTTATAGGACCTTTTGAAGTGCTACGACGAGTTGGTGAAGTGGCATATGAGGTAGCTCTACCTCCGAAACTAAAACATTTTCATAACATTTTCCATGTTTCAGTATTACGACCACATAAGCTCGATTATAAACATGTTATATAATATGAACCGTTACAGTTTGAAAAAGATTTGTCTTATAAAGAAGTTCTTATTTAGATTGTTGACAGAATGAGCAAGTACTAAGGAATAAAGTTGTGATGCCCCCAAATTCGTGTATCTTCCAACCCGACATGTGGTGCTACACGGTGCTACAGTTCACACATACATTCCATTGAAATACTTCAAAAGAGTGAATATGTCTTCTATATATTCCAAAACAATATTACCATTCTCAGGTTCTTTATAACCATTACATAGGTTCTTCGTCTTAATATCAAATAATTACAACATTCATACTATACTATTACAAAGATAATTTATTGATTTGCCTTAGCCTTCCCTTTATCTTTACTAGGTTCTTCAGTCTGTTCGGTCTTAGCTGCATTTATATGATTCAAGCAAGAGTGAGCATAACTAGCTCAGCAAATATAACAATTTCATTAAGCAATAGGGTTTGAATCATATGAATCGTATATCTTCTATAATTGAATTAATAGTTATGAAATACTATCGATAATTCAAAATAGCACTTCTCTTTTCTTTAAAACGTTTAACAATGAACAACATAAGTTAAACGTCAATTTCGGTCCAAGACCTTGAGCATTTCATTCATTCTTTGAAAAGGACAACCCGGCACCAAGTCCGTAAGTCTGATATATCTTACGAGCACGTCTAGGTGATCAGCATATAGTACTCTATGTTGTACAACACTACTACTTTAAACGTATGTACGTTTAAGTTTTGGCAAATTCACGTGCCTGTCATTTAACGACAAAACATTTGTTTATTCATACTCAGTCTTTCTTTGAAATCAATACCAAAACAATTGGCAAAAGATAACAACAATGATAATAGTTTGGTAGATTATAAGGAAATCTACAAAATACATCAAGTCTAGCCAAAGGAATTGGCTTCGACTTTATTATACATCAACTCATGCTTACAATACATGAATTACAAAGCTTGTCCAGAAGAACATAGACAAGGATTTAGAACACTTGCCTTGAACGTCTTGTACAGTTAATATACTTTTCCTTTTGAGTCTTTAAGGATTCTACAATACATGATCACATAACATACCACATTAGGTCATAAACAATCATATATGGTCACTAATTTATCTTACCCTTCTTCTCAATCTAATCATTCCTTAGATTGGTTAATATCTGTTACGGTTTATCGTATTACTTTGCATTTATGTTTAAGTAATCTTCGTCAACCTTTAGTTGTTAACTTAAGGTTATAAGCATCCTTTAATGAGTTTATTCTAAGTTAATTAAAGTTATAATTCACCTTTAATCACCTTCTATATGCATTGCACTTATCTTCATTCATCACTATTTCTTTTCTAGTGTTGGCGCTGCGGCACCAGCTTTCCCTTGCAAGGCTCGCGTTGCAGTGCGAGTTCACAGTACCTATGTCTCGGACTTGACTCTGCGGCACCAAACCCTTATACTACGGTCGCGCTATGACGCCACTTCACAGTGGCCGGGGTTCCGGTCTGGCGCTGTGGTTCCAAGGTCAGTACCTTGGGTGGCGCCCTGAGCCTCAGACAATTTTCACAGTTTTCTTTTTCTGTAAATTTTCCAGCCTCATAACTTATTCGTTATAAGTCTGAATTGGCTCGTTCAAAAGCCATTAGCTCACAAATCACGTGTACTACAATTTCATTAGAAAATCTTACATTTTTGAATCCGTTAACATGGAATTCACCGATTAAGTTCTTTATTGAGTGTTTGTTAAACGTTCATGAACGTTCAAAGCTCGTTTCTTCATTATAAGTTGGAATTCGGCCATTTTCGAGTCCGCAACTTTAAATGCAAACTTAGACTATTCTCCATCGAAAACTAATGTTTTTGAGTTAAACGGTGACTTTTGACTTTCATTCCCAAAATTTCACGATTTAGACAATTATCGTCTAATCTCGTAAATTTCGCCATAACTTCGTTACTTGAGATTTTTACACCGTTCAAAATAGATTCATTCCATCATTTTAACATCCTAACCAAATATATTTCATTCAATCTTATACATGATGGTTTTCAATTTGTCCATCAATAACAAAATTACAATTGTTCAATGTTCTTCCTTAGTTCATAACTTATATGCTTATGATTTACTTACAACATGGTTTATTAAGGTTTAAGTCCATTCATAGCTATCCTTATTCCTCCTTATGGCATATGCACCACCAATACTCACTTCTCTATCAAATTATAATGAAGAGATGGAGAATAATGGTCAAAGATTTCTTACCCTTGATGTTCTTAACTTGGTTCTTCTTCTTTTTTTCTTTATATAGCAAGTCTAATTCTTACTTTTCTCTCTCAATATGTTTATCTCTAAGATGTTGGTGAAATTTAACAAGAAACAAATGAACTAACAAACTCTCTATATATAGGATTTACAAGGTTAGGGCATTAAGGTCATTAAACCATCACACCTCCTTTCTTCCACCTCCTTACTATTCATTCCTTGGGCACCACACATCTTATCTCTTGCTTGCTCACCAAGTGGCCAGCCATGACTCACTCATGGGGCCCACATGGGTTGCCCCATGAGTTTTTCTCACCCGGTGACCCATTGGTTCGATCCACGGGTCCGGTTCTTGGTTCGGGCTGAAGTTTAATTACTTTGGGCCTAACGTTGGGCTTGCATTATAAATCTTTGGGCTTTAACATAATACCAATTGGGCTTGCACAATTCCTACACAAATTCTACAAGTCCATTTGCAATAGGATTAAAGCGTTTAACGTATAATCCTCGTATTCTCTATGTGTATAAGTTCATATAATCATTCGTCATATACGTAATACTATCTTTCGTATATACTTGTATGATACGTCGTATCATACTCTTATTCATTGCCTCGTATAATACTTGCTTATTATACGATCATCATTTATTAAATCTTTACTTTCATTAGCATTCTCAAACATAGTACGCAGGCAAAAAAACTGCATTTGTCATAACTGAATTATTATTACATAATCCATCCTCTCTTATGATTCTATCGTTACGTATTTCTCGGAAGTTCAAAAATAAATCCCGAGCAGAAATGGATGAATAGTATTTTTCGAAAAATTTCTCGAGAAACTTTTATTTTCGTCTTGGAAATTCAAACACCTTAATTCTACCACGTAGGTAGAATACTACGATTTTACGATACTTTTATGTTATAGAAAAACCTCCATCTTGCTTACTCAATATAAAAACATATATTATAATTTTATTCATTATTTAATCAAATAAAATTATTTTACATATAAATCTGATTTTCTCGGTCGTTACATTCTTCCCCCCTTATAAAGATTTTGTCCCTAGAATCTCGCCTTACTTTACCCAAATAACTGATGGTAATTCTTCTTCATCTTTTCTTCAAGTTCCCATATTGCTTCTTCTGTAAGACCCCAACTTTCATGAATAAAGATGAATTTTTTATAAATATCTTTTTTGAATATTATGGTGTGGATTTGATATAATGTTATACTTATAGATTATATTTATAAATTTTGCAAAGTACGCAAGTTGTTATATTATATTCGATTGGTCGGAGAATATTCGTTTTAACAGGGAATATTCATACGACGGCACAATCATTGGTAGACCCCACAGCGAAATTATTGTCGGAGTTAGAAAACGACAAAAATATCTTTTTATAAAACTAACGGCAGAAGTTTTACCGTTAACTGTTGAAATACCCGGTGATGAAAAGTACAGTAATACGCATGGTTGTATAGTAACACACGGTATTGATTATTGATGCTTACGTGAGAAGTCACTCAATTTTGTTCAATTATTGCTATAGTAATTGCTGCATAGTATCTCATACTATTGATTCAATTATTGTCACAGTATCATTTGCATAATATTTTAAATTATTAAATTAATAATTAAGACGACAAAGTTATTCATATTATTATTTATAATATTGACGATGTCTAGAAAGTTTTGTCGAGGAGAGGTTTAGTTACCTAATTGCGCGCCAATAGGGAGAAATTCTTATCGGAAACCCCCTCTTTTCTGGGAATGATCTGATCGTTAAATATTGTGAGTTATTATATTAATGTTGAATAATTGTTGGAAGATTAAAAATGTGTTGATTAAAGATAAAATGATTTGTGGTAATATTTATTCAATCTTTGATATAAATAAGAAGTATGTTATGAGACGTTTGTGGTAAATTTGGTTTATTCTATAGGGGGCCCATATGTCATCATCTAAGAGTCACTTTTGTCAATAGTAATTGCCTAAACCAGATGTCAAACCACTTGCCGTTTCATATTACAGGCGTCGAACCACTTGTCGTTTCATATTACAGGCGTCGACCAACTTGTCGTTTCATATTACAGGCGTCAAACCACTTGTCGTTTCATATTATAAGTGTCAAACCACTTGTTATTTCACATTACAGGCGTCAAACCACTTTTCTTTTTACATCACCAGTCGTCAAGCCACTTGTCTCTTCACATTGCAAGAGCTAAACTAGAAATCTTCTATAAATAGAAGCTTATTTCTTCTTTCATTCTCACCAATTTACTACGACTTACAAGAGAATTCTATAGAGAGAGAATCAGAGAGAAAGAAGAAGAGTATTATGTTACTGCACCATTTTAGTATCCAATCTCCTACTAAGGTAAGGGGTATTATTTCTTTTTTATTCGTAAGGGATATTATTTTTGTTCAATATTCGTATGAAATAAAATTTTCTTCCATACTTTGTAGTATGTAAGTAATATTATTTCATTTCAGATTCTAAATTCTACACTCATGTTTTAAGTATTGCTTCTATACTCCTTGAAATTAGTAGAATATCATTGAAATTTGCACTTCATCTAGTATTATTTCACAAGGATATTTTTCTGAACATTCTTGGTAAAGTTTAATCTTTTCATGTTGAAGTACTATTCACGGGGTACTATTCACTCGGTTACTAATCACCCGGGATACTATTCATGACAAAAAATTGATTTCTTTTCGGTCCAAATCATTTTTGATACAATATTATTCTTGAATTTTACTCTACAAAGCATTATCATGTTGACAATTTAGACATTATTGAATTCTGGATAAATTAAATTATAAATCTTTAAAATTTATCCTTGCTCTCATTTAATTGAATTCTTATATCATTGTCATCATCCTCATGCTTATATTGTGATGAAAGTCATCTTTGGCTGTAGTGCATAGATGAACTGTTAATATGTATGATTATGACCAGTGATTATTCGGCATAATCATGACCCGTAATGTTACAAATGATATGGTAAAAGCCATCATTGGCCCGTAGTGCATTGATGGACCGTTGTTGGCATGATCATGACCATTAGCGAAAACACGAATATCTTTGGCCCATAGTGCATGGATAATTCGTGGTCATGATACTAATGAATATCCTTGGCCTGTAGTGCAGGGATGATTCGATGATGTGGTTTATTTATTTAGCTGAGTCTCAGCGATAAAATTGATGATAAACTTTTAAATTATAGAAGATTGTAGATATCATGCGCTACTTGAGTCTTCTAATGGATTGCTTGTTTTGCTACAGTTAAACTTGTTGTTTATTATATTTTATCAGTGTAACACTATTGAAGGCTAACGATAATTTATTCTGCATTATCTTAGTCATAATATTTCTTATTGGGCTAGTTGAGCTCACTCTTTTCCTTTCATTGTTCTCTTCAGGAAATGAGAATATAGTTGGGATTAGTCAGGAAACGGAGTGACGGTCCAGATATTTGCATTAGTAGTCCTCACTATTCTGTGAAATAGTGTGATAATAATTGTAATGAGGACTTATTTTGAGTTTGAAAACTGCCTAGAAGATAATATTTGTATTAAAACTCACAGCTTATGTTTTTTCATATTCTACACGACACTTAACAGTTGTATAAATTAAGTTTGTATTTAAATTATTTACCATGTATTTGGCAACTCAAAATAGGTGATGTATACCTATTTTGGGGCCGTAACAGTTGGTATCAAAGCTTAGGGATATGATCCATGTATGAGATGTGAGACTAGAACTAGGAGGGGAGAGACGGGTAATTCCTTCGCTAGTATAACCTACCTAAGTTTAATTGTTATTTAATTGGTCGGTCAGAATATAGGGATAATATGTTACATGTCAATTAACCCTTATTTTGTAGCAGTGTTTGAAAATGACATATGAGAATGTTGAGATAAGCAATAGAGCAGATGACACCGTTGAGTCACCAACGATCAATACCTAGGATAATGTGCATCAGGAAGGTAATAATCCTCAGGTGAACAATAACACCGACCAAATGGCAAACGACGGAATGTTTAGGAGCTTTCTGCAATTTGTACAACATCAGGCAAGAGAGACTCCTATTCAAAATGCAGGTGGAAGCACTGGCAACTCTCGAACGGTCACCGCTAAGCAGTTCAAAGAGTTGGGACCACCGGAGTTTTTGGGAGAGCCAAAACCACTTAAGGCGGAGACGTGAATAAAGCAGATCACCAAGATATTTGATGTCTTGGGATTCTCCGAGGAGCAAAAGGTTCCCTTTGCCACCTTCATGTTGTGAGGAGAGACAGATTACTGGTGGGAATCTGTAAAGCGTACTCAACCTGCCGCACTGAAGATGTCTTGGGAGAAGTTCCAAGAACTGTTCAACGACAAGTACTTTTCCAAAAGTATTTATCACATGAAGGAGGAAGAGTTCATCAAGCTGGAGCAAAACAATATGACAGTGTCGCAGTACGAAGCTAAGTTTGCCGAGTTATCCCGGTTTGCGTCCCACTTGGTTGATAATAAGGAGAGAATGACGTGGATGTTTCTAAGAGGTTTGAAACCCGAGATACGTCAATACCTAATTTCTCACAAACTGTGTTTGTATTCAATTGTTATAAATAGGGTTCAGTTATTGGAACGTGATAATGAGTCAACCCAACTAAGAGATAGCAGCCGACAAAGTGATACTACCAGTGGAAGCAGTCATCGAAGCGGTGACAAAAAACGCGGAGGAAGTCAACATGCCAGATATGATAACCACTTTGGTGGTAATCATGTCCAAGACAATAAAAGTGAAAATTTCAAGAAAAGAAGATTCAATAATGATGGAAAGACGTCAGCACCAGCACCCGTAAAAGAAAGAGAACGATCAACGATTGTATGCTACAAATGTGGAGGGGAGGGACATATCAGTCCAAACTGTACGCAGTAGTCCAAAACATGTTATAATTGAGGAAGAGAAGGTCACCTAGCCCGATTTTATCGTGCAGTGAAGTCAAGTCCAGCTGGGATGGAGGCACCAAATGTGACGCCCCCAAATTTAGGTACTTAAAAACCGAACTCAGTGCTTCACGATACCATTTCTATGAGCGGAATAATACTAATAATAATAACAATAATATAGATTATCAAATTTAATTTACATATTATCAGAGTTTTCAATCCCAAGTACGAAACCTTCAAACATTCGTTTCATTACATGATAATTAATATATATCATCATTACCCTAATAAAGTCTAGTTATTACAAAAGATAGCCTTATCATTCATTCAGCGACCTTCCCTTTCCCTTTGTTCTTAGAAGAGCTTCTAGGTTGTTCACCTTTAGCTGAAAATATTTAAATTTAAGCAAGGATGAGCATTTGAGTGCCCAACAAGTAATAGCAACAATAATAGTTAGCTGAACGAGTTAAATATTTTCTTTGAACGATACTTCTACAACGAATCAACAGTTGTAAAGTAAACTGAACCGATAATAAACAACATATTATTTCGATTTCAAATTTTTGAAACTACGTACTGACTATAAATGAGGATCAGTTGACAAACTATGAACATTATTTTCTATTTTCGAAAAGGTTAAACAGAACTTCATCTGTAAACCGTCATTACTTACGGGCACGGGGGGTGATCAGCCCGTTATGCCCTGTATTGATCAATACTACATTAAATGACGATATTTTCGTCCAGCATTCCCGCCTTAGGTGTATAAAAGTTTCCCATATTTGGGATGTTCATACCAGTCTTGAATCCAAACCAAAATAATTTAGTTGGATAAAGTTTTATCTTGTTCAACAACAACTTTAAATATATGTCTAGCTGGATCAAATAGCTTAGACGATTTTTAATTCAACTTATACATACTGAACACCGATAAGTATGTATCAACATGTGATAAAATATAATGATTATCCAAGTGGGGACACTTGTATAACTATGTTTTAGAAATTAACGATCAGAATATATAATTTGATCAATAATAACAGAATAAAGGAACTTGTACAACAATTATAGTTTAATAACTTACTTATACAGAATCATTGCATAAGTATATACAAAAGTTGAAATATTTTAACAATTGAAATGAACAATTTAGATATTATCTTACGCATGTCTGTTGCATAAAGTAAATGCAAAGAGTTAGATACTTGCCTTGTCTGCTGCTTACACAACTTAGATTTATCTTTTCTATCAAGCCCTATCATTAAATAGATCGTTTGTCTGATTAGAATAACATATCATATCATATAATACTGCTTATTGCAGTCACCACATTCCTAATCACATTGTCACATAATTTTAACAACCATTGAATCACAATAAACAGTTATCAAGTCAACCTATCTAAGTTCAGATCAATTTCTAAAACATGTCAGTTTACCGACAGCTTTGTCGGGTAATTATCGAGTCTAAAACTCTATATAGTAGTTCAATATTCATTTAGATAACTTAAACACCAGTCGCACTATTTTTCATGGCCTTATAATAATTTTTAAATAATTATTACCATTTATCGCAATTTTTGAAATATCAGAATCATTATTAAATGTTTTAAATATCAAACAATTCTATTATTATTAACATTTAATCAACATTAAATTATTAATGAAACCATTGCCAAAATATTAAAGTTATGTATAATAACTCAAAATATTTGTAAAACATTTATATTACCCTTAAATAATTTTTAAAACATTTAAAATTATTTTTAAATAATTGCCATTAATATTTAAATATTAATGAACTATTTATCCAAATATTAAAAGCCATTAATTATAACTTAAAATATTTTTAATTTATTTATATCCCTTTTAAATGATTTTTAAATTAATAAAACCATTTTAAAACTATTTATTTAATATAAATATTAATTAATTCAATATCCACAATATTAACTTATTATCATTAATATAAAATTATTAATGAAATTATCCTTTAAATATTAAAAGTTATATTTTATAACTTAAAATATCTTTAATCACTTTATTTTTATTTAAAATAAGTTTTAAAATATTAAAATCATTTTTAAACTAATTTATTTAATATAAATATTAAATATCTTTAATATCATTAATAATAATTAATTAATGAATTTTACCATTAAATATTAAAAGTTATATTTTATAACTTAAAATATTTTTAAATACCTTATTATTATTTAAAATGATTTTTAATATAATAAAATTATTTTTAATTAATTTATTTAATTCATTTAGTAAATAAATTAATTACCATTAATATAAATTTATTAATGAAATTTATCACAAAATGTTAAAAGTCATTAAAAATAACTTAAAATATTTTCTTATATCATAATATAATTTTTAATGATTTTTCTAATATTAAAATTATTTTTAAATAATTTATTTAATATCATAAGTAAATAAATTAAATACTTTTAATATTCCAAAAATATTAAATATTTATGAAATATATTTAAAATAATTAAAAACTAATTTTTAGAATTTAAAATAATTTTTAATAATTTATTTTGTATTTTTAATAATTAAAAACTATTTTTTCTATTTATTAATTAATTTCTAAAAAAATAAATAATATCTGTCGCTAAAGACCACCTATAGCGACAGAACCGTCACTATAGGTGTTCTTGGTGTTCTTCAAGCAAAACCCAGAAATCAAGTCAGTAACCGAGTTGGTATGTTTGACCACGAATCTTTCATCACACAAAGTGTTTCTGGACTAACTGTGAACTAGATCTTGTAGTACTAGTGCACATATACATGACACAACAACAAAAATAATCATAACACCTATAACCAAGGAGATCTGAGCCTCCAAAAGTGTTGTCAGAGGCTGTTCTTCATTTCTGGGTTACCCAGAAATGAAGAACAGTACGACTGTTCATATTTGGGCCTTCACAACTTATGATCTAAGTGTTGTTTTTGCAATCTATAAGCTGCAGTATCTAGCCAACATGTCAAAGAGTAGATCTATCACAAAACATAACAATAACAACAACATATTAAGCAGATACAAACCGGTCAAAGGCTGTCAGAATTTGTGTTCTTCACTATTCTGGAAATTCCAGAAAATGAAATTGTGACCGAGTGGCCTGATTTGACCACTCACTACGTTCTATTAGTTAGGTATTTAAGGGATCTAAAGGTCAGGATTCAAAGTCCAAATTATAGTCTAAAATCCAGTTATAAAAACATCATCAAAGCTTCAATAATCTGACATATCTTTGCCTTCAAACATGCTGTCAGGCGCTGAAAACCCATTTTTGGGTTACCCAGAAACCTTGCAAGTCATGGTCGGTCAACGCAGTTTGACCTTCCATAACTTGTAATATACATACGATCTAAGCCTGATTCCAAGCCCAGATCCAAGAGAACATATCAGACTACAACTACAAAGTTTCAAATCACAAAATTCGTAACAGATCACAGAGATATAAGGTCTGACATTCGTTGTCAGACCACCAAGAACAAATTTTCTAGATTTTTGAAAAACACAAATCTGAGCTTCTAAATGTTATGGATCCAACATTTAGCAACCCAGATCGTCAAAATAGACTACAACCAACATATTTTAACAATAAAAACTAACATCTAACATAGAATCTATGGACAAAAATTATGCTAGGGTTTTATACCTCATTTGATCAATTGATGATTCTGTGCTTATGCTATGTTATGGTTGATCGCGGGGCTTTGATTTAGGACTGATATACTTGTATATTTCGGAGGTTAGAGAGAGAGGGCTTAGTTTGAGAGTTGGGCAAAATGTAAGTAACAAATGCATTATTTCTCTCTCCAATCTATATTTAAGCAAGCTAGATGCATGGAATGGCTGATATATAATGCTTGTTGCTGTCATTTTGAGCACATGGGGTGGTTGAAGTGGTTCACCCACTCAACCTATTGTCAAAACCTACATGTTAGACAAAATAATATACTAGGGGCATAATGGTCTCTTGATAAATCATTTTAATGGCAAAATAGAACTTGGCAAACCCTTAGGGTTTAACCCTAAGGTTTAGCACAAATTATAGGATTTAGCAATTAGGGTTTGCACAAAAATTAAATACTTTTAGTTTCTAAAATTTTGAAATTAGGGTTTTCTAATTATGATTAATTTTCTAATTACCTTATACAGTAACATTAGGGTTTAGATCATATAATTATCATTAACCTTGCTAAAATAGCAATTAGGATTTTCGATTTTTGATAATTAGGGTTACTGATTATAATTAGATTTTTTTAATTATCAAATTAGGGTTTAAAAAAATTATGGTTTCTAAAATTAACAATTGTAATTATAATACTTTTTAATTAATCACATTAACATAATTACAACCAATCTCGAACTCTAATTTAAATTTCAAATTAGGGTTCCTCATCTCCAAAAATTATTTAGGGTTTTAGAAATATTAATTAGGGTTTTATAAAAATTAGGGTTTCTAGAATTTGAATTAGAGTTCACCTAAATAATACATTTAATACACGACATAAATTATATAACACACTTATAAAACAATCTTGCACTCTAATTTGGATCTCAAATTAGGGTTTAACATTATTACTAGGGTTTAGTCATAATACACCGTAATTGACCTACCATTATCAATACGGAAATACAGTACATATTCATAGCACTGAAAAATTAAAATATAATTAATATTATATTATTATTCTCATACCTTGACAATAATCCAAAATTAGGGTTTGGATTCCATATCTGATTTATTCTTCCTATTTAACCTTAATAATTAGGGTAAAATAATTAAATTAACAGCCTGTACTAAAATTCATATAATAAAATTACTATTATAATTATTCTAAAAATCACTCCATATATTATTTAAATAATATATGATTATATTTTCATGGAAAATAGTTAATAAAGCATTTCTACTATAAATTAATTATTATAGGAATATACTTTATAAAAATCAATAATTCTAAAATAAAATTATTTGTAAATATTTATGCAATAAATATATTTTTATTTACTACATGAATACTTATACTCATTATCTTGTACAAATCCTCATCCTTAATATAAAAAAAAATTATGGGCAAAATTTCTTATTTATTTATGTAGAAAATATCGGGTTGTTACATTCACCCTTCCTTATAAAGATTCCGTCCCGAAATCACCGTTTTAAAACCTGTACATACACGGCACATAGCATACATAATCATTGCAAGTAGATCTCAATCAACTTTGATCGAACTGATATTCACATAAAGCTTGTCTTTCTGATTAAACGGAAAAATGGGTTTCTAAAAGAACTCAAATTCCTCCTCAAACTTTTTTTATAAAATAATTTACTATATATTAGAAAATCAAGCATAATAAAATAAAAGTTATACGAATAATTACCTGGAGTTCTATTGCCAGCTGCCGCCGTATCCTGGACTGTCATGTTGAAGACCCTTGCAGTAGATTTTATCGGCTTGCTAGATGATGTTGGTCCTGTGATTACCAAAGTTCCGCCGCTTTTCCCCATGTTCCCGCTTTCTGCCTCTGTCCTCCTTTTCGGACAGTCCTTCACCTTATGCTCCTTTGATTAGCACAGAAAACACACATTAATAGTTCTAGGATTGGGGCAGTTGGGAGAGATATGACCCTCCTGACCACACTTAAAACATACAAATTTACCTTTCAGGCATTCCCCCAAATGGTTCTTGCCATAGTTCCCACATTGTACTAGCGGCTTCTTCTTTGTACCTTCCTGCTTCACCTATATACCCCCAAAGTTGTTTCCCTTCCTCTTTTCACTCCTATTTCCACTGTTTGTTTCCACCTTCCCAGATCCCTCAACTTTACCCTTATTCCTTATTTCTTTGTTGTATAGGCTCATGGCCTCACTCCCCTCCTCAGCAATAATAGCTTTCTCTATGAGTGCTGCAAATGTAGGGATCTGCAAAACTGCCACCTTGTTGTAGAGCCAGGGTTTTAATCCCAGCTCAAACCTTCATGCTTTTCTAGCCTCCGTATCAACTTGATGCGGAGCAAACCTAGCCAACTCATTAAACTTAGCGGCGTATTCGGACACCGTCATATTTTCCTGTTTTAATTCAAGAAATTTTACTTCCATCCTAGCCTGCATACTAGATGAAAAATAGTTTTTAAAAAATAAAATTTTGAATCTTTCCCAAGCAACTACACCTACACCTGCTCCAGCCCTCGCCTGATTCGCTTCCCACAAAAAATTTGCCTCACCCTTCATCATGTACGTGGAAAAATTGGTCTTTTGCCCCTCAGCTACCCTAGGTAATACAAACGCCATTTTAATTTCTTTAACCCAAGTTTGGGCTTCTACAGGGTCAGTTGTACCTCTAAATTCGGGTGGTCCTACAGCTTTGAAGTCTTTAAAGTTTGCCAAGCAATTGTCCTACTGGTTCCCTGCGGCTGGCATTCCTTGTTGCACGGCCTAAGCTACCATGTTTGCGAATTGCTGCATTGGATCTGGTTGTGGTTGTCCCTCGACGTTGTTGACAGAGTCTTCTGCCCTTTGGTTTCTAGTTTGACGTCTTGGCGGCATTATCTGATTAAATAAAATCATAAAATTAACTTACATTCTAAACCTTATCATATAAGTTTAATACTTTAAACTTGTTTCATCACTCAAACATAAATTCATTTTCATTAAGTCGTAATAATATACATAACATAGCACATACTGCTATCCCTTTGTGACTACAAAAGTCGGGATTTATAAACTTGATCATTACAAAAGTTGAGAACATAACCTTACACAGATATAATAAGCACATATTACATTAAACACACCTACACAACAGAACCTTTACTGCCTATTTATTACACCTTTTCCTTAGATAACTTTTCGCCTGATGACCTTCTATTCCACAATTAAAACAGACACATTGTGTTGGATTAGGACAATGAGGAGAGAAATGTCCCTTCTGTCCGTAATTGTAGCAAACATATTTCCCTTTTCTGCATACACCTTCATGTTTCTTGTCACAATTTGCACACCTTTCTATTCGATTAATTTTTCCTTCTTTGTTATCAGGATTTCTTATATCACGGTCTTTCATCTTTCTTTTCCCCTTCTTGCTCGGAGCTGTGCATGCTTTGTTACTTTTAGTTCCAATTTGGTCAATTTGGATTTTAAGCTTATCTTGTTCTTCCATTGTTTCTATTAATGCTTTCCGCAGTTGGCTATTTAGTAGCTTTTCTATTTTCCACAACTGTTCCAAAGAGGAAACCTGGTCCCGCAGATTCTGCACTTCAGTTGATGCTTGATCAGCTCCAACTTCAGTGTCTGAATCACTATCGGTTAGTTCTACCATTTCCGGATCTGGTACGATATTTTTCACAATAACCACCTCATCGAGGTTACTTTCACTCTGAGCTTCTATTTCAGCTAATGGCTTTGATATCAACTCCTTCTTTACGATCCGAGGGTATCCTAATCCTTTTTCACCTGACATCTACACACATAAATTATCCTGATTAGCATATAGTATATACACACACAAATAAGAGTTTTATATAAGTTATCTTTTATTTTGTTTGACTATGAATTTATCCAAAGCATCTATTTTTAAACTCTATATGAGTTATTTATATTTTCAACGTTTCCCTCTATTCTAAGGTTATAGCCAAAGGTCTAACCCACCTAAGGTTTTTAACCCTAAGCTCTGATACCATGATGTGACGCCCCCAAATTTAGGTACTTGAAACCCGAACTCAGTGCTTCACGATACCAATTCTATGAGCTGAATAATACTAATAATAATAACAATAATATAGATTATCAAATTTAATTTACCTATTATTAGAGTTTTCAATCCCAAGTACGAAACCTTCAAACATTCGTTTCATTACATGATAATTAATATATATCATCATTACCCTAATAAAGTCTAGTTATTATAAAAGATAGCCTTATCATTCATTCATCGACCTTCCCTTTCCCTTTGTTCTTAGAAGAGATTCCAGGTTGTTCACCTTTAGCTGAAAACATTTAAATTTAAGCAAGGATGAGCATTTGAGTGCCCAGCAAGTAATAGCAACAATAATAGTTAACTGAACGAGTTAAATATTTTCTTTGAACGATACTTCTACAACGAATCAACAGTTGTAAAGTAAACTGAACCGATAATAAACAACATATCATTTCGATTTCAAATTTTTGAAACTACGTACTGACTATAAATGAGGATCAGTTGACAAACTATGAACATTATTTTCTATTTTCGAAAAGGTTAAACAGAACTTCATCTGTAAACCGTCATTACTTACGGGCACGGGGGGTGATCAGCCCGTTATGCCCTGTATTGATCAATACTACATTAAATGACGATATTTTCGTCCAGCATTCCCGCCTTAGGCGTATAAAAGTTTCCCATATTTGGGATGTTCATACCAGTCTTGAATCCAAACCAAAATAATTTAGTTGGATAAAGTTTTATCTTGTTCAACAACAACTTTAAATATATGTCTAGCTGGATCAAATAGCTTAGACGATTTTTAATTCAACTTATACATACTGAACACCGATAAGTATGTATCAACATGTGATAAAATATAATGATTATCCAAGTGGGGACACTTGTATAACTATGTTTTAGAAATTAACGATCAGAATATATAATTTGATCAATAATAACAGAATAAAGGAACTTGTACAACAATTATAGTTTAATAACTTACTTATACAGAATCATTGCATAAGTATATATAAAAGTTGAAATATTTTAACAATTGAAATGAACAATTCAGATATTATCTTACGCATGTCTGTTGCATAAAGTAAATGCAAAGCGTTAGATACTTGCCTTGTCTGCTGCTTACACAACTTAGATTTATCTTTTCTATCAAGCCCTATCATTAAATAGATCGTTTGTCTGATTAGAATAACATATCATATCATATAATACTGCTTATTGCAGTCAGCACATTCCTAATCACATTGTCACATAATTTTAACAACCATTGAATCACAAATAAACAGTTATCAAGTCAACCTATCTAAGTTCAGATCAATTTCTAAAACATGTCGGTTTACCGACAGCTTTGTCGGGTAATTATCGAGTCTAAAACTCTATATAGTAGTTCAATATTCATTTAGATAACTTAAACACCAGTCGCACTATTTTTCATGGCCTTATAATAATTTTTAAATAATTATTACCATTTATCGCAATTTTTGAAATATCAGAATCATTATTAAATGTTTTAAATATCAAACAATTCTATTATTATTAACATTTAATCAACATTAAATTATTAATGAAACCATTGCCAAAATATTAAAGTTATGTATAATAACTCAAAATATTTGTAAAACATTTATATTACCCTTAAATAATTTTTAAAACATTTAAAATTATTTTTAAATAATTACCATTAATATTTAAATATTAATGAACTATTTATCCAAATATTAAAAGCCATTAATTATAACTTAAAATATTTTTAATTTATTTATATCCCTTTTAAATGATTTTTAAATTAATAAAATCATTTTAAAACTATTTATTTAATATAAATATTAATTAAATTCAATATCCACAATATTAACTTATTATCATTAATATAAAATTATTAATGAAATTATCCTTTAAATATTAAAAGTTATATTTTATAACTTAAAATATCTTTAATCACTTTATTTTCATTTAAAATAAGTTTTAAAATATTAAAATCATTTTTAAACTAATTTATTTAATATAAATATTAAATATCTTTAATATCATTAATAATAATTAATTAATGAATTTTACCATTAAATATTAAAAGTTATATTTTATAACTTAAAATATTTTTAAATACCTTATTATTATTTAAAATAATTTTTAATATAATTAAATTATTTTTAATTAATTTATTTAATTTATTTACTAAATAAATTAATTACCATTAATATCAATTTATTAATGAAATTTATCACAAAATATTAAAAGTCATTAAAACTAACTTAAAATATTTTCTTATTTCATAATATAATTTTTAATGATTTTTCCAATATTAAAATCATTTTTAAATAATTCATTTAATATCATAATTCAATAAATTAAATACTTTTAATATTTTAAAAATATTAAATATTTATGAAATATATTTAAAATAATTAAAAACTAATTTTTAGAATTTGAAATAATTTTTAATAATTTATTTGTATTTTTAATAATTAAAAACTATTTTTTTCTATTTATTAATTAATTTTCAGAAAAATAAATAATATCTGTCGCTAAAGGCCACCTGTAGCGACAGAACCGTCAATATAGGTGTTCTTGGTGTTCTTCAAGCAAAACTCAGAAATCAAGTCAGTAACCGAGTTGGTATGTTTGACCACGAATCTTTCATCCCACAAAGTGTTTCTGGACTAACTGTGAACTAGATCTTGTAGTACTAGTGCACGTATACATGACACAACAACAAAAATAATCATAACACCTATAACCAAGGAGATCTGAGCCTCCAAAAGTGTTGTCAGAGGCTGTTCTTCATTTCTGGGTTACCCAGAAATGAAAAACAGTACGACTGTTCATATTTGGGCCTTCACAACTTATGATCTAAGTGTTGTTTTTGCAATCTATAAGCTGCAGTATCTAGCCAACATGTCAAAGAGTAGATCTATCACAAAACATAACAATAACAACAACATATTAAGCAGATACAAACCGGTCAAAGGCTGTCAGAATTTGTGTTCTTCACTATTCTGGAAATTCCAGAAAATGAAATTGTGACCAAGTGGCCTGATTTGACCACTCACTACGTTCTATCAATTGGGTATTTAAGGGATCTAAAGGTCAGGATTCAAAGTCCAGATTATAGTCTAAAATCCAGTTATAAAAACATCATCAAAGCTTCAATAATCTGACATATCTTTGCCTTCAAACATGCTGTCAGGCGCTGAAAACCCATTTCTGGGTTACCCAGAAACCTTGCAAGTCATGGTCGGTCAACGCAGTTTGACCTTCCATAACTTGCAATATACATACGATCTAAGCCTGATTCCAAGCCCAGATCCAAGAGAACATATCAGACTACAACTACAAAGTTTCAAATCACAAAATTCGTAACAGATCACAGAGATATAAGGTCTGACATTCGTTGTCAGACCACCAAGAACAAATTTTCCAGATTTTTGAAAAATACAAATCCGAGCTTCTAAATATTATGGATCCAACATTTAGCAACCCAGATCATCAAAATGGACTACAATCAACATATTTTAACAATAAAAACTAACATCTAACACAGAATCTATGGACAAAAATTATGCTAGGGTTTTATACCTCCTTTGATCAATTGATGATTATGTGCTTATGCTATGTTATGGTTGATCGTGGGGCTTTGATTTAGGACTGATATACTTGTATATTTCGGAGGTTAGAGAGAGATAGAGCTTAGTTTGTGAGTTGGGCAAAATGTAAGTAACAAATGAATTATTTCTCTCTCCAATCTATATATAAGCAAGCTAGATGCATGGAATGGCTGATATATAATGCTTTTTGCTGTCATTTTGAGCACATGGGGTGGTTGAAGTGGTTCACCCACTCAACCTATTGTCAAAACCTACATGTTAGCCAAAATAATACACTAGGGGCATAATGGTCTTTTGATAAATCATTTTAATGGCAAAATGGAACTTGGCAAACCCTTAGGGTTTAACTCTTAGGGTTTAACCCTAAGGTTTAGCACAAATTATAGGATTTAGCAATTAGGGTTTGCACAAAAATTAAATAAAAATTAAATACTTTTAGTTTCTAAAATTTTGAAATTAGGGTTTTCTAATTATGATTAATTTTCTAATTACCTTATACAGTAACATTAGGGTTTAGATCATATAATTATCATTAACCTTGCTAAAATAGCAATTAGGATTTTCGATTTTTGATAATTAGGGTTACTAATTATAATTAGATTTTTTCTAATTATAAAATTAGGGTTTAAAAAAAATTAGGGTTTCTAAAATTAACAATTGTAATTATAATACTTGTTAATTAATCACATTAATATAATTACAACCAATCTCGAACTCTAATTTAAATTTCAAATTAGGGTTCCTCATCTCCAAAATTTTTTTAGGGTTTTAGAAATATTAATTAGGGTTTTATAAAAATTAGGGTTTCTAGAATTTTAATTAGAGTTCACCTAAATAATACATTTAATACACGACATAAATTATATAACACACTTATAAAACAATCTTGCACTCTAATTTGGATCTCAAATTAGGGTTTAACATTATTACTAGGGTTTGGTCATAATACACCGTAATTGACCGACTATTATCAATACGAAATTACAGTACATATTCATAGCACTGAAAAATCAAAATATAATTAATATTATATTATTATTCTCATACCTTGACAATAATCTAAAATTAGGGTTTTAGATTCCATATCTGATTTATTCTTCCTATTTAACCTTAATAATTATGGTAAAATAATTAACTTAACAGCCTGTACTAAAATTTATATAATAAAATAATTATTATAACTATTCTAAAAATCACTCCACATATTATTTAAATAATATATGATTATATTTTCATAGATAATAGTTAATAAAGCATTTCTACTATAAATTAATTATTATAGGAATATACTTTATAAAAATCAATAATTCTAAAATAAAATTATTTGTAAATATTTATGCAATAAATATATTTTTATTTACCACATGAATACATATACTCATTATCTTGTACAAATCCTCATCCTTAATATATAAAAAAAATATACGTAAAATTTCTTATTTATTTATGTAGAAAATATCGGGTTGTTACACCAAAGGTCGTCCCAAACAAGTCAAAATCGGTAGTTCAAGGGAGAGCGTTTGTCGTGACCTCCCAAAAAGTGAGAAACTCAAATGAAGTTATCACGGGTAAGCTAATCATAAACTCTTGCGAAGTCTATACATTATTTGATACCGATTCTACCCATTCTTTTATTTCTCCTATTTGCGCTCAACGTTTAAATTTAACTCCGGAGAAATTAGACTTTGACTTATCTGTTAAAACTCCACTGGGAGAAACCTTTATTACATCCACTATTTATAAGTCTTGTTTGATTCAAGTCGGCGCCCTCACATTACCTGTCGATCTTATCTCTTTGAAAATACTTACATTTGATGTGATTTTAGGGATTGATTGGTTAACTACTCATCATGCTAAAATTGATTATTTTCGTATGGTTGTTAGCTTTCATATTCCTAACTAACCTATTATGCGAATTCAAGCAACCAGACCACTAAAGTCAATCACTGTCATATCAAGCCATAAAGCTGTCACGGATTTAAATAAAAATACGTCAGCTTTGAATGATATTTCTATTGTTAATAAATTTCCTAATGTATTCTCTGAAGAACTTCCTGGCCTACCCCCATATCGAATGGCTCCTATTGAACTTCAGGAGTTAAAAACCCAACTGCAAGAATTGTTAGACATCGGTTTCATTCGTCCTAGTACATCTCCTTGGGGTGCTCCTGTTCTATTCGTGAAGAAGAAAGATGGAAGTATGCGACTTTGTATTGACTATCGGGAGTTGAATCATGTCACCGTCAAAAATAGGTACCCGTTACCTCGAATTGATGACCTGTTTGACCAGTTACAAGGTGCTAAATTCTTTTCAAAGATCGATCTTCTTTCCAGATATCATCAGTTAAAAGTTAAAACTGATGACATTCCAAAGACTGCTTTCAGAACTCGGTATGGGCATTACGAATTCCTAGTCATGTCTTTTGGATTGACTAATGCTCATGCGGCCTTCATGGATATGATGAACCGAGTATTTAAAGAATATTTGGATCACTTTATAGTCATCTTTATTGATGACATCCTCATATACTCTAAAACTCGTGAAGATCATGAGCAACACTTGAGGCTGATACTCCAAAAGCTTAGTAAAAACAAGCTTTATGCCAAGTTGAAGAAATGTGATTTTTGGCTTGAGGAAGTAACATTTCTTGGGCACGTGATATCAAATCACGGAATATCTATTAACCCAGCGAAGATTAAAGCAATACAAAGCTGGGAGCAACCTAAGTCAGTGACCGAAGTACGTAGCTTTCTCGGCTTAGCTGGTTATTATCGAAGATTCGTGTAAGGATTTTCTCGAATCGCTAATCCATTAACTTAGCTGACTCGAAAAGATACAAAATTCGGTTAGAGCAAGGAATATGAGAAGAGTTTTCAAGAACTTAAGAGGAGACTCATTTCAGCACCTGTTCTGACAATACCATCTGGTTCGGAGGGATTTGTCATCTATAGTGATGCTTTAGGCAGAGGTTTAAGATGTGTTCTCATGCAACATGAGAAATTCATAGCCTATGCCTCGCGATAACTCAAAGAATATGAGAGAAATTATCCTACTCATGATCTAGAGTTGGCAGCAGTCGTTTTTATGCTTAAAATCTGGAGGCATTACCTGTATGGAGAGAAAGTGGAGATCTATACGGATCATAAAAGCCTCAAATATTTCTTCATCCAAAAGGAACTCAACATGCGGCAACGACGTTGGCTTGAATTGTTAAAAGATTATGATCATACCATCCAATACCATCCTGAAAAAATGAACGTGGTAGCTGACGGGTTGAGTAAAAGATCATATGGGGGTATGAGTGCGATATTGTCAACACAAAGGTCTATTTTGTATGACTTACAAAGGATGTAGATAGAGTTAAAGACTCTAGGGACCCACGTGATGATGGCCAATATACGAGTAGAACCGACTATAATTGATAAAGTTAAAGCTGCTCAAGCTAAAGACCTGGAGCTGATGCATATGAGGAAGAAAATGCAAGAAGGTGCTACTCCAGAAGCAAGAATCAATAAAGAAGGAATACTACGAGTCAACTTTAGACTTTGTGTTCCTAACGACCTTGATTTAAAGTATAAGATCATGATGGAGGCGCACAACACACCGTTTGTAATCCATCTTGGGAGTACCAAAATGTATCGTGGTCTTCGACATACATTTTGGTGGAGCAATATGAAGAGAGAGATAGTGGAGTTTATCTCAAGGTGTTTAACTTGTCAACGAGTCAAGGCGGAGCATCAAGTGCCAGAAGGTCCATTGCAACCACTTGAAATTCCATAATGGAAGTGTGAGTACATTACCATGGATTTCGTTACTAGTCTTCCTAAGGTTTCTCCAGGTATAGATGCAATTTGGGTCTTTGTTGATAGATTGACCAAGTCTACTCATTTCTTACCTATACAAGAAACTTATACACTTGAACGTCTTGCTCGTATGTACATAAATGAGATTGTAAGACTGCATGGTATGCCAGTATCCATAGTTTCTGATCGAGACCCAAGATTCACTTCACAATTTTGGGTTAGTTTGCAAAAAGCTATGGGAACGGATTTACGATTTAATTCGGTATATCATCCTCAAACGGACGAGCAGTCGGAGTGAACTATTCAAACTCTTGAGGATCTATTAAGACTCTGTGTCCTTGACTTCAAGGAAAGTTGGGACAAGTTCTTAAAATTGATGGAATTTTCCTACAATAACAGTTATCAAGCAAGCATCAGCATGGCTCCATTTGAGGCGTTGTATGGACGCAAGTGTCGTTCTCTAGTATGCTGGGATGAGGTGGGTGAGGCAACATTGTTGGGACCGAAATTGGTACGCATGACAACGAAAAAGATTTAAATGATCCGACAACGTATAAAAACCTCACAAGATTGATAAAAGAGTTATGTTGATCTTCATCGGAAGGACGTGGAATTCAATATTGGAGAACATGTGTTGTTATGTGTTGCTCCATGGAAAGGAGTTACGAGATTTGGAAAGAGAGGAAAGCTCAATACTCGATTCATTGGCCCATTTAAAATCCTTGACCGAGTAGGAAATGTGGCCTATAGACTCACTTTACCGCTAAGTATGTCTCGTGTTCATAATATTTTTCACATATCCATGTTACGTAAATATGTGGAAGACCCGAACCACATTATTGAGTTAGAACCGGATGAAATAGCGAAAGATCTAACGTACGAAGAGGTACTTGTTAAAATCTTAGATAAGAAGAAACATATTCTACGCTCCAAGGTTATACCTCAAGTCAAAGTTTTGTGAAGAAACCACGAAGTTGAGAAAATGACCTGGGAGTTAGAATCTGAAATGAGATCAAGGTATCCTCACCTCTTCAACATACCAGGTATGTATCCTAATTTTGAGGGCAAAATTTCATAAGAGGGGGAGGTTGTAAGACCCTAACTTTTATGAATAAAGATGAATTTTCTATAAATATCATTTTTGAATATTATGGTGTAGATTTGATATAATATTATAGTTATGGGTAATATTTATAAATTTTACAAAGAATGCAAGTTGTTATATCAATTCGATTGGTCAGAGAATATTCGTTTTAACATGGAATATTCGTACGACGGCACAATCATTGGTAGATCCCACAGCGGAATTATTGTTGGAGTTAGAAAACGACAAAAATATATTTTTATAAAAGTAACGGCAAAAGTTTTACCGTTAACTGTTGAAATACCCAGTGATGAAAAGTACAGTAATACGCGTGGTTGCATAGTAGTACACGGTATTGATTATTGATGCTTACGTGAGAAGTCACTCAGTTTTGTTCAATTATTGTTATAGTAATTACTGCATATTATCTCATATTATTGATTCAATTATTGTCATAGTATCATCTGTATAACATTTTATATTATTAAATCAATAATTGAGACGACAAAGTTATCCATATTATTATTTGTAATATTGACGATGTCTAGAAAGCTCTGTCGAGGAGAGGTTTGGTCACCTAATTGCGCGCCAATAGGGAGAAATCCTTATCAGAAAGTCCCCTCCTTCCTGGGAATGATCTGGTCGTTAAATATTGTGAGTTATATATTAATGATGAATAATTGTTGGAAGATTAAAAATGTGTTGATTAAAGATAAAATGATTTGTGGTAATATTTATTCAATCTTTGATTTAAATAAGAAGTCTGTTATGAGACGTTTGTGGTACGTTTGGTTTATTCTATAAGGAGCCCATATGTCATCATCTAAGAGTCACTTTCGTCAATAGTAATTACCTTTACCGGACGTTAAACCACTTGTCACTTCATATTACAGGCGTCGAACCACTTGTCGTTTCATATTACAGGCGTCAAATCACTTGTCGTTTCATATTACAGGCGTCGAACCACTTGTTGTTTCACATTACAGACGTCAAACCACTTTTCTTTTCACATCAACAGTCGTCAAGCCACTTGCCTCTTCACATTGCAAGGGCTAAGCTAGAAATCTTCTACAAATAGAAGCTTATTTCTTCTTTCATTCTTACCAATTCACTACGACTCACAAGAGAATTCTATAGAGAGAGAATCAGAGAGAAAGAATAAGAGTATTCTGTTACTACACTATTTCAGTATTCAATCTCCTACTAAGGTAAGGGGTATTATTTATTTCGTATTCGTAAGGGATGTTATTTTTGTTCAATATTCGTATGAAATAATATTTTCTTCCATACTCTGTAGTATGTAACTAATATTATTTCGTTTCAGATTCTGAATTCTACACTCATGTTGTTAAGTATTGCTTCGATACTCCTTGAAATTAGTAGAATATCCTTAAAATTTGCGCTTCATCTAGTATCGTTTTACAAGGATTTTTTTCTGAACATTCTTATTAAAGTTTAATCTTTTCATGTCAAAGTACTATTCACGGGATACTATTCTCGAAGTACTATTCACGGGGTAGTATTCACTCGGTTACTATTCACCCAAGGTATTATTCATGACAAAAAATTGATTTCTTTTCGGTTCAAATCATTTTTGATACAATATTATTCTTGAATTTTACTCCACAAAGCAGTATCATGTTGACAATTTGGATTATTGAATTATGGATAAATTAAATTATAAATCTTTAAAATTTATCATTGCTCTCATTTAATTGAATTCTTATATCATTGTCAATTTGTCATCACCCTCATACTTATATTGTGATGAAAGTCATCTTTGGTCGTAGTGCATAGATAGACTGTTAATAGGTATGATTATGACCAGGAATTATTCGGTATAATCATGACCCATAATGTTACAAATGATGTGGTAAAAGTCATCATTGGCCCGTAGTGCATTTATGGACAGTTGTTGGCATGATCATGACCATTAGTGAAAACACGAATATCCTTGGCCCGTAGTGCATGGATAATTCGTGGTCGTGATACTAATAAATATCCTTGGCCTGTAGTGCAGAGATGATTCGATGATTCGATGATGTTGTTTATTTATTTAGCCGAGTCTCAGTGATAAAATTGATGATAAACTTTTAAATCATAGAAGATAGTAGATATCATGCTCTACTTGACTCTTCTAATGGATTGCTTGTTCCGCTACAATTAAACTTGATGTTTATGATATTTTATCAGTTTAACACTGTTGAAGGCCAATGATAATTTATTATGAATTATCTTAGTCATAATATTTCTTACTGGACTAGTTGAGCTCACCATTTTCCTTTCATTGTTCTCTTCAGGAAATGAGAATATAGTTAGAAATAGTCGGGGAACGGAGTTACGGTCCAGATGTTTGCATTAGTAGTCCTCACTATTCTGTGAAATAGTGTGATAATAATTGTAATGAGGACTTATTTTAAGTTTGAATACTGTCTAGAAGACAATATTTGTATTAAAACTCACTGCTTATGTTTTGTCGTATTCTACACGACACTTAACAGTTGTATAAATTAAGTTTGTATTTGAATTATGTACCATGTATTTGGCGACTCAGAATAGGTAATGTATACCTATTTTGGGGGCATCACATCTTCGGCATCGTGGTTCCTCCATATCACCTTCACCGAAGGTATAACTTTGTTCCTCAGAACTTGCTCTTTTCTATCAACGATTTGAATAGGCATTTCTTCATACGTCAAGTCCTTCTCAATATGAATAGGCTCATATTCTATTACGTGCTTATAGTCTGGCTTATAAGGACGTAACACAGAGTCATGAAACACATTATGTATTCGTTCTAGGTATGGAGGCAATGCTACCACGTAAGCTACCTCTCCTACCCTTTTTAATATCTCGAAAGGTCCTATAAACCTTGGACTTAACTTTTCCTTCTTTCCAAAGCGTATCTTTCCTTTCTAGGGAGATACCTTTAGAAATACATACGAGCCTACTCACATATAACAAGGGAGATATCTTTAGAAATACATTCGGACATATTCTGTAATCTCTCTCTTCATGTTCGGCTACAAAAAACTCTGTCGAAGATCTTGATACATCTTAGTACTACCAGGATGAATTGAGTACCTTGAACTATGAGCTTCTTGCAACACTTCCTCCTTTAATTTTGTCTTATTCGAAACCCAAATTCTTCCTTCAAATCTTAATAATCACTTATTATCAAGACTGTACTTTAATTCTTTTTCATCGGCTATCCAATTCTTCATTTGGTCACACTCATCATTTCTAAGTTGTACCTCCTTGACTCTCTCTACAATGGTAGATTGAATCTCCGTTGCAAATAATCTTTGTCCCGATTCACTCGATAATTTCACATCTAACTCCATTCTAGCCATCTCTGTTATTAACTCAGTTTGAGCCGTTAACATATACAACTTTTTTCGACCCTTCCTACTTAAGGCGTCGGCAACTTCATTGACTTTTCCTGGGTGATACAGGATTTCGCAGTCGTAATCCTTTATCAACTCTGGCCATCTCCTTTGTCTCATATTTAAATCCTTTTGTGTGAAGATATATTTTAGACTCTTATGGTCCGTGTATATCTCACATTTCTTTCCGTATAAGTAATGCCTCCGTATCTTCAAGGCAAACACTACCGCGGCCAGTTCCAGATCATGAGTAGGATAAACTTTCTCATATCTTTTAACTGTCGTGATGCATACGTAATGACCTTGCTATACTGCATGAGCACGCAACCAAGTCCTCTATGCGAAGCATCGCTATAAACTACAAAATTCCCTATATCATCGGGTAAAGACAATACAGGTGCTTCACTCAATCTTTTCTTCAGTTCTTGGAAACTGTCTTCACACTTCTAAGTCCACACGTACTTCACTGTCTTCTTTATCAAGTTAGTCAACGTAGTAGCTAACTTGGAAAAATCTTGAATAAATCTTCGATAGTATCCAGCTAACCCTAGGAAACTCTGCACCTCAGTCGATATTTTTGGCTGTTCCCAATTCATCACTGCTTCTACCTTCGTTGGGTCCACTGAAATTCCATCGCGGTCGATAACATGTCCTAAAAATTGTACCCTTTCTAGCCAAAATTCACACTTAATGAATTTTGCATATAGTTTCTCCTTCCTCAGTGTCTCCAACACTAACCTTAGGTGTTCAACGTGATCTTCTAGTGTCTTAGAATAGTCTAGAATATCATCTATAAATACTACTGTGACACCCCCAAATCCGGGTACTTCATTTCCACCGAATTTGGTGCTCACTATCAAAATAATTACATCTAACTACCCATAATAAAGGATGAAATATTAAATAACTTAAACAATTAACTTTCCCATCAAAGGGTTACATCGTCTCATAAACAATCCTAGGTAATCTAACCTTAAATTATTACATCAGTTTGCGAAATACATTATAAAATAAAATAAGTCTTATAACATCTTGCATTTAAATAAACTTTAAATAATTCTTCAACACTTGGACATCTTGCCCTTTCCTTTGCTAGTAGATGGCTCATCACCTCTTTCGACTTTAGCTGCATTTGTTAATTGCAAGAGTGAGCAAACAATTGCTCACTGATATAAAGAGTAGTAATAACAACATGAGAATGAACAACGAATGCTGAACAATAATGAACTTGTTCTACGAATCTGAAATAGAAAGCAAGTTCAAACTTTAATATCTGAGGGTCTTAAGACCACGAACTATGTCCCCAGTGATAAGGTACTTAGGGGGATCAGCCATTTGTACCATGTATTGTGCACAAACATCTAAATGTTACACGTACATAATCCCCTATGTTAGGGTTGTTCGTCTCAGTTTGAATTTAGAACTTCTACACTAAAGAAAGTTCAATTTGGAACTAGCTTATCAGTGTTTCTAGAATTTTAGAACACTATTTAATTATAGATTAGTTTAATTAATAGGAGTTTGCGTACTACTTGAATATTTAATACAAGAATGTATAACTGAACAAGGCTATCAAAGTCAAAGATCGGATATCAACAATATATATTTGGATAAACATGATACACATGCAAAGTACTATATTCAAAGAATTAGAACAGTATCCTTTGAATCAATGTATTAGAACTATATACATTTTGAATAATAATAACAAGAAATGAGAATGTGAACTCAATCGATGTAACGAATTAGGTTACAAGAGCTTATTCAATCGTACACAAGAATAGAATTAATAGTATCGCTTAATAAAAGTTTAGGATAAGCAACTTGCTCAATGTAAAAAGATAAGGTTTAGAAACTTGCCTTGTAAGTAAGCTACACAAGTGTTAAATAGTTTCCAATTACCCTACATAAATCATTGTAATCGCAATAACAATTTGTTGTATGAATATTAGCTTTAGGGGTTTAAACCATCATTTAGGTCATAACATTAACTTAGCACCTAACCATGTTGGTTAACATCCTTAACGAATTTGAAATCTCATCACGATCCAACATAACTTAATCTTTCATCTCTAACTTTTGAAAACATCACATTCGTTTTCATTTTATAACTTATTTAAATAATTATTCAAACAGTACATAAGCATTAATACCATTAATCGGAATGATACCTGACACCACATCTTTAGACTGAACAGCATCTTGCACGGTCATATTGAAAGTTCTCGTAGTAGGTCGGCTTGACTGTCTTGGTCCAGTGATAGTCATTGCACCACCACCGTTGTTATTTCCCTTTCCTCCACTTGCACTCCCCGCTAGCTTTTTAGGACAATCACGAGCCATGTGATCCTTGGAACTGCAGGTAAAACATGCTCCTTTCGTTGGGCTAAAGCAGTTCGGTGCAATGTGTCCCTCCTGACCACAATTGAAACACACCCGCTTTCCCTTTAAACATACACCAGTATGGTTCTTTCCACAAGTAGCACAAGCTTCAAACTTTTTCTTTTGCTGACTTCCTTGTTGTCCTCCCGCAGTCGAATTCTCGTTCCACTTCCTCTTCTGATTGTTACTTCCAATGTTACTTCCACCAGCCTTATTTTCACTCTCATTCTTCCTCTTCTTCTATTATTGATTGTACTTGGTTAAGGCATCGCTTCCACCTTCTACGATAATTGCCTTTTCCAATACAGCCGTAAATGTATTTAATTGGAACATTGAAACCTTGCTATACAGTCAGGGTTTCAATCCTTGTTTGAACCTTCTCGCCTTATGCTTATCAGTATTGACTTGATAAGTGGCAAACCTTGCCAACTCGTTAAACTTCGCAGCATATTCTAGCATCGTCATGGTTCCTTGCTTCAGCTCCAGAAATTGCACCTCCAACTGATTCCGAGAACTCGCTGAAAAGTACATTTTGAAAAACATCTCCTTAAATCTATCCCACATTATCACTCCTTGTCCCCTACGAACCTTATTTTCTTGCCACCAATAGCTAGCTTCAGACTTCAGTATGAACGTTGTGAGCGCAGTCTTCTGATCTTTGTTAACTATAGTAACGTCTAACACCTTTTCCATTTCCATGATCCAGGTTTGGGCTTCCACTGGATTCATAGACCCTTGAAACTCGGGCGGTCCAACCGCTTTGAATTCCTTGAAAGTCATAACTTGAGCTTGCGGTTGATTTGCAAGTGCTCCCGTCAACAAAGTCACCAACTGCTGAACCGGGTTAGCGTTGGCATCGTTGTTATTTTTAGTAGACCCCTCAAGAGGTGGTTGTTAACGTGGTTGTCTTCTTCTAGGAGGCATTCTCTGTTAAAATATACGCTTATTAGTTCATTACTCATCTTCTTGAGTATCTGAAGCTTAACTTAAATGTGAGACCCCAAATTTTATGAATAAAGATTTAAATTTCTCAAAATATTTTTTTGAATATTATGGTGTGGATTTGATATAATGTTATAGTAGTGGGTAATATTTATAAATTTTTCAAAGTAAACAAGTTGTTATATAATATTCGATTGGTCGGAGAATATTTGTTTTAATAGAGAATATTCGTACGACGGCACAATCATTGGTGGACCCCACAACGGAAGTATTATCGTAGTAAAAAATCGACAGAATTATCTTTTTATAAAAATAACGGCGAGTGTTACCGTTAAAACTGTTGAACTACCCGGTAGTAAAAGTACAGTAATACGCGTGGTTGCATAGTAACACACGGTATTGATTATTGATGCTTACGTAAGAAGTCGCTCAGTTATACTCAATTATTGCTACATTAATTTCTGCATCATATCTCTCATATTATTAATTCAATTATTGTCACAGTATCATCTGCATAATATGTTATATTATTAAATCAATAATTGAGATGACAAAGTTATTCATATTATTATTTGCAATATTGATAATGTCTAGAAAGTTCTGTCGAGGAGAGGTTAGATAATCTAATTGCGCGCCAATAGGGAGAAATCCTTATCGGAAAGCCTCATCTTTTCTGGAAACAACCTGGTTGTTAAATATTGTGAATTATAATATTAATGATGAATAAGTTCGTGTTGATTAAAGATGAAATTGATAGTTCTATTGTGTGGAAATTATTAGTGTTAGTGGAAATCGACATTTATTTCGATAATAATTAATGTCTGGAGGTAATATTGACCAATCGGATAATTCACCAGATAAATGAGCAATTAATTGCTATTAATTCACATAATTATAACTATTTGTTTACATGCGTGTACTATTGATTCACATTCTTGTACTATTAGGGGAGTTAGTGCAAGATTGATAATACTTTCATGACTAAGTTAAAAATAGAGGTATAGATGGAGGTACTATACTGTAATTAGTTTTTTCACATGATTATACTATTGAGTCACATTAATGAACTATTAATTCACATGATTTACTATTAGGGGAGGTGATGCAAGTTTGATAATACTTGCAGGACTAAATTAAAAATGAAGAAAAAGAGGAAGGTATTGTACTGTAATATTTCGAGCCCCAAAATGTGCAATTATTGAAACTATATTTTCCTATAAATAGAAGTTCATTCCTTCATTTCTCACCAATTCACTAAAGCTATAGAGCAATTATTATAGAGAGCAATTATAGAGAGAAAGAATAAGAGAAGTCTGCTACTTCACTATTCCAGTATCCAGTTTCTTCTGTGGTAAGGGGTATTATTTCTTTCGTATTCATGAAGAGAGCTTCTGTTATTCCATTCTTTATTATTATATTAGAATAACCTGTCTATGCGAAGTACCGCATACATGGTGAAATTCTTCTGTTATTCCATTCTATATAATTATGTTGGAATAACCTGTCTATGCAAAGTACCGCATACATGGTGAAATTCTTCTGTTATTCCATTCTTTATTATTTTGTTGGAATATCCTGTCTGTGCGGATTACGCATGACTTGGTTCCATTCTTTATTATTTTGTTGAAATATCATGTCTGTGTATATTACGCATGACCTAGTTCCATTCTTTATTATTCTGTTGGAATATCCTATCTGTACGTATTACGCATGACCTGGTTCTATTATTTATTATTCTGTTAGAATAACTTGTCTACGCGGACTACCGCATGCATGGTGAATTCTTCTGTTATGCTATTCTTTATTATTCTGTTGGAATAACCTGTCTACGCGGACTACCGTATGCATGGTGAATGATCCTTCGTATTCATTCTTTATTAAACCATGGAAATGATCTGTCTACGTGGATTATCGCATGGCGGGGGAAAATCCATTTACAGTTTCGTATATTCTATTATACTCGTATGAGATATCATTTCTTTTGTACTCGTCATGGAATTTCATTTTCTTTGGTATTTTTTTTATGAATTACTATTCATGGGTTACTATTCACCCTAGTATTATTCACTCGTGTATTCGGGGCACTTTTCGTGTCGGAGTACTATTCACGAGTTACTATTCACAGGTTACTATTCATCCAAATTACTATTCACTCGAGTATTTGGGATACTTTTCATGTCGGGATATTATTCACGAGGTACTATTCATGGGGTACTATTCACAGGATACTATTTACCCGAAAAATATATATATTTTTTGTCCAAATTATTTTTAGTACATGAATATTATTCTTGAAATTTACTCTACAAAGCAGTATCATGTTGACAATTTGGACGTTATTGATTTCTGGATAAATTAAATTATAAATCTTTAAAATTTATCCTTGAACTTGTTTTATTAAATTATTATGTCATTGTCATCATCCTCATGCTTATATTGTGATAAAAGTCATCTTTGGCTTACGTGCAGAGATGGACTTAGTATTATCATGACCAGGGATTATTCGGTATAATCATGACCGTAATGTGACGAATGATGTGGTGAAAGTCGTCATTGGCCTGTAGTTCATTGATGGACAGTCGTTGGTATGATTATGACCAGGGATTATTCGGTATAATCATGACCATTGATGATTACATGAATATCCTTGGCCGTGGTGCAGGGATGATTTTATTTTATTTATTAAGCTTAGTCTCAGCGATAAAGTTGATGAAAAACTTTTTAAATCATAGAAGATAGTAGATTTTATCCTCTACTTGACTCTTATTTCCACTGCAGTTGTTGATCTAAAACTTGTTGTCTATTATATTCTATCAGTTGTTATACTGTTGAAGGCTAAGGATAATTTATTTTGTATTATCTTAGTCATAATATTTCTTACTGGGCTAGTTGACCCTTTCTTTTATTGTTCTCTTCAGGAAATGAGAATATAGGTAGGACGAGTCGGGGAATGGAGTGATGGTCCAAGATAAATGGCTTTAGTAGTCCTCACTATTCTATAGAATAATGTGATAATAATTGTAATGAGGTCACCATTGAGTGTGGATATTGTCTAGATGACAATATTCTTGTTTAAACTCTCAGCTATATTTTGTCGTATTTTACACGACTGTTGTATAATTAAGTTGTATTTGAATTTATGCACCATGTATCTGACGACCCAAGATGGGTGATGTATACCTGTTTTGGGGGCGTCACAGTTGGTATCAAAGCTTAGGGATATGATCCCTGGCTGAGATGTGAGACAAGAACTAGGAGGGGAGAGACGGGGAATTCCTTCGCTAGTCTGACCTACTTATGTTTATTTGGTATTTAATTGGTCGGTCAGAGTATAGGGATAATATGTGATATGTCAATTAACCCTTGTTTTGTGGTGGTGTTTAAAAATGGCATCTGAAAATGTTGAGTGTGCAACAAGAAGATAATAATCCTCAGGTAAATAACAACACCGATCAAATGATGAATGATGGGATGTTCAGAGGCTTTATGCAATTCATGCAACATCAGGTAAGAGAGACTCCTGTTCAAAATATAGGTGGAAATAATGGCAACCCACGGTTGGTCACTGCTAAGCAGTTCAAGGAGCTGGGACCACCAGAGATTTTGGGAAAGCCAGAACCACTTAAGGTGGAGACGTGGTTAAAGCAGATCACCAAGATATTTGATGTCTTGGGATGCTCCGAGGAGCAAAAGGTTCCCTTTGCCACCTTTATGTTGTGTGAAGAGGCAGATTATTGGTGGAAATCTGTAAAGCGTACCCAGCCTGACGCACTCAAGATGTCTTGGGAGAAGTTCCAAGAGTTATTCAACGACGAGTACTTTCCCGTAAGTATTCGTCACATGAAGGAGGTGGAATTCATCAAGTTGGAGCAAAACAATATGACCGTGTCGCAATACGAGGCTAAATTTGCGGAGTTATCCCGATTTATATCCCATTTGGTTGATAATGAGGAGCGAATGACGCGAATGTTCATAAGAGGTTTGAAACCCAAAATACGTCAATGTGTCATTTCTCACAAATTATATTTGTATTCAGATGTAGTGAATAGGTCTCAATTATTAGAGCGTGATAATGAGCCCGCCCAACCAAAAGGTAACGAGCAACAACACGATAATAATCATACCGATGGCAACGGCCATCGGAACAATGATAACCATCATGGGGGAAATTATCATGCCAAGAATGGTAACCACTTTGGTGGTAATCATGGCCAAGATAATAGAAGTGGAAAATTCAAGAAGAGAAGATTTAACGATGATGGAAAGGCATCAGCAGCAGGACCAACATCAACAACAAATTCTAGGGGAGGAGAACGACCGCCAGTTAGATACTACAGATGCGGAGATGAGGGACACATAAGTCCAAACTGTTCACAGTCGTCCAAGGTATGTTTTAGTTATGGAAAAAATGGTCACATAACTCGATTTTGTCCTATAGCGAAATCAAGTCCAGTTGGGACGGTGGCACCAAAGGCGGATACGGAAAAAACAAAGTTGGTGGTTTCAAGGAGAGCATTTTTCATGACTTCTTAAAAAGAGAGTAAACCGAACAAAGTTAGCACGTGTTAGTTAATTATAAATTCTTGCGAATTCTATACCTTATTAGATACCGGTTCTACCCATTCTTTTATCTTTCTTGCTTGCGCTCAATGCTTAAATTTGACTCCAGAGAAATTAGACTTTGACTTATCGGATGAAACTCTGTTAGGAGAAACCTTCGTTACCTCTACTGTTTATAAATCTTGTTGATTCAATCGACACTTTCATGTTACTCGTCGATCTTATCTCTTTTAAAATACTTGCCTTTGATGCGATTTTAGGAATCAATTGGTTAACTGCTCATCATGCTTTTCGTAAGGTTGTTAGCTTTCATATTCCTAACCAACATGTTATCCAAATTCAAGCAACCAGACCACTAAAGTCAATCACTGTTATATTAAGCCATAAGTAAAGAGCACTGAGCCTTTCGCTGGTGACTTCCTTGTGTGGAATGCACCGAAGTCAGACTTTCCGTATGCGACGTCATGAATGATGATGGCAAGTTAATAGGTATCAATGTGACGTGTTATCCAAGTCTTGGATGAGAGTCACAATTTTGAATAATATTTCTATTTTGAATAAATTTCCTGACGTATCCCTTAAGAACTTCCTAGCCTACCCCTAGAGCGTGAAATCGAATTTTGTATTAACCCCGGTACAAAACCCATTTCTATAACCCTCAAATACTTCTTTACCTAAAACGATCGTATAATGTGCCAAAGACGTTGGCTCAAGCTATTGAAGATTACGACTATACCATGCAATATCATCGTGGAAGAGCGAACATGGTAGCTGACGCGTTGAGTAGAAAATCGTATGCATTTACGAGTGCGATGTTGTTAACACAAAAACCCATTTTGTATAACTTACAAATGATGAAGATAGAGTTAAAGACTCTAGGGACCCACGTGAAGATAACGAATATACGATTAGAATCGACTTTAATCGATAAAGTTAAAGCCGTTCAAGCTATATACTCAGAGCTGATGAATGTGAAGAAGAAGGTTCAAGAGGGCGTTATTCTAGAAGCAAGAATCGACGAATAGAGAAAATTTCAACCCATGATTTAATTGGCCCATTTGAAATCCACGATTGAGTAGGAACTGTGGCCTATAGACTCATTTTATCGCCAAGTATGTCACGTGTTCATAACATTTTTTTACGTATCGATGTTACGTAAATATGTGGACGACTCGAACCACATTTATTGAATTAGAACTAGACGAGATAGCAGATTATTTAACGTATGAGGAGATACGTGTTAAAATCTTGGATAACAAGGATCCTATTTAACACTCAAAGGTTATACCTCAAGAGTTAGAATCTGAATTGTAGTCAAGGTATCCTCATCTCTTTGGCATACCAGGTACGTACGTAAATTTCGAGGGTGAAATTTCATAAGGACGGGAGATTGTGAGACCCCAATTTTATGAATAAAGATTTAAATTTCTCGAAATATTTTTTTGAATATTATGGTGTGGATTTGATATAATGTTATAGTAGTGGGTAATATTTATAAATTTTGTAAAGTAGGCAAGTTGTTATATAATATTCGATTGGTCGAGGAATATTCATTTTAACAGGGAATATTCGTACGAGGGCACAATCTTTAGTGGACCCCACAACGGAAGTATTGTCGTAGTAACAAAACGACAAAATTATCATTTTATAAAAATAACGGCGAGGGTTACTGTTAAAACTGTTAAACTACCCGATAGTAAAAAAGTACAGCAATACGCGTGGTTGCATAGTAGCACACGGTATTGATTATTGATGTTTACGTAAGAAGTCGCTCAGTTATACTCAATTATTGCTACAGTAATTTCTACATCATATCTCTCATATTATTGATTTAATTATTGTCACAATATCATCTACATAATATGTTATATTATTAAATAATAAGTTGAGACGACAAAGTTATTCATATTATTATTTGCAATATTAACAATGTCTAGAAAGTTCTATCGAGGAGAGGTTAGATAATCTAATTGCGCGCTAATAGGGAGAAATCCTTATTAGAAAGCCCCCTCTTTCTTGAGAACAACCTGGTTGTTAAATATTGTGAATTATAATATTAATGATGAATAAGTTCGTGTTTATTAAAGATGAAATTGATAGTTCCATTGTATGGAAATTATTAGTGTTAGTGGAAATCGACATTTATTTAGATAATAATTAATGTCTGGAGGTTATATTGACCAATCGGGTAATTCACCAGATAAATGAGCAGTTAATTGCTATTAATTCACATGGTTATAACTATTTGTTCACATGTGTGTACAATTGATTCACATTCTTGTACTATTAGGGGAGTTGGTGCAAGATTGATAATACTTGCATGACTAAGTTAAAAATGGAGGTATAGATGGAGGTACTATACTGTAATTAGTTTTTTCACATGATTATACTATTGAGTCACATGAATGAACTATTAATTCACATGATTTACTATTAGGGGAGGTGGTGTAAGTTTGATAATACTTGCAGGACTAAATTAAAAATGAAGAAAAAGAGGAAGGTATTATACTATACTATTTCGAGCCCCAAAATGTGCAATTATTGAAACTATATTTTTCTATAAATAGAAACTCATTCCTTCATTTCTCACCAATTCACTAAAGTTATAGAGCAATTATTATAGAGAGAAATTATAGAGAGAAAGAAGAAGAGAAGTCTGCTACCTCACTATTTCAGTATCCAGTTTCTTCCGAGGTAAAGGGTATTATTTCTTTCGTATTCATGAAGAGAGCTTCTGTTATTCCATTCTTTATTATTATGTTGGAATAACCTATCTATGCGAAGTACCACATACATGGTGAAATTCTTCTGTTATTCCATTCTATATTATTATGTTGGAATAACCTGTCTATGCGAAGTACCACATACATGGTAAAAAAATTTTGTTATTCCATTCTTTATTATTCTATTAGAATATCCTGTCTGTGCAGATTACGCATGACCTGGTTCTATTCTTTATTATTCTGTTAAAATATCTTGTCTGTGCGGATTACGCATGACCTGGTTCCATTCTTTATTATTCTGTTAGAATATCCTATCTGTGCGTATTACGCATGACCTGGTTCCATTATTTATTATTCTGTTAGAATAACCTGTCTATGCGGACTACCGTATGCATGGTAAATTCTTCTGTTATTCTATTCTTTATTATTTTGTTGGAATAAAATGTCTATGCGGACTACCGCATGCATGGTGAATGACCCTTCGTATTTATTTTTTATTAAACTGTGGAAATGATCTGTCTACGTGGATTATCACATGGCGGGTGAAAATCTATTTGCAGTTTCGTATATTCTATTATACTCGTATGAGATATCATTTCTTTTGTACTCGTCATGGAATATCATTTTCTTTGGTATTTTTATTTTACGAGTTACTATTCATGGGTTACTATTCACCCAGTTACTATTCACTCTAGTATTATTCACTCAGGAATTCGGGGCACTTTTCGTGTTGGAGTACTATTCACGAGTTACTATTCACCCAAATTACTATTCACCCGAATATTATTCACTCGGGTATTTGGGGTACTTTTCATGTCGGGGTACTATTCAGGAGATACTATTCTCAAAGTACTATTCACGAGTTACTATTCATGGGGTACTATTTACTTAAAAAATATATTTCTTTTCTGTCCAAATTATTTTTGGTACATGGATATTATTCTTAAAATATACTCTACAAAGCAATATCATGTTGACAATTTGGACGTTATTGATTTCTGGATAAATTAAATTATAAATCTTTAAAATTTATCCTTGAACTTATTTTATTAAATTATTATGTCATTGTCATCATCCTCATGTTTATTTTGTGATGAAAGTCATCTTTAGTTTACGTGCAGAGATGGACTTGGTATGATTATGACCAGGGATTATTCGGTATAATCATGACCGTAATGTGACGAATGATGTGGTGAAAGTCCTCATTGGCCTATAGTTCATTGATGGACAGTTGATGGTATGATTATGACCAGAGATTATTCGGTATAATCATGACCATTGATGATTACATGAATATTCTTGGTCGTGGTGCAGGGATGATTTGATTTTATTTATTAAGCTGAGTCTCAGCGATAAAGTTGATGAAAAACTTTTTAAATCATAGAAGATAGTAGATTTTATGCTCTACTTGACTCTTCTAATGGATTGCTTATTTCTGCTGCAGTTGTTGATCTAAAACTTGTTGTCTATTGTATTCTATCAGTTGTTATACTGTTGAAGGCTAAGGATAATTTATTCTGTATTATCTTAGTCATAATATTTCTTACTGGGCTAGTTGAGCTCGCCCTTTCTTTCATTGTTCTATTCAGGAAATGAGAATATAGTTGGGACGAGTCAGGGAATGGAGTGATGTTCCAGGATAAATGGCTTTAGTAGTCCTCACTATTCTACGGAATAATATGATAATAATTGTAATGAGGACACCACTGAGTGTGGATATTGTCTAGATGACAATATTCTTGTTTAAACTCTCAGCTATATTTTGTCGTATTTTACACGACTGTTGTATAATTATGTTGTATTTGAATTTATGCACCATGTATTTGGTGACCCAAGATGGGTGATGTATACCTGTTTTGGGGGCGTCACATTAAACATTCTAAAATTAAAGCTATAACACATAACATTTCAAATAACTTTGATATTTTATTCATTCATAATGCTTCAAAACATATTAAAGATAGCATATTTGCTATAAACATTCACTTTCCTGAACTAGACAAGTTTCAGGATTACATACTCATACTACCCCTTTATTTATCTCAAAATAAGGGATTTAAAACTTTATTTATTCACATAAATAACCACATCTTATTATCACTCTTATTTTTTATCTATGCATATTAAGACGTCGTAAAGCTTCTCTGCGCTCTTCCTCCATGATACGATATGCCGTCCTACGATCCATCACGAACCACGACGAGTCTTCAAATTGAGGCGGGTAATAAAAGACTCGATCCTGGGCCCTATCAATTACAGAGTTAAAGGCGTAATCCATCTCGTTCATCTTGGCTTTCTACACTTGTACTTTAGCCTTAGCACGGTCTGTACGTTGAGTCGCCTTCATCCAAGCATCATCTGCTCTTGCACGCTTAGCTGATTCCTCTTTGAAGTCATCTTTTAATTTCTCCATGTCAGTCTTAATCTTCTCGTTCACTGCCAACAGATCTTCATGCTGACCCTTAGTATGAACTAAGTCCCACTCTGTGTTTCCAAGTTTTGAGTTAAGTTCCTGAATCTCTGCATCCTTCTACTCCATCGAAGCATGATGCATCTCAACCAACTCCTTCAGTTCCTCAATATTATCCTGTAACTCTATGTTACGGTCGTACAAAGCATCATACATCTCAGCCGATATGGAGTTTGGTGGAAACTCCACAGGATCCTCTTCCTCATCCTCCTCCTCTATCTCCTCAGAACTATCCTCCTCGGGATCAGTCACAGGCTCATCCTCCTGAATCAACTGTTCCCGCACAACGTGAATATCTCGGGGTTCATCATATCTAGGTATCTAAGGTATCACCTCCCTAGCTGGACTGGATCCTCCTTCGTTAAACATCCTGTCAACAAAATATTTTAAGTTTTACTTAACATTTTCGATACTCGTGAGCACATAAGTTATTAACACATAGCACATAATGTCTTTTACTGTTTAGCTTCAATGGATGCCTTAATCCATTCCTTAAAACCCGATAAGAGTTAAACACCTCTATATTTTCTGTTTCCTTAAAGGCTACTTCCTAAGGTTTCCCCACCTAAGGTTCATAACCTAAGGCTCTGATACCAACATGTGACACCCCTAAATTCGGGTACTTCATTTCCACCGAATTTGGTGCTCACTATCAAAATATTTACATCTAACTACCCATAATAAAGGATGAAACATTAAAAAACTTAAACAATAATCTTTTCCATCAAAGGGTTACATCATCTCATAAACAATCCCAGGTAATCTAACCTTAAATTATTACATCAGTTTGCGGAATACATTATAAAATAAAATAAGTCTTATAACATCTTGCATTTAAATAAACTTTAAATAATTCTTCAACACTTGGACATCACCTTTCCTTTGCTAGTAGATGGCTCATCACCTCTTTCGACTTTAGCTGCATTTGTTAATTGCAAGAGTGAGCAAACAATTGCTCACTGATATAAAGAGTAGTAATAACAACATGAGAATGAACAACGAATGCTGAACAATAATGAACTTGGTTTACGAATCTTAAATAGAAAGCAAGTTCAAACTTTAATATCTGAGGGTCTTAAGACCACGAACTATGTCCCCGGTGATAAGGTATTACTACCCCCAACCTTAACAGTCATTTAGACTATACAGACCCTACTTAACGTACTTAGGAGGATCAGCCCTTTGTACCATGTATTATGCACAAACATCTAAATGTTACACGTACATAATCCCATATGTTAGGGTTGTTCGTCTCAGTTTGGATTGAGAACTTCCGCACTAAAGAAAGTTCAATTTGGAACTAGCTTATCAGTGTTTCTAGAATTTTAGAACACTATTTAATTATAGATTAGTTTAATCAATAGGAGTTTGCGTACTACTTGAAAATTTAATACAAGAATGTATAACTGAACAAGGCTATCAAAGTCAAAGATCGGATATCAACAATATATATTTGGATAAACATGATACACATGCAAAGTACTATATTCAAAGAATTAGAACAGTCTCATTTGAATCAATGTATTAGAACCATATACGTTTTGAATAATAATAACAAGAAATGAGAATGTGAACTCAGTCGATGTAATGAATTAGGTTACAAGAGCGTAATCAATTGTACACAAGAATAGAATTAATAGTCTCGCTCAATAAAAGTTTAGGATAAGCAACTTGTTCAATGTAAAAATATAAGGTTTAGAAACTTGCCTTATAGGTAAGCTACACAAGTGTAAAATAGTCTCCAATTACCCTACATAAATCATTGTAATCACAATAACAACTAGTTGTATGAATATTAGCTTTTGGGATTTAAACCATCATTTAGGTCATAACCTTAACTTAGCACCTAACCATGTTGGTTAACATCCTTAACGAATCTGAAATCTCAACACGATCCAACATAACTTAATCTTTCATCTCTAACTTTTGAAAACATCACATTCGGTTTCATTTTATAACTTATTTAAATAATTATTTAAAAATCTTCACACTTCGCATTACAACACATTACAATCTGACATTATAGTTTATATTATGTCTTAACATCATTAGCATGCTTGCTTAGCTAACATAAGTCCATTACACATGACCTGCAAATAGGCAGAAGTCACTGCCTGGGCTCAGGGCACGGCGCAGCTACGCCGTTTCTGGTCTTGGCACCGGCGCAGCTGCGCTAGTGCACAGACAGAACCAGAAACGCAACAACAGTGTTCCGTTTTTAGCCCAACAAACACGAATTTCACCCACAAAACAATAAATTTAACACATACAATAAATATAAAATTATCATAAACATGATTGCTAACATATTCAACCACTTAGAACAATTTAACAACCACTTTAACTAATTTAATTCCTTAAATTTCATATTTTTACACAAAACTCCTTTTTTTGACATTCTTCATAGAAATCATCACTGTGATCACAAATCTTGTTCAAATCACTTCATTCAAACTATGTTCTGTTCGTTTCTTAATGGACTAGCATAAACAATACCCAATTCACATATTAACATACAAATTGACCACCATAATTGGTACTTTTACAAGTCATATGTAAAATATATACATTGTAATTACTTTTCCTCCTACAATCCAATTTTACGTGTTTGGTTATTCCAATAACACCCAAATATGGTGACTAACAGATTCTACCAAACTATATGTACACATATATACAATCATCCAATGCAACTTAATAGTTTACAGAAAATTTTTCACAGAGAACTCAAAACATAAAAATTAGCACTACAATATACCTTAATCCTTGTTTATTGAAGCAATTGATATGTAGTGGCTTCAATTCCTTTCACAGTAAATCCCTCAATCTCTTAGCAATTCTCTCTGTGTTTTTCTCTCTTCTTCCAAGCTCTCTCTCTCTCTCTTTCTCAACTCTGCTCTTCACCCTTAGAAGAAAATAAGACGCGTAGAAATAAAATGGCCACTCTCCCACATATTCTACCGTTAAAAAAATAGTGCGTCTTCATCAGTTAAGTTAGACCAAAGGCCACAAGGCCTTGTTTGGCTACCACTTAAACCCCCAAACTAGATTATTTTAATAATATTTATATTATATAGTTACTTTTGTCACACTTTAATTTGATTAATTAAATAACTTTAGTTTAGTTAATTTAAATAATAATAATAATAATAATAATAATAATAATAATAATAATAATAATAATAATAATAATATCATTATACTTATAATTAATAAATTAGAAACATAACTTTATTTAATTTATTTATTTCCTTTAAATTAAACAATTCATTTAATTTAATTAATTTCTTAAATTATTGATTTAATTTAATTATTTTCTTAAATTAAATCCTTCAAATAAAATTATCATTATTCAATCTAATTAACATTAATCAATTTAGTTACTAAATCAATTCACCACAATTCATCAATTATTTATTTTCCTTAATAAATAAATTATTTAAAATATTTATTTAATCCAATAAATATTTAAATTAAATTACAAATTTCTCGATCGTGACAACTACGACTAACTTGTACAAATATTGTTTGAACACTCTGTTCATCATATCCATAAATGCAGCTAGTGCATTTGTCAACCTAAACAACATCACCAAAAACTCGTAATGGCCGTAATGAGTCCTGAATGTCGTCTTAGGTACATCCTCCTTCCTAACCTTCAACAGATGATACCCCGTTCGTAAATCTATCTTAAAAAAATACGTTGCCCCTTTCAACCGATCAAAGAGATCATCGATCCTGGACAATGGGTATTTATTCTTTATCGTTAACTTGTTCAACTCTCGGTAGTCGATACAAAGTCTCAACGATTCGTTCTTCTTCTTCATAAACAGTACCGGTGCTCCCCCAGGTGAAACACTCGGTTGAATATGCTTTCTATCCAACAGTTCTTGTAATTGAACCATCAACTCCTTCATCTCCACTGGCGCCATACGGTACGGTGCCCTTGAAACTGGTGCCGCTCTTGGCACAATATCTATTACTAATTCGGTCTCCCTATCCGGTGGAAGACCTGGCAATTCGCTTGAAAATACATCCACGAATTTTTTGACTATAGGTATTTGTTCCATCATTGCTCCCACTCTCCGGGTATCAACAACATGACACAAATAGCCTACACATCCCTTCCTCAACAATTTCCTAGTTTGTGTCATAGTAAGACAACATGAACGTCCCAACGATTTATTATCGTAAAACACTACATAATCTACCGATAATTTATAACCTCGTATTTCTACACAACAACTCCAATAAATATTTTCAACAGGAATTATTTTTTCGTTGGCTACCTTGATATTCAAAGGTACAAGCAATCTTTCGGGAAGTAATTCTAATAGTCTAGCAAAATCACATGCTATGAAAGAACAAGTAGCACCCAAATCAAACAACACATAAGCATTTATATTGTTGATCAGGATAATACCTGCAACTACATTTCCTGATGCAACCGCATCTTGAACGGTCATGTTAAAGGTGCGGGCCATCGGCCTACTCGTCTGAGCTAGACCACCAATAGCTAACTTATCGCTATTAGCGCCCTTATTCCCATCCGTCCCCTTCTTTGGGCAATTCTTCGCTATGTGATCAGTTGATCCACATACGAAGCATCCTTGTTTCTTCTTTAGACATGGACAGTTAGGCGAAATGTGCCCCTCCTGTCCACAGTTGTAACACATCGCCTTTCCCTTGAGACAGACTCCAAAGTGAGTCTTCCCATAGTTCTTGCACGCCTCCATCCTCTTCTTAGGATTTCCTTGCTTTACTCTGGTATTCCCAGAGTTAAAACCCTTCCTCTTCTGCCCGTCGCCACTACCACTGGCTCCTTCCATTTTTACTCCCCCTTCTACCTTATTCTTATTCTTCCTCTACCTGTGGTAGTGGCTTAGAGCCTCATTACCAGCCTCAACAATTATTGCCTTCTCCAGAATGGTTCCAAAAGAATTACTTTAGAACACAGATATTCGGCTATAGAGCCAGGGTTTCAAGCCAAGCTCAAATCTGTAATACCCAAGAATTTCCATTAGTAAATAAATAAATATATTAATGGAAATAAATATTTATTTGAATATAAATAGTTTTGTGTTACGAGATGAGTTAACTCAATTCTATTAAATAATTGAATAATTGGAAATGTATGGAGTTGTGATGAGCTCGTTGAAAGCCTTGTGTGGCACAGTGATGAGAACTATTAATAATGATATTAATCGGCGAAGGAATTATCAAGTAAACAATTAATTAATATTAATTGTTAATTGTAATTGTAGAATATTAATTAATTATTAATGGTGATTAATTAATGATATGTGATTATTAATTGTTATTGTGAGTAAAGTAAATTGCATGACTAGAATTGTATTATTCATTTAATTGAGGTGTGTAAGACATGTGATATTATATAGTTCTTACATTAAAAAGAAAATGTGGTGTGACACATTAATATAACTATGTAATATATAGAAAACTATATAGTAAAGTGTAGGTAATCATAAGTCACTTAAATAATTGTTTATGCGCCAATAAGTATGTGTGGGAACATTAAAGATGTACTATATCAAAGAATTATAAATTATTTTAATAAGTGAGTCTAACTGGAATAATAAAGTTTTAAGGAGATATTGAATTAATTGTGATCAATTAAAATAGAGTTTATATCTGCTATAAATAAAAATTAGACTGGACTAATGTACATGAATTATATGATGTGAGTACATAAATAATCCCTAAATTTTTCCTAATATGGTAACAATTGTACATTAAAATTATATTTGGGAATTAAAGTAACCAACTAAGCTAAATTTGAGCACGTTGCTGCAATATAAAATTATTAGTTAAGCCAATAGTGTATGAACAGTAACCTATGGCCTAATTTACGTAACCTCCAAGTCTAAATCAGTGGCTCAAACGTAGGTGAGCATGGCTAAAAGATGGCTGGTACTAGGGTAGTTTAACAACTCCTTAATAACCAATGTCTTCTTCCATTACACCATGAATTCAACCTTATTGCAATGTAATTGCCCAGTCCAAGTTCTTCTATAAATAGCAGTCCAATTCACAGAGTTACGCTGCTTTTATTTTGGTCTGTTACAACACTGATAAGTTGAGAGTGAGTGTCTGTTGCCCAAAGAGGAGTCTAACAATCTCAAAAGGAAGTAATTAAGCAAACTAAGCTTCAAAGAGGTATAAATCCTAACTTATGTTTTTGAATTGGGTTTTTTCAAATTATTGAAGTTTCTTGAAATTCTCTATCAATCAAAGTGAATTAGCATGTCATTGTGTTGTCTGAGTTGGTATGTATGCTTTGAAGTACTGCAGTTGGTCTGGTTTTAGAATGGGATATACATCAGCTAAGGCTTTACTAAAATAGAGCCATTTATTTTTGTTTCTGAACGAAGTAGCGCGGCTACGCCACTTCTATAGCTTAATACCGCGCGGTCACGCGTGGTGTCTTTCTCAGATACTGTTGTTAGTGATCCAGTGTTATGATGAACATGCTACCTTGGTTTGAATATACATATAGATGACCCTTAAGTGTGGACTAACGTTGTAATGTATATAGTAAGCCATGATAAGTTGTTCTAATTTGAATATATCAAAGAAGGCCTAAAGATTGGAAAACTAAAAAATTGTGTACATGGAGTAATATATATTCTAACCTTATGAACATGTGTAAATAACTTAGATATGTATGTAAAGAAGTCTAACATGAGGCATATGTTTGCTTCATGTATGACAAGCTTTGATTGCTTGACTTTAAAGGACTTTCTAAAGGAAAACTTGAAGTATTGAAAAACAAAGCATGAGGAACATTATGCCTTCAAATTCTGATCTTTCTAGCCTATGTAAATAACTTGAGTATGTGCACAAATGCATATGAAAGTATGATTTAGACAATGTGTGCTTATCTTGCATGCTTAAATAAATTTTACTAAGGAGACTTAAAGTTTCAAATATAAACTTGATAAACTATGTACATTTGAGTTAAGATTTGTGAGCATGCTTATGTGGTTTAACTTATGTATACAAGACATCACAATTAGGTGTGTCATGCATGTAAATGTGATTAACATGAATGCCTAACTAGACATGTACATGTAAAAATAGGAATATGACAAATCTTGAATGACCTATGTTAATGTTTTGAGGTAGGGTCGGGCCTAGTTATTCACATAATAACATGCGTGTTGTGCATGATTATTCATATATGTAAGACAGGTGTGCACTGACCTTCTACAGAAGCAACGATTTCTTGGTTTGCACCAGGAGCAGCGCGACCGCGCCATTCCTTTGTACAAACCAAGTGCGGTCGCGCCAGTCTGCAGTAGGATCAGCTTTCTGCTTTTAGTTTGAAGGTGTTTGCATGTTTGAAGTGTTACTCTAGCATGTATTATTATATGACCAGTACATATCCAATATGTTAAGATGCATGCTAGGTGATAGGAGTGAATGTATAATGAAGTGATTATAGACTTTCAAATGATAAGTCCAAAAAGTATTTTCAAAACCATAAAACAACGATTAGAGACTATGTTATTTGACTTCATGGTGACTTATAAACTGATTTTGTGTTACGAGTATGCAAGGTGTGGAATGAAGTATGTGAAGAGTATATAATTAAGTTAGACATTTATGTATGCATTTAAACTTACATATCATGTATGAGCATATATAACTAATGAATATCCTATACGCGTATTATATTATGTTAGGATTCGAAAGAGTATTGATAAGCGATATTTTGGTAAACTACGCTTGAGGCAAGTATCCGAAACTCTCTTTTATATTGAGAAAGTTTCCTAACTTACACGACTTTGGATTTTGTACAAGTTCTCGAATTTCATTTGATTCATATACTGAATGCAAGTACTCGAACCTTGCTCTTTATTGAGAATTACTTGAACTTGGGCTATTATTGATCATACAAGTAGAACTTTGAAGAAATAATACTTCGTAAGGAAAATTCAAACATTTACCCGAACGATAATTGTTCATATGTATATATATATATATATATATATATATATATATATATATATATATATATATATATATATATATATATATTGTGAAAGAAACTGTCTAAGCCATTGATTCAGCTAGATTATTGATATTTAATCAAAAACTATCCAAACCAAATTAACTTGGTGCGGACTCTTATAACTGAGAAGAATAACCCTCTTAGTTGGGGAATTATATATTGTCGGGGAACCGACGTGCGCACATGAGAAAGGCTAAATATTATGCATGACATAGGGTACTTTAGGCTAATCACCTGTCGTACTCGTTTTGTAGAATTATCAGTATTATCACTGTTAATTCTACGAGAAGTTCATAGTCCTTAGTGACTACTCAGTATTCATTACTTTGAAACATTGAATTGATAAACGTTTTAATATTATTGATATTTCTATCCATAGCGACTGTTGTTGATAATCTTTGATACTTCTTGCTATCTTGAACTATCCTTATTACTATACCATTGATTAATTGAAAACTATATTGAATACCCTTTTTGCTATATTACTTACTGGGCAAATTTATTGCTCATCCTTGTTTTCCCTAAAACTTTTAGTGAAGGCAAAACGTGGTGAACCCTCTGGCAAGGACAGGGGTAAAGAAAAGGCTTTGGAGTAGTTATTTCTAGGTTGCTTAGAATGTACTATGATTTGGTTGTGGAAAAACTTATTTAACTATGTTTAATTTAAGTTGTGTTATATTATGTATTAGCTATGTCTAAACGATGTTTAATTATGGTTAAGTTATGTAAGGAATGTTTAAGTTTCGAACCCTTAGGACGAGAATAATTATGTTATACCAATATAAATTATTCTATTAATCTGCTATATATAAGATGTTGATTTATTATTAGAGTTAGTACGTGACAACCAAATTTGAGACAAGTATGGTCTGAATTTGGGGGTGTCACAGGTTGGTATCAAAGCTGTAGTTATAAACCTTATGAGCCAGAGTCCTTAGATTATAACTTAAAAGAACTTAGAAGATAGAGAGGGATGACACTCATGTAGAGTTTTTCTAGAGAGTAACTTAGTGTGTTATGAAATATAATTTGATTATATACAATGAACTTATATTTATTTAACCTTTTGATGGAATTGTTGTTTTTGTTGTCTTATGTTGGTTGTTGTAGGATGACTAACATGGGAGGACCTAGTCGAGTGGTAGAGGAGGAGTCGCGTGACATCAACGTAGTATATGAGGCACTATTGATAGCAGAGCCCATATCAGTAGTGGCCCCTATCGATGATGACGATGACGAGGAGGAGGAGGAGATGGAGCCATTACCTGAGGATTCTGATCCGAAAGAGGAGCCTGAACCTATGGAAGACTCCGACGAGGCTACTTTCGAGTATCGGATGTTGGGGAAGTATGAAGAGTAGATTTTGAAATTAGGATGTAGAGTCGAGGAGCTAGAGACTGAGGCTCTTGAGAGGCAATTAGTGATGTAGGAGATGGAGGTGGAAATCGCTCACAGTAAGGAAGCAGGGATCCAGATGGGAACTCTTTTTCACCATTCGATAGCTAGGAACGTAGAATTGGCAGGGAAGCTGGAGGAAATGGGGCAGAGAGTGTTGAGCGAGAGGACGGAGAAGGAGGCACTCCGTACTCAGTTAGAGATGGAGGTGATGGATAGGATCCACTTTGAGGAGAAGTGGAAAGAAACTAATGATCGGGCAAATGATCTAGAGGATGAGGTGCAGTGCAAGAGAAGGAAAATGTTCAAGATGGGCTATGCTCTACGCACGGCCATGGAGAGGTTGATTGATGGGGTAAATCACTACCCAGCTAAGCAAGGACAGACCCGACAGACCATAAGTCGAGATATGGTGGTGCACATTACTCAGAAGGAATACCAGAGTGCCGTGGAGCGTGGGATGTTAGATTGAGTCTAAAGGAAGAAGCTTAGTAGTTGTATTACATTTATTTATGTGTTGTTTAAATCTGTTGTTGAAATCTCAGTCTTTTGTGTAAGATGTGAGATAGTTATAAACCCCAAACTTTTGAAAAATGTTACAGGGGTAGTAAGCTAGTATTGTCCCCGTCTTTTGTGATAGTAGGGGATATGTGTTATCATTTATAGTAGTATGCTAGGGAGGATCATGTAATTGTAACGATTGGGCATAATAAATGATCTTATTTCAGAAACGTGTTATAAAATTTTTATTTCTTTTATTGGAGAAATGTTTAAGTAATAAAATGAAAATTTTATGATGCAGAAAATGCCGCCCAGACGTAGAATAACTGCACCGGAAGAGCCGATTAATGATGAGAGAGGACCAATAGATCCGATTCACAACCTTATAGATTTGTTAGGAGAAGCTCTTAGGGGAGGAAATGAACCAGTACCTGAAAGTAGTATGCACACAAGCCAATCATATTTGATGATAAAGCATATACTTTGTAACAATCTTATTCATTTATTAATAAAAAGTATTAATTTATTAAAGGCTTTCAATTATCTACATGATACTGTTTTATAATATGTGACAAACTCATAGTTTTAAGCAATACTTTTAGAATAATGATGATGATCATTCAAATGAGATCTAAATTCTTAGAAAGCTTAAAACTAAAATAGTTCTCAATTGTTGGATTACTAAATTGGGGATTAGTTTATCCGGATAGATTGGTACATACGTTGCTTGCTCATTAGATGAGGATGATTGATCTCATGATCATTTGTGTGGAGACACTAAAGCAAGTATGTAGGTGCTTATTGGAGAATAAGTTCACTGAACGTGACTCACTAAGGAATACCTAATAGAGTTTTACTTGTCTGTCAATAGGAATTCCTGTAGTGATAGTAGTACAAGTGATCCTTGGACTTGAGATCATCGTAGTATCTTGTATATGATGAGTTATACTTTGACTTATTCCTTAAGGCCCTTAGGGTATATCAAAGGGTATGCTTGGGTATAAAAAGTCGTATATGGAGATAATGTATGATCAATAAAGAATCCACCACTTCTAGTAAAAGAAGAGAAATGTCCTATGTGATTCAATAAATGACAACTCAGTAGTCCTTGGCCAAGGCAGAATGAAATTAGAAAGAAGTTTCTAATTTGCATTATTTGGAGTTGAGCATTTAAGAGTCGAAATACATATAATTAAATAAAATAAGACTTGACAGTAATTCCATGTCTTATATTTAATTAGGACATTGTATGGTGGAAGAATTGAATTGTACGGTAACTATTTACCCAAAGGCTCTTTTATGATTAATGTTGAAATCTATATTATCTGGAAAGTCGTTGATTGCTAGGGAGGCTTATCCCTATTGTAGAATAAATATTATTTATTTAAATAAATTAATAATTTAATTTATTTATTTAAATAAGATTATAATTGTTCTAATTGATTTATTCACAACCGGTTTAATATCGAGAACCTAAAGGGTCACACCATAAAAGGAAGAATAATTATTTAAGAACTTAATGGCATAATCGTAATAATAAGTTAAGTATATTTAATTTAATCTATGGTGATAGAATAAATTAAATAACTTAATATTTATTATTTAATATTTTAGAAATATTAAATATAAATTAATAAGAGGAGTCTTATTATTATTATTACTATTATTATTATTTAATTCCTAAAAGAGTTTGAGAATTAATTAATAAAAGTACTCTCATATATTCCTAATAAGATTATGAGGTAAATTAATTAAAAGATTTTAATTAATTATTCCTAATAAGATTAGGAGCCTAATTAATTAAAGGAATTTAATTAATTAAAATAAAACCTAATTCCTTAATTGTTAAGGAGGGTTGCCTACATCTATAAATAAAAGGAGTCTTATTATGGGTGTAGAGTTGTTGTTGACTTTTTCACAACAGACGTGATTCTAATTGTTAAATAGAAAAACTAGGGTTTTGTCAAACACTCATCTTCTTGAATCTTTATTCTTCCTTGGTAGATCACCTCTAGAGGTCAAACACTTGGGTGGCTAACGTTGATCAAAGGAAGGAATCAAACCTGGTGGATTCAAGTTGAACGTGAAAAAGATTGGAGGTGAACTTGTACCTGAGGAAGCTCGAATCTTCAAATGTATGAATCTTGTTCTTTATCTTTTCGTTTAATTAATAATTACGCATAAAGGATCATCCGGGTATATGGTTTGTAAAATTTTAAAACTCTGATTTTTCATGTTTTTGTTTTTTTGTGCAATTTGATTGCGTTCATGAATATTACAAACCTAACAGTGGTATCAGAGCCAAACCTTTATGTGAATTATTAATTGTTTCGATTTGATATGTATGTTGATATGTGTTTAGAACAATTTAATTGGGCATAATTATTTTTGTATAAAATTTTAAAAAAAATGGAAAATCGAAAAATGATTTTGGTTCGCTGTCATTATCCGCGTGTTTCATTTTTTTTTCTCGAAATCTTGATTCTGTTCTATACTTGCGTTGGTATGATTTATATATATATGATATATAAATATATGATACATATGGATATTAATCAAGTGAATCCCAGGAAAGCTTTTATACTATATATATATATATATATATATATATATATATATATATATATATGTAATAATTACTTACAGGATTCACGTATCCTGAAGCATTAGTGTTTCTTTATAATATATATATATTATATATATACGGTTACTTTAGTGTATATATATATATATATATATATATATATATATATATATATATATATATATATTATATTCTTAATTATTTTATAATTAAAATAAAAAGTTTATTTCAATTTTAAAATAAAAGGTTTATTTTAATCTTAAAATAAAATATTTATTTTAATTTTAAAATTAAATTTTATGCTAACTAATTAGAGTTGGAATTGGATTCCATGATAATTAATTGGAGTTAAAATTGGGTTCCATGTTTCCTTAAATAAAGGAGTTTATTTAGATATGGAATAAGATTCCATATTATTCAAAATAAAAGAGTTTATTTGTGAATAGGAAAGAGAATCCGTGTTTCCTTTAATAAATTTTTTTTTTACTTGAAATTGGATTCCATAATTAATTAAAATAAAGGAGTTTATTTTGATTAATGATTCTGATTAAAATAAAATAATTTATTTTATTCAAAATTGGATAAATTAAAATAAAAGAGGTTTATTTTGATTTAAATTTGGATTAAAATAAAGGAGTTTATTTTGATTCAAAATTAGATTTTATACTAACTAAATTTGCTCATTAAATTATATCAATATATATATTAAATGTTTATTATTCATGAGATGAATGTTATTTATTGATGCATCGTGTAATAATAAATGGGATTGATTATGGACTATTGACCAATGTGATTGAATTTTATTTTAGTTGGATGCATAAATGTATGAGTTTTATTAAATGGGGTCTGCGTACCAAGTCTTCTCTAATTTTTTCTTAATGTAAATTCTAACTTCCTCCTATGTACTTCCTCTTGACTGCTGATCAAGGTTTCTATTTATTTTAAATAGTTTTGTAATAGGAATAGTTAGAATTAATTTTGAGGAATTGGAGATCAAGGATCAAGGAGCGATTGAAGACCCGTTTGTAATGAAGCCCGGGTTTAAATGTAATAATTATATTTAAATATTAGTTCTTTCACCCCTAGGTTTTGACCTTTTGGTTCACTTGGTGGCTCTAGTGAACCAAACTAGAATAAAAGTACATAATCAATCCAGGTAGAATATAGTATTCTATATGTGCATACTTATACTATATATATATATATATATATATATATATATATATATATAATATTTTGCAAACATGCTTCGCATGTTAATTAATATGACGAGTATTTTATATATATATGTGCATGCGCGCTAAACATGATGAGACAAATTAATAACAAATCCCTCAAATTATTTATATTAAGTCCTAAGCGTTCAAAGATATTTGGAATATCGAACGTTGCCTTCTAGCATGATAAAAATAATAGAGTATCAATTAATTATTATAAGTTTGTTGTGTCACTACAAGGCTTATCTTAATTCTTTGAGATGTTAATTTTATCACAATTGATACTTATAAAGAAAATTGAACAATATTATTTTGTTGTGTCACCACAAGAATAATTTTTTTTTTAAATATATGGAGTGCTAGGTTGGACTTAACTTGGATAATTTTGATTCGGATGTGCCACCACTTGATCAAAAATAATCTAAGAGGCAAAATACAAGGAGTTGCATAGTTGATGTAATTGACAAGAGTTGTCTACCTATTTATTTATATATAGTTTGTTGTGTCACCACAAGGCTATATACATTTGAAATGAGATCCCTATTCTCACTAGCAAATCTTTAATTAGATTTTGCCGAACTATATAAGTGAGGGTAATATAGTTTGATGAAAATAGTGGGAGATACCAATTTAAAACAAAACCTAATTTATTTTGGTAATTAATAAAAGAATGTATGTTAAAATGTTGTTAATTACAAATTCATTTACAAAATTTTACAATGTCTAAAATTACTATCACTGCATAGCATATTAGATGCTAAATTAATCGGATCAAATTACTCGAATTGGTTAAAGAATTTGAAAATAGTTCTCATGGCTGAAAAGCTATCTTATGTCCTTAATACGTCTTTTCTACAATGGTTGCAGACAATGCCTCTGAGGAAGAGATTTCTACTTTTAAAAAGTGGCAAGATGATGTACAGTTGGCTCAATGCATCATGCTCGCATCCATGAGTAACGAGCTTCAGCGTCAGCATGAAACTATGGATGCTCCTACTATACTCCTACACGTCAAGTAGTTGATGGTGAGGAAAGTAGGACTAATAGATATCAGATGTCTAAGGAGCTCTTCCGATCTAGAATGACCGATGACACTACAGTACAGACAAAAGTCCTTAACATAATCAATTTGATTGAACAATTAGGACAACAGGTTTTGTCATGAATGGAAAGTTGAGCCAAGATTTGATCTTACAGTCACTCCCGGACTCCTTTCACAATTGTTGTGAATTTTTTATATGAAAAAGCTAAATATCAGCTTCGCTGATTTGCTTAACAAGTTGAAAAATATTGAGAGTCACTTTCCAACCAAGAAAGACCAAGTTTTATTGGTAGGGCCAAAGGATCTTCTGAAAAGAAGAACGTTTCTAAGAAGGTAAATAGAAAGGCAAAAATATAGGATAATAAGAACAAAACGGATACGGATAGCAAAAGAGTTTACTTCCACTGTAATAAGCTGGGACACCGAAAAGAAACTGCAAGAAGCATCTTAAAGAGGATAACTAGAAGAAGCTTAGTGAAGCTTCGGTTACAAATATAATTTTGTTCATGATTTAAAATAAATTTTTCATTAAGTCAAGGTTCTACTTGGGTATTGGATACTGACTTTGGTTATCATAAATATAGATTTATGAAGGGACCAATCAGAAGTAGAAAGCTAAACAAAGATAAGTAATCCTATGTGTGGGAAATGAAGCCAAGGTTGCTGCATTAGCCATAGAAACTTATAGTTTAGGAATGCCTACGGGCAAATCTATTAAGTCAATAAGTTGTAATTGTATTCCAGTTCTTGTTAGAAACATTATTTCCATTTTGTTGTTGGACAATAAAATCTTTGGTATTATATTTAAGAACAATAGTTGTTCTATTTATAATAATAATGTTTTGTATAGAACTGGAATATTACTTAATGAATTTAGTATACTTGACTTACATGAAAATAATTTTGCATATTGAACAAATTAGTATAAGAAAAAGAGATGATCATTCAAAGAGTTGAATGTACTATTTGCTAAAATACAAGTGTGAATTATTTGAAATGTTCAAATAATTCAGAAGTGAAACAAATTGAAAAGTATTATGATTCTTTGATCGGATTAAGGAAGGAATACTTGTGCAATGATTTTCTAGATCATCTCAAATGGTTTTCTCATAATGGACGCCTCCTGATACGTAATAATTAATTGATGTATCTGAAAGAAAAAATCATACCTTGTTGGACATGGTGCGGTCCATAATGACTTTACCGACATTCCAGTATCCTTCTGAGGTCATGTCCTAGAAATGGTTGTATATCTACGAAAAAGATAACCTCAAAATCCAGTCCCAAGACTCCATAAAAGTTATGGACATGGAGGATTCCTAATCTTAAGTATGTTAAGATAAGGGTTGTCCAACTTATGTGAAAAGGTTTCAAAGGATAAGCTTGGAATAAAATTTGACAAGTACAGATTTGTGGGACATCCTAAAGTAAGTTTAGGGTATATGTTCTATAATCCTACTTAGCAAAAGGTGTTTGTTGCGAAACACGCTACCTTCTAAGATAAAGGTGTTTATCATTGAAGGGGCTAGTGGGAGGATAATAGAATCTTGAATAGTTCAAGAACCATAAAACACTATAAGTCAAATAAGAGAAACTTGTAGATAGACCTATTGTAATACAACCGAATCGTAAATCTGGAATAGTACTGAAGATACCTAAGAGGTATGGATTCATCATAGATGATGATGATGAGGTACACATCATAGAAGATGATGATCCAGTTACATACGATGAGGGAAGAGTTGTAGACACTCAGAGAAATGGATTGAAGCAAGTTTCTCAAAAATGCATTTTGATGAGACAATCAAAAGAGTTTGATTTTATCAAAAATAAGAATGAACCTAGTGTATACAAAAGGGTCAGTGGGAGCATCGTGACATTCCTAGTATTATATGTTGATATACTACGAATATGGAATGACATGCCAATGCTAGAATCAATAAAGATAAAGTTGTCTAAACATTCCTCCATGAATGATTTGGGAAGAGTATCTTCATTGGGGATACAAATCTATATAGATAGATTCAAGAGGATGCTCGACTTAACCCAAGGAACGTATATTCATTTGATGCTAAAGTCGTTTAGCATGGAAAACTCCAAGAGTTGTCTCATGTTGATGAGCCATTAAGTGTATCTCTCTTAATAGTCCACATAGACTCATAAAAGAGAGATCTTAAAGTACCTAACCGGCACTAAGGGTGTGATCATATTCATGGTGGGTCTAAATTCAAACTAGAGGGCTTAACAGACTCAAGTTTTTTTTAGACAGACCAAGACGACAGAAAATCCACTTTAAGGTAAAGTGTTACCTTGAACGGTGGTGCAGTGAATTGGAAACGTTCCAAACAGCAAAGAGTTGCTAGTTTAGTGATAAAGACAAAGTATATAGCTATAAATAAAGCTACAAGTTGATTGTTTGGATGAAAAGTTCATTACATAACTAGGAATAGTTCCTAAGTCTCATCTTGGATCTAAACATGTGTTGTGGCACTTTCACTTGGTTTTAGGAATCATTAAAAGATGGAAAATCACTATAGCGATAGTGAACTCTCAAGAACAACATTAGATATCCATTAACTAAAGCTTATCCAACAGCAAGATAATCGTCACTTAGAGAAGAAGAGTATGAGATATCATGGCGATTGACTTTAGTGCAAGTAGGAGATTGAAAGTAGTATGCACAAAAGCCAATCATGTTTGATGATAAAGCATATACTTTGTAACAATCTTATTCATTTATTAATAAAAAATATTAATTTATTAAAGACTTTTAATTATCTACATGATGTTATTTTATAATATGTGATAACTCATAGTTTTAAGCAATGCTTTTAGAATAATGATGATGATCATTCTAATGAGATTTAAATTCTTAGAAAGCTTAAAACTAAAATAGTTTCCAATCGTTGGATTGCAAAATTGGGGATTATTGAATCCGGATAGATTGGTACATACGTTGCTTGCTCATTGGATGAGGATTATTGATCTCATGATCATTTGTGTGGAGACACTAAAGCAAGTATGTAGGTGCTTATTGGAGAATAAGTTCACTGAACGTGGCTCACTAAGGAATACCTAATGGAGTTTTACTTATCTGTCAATAGGAATTTCTGTAGTGATAGTAGTATAAGTGATCCTTGGACTTGAGATCATCATAGTATTTTGTGTATAATAAGTTATACTTTGAATTATTCCTTAAGACCCTTAGGGTATATCAAAAGGTATGCTTGGGTATAAAAAGTCGTATATGGAGATAATGTATGATCAATAAAGAATCTATCACTTCTAGTAAAATAAGAGAAATGTCCTATGTGATTCAATAAATAACAATTCAGTAGTCCTTGGCCAAGGCATAATAAAATTAGAAAGGAATTTCTAATTTACATTATTTGGAGTTGAGAATTTAAGAGTCGAAATACATATAATTAAATAAAATAAGACTTGACAGTAATTCCATGTCTTATATTTAATTGGGACATTGTATGGTGGAAGGATTGAATTGTACGGTAACTATTTACTCAAAGGTTCTTTTATAATTAATGTTGAAATCTATATTACCTGGAAAGTCGTTGATCGCTAGGGAGGCTTATCCCTATTGTAGAATAAATATTATTTATTTAAATAAATTAATAATTTAATTTATTTATTTAAATAAGATTAGAATTGTTCTAATTGATTTATTCACAACCGGTTTAATATGGAGAACCTAAAGGGTCACACCATAAAAGGAAGAATAATTATTTAAGAAGTTAATGGCATAATCGTAATAATAAGTTAAGTATATTTAATTTAATCTATGGTGATAAAATAAATTAAATAACTTAATATTTATTATTTAATATTTTGGAAATATTAAATATAAATTAATAAGAGGAGTCTTATTATTATTATTATTATTTAATTCCTAAAGGAGTTTGAGAATTAATTAATAAAAGTACTCTCATATATTCCTAATAAGATTAGGAGGTAAATTAATTAAAAGATTTTAATTAATTATTCCTAATAAGATTGAGAGCCTAATTAATTAAAGGAATTTAATTAATTAAAATAAAACCTAATTCCTTAATTGTTAAGGAGTGTTGCCTACATCTATAAATAAAAAGAGTCTTATTATGGGTGTAGAGTTGTTGACTTTTTCACAACAGACGTGATTCCAATTGTTGGAGAGTACGCATTTTCTATGAGAAATAGAAAAATTAGGGTTTTGCCAAACAACCATCTTCTTGAATCTTTATTCTTCCTTAGTGGATCACCTCTAGAGGCCAAACACTTGGGTGGCTAACGTTGATCAAAGGAAGGAACCAAACCCGGTGGATTCAAGTTGAACGCGAAAAAGATTGGAGGTAAACTTGTACCTGAGGAAGCTCGAATCTTCAAGGGTATGAATCTTGTTCTTTATCTTTTCGTTTAGTTAATAATTGCGCATAAAGGGTGATCCGGGTATATGGTTTGTAAAATTTTAAAACTCTGACTTTCCACGTTTCTGTTTTTTTTTTGTGCAATTTGATTGCATTCATGAATATTACAAACCTAACAGTACCACCCATTCCCCAAGCAGCTCCAGTCAAAAACTTTAAGGATTTTAAGAGTGTAGGACCACCAGAATTTGTAGGAACAACCGACCCGATTGTGGCTCAGACATGGATCAAAGAGATGGAGAAGGCTTTCACCATCGCTCGTGTGGGTGAAGACCAGAAGATGGATTTTGTAACCTACATGATGAGAGGCGAAGCAAACTACTAGTGGGAGGCAAATCAGCAGAGAGCGGGAGAAGGGATAGTCACTTGGGAGAGATTCAAAACTCTGTTCTTCGAGAATTATTTTTCGAATAGCATGAAGAATAAGATAGAGGTAAAGTTCTTAGAACTTAAGCAAGGAGATATGACGGTGGCGCAATACGCGGCTAAGTTCAATGAACTAGCTCGGTTTGCTGAACACCAGGTGGTAGACAAAGAGAGAAAAGCTAGGCATTTCGAACAAGGACTGAAGCCTTGGTTGTTTAACAAGGTATCGGTTCTTCATATTGATTTATTCACGACTTTGCTAGAAAAGGCTATTATTGCAGAAGGAGGAAGTGAAGCTTTAAGTTTGTATAACAAAGAAAAGAAGGGAAAGAGCACCGGTGGAGAAAACCGCGGAGGAAGTAGTAGCGGAGGTAGAAACTTAGGAAAGAGGAAGTGGGAGAATAACAACAACAACAATCCAAACAATCAAGTGGGGAAATGTCGGGGAGAGTTTAAGAAGAAGGAGGAAGGATGCCCAAAGTGTGGAAGGTATCACCAAGGTGAGTGTTAGAAAGGGCGGAGTGTATGTTACAACTGTGGCCAAGAGGGGCATATTTCGCCTAACTGCCCAAAGCCGAAGAAGATCAAAGGTTGTTACGCTTGTGGTTCGGCAGATCACCTGATCAAAGACTGCCCAAAGAAAGGAAGTGGCAGAAGAAGCAGCTAGCACGGAGGGAGTGGAAAATTGATGATTGGCCTACCAACGCCATCCAACCGTCCAATTGCCAAAACATTTAATATGATCGTCCAGGATGCCTTAGCTGCAAAGGACGTTGTGTAAGGTATCATCCCAATCAATAATATGAACGCTTATGTATTATTTGATTCGGGTGCAACCTGTTCTTTTGTATATGCGGAATTTGCTAATCGACTTAGTTTACCCCGAGAACGATTAGGAAATCCCTTGAACATAGAAGTTGCGAATAAGGAAGTAATCCCTGTATAGTATATTTACCAAAATTGTTGAGTAAATATTAGAGATCATGAACTAAGTGTAGACCTGATCCCAATAAGATTGAGAGAGTTTGACGTAATTTTAGGAATGGATTGGTTGTATAACCATGCAGCGATAATTGACTGTCAGAACAAGTGTGTGAACCTTCAGACTTCGAGTAAGCCTAAAGTAGTGTTTTATGGTAGCTCATCGCTTAGGAAATCATGTTGCGTTAAGATGATGCAGGCCAAGAAATTGTTAAGGAAAGGATGCGTAGGTTATTTAGCTTACATCGTAGATACTCGGAAAAAGGGAGTAGAAATTAAAGATATATCCGTAGTAAATGAATTTCAAGATGTGTTTTCGAATGATCTGCCTGGCCTTCCGCCAGACAGAGAAATTGAATTCGTAATAAACTTAGCACCGGGAACGACACCGATTTCAAAAACTCCATATTGTATGGCGCCAGTAGAAATAAAGAAATTGATGATACAATTTCAAGAATTATTAGATAAGGGGTACATTCGACCGAGTGTGTCTCCTTGGGGAGCACCAGTGTTATTAGTTAAGAAAAAGGACGGATCGATGAGGCTCTGTATCGATTATCGAGAATTAAACAGAGTAACGATCAAGAACAGATATCCGCTACCGAGGATAGACGACTTATTTGATCAACTGAAGGGAGTGAAATGTTTCTCGAAGATCGACCTACAGATGGGATATCACCAACTGAAAGTGCGGGATGAGGAAATACGAAAGACTGTGTTTCGAACCTGTTATGGACATTATGAGTTTTTGATAATGTCATTCGGTTTAACTAATGCTCCGACAGCATTTATAGACTTTATGAACCGCGTCTTCAAGCCATTCTTAGATAAATTCGTAGTAGTTTTCATCGATGACATTTTGATCTACTCGAAGACAGAGGAAGAACACACTGAACATCTGAAGATTGTTTTGGAGGCACTACGAAAGGAGAAGATGTATGCAAAATTTTCGAAGTGCGAATTTTGGATGAAGAAGGTTTAATTCTTAGGCCACGTGCTGGATAAGAATAGAATCTCAGTAGACCCCGCGAAGGTCAAAGCAGTAAGTAATTGGGAACAACTGAGAACACCGACGGATGTGAGAAGTTTCTTAGGGTTAGCTGGGTACTATCGAAGATTCATCCAAGATTTTTCTAAGATAGCAACCCCGTTGACTAATCTGACGAGGAAGACGGTGAAATTTGTATGGACCAACAAATGCGAACAAAGTTTTCAAGAGTTGAAGAAGAGATTGAGTGAAGCGCCTGTGTTATCATTACTAGATGATGCGGGAAATTTTGTGGTATATAGTGACACATCACACAAGGGACTTGGTTGTGTGCTTATGCAACATGGCAAAGTCATTGTGTATGCATCACGACAACTGATGGATTGCAAAAAATGATACCCTACTCATGACTTAGAGTTAGCGACAGTAGTTTTTACGTTAAAAATATGGAGACATTATTTGTACGGAGAAAAATGTGAGATATACACGGACCACAAGAGTCTGAAATATATCTTCACACAGAAGGAGTTGAATATGCGTCAAAGAAGGTGGTTAGAATTAATCAAAGATTATGACTGCGATATTCTGTATCACCCGGAGAAAGCAAATGTAGTGGCCGACGCACTGAGTAGGAAAGGAAGGGAGAAATTATTTCAATTGACGACTCAGGAGGAGTTAATAGGAGAAATGGAGAAATTGGAAATAGAGGTAAAAGGACCAGAGAGGTCTGATGAGAGATTATTTGTAATGAAAGCTTGTCCAACATTGTTGGATAGAGTAAAAGAAGCACAGGAGAAAGATGAAAAATGTGAGAAGATCAGGAAAAGGATTACAAGAAATGAGGAAGAAAAATTTCGAATGGATAAAGACGGTATTTTAAGGTTCGAAGGGAGAGTGTGTGTGCCAGTAATAACCGAGTTAAGAGAAGAGATTTTGCACGAGGCACACAATACGACGTATTCCGTTCATCTGGGAGGCACTAAGATGTACCGAGACTTGAGGCAACATTTTTGGTGGCCCAATTTGAAACGGGAAGTCGCATAATATATTAGTAGATGTTTGACTTGCCAACGCATAAAAGCAGAGCATCAAGGGCCGAGTGGTTTACTACGACCGTTGGAAATACCAAAGTGGAAATGGGAGCACATTACGATGGATTTTGTAGTAGGACTTCCAGTTACACAGAAAGGTTATGATGCCATTTGGGTTATCGTGGATCGACTTACAAGAACTGCACATTTTCTACCAATCAAGATTCGCTACAGTTTGAACCAGTTAGCGATCCTATACATAAAGGAGATTGTCTCACAACATGGAGTGTCGGTATCTATTGTCTCTGATCGAGATCCGCGCTTCACGTCAAAATTCTGGAAAAGCTTGCAAGAAAGGATGCGAACACAATTGAGGTTAAGTACCACTTATCACTCGCACACAGACGGAAAAAGTGAGCGAACGATACAAACGCTAGAGGACATGCTTAGAACTTGTGTGATGGACTTTAAAGGAAGTTGGGATGATCACCTACCCTTAGTGGAATTTGCTTATAACAATAGTTACCATATAAGTATAGGCATGCCACCGTACGAAGCTCTTTACAGGAGAAAGTGTAGAACACCGTTGTGTTGGGATGAAGTTGGAGAGAGAAAGATGCTAGGGTCATAATTAGTTCAACAAACCGCAGATGTGGTGACAGTAAAAAGAGCTAGACTAGTAGCTGCACAAGATCGCCAGAAGAAGTATGCAGACTTGCATCGTCAGGACCGCGACTTTGAAGTCAAAAGTCACGTTTTCTTAAAAGTATCTCCCTGGAAGGGAAAAATACGATTCGACAAGAAGGGAAAATTGAGTCCGTGATTCATAGGACCATTCAAGCTACTAAAGTGAGTCGGTGAAGTGGCGTACAAAGTTACATTGCCACCTGAGTTAGAGCACATCCATAGCGTGTTTCACATTTTTGTGTTGCGTCCGTACAAGCCTGACTACAAACACGTGATTTCATACGAGCCCATTCAAGTAGAGAAGAATCTAGCATATGAAGAAATTCATGTTCAAATTCTTGATAGGAAAGAGCAAACCTTGAGAAATAAAGTTATTTCCTCTGTAAAAGTATTTTGGCGTAACCACGATGTCGAGGAGGCTACGTGGGAGTTAAAAGATAAGGTGATGAGGGATTATCCCCATCTAAGAATTTCCATACACAAATAAAAAAATATATTAATGGAAATAAATATTTATTTCAATATAAATGTTTTGTGTTACGAGATGAGTTAACTCAATTCTATTAAATAATTGAATAATTAGAAATGTATGGAGTTGCGATGAACTCGTTGATAGCCTTGTGTGGCACAGTGATGAGAACTATTAATAATGATATTAATCGGCGAAGGAATTATCAAGTGAACAATTAATTAATATTAATTGTTAATTATTATTGTAGAATATTAATTAATTATTAATGGTGATTAATTAATGATATGTGATTATTAATTGTTATTGTGAGTAAAGTAAATTGCATGACTAGAATTGTATTATTCATTTAATTGAGGTGTGTAAGACATGTGATATTATATAGTTCTTGCATTAAAAAGAAAATGTGGTGTGGCACATTAATATAACTATGTAATATATAGAAAACTATATAGTAAAGTGTAGGTAATCATAAGTCACTTAAATAATTGTTTATGTTATAATAAGTATGTGTGGGAACATTAAAGATGTACTATATCAAAGAATTATAAATTATTCCAATAAGTGAATCTAACTGGAATAATAAAGTTTTAAGGAGATATTGAATTAATTGTGGTCAATTAAAATAGAGTCTATACATGCTATAAATAAAAATTAGACTGGACTAATGTACATGGATTATATGATGTGAGTACATAAATAATTCCTAAATTTTTCCTAATATGGTAACAATTGTACATTAAAATTATATTTAGGAATTAAAGTAACCAACTAAGCTAAATTTGAGCACGTTGCTGCAATATAAAATTATCAGTTAAGCCAACAGTGTATGAACAGTAACCTATGGCCTAATTTACGTAACCTCCGAGTATGAATCAGTGGCTCAAACGTAGGTGAGCATGGCTAGAAGATGGCTGGTACTGGGGTAGTTTAAGAACTCCTTAATAACCGATGTTTTCTTCCATTACACCATTAATTCAACCTTAGTGCAATGTAATTGCCCAGTCCAAGTTCTTCTATAAATAGCAGTCCAATTCACAGAGTTATGTTGCTTTTATTTTGGTCTGCTACAACACTGATAAGTTGAGAGTGAGTGTATGTTGCCCAAAGAGGAGTCTAACAATCTCAGAAGGAAGTAATTAAGCAAACTAAGCTTCAAAGAGGTATAAATCCTAACTTATGTTTTTGAATTGGGTTTTGTCAATTTCTTGAAATTCTCTGTCAATCAAAGTGAATTAGCATGTTATTGTGTTATCTGAGTTGGTATGTATGCTTTGAAGTACTGCAGGTGGTCTTGTTTTAGAATGGGCTATACATATGCTAAGGCTCTGCTAAAATAGAGCCATTTATTTTTGTTTCTGAAAGAAGTAGCGCGGCCGCGCCACTTCTATAGATTAATACTGCGCGGGGTGTCTTTCTTATATACTACTGTTAGTGATCCAGTGTTATGGTGAACATGCTACCTTGGTTTGAATATGCATATAGATGACCCTCAAGTGTGGACTAACGTTTTTATGTATATAGTAAGCCATGATAAGTTGTTCTAATTTGAATATATCAAAGAATGCTTAAAGATTGGAAAATTAGAAAATTGTGTACATGGAGTAATATACATTCTGACCTTGTGAACATGTGTAAATAACTTAGATATGTATGTAAAGAAGTCTAACATGAGGCATATGTTTGCTTCTTGTATGTAAAGCTTTGATAGCTTGACTTTAAAGGACTTTCTAAAGGAAAACTTGAAGTATTGAAAAACAAAGCATGAGGAACATTATGCCTTCAAATTCTAATCTTTCTAGCCTATGTAATAACTTGAATATGTGCACAAATGCCTATGAAAGTATGATTTAGACAATGTGTGCTTATCTTGCATGCTTAAATAAATTTTACTAAGGAGACTTAAAGTTTCAAATATAAACTTGATAAACTATGTACATTTGAGTTAAGATTTGTGAGCATGCTTATGTGTTTTAACTTGTATATACAAGACATCACAATTAGGTGTGTCATGCATGTAAATGTGATTAACATGAATGCCTAACTAGACATGTACATGTATAAAGGGGAATATGACAAGTCTTGAATGAACTATGTTAATGTTTTGAGGTAGGGTTAGGCCTAGTTATTCACATAATAACATGTGTGTTGTGCATGATTATTCATATAAGCAACCATGTCTTTGTTTGCACCAGGTGCAGCGCGGCCGCGCCACTCCTTAGTACAAACCAAGCGCGGCTGCGCCAGTCTGCAGTAGTATCAGCTTTCTGCTTTTAGTTTGAAGGTGTTTGCATGTTTGAAGTGTTACTCTAGCGTGTATTATATGACCAGTACATATCCAATATGTTAAGATGCATGCTAGGTGATAGGAGTGGATGTGTAATGAAGTGATTATAGACTTTCAAATGATAAGTCCAAAAAGTATTTGCAAAACCATAAAACAACGATTAGAGACTATGTTATTTGACTTCATGGTGACTTATAAACTGATTTTGTGTTACGAGTATGCAAGGTGTGGAATGAAGTATGTGAACAGTATACAAATTAGTTAGACATTTATGTATGCATTTAAACTTACATATCATGTATGAGCATATGTAACTAATGAATATCCTATATGCATATTATATTATGTTAGGATTCGAAAGAGTATTGATAAGCGATATTTTGGTAAACTACGCTTGAGGCAAGTATCCAAAACTCTCTTTTATATTGAGCAAGTTTCCTAACTTACATGACTTTGGATTTTGTGTAAGTTCTCGAATTTCATTTGATTCGTATATTGAATGCAAGTACTCGAACCTTACTCTTTATTGAGCATTACTTGAACTTGTGCTATTATTGATCGTACAAGTAGAACTTTGAAGAAATAATAATTTGTAAGGAAAATTCAAACATCGACCCGAACAATAATTGTTCATATATATATTGCGAAAGAAACTGTCTAAGCCATTGATTCGGCTAGATTATTCATATTTGATCAAAAGCTATCCAAACCAAATTAACTTGGTGCGAACTATTATAACTTAGAAGAACAACCCTCTTAGTAGTGGAATTATATATTGTCGGGGAACCGACGTGCGCACATGAGAAAGACTAAATGTTATTCATGACATAGGGTACTTTAGGCTGATCACCTGTCGTACTCGTTTTGTAGAATTATCAGTATTATTATTGTTAATTCTAGGAGAAGTTCATAGTCCTTAGTGACTGCTCAGTATTCACTATTTTGAAACCTTGAACTGATAAACCTTTGAATATTATTGATATTTCTGTCCATAGCGACTGTTGTTGATAATCATTGATACTTCTTGCTATCTTGAACTATCATTATTACTATACCATTGATTAATTGAAAACTATATTGAATACACTTTTTGCTATACTACTTGATGGGCAAATTTGTTGCTCATCCTTGTTTTCCCTAAACTTTTAGTGAAGGCAGAACGTGGTGAACCCTCTAGCAAGGACAAGGGAAAAGAAAAGGCTTTGGAGTAGTTATTTTTAGGTTACAAGGAATGTACTATGATTTGGTTGTGGAAAAACTTGTTTAACTATGTTTAATTTAAGTTGTGTTGTATTATGTATTTGCTATGTCTAAACGATGTTTAATTATGGTTAAGTTATGTAAGGAATGTTTAAGTTTTGAACCCTTGGGATGAGAATAATTATGTTATACCAATATAAATTATTATATTATTCCGCTATATATAAGATGTTGATTTATTATTAGAGTTAGTATGTGGCAACCAAATTTAGGACAAGTATGGTCTGAATTTGGGGCTGTCACAAAATCTCATCGCCTTCCTCACCTCGGTGTCCACCTGATGTGGAGCAAACCTCGTCAGTTCATTGAACTTGGCAGCATATTGGGGAACTGTTATTTCACCTTGTTTCAACTCAAGAAACCTCATCTTCATCCTCCCTTGCATACTTATGGGAAAGTAGTTCTCGAAAAAAATCTCCTTGAACCGCGTCCACGTCATAACCTCCACTCCAGCCCTAGCCTGGTTTGCCTCCCACCAGAAGTTGGCCTCCCCCTTCGTCACATAGGTAACGAAAGCAACCTTTTGCCCCTCTTTGATATTTACAATAACAAATGCCTTCTCTATTTTTTTTACCCAAGTTTGGGCTTCTATGGGGTACGTAGTTCCATTGAACTCCGACGGACCTACGCTCTTAAAATCCTTAAACGTAGTAGCACGTATTACCGCAGGATTTACGGGTATATTCGCCCCATTCCTCTTAAAAGCTGATGTTAATAAATTAACGAACTCTTGTATTGGATTAACCGGTCCTCCTTCTGGTTGATTCACGTTTGCTGCTTGATTTTGTTGTCTTCTTCTTGGCAGAATTTTTCTGTTAAGATAAATAACACTTCATTATTACTTTCTTCTTGTTAATTATTTATTATTCATTATTAAACAATTACTTCAAACTCATTGCACAACATGTTCCATAAAAAGGCTTATATTGATTTGCTTCTTCCTTGTAGTATAATACTATATCATTCGCCATTACACAGCCATAGCTGATTACATTACTTTCTCGCCATTGCTTTCCAAAAATTGGGATTTACAAAAGACTACCCTTTGATATACAAAAGAGGGTTTTACATCACTACTTAGATACATCATATTTACATATCTAACTCTACTCTAGTTACTAGCTAGATTACATTTGCCTTATGGCATTCTCATAGTTCGCATTGGCAAGACTGGCTATAATATCTCGACTGATAGTATGCCGAGTCTGCCCTGCCTCCACCGGATACTCAGCCACTTGCCGCTGAAAATTCGCATGAGAACTCTTATGTATATAGGACATTCTGCTAATCTTTTGCTTCTTAGCCTTTAGCTCCTGCCTAAGCTCGAAGGCCTCATGTTTTAGCTCGTGGACCTTGTCCTTCGCCAAAACTCTCTCATCATGCTCCTCTTCCCACATCGTCTCCATGCTCTTCTTGTCCCCCAAGATTTCATGGACCTCCTCCTTCAACTCTCTCACCTCCTTCCCCAACTGGATATTTCTATCCAATATTGTCATAAACAACGCCTTCATTGACTCCCCCAGAGTCATCTCTTCTGCAGGTGCTACGGTGTTAAATGACACCACCTCCACCTCCTCCTCTGACATGCCATCAAATAAGGACATTAATTCCAAGTTCGTCGAGTCTTCTGACTCGACCACTACTACTTCTGGCACCTCAGCTACAGGGTTCGGTAAGATCTCTACTTGATTCACCGATTTCTCACTAACGACATGCATATACCTATACATTACGTTAACTCCTGACATCTACAAAAAAACAAATTAGTTTGATTAGTCCACATCATTAGAATAATAACAACACATCATATTTAATGCATTTTTAGGGTTAACTTCATCTTTTACTTCTTTAACTCTTCTTAAGGTTATGGCTTAAGGTTCTTTCCCCCCCTTAAGTTTTATAACCTATAACTCTGATACTAACTTGTGACGCCCCCAAATTCGGGTATCTTCCAACCCGACATGTGGTGCTACACGGTGCTACAGTTCATACATACATTCCATTAAAATACTTCAAAAGAGTGAATATGTCTTCTATATATTCCAAAACAATATTACCATTCTCAGGTTCTTTATAACCATTACATAGGTTCTTTTTCTTAATATCAAATAATTACAACATTCATACTATACTATTACAAAGGTAATTTATTGATTTGCCTTAGCCTTCCCTTTATCTTTACTAGATCCTTCAGTCTGTTCGGTCTTAGCTGCATTCATATGATTTAAGCAAGAGTGAGAATAACTAGCTCAGCAAATATAACAATTTCATTAAGCAATAGGGTTTGAATCATATGAATCGTATATCTTCTATAACTAAATCAATAGTTATGAAGTATTATCGATAATTCAAAATAGCACTTCTCTTTTCTTTAAAATATTTAATAATGAGCAACATAAGTTAAACATTAATTTCGGTCCAAGACCTTGAGCATTTCATTCTTTCTTTGAAAAAGACAACCCGACATCAAGTCCGTAAGTCTGATATATCTTACGAGCGCGTCTAGGTGATCAGCCTATAGTACTCTATGTTGTACAACACTACTACTTTAAACGTATGTACGTTTAAATTTTGGCAACCTCACGTGCCTACCGTTTGACGATAAAATATTTGTTTATTCATACTCAGTCTTTCTTTGAAATCAATACCAAAACAGTTGGCAAAAGATAACAACAATGATAATAGTTTGGTAGATTATAAGGAAATCTACAAAATACATCAAGTCTAGACGAAGGAATTGGCTTCGACTTCATTATACATCAATTCATGCGTATAATACATGAATTACAAAGCTTGTCCAGAAGAACATAGACAAGGGTTTAGAACACTTTCCTTCAGCGTCTTCTATAGCTAATATACTTTTCCTTTTGAGTCTTTAAGGATTCTACAATACATGATCACATAGCATACTACATTAGGTCATAAACAATCATGTATGGTCACTAATTTATCTTACCCTTCTTCTCAATCTAATCATCGTTAGATTGGTTAATATCTGTTACGGTTTATCGTATTACTTTGCATTTCCATTTAAGTAATCTTTGTCAACCTTTTGTTGTTAACTTAAGGTTATAAGCATCCTCTAATGAGTTTACTTTAAGTGAATTGAAGTTATAATTCACCTTTAATCACCTTCTATATGCATTGCACTTATCTTCATTCATCACCTTTCTTTTCTAGTGATGGCGTTGCAGCGCCAGCTTTCCCTTGCAAGGCTCGCGCTGCGGCGCGAGTTCACAGTACCTATGTCTTGGACTCGGCGCTGTGGTGCCAAAGCCTTATACTACGACCGCGCTGCGACGCCACTTCACAGTGGCTAGGGTTCTGGTCTAGCGCTGCAGCGCCAAGGTTAGTACCTTGGGCGGCGCTGGCCCTGAGCCTCAGATAATTTTCACAGTTTTGTTCTTCTGTAAATTTTTTGGTCTCATAACTTATTCATTATAAGTCCAAATTGGCTCGTTCAAAAGCTATTAGCTTACAAATCACGTGTACTACAGTTTCATTAGAAAATCTTACATTTTTGAATTCGTTAACACGAAATTCACCGATTAAGTTCTTTATTGAGCATTCGTTAAATGTGCGTGAACGTTCAAAGCTCGTTTCTTCATTCTAAGTCGGAATTCGACCATTTTTGAGTCCGCAACTCTAAAATGCAAACTTAGACTATTCTCCATCGAAAACCAATGTTTCTGAGTTAAACGGTGACTTTTGACTTCCATTCCCAGAATTTTACGATTTCAACGATTATCCCCTAATCTCGTAAATTTCGCCATAACTTCGTTACTTGAGATTTTTACACCGTTCAAAATGGATTCATTCTAACATCCTAACCTTAGCTCTAAGATGATGGTAAAATTTAACAAGCAACAAATGAACTAACAAACTCTCTATTTATGACAACCCGAAAAAATCGAATTGTCCAGAATTTAAGTTTAAAGAATTAGTTATTAATAAAATGGATTTTTATTAATAATATTATGTGCTATGTGTTTATTAATTGTTCTAAAACCTAGGATGATTATGATATGGGAGGATTCTGGCTACGATCTAGATTGAACGAGTAAGAATTTTCAAGACGAAAATAAAAAATTTTCGGGAATAGAAATATTTTCGAGAAAAAGACGAAATAGGCATTATTCACCCGATGAAACCTAAGGGTTAGGGTTTGAATAACCTAAGCCTTTTCGAGAGTTCGGTATGTCAAAATGACATTTTGTCGAAAGATTTGGCAATAATATATCGTAAAAAGTTAAGTAAGCCGATAAAAGTTCTTCTCAAAAAACGTGCAAAAATCAGACGAAATAAAAGCGACGAAAAGTATTGTTATGTACTTTTCATTCGTTTAGCTACGTTAGGAGAAAACGTGGAGGAAAATTCTTAGCGTCAAAAAGTGTTTTTAAGTTTTTCAAAGTTCCGAAGAATGCGTAAAAGTTAGACTGTAGAGGAAAGACGAAATATCCAAAAATATTTGGATTCCGAGAGTCGCAGTTTTTCAAACTGTCGGATGAATTCCGCAAGACGGAAGCACGAAGCTTCCAAAGGATGCTTCGTGAATAGTAAGGATGTTTAGTAAGGAGGTGTGAATAGTAACCTTAGGGGCGAAATGACTATTTTTCCCCTAGCTTTAAAAATCTATAAAAGAGAGGTGTTAGTTGATTTCTTTGAAATCAACCAACACTTTGAGAGAGAGAGAAAGCGTGAGAGCTTGGAGAAGAAGAAGAATGAAGAGGAAGAGCATGGATGCGCGGATCGAAAAAGATTGAGAAATAGAAAAGCTTGTGAATCGCCGGCTTTGTCTAGAGAAAGAAAAATAAAGAAGAGAGGTATTAAAAACCTAACTTATAAGTTAATTCTTTTTAAGTTTTATATGTTAACAGCATAGCTTAATGAGAATAGAAGTAAAAGATGTTAAGAATGATTTCATATGGTTGAAATCATGAGAAAACGAAGAAATAAGATTTTGAAGTTTAGTTTAAAAGCTTTCTTAAGGAAATATAAGATTCGTAATGAATTTAAGTGATCTGAATGAATCATAAGAACGATTCGGTGAAATTAGTAAGGAATGGTGTTTTATAACACTAAATTCCAAGAAAAAGTGAAATCTAAATCAAAATATCGATTAAAAATGAAGAACGAGCGAAGAACGCGAAGAACACGAAGAACATTGTTAATGGACAAATTTAAAACCATCGTAGGTATAACTTGTTGTTGATGGGCAAGTTTAAAACCATCGCGTATAAGTTAATTGCTTATTTCCTTGTTAGGAACGGTAGAAACGCTCATGAAGAACGGATTGAACTAAGCTATAATGAAGTTATGGCAAAAATTTTGTAAAAGACGAATGAGAAATAGAAAGTATGTAAATAAACCCGCATGTGTAGGGTTTCATAAGAATGTAAGAGAATGTAGAAAATGTGAGTCGTGGACTCAAGAACGAACGAGTTTCGAGTTCGGATGATCGAATTACGGACGAACGAACGAAGGACGTTAATAACGTAAAATGAACAAAAGATGAAGATTAAGCCAATTGAATGGAATGTTAACGGATTCAGAATAAATTTTTGTCTAAAGGGAGTTGAAGTTTGTAAGATAAGGAAGAGAATGGCTTTGGAACGACCTCGTTCTGAGTTATAACGAATAAGTTATGAGATTGCGAAGCAAGCGTCTCAAGCATGTAAAAGACTTAGAAAATTTTTCCAAGTTTTAAGTTTGGCGCCGCAGCGCCAGATAAGCCTTGGGAGGCGGCGCCGCAGTGCCAGCCCGGGAAGAAAGGCACTGCATAGTGGCGCCGTAGTGCGAGAAATAGAGAAGGGTTTGGCACCGCAGTGCCAGACCAGTGAAGGAAGTACTAAAGAGTCGCACTGCAGTGCGAGGAGAAAGAAGGGGATCTGCGTCGCAGCGCCGGTGCAGAGCAAGAACCGGTGAAGAGAGTTTTATTGCTCAATTCTTGGGGGAAGTGTAATGAATGATAATGAACAGAAATTTCACATAATATGACACTTAAATAAGTGATTTAGACCTTTAGTAAAGGTTGAATAGAAAGATTAAGTGGGATTAAAAGACAAAGAATGTAAACGCAGAGTACATAACTGATATCCGAGGATCGTGGTCGCGATAAAACGAACGTGTGGGATTGCTATGATTGTGATTGCTTAAATGTTGAGTGACGAGGGTGATGAGTAACATTTCGATGTTATGATGTAGTAATATGAATTAAGTGTAAAGCGTATATGTAAACGCAATGCAGTTGCGATGAACGATCGGTCTTAGCATACAACAAACCGTATGGCTCCGACATTAAGAAAGAATAATGAACGTGGGGTTCATATAATGAATAATGAATGAAAGATAATGTCGAATGAATCGGATCTTATAAGATATGAATAAGTTAACTTAAAATGATTAACGATAAGGAATGAATCCTGAGGTATGGCAGTTAGTTGCCAGGAAGCCATAAGGATAAGGAAGCAACTTAACGAACATTATAGTTTTAATGATTCGGATAAGTTAATCTAAGTTTAGGTTGTGTACAATCGTAATCATTGATGGTTGACATATGGGAGCTGGGCTAAACAATTCCTTCAGAGAGCAGAGGTATATACGAAACTGGCAACCGATCTAACTCACTGTGAAAGACAGTGTAGACGAGACGGGAACTTGTTTGTTGGTTGTTTGTGGAAACCACTCAGAGTACCATATGGACTACTAGCAGAGACGCGATGCGTGCTGAGTTCAAGAAGAGTTATAAGAAGAAGATAAGAATATAAATCATCAATTGGTTAGTATATATATAATCTATTGGTTATCATTTAGAAATAATTTTCAGAGGTTGAAATCCATGAAATCATGTTGTAAATGGAGATTATTGTTGTACTTGAGTTTGTGGTGATATATACATATGACATGTATGATTTTGGAGTCAAAATTGGTGTTTAATCTATTTGGTAATCTGTAAATTGGTTGCCAAATATGTTAGTATGTTGAATTACGAAAAGAATATAACTAAAATGGATTAATTTGGTGAATTAACGAAGTTGTAGTGATGTGATTCGTTAAACCTGTCAAAATTTGGGTTTTTAAATATAAACATGATTTTAATCCTTTAAAATTTATTGTTTTACACGTTTATGATGTTAGAAGTGTAATATGCATGCTTGGTGTTGTTGTAAATTTGAAAGCTTAAATTTCTATTTTTAGAACCCTAATTAGAAAATCCTATAAAATTAAACTTTTAAAACTTTAGGGTTAAACCCTAAGGGTTGGACCAATTGACCATTATGCCATTAAAATTATAAGAAAAAAGACTAAAATGCCCTTATTCAATTCTTTAATGTGTTAGAGTGTAGATCTTGCCCTATTATTGGTTGTTCACCAACCCTAGCCCTAGCCATGTGCCATATATCTCCTAAATCAGCAGCTATATCGGCCAAATGCAATGAATCAAAGCTTTAAATTTTAAAACCTAAGTAAAGTAACTTACTTTACTTCTCATTTTCTCCAAGACCCTTCTCTCTCTAAGATTTCGAAATATAGAGTGAGAGGGAGTGATAAACTAAACCATGATCAGTTCATAGCTTTCCAATAACAGAATTCAAGATCAGATTCAGGATCAAAGCTTAGAAAATGTATAAATCCCTAAACTTGCTAGATCTTCAAGATTGATGTTAATGTTATGATTTGTTGTTTAAAGTTGTGTTAGAGGGTGTCATTTAGTGATCTGGGTTGTTATAACTTAGATCCATAACATTTAGAGGTACGAAAATCAAGTTTTCAAACTGACTTAGAACCCTAAAAATAAGGCATGACAGCCTAATGTCAGGGCCTCTAGATTCTTCTGTGTTAATGATTTATGGTGTTTGAAGTTATATATGTGTAGTATGCCATGTAAACTATGATCTGGAACTGGAAATAGGTTCAGATCATGTCTAGATCTTAAGATATAAGCAGTCAAACCTCGTTGACCGATTACGAAAACTGAGTTTCTGGGCAACCCAAAAACCCAGATTTCGTCTGACAACGTTTTCTGAGCCTCAGATCTTGATGTATGTTTGTTTTTAGGCCATGTTGTTGTTTGATCTTTGTAGCCTGTCATGTGAACTACACATCCAAGCCTTTAGAACAACCAGATCCATAACAGGATCAAAGATATTATGGGTCAAACAAGCGTTGACCACCAGCCTTATGAAGAAATCTGGAAAACCCAGATTTCTCAAGAACAGGCGTTCTGACATACTTTGACCAGCCTTGATCTTTCTTGTGTGATGATGATATGATGATCTGTTATTATAGAATTCTTCCCTGACATCCCTACGACAAGGCTGAACTCTTAAATCACACAAACCGAGCCTAGAAAGCTAAGATTCAAAGCTTCAAAATAGATACCTCGACTGTTCTTCTTTTCTGGAAAACCCAGAAATTGAAGAGCAGGTCTGACAACAATTTGGAGAGCTTAGATATCTTTGATATGTTGTTGTATGGCCATGAAACCACTTGATAATGGTAGTATTACACGTATACTACAATTTAAACACTTTATCCAGCCCAGAAAACCTTAGCATCATAGAACAATTTGCGGTCAAACCTAGCCTCCAGATAACTGGCTATGAAGATCTGGGCAGCCTCAAGAACACCTATAGCGACGGTTCTGTCACTATAGGGCCATTTAGTAACATTTAATTTTTGAAAATTAATTATTTTATTAAATAAATAGAAAAAATAATTTTTAATTATTAAAATACAAAATAAATTCTTAAAAATTATTTTAAAGCCTATGGGTTTTTAATAATTTTGAATATATTTCATTAGTATTTAATATTTTTGGAATATTAATGGTATTTAATTTATTTAATTATAATATTAAATAAAGTACTTAAAATTAATTTTAATACTTGAAAAAAATCATTTAAAATTATATTATAGTATAAGAAAATATTTTAAGTTATTTTTAATGACTTTTAATATTTTGTGATGAATTTCATTAATAAATTAATATTAATGATAATTAAATTATTTAATAAATGTATTAAATAAATTATGGGAAAACAGAATTAATGATTTAAAAATTATATAAAAATAATTTAAGTGTTATAAAAATATTTTCAGTTATAAAATATTACTTTTGATATTTTGTCATGAAATACATTAATATTTAATATTAATGGTAATTATCGGATAATGGATTTAACTGTTTAAAAATCATATAAATATGATTTTAAGGTATTAAAAATACTTTGAGATATTATAAATATATTATAATGTTATGTTATGTATTTCATTAATATTTGATATTAAATAAATATTAATGATATTAGAATATTGTGGTATTTAAATCAGATAAATGTGATATTAATGATCGAAAAATCATGATAAATGATAATAATTACTTGGAAATTATTATGAGCCTTTGAAAATTATTTTGACTTTTAATAAATAATCTAATATAATTATGTTGCGTTTATTCAGAGTCTTATGGATAATAGGCTCGTGAATTATTCGACTAAGCCGTCGGGATGTCAGAATTGTGCCAGATTCAACTCAGACTGCAACAATTTGACTTGATACTAGGTCTTATGTATTGTATAGACTGATAGGGTTATGTGTTAGGTGTTTAGGTTATTTTATAATTATATATAACAGTATTATACTGTGATGATATTATTCTAATATTTGGATATCGGTATTATCTATATTAGGTCTTCAGACACAGCTAAATAGATTGTGTAACGGTAATCGACGGTACAAGCAAGTTTTTTATAACTCGACCCTGAGTTATGATTATTCAAATATGCTTATGGTTAATCATTGCTGATTACCATGTCTATGAATTGTTGATTCGCACTCTGTGCATATTGCATGTATTCATCAGGTATGAAAGGCTGATCACCTTCATTACCATTCGGTCCAGATATAATTGTTCATATTCCATGTTTGTTCAGGTATAAAAATTTGTTCATGCTAGTTCTCAATTATATTACAGAATTTTAGCCAGCTTATTATACAATTCTTTCAATCATGATATATTCTTAATTTATTGAACTTATACTTGCTGGGCAAACTTGTTGCTCACCCTTGCTATATCATGATTAACAATGCAGATTAAGACGAATACGTCAGATACAGGAAAGGACAAAGACAAGTCCAGCTTTAGATTATATGTGCAGCTAGAAATGTAACAGTAATGTATGATAATAACATTGTATGTTAGATAGGATATTGATTCAAGTATTATGTGAAATTTCTCGACCTTGGGGTTAGTGTGTAATGTTTAATATATAAATAATTTATGTTTATATCTTTCGTAATAGTTATAGAATGATTATACCAGATCCGCGGTGACTTGGGACCCGGATATGGGGCCCTCATAGTTGGTATCAGAGCTATAGGTTATAAACCTAGGGTAGGGATACTTTAGACTAATAATCACAGTGATTAGGATAAGAACTAACTCAAATAGAGTTAGTGTGTCGATAGGATTCAAAGACAAATCTCGACAAGTTATAAAGATCTAGAGTTCCCTAACTCTGATAATAAAGTTGAACAGTAGTGATGAATAGATAGAGTCTAAAAGACTAAAAGTACAGGGGCAAGAGATCGTAAAATAAAACGATCATAGAATAAATAAATGAATCGTAATACGATGAGATCACCCCGTGATCGGATAAGGTGATAGCATGGAAAAGAATTAATCTAATGATTGAAAAGTTTACAGCAAGATTGTTGTGTATCTGTTGTACTATAAATTAGTACGAGACAAATTCAAGAAAGGAATATAAATACGGATTAAACAAAATTCGTATTGAGAATGGAGCTAGGATTAAGTGGAAATTTCAATTGAGGACTCATGTCAGCAGATGAGTTGTATGATTCCTTGTATGGGCAGGGAATTTGTACTTGGTTTTAGAACCGCTTAGCTTCCTGGTCGATATAGTGGTTAGGTTGAACAATTCTTTGCATGGGCAGGGAATTATCCGCTTAGCTTCCTATATTGATTAGTGGCCGAGTTTGGTTTGACGACCACTTAGTTTCTGGTATTGATAATCATTAAAATGTTTGTGTCGCGCTATTTGCTATATATATGTTGAGAAGGTGATTCTTTTCTCATGTGTATAACAGATAGATAGAGTATAGTTAGAGAATATAAGATTAAGTTGTGAGTTCTTAAAACTCATACTTATGGTACGTTCGTGACTTATAATTATATGAAATATTTATGAACCCCTCAACGAATGGATGCCAATGGTCTGTCTAGGACAAGTTCTTAAACTCATATAATTGTGAAAAGTTCCTAAACTCATAAGTGTGGTAAGTTTGACGAACTGGGTAGAACTATGTGTGAAAGGAGTATTGAGGATAATAGGAATAGATAGACTGATTAGGCAATGGATTATTAGTGGAGACATAGGTTTTCCAAATCTGCTAGCTATGCTAGATTTAAAAATTTTTGACATCAAGCTAAATACGCACTATGTGCCTTTTTGAAATAAATTTTTATTCTCAACTTCTGGTGACCATTGTGTATGTGTGGACTTCGGGCCACTGACATACCGTTACCTGTTGAGATGATAAACTAATTTGTAATGATTTTTGAACGGTTTAAAGTATAGTCTATGCTACTTGTTTTGGCTAGACGATAATGATTTGAAATATCAAAATATATTTTTATTTATCACTTATGTACCATGTAACCTGGTGCAGAGATGATAAAAAGTTGATGGAGTTGTAAATACATGAATACTTAGTGTTGAATTCGATCTAAAAATCGTTGTTCCACTATTGTATGATGTGTTATGACAAAGTCATTCAATTACGGAATCCTCAAACGAACTGTAAATACAGTACGGTATCATAACGTCATAAAATTATTTTCAAAATAATTAATTGCCAACGGGGTTTGGCTATACATTAATATCTCAATTGAAATTGAATTATTGGTATGAGTCTATGCTATTTGATTCAGCTAGACCAATATTTATAAAACTCTAAGCGTTCTTTGAAAAATTTCCCGAACTAAATTGTTTTGGTGCGGAATTCTAGGATAAGACTGAGGTGAACTATGCAGATTGGATTTATTCAATGGCGAGAATATTCGCAAGCCATGATTAAAGTATACGTACTAGTAACGGTAATTTACCTTCTTCGTGATTGTAAACATACTATTAACCTTTGTAAGGGGTAGAGTACCTTTTTTTTAATTGAAATAGGTCGCAGGTAGTAATACCTATAAACCTCAGAAGTTCATGGTCTATATGACTACTCAGCACGATTTCAAAATTTTAAATCTTGTTAGTAATGTCGTGGGTAGCATGTGGTGATGAGTATGAATGGTGCAAGGTGTAAGGAGTAAGTTGAATTTTGAGGACGAAATTCTTAGAAGAAGAGGTGAATGTGGCAACCCGAGAATTTGGACAATTTATTAAAATCTTAAAAGATTGAATTAAGGTTAAATAATAGATCTAGACGGAAAATAAGTGTATGGATTTGGCATTTTTGAAGGATTTTTATGGATTTAAAAATCTTTGTGGAGAATTATTCAGGATTAAGTGTATAAGTGCATATGTTCTATGTATATGATCATATATGTGTACAGTTTGTGGTTAAGGGTCAATGATTGACCAGATAAATTATATCAGTGGCAAACCCTAATCATATAGTAAGAATATCGACGTTCAGTTAGAAAACGCTAACGATTAGCTAGAAACCATAATACCGGCTCTAGAAACCCTAATTTCAGTTTTTAGAATCCGAAACCCTATTTCGAAATATGAAAACCCTAATTTGGGAATTTAAAAGTTAGGTATGGATACTAAGCGTTATTGAATAATAACTAATTAGGGATAACCCTAATTGATTAATTAGAAATCCTAATAATTAGAAACTCTAATTATTAGAAACCCTAATTTTGAATTGGAAACCCTAATTGCTAAATTAGGAATCCTAATTGTTAAGAAAATATTAATTCTAATTACAAGTCTAAGTAATTAGGAAACCCTAATTATAAATTTGAAAGCTTAAATTTCTATTTTTAGAACCCTAAATAGAAAATCCTATAAAATCAAACTTTTAAAACGTTAGGGTTAAACCCTAAGGGTTGGACCAATTGACCATTATGCCATTAAAATTATAAGAAAAAAGACTAAAATGCCCTTTTTCAATTCTTTAATGTGTTGGAGTGTAGATCTTGCCCTATTATTGGTTGTTCACCAACCCTAGCCCTAGCCATGTGCCATATATCTCCTAAATCAGCAGCTATATCAGTCAAATGCAATGAATCAAAGCTTTAAAATTTAAAACTTAAGTAAAGTAACTTACTTTACTTCTCATTTTCTCCAAGACCCTTCTCTCTCTAAGATTTCGAAATATGGAGTGAGAGGGAGTAATAAACTAAACCATGATCAGTTCATAGCTTTCCAAGAACAGAATTCAAGATCAGATTCAGGATCAAAGCTTAGAAAAGGTATAAAACTCTAAACTTGCAAGATCTTCAAGATTGATGTTAATGTTATGATTTGTTGTTTAAAGTTGTGTTAGAGGGTGTCATTTAGTGATCTGGGTTGTTATAACTTAGATCCATAACATTTAGAGGTACGAAAATCAAGTTTTCAAACTGACTTAGAACCCTAAAAATAAGGCATGACAGCCTAATGTCAGGGCCTCTAGATTCTTCTGTGTTAATGATTTATGGTGTTTGAAGTTATATATGTGTAGTATGCCATGTAGACTATGATTTGGAACTGGAAACATGTTCAGATCATGTCTAGATCTTAAGATATAAGCAGTCAAACCTCGTTGACCGATCACCAAAACTGAGTTTATGGGCAACCCAGAAACCCAGATTTCGTCTGACAACGTTTTATGAGCCTCAAATCTTGTTGTATGTTAGTGTTTAGGCCATGTTGTTGTTTGATCTTTGTAGCCTGTCATTTGAATTACACATCCAAGCCCTTAGAACAACCAGATCCATAACAGGATCAAAGATATTATGGGTCAAACAAGCGTTGACCACCAGCCTTATGAAGAAATCTAGAAAACCCAGATTTCTCAAGAACAGGCGTTCTGACATACTTTGACCAGCCTTGATCTTTCTTGTGTGATGATGATATAAGGATCTGTTGTTATAGAATTCTGCCCTGACTTCCCTACGACAAGGCTGAACTCTTAAATCACACAAATCGAGCCTAGAAAGCTAAGATTCAAAGCTTCAAAATAGGTACCTCGACTGATCTTCATTTTTGGAAAACCCAGAAATTGAAGAACATGTCTGACAACAATTTGGAGAGCTTAGATATCTCTGATATGTTGTTGTATGGCCATGAAACCACTTGATAATGGTAGTATTACACGTATACTACAATTTAAACACTTTATCCAGCCCAGAAAACCTTAGCATCATAGAACAATTTGTGGTCAAACCTAGCCTCCGGATAACTGGCTATGAAGATCTGGGCAGGCTCAAGAACACCTATAGCGACGGTTCTGTCGCTATAGGGCCCTTTAGTGACATTTAATTTCTAAAAATTAATTATTTTATTAAATAAATAGAAAAAATAGTTTTTAATTATTAAAAATACAAAATAAATTCCTAAAAATTATTTTAAAACCTAAAAATGGGTTTTTAATAATTTTGAATATATTTCATTAATATTTAATATTTTTGGAATATTAATGGTATTTAATTATAATATCAAATAAATTACTTAAAAATGATTTTAATACTTGAAAAAATCATTTAAAATTATATTATGGTATAAGAAAATATTTTAAGTTATTTTTAATGACTTTTAATATTTTGTGATGAATTTCATTAATAAATTAATATTAATGATAATTAATTTATTTAATAAATATATTAAATAAATTATGGAAAAATAGAATTAATGATTTAAAAATTATATAAAAATAATTTAAGTGTTATAAAAATATTTTAAGTTATAAAATATAACTTTTGATATTTTGTCATGAAATACATTAATATTTAATATTAATGGTAATTATCGGATAATGGATTTAACTATTTAAAAATCATATAAATATGGTTTTAAGGTATTAAAAATACTTTGAGATATTATAAATATATTATAAATGTTATGTTATATATTAATGATATTAGAATATTGTGGAATTTAAATAAGATAAATGTGATATTAATGATCGAAAAATCATGATAAATGATAATAATTTCTTGGAAATTATTATGAGCCTTTGAAAATTATTTTGATTGTTTAATAAATAATCTAAGATAATTATGTTGCGTTTAGTCAGAGTCATATGGATAATAGCTCGTGCATTATCCGACTAGGCCGTCGGGATATCAGAATTGTTCCAGATTCAACTCAGACTGTAATAGTTTGACTTGATACTAGGTCTTATGTGTTGTATAGACTGATAGGGTTATGTGTTAGGTGTTTAGGTTAATTTATAATTATATATAACAGTATTATACTGTGATGATATTATTCTAATATTTGGATATCGGTATTATCTATATTAGGTCTTTAGACACAGCTATTGCGTAACGATAATCGACGATATAGGCAAGTTTTCTATAACTCGACCCTGAGTTATGATTATTCAAATATGCTTATGGTTAATCATTGCTGATTACCATGTCTATGAATTGTTGATTCGCACTCTGTGCATATTACATGTATTTATCAGGTTTGAAAGGTTGATCACCTTCATTACCATTCGGTCCAGATATAATTTTTCATGTTCCATATTTGTTCAGCTATAAAAATTTGTTCATGATAGTTCTCAATTATATTTCAGAATTTTAGCCAACTTATTTTACAATTCTTTCCATCATGATATATCCTTAATTTATTGAACTTATACTTGTTGGGTAAACTTGTTGCTCACCATTGATATATCATGATTAACATTGCCGATTAAGATGAATATGTCGGATACATGAAAGGACAAAGACAAGTCCAGCTTTGGATTATATGTGCTACTAGAAATGTAACAGTAATGTATGATAATAACATTGTATGTTAGATAGGATATTGATTCGGGTATTATATGAAGGTTCTCGACCTTAGGGTTAGTGTGTAATGTTTAATGTATAAACAATTTATATTTATATCTTCTGCAATAGTTATAGAATGATTGTACCAGATCCGCAGTGATTTGGGACCCGGATCTAGGGCCCTCAAAATAGTGAGCACCAAATCCTATGCGAATGAAGTACCCGAATTTGGGAATGTTACAAAACTGCTCTTGGGCGCTGTAGTGACGCCCCCAAGTCTAATTGGGACGTTGCGGTGCCTGAACAGTGCTCATGTTGGAATATTTTAACCTCCTGTAGTAAAATGATCATAACTTTTTCATACGGACTCAGATTGAGGCGATTCAAGATGATCCAGAACGAGGACAAGTAGACCAACAACTTTTGTTCTTTCTATTTTTCAATTTGAGGCCGTTAGAAGGGGTAAATATGGCCATCTTTTGGACTAATGTGCATTCGGAGACAATCAGAGGGCGTCGGGCATGCACATGTATGCAAGTGTAGTGCTTCTAACGATAGAAGATGTTGTTCTAGGTTATTAAACATCAATATTAGTAAATATAATGATGCTTAACATTAATAAATGATGTATTAGATAAGTTGTATAAGCATACTAAGTATACGCAAGAGAAATTAATCCGGCGTGTGACGAATGAACGTCAAAACGCCGTGACAAGTGTTAATGAACTTAAAAAGTGTTTTAATTAAAATGAAATGAACATTATATGATATGGAATGGGGTTAATATAAACCAATAAGGAGTCCTAGCAAGATTTAAACACTTGAATGAACTTCGAGTATGACTAAGAAGAAATATAGTGATAAGTCGTTAACACAATCAAATTGAATATTGTGTATTGATTAATAGGAAGGGTTATGGGATGTAGAATAAAGTTTACATTAGAACTACTATGCGTTGCTATGTGACTAATAGTTGATGTACATGATTATATAATTGTTTAGGGCACGTGAAATGCAGATAGTTGTAAGATGTTAAACTGTTATTGGTAAACAACAATCAAGGCAAGTCTTTCAGTTTCTTATTTATTGTGTGAACTTGATTATGAATTATTTTTAATCTGTATTGCAAAGAGTATGATGTATTACATATGTTGTACGTATCAAATGTTAAGTTAATTTATGACTACATTAGTTGAGTAAAGAATGTTGATTGAGTTATGGAACTCCATCTTTAATTGTTATGTGATGAACAGCATGTATGATATGTATAGATAGATGTTTATGATGTATAGGATGAGCATGTTATTTATGTGCTATGTGTTGCATGAAAACTGTTAGATCTTGTTGAGTTGTCGAGCTCAATCTTGTAAGTAACAATTTTTACAGGATAATGATTCAAGGTAATGCTATGTGCTACTTGAATGGCATTGATCAAAAGTAATGCTTGAAGATTAAATATTCTAGCTAAAGTTATTGTTCCTGAACCATGTTTAAGGTTCTGAAAAATGTACTTGATGGATTATGAAATTTAATAATTATTGAGTTTAAAGTTAAAGTTTGAGCTATCCGATGTATAAAGTATATCGATTTGAGATGTAAGTATATATATATATATATATATATATATATATATATATATATATATATATATATATTAACTCTGATAAAATGAATCATGGATTATATAAGATTCAAAGACATGTAGATGATAAAGGTTGTGATTCAGGAAAAATAAAAGAAGAAGATAGAAAAGTTTAAACTATTCTGCATTTTATTAATTTTAACATCGTTTAATGATGTAATGTTAGAATAAAGATGTATTGATAACAACTAAGGTCGAGAGTTGAGTTGTATGAATTTTGGGGTCATTACATCCACCTCCATAAATTTGGGCTAGAAACACTACTTAGTTAGACTCAGCTAAATTAATAGTCCACTACCTCTATTCCTCCAGATTATCAGTCCTTTTATAGTTCAGCACTGAATCTAGATAATCATATTTAATCTCTATTCATTTAAATTGGATATTTATTAATTCCTTTTAATTCATACTTTTAATTGATTCACCATGAATCATTATGTCATACAAGGCTCATCATTTTAAGCTTAGTTAATTCATAACTTAAGCTCAACCACGTTATAGTTTATTCTTGTTCTCTTCTCATGATGCAATTCTATTGTATTCATTAACTTCTCAATCTCACATTACACATAAATGTATACAATTATTATCACATAATTCTCATTTCACTAATACTAATCTTTTAAATTTCTCGGGTATTACAATTACACTTTCTAGTATAGCAAGAAAAGCATTAACACTAAGATTAATGTAGTAGCTTGTAAGAATACTAAGTACCAATTTAATATGGCCCAATAGTTAAATGCGGACACTCATACATATAAATATTTATACATTTCTTCCATCACATTTATTTAAGCTATCAAAATAGTTAGCACCTACATCATTAAAAATGATGGTTTCATGTAATTTAAATAATTCTTGGTAGTACCCACCATTCTCCTTATTTGTCACCAAAATATACTTATCAATGAAATTAATTATATTATTTCATTGATCTCATAGGTAGATTTATGTCAATAATATTTCACAATTAAGCCATGTTAGCTTTCCTTTTTATTTTGAATAATAAATGTATTAACAATACATTCACTTATCTCATAAAATTTAGTTAACTCCTCATATTACCTTCTTTTCATTACGAAGAAGTAACATTTATAATGTCTTTTGCATTCTTAATTAGAGTCTTTTATCTTAAAAGTCTTTCTTCACAATCATTTTATACTCTATGGCTTATTATAGCACATAGAAAAAAATAAAAAATTTAATCCACTATTTTCACATTTCCTTGATTATAAATTAGGTTAAATCTCTAACCTTTATTCAATCATTTAATATTTTTTCTTAAAATAAATATTACTAATATTCAGGATATCACAGTTTGAACGTAAGAGAATGAAGAGTAATGAATAACGTAAATGTTGAACAAGTCGAGTTAGCGATAATAACTGAATAGCGTTCCGAGTTAAATGGACCGAATGTTGTAAGATATGAAGATAAGGTAACGTAAAATGTGTAAAAGCTATGAACGCGTAGTCTTAACATTGAAGTTATTCTCGACATACAAATAATTGTATGACCTAGACATTAATGAATAAATCCTGAGGTATGGCATTTAGTTGCCAGAAAGCCATAAGGAATGGGAAGTTAACTTAACAAGCATTATAGTTTTAATGGTTCGGATAAGTTAAGTTTAAGTTATGGTACAATCTTACTCTTTAATGGTTGATTACGGTATCTGGGCTAAACAATTCCTTTAGAAAGCAAAGGTTAATAAAGACAGTGTGGATGAGATGGGAAACTAATTTGTTGGTTGTCTGTGGGAAATCACTCAGTGTACTATATGGAACGCTGTTAGAGATTCGATGTGTGCTAAGTATAGAGTTATGAATATGTATGATGAAAAGGTTATTCTTTTCACATATGTAGAAATATAGGATGAGTTAAGTCCTAGAAATGTTATAAGAAAAAGATGAGAATGTAATCTATCGTAAAAGATGATTATAAGGTTTATGTCATCTTTGTATGCCATAATACCGAAGGAATAAAAGTAAAGTTTGTCGAGTAAACTTAGATTACAAGAACGCGTGTGACGCCCTCAAATCTAGGTTCTTTAACCTCGGATCCAGTGCTCACGATCCATCATCAACGTCCACATTTTATAACTATTACGGAATAATAAACATATATTGTTCATCATAATAAAGTATTACAACATAATCACAGGGTTCTATTAACCTTAACTTACACATACCTTTAATATTATAAAAGCACTTAATCAAATTATATTAAAGTAAATTAACACTTAAACAATCTCATTGACTATTCATGCACTTTTCCCTTTCCTTTGTCCCTCTTGGACGTCTCTAGCTTTGCAGAAATAAACGTCATGATATAGCAAGGGTAAGCAACTAATTTGCTTAGCAAGTTTAAATACAAAGAAGATATATCATGATTAGAAAGGAATTTAGCTTTCAAGGTTCAACAATAGGAATCGATTGTGAACGAATATGAAGTAATTCTCAGTAATTGGATATTTGAATAATTGAATAATAGATATCGAGTGGTTTGGAATAACCATAAACATATACTAAGGTTGTCAGTATTTAAACTGATCATTTTAATAAGTTTTGGTAATCAAGGGGATCAGTCTTTCATACCTAGTGACTTATGCATAAACACTTAATAATTGAGCAACAATTGTTTTCCAATATAATGCTTTAATAAAATTATTCTTTTTCTCAGTCAAGAGTTCTTATCACAGCAATAGATTAAGAACAGCTTTTAAAACGCATTTGATTTATCAAATTTAAACATGCATGATCTAGCTGATACAACTAGCATAGATCTATCTCATAAATAGTTCATAAACAAAAGAACTTTAATTAATTCAAAGTTCAATAGTAATAGAACAGGAATTCGATTGCACAAAGTGCGATTCACAATAATCATTAAGAATGTGGAGTAATCAACAATAATTATCAACTAACATGCTTCGAAAATAATAACTCGAGTTTGAGTTAGAGAACTTGCATCATTTGTGGTCTACTGCTACGAAATTAAATTTATCTGGTTAGTCAGTTTAATTTATCTTCCTTTAAAAGACCTATGATTGATCTTCAAATTAATAAATCATATAATAGCATTACCCTTTATTGAACATTTGGTCATTACACTAATTCCTTAATAATATTATCATCCCTTATTACTATCACGTAAGCATTATCTTAAACTCATCTAATATTATTACTCTTAATAATATTTTATTTACTTCTTAGTATTATTAATCACTAATAATACTTTATTCGCTTACTAATATTATTAACCTCTTAATAATATTTTAATCAATTTCTTACAGTCTTAACACTTACTTCTTTTACTAATATTATTAATCATTTAATAATATTTTATTACTTTGCCAATATTATTAACCTTTTAATAATATTTTAATCATTTGCTAATATTGTTATTCATTTAATAATATTTTATTCATTTACTAATATTATTAACATTTTAATAACATTTTATTTAATTTCGAATATTATTAATTATTTAATAATACTTTAATCTAATATTATTAATCTTTTAATAATATTTTAATCTAATATTATTAATTACATTAATTTTATTTTAATCTAATATTATTAGTCATTTAATAATATCTTAGTCATTTATTAATGCTTTAATCTAATATTATTAATCCTTTAATAATATTTTAAATTCAATCTTGATCTAAATATTATAAATTATTTAAAAATATCGTATTCTAATATTATTAACGTGACGCCCCCAAAATAGGTATACATCACCAATTCTGAGTCGCCAAATACATGGTACATAAATCAAATACAAACTTCTTGTATACAATACGACAACAGCGTAGCTTAGAGTTTTTACACGAATATTGTCTCAGAGACAGTATTCAAACTCAAATGAAGTCCTCATTACATTTATTATCAAACTATTTCATAAAATAGTGAGGACTACTATAGCCACCATCTCGGACCGTCACTCTGTTCCCCGACTAGTCCCGGCTACGTTCTCATTTCCTGAAGAGAACAATGAAAGCAAAAGGGTGAGCTCAACTAGCCCAGCAATAAATATTATGACTAAGATAATGCAAAATAAATTATCGTTAGCCTTCAACAGTGTTAAACTGATAAAATACAATAAACATCAAGTTTAACTGCAGCGGAACAAGCAATCCATTAGAAGAGTCAAATAGAGCATCATATCTACTATCTTCTATGATTTAAAAAGTTTTTCATCAACTTTATCGCTGAGACTCAACTTAATAAATAAACCACATTATCGAATTATCCATATACTAAGGACCAAGAATATTCATGTAAACATCAATGGTCATGATTATACCGAATAATCCCTAGTCATAATTATACCAACAACTATCCATCAATACTGTGATAACCCGGGATTTCGAATAATCAAAATTTTACGTTTAAATTTTTTTTTATTAATAATAATATTGATTATCAATTTTGTGACAAGTATCTGTGATACGAGTCTCGAGAAGGTTAATTTGTGTATTGACTAATAAATTTAGAGTAAAGTTGTGCTTAATAGCTTTAGAAACCCTAACCCTATGTCCGGATAGGGATTCGATAGAAAATATAAAATAATTATATTGATATGTACGTGTTGGTACTGTATAGAGATATTGATCAATGATTGATCGGATAAGGTTTAAAATTAATAAACCCTAATCTCAAGATTAAAAATCCTAACGTACCGTTAGAAACCCTAATCGAAAGTCGAGAAACCCTAATTTTATATTCAGAAATCCTAAAACCCTAATTAGGAAACTCTAATCCTAATTAGTAAGCTTAATGTGTTTATTAAACTTAAATATGATTAGAAAACCCTAATTATATTTTAGTTATCTTAATTTCTATTTTTACAAACCCTAATTGTAATTTAAAAATTTTATTTTTCTAATTAAAACCCTAATTAGGAAACCCTAATCATAACTAGCAAGCCTAAAGTGATTATTATATGTTAATATAATTTGGAAACCCTAATTATACTTTAGAAATATTAATTTCTATTTAAAACCCTAATTTTATTTTAGAAATCTAATTTTTCTTTTTAGAAACCCTAATTAGAAAATTCTAGAATTTGAGTTTTAAAAACCTAAGGGTTAGAACCTTAGGGTTAAACCCTAAGGGTTTGAACAAATGTCAAGAATGCCATTAAATGTATTTAACAAATGACAAAAATGCCCTTTTTACTGTCTTTAATTTGTAACTTGTAAAAATGGCTAATAACTTTAGTAGGTGACCTAACATATTGACTTGGTGACTCTTAAATCTCAGCAAAACAGCCTTTAATGGACAGCTATCAGATCATACATTGCATATAAGTGGTTGTATAAGATTGAGAGAGAGAGAAAGTGTACCCATTTTGCTTATTTTCTCTCCAAGCTCCTACCAACTCCCTCTCACACAAAAACAAACCTACGAAAATCATAAGTAATTCAGTCCCAATATCAGTTCCTAGATCACCTTATAACATATTGGAGAGCTTAGATCAAGGATTGGAAAGCTAGAAGGTATAAACCAAAATGGATTTTTTTTTATCTTTGTTGTTAAGAAATATTTTGTGTTTAGGTGTTTAGATCTTTGCTAGAGGATGTTTTATGTTGATCTATGATGATTAAACATATATCCATAGCATCAAAGTGGGTAAAAATTATGTTTTCCAAAATCTGTTCTTGAGCATTCTTAGTGGTCTGACAAGAAATGTCAGTGGCCACAGATCCTTGCTCGTTTATGATATTTGTTGTTTTAAAGTTGTTATAGGTAGCCTGATATGTGGTCTTTATTCTGCAAAAGAAATAGCAGCCATTTGGTGTCTAGATCGAGAGTTATTAACGGTCAAAACTCGTTGACCGGGCATGACCAGGCCAAATCTGGGTAACCCAGAAAGGCCATGAACAGCGTCTGACATGAGTTTTAAGGGTCCGGATCTGACAGATATGATATTGTTTTAATGATGTGTGGTAATCAAGTTGTAGCCTGTTATGCGTTCTTTAAATTTATGGATTTAGATCCTTTAAACAAGAAACAGATCAATTATAATGAACGGTCAAACTAGGCTTGTCGATCACAGTGGCATTTTCTGGAAAACCCAGAAACGGTAGAAGCATTATTTCTGACAGCCTTTGACCGAGTTATAAATTGTAATTCTGCTGTTATTGTAATGATCTGGTGATGTCTATAAGTTCCTTGACATAAGTACTAGAACTATGAACCAAGAAACCACAATTACAATGATCAGAACTAACCTAAAATTGAACCACAAAGTGGTATCTAGCGACTGTCTGGGTTTCTGGGTTACCTAGAAAACCCAGATTAAGTCTGACAGTAAGTTTAACGAGCTGGATCTTCATGGTTTATGATTGTGTGATATATATGATGATTGAGGCATGTAGTGTTACATAGATTACTACATAATCAATATTTAAACAAGTCCATAACATGCATGGATTGATAGTTAACGTTGGTCAAATGAGCACCCTTGAGCAGAGAGCTGACAGTGTTCTTGAGGCTCAAGAACACCAACAGCGACGCTTTGAGTCGCTAAAGTGCTTTAGTGACGGTTTTATTATTTTCTAATTTCTGAATATTCCAGAAATTATTTAAAAATAGAAATAAATTCTAAAAATTATCAAAAATAGTTTTAAAAATTATTTTAAATTATGAAAAATACTTTCTGACTATTTGGAATATTTTTCATTAATAATTATAATTATTTGAAAATTAATGCTATTTAATTTATTTAATTAGTGTATTAAATAAATTAGAGAAAAATAATTTAATATTATGAAAATTATTTTAAATAAGAATAAAGTGTTAGAAAATATTTTGAATTATAAAATATATTTTCAATATTTTTGGAGAATTCTCATTAATAAATTAATATTAATGATATTAGATTTATTTAATTATTATATTAAATAAATGAATTAAAAATGATTTTATTGATTTAAAAATGAGAAAAATGTTTTTAAAATATTTTAAGTTATAATTAATGACTTTTAATATTTGGATAATAATTTCATTAATATTTAAATATTAATGGTGATGATTTAAAAATAATTTTAATTACTTTAAAAATTATTTAAGTAGAATATTGATGATTTAAAAATATTTTAAGTTATTAAAAATAACTTTAATATCTTGACAGGTATGTTATTAATATTTTTATATTATTAAATATTAATAATGATAAGATTATTTATTAATTAAATCATTTAAAAATGATTTAAGTGTTTGAAAAATTATTATAAATTATAATAATTGTTTATAAATTATTAACAGCTTCCGAAAAATATTATAAACGATATTTGACTTATCTAAAATAATATTGAAGCTTAGAGACCAAGTTTAATTGATAATCAATGTGTTAATTGTCGGATAGGGTGAACAGAACACCGAGAATGGACCGAAGTCCAACCAGACCGATATAGTTAGACTTGATAAGTATTTATATAAGTTATAAGCACGGATGTGGCTATGTGGTAAAGTGCCTAGGAGAAGTTTGATTGTGAATTACAGTGTTACGTGTTATGAAAGATTGTGCTAATTGTGAGACCGATATTATTGGTTATAGGTCTTTCAAAAGCAGATAAGTTTATTGTGTAGCTGTAATCAGCGGAAGAGGCAAGTTCCCTAACTCAACCTTGAGTTATATTCATTCAATTATTATAATGGTTAATTATTGCTAATTATAACATGTCCAGAGAATTTATTGTTGATTATTCGCAGTTAGTGCATGATTAATAATTCAAATTGAATTACTGATTCGGAGAATGTATATTTTTAGAATAACTGTTGTTGGATATTTATATTCGTAGAACATAGAATTAACAATATAGATAATTCCTGTTTATTGTCAAATTATGTTGCGAAATGTCTTAGCTAATTATTCTGGCTAGACGAACATTTGTCAGAACTTGATAGATTCGAAAAGAGAATTCAATTGTTATTGACAGATCGATGCCAATTATTTCGGCTAGATCGATAAGTAAATAGAAATTGAAATCATTAAATTTCGTTGTTAAATCAAATCTTGATTCTGAGACTAAGAAGAACAACCTTTTATATAAAGAAAACATTTTTTTAAGTCGTATATTCGACCATTGCGCGCGACCTAAGTATTATGCATAATATAGGGTATAATAAAGCTGATCACTTATTATACTTGCAGAGGGGTATGATTTAATCTTTATGGTTATCTAATACTCCTGCGTATGTATCAAAGTAAATCTTTGATAGATACCCGAGAAAGTAGAAGTTCTAGATCCAATTGATCGCTCAGTATAAATTTGAAAAACATTTCCACTTTGTTATTGTGTAGAATTGATTCTTGTGTATTCAATAGAATATCATATAAACTTTGAAAGCGTTGTACTCTTTCATTATCAGATTATTGCATTGCCTAGAATACGAGAAGACTTGTTATTGATTAACGAATTGTTCAGCTAATTCAAAGTTCTCCAAACTTTGGTGTCATTCTATCAAAATAGATAGTCTATTATTCTGATACTTATACATTCATTGTATATCTTAACTTGCAGGGCAAATTTGTTGCTCACCCTTGCTAAATAAAACTTTTCAGCTAGGAACGAAGTGGCAGAAGATGCTGTGAAGAACAAAGGCAAAGGCCTGTTGCTGGAATAGTTTAATGAACATTATTATTATTATTATGTTGTATTTGTGAACCCTTTTTGTTTATCTAAAGGGTATGTTTGTAATGTTAAGGTTATAGAGCATTGGGCTAATGTATTAACAGCATATGTTAATGTGATATGTATTACTATTTCTATATAAATGGGTAGTTAGATGTTATTATATTGTGGATCGTGAGCACCAAACTCGGGGGTCAGGTAACCCGGATTTGGGGGTGTCACAAATACAATACGGGCCAATGAGGACTTTTACCACATCATTTGTAACATTACGGGTCATGATTATACCGAATGATCCCTGGTCATAATCTTACCAATTAACAGTCCATCTATGCACTTAAGCCAAAGATGACTTTCATCACAATATAAGCATAAGGATGATGATAATGATATAAGCATTAATCAAACGAAATCAAGAATAAATATTAAAGACTTTAAATTTATCCAGAGTTTAAAAATATCCAAATTGTCAACATGATACTGCTTTGTGGAGTAAAATTCAAGAATAATATTCATGCATCAAAAATAATTTGGACAGAAAAGAAATATATTTTTCGGGTGAATAGTGTTCTGTGAATAGTACTTCGAGAATAGTACCTCGTGAATAGTATCACAGCATAAAAAGTGCCCCAAATATCCGAGTGAATAATATTCGAGTGAATAGTAACTCGTGAATAGTACTCCGGCACAAAAAGTTCCCCGAATACACGAGTGAATAATATCCGAGTGAATAGTAATTGGGTGAATAGTAACTCGTAAATAGTAACTCATAAATAATAACTCGTGAATAGTATTCCGACATGAAAAGATTAATAATTATCAAGAAAGCTCAGAATAATATTTCCATGAAAAGATATTGGATGAAGCGCAAATATCAAAGATATTCTACTAATTTCACAGAGTATAGAAACAATACTTCAACAAAATGAGTTTAGAAGTAGGAATACGAAACGAAATAATATTACTTAGATACTACAGAGTATGAAAGAAAATATTATTTCATACAAATATTGAAGATAATATCCATACGAATACGAAAAATAATATCTCTTCTAAAAATATGAAACAAATAATACCCCTTACAAATATTGAACGAAAATAATATTTCTTACGAATATTGAACGAAATAAAATTTCTTACGAATACGAAAAATAATATCGTAAGCGAATATGAAATAAATAATACCCTTTACCTGAGAAGAAGACTAGATACTAGAATAGTGAAGTAGCAAACTTCTCTTCTTCTTTCTCTCTATAGCTTCTCTCTTTATAATTGCTCTTGTGAGTCTTAGTGAATTGGTGAGAATGAAAGAAGAATGAGCTTCTATTTATAGGAAAATATAGTTTCGATAATTGCACGTTTTAGAGCTCAAAATATTACAGTATAATACCTTCATCTTTTCCTTCATTTTTAATTTAGTCCTAGAAGTATTATCAAACTTGCACCACCTCCCCTAATAGTACATCATGTGAATCAATAGTACAATCATGTGAATCAACAGTTCTATACATGTAAAAAAATAATTAGAGTATAGTACCTTTATCTGTTCTATTTTTAATTTAGTCATGCAAGTATTATCAATCTTGCACCACCTCCCCTAATAGTATATGCATGTGAATCAACAGTACACACATGTGAACAAATAGTTAAAAGCATGTGAATTAATAGCAATTAATTGCTCAATTTTCTGATTAATTACCCGATTGGTCAATATAACCTCCAGACATCCATTATTATCGAAATAGATGTCGATTTCCACTAACACTAATAATCATAACACAATGAAAATATCAATTTCATCTTTAATCAACACGAACTTATTCATCATTAATATATAACTCACAATATTTAACAATCAGATCATTCCGAGGAAAGGGGGCTTTCCGATAAGGATTTCTCCGTATTGGCGCGTAATTAAGTGACCAAACCTCTCCTTAACAAAACTTTCTAGACATCGTCAATATTACAAATAATAATATGAATAACTTTGTCGTCTCAATTATTGATTTAATAATAATAAATATTATGCAGATGATACTGTGACAATAATTGAATCAATAATATGAGAGATATTATGCAGCAATTACTGTAGTAATAATTGAGTATAACTGAGTGACTTCTCATGTAAGTATCAATAATCAATATCGTGTGATATTATGTAACCACGCGTATTATTATACTTTTACTACAGGGTAGTTCAACAGTTTTAACGGTAAAACTTCCGCCGTTATTTTTATAAAAAGATATTTATGTCATTTTCTAACTACGACAAAACTTCCGTTGTAGGATCCACCAATTATTGTGTTGTCGTACGAATATTCCCTGTTAAAACGAATATTCCCCGACCAATCGATTATTTTATAACAACTTGCTTACTTTACAAAATTTATAAATATTACCCACAACTATAATATTATATCAAATCCACACCATAATATTCAAAAATATATTTTGAAAAAAATTATTCTTCATTCTTAAAAGTTGGGGTCTTACAATTAATATCATAATAATATTTTAATCATTTATTAAACCAATTAAATAATTTATTTTAATGGTTTACCCTTTATTAATACATTTATTTAATAATCCTAAAAGATCATAGATATTAGTTCTCATAAAAAGTTATCAAAGTACCCTCGAAAAATCAGTATTCAACATAACTAGAGTTTCCAAGCACTGACATCACATCTTTACCATTTATGGCATCATATAGCTAATTAATTCTATTTATTTATTATACAACCATTTACATGAAAAATACCAAAATACTTCCAAAAATGTTTCGTTTCTAGAATATGATAGAATATAATATCCAGAAATTTCTCAAATTTTTTCAGAATTTTCCAACTTGATTTACTATTTTTAAAGGGCCTAAAACATCCGGATCTTGCACCATTTTTAATAAATCTAGATTTTTTCCAAAAATCATGAAACTTTCGAGGAATGTTTTTGTCATATATATGTACTTCCAGTAAATATTTTACCATTTTTAGAGTTACACACAAGGAGTTATTTATGTTTACTTTTAAAAGAGTCATTTCTTGTAAGGTCAATAACTCTTAATCTGTATATCCAAAACAGTCCATTCTTTTTCTTAAATGTAGATAACTTATCAAAGTACCTTCCTGATTTTTCTCAAAATTTTTAAAATGCAGAAAGTTAACGAAAATGCCCTTGGTAGCAAGTGGCCATGAACTGTCCACTAGTTTTGTTCTATAGTGGACTATTTTGGCTCCACCAGCCACCATTGCCTGAAAAAAAAAGTGTTTTGGGGTTCTACCTCTTGGGTTTACTAGTTAACTTATATATCTAGCACCACCCTTTAACGGATCACAGATCAGAGGTGTAGATCTCAAGTTATAGATGATTCAAGTGAAGAAAAAGCTAGGGTTTTCACCCTTAAGGAACATAAGTTCATTTTCTTCCTTTGGATCATTATTCTAACAGTCAAGATGCTTAGATCCTTACATGAAGTATATAGATCTAAGGGTTCTTGAGTCTTAGAACAATACCCCTTAATAACTTTGAAAACAAATCAAATAAGAATAGAAGAATTAGATTAGAAGCTCACCTTGATTTGTTAGCTACCATCCTTGTCTTTCCAAAGTAGTGTATGTGCTTAGGATGCATAAAGCTTGCAATCCCTCTCTCTCTTTTCCCTCTCTACCCCCGGCCTCCCCTCTCTCTTTTCTCTCTTTGTTTTTCTTTCTTTTGCGTAGCTTAGGAGTGAAGATGAGAGAATGGAAAAATGAAATGAAGAGATATGAGATATTAGAGTATTAGGCGAATAAGTATAGATATACAACTATATCTATCATTATCCCCCATACTTCTTTTACCCATTAGGTAATTACCCTTATCTTATCTTTTAGGATTACATTTAATCCTAATTAAGATTTTGAACCAATGGGAGCATGACACATAAAGGAAAGTGTAGATAAGCAGACTAATTAGCATAAATGGTAAGATAATTATCACATCATAAGGCCAAAAATGACCATAAGGGGTCGGCCCTCTCTCCCCTTTTTACCCCATTTTGGCTTTATTTTTAATACCAATTTTGATTAGTCAAATGTCCAAAATGTCCCTTATCAAATGGGCTAAAGTTTGGAATTCTAATTTAATTTTTTTGGGCTTCCTAATTAATTATTTGGACCATGTAGGTAATATAGTCCATTACTTTTAATCTATTTTACCCTAATTATTTATTTAGGGTTTCTATCCCCAATCTTTTGGAATTTAAATACTTACTCATGTCCAATTAACTTTATAACCCAATTAGACTTGCTTTAATTAGGTTTAACATAAATAATCAATTGAGATAATTAGGTTAAGCTCTTAAGTTAGTATAAATCTTAAATACTAACATTTCTCAATGCTATAACCCTTAAGTTACTTACTTACTCCTAGGGTATAATTAAGTTATGTAGCTTTCCTTTTTAATTTTAATTACATAACTAGTAATTACACATATTCATACACACAATATATGTGTATTTAGTCATAGTCATCACACGTATTTAATCACTATATGCCACAAAATTTTCAATATCATTAATATATTTACTTATAAAGTGGCCTAAAATTCTTAGTTATTACAACGTGAGCCATAGGAAGAAAAGTTAACTTTGAACCAATGCGTAAGTCAAATATGTGACTAATTGGTGTATGTGTTATTTTCTTATGTGATATATAGGGAATGTGGTAAACAGTTCAGCGTAAACTATAAGTTGTAGTTGTGCGTAAGGCAAGTTTCCTAACTTCATTCATATTCTAAATAAATGTTAGTTTCTTAAACTTTTTCAGATGTTGAAATTGAGAAGTTTTATCTATATTCAAATGTGTGATATTTGTACAAGGTGGTAGAATGTATGAGGCCTTATGCCATAATTTTAACACTTCAATGTTTCTGTGAGATGAATTATTCTCTAATTGAACAGTTCAATATGAAAGAGTTCTAATTATTCATGAACCGTTATTGTTAAGTCTATGCTAATAATTCTAACCAGACAGAATGTGTATGAAAAAGGTAGAAGAATGAAAGTATTTCAAAGTGAATGTGACTAATATTTTAAAATGATAGGAATCAGATTTATTTCCATTATTCGAGCTGCTTCATAACCTTTGTTCGGTTATTGAAGTTTTAAAGAAATTTCTAAATTCTTAATATTATTTATTCAACTGCTATGACTTACTGAGCAATTGAATGATCACACTTACTTTAAATAAAAACATTTTCAGCGATCGATGTTAGAACGAACTTAAGGATCCCGTAAAGATTAAGCTAACCGGTGTTCAGACGAAGTGTCATTCATTACATGAATGAGCATGAAGATCAAGCCAAGACTTGTAATGTAGATTAGTTTAATTAAATCATAGATTAGTTTAATGAACTATTATGTATCTTTGGTGGCGGATTAAAGTTACTCCTGTAAGATATAAAGAATAATATAATTATCATTATTTGAAATGAACGAGGTTTTAAGGTAATAGAACATGGGATTTGAAGATGTATGATATTATATTTAGTTTTATAATGATGTATGTTTGGAATAAGATGTACTCGTGAGGTACGGAATCAGGATATAAAGACAAACCGAATTTCGGGACGTCACAACAATGTTTAGTTCTCTTAGGCTTTTCAATGATACCCATGTAGCAAGCTTTCGACCAACGACTCTCAAACCAGATGGCTTTAGGGCGTTGGGTGTAAAGACATCCTCTAGGGCATACTTACTCGAATATCAAAGGCCGCGGAACTAAACTAGCCAAACATTTATTCATTCAATCATATTTTTTTGTTATAGCTTTAGTACTCCAAGGTTTTCCCTCAAACTCAAGTCTTTGTGTTGTCTTTGCTTACACTACCCATTGATTGAATTTCTATCATTTAAACTTCAATTTCCCACCAGAAGATAATTATGTGAATATTTAGATTAAGCAAATCGCAATGGCTACTTAAGAGTGCTATCCGGTTACATCAGTTTCAAACAGATTAGGATTCACATCATAATATAACATTATAACCAAGCCTAAGTTATCAACATTGTTAAACAATCAAGCAATTCCAATTTCATCATAGGCCAATATGGAATTCAAACAAACAAGATGCTAAGATTCATGAACTATGATATAACTAAATTCAATAAAATAACAATTATTTTTGAAATTTTTTCCCTTTTTTATATGATGAAATAACAAAGACTAAACTAAAATATCATATTAAACTAAACTAAACTAAACTAAGCATGCAATTAAACTAAAATGCAACTACATGAACTAAATAATTTAAACTAAGAATGCAAACTAAACTACTATAAAACAAATACCCCCAAACTTAAGATATTCAATGTCATCATTGGAGACAATGGTTAAGGAAACTCCCCTAGGTGGCATCGCCTCAGGTGGTGTGTATGGTAGTGGATATGGACTGGTGGAGCCATAGGTAGGAAATTGGACTTATATTCCCTGCTGGCTAAAGGCTTGAGATAGAGCCCCAGAAAAATCAACCGTGAAAGCTTGGAAGTTGGCGTGCATTGCATCCATCTTTCTCTGTAAGCGACACATCTCACGCTCCTTCCTAGCATAATAATCTGGAGGTGCCCCTACTATCTGTAGATCAGGGACATCCTCATCTTCTTCTTCCTCCTCCTCAGTCTCCTCTTGATCGGGCAAAATAAATCCAAGACCTCAAGGGTGAGATTCGCCACCATCCCAAATACTGTACTTTTGAATCACTGTGTGATCAATGTCTCGCATCGACGGCTGCAGAGCTTCATTGTCCCAGTCTATATCAGCAGTTGCGCATAAACGAGTGATGATCGAAGCATGCGAAATTCCCCCCGAAGTACTTCTTTTTATATACCTCAACATTGATTGGTTGATAAGATGACCCACATCAATTGATTTCCCATTTATGATACCATACAAAATTATATCCCTTTCAGTAGTGACGTCTTGATGATGACATGTAGGGAGCAGACTTGCACAAATAAAGTTGTACTAAGCTTTCGCATACAGACTTAAAGTAGTCTGCGGGAAATGAATCTTTCTATTGGTTCCTGCCTTGGTGGTCCACTTAGTTCCCGGCTTGCAGATCTCTTCTATAAGCACATCTAAGTCAGTTTCGAAGCGCTAGGATTCCACCCAATTTGTGGCACCAGAAGGGAGAGTATCCTTGTGAAATAGGGCGTTAATAGATTACTTGGTATACGAAACTTGCTTCCCTCTCATAAAAGATATTCCAATATGTGTTTCTCGAGCATTGCCATATAATTCTCACACCAATGCCATTAGGGCTGCCAATGGCATCGCAACAAATAATGCCCAACTATGCCCAACAATCATCTCTTTTAACTTGTCATCCTCCTTATTTGGCTTTAATACCCTTTTTTGCACAAACATCTTTCCCATCAAAACATCTAAATAGTAGTGTTGAACCGATAGATTCACAAATCAGGTGGCATCCAACACATCACGACTGTTTTCTGCACCATCATGATCATTACTGCTGGATGACAAAGAAGAAGGAGTTCAAACTCTTTTTGGTGCCATATTGCAAACTAGGGCTTGGTAATGAACTATTTTGTGCTTGCCCTCAAACTGATTAATGGCACCCCAAAACTTTCTCAGAACTTTGATCGAGCAATTAAGACACAAACCCAAAATTCTCCCTTACCTCAGTTATGACTCTGAATCAGACTATGGATGGTAAAGAAGTAGATTAAGGTTTATATAGGAGAGAGAGGGGGTAAGATCCAATTTGGATGTGGATTGGGGGATTTAGATCAGATTTTGAAAGGATTTAGGAGTGGGTTGGAGTGTCTATTAGTTTTGTTTTGAGAGAGGTTTACCGAGTTTGTGCTTCTGTTGGAATGCTTTAAGCCACGTGTGGGGTATATTTTAAAAAATAGATTTCAGGTCATAGCGCAGCTGCGCTATGGTTGTCTTAGGGTTGAGCGTTGCTGCTCAGTTACATGATCTCAATTTCTGGTACTGCTAAAGAGCACAGCTACGCGGTATTGTAGCCTAATTAGGGCGTAGCTGAAAGTAGTATGCATACAAGCCAATCATATATGATGATAAAGCTTATACTTTGTAATCAATCTTATTTATTTATTAATAAAAGAATTATTTATTAAAGGCATTTATTATCTACATGGTGCAGTTTTAATAATATGTGATAAACTCATAGTTTTAAGCAATGCTTTTAGAATCATGATGAGATCATGCTAATGAGATCTAAATTCTTAGATAGCTTAAACTAAAATGTTCCCAATCAATGGATTACTATAAAGGGGATTAGTGAATCCAGATAGATTGGTACGTACGTTGCTTGCTCATTGGATGAGGATGATTGATCTCATGATCATTTGTGTGGAGACACTAAATCAAGTATGTAGGTGCTTATTAGAGAATAAGTTCACTGAACGTGACTCGCTAAGGAATACCTAATGGAGTTTTACTTGCCTGTCAATAGGAATTCCTATAGTGATAGTAGTACAAATGATCCTTAGACTTGAGATCCTCATAGTATCTTATATATAATGAATTACACTTTGACTTATTCCTTAAGACTCTTGGAGTATATCAATGGGTATGCTTGGGTGTAAATATATATGAAGATAATGAATTATCAATAAAGAATCTATCACTTCTAGTAAAAGAAGAGAAATATCCTATGTGATTCAATAAATGACAACCCAAGAATCCTAGGCCAAGGTGGAATGAAATTAGAAAGTAGTTTCTAATTTGCATTCATTAGGAGTTGTGCATTTAGGAATTGAAATACATATAATTAAATAAAATAAGACTTGACAGTAATTCCATGTCTTATATTTAATTGGGATATTGTATGGTGGAAGGATTGAATTGTACGGTAACTATTAACTCAAAGATTTTTTTATAATTAATGTTGAAATCTATATTATCTGAAAAGTCTTTGATCGCTAAGGAGGCTTATCCCTATTGTAGAATAAATATTATTTATTTAAATAAATTAATCGTTTAATTTATTTATTTAAATAAGATTAGAATTGTTCTAATTGATTTATTCACAACCGGTTTAATATGGAGAACCTAAAGGGTAACACCATAAAAGGAAGAATAATTATTTAAGAAGTTAATGGCATAATCGTAATAATATGTTAATTATATTTAATTCAATCTATGGTGATAGAATAAATTAAATAGTTTAATATTTATTATTTAATATTTTAGAAATATTAAATATAAATTAATTAGAGGAGTCTTATTAATATTATTATAATTATTATTATTTTAATTTCTAAAAGAGTTTAGGAATTAATTTAATATAAGTACTCTCATTTATTTCTAATAGGATTAGGAGGAAAAATTAGTTAAAGGAGTTTAATTAATTATCCCTAATAAGATTAAGGAGCCCATTTAATTAAAAGAGTTTAATTAAATAAATATTACCTTATTTTAATTAAATAGGGTTACCTGATATCTTTATAAGAGGAGTCTTATATTAGATATCAAAAATATACGTAATTCCAAAGAGTTGGAGGGTACGCCCCCTTTTTCTATAGAGATAGAAAAAACTAGGGTTTGAGCCAATACACCCTTCTTCTTAAAATTTCTTCTTCCTTGGTGGATCACCTCTACAGGTCATACACTTGGGTGGCTTACATTGATCAAATGAAGGAATCTACTCGGAGATTCAAGGAGATCGTGGAGAAGTAGGAGGTGAACTTGTGCCTGAGGAAGCTCGTTTCTACAAAGGTATGAATTATAACTTCTTATTCTTCGTTAATATAATTAATAATATGCATAAAGGACGATCCGGGTAATTGGTTTGTGAAAATTTTTAAAATATGATTTTATTTTGCTTCCGCTATTTTTACAATTTGATTGCTACTTTGATTTTCATAAAACCTTACAGTGGTATTGTGACACCCCCAAATCCTGGTACTTCATTTCCTCAAGATTTGGTGTTCACGTAATCAAAACATTCATTATTAACTACCCAATTGATAAAAGTGAATAAATAAAACCTGCCCATACAGGATTAAACTTAAATAAAAATCTCCCAGGTTATCTAACCTTTACAAACAATCATTCAAATGCGAAAAATTAAGTAACTTCATTACAATCTTTAAACAAATCTGAAAATAAACTATTCAATCTATTACAGGTCTTCAGCATTGTTTCATCTTTCCCTTCCCTTTACTGGTGCTAGGTACATCACCAGTTTCAACCTTAGCTGTAAGAAATTTTACAGGCAAGAGTGAGCAAACAAGGCCCACTTGAAATAACAATAAGTAAATCAGTTAACTTTACATCATGTACCAACATTAGGTTTAATAGAACTGAACGATAAATTCTATTACTTTTTAAAAACTTTAATCAATTACTGAGGGTCTAATAACCACGAATCATGTCCACAGTTATAAGTAATTTTTCAACTTTAACTTTAACAGTCATAAGACTTTAAGGACTTCACGTACTTAGGGGGATTAACCCTTCATACAATGTATTGTGCACAATCATTTCAACGCTAAGCGTAACCTCTTATAAAAGAGTTGTTCTTCTCAGTATTTAGAATACAAGTTCGTACCAAAGTGAGTTTGGTTTGGATACATCATGGGGTAATTTAGAATTCAACGGTAATCAACTAAGGGTTAGTTGATTACAAACAACATAACTGTATACTATGGAATAATCATAGTTGAATTGATATTTATAAACTAACATCATGCTTTAGGAATAATTTAATAGCATAATCATGGAATAATCATAACATGCATCCTCATAAACCAATAGATACACGAGCTTAATCAACAATAAATAATCTAACTCTACGAAAGTGTAAAGTTAGCAATTTGTACAATTGAAATGGAATTAAAGCGATAATGTGTTTAACGAATTCAAACTTGCACAATGAAGTTTTGAGTTAGAGAACTTGCATAAGTATAACATAACAGTGAAAAGTAACCTTGCTGAATAATAAAGTAGAAAAGGTTAGGGAACTTGCCTCGCGTGTAGGTTAAACAATTACTATTCACGTTCACCCCAAGTCCTACACATACCATATGTATTGATAATACACATTAGCTACACTAACATTACCTTTATGAGTTCCTTTATTACTCTTAGTATACCTACTAACTAAGTTTAAGTTTAAACAATAGCACATCTTTCATGAACATTATTTTTTTTAGCTTTATTACAACTACCTAAATGATCATGCCATTGCACCACATCTACATTCACAACTTGATACAACATCCTAATACATGTCCAACATGTTATCATTAAGTTATACTAATACTCAAAGGGTTGCACTTGCATTCGTGCATCCCGACGCCCTCCGATTGGCTCCAAATACACAACAGTCCTAAAGATGGCCATTTTTACTACTGTTAAAGACCCCAAATTAAAAACCTTAAAGAATGAAAGTTGTAGGTCTACTCGTCCTCTTTCCGAATCATCTTGAATTACCTAAATCGGAGTTCGTATGAAAAAGTTATGGTCATTTTACTATAGGAGGTCAAAACTGCCCAACTAGGTCACTTTTCCGGCACCGGGGCGCGGAACAGTGGCGCTGGGGCATGAGCTACGGAGCTGGGGCGCGAGCATCAGCGCTGGGGTGCGAGCTTCAGCGCTGGGGCGCGAGCTACGGCGCTGGGGCGCGAGCTTCAGCGCTGGGGCGCGAACCTTGGCGCCAGGGCGTGAATTTTGACGCTGGGGCGCCGAAACTCACATAAACCAACCACGAACAACTAAATTTTCTGTCTATAACTTCAATTCCAACACTAATTGACATGAATAACTAATACAAATTACACATAAACTTCACCGAGCATACAAATACTAAATTAACACAACTTAAACCATAATTTTAGAAAATTAAATACTAGAATAACATATTTTAAAACCCAAAAACTCCATTTTTGATATTTTTCATAAAAATCAACACTGTGATTTTGTTATTCAACCAAAACAGAAATTTCAAAGCATCATAATTATGTTTTTACATCCTCTAACAATTCTAACAATCAATTTATCCATTTAACAACAATTAAAACCTTAACTTCTATTTTAAAATAGTCATATTCATACATATTGTCATATGAACACTCTGTAATATATTTTCTTCCACAAAACACATATATGCATGAACTAATTTCTCTATAATCATATATAAGTTCATAGAACAACCATATAATCAATAATCATGCCAAACTATATACATAACAACAATTTATCTTTTATAAAATTTTCACAGAGACTTTTTGGGAAGAAAAAAAAAACTTTTAGAGCTTACAAAAGAAAAGATGGCCTACCTTGGATTATGAAGAAGATGATACTCTACTCTTTGATTATCAAGCCTTTTCTCCAAAACCTGAAAAACAACTCTCAATTCTCTCAAAATCCTCTCAAACCTTTCTCTGTGTTCTTCTTCTTCTCTATTTTCCTTCTTCTGAACTCTTTTCTCTCTCTAACATACGTACTAAAATATAACGTATATAATTATAATTATAATAATTGTATATTATAAATATAAGATATATAACTGGCATCAGTTAAAGGTTTTGAAAATCAAAAGCCATAAGGCTTGTTTGGTTAGTCTAAATAAAATAACTCATTAATCTTTATGCCTTGTTTGGTAAAACTCAATTAGATAAAGAGTTATTATGCCATAAGACATGTTTGGTAAAACCACGTTAAACTCTTTTAATTTATTTTGGTAACTCTTATATAGCAAGGTTATTAGTCACACCTTTATTAAATTAATAAATCAATTAAACATTAATCTATTAAATTACTTTAACACATAAACAATTATAATTCTTTTTACAATTATAATTTCATTTAATCAACTAATATTTCAAACTATAATTTCTCATTTAAATATTATTATTTATTTAAAATCATTATAAGCTCTCTAGCTTATTAAATTAAACTCCATTATTATAAAATCTCATAATAATTAATTTATTTAGCTCCTTAATTATTTACTCAACAAATAATTAATTAAATCACATCAACTCAAATTGCCATATAATTCAATAAATATTTAATATTGCCAATAAATATTTAATATTTAATTATTTATTCAACAAATAATTAAATAAACCACATCACTCAAATTGAACAATTATTTATTCAGCAATAACATATCCAATAAATATTTATATAAATCAATAAATATTTATAACTTACATTTAAAAAAATATGGAATGTTACATCATTCCCCTCTTAAAAGGATTCTGTCCTCAGAATCACAACTCAAACAACACATTCGCTACATTCTTCCCTACTTACAAAGATTCTGTCCTCAGAATCGAAGACACAGATTAAACAAATAACTCAGGGTATTCTTTCAATATTTTCTCTTCGAGTTCCCACGTTGCTTCTTCAGCGTTGTGGTTTCTCCATATCACCTTCACAGAAGGTATCACTTTATTCCTGAGCACTTGTTCTTTCCTGTCGACAATCTGGATAGGAACCTCTTCATAAGACAAATCTTTCTCGAACTGCAACGGTTCGTACTCGATTACGTGCTTGTAATCGGGTTTATATGGTCGTAACACCGAAATGTGAAAAACATTATGAATATTTTCCAACTCTGGAGGTAGAGCTACCTCATAAGCTACCTCTCCAACTTTTCGCAGTACTTCAAAGGGTCCAATAAACCTCGGGCTTAGTTTTCCCTTCTTACCGAAACGAATTTTTCCCTTCCAAGGAGAAACTTTTAGGAATACATAGCTTCCTATGTCAAATGCACGATCTTGCCTATGTTGGTCAGCATACTTCTTCTGTCGGTCTTGAGCTGCTACCAATCTTATCCTGATGAGTTTGATAACCTCAGCAGTTTGTTGCACTAATTCTGGTCCTAACAATTGACGTTCACCAACTTCATCCCAGTACAGTGGAGTTCTGCACTTTCTGCCGTATAACACTTCGTAAGGCGGCATGCCGATGCTTGCGTGATAACTATTATTGTAGGCAAATTCCACCAACGGTAATTGCTCTTCCCAGCTTCCTTTGAAATCCATGACGCATGCTCTCAACATATCTTCTAATGTCTGGATCGTTCGTTCGCTTTGACCATCTGTTTGCGGATGATATGCCGTACTCATTCGCAACTGTGTTCCCATACATTCTTGTAGTCTCTTCCAGAAGTTTGATGTGAACCTCGGATCTCTGTCTGACACAATTGACACTGGAACTCCATGTCTTGCAACGATCTCTTTAATATATAGTTTTGCCAGCTGATCAAGATTGAATCTAATCTTTATTGGCAAAAAATGTGCTGATTTTGTCAGTCTGTCTACTATTACCCAAATCGCATCGTATCCTTTCTGAGTAGTTGGAAGACCCACCACAAAATCCATCGTGATATTCTCCCATTTCCATTCCGGTATTTCCAACGGTTGAAGCAATCCGCTGGGTCTTTGATGTTCGGCTTTTACTCTCTGACATGTTAAGCACTTCGCTACACATTCTGCGACGTCCCTTTTCATATTTGGCCACCAAAAATGTCGGCGCAAATCTTGATACATTTTCGTGCTCCCTGGATGAATTGAATATTTTGAGCTATGAGCTTCGATCAAAATTTCTTCTTTCAGTTCTGGTGCTGCTGGAACCCAGATCCTTCCTTCAAACCGTAGTAACCCTTCGGTGTCGATCTTGTATTTTACATCACCGCCTTCAATCAAATTCTCTTTGATTTTCGTACACTCTTCATCTTGTAGTTGGGCACTCTTCACTTTGTCCATTAAAGTTGGACCAGCTTCTATCTGAAATAATTGTTCGTCAGATTCCTTTAGAAATTTGATCTCCAACTCCAGTTTTGTCATTGCTGAAATGAGCTCCTCCTGAGTTGTAATCAGCATCAACTTCTCCCTACCTTTCCTGCTTAAAGCATCAGCTACCACATTTGCTTTGCCCGGATGATAAAAGATCTCACAATCGTAATCTTTTATCAGTTCCATCCACCTTCTCTGACGCAGGTTCAAATCTTTCTGAGTGAAAATATACTTCAGACTTTTGTGGTCTGTGTAGATCTCACATTTCTCTCCATACAAATAATGTCTCCATTTCTTGAGAGCAAATACCACTGCAGCCAATTCTAAATCATGAGTCGGGTAACCTTTCTCGTAATCCTTCAGTTGTCTTGATGCATAGGCAATAACTTTGCCGTTCTGCATAAGAACACAACCTAACCCTTTGTGTGAGGCATCACTATATACCACAAAATTTCCTGTATTATCTGGCAGGGTTAACACAGGTGCCATACTTAGCTTCTTCTTCAAATCTTGGAAGCTCTCTTCACATTTCTCCGTCCACACGAATTTCACAGCTTTTCGTGTCAAATTTGTTAACGGAGTGGCTATCTTAGAAAAATCTTGTATAAATCTTCTATAATAACCGGCCAGCCCCAAGAAACTCCTCACCTCCGAAGGTGTTCTTGGTTGTTCCCAATTGATTACAGCTTCCACTTTCGATGGATCTACTGAAATCCCATCTTTGTCAATCACATGACCCAAAAATTGTACACGGTCGAGCCAAAATTCACACTTAGTGAATTTCGCGTACAACTTTTCCTTTCTTAGTGTCTCCAATGTCAGACGTAAATGTTCCACGTGTTCTTCTTGAGTTTTGGAATACACCAGACTGTCGTCGATAAACACCACTACGAACTTGTCTAAAAATGGTTTAAATACCCTGTTCATCAAATCCATGAACGCGGCAGGGGCATGTGTTAAACCAAAAGACATCACCAGAAACTCGTAATGTCCATACCGAGTTCTGAATACCGTTCGTGGTATATCCTCCTTCCTCACTTTCAACTGGTGATACCCACTTCTCAAATCAATATTTGAAAAGTATTTAGCACCCTTCAACTGGTCAAACAAGTCATCTATTCTTGGCAACGGGTATTTGTTTTTAATAGTGACTTTGTTTAACTCCCTGTAATCAATGCAAAGACGCATTGACCCGTCCTTCTTCTTCACGAATAAAACTGGCGCTCCCCACGGCGATACACTTGGTTGAATATACTTCTTGTCTAGCAGTTCTTGCAACTGTACTATCAGTTCCTTCATTTCTACCGGAGCCATTCTGTACGGAGCCTTTGATATCGGTGCTGTTCCCGGCACTAAGTCGATCACGAATTTAATTTCTCTGTCCGGCGGAAGTCCTGGCAAATCTTCTGGAAACACGTCTTCGAATTCTCTCACTACCGGTATTTCTTCTAATTTCACACCTTTCTTCTGAGTATCGACTATGTAAGCTAAATAGCCCACACAACCTTGACTCAACAACTTCTTGGCCTGCATAGTCGTCAGACATTTCATTTATCTTGGCGACTTGCTACCATAAAATACTACCTTTGACGGAGTCATAAGGTTTACACACTTCTTTTGGCAGTCAATTACTGCTCCATAATTGAACAACCAATCCATTCCCAAAATTACATCAAATTCCCCGAGTCTAATCGGAATCAAATCTACTAACAAGATATTCCCCTTAATGTTTACCCTACAGTTCTTGTAAACGAACCTAACAGGGATTATTTCCTTATTCGCAATTTCTATGTTCAAAGGAAAATTCAGTTCTTCTCTAGGCAATTCTAACCTCTTGGCAAATTCATCAGATATAAACGAGCAAGTAGCACCCGAATCAAATAATACATATGCATTAATATCATTGATTGGGATAATACCTGACACCACATCTTTTGATTGCACAGCATCTTGCACAGTCATGTTGAAGGTTCTGGCTGTGGGTTTGTTTGATGCTGCAGGCCCTGTAATGGCCCATGTACTTCCATTGTTACCTCCATTGCTTCTGGTTGTCCCTCCCTCCTTCTTCTTAGGGCATTCACGAGCAAAATGATCCTTGGATCCGCACGTGAAGCACGCCTTCTTCTTTGGTTGAGTGCAATTTGGGGCGATGTGACCCTCCTGGCCACAATTGTAGCAAACTCGTTTCCCCATCAAGCACCCTTGTGAAATTTCCCGCATGTCGCACATGCTTCAAACTTTTTGTTTTGCTGGTTACCCTGCTGGTTTCCAGCTCCCCCGTTCTCATTCCACTTCCTCTTCAAGCTGTTGTTGTTGCTGTTGTTGTTGTTATTTCCACTGCTGCCACCTCCATTCTTCATTTCATTCTCATTCTTCTTCTTCTTTTGTTCCTGGTTGAATTTGGTCACCGCCTCTCCTCCACCTTCAGCGAGTATTGCTTTCTTCATTACTGCTGCAAATGTCTTCAACTGGAACAGGGAAACCCTACTGCACAGCCAGGGCTTCAGTCCCTGTTCAAACCTCTTCGCTTTGCGTTCGTCTGTGCTAACCCGATATGGCTCAAACCTCGCCAACTCGTTGAATTTTGCGGCATACTCGGATACTGTCATCGTCCCTTGCTTCAGCTCCAGAAACTGTACTTCCAGCTGACTCATTGAACTCTCCGGGAAATAGGTCTCGAAGAACAGTTCCTTGAACCTATCCCAGTTCATCACTCCTGGCCCTTCCCGAGTTTTATTGGCTTGCCACCAATAACTAGCTTCTGCTTTCAACATGAAAGTTGCGAAAGCAGTCTTCTGCTCATCCCCTACCCTAGCGACATCGAACACCTTCTCTATTTCCATAATCCAGGTTTGTGCCTCGACCGGATTCATTGACCCACGAAATTCAGGTGGTCCGACCGCCTTAAACTCCTTAAACGTTGTGCCTTGGTTTTGAGGTTGATTCTGCAACGCTCCTGTCAATAGTGCCACTAGTTGTTGAACGGGATTCGCATCAACATTGTCGTTAGCTTCTTCGGTGGTTCTCTGTCGTGTTGGTTGACGTCTGGGAGGCATTTTCTGTTAAAGAAAACATCTATTAGACCATTACTCAACTCCTTTAAGTATTTCTAATTAATTTGCCTCTACAAAAGAAATAACCACATAGCACATAACACTTTGAGTAAAATAATAACTTTTATTTATTCATAAACTTTTTTTTTTTTGAAAATATAACACAATAGCATCTCTGCTATCTACATTACTTTCCTAAACTACAAAAGTTTCAGGACAACGCCATTATTATCCTATCCCATGGTTACTTAACACTAGGGATTTACACATTATTTAATACATATTATGTGCATTACAGGCACACTTTCTACGATGATCTATTATGATACTTCTTAGCCTTATCACGTTCTTCCTCCATGACTCGAAACATCGTTCTTCGATCTAACACAAATGATGGCAGCGTCTCGAACTGAATCGGATATCCCATAACTCGATCTTGAGCTCGATTAATTGCGGTGTCGAATACTTTGTCCATTTCTTCCATCTTCATCCTCTTTGCCTGTGAACTCCTTACTGCTCTTCCAGTTCGTTGATAAGCTTCTTCGTATGCATCTTCAGCTCTTGCCCTCTTAGCCGCTTCTTCTCTCAGCCTGCTCTTTAGTTCAGCAATCATCTCGATCAATTGTTCCTTCTCTCCTTCAGTCTGTGTTAGTTTCTCCTCGGCGTTTGTCAGTCGTTCATCACGATCCTGGATCACGCCGTCTTTTTGTGCCATTGCAGCCTGTTGTTCAGCTACTATCTCCTGTAACTCCTCAACTATATCCTGAAGTTCCACGTTACGGTCATGCACCTCATCGTATACACGACCAGCAATCGAGTTGAGCAGAATCCTTTCCTCCTCATCCTCGTCATCCTCATCCTCCTGTGGTAACTCCACGGGATCCTCCTCATCCATCTCCACATCATCATCCTCATCTTCAACCACTGTGACCAACGGGGCTGACTCCCGTGGCAGTAGTTGTTCCCAAACTATCTGAATGTCGCGAGGTTCCTCCTCTATAGGCATTTGAGGTCCCTCCTCCCTAGTCTGACTAGATTCTCCGACATTAGTCATCCTGACAACAAAATTTTAAAGTTTTAGTTATTAATCATTCTACTTGACACTCGCGAGCACATAAGTTATAAACACATAAGCACATAAGTGTTTTATTACTTCTTTCTTAAAACTCGATAAGATTTAACTCCACTATCTTTTCAAAAGGTTACTTCCTAAGGCTTTTTCCCCCACCTAAGGTTCATAACCTAAAGCTTTGATACCAACCTGTGACACCCCCAAATCCTGGTACTTCATATCCTCAAGATTTGGTGTTCACGTAATCAAAACATTCATTATTAACTACCCAATTGATAAAATTGAATAAATAAAACCTGCCCATACAGGATTAAACTTAAATAAAAATCTCCCAGGTTATCTAACCTTTACAAACAATCATTCAAATGCGAAAAATTAAGTAACTTCATTACAATCTTTAAACAAATCTGAAAATAAACTATTCAATCTATTACAGGTCTTCAGCATTGTTTCATCTTTCCCTTCCCTTTACTGGTGCTAGGTACATCACCAGTTTCAACCTTAGCTGTAAGAAATTTTACAGGCAAGAGTGAGCAAACAAGGCCCACTTGAAATAACAATAAGTAAATCAGTTAACTTTACATCATGTACCAATATTAGGTTTAATAGAACTGAACGATAAATTCTATTACTTTTTAAAAACTTTAATCAATTACTGAGGGTCTAATGACCACGAATCATGTCCACAGTTATAAGTAATTTTTCAACTTAAACTTTAACAGTCATAAGACTATAAGGACTTCACGTACTTAGGGGGATCAACCCTTCGTACAATGTATTGTGCACAATCATTTCAACGCTAAACGTAACCTCTTATAAAAGAATTGTTCTTCTCAGTATTTAGAATACAAGTCCGTACCAAAGTGAGTTTGGTTTGGATACATCATGGGGTAATTTAGAATTCAACGGTAATCAACTAAGGGTTAGTTGATTACAAACAACATAACTGTATACTATGGAATAATCATAGTTGAATTGATATTTATAAACTAACATCATGCTTTAGGAATAATTTAATAGCATAATCATGGAATAATCATAACATGCATCCTCATAAACCAATAGATACACGAGCTTAATCAACAATAAATAATCTAACTCTACGAAAGTGTAAAGTTAGCAATTTGTACAATTGAAATGGAATTAAAGCGATAATGTGTTTAACGAATTCAAACTTGCACAATGAAGTTTTGAGTTAGAGAACTTGCATAAGTATAACATAACAGTGAAAAGTAACCTTGCTGAATAATAAAGTAGAAAAGGTTAGGGAACTTGCCTCGCGTGTAGGTTAAACAATTACTATTCACGTTCACCCCAAGTCCTACACATACCATATGCATTGATAATACACATTAGCAACACTAACATTACCTTTATGAGTTCCTTTATTACTCTTAGTATAGCTACTAACTAAGTTTAAGTTTAAACAACAGCACATCTTTCATGAACATTATTTTTTTTAGCTTTATTACAACTACCTAAATGATCATGCCATTGCACCACATGTACATTCACAACTTGATACAACATCCTAATACATGTCCAACATGTTATCATTAAGTTATACTAATACCCAAAGGGTTGCACTTGCATTCGTGCATCCCGACGCCCTCCGATTGGCTCCAAATACACAATAGTCCTAAAGATGGCCATTTTTACTACTGTTAAAGACCTCAAATTAAAAAACTTAAAGAATGAAAGTTGTAGGTCTACTCGTCCTCTTTCTGAATCATCTTAAATTACCTAAATCGGAGTTCGTATGAAAAAGTTATGGCCATTTTACTACAGGAGGTCAAAACTGCCCAACCAGGCCACTTTTCCAGCGCCGGGGCACGGAACAGTGGCGCTGGGGAGCGAGCTACGACGCTGGGCGCGAGCATCAGCGCTGGGGCGCGAGCTACGGCACTGGGGCGCGAGCTTCAGCGCTGGGGCGCGAACCTTGGCGCCAGGGCGTGAATTTTGACGCTGAGGCGCCGAAACTCACATAAACCAACCACGAACAACTAAATTTTATGTCTATAACTTCAATTCCAACACTAATTGACATGAATAACTAATACAAATTACACATAAACTTCACCGAGCATACAAATACTAAATTAACACAACTTAAATCATAATTTTAGAAAATTAAATACTAGAATAACATATTTTAAAACCCAAAAACTCCATTTTTGATATTTTTCATAAAAATCAACACTGTGATTTTGTTATTCAACCAAAATAGAAATTTCAAAGCATCATAATTATGTTTTTACATCCTCTAACAATTCTAACAATCAATTTATCCATTTAACAACAATTAAAACCTTAACTTCTATTTTAAAATAGTCATATTCATACATATTGTCATATGAACACTCTGTAATATATTTTCTTCCACAAAACACATATATGCATGAACTAATTTCTCTATAATCATATATAAGTTCATAGAACAACCATATAATCAATAATCATGCCAAACTATATACATAACAACAATTTATCTTTTATAAAATTTTCACAGAGACTTTTTGGGAAGAAAAAAAAAACTTTTAGAGCTTACAAAAGAAAAGATGGCCTACCTTGGATTATGAAGAAGATGATACTCTACTATTTGATTATCAAGCCTTTTCTCCAAAACCTGAAAAACAACTCTCAATTCTCTCAAAATCCTCTCAAACCTTTCTCTGTGTTCTTCTTCTTCTATATTTTCCTTCTTCTGAACTCTTTTCTCTCTCTAACATACGTACTAAAATATAACGTATATAATTATAATTATAATAATTGTATATTATAAATATAAGATATATAACTGACATCAGTTAAAGGGTTTAAAAATCAAAAGCCATAAGGCTTGTTTGGTTAGTCTAAATAAAATAACTCATATCTTTATGCCTTGTTTGGTAAAACTCAATTAGATAAAGAGTTATTATGCCATAAGACATGTTTGGTAAAACCACATTAAACTCTTTTAATTTATTTTGGTAACTCCTATATAGCAAGGTTATTAGTCACACCTTTATTAAATTAATAAATCAATTAAACATTAATCTATTAAATTACTTTAACACATAAACAATTATAATTCTTTTTACAATTATAATTTCATTTAATCAACTAATATTTCAAACTATAATTTCTCATTTAAATATTATTATTTATTTAAAATCATTATAAGCTCTCTAGCTTATTAAATTAAACTCCATTATTATAAAATCTCATAATAATTAATTTATTTAGCTCCTTAATTATTTACTCAACAAATAATTAATTAAATCACATCAACTCAAATTGCCATATAATTCAATAAATATTTAATATTGCCAATAAATATTTAATATTTAATATTTAATTATTTATTCAACAAATAATTAAATAAACCACATAACTCAAATTGAACAATTATTTATTCAGCAATAACATATCCAATAAATATTTATATAAATCAATAAATATTTATAACTTACATTTAAAAAAATATGGAATGTTACAGGTATCATGATCCAAACTTTATGCGAATTATTAATTGTTTTGATTCTATATATGTATGGGTATATATTTAGAATAATTTATTGGGCATAATTTGTTGTATAAAATTATTATTTTATGAAAAAAAAATAACATTCGCGAAACCAAATTTTAAAAACGTTTTTTTTATTTGGCTAAACCGTAATCAGATTTTCAAAAGCGAGTTACGTATTTTTTTTTCTTCTGTCTTTACGCTGAGTTTTTTTTTTCCGCGTGATGTTGTTTGTATATATATATATATATATATATATATATATATATATATATATATATATATATATATATATATATATATATATATATATATATATATACGGAGAGTCTCTAAAGCGAATCTTAAAAAACGAACCAAAGACGAACCGTCGTCTTTGGTTTCTATGGCGACGGTTCGACCCGTCGCCAAAAGACTACATGGCTATGGCGACGGATCGAACCGTCGCCATAGACACCAAAGACGACGGTTCGTCTTTGGTTCGCTCTTTAAAGTCCGCTTTAGAGACGGACTGTATATATATATATATATATATATATATATATATATATATATATATATATATATAGACTAACTGATTCACGTGACAATATATATATACTTTTATATTATATATCTCACGTGTATCCTGCAAGTAATATGATTACTTTTGTTAACATGGAATTTGATTTCTTTAGTTAACTGGGAATCTTTTAATACTAACATGGTTAGTATTTTTTTTATAATATATATATATTAATCGTAATAATTTTATAATTAAAATAAAGAGTTTATTTTAATCTTGAAATTAGATTTCATGCAACAGAAAATTGCCCATTAAATGATATTCATATATATATGGAATGATTTTATTTATTGATACATATGATGATATGTATGATAATAAATGAGATTGATTGTGGACTATTGACTAATATGATTGGATTTATTTTGGTTGGATGTTTGAATGAATGAGTTTTATTAAATGGGGTCTGCGTGCCTCGTCTTTTCTGATTTTTTTCTTGATGTAAATTCTATCTCTCTTATGTACTTCCCATTGACTGCTGATCAAGGTTTCTATTTATATTAAATATTATAATTGTATAAGATTAGTTAGAATTTTTTGAAGAACCCGAGATAAAGGAGCAAGGAGCGCTCGAAGATCCATTTGTAATGGAGCCCGGGTTTAGATGTAATAGTTATATTTAAATATTTATTCTTGCACCCTAGGGTTTGACCTTTTGGTTCACTTGGTGGCTCTAGTGAACCAAACTAGAAAAAAAATCTATAATCAATCCGGGTAGAATATAGTATTCTATATGTGCATGCTAGTATTATATATATTATATATTATGCAAACATGCTTCGCATGTTTAATAATATGACCCATATTATATATATATATATATATATATATATATATATATATATATATATATATATATATATATATATATATATATTTGCATGCGCGCTAAACAAGATGAGACAAATAATAACAAATCCCTCAAAGTTTTTATATATTAAGTCTTAAGCGTTCAAAGATATTTAGAATATCGAACGTCGCCTTCTAGCATGATAAAATTAATAGAGTATTAAATATTTAATATGAGCTTGTTGTGTCACCACAAGGCAAGTATTAAGTATTTAAGATGTTAATTTATCACATTTGATGCTTATAAAGAAAATTGAACAGTATTATTTTGTTGTGTCACCACAAGGACAATATTTTTCTTTTTTGAATATATGGAAGTGCTAGATTGGACTTAACTTAGATAATTTTGATTCGGATGTGCCACCACTTGATCAAAATAATCTAAGAGGCAAAACATAAGGAGTTACATGATGATGTAATTGACAAGAAGTTGTCTACCTATTTATTTATATATAGTTTGTTGTGTCACCACAAGGCTATATATATTTGAAATGAAATCCTTATCCTCACTAGCAAAAACTTTAATTAGATTTTACCGAACTATATAAATGAGGGTAATATAGTTTGAAAAACAAATAGTGGGAGATACCAGTATAAAATAAGACCTAATTTATTTTGGTAATTAATTAAATGAATGTTTACTAAAATATTGTCTTTTTACCTGTAGAATTTTGAAAATGTCACATTCACTAATTTCACTGTGTAGCATACTTGATGCTAACAAACTGATCGGACTGAATTACACGGACTGGTTAAGGAATCTGAGAATTGTTCTCACTGCTGAAAAGATTTCTTATGTCCTAAACTTGCCTGTACTTGCAAAAGTTACAGAAACAGCTTCTGAGAAAGAGATTGCTACTTCTAAACAGTGACAAGATGATGCATCAATGGCTCAATGCATCATGCTCGCATCCATGAGTAACGAGCTTCAGCGTTAGTATGAAAGCATGGATGCTCCTACTATGCTACTGCACCTTCAAGAGTTATATGGTGAACAAAGTAGGACTGCTAGATATGAAATATCTGAGGAGCTCTTCCGATCTCGAATGACCGAGGGCACTACCGTTGAGACTCATGTCCTAAAGATGATTAATTTGATTGAACGTCTTGGACAGCTTGGGGTCGTCATGGATAGGGAGTTAAGTCAAGATTTGATCTTGCAGTCCCTCCCTGATACCTTCTCATAATTTGTTGTGAATTTTCACATGAATTAGTTGGACGTCAACTTGCCTGAGTTACTTAACATATTGAAAACTGCTGAAGGTCACTTTCCATCCAAGAAGAACCATGTCTTACTGGTGGATGATGATTCTTCCAAGAAAAGGAAGAGGCCCAAGGTATCTTCTGAAAAGAAGAAATCCAAGAAGGCTAATGGAAAGATGAAAGTGAAGGATCAAAAGAAACCTGATCCAGCTAGCGAAGGAATTTGCTTCCATTGCAACAAGTCGGGTCACTGGAAGAGGAACTGCAAGGATTATCTTGCGGAACAAAAGTAGAAGAAGCTTGGAGAAGCTTCGAATCCTAATCAAGGTTTGTTTATGATTGAAATTAATTTTTCTGAAAGTCAATCTTCTACTTGGGTATTGGATACCGGTTGTGGTTCTCACATATGTAATAATATGCAGGGACTGGTCAGAAGTAGAAAGCTGAGCAAGGATGAGGTAGTCCTACGAGTGGGAAATGGAGCAAAGGTTGCTGCATTAGCTGTAGGGACTTATTGTTTAGCACTGCCTACGGGCAAGTTCATTAATTTAAATAATTATTATTTTGTTCCAAATATCATTAGAAACATTATTTCTATCTCTGTATTGGATATGGATGGTTTTAATATTATAATAAAGAACAACAGTTGTTCTATTTATAATGATAATGTTTTATATGGTGTTGGTAATTTGCGAATGGACTTTATATACTTGACTTGAATGAAAATATACTTCAAATTGAACAAACTAAGAAAATGAAAAGAGAAGATGTTAATTATACCTTCATGTGGCACTGTAGACTTGGTCATATTAATGAAACAAGATTATCCAAGTTGTATAAAGATGGGCTCCTAGAGCTATCGGATTATGAATCATATCTAACTTGTGAATCTTGTCTCATGGGAAAAATGACTAAATCTCCTTTTAGTGGAAAAGGAGAAAGAGTTACAGAGTTGTTAGCGTTGGTACACACAGATGTATGTGGACCTATGACAACGAATGCACGAGGAGGGTATTCTTATTTTATTACATTCACTGATGATCACTCAAGATTTGGATATGTGTATTTAATGAAATACAAATCTGAATCATTTGAAAAGTTCAAAGAGTTCAGAAGTGAAGTAGAGAAGCAAACTGGTAAGAGTATTAAGATTCTTCGATCTGATCGAGGAAGAGAATACTTAAGCAGTGAGTTTCTTAATTATCTCAAAGAAAATGGTATAATCTCACAATGGACTCCACCAGGGACACCACAGATGAATGGTGTATCTGAAAGGAGAAATCGAACATTGTTGGACATGGTTCGATCCATGATGAGCTTTACCGACCTTCCAGTTTCTTTCTGGGGATATGCCCTAGAATCGGCTGCATACCTACTTAATAAGGTACCTACAAAATCCGTCCCCAAGACCCCATATAAGTTATGGACAGGGAGGAAACTAAATCTTAAACATGTTAAGACTTGGGGTTGTCCAGCTTATGTCAAAAAGTTTGAAAACGATAAGCTACAGACTAAATCTGACAAATGTAGATTTGTCGGATACCGTAAAGAAACATCGGGGTATTATTTCTATCATCCACCTGATCAAAAGGTGTTTGTTGCGAAACATGCTGCCTTCTTGGAAAAGGAGTTTATCCTTGAAGGGGTCAGTGGGAGTAAGATATATCTTGAAGAGGTTCAAGAACCACAAAATACTACAGATCAAAGTGAGGTACCTAACCAAGTAGAGATTCCTTCTGTACCACACCCTATTTGTAAATCTGGAAGAGTACCAAAGATCCCTGAGAGGTATGGACTTGTCATAGAGGATGACGATGAGGTACGCATCATAAATGATGATGATCCATTGAATTACGAACAGGCTATGAGTAATAAAGACTCAGAGAAGTGGCAAGAAGTCATGAAATCCGAGATGGACTCCATGTATGAAAACCAAGTATGGACTTTGGTTTCACCACCTGAAGGCATTAAGCCTATTGGGTGTAAATGGGTCTTTAAAAGAAAGACTGGATCAGACGGCAAGGTAAAGACTTATAAGGCCCAACTAGTCGCAAAAGGTTTCAAACAAAGACAAGGACTTGACTATAACGAAACCTTCTCACTAGTAGCAATGCTCAAGTCCATTCAAATTTTGCTTGCGATTGCAGCTTACCATGACTACGAAATCTGGCAGATGGACGTGAAAACGGCCTTCCTCAATGGGAAACTTGAGGAAGATGTGTATATGAGACAGCCAGAGGGATTTGTTTCAAAGGTTGGAACAAATCAAGTCTGTAAGCTACAACGATCCATTTATGGATTGAAGCAAGCTTCTCGAAGGTGGAACATCCATTTTGATGAGACAATAAAAGAGTTTGATTTTATCAAAAATGAGAATGAACCATGTGTGTACAAGAAGATTAGTGGGAGTGTTGTTTCATTCCTCGTATTATATGTTGATGATATATTACTGATAGGGAATGATATTCCTATGCTACAATCAATTAAAATCTGGTTATCTAAACAGTTCTCCATGAAGGACTTGGGTGAAGCATCCTATATTTTGGGGATAAAGATATATAGAGATAGATCTAAAAGGATGCTTGGCTTGTCCCAACGAACGTACTTGACTCGATGCTAAAGAGATTTAGCATGGCAGATTCCGAAAGAGGTCTCATACCGATGAGCCATAGAATATATCTCTCCAAGAAACAGTCCCCAAAGACACCTGAGGAGAGAGACCGTATGAGTAAGATTTCTTATGCTTCAGCAATAGGATCTATCATGTACGGTATGATATGTACTAGACCAGATGTCGCTCATGCATTTAGTGTACAAGCAGATATCAGTCGAATCCAGGAGAAGAACACTCACTACAAAAAAATGGGGATTCAGCAACAACCGATTTTTGTTGCTAAAGGTGCCAAATTTTGTTGCTAAAGGTTTTTGGAAACGACTTTACTGTCGTTGAGTCTTTCGTTGCGTAATGAGCGTTGCTAATTGTTCCGCAACGAACGTATTTTTTTCGTTGCCAAAAGTAATACATTTTACAACGAAATTTGGCTTTCGTACAGAGACATCGATCCTTTAGCAACAAAATGTATTGTTACAGAATAATTAAAATGTCGTTGCTAAAAACCCCATTTCGTTGCAAAAGCCTACTAATTGGCAACGAAATGAACTCTTTTTTTTGCAACGACCATGCATTTTCGTTGCAATTGACACCATTTTGCAACGACATTTTTCGTTGCAGTAAATTATGAAAATTGTTGCCTAAGCTTGCTTTCGTTGCGAAATGTAAACTTTTTAGCAACGATTTTTGTTGCTGATTATATTATTTGGCAACGACATTATGCTGAATCAGCAACGAAAATGTTTGTTGCTGGTTATTTTTCAATAGCAACGAAAGTCGTTGATTTGCAACGATATTATATGTTACTGTTTCTTTATATGTGCAACGAAAGTTGATATGATTTGCAACGATAAAAAATGTTGCCTTTTATTTTGGTATTAGCAATAGTATCCTCTCCGTTGTTATTAGACTAATTTTTCTTTGCCAAATATTATATTTTTAATATCATTAGCAACGAAAATTTGTTGCTAAATGTATAAAAAATTATTGCTATATTAAAACTTGTTCAATGCTTTGGTAACGAATTATATTGTTGTCAAATCAAAATTTGACATTCTTTTTGTGTACCTGACTGGCTCAATGTCCTCATAGCAAATAATGGCAAAAATACAAAAAACTAAAATATTATTAACTTAATAAAATCATTCACTACATAATCATTCATTATCTTTACAATTAACCATCTAAAACTACCACAGTTCTTCAATCAAAGTATATATCTACATATATAGAGAGAGTACACTTCATAATTTTGTCTCTTGTCTTCCATAAATGTAGCACGAAAATTTGATACTTAGGCAGGTCGTAGAAGCAGTCTTCCTGCACATATTTAAAAATAATAGCAAGTCAGGAAAATGAAGCAAATAGATCACTAGAGGCACTTAGTGCCAAAATCAATACACAAAAATAATAGAGTTGCTACGTGGTACTAATGTACACCGTATTGCTCATAAGCAAAAAAAGATAATTAGAAATCTATATCAAACAATTTCACGATTCAAGCTTGGAAATAAAAATTGCAATGCTGAAGGAACTATAAATTAGAAATGATACCTCAGAGTCTCTTGATCCAAGCAAACTTCTGTCATTAATGTTAGCAAATCCAATTAAGGTCGTACAGTCATCAACTATCATGACCTTACTATGAACATACACCTGCAGTAAAAAAAGAGAGTAGGTTGTTGGTTGTGACATCTGCACGTAGTAGAAGCTAGACTTTCAATACATTTTATATTTTAAGAATATATGTAAATTTGTTAATCTTTAACAGCAGTTGCCGATTAATATGAGCTAAAGCTTTGAATCCCTACACTTCCATGATATGTGCACTACCACTGTTGGGTTTGTGTTCCAGCAACATTTTCTATGATATTTTAAAATTTATATCATGTTACATTATTCATATAAATGCTCAAAAAAATATAAAATTAAATAACACACATCAGTGTTTCGACTATGTTGAACTAATTCCTGAGATATACAATATTTTAAAGATAGGGAAAAACATTAAATAATCTTTGCCACAATACCCAACAGATACAAAAAACATTTGTCTTCCTTTTACAGGAGGGAGTAAAAGAGGTACCTTGAGTGATTCTACTTGTGATAATGAGTTGGCAAGCATTGTAGCCCTGGAATATGTTCTGCATTATATTATCTTACAGTTAAAAAGAAAATAATCAATTTTCTCAAACACTATGTTTCTGTTTTCTAGGAGGATTCATCCCAAAATTAACATCAGTTTATAAACCTTTTTGCCTTAGAAAAGTAACGGGTCAACAAACATTCTCACTCTAAAATGCAGTAAAATTATTACAAGACCATCTTTTCAGAAGTAAAATTAGTTCCTCTATATTTTCCACAAAATAATGTTGTATCAATAGAAACACAATAAGCTCACAATAATGAGAAATCATTTCAGGTAGTTTCGCACTTTCTGCTACTCAAAACTCATAAAGCTTAAGACACTATGTTTCTGAAGAAGGAAAATCAGACTACTAATTGCATTGCATGTCAAAAGCCAAAAAGAAGAAGTTGAAGCTTGTAACTAGAAGGACAAATGATAATTTGAAAGCCTACTAAGTGATGTCTGGACAAAAGAAGTACATTTCTACCCAACGTAGATCATATTGATACTATGAAGCCATTTATGAGCAGACTAAAATGGTTCTAATGCAACAAAGGAGGCAAACGAGGTTCCTAAGAAATACGTCAAGCAAGTACCATGAACTGGAATTATACAGTTTCATTAAGAAGATGCATAAAACTTCTGAAACTTGCAAAAGATTTAATACCAATATATGATTATTTCTTTCTGATAGAAACATATATGTTTTCTTGACAGAAACAGAAATATGGCAATATGGGATATATAAGACATCCAACAGATGTAAGGAGGTGGGAGACTCCAAAAGACAATAAGCTCGGAAGATTAGCTCTCTTTCTTTTCGCCACTAGCTTCTGATAGCAATGGTTCAAGTTCCCCTTTACGGTATAGCTTAACAGTATCTGCACCATGAATTAAAATCAAAACTTTTTCACTAGTTCTTTCACATCCAGCTTCAATAATTTTGATAGCCTGCAATCATCTAGGAGTAATTGAGTTAAATGGCAAGCACTATACCAAATACTTGTAATAATCCATGAAATAAATAAAAATAACAAGAAGAGAACTTCTGGAAGTATCACAATATTAATGTTATAGTGAGAAAATTAAGTGCAGCATCTCAAAATAGAAAACTCTAATAAATTGAGGATGAAACAAAAATAGAGGGGAAAAAAGGAATAAAAACATAATACCATACTTAAACGACAGTGTATAAGATAGTACTTGTACAACCTCCAATGTGTTTTGCCCCTGGTCATGAAAAAGACAGAAACTTTCATCAATTTTATTTTTATAGATAAAATCTGAAATACCATTCCCTTGAAAGAATTCTCTCCCATAAACTTTTACAGTGGAACAAACAACATAGCTACTTAAAAATGAAGGGAAAAGATCAAAGAAGCCAGGTACAATATTTCCAAGGACATATTATGATGACCATATATAAGATGATATAGTAGTGCATACAAAATGCCCTGCTCTTTCGATAATAAGATAAAAGAATAAGATATGCTTTGAAACCCTACACTTCCATGATATCTTAAATTGATAATAAGATAAGAGAATAAGATGATATAGTAGTGCGTACAGAATTGATAAAGTCATTGTTAAAATCGTTTGGAGAGAGAGAACTAAAACTCAATCGCTTAGATGCGCCACTTATCTGGATATTGGGCTGCCGAAAATGTTTCTCAGAGGAGTCGGAGTTACGGTCGAGGGAATCCCTAATATACAGAGAGCAACACATATCTGTGTTGAATAGAGAGAGGCACAGATCTATTCTAGGTTAAGCTTCTCTTTTTGGAACATAATAGAAGAATGGCAGGGAAGTTTAATCGCAGTTTAATATTTGATGGCTTAATAAAAGTCCATCTCCTGCTTGGAGTCTATGACTTAGCACTTGCAGCTTATTAATTTTCTGCCTTAAATACATTACTAACTTACATGCCCCCTCATATAAACGTAATACATAGCTATATAGTATTACATTATATAAATATCCCTTACACACATAAATCACTTTATGCATTACAATTAAAAATTAAATAATTATATATTTATAAAATGTATAATAAAATTATTTCACTAATTATGAAATTAAATTCATAATTAAAATAAACACTCGAAATGGAACGAATCAACTATTTAATTTATGTTATTTTATTTAAATAATTGATTTAAACTTTTATAATTACTTTTTACTACTTCCTTCCATAAATTGATTTTAAAAAAAAATTATTTAATCTATACATTTAATTATAAATTAAATATTAATTATAAATTAATTATATATATTGGTCCATCACCTCATATTCTTAATTCACATCTATCTAGTATAATATTACATATTATACCATTATATGTTACATTATAATAACATAATTCTCATTGTCAACTAATTAAAAGAAACTAACCTTCTTTATTCAATTAATCAAAACAATTATATTAACCCATAAATTTTTAAATAATGAACTAATTACTTCATTTCAAATTTAATTTATATTCATTTGGCATAATATAATATATCAACCCACTACATAAATATATTACACTTATTTATAATATATTAAAATATTGAGTTTAATTAACATCTTCATTCTAATTTACACAAAGACACTTTCATTAATTTATAATTTTACTTAAACACTTCAATCACTTCATTGATGAAATTTAATTCATAATGACTTCATTGTCTTTCAAGGCTTTGAAATTATATTATTTCATAATATAATTTTAACTTAATCTCAATTAACTAATATTATTTAGTCTGAATGACACTTCTATCCTTCTAAGTTATCACTCACTTTCAAAATCGTCCTTAAAGTTTATTTTTCGTCAGTTAGGTCCTTAAAGTGATATTTTTTGGCGTTTCTGTCCCTTTAACCCGATTTGAATGTAACCCGACCCATTTATCTTTAATCTGATTCGACTTTTTTTGCACTTCTATCCCTTTAAGTTACCCGATTTTATTTTATTTATTTTAACAAAAATAAAAAATAATTTTTTTAAAAAAATGAGAAAAGTTTAAAAAATTATATTAAAAAAAGTAAAACTTTATTTTTAGAAAAAAAATAGATTTTTTTAAAAAAATGAATAAAATTTCATAAAATATATAATCAAAAATAAAATAAATAAATAAATAAAACTTTATTTTTAGAAAAAAAAATTATTTTTTAAAAAACAAGTAAATTTTCATTAAATATAGATTCAAAAAATAAAATAAAAATATAAAATCTATTTTCAGAAAAAATAGAATTTTTTTAAAAAAAAAGTGAGTAAAGCTTCATAAAATATTCAAAAAAAATAATACAAGAGAAATAAAACTATATTTTAAAAAAAATATTTTTATTTTTTAAAAAATGAGTAAGTTTCATAAAATATAGATTCAAAAAATAAAACAAAAAAAAACTTAATTTTCATACAACATAGAAAATTTTTATTTTTTAAAAAACATTAGTAAAATTTCATAAAATATAGATTCAAAAAAAAGTTTAAAATATAAAAGTAAAATAAATTTAAAGTAAATGAGTAAAAAAGTAATTAAATTAAATGAGTAAAGTTTAATAAAATAAATCTACACATCTATTTAAAAATAAAAAAAAATTCTATTTACTTTTTTTGAATCTATATTTTATAAAACTTTACTTATTTTTAAAAAAAATAAAAATTTCTATTGTTTCTAAAAATAAATTTTTAATTTTATATTTTATATTTTATGAAAATTTACTCATTTTTTTTCAAAAATAAACATTTCTATTATTTTTCTGAAAATAAAGTTTTTTTTGTTTTACTTTTTTTGAATCTATATTTCATGAAACTTTACTTATTTTTTTGACAAAAATATTTTTTTTGAAAATAATATTTTACCATTACTATTCTTCTTTTTATATTTTATTTTTGGACTTAAAAATATGTTCATGATTAACGTTACTCGCTCCGTCTAAGAATAAAAATTCTTATTATTTTATTTAATCTCAAGTTAAATATTTACTTATATTAAATAATTTATTTTTTACAATAATTTGTGTGTAATATCCTTAGTATTAAATGTCATATTTTTATTATTTATAAATATTTATATAATATCACTAATAAATTAGAATGACTCAGTGGTAGCTTAATGGCCCAATAATCCATAGGTCTTAGGTTCGAAACTTAGTTGTGATATTTTTGTTTCTTATGTTATATGTTTTAGTATCAGATAAATTCTATTACCATATATATATATATATATATATATATATATATATATATATATATATATATATATATATATTCATATAAATTATTTTAGAAATTAATAATATTTTTTTTCAAAATTATAAGTGTGCGAATATGATCATTATAAACTACATCCAATTAACTACAAACTTTAATTTTTTTAAATTAGAAAATATATCTATATGTGCTCAATTTTAATTTCAAAAATTATAACTTTAAAAAAAATAAAATTGGGCATTTATTTTGAGACAGACGATGTGAAATATTTCACTATATACACATACGAACATATCATATGTGAACGGGCTGACGTGGCGAATATTGAACTTTATCTCAAAAAAAAATGACCACCCGATCACATGGGCCTAGTTGCTATTATTTTGCAAGGATTAGTATTTATAACTGAACAAATCATTTTCCCCAAATTAAAACAGATCCATTTTCCTTAGATTTGTTACGTACATACATTAATGTACATAACTAATTGCGTGATATTAGTACTAATAATAATAATAACAACAGTCGGGTAAGTGACTTTTAGTATTTTGATATGTTATACAACTATGGTAAAATTTTAGTATTTTGATATGTTATACAACTATGGAAAAATTTTAGTATTTTAGTATTTGAATTTTAGTATTTTGATTAAATGATGTAAATATGTTATGATGTAAATGATGTAAATATGATAATATGTTATGTTATGATGTAAATGATGTAAATATGTTATGGTTTTAGTATTTTAATGATGTAATTTGAATTTTTGTTCTTTTGATTAATTAACAAAATAATTTAAATTTTAGTATTTTTTTTGGATTTTAGTATTTTTTTAATTTAATTTTTTTTAGTATTTTTTTAATTAGTATTTTTAGTATTTGATGTAAATATGTAATTAGTATTTTAGTGTCGGGTAGGTGACTTTTAGTATTTTGATATGTTATACAACTATGGTAAAATTTTAATATTTTGATATGTTATACAACTATGGTAAAATTTTAGTATTTGAGTAAAATTTTAGTTTTTTAGTATTTGAATTTTAGTATTTTGATTAAATAATATAAATATGTTTATGATGTAAATGATGTAAATATGATAATATGTTATGATTTTAGTATTTTAATGATGTAATTTAAATTTTTGTTCTTTTGATTAATTAACAAAATAATTTGAATTTTAGTATTTTTAGTATTTTTTTGAATTTTATTATTTTGAATTTGATTTTTTTTAGTATTTTCGTATTTTTTTAATTAGTATTTTTAGTATTTTATGTAAATATGTAATTAGTACTTTTAGTATTTTAGTGTCGGGTAACTGACTTTATAATAAAAAACTCTTATAGCTTAGTTGGTTTGAGCATTTATTTAAGGAGAGTGAGAGGTCTAGAGTTCAATTATCAAGAAGAGCATTATTTTATTTTATTTTTTAAAAAGCCCACGGGTCGGGTCGGGCTTTTTTATTATTAGTACTATTAGAATTATTGTAATAATTATAATAATAATAATAATAATAATAATAATAATAATAATAATAATAATAATTAATAATAATAATAATAGTAATAGGAATAATAATAGTAATTATAATAATGATTAATAATAGCAATTATAATAATAGTAGTAGTTATAATAACAGTAATAGTAATAGTAATAATAATTATAATTAATACTAACAATTATAATTATAATAATAATAATAATAATAATTATTATTATTATTATTATTATTATTATTATTATTATAAATATAATAATAATTATTATTATTATTATAGTAATAATAATAACAACAATAATGACAATAATAATAGTAACAATAATAATTATTATAATAATAGTAACAATAATAATAAAAATAATAACAACAACAACAACAACAACAACAATAATAATAATAATAGAAATTATAATAATAGTAATAATTATAATTATTATAATAATAAAAATAATAATTATAAGATTAGTAATAATTATTCTAATAATAATAATAATAAAAATTAATAATAATAGTAATAATAATAATAATAATAATAATAATAATAATAATAATAATAATAATAGTAATAATAATAATAGTAAATATAATAATAATTATAATAATTGTAATAGTAATAATAATATAAAATATAACACATGAAGCATGAAAAAAAGTTTAATAATGACTTATAAGTAAAAAAAGGATAAAATTTAAGTTATTGTCAAACACTAAATAATAATAAATGACTTATAACTTAGTTTAACCAACTTATAAGTTATTGTCAAACACCCTCTAATACAAGATATAAAGAGAAATTAATATTTGATTATAAAAAAATTACAATTCAAGAAAAATGAGAATTTGAAAAATGGGAGTTAAAAAAAAACTTACACACCATTGGTGCAACTTTATTATTATTGTTATTTTATTGTTATTATTATTCTTATTATTTTTATTATTATTGTTATTAGTACTATTCTTATTATTATTATTATTATTATTATTATTATTATTATTAATATTATTATTATTATTATTATTATTATTATTATTATTATTATTATTATTATTGTAGTATATAACTTCTTGATATTATATTAATGGTATGTAGTGAAGGAGAAGAAAGGAATATATGGGAGAAATCTCATGTTTTGATATAAATAATAATCCTTGCAAGATATTAACAGATAACTTGTGTTGCTCCAGCGGTCAAATGACCAAAGTTTTAAATGATAGGTCACAAGTTCAAATATGTTTTGCATTTGGATATAATTTTTAAATACTAAATATGAATATTTTTTGACAATTCTCCGAATACCGAAATGGTCTTACAAAAATATGTTTATTTGGATTATCTTAATTTAAGGCAACATTTTAATAGTCGTTGCAAAAAGTTGTATAAGATATGCAATGAAAATAAAAATTGTTGCCAATGAATGTGGTCCATATTAGGCAACGAAATATAGCAACGAAAAAATTTTCGTTGCCCACGATGAGGAGAAATCAAGTGCTTAGAAATTTTGCAACGAATTTTATTTTCAAATTTTGCAACGACTTATGAATTTCGTTGTAAAAAGTGAAAGCCTGACACAATCTGCAACGAAGGACAAGTTTTGTTGCTAAACATACACTTTTAGCAACGACTTATAAAGCTGTTGCTTGAAAAATCGTTGCTAAAGTCCCATTTTTAGCAACAAAAAAACTTTCGTTGCCAACGATGACGGGAAATCAAGTGGTCGAAAATTTTGCAACGAATTTCTAATGAAAGTTTTTCCCGCCAATGAATTAGCAACGAAATTCTGCAACGACTTATGAATTTTATTACAAAAAGTGAAAGCCTGACACAATTTACAACGAAGGACAAATTCTGTTGCTAAACATATACTTTTAGCAACGACTTATAAAGTCGTTGCCCGAAAAATCGTTGCTAAAGGCCCATTTTTTTTGTAGTGACTGGAAGGCAGGGAAAAATATCCTAAAGTACTTAAGAAGAACTAAGGATATATTTCTTGTCTACGGTGGGTCTGAATTGAAACTAGAGCGCTTCACAAACTCAAGTTTTCAAACGGACCAAGATGACAGTAAATCCGTTTCGGGGTATGTATTTACCTTAAACGGTGGCGCAGTGAGTTGGAAGAGTTCCAAACAGCAAACAGTTGCTGATTCAGTGACAGAGGTAGAGTACATAGCTGCAAGTGAAGCTGCAAAGGAAGCTGTTTGGATGAAGAAGTTCATTACCGAACTTGGTGCTGTTCCTAGCATTACAGGACCAGTGCCTTTATTCTGTGATAATATTGGAGCTGTTGCACAGGCAAAAGAACCCAGGTCTCATCACAAATCCAAACACGTGTTGCAGCGATTTCATTTGATCAGAGAGATCATTGAAAGAAGAGACGTCACCTTGGAGCGTGTGGACTCTCAAGATAATATTGAGATCCATTTACTAAAGTGTTAACACAACGGCAGTTTGATCGTCATGCTAATGAGATCTAAATTCTTAGATAGCTTAAACTAAAATGTTCCCAATCAATGGATTACTATAAAGGGGATTAGTGAATCTAGATAGATTGGTACGTACGTTACTTGCTCATTGGATGAGGATGATTGATCTCATGATCATTTGTGTGGAGACACTAAATCAAGTATATAGGTGCTTATTAGAGAATAAGTTCACTGAACGTGACTCGCTAAGGAATACCTAATGGAGTTTTACTTGTCTGTCAATAGAAATTTCTGTAGTGATAGTAGTACAAATGATCATAAGACTTGAGATCATCATAGTATCTTATATATAATGAATTACACTTTGACTTATTTCTTAAGACTCTTAGAGTATATCAAAGGGTATTATTGGGTGTAATAAGTTATATATGAAGATAATGAATGATCAATAAAGAATCTACCACTTCTAGTAAAAGAAGAGAAATGTCCTATGTGATTCGATAAATGACAACCTAGGAATCTTTGGCCAAGGTGGAATGAAATTAGAAAGTAGTTTTTAATTTGCATTCATTAGGAGTTGTGCATTTAGGAATCAAAATACATATAATTAAATAAAATAAGACTTGACAGTAATTCCATGTCTTATATTTAATTGGGACATTGTATGGTGGAAGGATTGAATTGTACGGTAACAATTAACTCAAAGGTTCTTTTATGATTAATGTTGAAATCTATATTATCTGGAAAGTCGTTGATCGCTAGGGAGGCTTATCCCTATTGTAGAATAAATATTATTTATTTAAATAAATTAATCATTTAATTTATTTATTTAAATAAGATTAGAATTGTTCTAATTGATTTATTCACAACCGATTTAATATGGAGAACCTAAAGGGTCACACCTTAAAAGGAAGAATAATTATTTAAGAAGTTAATGGCATAATCGTAATAATATGTTAAGTATATTTAATTTAATCTATGGTGATAGAATAAATTAAATAGCTTAATATTTATTATTTAATATTTTAGAAATATTAAATATAAATTAATAAGAAGAGTCTTATTAATATTATTACAATTATTATTATTTTAATTTCCAAAAGAGTTTAGGAATTAATTTAATATAAGTACTCACATTTATTCCTAATAGGATTAGGAGGAAAAATTAGTTAAAGGAGTTTAATTAATTATCCCTAATAAGATTAGGGAGCCCATTTAATTAAAAGAGTTTAATTAAATAAATATTACCTTATTTTAATTAAATAGGGTTGCCTGATATCGTTATAAGAGGAGTCTTATATCAGATATCAAAGATATACGTAATTCCAAAGAGTTGGAGAGTACGCCCCCTTTTTCTATAGAGGTAGGAAAAAACTAGGGTTTAAGCCAATACACCATTCTTCTTGAAAATTCTTCTTCCTTGGTGGATCACCTCTAGAGACCATACACTTGGGTGACTTACATTGATCAAAGGAAGGAATCTACCCGGAGATTCAAGGAGATCGCGGAGAAGTAGGAGGTGAACTTGTGCCTGAGGAAGCTCGTTTCTACAATGGTATGAATTATAACTTCTTATTCTTCGTTAATATAATTAATAATATGCATAAAGGACGATCTGGATAATTGGTTTGTGAAAAATTTTAAAATATGATTTTATTTTGCTTCCGCTATTTTTGCAATTTAATTGCTACTTTGATTTTAACAAAACCTTACAGTAGCTGCACTACCCTGTACCCTGGCAACCTGGACTTTTTCAACTATTCTAATCGTGCACGCATGTACCAATTGAATTGTACATGAAGGAAAAATGAACTATTAAGACTATTTAATCTACCAAAAATTCTACTTAATATTAAAAATATGAAGAATTAAACATATAGGGAGAAAATAGTGAAAATATAAATAAGAATTAAACAAGAAGGGAGAAAGATTAGATAGGGTGCCTCCCATCGAGCGCTTGCTTTATAGTCGTTCAGCTCGATTACTTCCTGTGTTAGTCGGGATCAACTGGGATGTCTTGGGCACTCAGTTTGTTTGATGCATAGAACCAACATTGTTTTACCATGTGCCTCTTCATCTTAGATGCAGGAGGAGAATTTGACTTAGGATCACCAATAAGAGTTTTTAAGCCAATACCTTCTCGAGAATCTTTATGAGCCGCCTCTGTAGATATATCAACCATATCACACTCTTCCTTATCATTTGGGATTGGAATTTCCTTGAACACCTTGATTCTTATCTCCTGATCGAACACTCTCATGGTTAATTCTCCATTAGGCACATCGATTAGTGTTCTTCCGGTTGCAAGGAATGGTCTTCCCAATATTATAGGAATGTTTTTGTCTTCTTCAAAGTCAAAAACCACAAAGTCCGTTGGAAATATAAATGTATCCACTTTGACCAACACATTTTCAACTATTTCCAATGGATATGTAACTGATATGTCTGCAAGTTGTAAAATGACGTTGGTTGGTGTTGCTTCCTTTAAACCCAGCTTTTTGTAGATGGACAATGTCATGAGATTTATGCTTACTCCCAAATCACATAATGCTTTCCCAACAAATTGATTGTCTATCGAGCAAGGGACGTTAAAGCTGCCCGGATCTTTTAACTTAGGAGATAGCTTCCTTTGCAATACTGCACTACACTCTTCAGTCAGGGCAACTGTCTCAAAATCCTCAAGCTTTTACTTTCTTGACAGGATTCCCTTCATAAACTTGGTGTAGCTCGGCATCTGTTCTAAAGGTTCAGCAAATGGTATGTTGATTTGCAACTTCTTAAAAACTTTAAGGAATTTGGAGAATTGTTTGTTTAACTTCTGCTTATGAAGCCTCTGTGGATAAGGAACTAGTGGATATACTATTGGTTAATTTGCCTTTTCCTTCACTATTGGTTCCATCCCCACCTTCTCTTCTTTTCCCTTTGAAGTTTTTACACTTTCTGGGACTGGTGAAGGGCCACGCAGCCTCTCTTTGTATTTCAGGTGTGACCGCGCAGTCTGGCAGAGTTTGTTTCCTACTTATAAGTGTGATGGCATTGCACTGTTCCTTCTCATCTCTCGTTGGATTAACTTCTGTGTTACTTGGCAACGATTCTTGAGGTCTGTTATTCAACACATTGGCCATTTGGCTCACTTGATTCTCAAGATTCTGGATAGCTGTTGCTTGATTCTTCATCATCACCTCAGTGTTAGCCATGTACTTCAACATCATCTCCTCCATATATGGCTTCTTTTATAGTTGTGGAGGTGGAGCCTGTTGATGTTGTTGATTTTGTTATCCCGGGGGTATGATGGTCTTGGAGCTTGTTGATGATTCTGATTGTTGCTCCATGAGAAATTCGGATGGTTCCTTGCCCCAGGATTATAAGTGTTTTGGTATGGATTTGGTGGTCTCTGGTAAGCTACCCACAAACTGTATTGCTTCAGGAGTGATGGCACATTGCTCGGTAGGATGTGCTCCTGCACATAGCTCACAAACAAAAGACACTTACTAAATTTTTGCCTCTACAATGGCATCAATCTACTTTGACATTGCTAACAACTGAATTGTTAGTGCTGTGACTGCATCTACCTCAAGTACCCCAGCTACCTTTTGTTGATTCATTCTAGAAGTTGGCGATTGATAATTGTTGACGGTCATAGTTTCTAGTAATTCATACGCCTCCTCATATGTCTTAGCCATAAATGCCTCTCCAGAAGCTACATCAATGCTTGTCCTAGTATTTCTACCTAAGCCATTATAAAATGTATTCATCTGTAGCCACTGAGGAAGTCCATGATGTGGGCATCTTCTCAACAATTCTTTATATCTTTCCCAAGCCTCATAAAGTGATTCCCCCTGCTGTTGCTCAAAGGTAGTAATGTAGTTCCTCATTCTTGTAGTCTTCGCCGGTGGGAAGAATTTTGCTAAAAACTTTTGGGCTAAGTCATTCCAAGTGGTAATGGAGCCTGGTGATAAGAGTGTAATCAGCTTCTTGCCTTGTCCCTCAATGTGAATGGGAATAGTCTAAGTCTCACTGGATCATCTGATACCCCACTGAACTTAAATGTATCACAGATCTCTAAGAAACTCACCTAGTGTTCATTCGAGTCATCATTGGCCATTCCCCAAAATTGTACCGAGTCTTGCACCATTTGGATTGTCCCCTGTTTGATTTCAAAGGAATTAGCTATTATTGTTGGCCTTGTGATACCTGACTGCAATTCATTGATCCGTGGCATAGCGTAGTCTCGCAATGCTTTTTGTTCTTCTGCCTCCATGATAACTGTGTTTCAACTACCTCGTGAATTTCCGTAATACCCTTACTCAATCGTCGAACCCTTCTATTAATGTCATCATTGTAAGGCAACAAATCAGGCTTCTTAAATCAAGTTTGCATACACTATTCAAGAATACCTGAAACAAAGAAAAATATAAAAAGAAATAAGATAAGAAAGACTCTACTACAAAACAGTAAAAAGATAACACTTAAACAACAACGTTTTTATAAAAAAAAACGTTGTGGTATTTTTTTCATGATGTTTTTTGACAAAATGTTGTAATTTTAGATATGCAAAAATGTTATGGATTTATAAAGGGTAATTTCTAATTTTAAAGTTATAACATTTTTTTAAAGAAAATGTTATCTATTTTAAAAAACACTGAAGGGTTTGATTTGTATAACTGCGCTAAATTTACTTCGATTAGGCTCTCTCTGATTCTTACTCTTCACAGCTCGAGCAAAAATTCTCTGTACTTTCTCTTTCTAGTCTCTACAATGCAGAGGCGGAATCAGGGGGCGGGGGGGGGGGGGGGTCATATGACCCCCCTATTCCGGCGCCGTAAACCAAGGGATCATGCTATTCCGGGAAGAACTGCTACTAGTGGTACAGTTACCTTCGAATTTTGATTAAATATGTAAGCTGCTTTTGTAATAATTGGAAACTTCAGGGGTCATTCTATCAATCTAGTAAACGCGGGGTGGGATATTAAAGTCATTTCACTATAGTATATAAGGCTAGTATAATAAATGTGGATCATTTGGATTTGGCACCGTTTCTCATTTATTGGGGTTTGTGATTGTTAATTGAGTGGGTAGAAGAAAGTTGCACTATATTATATTTTACTCCCTCCGACCCCAAAAAAATGACAAATAAAATTATCTTCAAAAAGTATGTATAAAATATATAAATTAATTAGATAAATTTTCATATTGATTTATTTGCCATTAGTTATATCGCATTTTAGTCAAATAATAAATCAATCACATGAATTATTCAACTGAATTCTTCATTTCTCCATAAATCTAAATGTCAATTAAAACACATATTAATAGTAGAGCAAAATAAAAATCAAATGTATACTCTCCCCTCTTATTGGACTACCGGAATTTATATAAAATATGTCCATAACCCATCATTCTGGAGACAAAATGAGTATTTTAAAGTTTTATTATGTTTTGCAACAAAATATTAAACTATGCATACTCGCAACTCGCAAGATTGTCTCCTCTCGATTGTCCAACCGAAAGAAGCTCATGCATTTTACTTTAGGGGTAAATAAATAAAAAAAATTTTACTCGTGCATTTTGGTCGCCATTGCTACAATGGCTTCTCTCTTTAGAGACAGAAGCTCACTAGGCCACTCCAAGAGAGACTCCATCACCACCACTGTTAGCTCCCGCTTTGCCGCCGCCGCCGTTGTCGCATCCCCGTTTACATCCCGCTTCAAATTACTGATTTCATTGGCGATTTTGTACGGACTCATGTCTTTTGTTGTTTACTTTGTCCTCCACATGAAGTTTATCAAACCTGTAACACCCCCTTTCCGAAATAGAAAGAGAGGTTACCCAAAACACAACAAAACTAATGAATTCAATAGCAAGGCTCAAAGCCACAAAAGAATAGTCTTAATATCTGATTAATACCACAAGTTAACCATAATAAATATCAAACTGCCTCAAACCACAATCTAAAATAATTATTACAATTCCAAACAAACTAACATATCAAGCCTAAACAGAATATCTCTAAACCATTAGAATGAAGGGAGCTCTCATCACACTTGTCCTTGATCCCCCTGATTACCTGTCGAAAGAAAAAAAACACAGCATGAGCCAAATGCCCAGTACGGATATAGAATACAAATAATGAACCAAAATAACTAACTCAATTAGTTGAAATGAAACGAAACGAACTGAAACGAAACGAAACGAACAAAACTTACACAACGAAATGATAAGCTGAATCAAATGGCCGGGTGTTATTTCATACCGAGCTCAAAATAAATAGTAATATACCTTGCCACATAGGCAAGTCAAATAATGCCACACAGGCAATCAAAACATCATATGTCTAACTATCCATAATAAATGAAAACCATAAAATAGATAGAAATAAATCCTCTCCTTAAGGAGTTACAACATTTGAAAATAATTACATCAATCCCAGGTCATACTAACCTTAAATCTCAAATGCGAAACATAAACAAATATTAAGTCTTACACAACATTGACATAAGTCTGAAATATAAATATATTAAATAAACAATAAGTCTTTATCACTTGTTAATCTTGCCCTTGCCTTTGCTAGTAGAAGGCTCGTCGGGCCTTTAATTCTTAACTGCAATGTATAGTGAACACCAAATCATGTGGGAATTGAAGTACCCAAATTTGGGGGTGTCACAGAAGTCATCTTCTGAAGTCGAAGACATCATCTCCAAACTCGAAGACATCTTTCAAAGCCGAAGACATCATCTTCGAACCCGAAGACATCTTCTGAAGTCGAAGACATCATCTCTGAACTCAAAGACATCTTCTGCAGTCAGCTCTTCGGAACAGCTTCAGTCTTTAGGGATTATGACTGCTTCTTCAGCTGGTTCTTCTATCCCGACTCCTAACTAACTCCTCCTCAAACTCCATAGCTAGTTGTACTACGTGTCTAACTAGACGTGTTTTCATGCCTGTTATCTCTAGAGGCATACACTATCTTATTATTTAAAAGTTCACAAGATTTATCGAGTTTGGTTTGCTAACTAGGAGGCAAGGACCCGAAAGGAAAAATAATAATTATAATAATATTAAATAAAATAAACCATAACAGTTCCCGAGGTATACCATGCAATTTAGCTTGGGTCTATTTTACTTCGGCAGAGCCTAACTTTTTGGGTTTGTTGAGGTGATTCATGGGTACACAGTTAGCCAATTTATCGCTTTATTCAAGTTACTACTCAGTTTAACGCTTATAATGTTTGGTCCTGGATACAACTATCATGATAACCAATAGGACTCTTCCATATGCATACTACATTACTTAACCAAAAGAACTAACTGGCTAAAAATTGATAGGTAATACTTAAGGTAACAAAGCCATACCTTTATGCTTTCACAGTCGTTCCTCCTAGATTCTGCCTTCCCGAACAACAAGAGCTTCCTAGGTTTTCTTCTTTCCTCTCAACTCTCTCTGGTTCTCTCTATACTAGCACTTATCAACTGAAATGTGGCAAATTTCCACCAATACTTTAAGGCTCCTATTTGTAGAAAAATCATTATCTAATAATTGGGGTATTAACCGAGGGTAAAAGTGGAGTTGGTGCATAGTTCTACCAAACCACACTATATGGACCTTCTTTGCTCGTACTTAGGGGGATTAGCCATTCGCACCATGTATTGTGCACAAACATCTTAATGCTTCTGCGTAAATAATCCCCTACATTAGGGTTGTTCATCTCAGTTTTAACATACAAGTCCGCACCAAAGGAAGTTTGGTTTGGATAAGCTTTAAGGGAAATTTGGAGTTCAACGTACATCAACTAAGGATTAGCTAAATTAAAAGTTTATTGCCAATTCAAGGGTTCGATAACGATATAATACAGAATAGTTATGAACCATGAACGAATAACGTTTTGCATCAAAGTCATGCTTTAGAAATAAAGTTCAAAGCATTGAAAGATATAATAAACCTTACTTGAGCAATAATGGTAAGCTAGGGTTACCTTTTTCTAAGGAAATAGAGTTAAGATCTTAATATAACAGGATTCAAGAACTTGCATAATTTATATACAAGGTAGTACAGACAGCTTGTATAATTGTAATCAAAGTAGGATAGGCTCAAATATAGTATAGGGTTAAAGAACTTGCTTAAAATAAGAGCAGGTTTCAAAAACTTGTGTAATAATAAACAAGAGAGGATAAAGAACTTGCTCAATGTAAAGAAGTAAGGTTTAGGAACTTGACTCGTGCATAAGCTATACAACTATAACACACATTCGTCAAAAACCCTACATATATCATTAGAATCGCAATACCGATTAGCTACACCAACATTAACCCTATAGGTTTAATTCTTATTTAAATCCAACTTGTTAACATAATTCAAGTTCTGACTTTTGAAATTAACATAACATCACCAAATCTGAAATCATAAATCTAACACACAATTCTTAAACCATATCTCAAGGCTTAAACAAATAGTAAGTTAAAGTTTTTCACAACTTATTAATATTTACAATTTGAAATCATCATACACACGCTTACAATTTGGTATAAAACCTTATTAAAGATCTAACACGTTATCAAGAACATTAGACTAGGTTAAACAAACACATCATGGACTGAAACATAAAGAAAACAAATTGTTTTTGCTCAGGGGAGGGCACTGCTGCGCTACCCCAGGCCTTGGCACCAGCTAAGCGTAGTTGCGATGTTCCTGTTGTTGACACCGGTGCAGCTGCGCTGGTGCGCACATAAGAACACTGCAGTTTGCTTCCAGCACTGTTGCGAGCCAAAACTCCAATTTCACGTCAACATGGACAAACCCATACATTATAAACCTTACCAAAACCACATAACATATACACTTAATCATTATAACACCTAAAACAACATAAACAACCAAATTTAAAGGATTAAAATCATGTTTTTGCTGTTTTCCTCATTTTCAACACATTTTTAGCATAGTCAATAATCAAATCTTCTTTTCTTAACCAAATTAAACCATACAAATTGCATTCTCTTTGTAATTTAACATATTAACACAATCTAAAATAAATATACAACTTATAACATGAATTGGACCTCAATTTTGGTTCTAAAATTAGCCTTTTTTGTACATTTTATAACAAAACTAAACTCCTTTTGCAAAACATGATTTCATGGATTTGATTATTCCAAATTACATACAAGTCATATAAAATATGTTATAAACATATACAACACCATATATTCAACAATCATCCATCAAACCAATTATAGAGAATGAAAACTCAAGAATATGAAAAGAACTAAGAATTTATACCTTTGATTCTAGTTTAGACTTTGTTAGAAGATAAAAATGGCCTCTTTAATCCTCTTCTTCCTTCTCTAGTTCTCCAATTCCTTCCCAATTTCTAAAAATCCTCACTTTCTCTCAATTTTTCTCTATGTTTTTCTTCTTTCTCTTCTCTATTTTCTTATTCCCTCTCTATATTATACGTAACTGATATATGTTATATAAACTGATAATATAATACGTAAAACAAACTGACAACTTAATATTCCTTACTTAATAGTTTATCAATTATGTTTTTTTTAAAATTCAAAAGTCACTAAGGCTTGTTTGGTAAAATAGGATTAAAATAAGGATTAAAAAACCTTAAGCTTTGTTTGGTAAAATTAAATTAAAAATGCCACATAGTCCAATTGCTATAAAATTATAATTTCATTACAAATTATAATTTTATTTAATAAATTAATACATGTCTAATTTAATTATTAAATTAAATTAGAATATTACCACTATATAACATAATAATTAATTAACACTCATTAGTTTAATTAACTCATTAAATTAAAATTCCAAACCACAAAATTACCAAATATTAACTTAATAGTACACTTAATCAACAACTCATGAATTCTTTATTTAACTAATAAATAAATTAATCAGTCAAATATTTATTTAACACTAAACATATCAACTAAAATATTTATTTAATTCAATAAATATTTTAAATTACATATAAAAATTCTGGATCGTTACATCCTTCCCTCCTTACAACGATTATGTCCCCAGAATCACAACTCAAATAATTTATTTGTCACATTCTTCCCTCCTTACAAGGATTTTGTCCCCAGAATCGAAGACACAAATCAAACAAATAACTCATGATAGCTTTTCATCATCTTATCTTCGAGTTCCCACGTAGCTTCCTCGACATTGTAGTTACTCCATATCACATTCACAGAAGGTTTCACTTTATTCCTGAGCACTTGTTCTTTCCTGTCAACTATCTGGATAGGAATTTCCTCATAAGACAAATCTTTATCTAACTATAATGGTTCATACTCGATCAAATGCTTGTAATCGGGTCTATACAGTCGTAAACTGAAACATGAAAGACGTTGTGAATATGTTTTAATCCTGGATGTAGAACTACCTCATAAGCCACTTCACCAATTCTTCACAGCACCTCAAAAGGTCCAATAAACCTTGGGTTTGACTTTTCTTTTTTAACAAATCGAATTTTCCTCTTCCAAGGTGAAACTTTTAGGAAAACAAAATTTTCGACATCAAATTCTTGATTCCGTCGATGTTGATCATCATATTTCTTCTGTCGGTCTTGAGCAGCTACCAATCTTGCCCTGATAATTTTAACAATCTCAACAGTCTGCTGTACCAATTTCGGCCCTAACAGTTGTCGTTCACCAACTTCATCCCAGCATCGTGGAGTTCTGTACTTTCTGTCGTATAACGCTTCATAAGGCGACATGTCAATACTCGCGTGGTAACTATTAGTGTAGGCGAATTTAGCTAATGGTAAATGATCATCCCAGTTCCCTTTGAAGTCTATGCTCTCAACATATCTTCCAACGTCTGGATTGTTTGTTAGCTTTTGTAACGCCCCCAAAATTCATATAATAATATTCTCCTTCTCGATCGTTAACAATACAACTTTAATCTATCTTTACAACTTTAATCTATCTTTACATCATTATTCGATATTAAAATCACTAAAAATGCAGAACATTTAAAACTTTTATACATTTCCTTCTTTATTTCCCTAAATCGCAACCTTTACATTACATCTCTTCGATTCAAATTTATATCATGAATCTTTACAACAAAATGACTATACAAAGTCTTACATCATAAATAGATATCCATATACACCGGATAGCTCAACTTACAATTCAACAACATGTTACATTCAAAATATTAAATACATTTTTCATAAAATATAAGTAATCTTCGTGAATATTGATCTCTATAATTCACGTAGCATAAATCCTTACCTTAAATCTTTAACTTACAAAAATGGTTATTTACAAGGTTGAGCTCGACAGCCTAGCAAAATCTAACAGTTTTCATATATCACATAGCACATAATAACATACTCAACATATATCTCATAAACATTGGACTAACACAACATACATGCTGCAATTCATATAACAAGTATAAAGATTGAGTTCCTTACTCAATCAACATTCATTATTTAATCAACGTATTCATAAATTGACTTTAACGTTTCATACTTTCAATATATATAGAACACATCATGCTCTTTGCAACAAATATTTAAAATAGTTCATTATCAAGTTCACATAACAAATAGGAACTGAAAGACTTACCTTGATCGTTGTTTACCAATAACAGTTTAACAGCTTACAGTTATCTGCACTTCACGTGCCCTACACAATTATATAATCATACACATCAACTATTAGTCACATAACAACACATAGTAATTGTAATGTAAACTATACTCCACATCTCATAATATTTTCTATTAATTAGTACACAATGTTCAATTAGATTGTGTTAACTTTTTGACTTATGTAATATTCGAAATTCATTCAAGTGTTTAAATCTTGCTAGGAATCATTATTAATTTTATATTAAATCCATTTCATATTTTATAATATCCATTTCATTTGACTTAAAACACTTTTTACGTTCATTAACACTTATCACGGTGTTTCGACGTTTATTCGTCACACGCCCGATTTGCCTCTCTTGTGTATGCTTACTATGCTTCTATAACTTATCTAATACATTATTTATTAATGTTAAACATCATTATGTTTACTAACATTCATGCTTTATAACTTAGAACAACATCTTTTATCGTCAGAAGCACTACACATGCATACGTGCATGCTCGACGCCCTCCGATTGCCACCGAAAACACTATAGTCCTAAAGAAGACCATTTTGACCACTGTTCCCGATATCAAATTGAAACACGTAAAGAACAAAAGTTGTAGGTCTACTCGTCCTCGTTTCGGATCATCTTGAATCACCTCAATCGGAGTTCGTATGAACATGATATGTTCATTTTAGTAAAACATGTCCGGTCAGTTTTTTTTCCCCAAAATTCGGCTAGGAAGCCTTCCCCACCCCCCCCCCCCCGCCGGGGCGGGGGTTTTGTACTAGGGGGGCCCACCGGGGTGGGGATACCTTATGCTAATTCACGATTTTTCATCCCAAACACTACAGAAAGCCAAATTAGGCCTACAAACTCCTATCTAACAACCATACCAACCTACTCAAGGTGTAATATGTTTACAGAAACATAAACTAATGTTTCTAACACGTTTCTAACCACATAAACATCAAAGATTACAACCTTTAATTTCACTATTTCTCTTCTTTCTTCTTCTTTTGACATTCATAGCGAAATTCTTCGCTGTGAATTCATTTTTAAACCAATTCAAGTAATTCCAACTGTGATAACTCATATTCTTAACATACTAACATAATACATGATCAATTTCGATAATAAATCATAACAAAACATCAATTTGATAGTTTCAAAAGCCAATTTTCAGAAATTAATTCACAAAAAATCATTATGAACAAAATTCTTCTTGTTTATCAAAATTACATGGATTGAATTGCTAGAACAACCATATAACTCATAATCAAACACTATGAACATGATTTCATCATGTTCATCATATCTCATGTAAGCGTATACATGAAAACATATGAACACCATATATGCATATAAATTCACAATCATGAAAACCTAATTTTACAAAGACTAAATACAAAACATCCTAATTTAGTATAAGGGTTAGTTTGATACCTTTCTAGGTTGAATTAGGAGAAAAGATGGAGATAATTGTGACGCCCCCAAAATAGGTATACATAACCTATTCTGAGTCGCCAAAACATGGTACAGAAACAACTACAATTTCATTAATACAATTGTCATGCAAAATACGACGACACATAAACTATGAGTTTAAATACAAATATTGTCTTCTAGATAATATCCACACTCAAATAAGTCCTCATTACAATTATTGATACATTATTTTATAAAAATGGTGAGGACTACTAAAACAACTTTCTAGAATCATCATTACATACCCCGACTAGTACTCGCTACATTCTCGTCTCCTGAAAAGAAAAATGGAACAAAAAGGAAAATGGTGAGCTCAACTAGCCCAGTAAAGAATATTATGACCAAGATAATATAGAATAAATTATCATTAGTCTTTAACACGGAAATATCTAATAGAATATAATAGACAACAAATTTTAGATCAACAACTGCAGCGGAAACAACAATCCATTAGAAGAGTTATGTAGAGAATGAATTCTACTATCTTCTAAAATTTAAAAGTCCATCATCAATATTTTATCCCTGTAACATCAATCAATATACATCTTGAATCAAATATTCATCTTTGCACTATAGGCCAAAGATATTCATTTGTATCACCAGTTGGTCATGTTCATCTAAACAGCTGTTCAGCTTTGCACTACGGGCCAAAGATATTCATCAGTTAATCATTCATCTTTGCACTACAGGCCAAAGATATTAAGTTATATCATCATTTAGGACTGAGGATAGTGAAAAATATTTTTAAAAAAACGAATCCAATAAAATAAAAGAACAAATTTTAAGGATTCGTACGTTAAACAATCTAAGATCAAAAATGCTTCATAAATAACCATAGTGGAGTAAAATTCAAGAATAAAGATCAAAACATGGATACAATCAAAGCTAGTATCCATACTAGATATCTTGGACAAAAAATGAAAATTTAATTTGTTTGTGAATAGTGTCGTATTCGTGAATAGTACTGTATACGTGAATAGTGTCGTATACGTGAATAGTAACCCCGACACTAAAAGAAAAGAATTTTACAAGAAAAATCTTACCAATATTTCGACATAATTTTATTGAAAGAATAATATCATTTATAAAAGAAAATAACATCACTTACCTCAAAAGGACAGTACTTCTGACTGGAATACTGGATATAGTACTGAAAGAACTTGCACCGTATAGCAACACTCAAAGTATCAAAATACTCACAAGAATATGCTCGATAATATAGAGAGAGAAAACTTAGTTTCTGGTGTGATTTTCAATTCTAACATAAGCACCCTATTTATAGGAAAATGCTTATAACACCAAAACAAAATATTTAATAAAATATTAATATATTATAAAAATTTGCACGCCCACCTTTTGACATCTGAAATTAGCATGTTTACAACACTTGTGGGACCCACCAAAACAATAAAAACGTTTTTCTTAAAAAAAATTAACTAAAACTTGAAAAATCAATTATTCTGGAACTTCAATAATTCATAATAAATAGCCCTTTATCAGAAAAATTTAAATCTTATGTCCATTCCATAGAAAATTCAATTCTCTACAACTTTGAAAGTTTAAATTTTTCCAAATTCCAAGAAGAAATTGACCGAAATCCACATACGGACGATTTTACAGGCTATAATCAAATTTTAGTAAAAAATTGGGCACACCGACATGTTTAACATGTTTTTATAATTTATTGCAACAAAAATACTCTTCCTCCTCATTTATTCATATATCACACATTTATCGTAAAAATATCATTATTATTATATTATTAAAATATAATAATATATTTAAATAAATTATTTTATCAGAAAAGATGAAATATCAATTTTCAACAATTGTCTCTTTTTAAAAAATTCCTCCATTTATATCTACATAAATATTTTCCTTATCATATAAATCAATAATTAATTATTCACAAATAATATTACAGAATCACAATACTGACAACCAAACCGTTCCCAAGAAAGAGGGGGCTTTCCAATAAGGATTTTCTCCTTACTGGCGCGCAATTAGGTGACCAAACCTCTCTTTAGACAGAACTTTCTAGACATTGACAATAATGCTATCTAATAATATTATTAAAATAATATGATTTATTGATCTGATAATATAAATATTGTGCAGTGACAATTATTGAAACAACAATAATATAAAACATCAACGCAACAACTATTGAATCAATAAAATAAAATATTGAACAGTAATTACTGTAACAATTATTGAGTAGTGTCTTCTTACGTAAAAATCAATAATTGGTGCAATACCGTGTGCTACTGTGCAACACCGCGTATTACTGTGTTTTAACCACCAGGTATTCCAATAGTGTTAACGGTAACAACTACGCCGTTATTTATAAAAAAAACTCATACTTGTCATTTTTTTCATCCAATCGCTTTCCGTTATGGAGCCCACACAAGGCTGCACCATCGTACGAATATTCCCGAAAGTAAGAATATTCCACGACCAAACGAATATTCCCCGACAACAAGAATGTTTTATAACCACTGGCTTATTTAAGATATTTGTGTATTTTACTCATAACTTACCACATTAATCAAATTAACCCTTACTATTTTAAAATAAAAAATAGAAGAAATTCAATTTCATTTATGAAAAGTTGGGGTCTTACAACCTCCCCTCCTTATGAAATTTTGCCCTCGAAATTGACGCACGTACCTGGTGTTTTGAAAAGGTAAGGATACCTCGCTTTCATTTCCGTTTCCAATTCTCAAGTCATTTCCTCAATAGCATGGTTCCTCCACAAAACTTTGACTTGTGATATGACCTTTGTGCGTAGGACATGCTCTTTCCTATTCAAGATCTTAACAGGTACCTCCTTGTATGTTAAGTCTTCAACTATCTCGTCTGGTTCTAACTCAATAATATGGTTTGGGTCTTTCACATATTTACGAAACATAGATATGTGAAAAATATTATGAATACGAGACATGCTTGGAGGTAACGCGAGTCTATAGGACACATTTTCTACTCGGTCAAGAATCTCAAATGGACCAATAAATCATGGATTGAGCTTTTCTCTCTTCCCAAATCTTGCAACTCCCTTCCATGGAGTAACACGTTATAATACATGATCCCCAATACTAAATTCCACGTCCTTTCGATGAAGGTCCGCATAACTCTTTTGTCGATCTTGTGTCGTTTGTATACGCTATCAAATCATTTGGATCTTTTCTGTAGTCATACGTACCAACTCTGGTCCCAACAACGTTGCTTCACCCACCTCTTCCCAACATACTAGAGAGTGACACTTTCGTCCATACAATGCTTCGAATGGAGCCACACCTATACTTGCTTGATAACTGTTATTGTAGGAGAATTCCACCAATGGTAAATATTTATCCCAACTCCCTTTGAAGCCTAGGACACAGAGTCTTAATAGATCTTCTAGAGTTTGAATAGTCCTCTCTGATTGTCCGTCCGTTTAAGGATGGTATGCTGAACTGAATCGTAAATCCGTGCTCATAGCTTTCTGCAAGCTAACCCAACATTATGAAGTGAATCTTGAGTCATGATCCGAAACTATGGATACTGACATTCCATGCAACCTCACAATCTCATTCATGTACATAAGAGCAAGACATTCAAGGAATAAGTCTCCCGTATCGGTAAGAAATGAGCAGACTTGGTTAATCTATCAATAATAACCCAAATCGCATCTATTCCTTGAGAAACCTTGGGAAGACCCGTAACGAAATCTATGGTAATATGCTCCCACTTTCATTTCAGAATCTCAAGTGGTTGCAATGGACCCTTTGGCACCTGATGCTCCGCCTTCACACGTTGACAAGTTAAACACCTCGAGATAAACTTCGCGATCTCTCTCTTCATATTGTTCCACCAAAATGTATGTCGAAGATCATGATACATTTTGGTACTTCCAGGGTGAATTACAAACGGTGTGTTGTGTGCCTCCATCATGATCTTGTACTTCAAATCAAAGTCGTTAGGAACACAAAGTCTAGAGTTGACTCGAAGTATTCCTTCTTCATCGATTCTTGCTTCTGGGATAACACCTTCTTGTACTTTCTTCTTCATACGCATCAGCTCCAGGTCTGTGGCTTGAGCAACTTTAACTTTATCGATTAAAGTTGGTTCTATGCGTATACCTGACATCATCGTATGGGTCCCCGGAGTCTTGAATTCTATCTTCATCTTTTGTAAATCACGCAAAATGGGCCTTTGTGTTGACAACATCGCACTCATTTCCGCATATTATCTTCTACTCAATGCGTCAGTTATCACGTTCGCTTTTCTAGGATGATATTGAATGGTATGGTCATAATCTTTCAACAGCTCGAGCCAACGTCGTTGCCGTGTGTTGAGTTCTTTTTGAGTGAAGAAATATTTGAGGCTTTTATGGTCTGAATATATCTCCACTTTCTCCCCATATAGATAGTGCCTCTAGATCTTTAGCGCGAAAACGATTGCTGCCAACTCTAGATCGTGAGTAGGATAATTCCTCTCATATTCTTTAAGTTGTCGCGAGGCATAGGCTATGATCTTCCTGTGTTGCATGAGAACACATCCTAACCCTTTGCCTGAAGCATCGCTGTAGATAATAAATCCATCCGAACCAGATGGTATTATCAGAACAGGTGCCGAAATAAGTCTCCTCTTAAGCTCTTGAAAACTCTTCTCGCATTCCTCACTCCATACGAATTTTGTATCCTTCCGAGTCAGCTGAGTTAACGGAGTAGCGATTCAAGAAAATCCTTCCACGAATCTCCGATAATAACCAGCTAAGCCCAGAAAGCTACGTACTTCGGTCACCGACTTCGGTTGCTCCCAACTTTGTATTGCTTCAATCTTCGCCTGGTCAACAGATACTCCATATTTTGACACCACGTGCCCAAGGAATGCTACTTCCTTAAGCCAGAACTCGTATTTCTTCAACTTGGCATAAAGTTTATTTTCACGAAACCTTTGGAGTACCAACTTCAAATGGTGCTCATAATCTTCACGACTTTTGGAACATATGAGGATGTCATCAATAAAGACAACAACGAACTGATCTAAATATTCATTGAATACTCGATTCATCATATCCATAAAAGCCGCAGGAGCATTAGTCAATCCAAAAGACATAACTAAAACTTCATAATGCCCGTACCAAGTTCTAAAGGCAGTCTTCGGAATATCCTCAGTTCTAATCTTAAGCAAATGATATCCAAAATGAAGATCGTTCTTTGAAAAGAATTTTGCTCTTTGCAACTGGTCAAACAGGTCATCAATGCGAGGTAGAGGATACCTATTCTTGATGGTGACATGGTTCAATTCTTGATAGTCAATACAAAGTCACATATTTTCGTCTTTCTTTTTTACAAATAAAATAGGAGCACCCCAAGGAGATGTACTAGGATGAATGAAACCGATGTCCAACAACTCCTGCAGTTGGACCTTTAACTCCTGAAGTTCAATAGGAGCCATTCGATATAGGGTTTTAGAAATGGGCTTTGTGCCAGGTTCAAGGTCAATAAAGAATTCAACTTCACATTCTGGGGGTAGACTAGGAAGTTCTTCAGGAAATACATCAGAAAATTCACTAACAACAGAAACAAATTCATAACATGGGCTAAGAAAGCTTGACATCTATTTTTTTATAAACGAATGGCTTTATGGCTTGATATGACAGTGATTGGTTTTAGTGGTTTAGTTGCTTGAATTCGCATAACAAGTTGGTTAGGAATATGAAAACTAACAACCTTACGAAAATAATCAATTTTGGCATGATGAGTAGTTAACCAATCAATCCCTAAAATCACGTCAAAAGCAAGTATCTTTAAAGAGATAAGATCAACAGGTAATGTGATGGTGTCAACTTGGATCAAACAAGATTTATAAACAGTAGATGTAATGAAAGTTTCTCCTAATGGAGTCTCCATAGATAAGTCAAAGTCTAATTTCTCCGGAGTCAAGTTTAAATGTTGAGCACAAGAGGAGAGATAAAAGAATGGGTAGAACCGGTATCTAGTAAGGTATAAACTTCGCAAGAGTTTATGATTAGCTTACCCGTGATCACCTCGTTTGGGTTCCTCGCATTTTGACCAGTCACGACAAACGCTCTTCCAGGAACCGCTGACTTTAAATTTTCTGGGACAGCCTTTTGAGTCACTATCCCCACTGAACTTGGTTTCGCTATATTACAATCTCGAGCGATATGTCCTTTCCTTCCACAATTATAACATACCTTGAACTGTTGTGGACAGTTTGAGCTGATGTGTCCCTCTTTTCCACATTTATAGCATACGACCGGTGGTCGTTCTCCTCCCTTAGAAACAGTTGATACTGGTGCTGACGTCTTCACATTGTCATTGTTAAATCTCCTCTTTTTGAAATTTCCATTTTACTCGCCTCTCCTATTATCATGGCCATGATTACCACCAGAGTGGTTATCGCTTTTGTCCGTATTCTTTCCTCCCCGCTGATTATCATTGCTCCGATGACTGCTGTCACCGGTATGACCCTGGTTGTGGTCCCTCGGTTGAATATACTCATTATCTGGCTCTAATAATTGAGCCCTGTTGACAACATTTGAATATAGAGAAAAATTATGAGAAATGTGATATTGACGTATGTTGGGTTTTAAACCTCTTAAAAACATCCGCGTCATACGTTCCTCATTCTCCACCATGAGGTGCAAACCTGGATAACTCCGCGAACTTCGCCTCGTACTGGGACACCGTCATGTTATTCTGTTCCAGTCTAATAAACTCCATCTCCTTCATATGACGAATACTTTCAGGAAAGTACTTGTCATTGAACAGTTTCTAAAATGTCTCCCAAGACATGCTGAGTGCAGCTGGATGGGTACGCTTCACAAATTCTCACCAGTAATCTGCCTCGCTACGGAACATAAAGGTGGCGAATGGAACCTTCTGTTCCTCCGTGCATCCCAAGACATCGAATATCTTGGTAATTTGCTTGACCCACATTTCTGTCTTAATCGGGTCCGACTTTCCCCATAATTCTGGTGGTCCTAACTCTTTGAACTGCTTGGTTATGACCAGCTGTGCGTTGCCATTGTTTCTACCTGTATTTTGAACAGGAGTCTCCCTCATCTGGTTTTGCATGAACCACAAAAAGCTTCTAAACATCTCATCATTCATCGTCTACTCAGTGGTGTTGTTTACAGGAGGAACATTGTCGGCCTGTTGCACGTTTTCCTCGTTGGTGATTAATGGTGTCTCTACGGTCGCATTTACTCCATCGTTAATATTCTCAGCTGCCATTCTTAAATACTGCCACAAAACAAGGGTTAATTAAAGAAATTGACAAACAACATAATAACCCTATACTCTGACCAACCAACAAATAAGCTTAGGTAGGACACACTAGCGAAGGATTTACTCGTCTCTCCCCTCCTAGTTCTATTCCCCGATCTCCGCCAGAGATTATATCCCTAAGTTCTGATACCAACTGTGACACCCCCAAAACAGGTATACATCACCCATTCTGAGTCGCCAAAACATAGTACAGAAACAACTACAACTTTATTAATACAATTGTCGTGCAAAATACGACAACACATAAACTATGGGTTTAAATACAAATATTGTCTTCTAGACAATATCCACACTCAAATAAGTCCTCATTATAATTATTGATACATTATTTTACAAAAATGGTGAGGACTACTAAAATAACTTTCTAGAACCATCATTCCATACCCCGACTAGTACTCGCTACATTTTCGCCTCCTGAGAAGAAAAATGGAGCAAAAAGAAAAAGGGTGAGCTCAACTAGCCCAGTAAAGAATATTATGACCAAGATAATATAGAACAAATTATCGTTAGTCTTCAACAGGAAAAAATCTAATAGAATATAATAGACAACAAATTTTAGATCAACAACTGCAGCGGAAACAGCAATCCATTAGAACAGTTAAGTAGAGAATGAATTTTACTATCTTCTAAGATTTAAAAGTCCATCATCAATATTTTATCCCTGTAACATCAATCAATATACATCTTTAATCAAATATTCATCTTTACACTTCAGGCCAAAGATATTCATTTGTATCACCAGTTGGTCATGTTCATCTAAACACCTGTTCATCTTTGCACTACGGGCCAAAGATATTCATCAGTTAATCATTCATCTTTTCACTACAGGCCAAAGATATTAAGTTATATCATCATTTAGGACTGAGGATGATGAAAAATATTTTAAAGAAAACGAATCCAGTGAAACAAAAGAACAAATATTAAGGATTCGTACGTTAAACAATCCAAGATCAAAAATACTTCATAAATAACCATAGTGGAGTAAAATTCAAGAATGAAGATCAAAACATAGATACAATCAAAGCTAGTATCCATACTAGATATCTTGGATAAAAAACAAAAATTTAATTTTTCTGTGAATAGTGTCGTATTCATAAGTAGTGACGTATACGTGAATAGTGTCTTATACGTGAATAGTAACCCCGACACTAAAAGACAAGAATTTCATAAGAAAAATCTTACCAATATTTTGACATAATGATATTGAAAGAATAATATCATTTATAAAAGAAAATAACATCCATTACCTCAAAAGGACAGTACTTCTGACTGGAATACTGGATATAGTACTAAAGAAACTTGTACCGTATAGCAACACTCAAAGTATCAAAATACTTACAAGAATACGCTCGATAATATAGAGAGAAAACTTTAGTTTCTGGTGTGATTTTCAATTCTAACCTAAGCACCCTATTTATAGGAAAATATGCTTAGAACACCAAAGCAGAAAATTTAATAAAATATTAATATATTATAAAAAATTTCACGCCCACCTCTTGACATATGAAATTATCATGTTTACAACACTTATGGGGCCCACCAAAATAATAAAAACTTTTTTCTTAAAAAAATAACTAAAACTTCAAAAATCAATTATTCTAGAACTTTAATAATTCATAATAAATAACCCTTTTATCAGAAAAATTCGAATCTTATGTCCATTCTATAGAAAATTCAATTCTCTACAACTTTGAAAGTTTAAGTTTTTCTAAATTCTAAGCAGAAATTGATCGAAATCCACATACGGACGATTTTACAAGCTATAATCAAATTTCAGTCAAAAATTTGGCCCACCGACATGTTTAACATGTTTTTATCATTTATTGCAACAAAAATACTCTTTCTCCTTATTTATTCATATATCACACATTCATCGTAAAAATATCATTATTATTATATTATTAAAATATAATAATATATTTAAATAAATTATTTTATCAGAAAAGATAAAATATCAATTTTCAACAATTGTCACTTTTTAAAAAATTCCTCCATTTATATCTACATAAATATTTCCCTTATCATATAAATAAATAATTAATTATTTACAAATAATATTACAGAATCATAATACTGACAACCAGGCCGTTCTCAGGAAAGAGGGGGCTTTCCAATAAAGATTTCTCCTTACTAGCGCGTAATTATGTGATCAAACCTCTCATTAGACAGAACTTTTTAGACATTACCAATAATACTATCTAATAATATTATGAAAATAATATGATTTATTGATCTGATAATAAAAATACTGTGCAGTGACAATTATTGAAACACCAATAATATAAAATATCAATGCAGCAATTATTGAATCAATAAAATAAAATATTAAACAGTAATTACTGTAACAATTATTGAGTAGTGCCTTCTTACGTAAGAATCAATAATTGGTGCAATACCGTGTGCTACTGTGCAACACCGCGTATTACTATGTTTTAACCACCGGGTATTCCAACAATGTTAACGGTAATAATTACGTCGTTATTTATAAAAAAAACTCATACTTGTCGTTTTCTTCATCCAATCACTTTCCGTTCTGGGACCCACACAAGACTGCGCCGTCGTACGAATATTCCCCGATAGTAAGAATATTCCACGACCAAACGAATATTCCCCAACAACAAGAATATTTTATAACCACTGGCTTATTTAAGATATTTGCGCATTTTACTTAGAACTTACCACATTAATCAAATCAACCCTTACTATTTCAAAATAAAAAATAGAAGAAATTCAATTTCATTTATAAAAAGTTGGGGTCTTACAATAATGATTTCCCCTTCTTCTTCTTCCTCTTCTTCTTCTCTGTATTCTCTCTTCTTCTCTTTGTTCTTCCTTTCTCTTTTACTAATACGTAATATAAACTGATATATGATAATATAATATACGTATACTTATAATACCTATTAATATACAGCATAATTACATGTATAACTGATGTCAGTTATATTATTTGAAAACTAAAAGCCATAAGGCTTGTTTGGCTAAATCACTTTAAAAATTAATAACTTACAACCCTTATGCCTTATTTGGTAAAACCACTAAAAATAATGACTTAATCATTCTTTAAACCTTGTTTGACAAAATAAGATTAAAATAAGAATTTTAAAATCTCTAAGGCTTTGTTTGGTAAAACTAAATTAAAACTCTTTTAATTTATTTTCATAAGTCATTTATAATATAGTTTATTGTCCCGCATTGTTTACTTGGATTTCCATATCCAATCTTAATTTAATAAACTAATTACCACATACTAAATAAATTTCTCACTTACCCAAATATCACAAAATTATAATCTCATTATAATTTTATTTAATAATTAATATATCACTTTAATTATTAAATTACGACAGCAATATAGCAACTCATGTAATCTTTAACAACTCTCTAACTGATAAATTAAATTAGAGTATTATCTAATAAATTTAATTCACAAATATATACTAACAACAACCACATAAATAAAATATTTATTTAATTTAATAAATATTTTAAATTACAAATAAAATTTTGAATTGTTACATCATTCCCTCCTTATAAGGATTATATCCCCAGAATCACAACTCAAACAATTCATTTGTCACATTCTTCCCTCCTTATAAGGATTCCGTCCTCGGAATCACCGAAACCCTACCTTACTCAGGTTTTCATCAAATCTCTTCGTTAAATAACTTCAACACATGACCTTAATATACGTTTTATATTTCCTACTACATTCATTTCTTCAACAAATTCTAGGTTTTATTTCATAACTTTCACTTGAACTCAATTATATTCTGAGTATTATATATTCTTTAACCCATTCATTTCCTTTTCTAAAGATCGTTATCATAAACACTCAGGATATTACATTCACCCATTCTTCTAAGAATTTCGTCCTCGAAATTTTTATTTATTAATCTTTATTCATTCAATCTATCAAAATAGATTCTGCGTTAATATTTTATTCATTCATTTAGTTTTATAACCACTTCTTTCCACAAAGATCTTTCTACAATTATTAAACTTTTATATTAAGAGATTTACATTATTCTTTGATAACTCATCTCCTTCTCATTTCAAAATTTCTTTTCTCACTTATTCAATATATTCATCATTCAGTGTCGCATTCTACGACTTACTTCTTCTAAGGAATATCATCCTTACCACATTCGCCTTTTAGAATAGAAAGAATCTTCCACAGTTGCTCAATAATTGGGAAGCAATATGAATAACTCAGGAATTTAAAATATTCCAACTGAGGGGTCATAAGATCTTGAACTACGTCCATGGTTATAAGTACTCTTTCAACTTAAACCTTAACAGTCATTAGACTATAGGGACTCTGTTACTTAGGGTGTTAAGCCCTTCGTACGATGTATTGTGCATAAATATTTAAACGCTATGCGTAAATTATCCCCTAGAACAGGGTTGTTCACTATGTCCATAGTTATAAGTAATCTTTTAACTTAAACTTTAACAGTCATAAGACTATAGGGACTCCTCGTACTTAGGGGGATCAACCCTTCGTATAATGTATTGTGCACAAACATTTAAACTCCTCCGTGTAATCCCCTATAAAAGGGTTGTTCATCTCAGCTTTTCAACATCTGAATCTGCACCAAAATAATTTGGTTTGGCATAACTTCTCAAGAAACGCTTGAATTTCATGAACATCTTTTAATATTCGTCTAGCTGAATCAAATAGCATAGACTTCTACAACAATTCGAACATCAATCGAAATATACATATACATATATATATATATATATATATATATATATATATATATATATATATATATTCTCATATTTTAAAGAACTCTCAAAAATCTTTTTATAACGTCATGATAACGCACTGTATTTACAGTCCGTTTGAGGATCCCGTCATTTGGTGATTTTATCATACTACATCATACCATAGTGGGTTGACGATCCTTAGATCACATCCAACACTAAGTAATACTGCATTGATGACTCCATCATTTTTTTTATCATCTCTGCACTAGGTTCGATGATACATTGATGATATAAAAAAATACATTTTGATATATTTAAAATCATTTTTTTTCTAGTCGAAGCAATTAGTATAGACATACGAATAACGATATTGTTTTTAAAACTCATTAGTTTCATCATTTGCTCCAATATTTTTTAAGAAAATAGAAGTGCAAACATCAGCACGAAGTCAAAAAAATTCGAAAGTCTAGCATAGCTAGTAGATTTAGAATATTCAGGTATCCATTAACTTCAATCTTTACTTCATTACTTCATTACTTAACCATTCTATCAATCTTCAACTTCATCAATGCTTTCTATACTATAACCGTTTTTTATCCAAAATAGTTCATCAAACTTACTACACTTTGGAAATCCAGGAACTTGCCACAATAATATAAGTTTAAGAACTTGTCCTAGTCAGACCATAGGCGTCCATTCATTGAGGGGTTCAAAACATACCATATTATTATGAGTCACAAACTTACCATATGCATTAGTTTTAAGAACCGTACCTAATCCTAATAATATCTGACTAATCTTAATAGTTTCTAAGTATCAACTATACACATAAGAAAAGAATCACATTTTTACCACATATACATTGATAGCGCGACACCATCATTCCAATGATTATCAATGTGATAAACTGAGCGCAAGCACAAAACCCTCGCCAACACAAATGTTTGTACAACTCAGCCATCACATGAGTCCTCAATTGAAATCACACCTAACTCTATCTTACTCATAACTTATTTTTAACTTACCCTTTGCTCGATACGAATTTCTCGTATCACATTATCTATAACTCCTCGCGAGCTTATCTCGTACTATATCATAGTACATTATCTTCATAGCATTCAAGCTACAATTATTCAAACATTATAGACCATCTTTCTTTTATAACTTAAATAGATCACGTCATGATCTTATTCTATAATCATCTCTCTTAAAATTCTTTTCTTAACTCGTGATCATTTTGTTTTACGATTCTCTTTCTTTCCCTTTTTCATCATTTACGACATTATTCGTTATCTTGGCTATTGCCATTTCCTATCTTTATATTTCTTCAAGATTCTTCTTTGAATTTTCTTGTTTATATAACAATTCTTACTTTAAGAATTTCTAACTTCATTTACATTGCTCAACATTTCATTCAAGTTCTACATTTTCATCATACGTATCCATTTTGTATACTTAGTACACATCGAGTCTCTAACAGTTTCAATATGGTACGCTGAGTGGTTTTCCACAAATAACCAACAAACTAAGTTCTGAGTTGCTAGTTCGTATATACCTCCGCTCTATGAAGGAATCGTTTAGCCCAGATACCATACATCAACTACTAAAGAGTACAATTGTACTATACTTAAATATAACTTTTTATTCTTAACTTCTTTATCATTCTCTTCTTATAGACATTGTCTATTTATTATCACCTTACATCCTTATTATTGGAGTTGGGTAACCTCACATTCATATTCCTTATAACTTTACGAGATTCTTCTTTGAATCCTTTCACACATGTTTTAATCCCTTCTTTATAGATTTCTTAAATTACTTCTTATTGTTCAAACTCTATTTGAGCTTATTCTTTCATTATCTTCACCTTCCTTCTCTAAGGTTATAGCCTAAGGTACTCCTACCTAAGGTTTATAACCTACAGATTTGATACCAACTGTAATGCCCCCAAAATTCATACAATAATATTCTCCTTCACGATCGTTAACAATACAACTTTAATCTATCTTTACATCATTATTCGATATTAAAATCACTAAAAATTTGAAATATTTAAAACTTTTATACATTTTCTTCTTTATTGCCCTAAATCGCAACCTTTACATTACATCTCTTCGATTAAAATTTAAATCATGAATCTTTACAACAAAATAACTATATAAAGTCTTACATCATAAATAGATATCCATATACACCAGATAGCTCAACTTACAATTCAACAACATGTTACATTCAAAATATTAAATACATTTCCCATAAAATATAAGTAATCTTCGTGAATATGGATCTCTATAATTCACGTAGCACATATCCTTAACTTAAATCTTTAACCTGCAAAAATGGTTATTTATAAGGTTGAGCTCGACAGCCCGGTAAAATCTAACAGTTTTCGTGCATCACATAGCACATAATAACATACTCAACATATATCTCATAAACATTGGACTAACACAACATACATGTTGTATTTCATATAACAAGTATAAAGATTGAGTTCCTTACTCAATCAACATTCATTATTCAATCAACGTAGTCATAAATTGACTTTAACATTTCATACTTTTAATATATATAGAACACGTCATGCTCTTTGCAACAAATATTTAAAACAGTTCATCATCAAGTTCACATAACAAATATGAACTGAAAGACTTGCCTTGAACGTTGTTTACCAATAACAGTTTAATAGCTTACAGTTATCTGTACTTCACGTGCCCTACACAATTATATAATCATACACATCAACTATTAGTCACATAACAACACATAGTAATTGTAATGTAAACTCTACTCCACATCTCATAATCTTTCCTATTAATTAGCACACAATGTTCAATTAGATTATGTTAACTTTTCGACTTATGTAATATTCAAAATTCATTCAAGTGTTTAAATCTTGCTAGGAATCATTATTGGTTTTATATTAAACCCATTTCATATTTCATAATACCCATTTTATTTGACTTAAAACACTTTTTACGTTCATTAACACTTATCACGGCATTTCGACTTTTATTTGTCACACGCCCGATTTGCCTCTCTTGTGTATGCTTACTATACTTCTATAACTTATCTAATACATTATTTATTAATGTTAAGCATCATTATGTAACATTCATGTTTTATAACTTAGAACAACATCTTTTATTATTAGAAGCACTACACATGTACGCGTGCATGCCCGACGCCCTCCGATTACCCCTGAAAACACTACAGTCCTAAAGAAGACCATTTTTACCACTGTTCCCAACATCAAATTGAAAAACGTAAAGAATAAAGTTGTAAGTCTACTCGTCCTCGTTCCGAATCACCTTGAATCACCTCAATCGGAGTTCGTATGAAAAAGTTATGTTCATTTTAGTAAAATATGTCCGGTCAGTTTTTTTTTCCAAAATTCAGCTAGGCAGCCTTCCCCCCCCCCCACTGGGGCGGGGGTTTTTGTACTAGCGGGGCCCACCGGGACGGGGGTCCCTACTACTAATTCGCGATTTTTCATCCCAAACACTACAGAAAGCCAAATTAGGCCTACAAACTCCTTTCTAACAACCATACCAACCTACCCAAGGTGTAATATATTTATAGAAACATAAACTAATATTTCTAACACGTTTCTAACCACATAAAAAACATAAACATTAAAGATTACAACCTTTAATTTCACTATTTATCTTCTTTCTTCTTCTTTTGACATTCATAGCGAAATTATTCGCTGTGAATTCATTTTTAAACCAATTCAAGTAATTCCAATTGTGATAACTCATATTCTTAACATACTAACATAATACATGATTAATTTCAACAATAAATCATAACCAAACATCAATTTGATAGTTTCAAAAGCCACTTTTCAGAAATTAATTCATAGAAAATCATTATGAACAAAATTCCTCTTGTTTATCAAAATTACATGGATTGAATTGCTACCATATAACTCATAATCAAACACTATGAACATGATTTCATCATGTTCATCATGTCTTTGTGAATTGAAACCTTTGAACAACTATAAAAATCTCATGTAAGTGTATACATGAAAACATATGAACACCATATATGTATATAAATTCACAATCATGAAAACCTAATTTTACAAAGACTACATACAAAACATCCTAATTTAGTATAAGGGTTAGTTTGATACCTTTCTAGGTTGAATTAGGAGAAAAGATGGAGATAATGATTTCTCCTTCTTCTTTTTCTCTGTATTCTCTCTTCTTCTCTTTGTTCTTCCTTTCTCTTTTACTAATACGTAATATAAACTGATATATGATAATATAATATACGTATACTTATAATACCTATTATTAATATACAACATAATTACATATATAACTGATGTCAGTTATATTATTTGAAAACCAAAAGCCATAAGGCTTGTTTGGCTAAATCACTTTAAAAATTAATAACTTACAACCCTTATGTCTTGTTTGGTAAAACCACTTAAAATAATGACTTAATCATTCCTTAAACCTTGTTTGGCAAAACAAGAATTTTAAAATCTCTAAGGCTTTATTTGGTAAAACCAAATTAAAACTCTTTTAATTTATTTCATAAGTCATTTATAATATAGTTTATTGTCTCGCATTGTTTACTTGGATTTTAATATCCAATCTTAATTAAATAAACTAATTACCACATACTAAATAAATTTCTCACTTAACCAAATATCACAAAATTATAATCTCATTATAATTTTATTTAATAATTATAATATCAATTTAATTATTAAATTACGACAGCAATATAGCAACTCATGTAATCTTTAACAACTCTCTAACTGTTAAATTAAATTAGAGTATTATCTAATAAATTTAATTCACAAATATATACTAACAACAATCACATAAATAAAATATTTATTTAATTTAATAAATATTTTAAATTACAAATAAAATTCTGGATTGTTACAGCTTTGGTCGTCTGTTTGAGGATGGTACGCCGTACTCATTCTCAACTGTGTTCCCATGCATTCTTGTAGTCTCTTCCAGAAGTTCGACGTGAATCGTGGATCTTTGTCTGACACAATTGACAATGGAACTCCATGCCTTGAAACGATCCCCTTGACATATAACTTTGCCAACTTTTTCAAATTGAATCTAATCTTTATTGGCAAAAAGTGTGCTGATTTCGTCAGTCTGTCCATAATTACCCAAATTGCATCATAGCCTTTCTGTGTAGTCGAAAGACCTACCACGAAATTCATTTTGATATGTTCCCACTTCCACTCTGATATTTCCAATGGCTACAACAATCCACTTAGTCTCTGATGCTCAACTTTGACATTTTGGCATGTTAACCATTTCGCGACTTATTCTACAACATCTCTTTTCATATTTGGCCACCAGAAATGCTGTCGTAAATCCTGATACATCTTCGTACTCCCCAGGTGAATCAAATATATTGAATTATGAGCTTTAGTCAAAATTTTGTCTTTAACCTCTGGTACTAGCGGAACCCAGATTCTTCCCTCGAACCTCAAAAATCCTTCGATATCGATCTTGAATTTCACCTCATTATCTCTAGACACTCTTTTCTTGATTTTCTCGCATTCTTTATCTTGAAGTTGAGTGTTCCTTACCTTGTCCACTAAAATGGAACTAGCTTCCATCTGAAATAATCTTTCATCTTATTGCTACGGAAATTTTACTTCTAACTCTAGTTTCGTCATTGCTGAAATAAGCTCCTCCTGGGCAGTTAACAACATTTACTTCTCCCGACCCTTTCTACTCAAGGCATCGACAACCACATTTGCTTTACCCGGATGATAAAAGATTTCACAATCATAATCTTTTATCAATTCTAACCATCGCTTCTGACGCATGTTTAGATCCTTCTGTGTGAAAATATATTTCAGACTTTTATGGTCAAATCTCACACTTTTCCCCATATAGATAGTGTCTCCATATCTTTAGAGCAAACACCACCGCAGCTAACTCCAAATCATGAGTCAGGTATCCTTTCTCATAGTCCTTCAGTTGTCTTAAGGCATACGCAATGACTTTGTCATTTTGCATAAGCACACAGCCTAGTCCTTTACGTGATGCGTCACTATACACCACAAAGTTTCCTGTATCATCCGGTAATGACAACATAGGTGCCATGCTTAGTTTCTTCTTCAATTCCTAAAAACTCTCTTCGCACTTCTCCATCCAAACAAATTTTACGGTTTTCCTTGTCAAATTCGTCAACGGAGTGGCAATCTTGGAAAAGTCTTGAATAAAGCGTCTATAGTAACCAGCCAATCCCAAGAAACTCCTCACCTCTACTGGTGTGTTTGGTTGTTCCCAATTTATTACAGCTTCGACCTTCGATGGATCCACTGAAATTCCATCTTTGTCAAGCACATGCCCAAGAAATTGCACGCGTTCTAGCCAGAATTCACATTTAGAGAATTTAGCGTACAACTTTTCTTTTCTTAGCGTCTCCAATGCCAAACGTAAATGTTCTAAGTGTTCTTCTTGAGTTTTGGAGTATACCAGGATATCATCGATGAACACCACCACAAACTTATCTAAGAATGGTTTAAACACCCTATTCATCAAATCCATGAATGTTGCAGGAGCATTGGTCAAACCAAAAGACATTACCAGAAACTCGTAATGTCCATACCGAGTTCTGAATGTCGTCTTCGGTACATCCTCCTTCACCTTTAGATGATGATACCCCCTTTTCAGATCTATTTTCATGAAGTATCTAGCTTCTTTCAACTGATCAAACAAGTCATCTATTCTTGGCAATGGATGCTTATTTTTAATAGTGACTTTGTTTAACTCCCTATAATCAATGCAAAGATGCATTGACCCATCCTTCTTCTTTACAAATAACACTGGTGCTCCCCACGGCGATACACTCGACTGAATGTATTTCTTGTCTAGTAGCTCTTGTAGTTGTATCATCAATTCTTTCATCTTCACTGGTGCCATTCTGTACGGGGCTTTCAATCTTGGAGCAGTTCCTATTTCTAAGTCGATAACGAACTCAATCTCTCTGTCAAGTGGAAGTCCTGGCAAATCATTCTGAAATACATCCACAAAATCCTCAACAACTGGTATCTCCTCCAGTTTCGCACCCTTCTTCTGAGTATCGACTATGTAAGCTACATATCTGTTGTTGTAAAATCTAGTTATGCACAGCACGCAAGTATACGTGGTCAACAAGTAATTAAGTGAAAGTAGAGTATCGTTCCCACGAGGAATTATTAATACAAATTACCAAATACTAACTCTTAACCAAACTAATTTTATTTAAACAATCAATTTAATATTATGAATTAAATTATTTAATTAAACTAATTCTAATTACCACTAGTTAAAAATCAGATTATGGAGATTTAAGATCACAACTTCACTTATTGCTTCACTCAAATTAAAACACTTCTTATCAATTATGCTCACTATTCTGAATTGTTACTTAAGAACACAAATAAATATGAACATCTCTCAATACATCATACTTAAATCAACTTAAATCCATAGATGATAGAATTAAGAAGAACACCCTAATTAACTAATTCACTATATCTATATGTGAATTACAATTAAAGAGGATTTAAAGTACAAGGTCTCTATCATATTATATGCGATGTATAGGTATATCTCTATCCTAGACAATTATGAATTCCAACGCCATATAGAAAACACAATCACATGCTATTATAATCGGATCTAAATCTATAATCCATCTCTTGAGTTCATTTAGATTATCACGGTAATTGTTAGCTAGGCAATTAAGCAATAAGCACAAACCATAATAGAGAATCCAAGAATAATCACAATAATTAATAGAGAATCATATTAAAATAAACTACACAATAAGATCCATTGTAATCTTAAGCAAGAATTTAGTTCATGATTAATGAATTAAAATAAAGAATCCCCAGTTGAATAAATATTAAAAGACAAAAATAAGAGTAGAGAAGAAGATAGAATCTGTTGTCTGCAGATTTTATGCTCCCTCTTGCTCTTACTTTGAATCTTCAATGATCTCCAAGTTGCTTCAATCTCCAAATCTAATAAGAACTAGGGTTTCGTCCTAATCTACTCTACTTTAATCTAATGGAATCCCCCTTCCAATCCTTGTGATTCTCCTCCTTTTATATGCCTCTTTATGTATCTTTTAGAGTTCTTAAAGTCCTTGAAACAAACAACTCGACCCAATCCTCCTTGAATTCAAATTTTGAAAACTCTTTTTTCTTCCCGACACCCCCGCCTCAGCGGGCTTTTTACACTAGGAAACCCCTGCCCCGACGGGGGTACTTTTTCAAAAATAATGAAAAAGCCACTAAGCTCCCTTTTTCATGTTTTAACCTTCCGAAGTCGTTTCTTACAACACAAACATAAAAAGAAGTAACAAAACACTAAAAATACTTAAAGTTAATAAAGAATTAAGCCCTAAAGATATCCAAATCATAAGTATAAAACCCACTAATCAATATCCTACACAACATTGCCTCAACAACTTCTTGGCTTGCATCATCATCAGACAACTCGCTTGTCTAGGCGATTTACTACCATAGAAAATTATCTTTGACGGAGTCATAAGGTTTACACATTTGTTCTAGCAATCAATTATCGCTCCGTAATTGAATAGCCAATCCATCCTCAATATAACATCAAACTCCCCAAGCTTAATCGAGATTAAATCTACTGTAATTACGTTTTTCTTAATATTCACCCTACAATTCTTATATACGAATCTAACAGGAATCACTTCACTATTCATAATTTCTATAATCAAAGGAAAATTTAACTCTTCACTAGGCAATCCCAACTTCTTAGCAAAATCATCAGATATAAATGAGCAAGTAGAACCTGAATTAAATAATGCATATGCATCTATATCATTGATTGGAATGATACTTGACACCACATCTTTAGATTGTACAACATCATGCACGGCCATGTTGAAGGTTCTAGCTATAGGTTTATTCGACAACGTTTTTCCAGTAATAGCCAAAGCACCTCCGCTGCTACCTCCCTTGTTTCCACTTGTACCTCTTACTGTCTTCTTAGGACACTCATGAGCTAGATGATCCTTCGACCCACATATGAAACAAGCATTCTTCTTTGGTTGAGGACAATTCAGAGCAATGTGACCCTCCAGGCCACAATTAAAGCACACCCGCTTACCCCTCAAGCACACACTAGTGTGATTTCTTCCATAGGTAGCACACGCTTCAAATTTCCTCTTCTGCTAGCTACTCTGCTGACTTCCAGCACCTGCACCCTCATTCCACTTCCTCTTCGAGTTATTATTTCCGCCACTGCTACCACCAATTTTGCCTTCATTCTCATTCTTCTTCTTTCTCTATTCCTGATTGTATTTTGTTAAGGCATCGTTTTCACGCTCAGCGATAATCGCCTTTTCAAGAACTACCGCAAATATCTTCAGCTAAAACATAGAGACTCTGTTGTACAACTAGGGCTTCAGTTCCTGTTCAAATCTTCTTGCCTTACGCTCATCTGTGTTAACCTGATACAACGAGAACCTTACCAGCTCATTGAATTTTGCTGGACATCTATCTGATTCTGTGAGCTCTCCGAACAATAGGTCTCAAAAAATATTTTCTTAAACCTATTCTGTGCCATTACTCCCTAACCCCCTCGTGTTTTATTCGCCTGTCAAAATTAGTTGGCTTCCGCTTTCAACATGAATGTTGCAAAAGCAATCTTCTGGTCTTCACCGACTCTGACAACGTCGAACACCTTCTCTATTTCCATGATCCAGGTCTGTGCCTCCACTGGATTCATAGACCCACGAAGTTCTGGCGGTCCAACCACTTTAAAATCCTTAAAAATCGCAATTTGATCATGTGGCTGATTCTGCAGTGCTCACATCAATAAATTCACCAACTGTTGAACTGGGTTAACATCGGCGTTATTATTCTTGGTAGACCCCTCAGAGGTTCTTTGTTGTGGTTGGCGTCTTCTTGGAGGCATTTTCTGTTTAAAATACACTTATTAGATCATTACTCAATTTCTAAGTATTTTCTACTTAACTTGCACATCATAAAAGATTAACACCTAATATATAACATATAACATCTTGAATAAATATTAACATTTTATTCATTCATAATCTTTTAAGAAAATCATGGAAATGATAGCATCACTGCTATTTACATCACTTTTCTGAACTGGTAAAGTTTCAGGATAACATCATCATATCCCATTGGTCACATAACACTTGGAATTTACATCTTATTTATTATATAATTATTCACATAGTAATTACACTTTCTATCAAGGCCTACTAAAACGTTACAAAGCCTTACGACGCTCCTCTTCCATAAAACAGAACATCGTTCTACGATCTAACATATACCATGACAATTCCTCGAACTAGTCAAGTAGCACATGACTCAGTCTTGAGCTCTATTAATCGCAGTGTGGAAGATGCAATCCATTTCTTCCATCTTGGTCTTCTTTGCTTGAACCTCTCCCTCGGCTACATCTGTACGCTGGAATGCCTTCTCGTAAGCATCTTCAGCCCTTTCTCTCTTAGCGGACTCTTCTTTCAAGTTATCCTTCAGCTTCGCAACCTCCTCCATTAGCTGCTCCTTTTCCCCCTCTGCGTGAACCAACTTCCATTCCACGTTACCTAGATGTTCGTCAATATCTCGGATCTCGTCATCCTTTTGTGCCATCGAGATTTGACGTTCATTTGCCAGCTCCTCCAATTCCTTGACCCTATCCTTAAGCTCAATGTTACGGTCGTACACTTCGTCGTACATCTGAGCTACAATAGAGTTTGGTGGAAACTCTTCCCCTTCCTCATCCTCATCTGTCTGTGGTAGCTCCACAGGATCCTCTTCATCCGTCTCTGCCACATCCTCGTCATCAGGTAACCCCTATTGCTCAAACTCTGGGGCATAACCAATAACTACAACCAACAGAGATAGCTCCCTTGGCACTAGCTATTCCCAGACTACCTGAATATCATGAGGCTCCTCCTATCTAGGCATCTGAGGTCCCTCCTCCCTAGCCTGACTAGGTTCTCCAACATTAGCCATACTAACAACAAAGTTTTTAAGTTTTTTAATTACTAATCGCCATTACACAATACTCACGAGCACATAAGTTGTAAACACATAAACATATGGAGTGTTTTATTATTTATTCCTTAAAACTCAATAAGAGTTTATCACCACTATCTTTTCAATCTCCTATAAGGTTACTTCCTAAGGTTTCTCCCCCACCTAAGGTTCATAACCTAAAGCTTTGATACCAACTTGTGACACCCCCAAATTTGGGTACTTCATTCCCACAGGATTTGGTGTTCATTGTCCAAACATTCATTTCTAGCTACCCAAGTTAAATAAAACTTAAACAATAAACCTTCCCATTAAAGAGATTACATAACTTATTCAAATAAATCCCAGGTTGTCTAACCATAGTACAATCATCAAATGCGGAAAAATTAACTAATTACATCACATAATTAAAATTTAAGTCTGAATACATAAGCCATCACAAATTAACAAGTCTTCAACACTTGTTCATCTTGCATTTTCCTTTACTACTGGTTGGCTCGTCAAGCTTCTCAATTTTAGCTACAATGGTTATATATATATGCAAGAGTGAGCATAACAAATGCTCACTTGAAGGAACATAATAACTGGCAATGAAATAAGCTTAACTGAATTGAATAACGTTCTCTTAATTGAATTACAAAAACTGAAGTTAGAATTCATCTGAGAGTTACAAGACCATTAACTATGTCCCAGGTTATAAGTTTTTCAACTTAAACCTTTAACAATCGTTAGACTATATTGACCTTCCCTTCTTGTACTTAGGGGGATCAGCCCTTCATACAATGAATCGTACACAAACATCTTAACGCTTCCGCATAAATAATCCCCTACAATAGGGTTGTTCATCTCAGTTTTAACATACGATCCGTACCAAAGGAAGTTTGTTTTGGATAAGCTTTAAGGGAAATTTAGAGTTCAACGTACGTAGATCAACTAAGGATTAGTTGAATCAAAAGTTTAATGTCAATTCAAGGGTTTGATAACGATATAATACAGAATAGTTATGAACCATGAACGAATAACGTTATACATCAAAGTCATGCATGCTCTAGAAATAAAGTTCAAAGCATTAAAAGATATAATAAACCTTGCTTGAGCAATAATGGTAAGCTAATGTTACATTTTTCTAAAGAAACAAATATAACAGGATTCAAGAACCTGCATAATTTATAAACAAGGTAGTACAGATAGCTTGCATAATTGTAATCAAAGTAGGATATGCTCAAATAGAGTATAGGGTTAAATAACTTGCTTAAAATAATAGTAGGGTTCGAAAACTTGAATAATAATAAACAAGAAAGGATAAAGAACTTGCTCAATGTAAAGAAGTAAAGTTTAGGAACTTGCCTTGTGTGTAAGTTATACAACTATAGCACACATTCGTCAAAAACCCTACATATATCATTAGAATCGCAATACCGATTAGCTACTCCAACATTAACCCTATAGGTTTAATACTTGTTAACATAATTCATGTTCTGACTTTTTAAATTAACATAACATCACCAAATCTGAAATCATAAATCTAACATACCAACACAATTCTTAAACCATATCTTAAGGCTTAAACAAATAGCAAGTTAAATTTTTTCACAACTTATTAACATTTACAATTTGAAATCATCATACACACGCTTATAATCTGTTATAAAACCTTATTAAAGATTTAACACGTTATCAAGAACATTAGACTAGGTTAACCCAACACATCATGGACTGAAATATAAAGAAAACAAACTATTTCTACTCAGGGGAGGACGCAACTGCACTACTCCAAGCCTCGGCACCGACGCAGTTGCGTTGTTCTTGTCTTTGACACCGGCGTAGCTGCGCTAGTGCGCAGACAAAAAACACTGCAGTCTGCTTCTAGTATTGTTGCGAGCCAAAACTCCAATTCCACAGCAACATGGAAAAACACATATACTATAAACTTTACCAAAACCACATAACATATACACTTAATCATTATAACACCTAAAACAACATAAACACCCAAATTTAAAGGATTAAAATAATGTTTTTTTTTGTTTTCCTCATTTTCAACACATTTAACGTAGTCAATAACCAAATATTCGTTTCTTAACCAAATTAAACCATACGAATTAAATTCTCTTCGTAATTTAACATATTAACATAATCTAAAAGAAAAGAACTAAGAATTTAGACCTTTAATTCTAGTTTAGACTTTGTTAGAAGATAAGAATGGCCTCTTTAATCCTCTTCTTCCTTCTCTAGTTCTCCAATTCCTTCCTAGTTTCTAAAACTCCTCACTTTCTCTCAAGTTTTCTCTGTGTTCTTCTTCTTTCTCTTCGATGTTTCCTTCTTCCCTCTCTATACTATACGTAACTGATATATGTTATATAAACTGATAATATAATACGTAAAAAAATGACAACTTAATATTCCTTACTTAATAATTTATCAGTTATGTTTTTTTTAATTCAAAAGCCACTAAGGCTTGCTTGGCAAAACGAAATTAAAATAAGGATTAAAAAAATCATTAAGCTTTGTTTGGTAAAATTAAATTCAAAATGCCACATAGTCCAATTACTATAAAATTATAATTTCATTACAAATTATAATTTTATTTAATAAATTAATACATCTCTATTTTAATTATTAAATTGAAATAGAATCTCTAACTTAACGATTAAATTAATAAATTAATTCTCAATAACTCATGAATTATTTATTAAACTAATAAATAAATTAATCAATCAAATATTTATTTAACACTAAACACATCAACTAATAAATAAATTAATCAATCAAATATTTATTTAACACTAAACACATCAACTAAAATATTTATTTAATTCAATAAATATTTTAAATTACATATAAAAAATTATGGATCGTTACATTCTTCCCTCCTTACAAGGATTTTGTCCCCAGAATTGAAGACACAGATCAAATAAATAACTCAGGATAACTTTTCATCATCTTATCTTCACGTAGCTTCCTCGGTATTGTGGTTATTCCATATCACCTTCACAGAAGGTATCACCTTCACATTGTAGCTAATATTAAGAAATCTGATGAGTCTTCGACGAGTAAGGGCAAGAGCAAGATGAACTTGTGATAAATGTTAGATAACTTGTGATTTATTTTGAGATTATATAACCCTTTAATGTGAGGATTATTATTTAAGTTTGTGAGTTTTATTCATATCATTTACTTATGGGTAGATAGATGTGATTTATTGGACAGTGAATACCAGATCTGTGGAATTGGAGTACCCATATTTGGGGGTGTCACAAGTTGGTATCAAAGCCTTAGGTTATGAACCTTAGGTGCGGAAACCTTAGGAATGAATTGAGGAAACTCATTAAATGATAAAATAACAAAAAACTTTATGTGCTTATTTGTTAATGACCTATGTGCTCACGAGTATTAATTAAAAAACTTAAAATATTTTGTTGTCAGGATGACGGATGTAGGAGGAGAACCCAACCAGGCTAGAGAGGAGGAGCCTCGAGTGCCTAAAGAGGAGGAGCCCCGAGACACCAATATCGTCTGGGAATAGCTAGGGCCAAGGAAGCCATCACCGTTGGTTACTATGGTAGGACCGGGCCAGCTGCCTAATTTTGATCAGGAGGAGGATGTAGAGACAGATGAGAAAGAGGAAGAAGATCCTGAAGAGATATCAATCAACTCAATTGGAGCTGAGATGTTTAAAGAGGTATATGATCATAATATAGAGTTGCAAGATAGGGTAAAGGTGTTAGAAAGGCAAACTGAAGATCACCATGCTACGTTGGAGCAAAAAGATGAGACGATTGAAGACCTCACTACACGTCTTGCAGAAGTAGAACCTAAGTTAGTGTTGGGTAAAATCTAATTACGCACAACACGCAAGTATACGTGGTCAACAAGTAATAAAGTGAAAGTAGAGTATCGTTCCCACGAGGAATTATTAATACAAATTACCAAATACTAACTCTTAACCAAACTAATTTTATTTAAACAATCAATTTAAGATTATAAATTAAATTATTTAATTGCACTAATTCAAATTACCACTAATTAAAAATCAGATTATGAAGAATTAAGATCACAATTTCACTTATTGCTTCATTTAAATTAATACACTTCTTATTAATTAAGCTCACTATTTTGAATTGTTAATCAAGAACACATAAGTAAATATGACCATCTCTCAATGCATCATATTCAAATCAACTTAAATCTACATATGATAGAATTAAGTAGAACACCCTATATAATTAATTCACTATATTTCTATGTGAATTACAATTAAAAAGGATTTTAAGCACAAGTTCTTTATCAGATTACATGCGATGTATAGGTATATCTATATCCTAAACATAAATTATGTATTCCAATGCTGTGACACCCCCAAAATAGGTCCATTCCACCCAACCCATTCTGGGTCGCCAAATACATGGTACAGAAAATAACTACAACTTTATTATTACAATAGTCGTGCAAAAAATGACAACACATATACTGTGAGTTTAAATACAAATATTGTCATCTAGACAATATTCAAACTCAAATGGAGTCCTCATTATAATTATTGATACACTATCTTACAAAATTTTGAGGACTACTAAAATAACTATCTTAAACCATCATTCCATACCCCCGACTAGTTCCCGCTATATTCTCGCCTCCTGAAAAGAAAAATGGAACAAAAAGGAAAAGAGTGAGCTCGACTAGCCCAGTAAAGAATATTATAACTAAGATAATGTAGAACAAATTATCATTAGTCCTCAACAGGGAAAACTCTGATAGAATACAATAGACAACAAGTTTTAGATCGACAACTGCAGCGAAAACAACAATTCATTAGAAGAGTTAAGTAGAGAATGAAATCTACTATCATATATGAATTTAAAAGTCTATCATTAATATTTTATCCCACTAACATCAATCATCAAATATTCATCTTTGCACTACAGACCAAAGATATTCATTTGCATCACCAGTTGGTCATGTTCATCTCAACACCTGTTCATCTTTGCACTACAGGGCAAAGATATTCATCATGTAATCGTTCATCTTTGCACTACAGGCCAAAGATATTTAGTTATATCACCATTTAGGACTAAGAATGATGAAAATATTTTAAAGAAAACGAATCTAGTGAGATAAAAGGACAAGGATTAGGGATCCGTACTTTAGTTTATCCATGTTCAAAAATACTTCATAATAAATAATTGTGGAGCAGAAATTAAAAATTAAAATCAAAACATAGATCCAATCAAAGATAGGAACCATAACAGACAATCTTGGACACAGAAAAAAAATTTTAATTTTTCTGTGAATAGTATCGTATTTGTGAATAGTGTCGTATATATGAATAGTGTCGTATACGTTAATAGTAACCCCAACACTAAAAGGTAGAAATTTCACAAGAAAAATTATCATACTTCGTGAATAGTACTCATAAATAGTAACTCATGAATAGTAACCCCGACATTAAAAGGTAAAAATTTCAAAATAAAATTCATACAAATATTCCAGTATAATGATATTGAAAGAAATAATATCATTTATGAAAAAAATAACATCTCTTACCTCAAAAGGACAGTACTTTTGACTAGAATGTCGGATATAATGCTGAAGGAAACTTGCACCGTATAGCAACACTCAAGATATCTAAATACTCACAAAAATATGCTCGATAATATAGAGAGAGAAAACTTCAGTTTCTGGTGTGATTTTCAATTCTAACCTAAGCACCCTATTTATAGAAAAATGCTTAGAACACCAAAGCGGAAAATTTAATAAAATAATAATATTTATTAAAAAAATTCACGCCTACCTCTTGAAATCTGAATTCAGCACATTTACAACACATGTGGGGCCCACCCAATTATAAAAAATATTTTTCTTAAAATAAATGTTTTAAACTCCAAAAATTAATTATTTCGAAACTTCAATAATTCATAATAAATAGCCATTTTATCAGAAAAATTCAAATCTTATGTTCATTTCATAGGAAATTTAATTCTCTAAAACTTTGTAGCTTTAAGTTTTTCCAAATTCTAAACGAAAATTGACCGAAATCCACATACGGATGATTTTGCAGGCTATAATCAAATTTCAGTCAAAAATGGGATTCACCAACATGTGTAACATGTTTTTAGCATTTATTATAACAAAAATACTCTTCCTCCTTATTTATTCATATATCACACATTCATTGTAAAAATATCACCATTATTATATTATTATATTATCTCATTATATATTTATAATGTAATATAATAATATATTTGAATGAATTATTTTATCAAAAATTACAAAATATCAATTTTCAACAATTGTCACTTTTTTAAAAATTCCTCCATTTATATCCATATAAAATAAATATTTTCCTTATCATATAAATCAATAATTAATTATTCATAAATAATATTACAGAATCACAATAATGACAACCAGGTCATTCCCAGAAAAGAGGGGGCCTTCCAGTAATCCTTACTGACGCGCAATTAAATAACATCTCCTAGACAGAACTTACTTAGACATTGCTAATAATACTATCTAATAATATTATTCACATAATATACATTATTGATCTGATAATTTGAAATATTGTGCAATGACAATTATTGAATCAACAATATAAAATATCAACGCAGCAATTATTGAATCAATAAAATAAAATATTGAACAGTAATTATTGTAACAATTATTGAGTAATGCCTTCTTACATAAGAATCAATAATTGGTGAAATATCGTGTGCTACTGTACAACACCGTGTATTACTGTATTTTAACCACCGGGTATTCCAATAGTGTTAACGGTAACAACTATGTCGTTATTTATAAAAATTCATACTTGTCGTTTTCTTCATCCGCCGTTATTTATAAAAAACTAATACTTGTCATTTTTTTCATCCGAAAGTTTTCCATTACGGGGCCCACAAATAGTTACGTCGTCGTACGAATATTCTCTGACAGCAAGAATATTCCACGTCCAAACGAATATTTCCCAACAACAATGAATATTTTATAACCACTTGCTTATTTAAAATATTTGCGCATTTTACCCATAACTAACCACATTAATTAAATCAACCCCTTACTATTTCAAAATAATAAATAGAGAAAATTTCATTCTATTTTAAAAAAAAATTGGGATCTTACAACCTCCCCTCCTTATGAAATTTTATACTCGAAATTGACGGTACGTACCTGGTGTTTCGAAAAGGTGAGGATACCTCGCTTTCATTTCCATTTTCAACTCCCAGGTCATTTTCTCAATAGCATGATTCCTCCACAAAACTTTGACTTGTGGTATAACCGTTGTGAGTAGGACATGCTCCTTCCTATCCAAGATCTTGACAGGTATCTCCTCGTACGTTAAATCTTTGGCTATCTCGTCTAGTTCTAACTCAATAATGTGGTTCGTGTCTTTCACATATTTATGTAGCGTGGATATGCAAAAAACGTTATAAACACGAGACATACTTGGCGGTCAAACGAGTCTATAGGCCACATTTCCTACTCGATCGAGAATTTCAAATGGACCAACAAATCGAGGGTTGAGATTTCTTCTCTTCATCGACTCTTACTTCTAGAATAATGACTTCTTACACCTTCTTCTTTATATTCATTAACTCTGGTGTGTAGCTTGAACGGTTTTAACTTTATCGATTAAAGTCGATTCTACTCGTATATCAACATGTGGGTCCCTAGAGTCTTTAATTCTATCTCTATCATTTGTAAGTCATACAAAATGGGTCATTGTGTTCGACAATATCGCACTCGTACCCGCATACGATCTTTTACTCAACACGACAGCTATCACGTTTACTTTTTCAGGATGGTATTAGATGGTATGATTGTAATCTTTCAACAGCTCGAGCCAACGTTGTTGCCGCATGTTGAGTTCTTGGAAGCTCTTCTCACATTTCTCGCTCCATTCGTTTTTTGTATCTTTTCAAGTCAGCTGAGTTAATGGAGTCACTATTCGAGAAAATCCTTTCACGAATCTCCGATAATAACCAGCTAAGCCTAGAAAGCTACGTATTTCAATTACTGACTTAGGTTGCTCTCAACTGTGACTCATATCCCAATCTTAGATAACACGTCACAATGGCACCTATCAGTTTACCACCGCACGAATATGACGTCCCCTACGGAGAGTCTGGCTTTGGTGCATTCCACAAAGGAAGTCACCAGATAGAGGCTAGGGTACCAACTCCTGTAGTTGGGTTTTTAACTCTTGAAGTTCAATATGAGCCATTTGATATGAGATTTTAGAAATGGGTTTTGTACCGGGTTCAAAGTCGATACAAAATTCAATATACGCTCTGGGGGTAGGCCAGGAAGTTCTTCAGGAAATACGTCAGGAATTCACTAACAACAGAAATACTATTCAAATCTGACGTATTTTTGTTTAAATCCATGAAATGGGCTAAGAAAGCTTGACATTCGTTTTTCAATAAATGAATGGCTTTATGGCTTGATATGACAGTGATTGACTTTAATAGTTTGCTTGCTTGAATTCGTACAACAGGTTGGTTAGGAATATGAAAACTAACAACCTTACGAAAATAATTAATTTTAGCATAATGAGTGGTTAACCAATCAATTCCTAAAATCACATCAAATGCAAGTATTTTCAAAGAAATGAGATCACGGGTAATGTGATGGTGCCAACCTGAATCAAGAAAAATTTATAAACAGTGGATGTAACGAAAGTTTCTTTTAACAGAGTTTCAACAGATAAGTCAAAGTCTAATTTCTCAGGAGTCAAGTTCAAACGTTAAGCACAAGTAGGAGAGATAAAAGAATGGATAGAACCGATATCTAATAAGGTATAAACTTCGCAAGAGTTTATGATTAGCTAACCTGTGATAACTTCATTCGGGTTTCTCGCATTTTGGGCAGTCACAACAAACGCTCTTCTAGGAACCGCTGACTTTGAATTGTCTGGGACAGCCTTTGGAGTCACCATCCCCACTGGACTTGGTTTCGCTACAGGATAATCTTGAGCTATATGACCGTCTTTTCCACAACTAAAATATACCTTGGAAGGCTGTGAACAGTTTAGACTTATGTGTCACTCCTCTCCGCATCTGTAGCATCTAGTTGGCAGTATTTCTCCTCCCCTAGAATTTGTTGCTGGTGTTGGTGCCGACGTCTTCCCGTCATTGTTCTCTTTCTGAAATTTTCACTTGACTCACCTTTCCTATTATCTTGGCCATGATTACCACCGAAGTGGTTACCATTTTTGGCATGATAATTTCTTCCACGATGATTATCATTGTCCCGATGGCCGTTGCCACCGGTACGATTATTATCGTGTTGTTGGTCGCCCGATTGAACAGACTCATTATCTTGCTCTAATAATTGAGCCATGTTCACAACATCTGAATATAGAAAAAATTTGTGAGAAATGAGATATTGACTAATTTCAAGTTTCAAACCTCTCAGAAACATCCGCGTCATACGTTCCTCATTCTCTACTAAATGAGGTGCAAACCTGGATAACTCCGCGAACTTAGCCTCGTACTGAGACACAGTCATGTTGTTCTGTTCTAGTTTGATAAACTCTACCTCCTTCATATGATGAATACTTTCAGGAAAGTACTTGTCATTGAACAATTTCTGAAATGCTTCCCAATACATATTGAGTGCGGCAGGCTAGGTACGCTTCACATATTCTCACCAGTAATCTGCCTCACCACAGAACATAAAACTGGTGAATGGAACCTTCTGTTCCTCCGTACATCCCAAGAAATCAAATATCTTGGTAATTTGCTTAACCCACGTTTTCGCCTTGATCGGATCCAGCTTTCCCAAAAACTCTGGTGGTCCCAACTCTTTGAACTGCTTGGCTGTGACAAGCCGCGCGTTGCTATCAATTCCACCCGTATTTTGTACACGAGTCTCCCTCGTCTGATTTTGCATGAACTGCAAAAAGCTTCTAAACATCTCATCATTCATCGTTTGATTGGTGGTGTTGTTTACAGGAGGAATATGGCCTTCCTGATGCACATTATTCTGGTTGGTGATTAGAGATGTCTCAACGGTCTCATTAACTCCCTGGTTAATATTTTCAGCTGTCATTCTCAAATACTGTCACAAAACAAGGGTTAATTAAACAAATTAACATATCACATATTAACTCTATGCTCCGATTGACCCATTAAATACCAAATAAGCTTAGGTAGGACACACTAGCAAAAGATTTACTCATCTCTCCCCTCCTAGTTCTATTCTCCGATCTCCGCCAGAGATCATATCCCTAAGCTCTTTTATACCAACTGTGATGCCCCCAAAATAGGTCCATTCCACCCAACCCATTCTGGGTCGCCAAATACATGGTACAGAAAATAACTACAACTTTATTATTACAATTGTCGTGCAAAATATGATAACACATATACTGTGAGTTTAAATACAAATATTGTCATCTAGACAGTATTCAAACTCAAATGGAGTACTCATTACAATTATTGATACACTATCTTACAAAATAGTGAGGACTACTAAAATAACTATCTTGAACCATCATTCCATACCCCGACTAGTTCCCACTATATTCTCGTTTCCTAAAAAAAATGGAACAAAAAGAAAAAGGGTGAGCTCAACTAGCCCAGTAAGGAATATTATGACTAAGATAATGTAGAACAAATTATCCTTAGTCCTCAACAGGGAAAAATCTGATAGAATACAATAGACAACAAGTTTTAGATCAACAACTGCAGCGGAAACAACAATTCATTAGAAGAGTTAAGTAGAGAATAAAATCTACTATCATCTATGAATTTAAAAGTCTATCATTAATATTTTATCCCTGTAACATCAATTATCAAATATTCATCTTTGCACTACGGGCCAAAGATATTTATTTGTATCACCAGTTGGTCATGTTCATCTCAATACATGTTCATCTTTATACTACAGGCCAAAGATATTCATCATGTAATCGTTTATCTTTGCACTACAGGCCAAAGATATTCAGTTTTATCACCATTTAGGACTGAGAATGATGAAATTTTTTAAAGAAAACGAATACAGTGAGATAAAAGGATAAGATTAGGGATTCATACTTTAGTTTATCCAAGTTCAAAAATACTCCATAATAAACAATTGTGGAGTAGAAATCAAAAATGAAGATCAAAACATAGATCTAATCAAAGATAGGAACCATAATAGACAATCTTGGACACAGAAAATAAAATTTAATTTTTTTGTGAATAGTATCGTATTCGTGAATAGTGGCGTATACGTAAATAGTGTCGTATACGTGAATAGTAATCCCGACACTAAAAGGTAGAAATTCCACAAGAAAAATTATCATACTTCGTGAATAGTACTCATGAATAGTAACTCATAAATAGTAACTCATGAATAGTAACCCCAACATGAAATGGTAAAAATTTCATAATAAAATTCATACCAATATTCTGGTATAATGATATTGAAAGAAATAATATCATTTACAAAAAATATAACATCCTTTACCTCAAAAGGACAGTACTTCTAACTAGAATATCGGATATAATGCTGAAAGAAATTTATATTGTATAGCAACACTCAAGAAATCTAAATACTCACAAAAATAACCTCGATAATATAGAGAGAGAAAATTTTAATTTATGGTGTGATTTTCAATTCTAACCTAAGCACCCAATTTATAGGAAAATGCTTAGAACACCAAAGTAGAAAATTTAATAAAATAAAAATATTTATTAAATTTTTTTCACGCCCAACTCTTGAAATCTGAATTCAGCACCTTTACAACACATGTGGGGCCCACCAAATTACAAAAAATGTTTTTCTTAAAATAAATATTTTAAACTAAAAAAATTAATTATTTCGAAACTTCAATAATTCATAATAAAGAGCCCTTTTATCGGAAAAATTTGAATCTTATGTCCATTCCATAGGAAATTTAATTCTCTATAATTTTGTAGCTTTAAGTTTTTTCAAATTCTAAACAAAAATTAACCGAAATCCACATACGGACGATTTTACAGGTTATAATCAAATTTCAGTCAAAAATGGGATCCACCAACATGTTTAACATATTTTTAGCATTTATTGTAACAAAAATACTCTTCCTTCTTATTTATTCATATATCACACATACATTGTAAAAATATCACCATTAGTATATTATTATATTATCGCATTATACATTTATAATGTAATATAATAATATATTTGAATGAATTATTTTATCAAAGAAGACAAAATATCAATTTTCAACAATTGTCACTTTTCTAAAAATTTCTCCATTTATATCCACATAAAATAAATATTTTTCTTATCATATAAATCAATAATTAATTATTCACAAATAATATTACAGAATCACATTAATGACAACCAGGTCGTTTCCAAGAAAGAGGGGGCCTTTCGGTAAAGATTTTTCCTTACTGACGCACAGTTAAATAACCTCTCCTAGACAGAACTTTCTTAGACATTACCAATAATACTATCTAATAATATTATTCAAATAATATAAATTATTGATCTGATAATTTGAAATACTGTGCAATGATAATTATTGAATCAATAATATAAAATATCAACGCAACAATTATTGAATCAATAAAATAAAATATTGAACAGTAATTACTGTAACAATTATTGAGTAATGTCTTCTTACATAAGAATCAATAATTGGTGCAATACCGTGTGCTACTGTGCAACACCGCGTATTACTGTATTTTAACCACCGGGTATTTCAACAGTGTTAAAGGTAGCAACTACGCCGTTATTTATAAAAACTCACACTTGTCGTTTTTGTCATCCGTTGTTATTTATAAAAAACTAATACTTGTCATTTTTTTCATCCGACAGTTTTTCGTTATGGGGCCCACAAATAGTTGTGTCGTCATACGAATATTCTCTGACAGCTAGAATATTCCACGCCCAAACGAATATTCCCCGATAACAATGAATATTTTATAACCACTTTCTTATTTAAAATATTTGTTCATTTTACCTATAACTAACCACATTAATCGAATCAACCCCTTACTATTTCAAAATAATAAATAGAGGAAATTCTATTTTATTAAAAAAAATTGGGGTCTTATAAACGCCATACAGAAAACACAATCACATGTTATTATGATCAGATCTAAATCTATAATTCATCTCTCGAGTTCATAAAGATTATCACGGTAATTGTTAGTTAGGCAATTAAGCAATTCGTCACAAATCATAATAGACAATCCAAGAATAATATAATAATTAATAGAGAAGCATACTAAAAATAAACTATGCAATAAGATCCATTATAATCTTAAACAAAAGATTTAGTTCATGATTAATGAATTAAAACCAAGAATTCACAATTGAATAAACATTAAAAGATAAAAATAAGAGTAGAGTAAAGAATAAATATGTTGTCAGCAAATCTTCATCTTCCTCAAGCTCCTGCTCATGATCTTCAATGATCTCCAAGTTGCTTCAATCTCCAAAACTAATAAGAATTAGGGTTTGGTCCTAATCTACTCTAATTTAATCTCCTCGAATCCTCTCTCTTCAGGCTCTGTAAATACTAATAAAAAGACGCCGAACATAATCCTAGTCCGTGCCAAATTATTCCAACCAAGCGGCTACAGAATTAGACTTGAAGTAAAACACTTTCTCTTTCCCCATACCCCCGCCGCGACAGGGGTTTTTGTATTGATAAGGCCCGCCCCGGTGGGGGATAAGCCAGTAGAAGCCCAAGTTTTTCTCATTCTATGCTAAGTTTCGCCAGAAAACCACCATTATTCCACCATGCCACATAATGCAGTCCTAAACACAAAATAAGTAAAAACGAACTTAAATAGACAAGAACAACACAATTTAAGTCCAAATCAGAAGCCGATTCGTAGGTATAAAAACCCACTCATCAGTTAGCTCAGACAAAGAATTATAAAGGTCAACTATTGGCTGAGATTAAGAATGTACAGGACGACCTGAGAGAGGAGTCAACTAAGCGGACGAGAGCTAAAGACGCTTGGATAAAGGCTTCTCAACGTGCAGATTTAGTTGAAGATGAGGTTTGGTCAAAGAAGGCCAAAGTTGATGTGATGGACTACGCTTTCCGTACAGCGATTGATAGGGCTCAAGATCGAGTATTTTACTATCCAGTTCAGTTTTAAGAGTTTTCGTGGTATATGTTGGATCGTAGGACTATGATTTGCATTATAGAGCAAGAGCACAATGAAGATGTGAGGTGGGGAATGTCTTAGTGGGATACAATATAAGTAATAGTATAATATGATTATAACTAAGAGAGTTAGTATGATGTAAATCCCAAATGTTGATATAAATAATGGGATAGGATGATGTAATCCTGAAATCTTATTATTTCGGGATAGATGATGTAAATAACTATGATGTTGTCTATGTTATGTTTAACTTAGAGAATGAATAAAATACAGAACTTTATCTATTATGTTATGTGTTGTTTAAAAATGTTTAAGTAATTGAATAATAATCTAACGGAGAATACTTTAATTAGAAAGATGCCGCCCAGAAAAAGACAAACTCGTCAGCAAACCCCTGAGGGGTCTACAAACAATAATAAAGCTAATCCTAACCTGGTGCAGCAGCTGATGAACCTTTTAACGGGAGCGTTTGCGAATTAGCCACAAGCTCATGCCATGACTTTCAAGGACTTCAATGCTATAGGACCGCCAGAGTTTCATGGGTCCATGAATCCAGTTAATGCCCAAACTTGGATCATGGAAGTGGAGAAGGTTTTCGATGTCGCTAGGGTTGGTGAGGATCAGAAGAATGCCTTCGCAACGTTCATGCTGAAGTCAGAAGCTAGCTATTGGTGGCAGGCAAATAAGTGTCGAGGTGGCCAGGGAGTTATTTAGTGGGAAAGATTTAAAGAGATATTCTTTGAGATGTACTTTCCGCTGAGATCACAGAACTAGATGGAGGTTCAATTCTTAAAGCTGAAACAAGGTACGATGTTGGTGCCTAAATTTCTACGAAGTTTAACGAGTTAGTGAGGTTTGTGCCATATTAAGTCAACACTAATGAAAGGAAGGTGAGGAGATTTAAACAGGGACTGAAGCCCTGGCTATACAATCATGTTTCTATGTTTTAACTGAATACGTTCGCAGTAGTTCTGGAAAAGGCGATCATCACAGAAGGAGGAAATGATGCTCTAACCAAGTACAACCAGGATCAGAAGAAGAGGAAGAATGAAAGTGAGAATAAGGTAACTGGTATCTAGAGTGGCGGTAACCAGGAAAAAATGGAACGACAGTGTTGTTAGTGGCAATTAGCAAGGTAATCAGAAGTAGAGAATAGAGGCTTGCAGCAATTGTGAGAAGAATCACGTAGGGGTATGCATGAAAGGGAAGAGGGTGTGCTACAATTGTGGTCAAGAGGGTCATATTGCAACAAACTATCCCAGCCCAAAGAAGGGTGCTTGTTTCACCTGTGGATCGAAGGATCATTTGGCTCGTGAGTGTCCCAAGAAAGCTATAAGTGAAGCGGGTGGAGGCAATGGAAATAACAGCAATGGCAATCTGACAATTACTTGTCTAGCGCCATCAAATCATCTAAGTGCTCGAACTTTCAATATGACCGTACATGATGTTGTTCAGTCAAAGGATATGGTGTTAGCAATCATTTCGATCAATGTTATTAATGATTACGTATTATTTGATTTAGGTGCTACTTATTTGTTTATATCCGATGATTTTGCTAAGAATTTAGAATTGCTTCAAGAAGAGTTAGACTACTCTCTGAACATATAAATTACGAGTAAGGAAGTGATTCTTGTTAAATTTATACACAAGAACTATTGCGTAGATATTAAGGTTCATTTGATTACAGTAGACTTAATCCTAATTAAACTTGGGGAGTTCGACGTTATCTTGGGAATGGATTGGTTATTCAACCATGGGGTGATAATTGATTTCCAAAAGAAGTGTGTAAACCTTATGACCTTGTCAGAGGTTGTATTTTATGACAGTAAGTCACCTAGACAAGCGAGTTGTCTGACGATGATGCAAGTTAGGAAGTTGTTGAGACAAGGATTTGTAAGATATTTAGCCTATATAGTAGATACTCGAAAGGTGGGTGAGATGCTGTAGGAAATACCAGTTGTTAGGGAGTTTGCAGATGTGTTTCTGGACGATTTTCCAGGACTTCCGCCTGATCGAGAGATTGAGTTTGTGATTGATCTAGCACCAGGGACTGCTCCGATATCGAAAGCACCGTACCAATTTGCTTCGGTGGGAATGAAAGAGTTGATGATGCAACTTAAAAAGATGTTAGACAAGAAGTATATCCAGCCGAGCGTATCACCGTGGGGAGCACCGATGTTATTTGTCAAGAAGGAGGATGGGTCAATGCGTCTCTACATTGATTATAGATAGTTAAACAAGGTCATGATTAAGAATAAATACCCATTACCAAGTATCGATGACTTGTTCGATCAATTAAAAGGAGGGAAGTACTTCTCCAAAATAGATTTGAGAAGTAGATAACATCAATTGAAGGTGAGAAAGGAGGATATACCGAAGACGATATTCAGAACTCGATATGGTCATTACGAGTTCTGGTAATGTCATTTTGTTTAACAAATTCATCTACAGCCTTTATGGACCTAATGAATAGGGTGTTTAAGCCATCCTTAGATAAGTTCGTGGTGGTATTCATCGATGACATTTTGGTGTATTTCAAAACCAAAGAAAAGCATATTGAACACTTAGAGGTGACATTGGAGACAATAAAAAGAGAGAAGTTGTATGCAAAATTTTTGAAATGTGAATTCTGGATGGAACGTGTGCAATTTCTTGGGCACGTGATTGATAAGGACAGAATTTCAATAGATCCGTCAAAGATAGAAGTTGTGATAAACTGGAATCAGCATAAGACACTGTGACGCCCCCAAAATAGGTATACATCACCCATTCTGAGTCACCAAATACATGGTACAGAAATAACTACACTTCATTATTACAATTGTCGTACAAAATTCGACAACACATATACTGTGAGTTTAAATATAAATATTGTCTTCTAGATAATATCCACACTCAAATAAGTCATCATTACAATTATTGATACACTATTTTACAAAATAGTGAGGACTGCTAAAACAACCAACTTGAAATATTCCTCCACACTCCGACTAGTTCCAGCTATATTCTTGCATCTTGAGAAGAAAAATAGAACAAAAAGGAAAAGGGTGAGCTCAACTAGCCCAGTAAAGAATATTATGACTAAGATAATGTAGAATAAATTATCGTTAGCCTTCAATAAATCAGATAAAGTAAAATGGACAACCAGTTTTAGATCAATATTCGTAGCGAAAATAACAATTCATTAGAAGAGTTAAGTAGAGAATGAAATTTACTATCATCTATGAATTTAAAAGTCCATCAACAATATTTTATCCCTGTAACATCAATCAATATACATCTTGAATCAAATATTCATCTTTGCACTACGGGCCAAAGATATTCATTTGTATCACCAGTTGGTCATGTTCATCTCAATACCTGTTCATCTTTACATTACGGGCCAAAGATATTCATCAGGTAATCATTCATATTTGCACTACAGGCCAAAGATATTCAGTTATATCATCATTTGATGAAAAATATTTTAAAGAAACGAATATAGTGAGATAAAAGGACAAAGATTAGGGATTCGTACTTTAGATAATCCAAGTTCAAAAATACTCCATAATAAACCATAGTGGAGTGAAATTCAAGAATGAAGATCAAAACATGGATACAATCAAAGATAGTAACCGTAATAGACATCTTGGACAAAGAAGAGAAAATTTTATTTCTTCTGTGAATAGTGTCGTATTTGTGAATAATGTCGTATACGTTAATAGTAACCCCAACACGAAAAGGTAGAAATTTCACAAGAAAATCATTCTTCGTGAATAGTACTCGTGAAAAGTACCGTATTCGTGAATAGTATCGTATACGTGAATAGTAACCTCGACATGAAAAGGAAAAAAATTTACAATAAAATTCATACCAATATTTTGGCATAATTATATTGAAAGAAATAATATCATTTACGAAAAAAATAACATCCCTTACCTCAAAAGAACAGTACTTCCGACTGAAATCTCACATATAAGGCTGAAGAAAACTTGCACTGAATAGCAACTCTCAAAGTATCTAAATACTCACAAAATATGCTCGATAATATAGAGAGAGAAAACTTATGATTCTGGTGTGATTTTTAATTCTAACTAAGCACCCTATTTATAGGAAAATGCTTAGAACGCCAAAGCAGACTAAATTTAATAAAATAATATTTTATACAAAATTTTCAGGCACGCCACTTTTGATCAAATTTCAGCACACCATAGTGGGGCCCTCCCAAAAATTAGATTTTCCACAACAACCAAAAGTGGGGCCCACATGTTTTTAATAAAAATATTTTTTTTTCTGAAACTTCAATAATTCGTAAGAAATAGCCCTTTTATCAGAAAAATAAGAATTCTATGTCCTTTTCATAGGAAATTTAATTCTCTACAACTTTGTAGAAGAAAGTTTTTCCAAATTCTAATAAGAAAATGTCCAAAATTCATATACGGATGATTTTTAATACCTCCATTCTGACAAAATACTGATAAAACACCTCAACATTAATTCCTTCATTTATATCCACATAAAAATATATATTCTCTTATTATATAAATCAATAATTAATTTTCCACAAATAATATTACAGAATCACAATTATGACAACCATGTCATTTCTAAGAAAGAGGGGACTTTTCGATAAGGATTTCTCCTTACTGGCGCGCAATTAGGTGACCAAACCCCTTTCCTAGACAGAACTTTCTTAGACATTTCTAATAATGCTATCTAATAATATTATTCAAATAATATGAATTATTGGTCGGATAATGAAAAATAATGTGCAGTGATAATTATTGAAACAACAAGAATATAAAATATCAATGTAGAAATTATTGAATCAATAAAATAAAATATTGAACAGTAATTACTGTAACAATTATTGAGTAGTGCCTTCTTACGTAAGAATTAATAATTCAAAAATATTGTGCAATACTGTGTGCTACTGTGCAACCACGCGTATTACTGTATTTTAACCACCAGGTATTCCAACAGTGTTAACGGTAACAATTACGTCGTTATTTATAAAAACTCAAACTTGTCGTTTTCCTTCATCCTATCGTTTTTCGTTATGGGGCCCACAAATGGCTACGCCATCGTACGAATATTCCCCGACAGCAAGAATATTCCACGACCAAACAAATATTCCCCGACAACAATGAATATTTTATAACCAATTGCTTATTTTGCAAAATTTGCACATTTCACCCATAATTAAAGTATTTTATCAAATTAACACCTTATTATTCACAATAATAATTAGAGAAAATTTAATTTTATAAATAAAAAGTTGGGGTCTTACAACCTCCCATCCTTATGAAATTTTGTCCTCAAAATTGACGTACGTACCTGATATTTAGAAAAGGTGAGGATACCTCGTTTTTATTTTTGATTCCAATTCCTAGGTCATTTCCTCAATATCATGGTTCCTCCATAAGACTTTGACTTGTGGTATAACATTTGTGCGTAAGACATGCTCCTTCCTATCTAAGATCTTGACAGGTACCTCCTCGTACGTTAAATCTTCGGCTATCTCGTCTGGTTCTAACTCAATAATGAGGTTTGGATCTTTCACATATTTACGAAGCACAAATATGAGAAAAATATTATGAATACGAGACATGCTCGGAGGTAATGCGAGTCTATAGGCCACATTTCCTATTCGGTCAAGAATCTCAAATGGACCAATAAATCGTGGATTGAGCTTTTCTCTCTTCCCAAATCTTATAACTCCCTTCCATGGAGCAATATGTAACAATACATGATCCCCAATATTAAATTCCACGTCCTTTCGATGAAAATCTGCATAACTCTTTTGTCGATCCTGTGCCATTTGTATACATTGTCGGATCATTTGGATCTTCTCTGTAGTCATTCGTACCAACTCTGGTCCCAACAACGTTGCTTCTCCCACCTCATCCCAACATACTGGAGAGCGACACTTTCGTCCATACAATGCTTCGTATGGAGCCATGCCTATACTTGCTTGATAACTATTGTTGTAGGAGAATTCCACCAATGGTAGGTACTTATCCCAACTCCCTTTAAAATCTAGGACACAGAGTCTTAATAGATCATCAAGAGTTTGAATAGTCCTTTCTGATCGCCCGTCCGTTTGAGGATGGTATGCCGAACTGAATCATAAATTCATGCCCATAGCTTTCTGCAAGCTAACCCAAAATTATGTAGTGAATCTTGGGTCACGATCCAAAACAATGGATACTGGAATGCCATACAATCTCACAATCTCATTCACGTACATACGAGCAAGACGTTCAAGGGAATAAGTCTCCTGTATCAGCAAGAAATGAGCAGACTTGGTTAATCTATCTACAATAACCCAAATCGCATCTATGCCTTGAGAAACCTTGGGAAGACCCGTAACAAAATCCATGATAATGTGTTCCCACTTCCATTTTAGAATCTCAAGTGGTTGCAATGGACCCTTTGGCACTTGATGCTCCGCCTTTACACGTTGACAAGTTATACACCTTGAGATAAACTCTGCGATCTCTCTCTTCATATTGCTCCACCAAAATGTATGTCGAAGATCATGATACATTTTTGTACTCCCAAGATGGATTGAAAACGGTGTGTTGTGTACCTCCATCATGATTCTATGCTTCAAGTCAGAATCGTTAGGAACACAAAGTCTGGAGTTGACTCGAAGTATTCCTTCTTCATCGATTCTTACTTTTGGAATAGTTCTTGCACTTTCTTCTTCATACGCATCAGCTCTAGGTCTGTAGCTTGAGCAGCTTTAACTTTATCGATTAAAGTCGGTTCTACTCGTATATTTGACATCATCACATAGGTCCTTGGAGTCTTTAACTCTATCTCCATCCTTTGCAAGTCATACAAAATGGGCATTTGCATTGAAAATATCGCACTCGTACCCGCATATGATCTTCTACTCAATGCGTCAGCTACTATATTCGCTTTTCTAGGATGGTATTGGATGGTATGATCGCAATCTTTAAACAGCTCGAGCCAACGTCATTGCCGCATGTTGAGTTCCTTTTGGGAGAAGAAATATTTGAGGCTTTTATGATCTGTATAGATCTCCACTTTCTCCCCATACAGATAGTGTCTCCAGATGTTCAATACAAAAACGACTGCTGCCAACTCCAGATCATGAGTAGGATAATTCCTCTCATATTCTTTGAGTTGTCGCGAGGCATAAGCTATGACTTTGCCGTGTTGTATGAGAACACATCTTAACCCTTTGCCTAAAGCATCGCTGTAGATAACAAATCCATCCGAACCAGATGGTATTGTCAGAACAGGTGCCGAAATAAGTCTCCTCTTGAGCTCTTGGAAACTCTTCTCGCATTCCTCGCTCCATACGAATTTTGTATCTTTCTAAGTCAGCTGAGTTAACAGAGTAGCGATACAAGAAAATCCTTCCATGAATCTCTGATAATAACCAGCTAAGCCCAGGAAGCTACGTACTTCGATCACCGACTTCGGTTGCTCCCAACTTTGTATTGCTTAAATCTTCGACGGGTCAACAGATACTCCATATTTTGACACTACGTGCCCAAGGAATGCTACTTCCTCAAGCCAGAACTCGCATTTCTTTAGCTTGGCATATAGCTTGTTTTCACGAAGCCTTTGAAGTACCAGCTTCAAATGGCACTCATGATCTTCACGGCTTTTGGAATAGATGAGGATGTCATTAATAAAGATAACAACGAAATGATCCAAATATTCTTTGAACACACGGTCCATCATATCCATGAAAGCAGCAGGAGCATTAGTCAATCCAAAAGACATGACTAAGAATTCATAATGCCCATACGAAGTTCTGAAGGCAGTCTTCGGAATATCCTAAGTTTTAATCTTCAGTTGATGATATCTAGAACGAAGATTGATCTTTAAAAAGAATTGTGCTCCTTGCAACTGGTCGAACAGATCATCAATACGAGGTAGCAGACACCTATTCTTGATGGTGACATGGTTCAATTCCCAATATTCAATGCAAAGTCGCATACTCCCATCTTTATTCTTTACGAATAAAACAGGAGCACCCCAAGGAGATGTACTAGGATGAATGAAACCTATGTCTAACAACTCGTGTAGTTGGACCTTTAACTTCTGAAGTTCAATAGGAGACATTCGATATAGGGTTTTAGAAATGGGTTTTGTACCAGGTTCAAGGTCAATAAAGAACTCAACTTCACCTTCTGGGGGTAGATCGGGAAGTTCTTCAGGAAATTCACTAACAATGGAAATATTATTCAAATCTGGCATATTTTTATTCAAGTCCATGACATGCGCTAAGAAAGCTTAACATCCGTTTTTCAATAAACGAATGGCTTTATGGCTTGATATGACAGTGATTGACTTTAGTGGTTTAGTTGCTTGAATTTGCATAACAGGTTGGTTAGGAATATGAAAACTAACAACCTTACGAAAATAATCAATTTTATCATAATGAGTGGTTAACCAATCAATCCCTAAAATCACATCAAATGCAATTATTTTCAAAGAAATAAGATCGACAGGTAATGAAAGTTTCTCCTAATGGAGTCTCAACAGATAAATCAAAGTCTAATTTCTCCGGAGTCAAGTTCAAACATTGAGCACAAACAGGAGAAATAAAAGAATGGGTATAACCGGTATCTAGTAAGGTATAAACTTCGCAAGAGTTTATGATTAGCTTACCCGTGATCACCTCGTTCGGGTTCCTCGCGTTTTGGGCAGTCACGACAAATGCTCTTCCAGGAACCACCGACTTTGACTTGTCCGGGATAGCCGGTGGAGTCACCATCCCCACTGGACTTAGTTTTTCTACAAGACAATCTCTAGCTAAATGACATTCCTTTCCACAGTTATAACACACCTTGAATTGTTGTGGGCAGTTTGGGCTGATGTGTCCCTCTTTCCCGCATTTATAACATACGACCGATGGTCGTTCTCCTCCCCTGGAAATAGTTGATGTTGGTGCTGACGTCTTCACTTTATCATTGTTGTAACTTCTCTTTTTGAAATCTCCCCCCGACTCGTTTCTTCTACTATCATGGCCACGATTACCACCAGAGTGGTTACCACTTTTGTCCAGATGTTTTTCTCCCTGCTGGTTGTCATTGCTCCGATGACTGCTGTCACAGGTATGACCCTGGTTGTGGTCCCTCGGTTGAATATACTCATTATCTCGCTCTAATAATTGAGCCATGTTCACAACATCTAAATATAGAGAAAATTTATGAGAAATAAGATATTGTCGAATTTTGGGTTTCAGACCTCTCAAAAACATTCGTGTCATACGTTCCTCATTCTCTACCAAATGAGGTGCAAACTTGGATAACTCTGCGAACCTAGCCTCGTATTGGGACACAGTCATGTTGTTCTGTTCCAGTATAATAAACTCTACCACCTTCATATGACGAATACTTTCAGAAAAGTACTTGTCATTGAATAGTTTCTAAAACGTTTCCCAAGACATGTTGAGTGCGGCAGGCTGGGTACGCTTCACAGATTCCCACCAGTAATCTGCTTCACCACAGAACATAAAGGTGGCAAATGGAACTTTCTTTTCCTCCATGCATCCCAAGACATCAAATATCTTGATAATTTGCTTAACGCACATTTTTGCCTTGATCGGATCCGGCTTTCCCAAAACTTCTGGTGGTCCCTACTCTTTAAACTGCTTGGCTGTGATAAGTCACACGTGGCTATCATTTTCACCCGTATTTTGTACACGAGTCTCCCTCATCTGATTTTACATGAACTACAAAAAGCTTCTAAACATCCCATCATTCATCGTTTGTTTGGTAGTGTTGTTTACAGGAGGAATATTGTCCTCCTATTGCACGTTCTCCTGGTTGGTGATTAAAGGTGTCCCCACTGTCTCACTCACTCCATTGTTAACATTTTCAGCTGCCATTCTCAAATAATGTCATAAAACAAGGGTTAATTAAAGAAATTGACATACCACATATTATCCCTATATTCTGACCGACCAATTAAATACCAAATAAGCTTAGGTAGGACACACTAGCGAAGGATTTACTCGTCTCTCCCCTCCTAGTTCTATTCCCCAATCTCTGCCAAAGACCATATCCCTAAGCTCTGATACCAACTGTGACGCCCCCAAAATAGGTATACATCACTCATTCTGAGTCGCCAAATACATGGTTCAGAAATAACTATAACTTCATTATTAAAGTTGTCGTGCAAAATACGACAACACATATACTGTGAGTTTAAATACAAATATTGTCTTCTAGACAATATCCACACTCAAATAAGTCCTCATTATAATTATTGATACACTATTTTATAAAATAGTGAGGACTGCTAAAACAACCGACTTGAAACATCACTTCACACCCCGACTAGTTCCCGTTATATTCTCGTCTCCTGAGGAGAAAAATGGAACAACAAAGAAAAGGGTGAGCTCAACTAGCCCAGTAAAGAATATTATGACTAAGATAATGTAGAACAAATTATCTTTAGCCTTTAATAAATCAGATAAAATATAATGGATAGCCAGTTTTAGATCAATATTCACAGCGAAAATAACAATTCATTAGAAGAGTTAAGTAGAGAATTAAATCTACTATCATCTATGAATTTAAAAGTCCATCATCAATATTTTATCCCTGTAACATCAATCAATATACATCTTGAATTAAATATTCATCTTTACACTACGGGCCAAAGATATTCATTTGTATCACCAGTTGGTCATGTTCATCTCAACACCTATTCATCTTTGCACTACGGGCCAAAGATATTCATCAGGTAATCATTCATCTTTGCACTACAGGCCAAAGATATTCATTTATATCATCATTTAGGACTGAGGATGATGAAAATATTTTAAAAAAACGAATCCAGTGAAATAAAAGGACAAAGATTAGGGATTCGTACTTTAGATAATCCAAGTTTAAAAATACTCCATAATAAACCATAGTGGAGTGAAATTCAAGAATGAAGATCAAAACATTGATACAATCAAAGATAGTAACCATAATAGACATCTTGGACAAAGAAGAGAAAATTTTATTTTTTTTATAAATAGTGTCATATTTGTGAATAGTGCCGTATACGTGAATAGTCTCGTATACGTGAATAGTAACCCCGACATAAAAAGGTAGAAATTCCACAAGAAAATTATACTTCGTGAATAGTACTCGTGAATGTGTTGTATACGTGAATAGTGTCGTATACGTGAATAGTAACGTCGACATGAAAAGGTAAAACTTTCACAATAAAATTCGTACCAATATTTCGGCATAATGATATTGAAACAAATAATATCATTTACGAAAAAAATAACATCCCTTACCTCAAAAGAATAATACTTAAGGCTGAAATCTCAGGTATGAGGTTGAAGGAAACTTGCACTGAATAGCAACTCTCAAAGTATCTAAATACTCACAAAATACGCTCGATAATATAAAGAGAGAAAACATATGATTCTGGTGTGATTTTCAATTCTAACTAAACACCCTATTTATAAGAAAATGCTTAGAACGCCAACGCAGACTAAATTTAATAAAATAATATTTTAATTAAAATTTTCAAGCATGCCACTTTTGATCAAATTTCAGCACACCATAGTGGGCCCCACCCAAAAATTAGATTTTCCACAACAACCAAAAGTGGGGCCCACATGTTTTTAATAAAAATATTTTTTTCTAAAACTTCAATAATTCATTAAAAATAGCCATTTTATCAGAAAAATACGAATTCCATATCTTTTCCATAGAAAATTTAATTCTCTACAATTTTATAAAAGAAAGTTTTTCTAAATTCTAATCAGAAAATGTCCAAAATCCACATACGGATGATTTTTAATACCTCCATTCTAATAAAATACTGATAAAATACCTCAACATTAATTTCTTCATTTATATCCACATAAAAATAAATATTTTCTTATCATATAAATCAATAATTAATTATTCACAAATAATATTACAGAATCACAATTATGACAACCAAGTTGTTCCTAGGAAAGAGGGGGCTTTTCGATAAGGATTTCTCCTTATTGGCGCGCAATTAGGTGACCAAATCATTTTTCTAGACAGAACTTCCTTAGACATTACCAATAATGCTATCTAATAATATTATTCAAATAATATGCATTATTGAACTGATAATGGGAAATATTGTGCAATGACAATTATTGAAACAACAATAATATAAAATATCCACGTAGCAATTATTGAATCAATAAAATAAAATATTGAACAGTAATTACTGTAACAATTATTGAGTAGTTCCTTCTTACGTAAGAATCAATAATTTAAAAATACTATGCAATACCGTGTGCTACTATGCAACCACGCGTATTACTGTATTTTAACAACCGGGTATTCCAACAGTGTTAACGGTAATAATTACGCCGTTATTTATAAAAACTCAAACTTGTCATTTTTCTTCATCCGACCGTTTTTCATTATGGGGCCCACAAATGGTTGCACCATCGTACGAATATTTCCCGACGACAGGAATATTCCACGACCAAACGAATATTCCCCGACAACAATGAATATTTTATAATCACTTGCTTATTTTGCAAAATTTGCACATTTCACCCATAAACAAAGCATTATATATCAAATTAACACCTTATTATTCACAATAATTATTAGAGGAAATTCATTTTTATTAATAAAAAGTTGGGGTCTTACAGACAGTGTCAGAAATAAGGAGTTTCTTAGGATTGGCTTGTTATTATCGGCATTTTATTAAGGATTTATCCAAAATCGCCCCTTTGCTAACGAATTTGATAAGGAAATTAGTGAAGTTCGTTTGGATGGGGAAATGCGAAGAGAGTTTCCAAGGGTTAAAGAAGAGGCTAAGTATGACACCTGTGTTATCTTTGCCAGATAATACAGGGAATTTTTTTGTGTACAGCGACGCATTGCACAAGGGACTAGGTTGTGTGCTACTGCAGAACGGTAAGGTCATTGCGTATACCTCGCGACAATTGAAAGACTATGAGAAAGGGTATACGGCCCATGATTTGGAATTAGTTGCAATAGTGTTTACTCTGAAAATTTAGAGGCACTATCTCTATGGGGAGCAGTGTGAGATATATATGGACCATAAGAGTCTGAAGTATATCTTTACACAGAAAGATCTAAATATGCGTCAGAGGTGATGGTTGGAGCTAATTAAAGACTATGACTATGAAATCCTTTACCATCTAGGTAAAGCAAATGTTGTTACCGACACATTGAGCAGAAAGGGTCGAGCGAAGTTGTCTTTGTTAATTTCTCAGGAGAACCTGATAGCTGAAATGGAAAAATTAGAGTTAGAAGTTAAATATCCAAAGGAATCGGATGAAAAACTGTTCCAGATGGAGACACGTTCAACATTGGTGGATAGAGTGAAGGAAGAGTAGCTCCAGGATGAGAAGTGTCAGAAAAATATGTAAAATGATGACTGAAGGCCAAGAAGTTAAATTCAAAATCGACACTGAAGGGTTACTAAGATTTGAGGGTAGAATCTAGGTTTCATTTGTGCCACAAGTTAGAGAAGAAATTCTGAACGAGGCTCATAGTTCGAGATACTCAATTCATCCAGAAAGTACGAAAATGTACCAAGATCTTCGACAACATTTCTGGTGGTCGAATATGAAAAGGGATGTCGCTGAGTGTGTTGCAAAATGCTTAACGTGTGAGAAGGTTAAAACGGAGCGTCAAAGGCCAAGTGGTTTGCTGCAACAATTGGAAATAATAGAATGAAAATGGGAGCATATTACGATGGATTTCGTGGTAGGTCTTCCAACGACTTAAAAAGGGTATGACGCGATATGGGTTATCGTGGACCGACTGACGAAATCAGCACATTTTTTGCCGATAAATATTAGATTTAATTTTGATCAGTTGGTAGAGTTATATATCAAGGAAATTGTTTCAAGGCACGGAGTTTCAGTGTCAATTGTGTAAAATCGAGATCCTCGTTTCACCTCAAATTTTTGGAAGAGGTTACAAGAATATATGGGAACACAACTGAGAATGAGCATAGCATACCATCCCTAAACCGATGGCTGGAGTGAAAGGATAATCCAGACATTGGAGGATATGTTAAGAGCCTATGTTATGGATTTTAAAGAAAATTAGGATGACCATTTACCTCTAGTTGAGTTCACCAACTATAACAGTTATCACGCAAGTATCGGCATATCGCCTTACGAAGCATTGTATGGAAGAAAGTGCAAAACTCCATTATGTTGGGTTGATGTAACGATCGAGAATTTTGCAATTTATTTAAAATATTTATCTAATTAAATAAATATTTTAGTTTGTTTATTTATTGAATAAAATAAATAATTGACGAAAATTATTCAGAAATAATTATTTGCGATTGACAATGTTAATTAAATTATGTGAAATAATTTTATTGTTGACGCGTATATTATTACACTAATGTGATGATAATATTTTAATTTAATTAAATTAAAGATTTAATAATTTATTAAATAAAATTATAATTACATGACAAGGGTTGATTTGATTTAATTTAATTAAATCTTAGTGTGACATTTGAGAATCATATAATAAGAATAACATTTAAATAAATTAAAAAGAGTTATTTGGGACTAGCCGAACATGGTCTTGTGACCTTTGTGTTAATAAGAGTTGATAACCCATGTTTGTATAAATTGACATCCACGTTCTATCAGTTTATGTTCACGTATTCCTACTAAGTTTGGGAGTTAGGAGCAGAGAAAATAGAGAAAAATAAAGAGAGAAAATTGAAAGTTCTGTGAGATTGAAGAAAAGGAATCAGAAAATCAAAGAAGGAAGTGAAGATTAACAAAGCTATTCTCATCTTCTAACAAAGTTAAACAAGAATCAAAAGGTAAATAACCTAGTTTTATTCTTAGTTTATGTGTTCTTGGATTTCTTTTGAAAAAAAATTAATTTTTGGCTGAAGATTTATTAGAATAGTTGTTATATATGTTAATTGACGATTATAATATGTTAATTGACAAGTAGAAACAATTTTGGGCTGAATTAATCCATGAAAACATGATTTAGTGAAGAAGTTTGAGTTTTGTTATAATATATATAATATAGCTTATTTTGGAGTTAAAATTTGTGATTAATTTGTATAAGAATATGTAAATTAATGATTGTTATTGTTAATACGTTGAAATATGAAAGTAATGCAAGTCATATGGACTGATTTGGTTGAGAAACAAATCCGTAGTGATTGATTACGCTAAACATATTGAAATATGAAGAAATTGCCATGAACCTTGATTTTGAGTCTTTAAATTTGTTGTTTATGTGGTTTATGATGTTAGAACTCTAGTATGCAAGTGTTAATGTGACACCCCCAAATTCGGGTACTCATTTCCACAGAATTTGGTGCTCACTATCAAAATAATTACATCGACCTACCCATAAATAAGGATAAAACCATCAATTATTTTAATTAATAATCTTTCTCATTAAAGGGTTACATCATCTCAAAAATAATCCCAAGTAATCTAACCTTAAATTATTACATCAGTTTGCGGAATGCATCATAAAATAAAACAAGTCTTATAACATAATTCATTTAAATATATTCTCATAAATCTTCAACACTTGGACATCTTGCCCTTTCCTTTGCTAGTAGATGGCTCATCAACTCTTTCAACTTTAGCTGTAGTGTTAATTATAAGAGTGAGCAAACAATTGCTCACTGATATAAAGAGTAGTAATGATAACAACATGAGAGTGAACAATGAATGCTGAACAGTAATGAACTTGTTCTATGAATCAAAAATAGAAAACAAGTTCGAACTTTAATGACTGAGGGTCTTAAGACCACAAACTATGTCCCTGGTGATTAGGTATTACTACCCCAACCTTAACAGTCACTTAGACTATACAGACCCTGCACTTAGACTATACAGACCCTGCCTAACGTACTTAGGGGGATCAGCCCTTTGTACCATGTATTGTCCACAAACATCTCAACGTTACACGTACAAAATCCCCTATGTTAGGGTTGTTCGTCTCAGTTTGAATTTAGAATTTCCGCACTAAAGAAAGTTTAGCTCGAAACTAACTTATCAGTGGTTCTAGAATTTTAGAACACAATTTCATAATAGATTAGTTCAATCAATAAGAGTTTGCTTACTACTTGAAAGTTTAATACAATAATATAGAATTGAACAAGGTTATTAAGATCAAAGATCGACTAACAACAATATATAATTGAGTAAACATGATATACATGCAAAGTGCTATATTCAAAAGAGTTAGAACAATCTCCTTTGAATCGATGTAATAGAACAATATATGCTTTGAATAATATTAAGGAAAGTGAAACTTGCTCGATGTAACGAATTAGGTTACAAGAGCTTGCACAATCATATATAAGATAGATTAGTTTTACTCAACTTTAACATAGAATTTAGAAACTTGTACAATGATAATTTAGGAATAGAAAGCTTGCATTCTTATAAAGAGAATGAAGTGAGGAAACTTGCTCGATAAAAGTTTAGAATAAGAAACTTGCCTCGTATGTAAGCTACACAAGTAATAATATTCGCTAATTACCCTACATATATAATTGAAATCGCAACAATAATTAGTTGTATAAATATTAGCTTTAGGGTTTTAAACCACCATTTAAGTCATAACCTTAGCTTAACTTCTAATCATGTTGGTTAATATCCTTAACGGATCTGAAATTACATTATAAACTAACATAATCCTTATCATTTATCTATAACTTTTAAAAATATCACATTTGGTTTCATTTCATAACTTATTCAAATGATTACCTAAAATCTCCATATTTGGTATTACATCATACCAACATCTGTTATTGTGGTCCACGTTATGTTAAACATCTTTACCATGCATGCCAAATGAGCTTAAGCCCATATACCATGGTCTGCAAACAAACAGAACTCTCTGCCTAGGCTCAGGGCACGGCGTAGCTATGCTATCCCAAGCCTTGGCACCGGCGCTGCTGCGCTGCTGCAGATTGGCAGAAGGCATACGGCACAGCTGCGCCACGCACAGACAGAAACTCGCAGCAGCATCTCTGCTACACACAGTAGACACCCAACTCAACCCGAAACCATAAAAATTCACAAACCTAAACATCTAAAACTCTGTAATAACATAGTAAAGCATGTTATACGCCATTCTAACCACATAAACATCTCATACACACAAATTGGAAGAGTCAAACCCATAATTTTCCAAATTTCTCCAATTTTTACACTTTTAGCGAAATCGATCGCCACGACTTCGTTTCTTAACCAATTGACACGATTCAAACTACGCCGCTTTCGTTTCTTAACATACTAACATAATCCAACATAAATTTCCAGATTATCATACATATTAAACACGAAATTTTATACTTTCTTAAGTCATTTTTCATAAACATACACTGTTATTTACTTTTCTCCCTACAAACCCAAATTTCATGTATTTGAACACCAACATGGAATTATAGAGGATAACTAACAGATTTAGCAAGAGAATACATACATATAAACAACATTTTCTACAACAATTCAACAAAACCCAATTTCCATAGAATAGAAAATTACAAAAAACTAAATATTAGAATTAGGGGTAGATTATACCTTAACCCTTTGATGTTAACAAGGTTCTAGCAAATCCTTCTCAATCCTACTCCTTCTCCAACTCTCAATTCTCTGTATTCTTTCTCTCTACCTCTTTGTTCTTCTTAGTTAGCCATTAGGAAAAATAAGACGCGTAATATAACTGATAGGACCTTACCTCCCATGTACTTATCAGTTAAAAAATAAATAAAAAGGAGTCAATTAAATAAACCAAAGGCCACAAGGCCTTGTTTGGCCACACACCAATTCCCCCATTCCCATTTATTTTAATAGTCTTATATTATATAGTTTTCGCTTGTCACACTTTAGTTAATTTAAATAACTTTATTTTAGTTAATTTCAATAACTTTATTTTAGTTAATTTAAATAACTTATAATAATTTCTATTATAATTAAATTTATGAATAATAAATAATTACATATCTAATTTAAATTAATAAATTAGACTTAAACATAAATTTATTTAATTTAATTATTTTCTTAAATATTAAACAATTCATTTAATTTAATTATTTTCATTAAATTAAATCCTCAAATAATAAAATTACCATTCATTAATTTAGTTATCATACATACTCAACTAAATTATTACATCACAATTCATCAAATATTTATTTTTTCCAATAAATAAATTATTTAAAATATTTATTCAATTAATAAATCTTTAAATTAAATTATAAATTTCTCGATCGTTGCATCCTTCCCTCCTTAAAAGGATTATGTCCCCGGAATCACAACTCGATAAATTCATTTATCACATTCTTCCCTCCTTAACAGGATTCTGTCCCCAGAATCATCATACAAGATTAAGCAAATAACTGAGGATAATTTCTCGTCATAACATCTTCAAGTTCCTACGTAGCTTCTTCTTCAGCATTGTGGTTCCTCCAGATTACCTTAACAGAAGGTATTACTTTATTCCTTACTACTTGCTCTTTCCTGTCGACAATTTAAATATAGACTTCTTCATAGGACAAATCTTTCTCAAACTGTAAGGGCTCATATTCTATAACATGTTTATAGTCATGCTTTTATGATCGCAACACTGAGACATGAAAAATATTATGGATATGCACCAATTCTGGAGGTAAAACTATCTCGTACGCCACTTCACCAATGCGTCGAAGCACTTCAAAAGGTCCTATAAACCTAGGGCTTAATTTCCCCTTCTTGCCAAACCGAATTTTCCCCTTCCAGGGAGATACTTTCAAGAAAACATAACTACTAACATCGAATTCTCGATTTTGTCGGTGTTGACCGGCATATTTCTTCTATCTATCCTGTGCAGCTATCAATCTTGCTCGAATCACCTTGACGATCTCGACGGTTTATTGTACCAACTCTGAACCCAATAGCTGACGTTCACCTACCTCATCCCAGCATAACGGAGTTTTGCACTTCCTACCGTATAACGCTTCACAAGGCGACATGCCAATACTCACGTGATAACTACTATTATAGGAAAATTCAACCAATGGTAAATGATTGTCCCAATTTCCCTTGAAATCCATAATACATGCTCTGAGCATGTCTTCTAGTGTTTGGATGGTTCTCTCACTTTGTCTGTCGGTTTGAGGATGGTACGCTGTGCTCATTCTCAATTGTGTTCCCAAGCATTCTTGTAGTCGTTTCCAAAAATTAGATGTGAAACGTGGATCTCTATCTGATACAATGGACACAGGTACACCGTATCTTGAAATAATTTCCTTAATATAAAGTTTTGCCAACCAATCTAGGTTAAATCAAATCTTGATTGGCAAAAAGTGTGCCGACTTTGTCAATCGATCAACGATCACCCAAACGGCGTCATAACCCTGCTGAGTCATTGGAAGACCTACCACAAAATCCATTGTGATATGTTCCCAATTTCAGTACAGTATCTCCAACGGTTGCAATAATCCGCTTGGCCTTTGATGTTCAGCTTTAACTTTCTGACACGTTAAACATTTCGCCACACACTCAGCCACATCCTTTTTCATATTCGGCCACCAAAAATGATGTCTAAGATCCTGGTACATTTCATACTTCTAGGGTGAATCAAATATTTTGAGTTGTGAGCTTCACTCAGAATTTCTTCTTTAACTTCCGGTACTAGCAGAACCCAAATTCTCCCTTTGAATCGTAGTAACCCTTCCGAATCGATTTTGAATTTGCTTTCCTCACCTTTGGATACTTTCTATTTTATCTTTTTGCAGTCTTCATCCTGAAGTTATGCATTCTTCACCTTGTCCACCAACGTTGAACCGTTTCCTTTCTGGAACACCCTTTCATCGGATTCTGTCGGATATTTAATTTCCAATTCCATCTTAGCCATTTCCGACACTAACTTCTCCTAAGCTGTCAACATCATTAACTTTTCCCGTCCCTTTCTACTTAAAGCATCAGCAACAACATTCGCCTTTTCGGGATGATAGAAAATCTCGCAGTCATAGTCTTTAATCAGCTCCAACCATCTTCTCTGTCTCATATTCAAGTCTTTTTGTGTAAAGATATACTTCAGATTTTTATGGTCAGTATATATCTCACACCTCTCTCCATAAAGATAATGTCTCCAAATCTTCAGGGCAAACACCACCGCAGCCAACTCTAAGTCATGAGTCGGATACCCTTTCTCATAATCTTTTAATTGACGTGATGCATACGCAATAACTCTGTCGGTCTGCATAAGCACACAGCCTAGTCCTTTATACGATGCGTCACTATACACCACAAAAGTCCCTATATCATCAGGCAATGACAACACAGGTGCCGTACTCAACCTCTTCTTTAATTCTCGAAAACTTTCCTCACACTTCTCTGTCCAAACAAACTTAACCGCCTTCCCGGTTAAATTCGTCAACGGCATCACAATCTTGGAAAAGTCTTAAATAAAACGCCTATAAAGGATCATAAAAATATCACGTCGAGAACTATATGATTATCTTTCATAGCTGAACAAATAGCTATGAAGCACTATGAATCATTTGACTTGTACTTCTCATTTCATAACAATGATTCCAAAGTATATATGATGAGTATGAAATATGTTATACTTTTATTCCTTGATACTTAATCTTTTGTATTTATTTTGTGCCTAAATAAACTCATTATTCTTATATTTTTATTTTAGGTACAATTGAAGGGGTTTCATGATTTTGGAAATAAATTGGAGGAGGTTTACGAGATTCCTAACAAATCAAGGATTCAACAATTAGTATCATAAATGGATTTGGATTCACGCGGCAATTCGTTTAAGCACATGGCAATTGTGAGATTTAATTCCAATTTCAAATCTGAATTTTAGATTCTAGAAGAATAGTTTTTACAATTCTATTGTAATTAAGATTTCTTTTAGACTAAGATTTATTTCCAAATTGAATTCTATTTCTTTATGAAAATTGGTGTAATCTGTAATTCCTTTTAGGATTTAGATTTCTACTTTCTATAGGATTTAGGACTTTGTCTACCACTATAAATAGAGGATGAGAGTCAGGGTTTTATTCATTCAATCATCTACTACATTCTCTCATCTACAATATTGGAGGATTGAAGACATGAGCTAAGTTCTTTTTATTCAGTTCTAAGGGATGTTGAACCTTATTTATAATTAATGGTTAATTGAGTATTCATTATTTATTCCTTCTCACATGAAATTCATTCTTGATAATCTGATTTAATTTCTGAATGCTATTTGGCTTAACTGATTTGATTACTGCAGGATTGAGTTGGTTAACGAATATCATATGCTAGATCAAGGAATAATATTACGTGTAATTGATATTGTTTCTGATCACAAGTAGTAAATTAGTAATACATGATTGTGGACAAGCTTTTGAGTATTGCTATGATTATCAGAAGACAAGTTAAACAATCCGAGCTTATGTGTTTGTTGCTTGGAATAGTCTAATTCCCTAATTCTTAATGCTGCTATTATATTAAATCTAGAGAGCTTGTTCTAGGTTATATAATTGTTAGAATCTTGTGAAGAGCTTTTTTCATTGAGTGACAATCTAAGGGGAGTTTCGGGTAGCAGAGCTTGTTGTTACCTAGGGCTATTAGTTTCATTGAAGGATAAATAATGCTACACTTGATTAATCTATTATTGTAAAAAGGTGATACTGAACTAAAGAACTGAAGATTTTTATTCATTGTTTATTCTTATTACTTTATTCTTGTTAATTTAGTTAATTAATTAAAAATCCCCTTTTCATTAGAAACCATAGGATAAATATAAAACAAATCACTCTCTGTGGGATCGATCCTTGCTTACTACTGTGCTAATTGTTTGAATTTGTAAAGTGAAAGTGAGGTTAATTTAGGAGTGTAAACGACAGCTCCCAATATATAATAGCTTAAGAATTCTGAAACGATCGAAAGACAATGAACATACTCTTTTCGTTTTTATACTTGAAAAGGACATCCGACACTAAGGCCATCCATCCGGCTTTACTTACGAGCACTTCTAGATGATCAGCCTATTGTACTCTATGTTGATCAACACTCTTCCGTTAAACATATTTACGTTTCACTTTTGGCAACCTCGCGTGCCCATTGAATAATCGATGAAAATACTTTTGTTTGTTCATATACAAACTTACCTTCTCATCCGTACCAAATACTTGGCGTAGGATAGCGTTAACAGTTATAGATCGAAAGACTTGTAAACAAATCAATCAACTCTTCAATACTAGTCTAGCCGAGTTAAAATAGGTATCGACTCTTTCAAAATCATTCATACATTCCAGAACATGAATCACTGAAAACTTGGCTAACACGAAGGTTAGACAAACCTTAAGAAAGACTTGCCTTCAAGCGTCTTCAAAATATTCAATAAATTCTCAGTCTCTACCGGATCTACATGATATATTCACATAGCACATTGTAATTAATTATCAACAACTAACTTTATGGTTTTAACCAACTTCTTTCACTTCTAAGTCTTACTTGAATTTAATTCGTTAATAAAGTCAATTCGACTTTCTATGCTTTGTTACGGCTCGTTAACATTCTTACGTCATTAACCGACACTCGATCATCATTGGTGAAATACCAACATTGAACATCATTCACGGTTTACTTATTACGTTCTTGCGTTCTTCATTTTAATTTTCATTAAATTATATCTAATCTTCTAACATTATCACTTTATAAGTGATTTAAAGTAAATCTTATTGTGTACATTAAGTACCCTCATTGTCTTACCTCCGGTCTACATTCAAATGGAATACAAACCCTACTTGGTCAACCAATTTATACTGCCGGCGCTGCGGCGCGGCATCTCTAGTATAAACTCGGCGCTGCGGCGCCAACTAATAGGAGACAAGGCCGGATCCGGCACTGCTGTGCGGATCTTCTGTGCTTGGTTTGGCGCTGCAGCGTCGCCCCTGTGCACCAGTTGGTCATGACAGTTTATTTTTCTAACGAAACTCCCGGCTTAATAACTTATTCGTTTTACATCCAAATTAGCTCATTCGAAAGCCCACAACTCACAAATTACACCCTCTATGTGTTCATATAAGAATTTTACATTTTTTAATCTGTTAACTTAGAATTCACCTTTTGGTTCATTTTGAGCGTTCGTTTATCATTTTCGAGCATTCAATACTCGTTTTCTTCGTTATAAGTCAGAATTCGATGATTCTTGCATCTACGATTCTTAAATACCTTATCACACATGTTGGCATTGAAAACTGAAGTTTCCAAGTAACACAACAACTTTTGACCCTTAATCCGAGATTTCTACGATTTCGACGTTTAACATCTATTTTTGTAAAATTCGCCATAACTTCATTACTCGTGTTCTTTAAGCCAAATCAAATGGAGCACTCCATTGATTCATCATCTACATCCTAACCAAACAATATGCACATACCCTAGCTATGCTAGTTTTCAAGTCTTTCATTCATAACTAAGTTCACGTTCATCACTTTCTACGGTTTTTAACTTACGTAAATCTTATGATTTTTATTTGGTCATGACTTATCAATGATTTGATCATTAATAGACATCCTTTTTCCTCCTCACTAAACATGATCCACCAATCTATGATTCTCTACGAGAAAGAAATCGAGAAAGATGAATATTAATGTTTACGAACTATTACCTTTGTCGTTCTTCGCGTTCCTGATAAACGTCTTATGTTTTGCTTGGAAGTAATTTGATTACTTGATTCTAGCTTTTCTCTCTCTCTCTCTCTCAATATATGTATTGGACAAGGTTTGTAAATCACAAAAAGTTCAACTTAAGCTTTGTATTTATAGGAAATCAAAATGGGGGCAAAATGGTCATCCTCCCCCACCTCCTTACTATTTACTACTTTATCACCGAGTAAAATAAAGTAGTTCACTTTACTAGGCCACCAAGTGGCTGGCCCACCTCCTTGGATCATCCCATGGGTTGCCCCATGGATTTTACCCATTCCATGACCCGCCGGTTCGACCCGCGATTTAACTTCTTGGATTGGCTTGTCTTAACTTAATATTGGGCCTTGACTTGGATTTAAACATATAATTCTTTGGGCTTGCTTACTCAATTACTTGGGCTTGGTATAATCCAAACCCAATTGGATTATACTAAGTCCTAAACTCTAAACCCATTATACCAATCGTATTCTACACGTATAATTTACGTATTCTCTTCTTATAATACTCATACGATATTCGTATTAAATCTTAGTATTATACGTCGTACTATTCTTCATACCATACTAGTATTCAAACTATTATAATACTCGTATCTCATACGTATAATAACCTAAATGATTATACATATTTCATTTCTCTTTCGGAAATCTCTTTTATTAACCCTTAGGTTTTAAGTCCGTAGGCAAAAACTTCGTTTGCCATAAGTGAAATATTATTAATTATTCCATCTCGTCTTCATATTCTATCGTTACGCGTTTCTCGAAATTTCAAACTTAATTCCCGAGCAGAAACGGATGAATAGTATTTTTACAGAAATTTCTCAGAAAATTTTTATTTTCGTCTCGGAAATTCAAAATAATTAATTCTAGCACCTAGCCATAATACTAACCACATCCGCACATTCCAGGTCATAGTACGACCTTCACATAGCTTACTCACATAAATAATCAATTAAATTCATTTAATTGACATAACCAAATAAAAATTTAATTCTCATAAAAATTCGATTTTCTTGGGCGTTACATTCCCCCCCCCCTTATAAGGATTCTGTCCCCAGAATCACGCTTATAATTACATAAATAAATGAGAAAAATTTTCCTTCATTTTACTTTCGAGTTCCCACGTTATTTCTTCAGCATTGTGGTTTCTCCATATCACCTTCACCGAAGGTATTATTTTATTTCTCAAAACTTGTTCCTTCCTATCAACAATTTGAATTGGAAGTTCTTTATACGATAAATCTTTCTCTATCTGAATAGATTCATACTCTATTATGTGTTTATAGTTCGGCTTATAGGGATGCAACACGGACACGTGAAACACATTGTGAATGCGTTCCATTTCTGGAGGTAAAGCCACTTCATAAGCTACCTCTCCAACCCTTCTTAAAATCTCAAAAGGTCCTATAAACCTTGGACTTAACTTCCCTTTCTTCCCAAAACGTATCTTCCCTTTCCAAGGTGATACTTTCAGAAATACATATGAACCTACTTCAAACTCCTTCTTCTCTCGATGAGGATCTGCATACTTCCTTTGTTTATCTTGAGCCGCTACCAATCGTGTTCTTATCAGCTTAACCATGTCTGCCATTTGTTGAACCATCTCAGGTCCCAACATTCGACGTTCACCTACTTAATCCCAGCAAAGTGGTGTTCTGCATTTCCTCCTATACAACGCTTCGTAAGGCGGCATGCCTATACTAGCGTGAAAACTATTATTGTACGCGAACTCCACCAAAGGTAAATGTTCATCCCAACTCCCTTTAAAATCCATAACGCAAGATCTTAACATATCTTCTAGCATTTGAATTGTCCGTTCACTTTGTCCATCCGTCTGTGGATGATACGCCATACTTAATCTCAAATGCGTTCCCATTTGCTCTTGCATACTCCTCCAAAAGTTTGACGTGAATCGTGGATCACGATCAGACACAATCGAAATAGGTACTCCATGTCTAGAAATACTTTTCTTGACATAAAGCTTAGCCAACTGCTCTAGGTTATACCAAATGCCTATTGGTAGAAAGTGAGCCGATTTGGTTAACCGATCCACTATTACCCAAATAGCATCGTATCCTTTCTTCGTTGTTGGAAGTCCCACCACAAAGTCCTTGGTGATATGCTCCCATTTCCACTCCGGAATCTCTAGTGACTGCAATAACCCACTCAGTCGTTGGTGTTCAGCCTTAACTTTCTGACAAGTTAAGCACTTACTAACATATTCTACGATCTCCCTCTTCATGTTCGGCCACCAAAAGTTCTGACGAAGGTCTTGATACATCTTAGTACTACCAGGATGTATCGAGTACCTCAAACTATGAGCCTCACACAAAATCTCTTCTTTTAAATTGGAATTATTTGGAACCCAAATTCTTCCCTCAAAACGAAGTAAACCTTCTTTATCAAGGTTATACTTAGTCTTCACGTCACCCTTCATTATCTTTTTCATTCGCTCACATTCTTCAGTACTTATAATACTACCTTAACCCGTTCCACTATCGTTGATCGAGTTTCTATTGAGCATAACATCTCCACCGTCTCACTTGGTAACTTAACTTCTAAATCTATTTTTGCCATCTTCGTTATTAACTCATTCTGAGTCGTTAACATTAACAGTTTTTCCCTACCCTTCCGACTTAACGCGTCGGCTACTACATTCGCTCTCCCCGGATGATACAAGATATCACAGTCGTAATCTTTTATTAACTCTAACCACCTTCTCTGCCTCATATTCAACGGAGTATAGAAGTGTAAAAATCCTGAATGAACCTTCTATAGTATCCCGTTCATTCAGGACTATTTTTACCTTTTCTGTCCACACATACTTCACCGACTTCCTCGTCAGATTTGTCAACGGAGTAGATATTTTAGAAAAGTCCTGAATGAACCTTCTATAGTATCCCGCTAACTCCAGAAAACTCCGAACCTCGGTTGGCGTTTTCTATTGCTCCTACTCATTCACTGCTTCCACCTTCGCTGGATCTACGGATATACCTTTTTTATCTATAACATGTCCTAGAAACTTCACTCGTTCAAGCCAAAATTCACACTTGGTGAATTTCGTATATAACTTCTCTCTCCGTAGTGTTTCCAACACTATTCTTAAATGTTCAGCATGATCTTCTGGCGTCTTAGAATAGACTAGAATATCATCAATGAACACTATAACAAACTTGTCCAAATACTGTTTGAACACTCTGTTCATCATATCCATGAATGCAGCTTGCGCATTCGTCAACCCAAACAACATAACTAGAAACTCGTAATGTCCATAACGAGTTCTGAACGCCGTCTTAGGTACATCCTCCTTCCTCACTTTCAGTTGATGATACCCCGTACGTAAATCTATTTTAGAAAAATACTTTGCCCCTTTTAACTGATCAAATAGATCATCGATCCTGAGCAATGGGTATTTATTCTTAATCGTTAACTTGTTCAACTCTCGATAGTCGATACAAAGTCGTAACGACCCATCCTTCTTCTTTACAAACAATACCGGCGCTCCCCACGGAGACGCACTCGGTTGAATGTACTTTCTATCTAATAGTTCCTGTAATTGAACTATTAACTCCTTTATTTCTACTGGCGATATCCTATATGGTGCCTTTGAAACTGGTGCCGTACCCGGCAACAAATCAATCACAAATTCTACATCCCTATCTGGCGGAATACTGGGCAACTCCTCCGAAAACACATTCGCAAAATCTTGTACTACTGCTATCTGTTCAAATGATGCTCCCACTCTTTGGGTATCCACAACATGACACATGTAACCCTTACACCCCTTTTTCAATATCTTCCTAGTTTGTGTCATGGTTAGACAACAAGAACGTCCCGGTGGTTTATTACTGTAAAACACCACCTCAGGTTTCTTAGAAAGCCTTAGGTTTACACTCTTTCTATGACAATCTATTATTGCTTTGTGGTTAATTAACCAATCCATACCGAGAATCACATCGAATTCTCTTAACCTTATCGGTAAAAGATCTACCGATAACTTGTTACCCCTAATATCTACGAAATAATTCCTATGAATGTTTTTAATGGGTTCGTTTGTTACCATAACGTCTAAAGGTATTTCTAGTTTTTTAGTATTTAATCCCAGTTGCTTAGCAAATCCACATGCTATAAAAGAACAAGAGTCAAATAACACATAAGCATTTATTTCGTTGACTGGAATGATACCTACTACTACATCCGCTGATGCAACCGTATCTTGGACGGTCATATTAAACGTTCGGGCTGAGGGTCTACCCAATGATGGTGTTGGTCTAGTAATGGTTAAATTACCACTACTAGAACCCTTACTACCCGCTGCCCCCTTCTTCGGGCAATTTCTTGCTATGTGGTTCATTGACCCACAAACAAAACAGCCACGACTTTTCTTAGGGGTAATATGTGACCCTCCTGCCCATAATTATAATCACCTATTTTGCCTTTCAGACAGACTCCCAGATAAGTCTTACCGCATGTCTTGCATACCTCCATCCTACGTTTAGGATCCTCTTATTTTATCCCAGTATTCCCAAGGTTGAAATTCTTTCTTTTAGGCATATTGCCACTACCACTAGCAGCCTCTGCATTGGTTCCTCCCTCTCCTTTACTCTTATTCTTTCTTTCCTTATGGTATTGGGTCAACGCCTCACTATCACCCTCCGCTATTATCGCCTTTTCTAGTCCCATAGGAAGCACTCTAAAAAATCGAAATCCTACTATAGAGCCAGGGTTTCAAGCTCTGTTCAAACCTACGAGCATTCCTCTCCTCCCGTGTCCACTTGGTGTGGAGCAAACATTGCCAATTCATTGAATTTGGCCGCATATTGGGGAACCGTTGTAACGACTCCAAAATCTATACAATTTAAATCCTGACTTCGGTCGTTAACCATACATTCAACCTCTAAATAATACATCATTATTCGATATTAAACTTAATAAAATTGCGGAATATTTAAAACTTTTATGCATTTCTTTCTTTCTTACCCTGAATCGCAACCATTACATTACATCTCTTTGATTCAATCTTATATCATGAATCGTTACAACAAAATGACTATATAAAGTCTTACATCATAACTAAATATACATATATATTGGATAGCTCAACTTACATTTCAACAACATGTTACGTTCAAAATATGAAATACATTTCTCATAATACATAAGTAATCTTCGTGAATATATATCTCTATAACTCACATAGCACGCATCTTTACCTTAAAATCTTGACCTACAAAAGTGGTTATTTGCAAGAGTGAGCTCGACAGCCCAGCAAAGTCTAACAGTTTTCATGCATCACAAAACACATAATAAGACATACATCTCATTAAAGTAACATGGCATACATGCTTTTAATTCACATAACAAATATAAAGATTGAGTTCATTACTCAATCATCATTACTTAGCCAAAACAATGCAGTCATATATTGACTTTAATATTTTATGATTTCAACATGCATAATATATCATGTAATTTAAAACAGTTCATCAAATCCACATAGAAAATAAGAACCGAAAGACTTGCCTTGATCGTTGTTTACCAATAATAGCTTAACAGCTTACAGTTATTTGCACTTCACGTGCCCTACACAATTATATAATCATACACATCAACTATTAGTCACATAACAACACATAGCAATTGTAATGTAAACTCAACTCCGCATCTCATAATCTTTCCTATTAGTTAACACACAATGGTCAATTAGATTGTGTTAACTTTAGAGTTATAACTCACTATATTTCTTCTCAGTTAAACTCGAAGTTCAAGTACTTAAGTCTTGCTAGGACTACTTATTGGTTTTATATTAAACCCATTTCATATCTTATAATATCCATTTCAATGGAATTGAAATATTTTTTAAGTTCATTAACACTTGGCACGACATTTCGACGTTCAATCGTCACACGCCCGATTTGCCTCTCTTGTGTATGCTTACTATGCTTCTATAACTTATCTAATACATTATTTATTAATGTTAAGCATCATTATATTTACTAACATACATGTTATGTAACTTAGGACATCATCTTTTATCGTCAGGAGCACTACACATGCATATGTGCATGCCCGACGCCCTCCGATTGCCCCCAAAAACACAATAGTCCTAAAGATAACCATTTTGACTACTGTTACAGATCTCAAATTAAAAAACTTAAAGCATGAAAGTTGTAGGTCTACTCGTCCTTGTTCCGGATCATCTTGAATTACCTCAATCGGAGTTCGTATGAGAAAGTTATGAGCATTTTACTAATAGCAGTTAAAACTGTCCGACTCAAACTTCTGTCCCTGCGCCGCGGCACGAGAACTAGGCTAACCAATGGCGCCGCAGCACGAGATTGGCGCTGGGGCGCAAATTTCAGCGCTGGGGCGTGAACTTCTGGCGCTGGGGCGTGAATTTTGGAGCCGGGGCGCGATTTTTGGCGCTGGGGCTCAAATTTTGGCACTGGGGCGCCGAAACTTGCAGAACCCAACCACGAAGAACAGAATAACTAAACTCTGGACTAATTACTACTGCTAACATCTAAATTAAGACGTAAAACTTATAAATATTACTCATAAACATTTACTTATCGTACATATACCAATTTAAAACAGTTAAATAATAATTTAAATCCTTGAAACCATAGTTTAAACCCAAAAACTCCATTGTTAACATTTGTTAACATAGTGAGCACTGTAATCATAATTATAAAACAATTTGATTTATTCTAACTATATTATATTAAATTCTTACCCAATTCATATAATCACAGTTCAATTTCATGATTATCATACAATACAAGTATAATATTTGGTACTCTACAAACCACGTTTATACATATATGTTCATTGTAATTCCACTTCCTTTTTCTTTAACACGTAATTAATATGAAATCTTATAAGCATACTACACATACAATCACATATCTATATATGCCAGTATAACAATTACAAAAACATAGTTTTACAAGAATTTTGTAAAAAACCTTCTACTTAGTGAAAAAGAAATACACAGAGACATAAATTATATGTGTATCTAGTATTAAGGTCACAGACATACCTTTTGTTGTTAAGAAATTCGTGTTCAACTCTTATAATAACTTATAGAACTCAGCTCTTGTTGCTTCTCTTTCTTCAGACTCTCTCAAAATCTCTACACCCTTCTTTTAGCAGACAACTCTTTTCTTAGACTTAAGTTTAACAATAAGACGTAAACCCAAAACCTAACTGATAACTCAATGGTAAACATAAGAACGGTTATGGCCATAATAAGCCTAATAATTGACATCGGTTATAAAACGTATAACTTATAAATATATATATTTTATTTATTAATAATTTAAATTTCAAAATCCAAAAGCCGTAGGGCTTTGTTTGGTAAAAACCATTTAAAAGTTAAACACTTAATACCAATAAGTCTTGTTTGGCACAAATCAAATTAAACTACTTTGATTTATTTTAATAACTCCTTATAACATAGTTATTTGTCACACTTTATTTAATTAAGTTTTCATACTTAATTTAATTAATTCTAATAACAATCAATTGCATAATATAATAATTTATTTAATCATTATAAACTCTCTAACTTAATTATTAAATTAAATTAGATTACTATTTCAAAATAATTACTTTCCTTAACTCATTAATTATTTATTAAACAAATAAATAATCAAATCACATCAAATCAATTAAACAAATACTTATTTAACGATAAACACAACCATTAAATATTTATATAATTCAATAAATATTTAAATATTATAATTAAAAATCTTGATTGTTACAACTGTCATGTCCCCCTGCTTAAATTCTAGGAACTTAATCTCCATCCTCCCTTGCATGCTAGTGGGAAAATAGTTCTCGAAGAACACCTTCTTGAACTGTTCCCATGTAACAGTTTCAGTTCTAGCCCCACCCTGGTGAGCCTCCCACCAGTAGTTGGCTTCCCCCTTCATCATATAAGTCGCAAAAGAAGTCTTTTGCGCCTCAGCTACGTTTGTAATTACAAACGCCTTTTCTATTTCTTTGACCCATGTTTGGGCCTCCATTGGGTCTGTCATTCCCTTGAACTCAGGTGGACCTACACTTTTAAATTTCTTAAAGGTAGTCATTCGGGCTACCCTAGGTCTTGTAGGTGCTCTACCCCCGGCTTGGTTAAATGCAGCCGTTAATAAATTAACGAACTCTTGCATAAGGTTATTTGGACCCCTGATTATCGTTATGCTATTCCGCCTCTTGATTACTTTGTCTTCTTCTTGGCGGCATTTCTGATTAAATAAATAAAGTTTCATTATTACTTATTTGCTTACTTAGTTATTAGTGGTCGAACAACTGAACAATAACTCATACGCAACAAAGCACATTAATTAAAAACTTCATTTTATTAACATGCTTCTTCATAGTCAAAACTATTTACAATTTGCTTTCCATAGCCAAAAGCTATTAAATTTATATCCCACGATTGACCTTCACAAAAATTGGGATTTATAAAAAAATACCCTTTAATTATACAAAAGAGGGTTTTACGTCACTACACAAAATATTTACTGTCTTTACTCCTAATACTGCCTAACAGCATTCTCATGCTTCTCGTTCGCCAGAATCGACACAATATCTCGACTTATAGTATGTCGAGTCTGTCCCGACTCAATAGAATAACAAGCTATTTTAAGCTTAAAATGCTCGTCTGCACTGTCATTTATATATGACATTCGTGCTATTTTCTGGTCTTTTTCAGCCAGTTTCATACGAAGTTCTACGACCTCGTTCTTATAGTCTCTAGCCTTGTCTATCATGAGCACCTTCTCATCATGCTCTATCTCAAAGTCGAACTCTGCAGACTCCTTAGCCCCATAGAGATCATTGATCTCTTCCTTCTGGTGCTGCACCATATTGTGCAATTGCACGTTACAGTCAATCACTAAGAGGTACATTGCCCTCATCGTCTCTGTAGGTGTTGACTCTAAGGTAGGCATCACCGTATTAACCGATGTTACCTCCATATCATCCTCCACATCTATCATCATATTCAAATATGACGCTAATCCCACGGTCTCCTCAGAATAGTCCTTCTCTGAAAAATACTCCTCGGGCTCTGATTCTTCTAGAATCACTAAAGGTATCTCCGCTACAGGCATAGGTACTGGTTCTACTCTATTCACAGACTCCTCGATTACCACATGTATATCCCTATACATCAAGCTATCGATTAACATCTACAATAACACATAACAAATTGATTAGTACTTAATACACAATAATATAAGCACAAATCACATTTAATCCATTTAGGGTTACTTTCCATCTTTTTAATCTTTTGGTACTGAGTTTTCTCAATACCTTATTAACTCATTCGACTCGAGTTAACATTTTGTAGACTTTTCCTTTCCTAACGCGCTTATTAGCCTAAGGTTCTTCCCTCCCTTAAGTTTTATAACCTAATGCTTTGATACCACCTTGTGACGCCCCCAAATCCGGGTATCTTCCAACCTGACAGATGGTGGTCCATGATACTACAATTCATACAGTTATTCTATTGAGATAACAACAAAATGAGTGTACTTACTATATTTATATTACAATAATACCAAATCACTACTACAAAATACTAAATAGACAACGCTTAAAAGACAACGTTTTTTATAAAAACGTTGTGGTATTTTTTTTCCATAACGTTTTTTTTAAAAACGTTGTAGATATATATATGCAAAAACGTTATCTATTTAAAAAGGTAATTTTTTGATTTTAATTAGATAACGTTTTTTTAAAAAAACGTTATCTTTGTAAAAAAACACGGAGCCAAAAAAAAGGCGAAAGTAATCTATCCCTTGTTAACGCGAGAATAGAATTAGTCTCTGTAACAAAAACCCTAGCTAGCCTCTCTTCTTTCTCACTCCCTACCTCCACAACCAGCCGTCGCCGCTGCTCGCCCCTTGGTTTCGATTCAAACCCTTGAATCCGACATGGCCACCGACGGAAATGGTAAAGTTCAAAGCCACCGATATGTTTGGTTCAGTTCGTGTTTGGTTTGATAACCAATTTTCTCCTCTAATTTTTTATCATAACTTTTCTCTTCTCCGAACGCGGACGCCAAACGGAACCATCGGAGTACCAGAGTTCGGGGATGCTGTCGCGGGGCAGTTACTTCATATTTTTAATCGCTTCTCTGATCTTACCTCCTCTCAACCTGGTAACTTTTATTCCTCCCTCTTCCTCTAATTCGTGCATATGTTTTCATTTTTTCCAATAAATTTTGAAATTTATCGAATAAACTGTCAGATGTGAAGAAACGGATTGCAGATGCTGTAAACGACAACCAGGCAAGAATTACTTCCTTTATTTTTTTTGGATTTCTCTCAATTTTCTTAATTTTATTTTTGCTCCTTCACTAGTAGTTTCTGCTAATTTTAGTTCCTCTAATTCGTGCATATGCAGTTTCCCTTCAAATTACATAACTGCAGTTTAGTTTCACTAGTAGCATGTTCTCTATTTGTTTCCCTTCAAATTACATAAAAAAGTAAATGTGTTGTTCTCTATTACCTTCAAATTACATAACTGTAGTTTTGTTCTCTATTTGTTTCTCTTCAGAAAATGTGTTGCTCTTATTCTGTTCGGTTTTGATTATTGATGAATCTGCTCTAATGACTGATTTTCTGTTGTGACTTTTGAGTGAATGGATGTTTAACTTCGAATTTTTTATAAAGGGGCTTATGAATCTGTTTTGACGATTGTTTTTTCTATTGATGCTCGAGTTATGTTTTAGAGAATTTGAGATAAGAAATAATTTTATGTGTACAGGTTGTTTTTGAAAATTTGAGAAAAGACATAAATAGGCAGACATAATATTTTTCAAACATCTGTTTTTCTTTTCTTCTTAGTCACTTTCTATAAGATCATCCTCAATTATGTGACCAGGAGCAAGCTGCCTAAAGATTTGCATGAGGGTGTTTTGGAGGCTATTTCAATTCAAGCACTAGCACAGGTATGTACTACCTAAAAGAATTACTCAAGTTATAATTATCTTTTCTTACTCTTACTTTGCTGCTCAAAGGAAAATTGGCGATTATTTTTTCTGTATCACATTTTCAGGGAACTGAAATTTAGCTTGGTTTAGCTGTTGCAAGTAAACTGTTGGGATCTAAAATTCAGCTTGGTTTAGCTGTTGCAAGTAAGCTGGCATGTGAACAACTAAGTTATTTGGCACAGGTATGTGCCAATATCCTCCTGAGGCTGTGTCTCAAGGAATTTGTATGTTTTTTGCTGTTGTTGTAAATAAACTGATGGGATCTTTTGTTTCATCAGTCTCATTACTGTTTGTCAACGAGTAATTACAATTATGGCTATAGAAAGAAGCAACTGTTGTTCATTATATGTGGTTGGGACTTGGACAATAATTTTCGTACATGTTTGAGTATTTGATGAAAGTGATTTAATTGGTAGTGTACAGTTAAATAAGCATTTGCATCTGGTGGGAGTCATAATTCTGGCTGTCTTTATCACCAATTATCTTGTTATAGTATTTTATATAAAAAAATTTAGTATTTTTTTCCTTCCAGTAATTGGTCTTATTATATATATTTAAACAGAAACCATGCCATACTTGCAGTTTTTAAATGCTGAGTTTTGATTAATTTGCTCCACATTCCCCATTAGTAGATGAAACTGGTTATTTTGAAGTGACTGCCTAAAAACAGGAAATTGCTAATTTCAGCTCTATTCCTGAGTATACTATTTCTTGGCAGTTGATAAACAGTCATTATTGGACTTGTAGTCTAGTGGCATATTTGAGTCTTTCTGTTAGTTTTAATGTGGAATAATTATGAACTACTCACTTTAGCTTATCTTCTTCGGCTGCTAGCTAGAACGAAGCCATTGATTATCGCATGGCAATTATTTACTGGTTCTACAGGGTTGAATTTGAAGACGTACACAGGCTCAGTGATGGCCAAGTGAAGCACTCTCCAGAAGTATTTTATGCTGGTTCTTTATGGAAGGTATATAGAGAACAACTGGTTATGTAAATATCTTATTTTGAAGAGCATTTCCCAATTCAAATAATTGTTGTATAACATATTGATTGATGTTATCTGTCAAATTAATAGGTTAGTGTTCAGGCTTTTAATGATGAAGACCCTCAAGGACGCCGAACTCTTGGTAAACTTTCTATAATCTAAGCATTTTAATTAAGGAACAGTATATTTTCGTTTATCCAGGTCAAAAGAAACTTCAGTGCCTCTTGTTTTACCTTCTCAATTTTATTCAGGACTATTTCTTCATCGACGGAAGGCAGAGACAATTGATCCACTCAGAAAGGTCAGCCTTCTTCTATATAGTCAAAGCATAAAATAATCTATTAGGCCTTGATTGACACACATTACCAGAATTGGAGTTCAGAATAATAATGAAATTATTTGTTTGCTTTTTGTTGTTATAATTGTTATTCCTTTTTTGCAGCACATATGATCATTTTTGTTCTTATCACAAGATTTATAATCAATGTAACTCCATTATGACTACTATGTGCTAGGAAATTGCTATAGATGATTGCTTGTCTGTTAAGTACATCATATATGCTAGAGAGAATGCTTCTGGGGTTTGTTAGATGTGGCAATCAACTAATTTGAAATGCGTCATATATGCTAGAAAGAAAGCTTGTTGGGTTTGGTAAATGTGGCAATGAACTTAATTTGAAATGGTTCAAGTGGGTCTCTTGAAGAATGATAAATAAGAGATGATACAGGGGGCACCTACCATTTTTCTTTATTTGTATAAGTCATTTTATTGAAGTTTTGGGTATATTTGTTTGATATATTTATGTTTAATCATTTCATTATTTTGATAGGAGTGTTAATCTTTTCAATGGAGGAGTTGCTGACAAGCAGGCTGGAAAGTACAGTGGAGGTATGAAGAGGAGGTTCAGTGTTGCCATATCACTAATTGAAGAGGAGGTTCAGTGTTGCCATATCACTAATTTAGTTTCACTTGTATTTTTTAATTCATGTTATTTCATAATCAATGCTTGAGACATTTGAAACTGTAAACAAATGGTATTATTGGGATGTATTTTGAATGGTTGATACATTTTAGTTTTAAATTTAAATGAGAATTTAGACCTTTTAGCTATATATCATGGCATTACAGGTGCATTAGTAATATAAACCACAATATTTTTTTTCTTTTTTTTTCTTTATCTACAACATTTTAAAAATGTTGTATAAATAGGTTAAAAACGTTGTCTAATAACTACAACGTTTTTATTCAGAAAACGTTGTGGAATCATACCTACTACAACGTTTATAAGCATCTGTTAATTTTTGAAAAACAAATCTACAACGTTTTTTCCCTAAAAAACGTTGTGTATTGTGCTTAACTATAACGTTTTTAAAACGTTGTGTAAGGGTGTCAAATAGATGACACCCTTAACCACGACGTTTTCCTGACTGAAACCACAATGTTTTTTCCGCGTTGTCTAGTTACTGTTTTCTAGTAGTGAATCCTTTCCCAGGTTCATAAACCGAATACATTCTTTGTTCTTCATAAGTATATTACATATAAATACACTAATCTATTACAGGATAATTAACTATCCATCTTAGCCTTGCCCTTATTTCTCTTAGAACTCTCAGTTCGTTCGGCTTTAGTTGCAATCATATGGTTCAAGCAAGAGTTAGCATAACTAGCTCAGCAAGTCCAACAAAGGATCATAAAAATATCACGCCGAGAACTATATGATTATCTTTCATATATGAACAAATAACTATGAAGCACTATGAATCATTTGACTAGTACTTCTCATTTCATAACAATGATTCCAAAGTATATATTTGCTTAGGAATTCTGAACCGGCCGAAAGACCATGAACATACTCTTTCCGTTTTCATACTTGAAAATGACATCCAGCACTAAGGCCATCCATCCGGCTTTACTTACGAGCACTTCTAGGTGATCAGCCTATTGTACTCTATGTTGATCAACACTCTTCCGTTAAACGTACTTACGTTTAACTTTTGGCAACCTCGCGTGCCCATCGAATAATCGATGAAAATACTTTTGTTTGTTCATATACAAACTTACCTTCTCATCCGTACCAAATACTTGGCGTAGGATAGCGTTAACAGTTCTAGATCTTTTGTAAACAAATCAATCAACTCTTTAATACTAGTCTAGCCGAGTTAAAATAGGTATCGACTCTTTCAAAATCATTCATGCATTCCAGAACATGTATCATAGAAAACTTGGCTAACACGGAGGTTAGACAAGCGTTAAGAAAGACTTTGCCTTCAAGCGTCTTCGAAATATTCAATAAATTCTCAATCTCTACAGGATCTACATGATATATTCACATAACACATTGTAATTAGTTATCAACAACTAACTTTATGAGCTTCTTTCTCTTCTAAGTCTTACTTGAATTTATTTCGTTAATAAAGTTAATTCGACTTTCTATACTTTGTTACGGCTCGTTAACATTCTTACGTCATTAACCGACACTCGATCATCATTGGTGAAATACTAACGTTGAACATCATTCACGATTTACTTATTACGTTCTTGCATTCTTCGTTTTAATTTTTATTAAACCATATCTAATCTTCTAACATTATCACTTTATAAGTTATTTAAAGTAAATCTTACTGTGTACATTAAGTACCTTCATTGTCTTACCTTCGGTCTACATTCAAATAGAATACAAACCCTACTTGGTTAACCAATTTATACTGTCGGCGCTGCGGCGCGGCATCCCTAGTATAAACTCGGCGCTGCGGCGCCAACTAACAGGAGACAAGGCCGGATCTGGAGTTGCGGCGCGGATCTTCTGTGCTTGGTTTGGCGCTGCGGCGCCGCCCCTGTGCACCAGTTGGTCATGACAGTTTGCTTTTCTAAAGAAACTCTCAGCTTCATAACTTATTCATTTTACCTCCTAATTGGCTCATTCAAAAGCCCACAACTCACAAATTACTCCCTCTATGTGTTCCTATAAGAATTTTACATTTTCAAATTCGTTAACTCGGAATTCACCTTTTGGTTCATTTTGAGCGTTCGTTTATCATTTTCGAGCGTTCAATACTCGTTTTCTTCGTTATAAGTCAGAATTCGACGATTCTTGCGTCAACGATTCTTAAATACCTTATCACACGTGTTGGCATTGAAAATCGAAGTTTCCAAGTCACACGACAACTTTTGACCCTTAATACGAGATTTCTACGATTTCGACGTTTAACGTCTATTTTCGTAAAATTCACCATAACTTCATTACTCGTGTTAAATAAGCCAAATCAAATGGAACACTCCATTGATTCATCATATACATCCTAACCAAACAATATGCACATACCCTAGCTATGACAGTTTTTAAGTCTTTCATTCATAACTAAGTTCACGTTCATCACTTTCTACGGTTTTTAACTTACGTAAATCTTATGATTTTTATTTGGTCATGACTTATCAATGATTTGATCATTAATAGACATCTTTTTTCCTCCTCACTAAACATGCTCCACCAATCTACGATTCTCTACGAGAAAGAAATCGAAAAAGATGAATATTAATGTTTACGAACTATTACCTTTGTCGTTCTTCGCATTCTTAATAAACGTCTAATGTTTTGCTTGGAAGTAATTTGATTACTTGATTCTAGCTTTTCTCTCTCTCAATATATGTATTGGACAAGGTTTGTAAATCACAAAAAGTCCAACTTAAGCTTTGTATTTATAGGAAATCAAAATGGGGGCAAAATGGTCATCCTCCCCCACCTCTTTACTATTCACTACTTTATCACCAAGTAAAATACTTGGTGATCAAGTAGTTCACTTTACTTGGCCACCAAGTGGCCGGCCCACCTCCTTGGATCATCCCATGGGTTGCCCATGGGTTTTACCCATCCCATGACCTGCCGGTTCGACCCGCGGTTTAACTTCTTGGATTGACTTGTCTTAACATAATATTAGGCCTTGACTTGGGTTTAAACACATAATTCTTTGGGCTTTCTTACTCAATTACTTGGGCTTGGTATAACCCAAACCCAATTGGATTATACTAAGTCCTAAACTCTAAACCCATTATACCAATCGTATTCTACACGTATAATTTATGTATTCTCTTCGTATAATACTTATACGATATATTCATATTAAATCTTCGTATTATGCGTCGTACTATTCTTCATACCATACTTGTATTCGAACTATTATAATACTCGTATCTCATCCATATAATAACCTAAATGATTATACACATTTCATTTCCCTTTCGAAAATCTCTTTTATCAACCCTTAGGTTTTAAGTCCGTAGGCGAAAACTTCATTTGCCATAAGTGAAATATTATTAATTATTCCATCTCATCTTCATACTCTATCATTACGCATTTCTCAGAATTTCAAACTTAATTCCCGAGCAGAAACGGATGAATAGTATTTTTACGAAAATTTCTTGGAAAACTTTTATTTTTGTCTCGGAAATTCAAAACAATTAGTTCTAGCACCTAGCCAGAATACTAACCACATCCGCACATTCCAGGTCATAGAACAACCTTCACATAGCTTACTCACATAAATAATCAATTAAATTCTTTAATTGACAGAACCAAATAAAAATTTAATTCTCATAAAAATTCGATTTTCTCGGGCATTTCAGAACGTTTGAGCCGGGGCAATCAGTCCTATTGTTCAACTCACGGTTGATATTATTCCAAGGCAAGCTTAAGTCAAGATGGTCGGGACCATTCACCATCAAAAGAGTTTACTCTCATGGCGCCGTTGAACTCTACAGTCAGGACCCATTAGAAACTTTCAAAGTCAATGGTTAACGATTAAAGAACTATTGGGGTGGCGAGTCCAACACAGATGTCATCGCCATCACATTATCCGACGTACCATGAAAAGGAAGTAGTCAGGCTGAACGACTTAAAATCAAGCGTTAATTGGGAGGCAAACCAATTATACTTTTATTTTTCTTATTTTCATTCATAACTGTTAGATTATAGTTTAGCATAATTAGTAATTTATAGTAAGTTCATTAAGTAGTTACTATATTGTATGAGTTTTGTTAATCTCTCAACCATGCTCAAATTGATCAACAATCTAATAACTTTCATGTTTCATGGCTTGCAGGATAGGAAAATGTACATTAAGTGGCATAGCATGAAGAAAAGAAGAGAAAATGGGTCAGTTTGCAGAGTGTATGCCCGCCAAGGAGGGTCCCTAAAGCACCAACACCCTCGTCGGGCCTGGCTTCCTAAGCTTATTACCCCCTGCCGGGGCAGGGGTCCTGGAGTTCAACAGACAGATTCAAATCAGTTACTCCTTCGTAACCCATTTCCCCACTTCCTCAGTACACACGAACACTTCCCCAATTGCTCTTCATATAAACTACCAACTCACATCAATTCTCTCCCACGTTCTAGCAACTTCAATTCCATCGCCCCACCACTCAAATCCATTACACCATTACTTCACCCCACTACCTTACACCACAACACCATATATATATATATATATATATATATATATATATATATATATATATATATATATATATATATATTCATACCCTAACAACCCTTCAACTATATCTCACAAGGCTACGAATTAGGGCTTTTAGTGCAGCAAGTGTAAAACAACTACAGCTAAGGACTTTGTGTTCCAATTCCTCACCTCCAAGTACCATAATATATCAAAGTTTTAAGTTTTGTGGAGGTTAAATCACTGTGCACACCAAGTGTTCTACGGTTTGTGTGAACCAAGTTTTGGGGGGAGATATTGTTATTAAGGCATCCGAGAATCAATGGCTTCTAAACCAACTTCCAAGAGGCATCGGGGGAGAGTTCCACAACACCACTAATACAGACCTTTGATCACCGTAAATTCGTGAGTGCCGCCGCCGCCAACCGATATAACTTCATGGTGACGAAAGCTCTTACACCGGAGCGAGGGCTGGCACCGGATCCTGTCGATGGTGAGATGATGCAACAAATAAATCAAAAAGGATGGAACAAATTCACGGAGGAGCCCGAGCCCGTCGTTGTCAACATAGTCAAGGAGTTTTATGCGAACGTCTAGGACAAGGCCCCGTTCAATGCTTATGTGCGGGGTCGATTAGTCTCGTTTAGTGCCGATGCCATCAACACCTATTATCGGTTACGAGTACCTCGACAATGCCAATATGCCTACCTACGTGATTTTGATTCGGACTATGAGGCTATACTCAAAGAAATGACTAAGCCGGGAACAACATGGATCAAGGGTCGGAAAAGAGGCATGATTTTTCATAGCAAGGATCTCAGTCGGTATGGTAAGATATGGTATGCTTTCTTATGTGCAAAACTGTTTCCGTCCCAACACACATCGGACGTGACCAAGGAGAAGGCACTACTTCTATATGCGATTGTGCAAGATTTCATCATTGAGGCAACTTTTCAGGCTGCTTGCCACACCCATCACTCATATGTGGATTGTGTCACCAAGTGGGTGTTAGATGGTCGGATGATGATCCCACTCAGATGTTGCTTCAGTTACTAGATTCTAGAATGATAGCGTGGTATTCGGTGTGGGCCGGAGGTGATTCCCATCCTCGAGGTCTGGGTTTTATTTTTCCATCGGCTTCGGAGGACGAAGTTGATGCTGTAGACACCTCGGAGGATGAGGATGCAACTATGGGAGATCAAGGAACAGAGCAGGTACCACAGTCCGAGGCAATATCTAGCCCTCAGTTCCTTAACTTTCAGCGCCAAGTGGATGAGCACAGCAAGCAAGCACAACGAGAGATGAGGCGGCTCGCTGCTAGGCAGGACCATATGTTCGAAGCAATGAACCTCTCATTTGCATCATTGAACATGACGCTCCAAAGCTTCAATCCCACTGCTCAGTTTCCATATCAACAACAGGCCCCAATGCCACGATTTCCACCAAGTGACTCCGATGAAGAAGAACACCACACACCACCACCCTAGGCTTGAAGATATTACAGGGAAGTCCTCATATTTTTATTGCTATATCTTTACAATGAGGGCATTGTAACTGTCAAGTTTTGGGGATTTACATTCTTGTTTGCATTTCATGTTGCATATTTAAGTTCATTAAGCTAGGATTGCATAGTAGTTTGTTATTATATTTAGGTTTGATCAATTGTTGCATATTTATGTATTCATGGATTTGCATAGTAGCTTAGGTGCATATTTAGTTTTTATTTAGTTATTTATGTATGTTTGCATTCATGTTATGTTTACCATCAGTTTATATATATGTCCAGTAGTAGTTGTAGTTCATGTTATTGTGGCCAATGATGAGATTAAGATTAAGTTGACAAATACAGTATTGATCATTAGAACCTTGATGTGATTTCTGTTATGAATTGGATCTTGTTCTACTGGTATAAAAAGGTTAGCGCGCTAATAACATCTGTGTCGACTGGTTAGTTCAAATTTATACATAAAGAGTTTCTAAAGGATAATGCTAGGGTGAATGAGAAAATGACAAGGATAGGCAGTAAAGTCGAAAATTAGGCACGAACCTAAGTTTGGGGGAGATAAATGTGGGGTACATAAGCTTTATAAAAGAAAAAAGAAAAAATAAAATAAAAAAAATAATATAGATATATCGTGACTCTTGTTTCGGGGCCTTTGTTAATTGAGCAAGTACGCCCGAAGGGGTGTCTTAACACCTAGCGCCCTAAGGTCTTTTATGGTCTGGGAGTCATTGGTTGAAAGCTCTCTAAGGGATAACACTGTTAACCTAATGGAATGAGGCATTGCCCAATCATAAAAAAAATCAACAATAAAACGGGAAAAGAGCAAAAAGCCCCCGTGAAAAAGAAAGAAAAGAAATATATAAAGTATAAGTGCCCTATGTGAACCCTTGAAATGGTAATTGCTTAGTTTTAGTTGGAACTTGTCTATTTTTGAACTTTTTGAGTATGTCCTGTATGATTCCTTCTAAGAAATTGGTTATGTATTGAATTTGAGTCTGTATCAGTTATCATGGATGTTGAACACACACACACACTATACCAGTGATAATGGTTTAAGATTTGAGATCTAATAAGGAATTATTGATTGGTTTTGGTGATTAAGATTGTAGTGTTTGCTTGTTTTCCCTAAGGCCGGTGGGATAATTCTGATTCTGTAACATTGTTGGATTCGTAAACATATAGATTAGATGCATTACATATCATTGCGTTGCATTATTTAGCATATTTATTCTTTTTTGTGCTCGAGGACTAGCACGGTTTAAGTTTGGGGGATTTTGATAAGTGAATTTTATATTCACGAATCGATGTTCATTTCAAGCTTAATTGTTGTTAACTTCTTGCTTTCATGTTCGTTTTTACTTGTTTTGTGTTATTTTATGCGTAGGGTGGTTGGTGTGGCAAGTAGCAAAGAAATGGAGATGTTTGAAGCAACATTGGAGCAAGTGTAAAGAGTTAGCAAAGTCAGATTTCAGAAGCAATGCCCTCCGGGGCAGGCTCATTTTGCCTATATACCCCTGCCGGGGCGGGGGGTCTTCACATTTGGTTTACAAAATGCATGCCCGCCGGGGGTGGCCTTTACTAGGCATATACCCCCGCTGGGGCGCGGGGTCTCGAAAGCTGGCTGTCCTGGTTTGCTTGAAACTTTGCTGGGACTTGGATTTTAAGTACTTGTAATATGTTTGGACTCTAATAGACATGGAATTCGACTAAAACTTGGGGGTTAGATAAATATTAAGTAAGAAACATCAAGATGTGGATGGTACACAAGGCAAATTACAGAGATTAATTACAGAATTTCATAGCAAGCTTTGGAGGAAGACTTTGAAGAGATTTTCGTATCGATTGAGAATTAATGCTACGTGAAGGGTGTATTGCATTATTCTTCTTCTTAGTCTTATATTTGTAATTGATAGGATGTTATCTTTAATTTATTCAGTTATTATTTCATTCATGATGAACTAATTCACTTTTTAGGCTTATGATGGATCGTTAAGTGGAACAATGGTTTTATAACTTTGATTTTTAATTCAATAAGCTATTTTCCAGTTTATCTATATTAATTTGAGCTTGAATTTATGAATTGCCTGATCAACAATTCTTTGTGGACTTGTATGGATTCGAGAGAGGATATATGAGTTTAGACTTAGTTAATATAGCATGTGTTCTTGATTTGTGTGAATGAACAGAATCTTGATAAATGTTAGGGTAGAGATATTCTTGACATTGCATGTAATCGGATAGAGAACTTTATTTTAAACCTTCTTTAATTTTAATTCACATAGAGATATAGTGAGTTAGTTGATTAAGGTGTTTAACTTGTTTCTATCTAAATTGTGGATTTGGGTTAATATGGTATTAGTACATCGAGAGGTGGCTAGTACTACATTCGTGTTCTCGATTAATAAACTAGGTTAGTGAATTGACTTGGAATAAAAGTGAAAAAAATCAGAGTGAAGCTTAGGGTGAAATCATAAGTCTAATTCTCCATTAATTGTTTGAAATTTCAATTTTTGATATTTGTGATTGTTTTGAGATTATATATTTATTATAATTTAGTTTTTATAGTTTTAACATTTAATTGGATAGTTTAATAAAATTAGGATTGATAGGAAATTGATAATTATAAGGTTAACTTTCTTACTAACTTGTCTTTGTGGGAATGATACTCTACTCACTATTATATTACTTGTTGACCACGTATACTTGCGTGCTGTGCATAAATAGATTTTACCCAATAACATGCAGAATACCTGAGACGCAACCCATAGTCTCAGCTCCTCGTCCCGAGATAACTCAATCTCAGGCAGAGGAGTGGTGGAATCTAAAGGCTCAGGATCCCCCCTAGCAGCCCGCAACTCAGCTAGACGGGCGTCCCGAAGCGACTGAAATCGATCCTGAAATGTTATTTGTATACGCGAGTTAATTATATTATTTGATTAACATTCTAATATTAATAATAACTTCAAATTTAGACTGTGTCTTACCCGTATAGCTAAGGCTGTAGGAGACAGTATGGTAGACTCCTTAAGGGTGTGGGCCCTATCCCAAAACTCAGTTATCGTAGGAGGTCGGCCCAAGCTTGAGCTCATGGCCTAATAATTAAGATAATTAAAACTATATTAAGTATGTTACTAACAATTGACTAACTAAATAACAAAATACGCAATACTTACCGACTTCACCTCCTCAAAGGACTGTGAGCAAGTCGTGTGTATGACTCGGAGCTAGCTCCTATTTTTCTTCGCTTGCTCCGACTTCTTCTTGAACACCTCATCCTCCCAGTACCGACACATAGCCTCCCAAGCCTGATCACCGAATACGTGGGGCTGATGAAGTTTGATCGTAGTCCCAGGCTGCTCGCTAACCGCTCGGGCCACCCGCTATCTCATCTCGTAAAGCCACCCGGAGTAGTTCTTCGTGACATGTGCAATAATAACACTGTCTCCGACTGCTAGAGACACACCATCCTCGTATCTATAATAAACCTATAAGAAATGTTATTCGGTCTATCAGAATTCATTTGAAAAGTATATAATGGTAAATTAAAATGCATTGTTTACTTGAAGCTATAATTTGACTTACGTGAAAATTGCGTAGCACAGTATCGATGAATGAGGCATCATACTGGGTGAAGCGCATACAGCCAACAGGCAAGTGTGTCAAGCAGATGGCGTGCAGCGTCGCCTTAGCGAAAGTGTCCAAGATGCTATAATATAATGCGAGAAAAATAAAATAATTTGTTATATTAATAATGTACTTATATATATATACATGTTAATTTATTACAATTGACAGATTAAAAGTAATACTTACTGCGCCGAGTCGACATCTATCCGGATAACGTGTGGCTGTGCCGGTGGTCGACATCTATCCAAGGTTAGTGCCTCGCTGACGTCGATGAGCACTATCTGTATAAATAACATTATATAAATATAATATTTTCATAATTCAAATAAATTTAATATTTAAGTTTGGAAACATACTATTTGATGAAGATCCCGCGCCGTGGGTGCCGTCATCAGGTCCCGAATGACCACCACCACGACGACCTCCTCCGCTATGTCTAGCCATATATCAGCGTACTACTGAAATAATCAACATATTAATTAATTGATTAATTAAGTTGTATAGTTAATTTATCTAAATCAAATTATCCTTCGATTACAGAAAACCATTTAAGTTAAGACTACATACGTCATCAAACTCGTCAGAATCAATCTCAACGTCGTCATCTGATTTTGACTCCTCTGCCTCCGTTTCTGTTTCGTACTCGTCGTCATCGTGTACAACGATATAATCATTCACAACCATGTCTTCCTCAACATCAGGTATGTCAATGAGGTTAAAAACCATATTATCATCTCGTAAGACATCTACCTCGGGATTGCTAATTTGTTCTTGCAACGACTCATCTATTCCCGACAGATTAGTACCATCAAAAGCACGAGTCTTTGTTGTGACAACTATATACCAGGGGCTCCGATAATTTAAGACATTCGGGGCGTAGTACACTTGAGTGGCTTCGTTGGCTAGAACGGATACTTCATTAGACTGTAGTTTTGACTTTATGTCTACCGTGATGATTTTATTACTATCAATTTTAACACCCTTAACAGTATCAAACCAGCAACACCTGAATGTAACAATCTGTTTACCATTGGGATAATTTAGTACCACCACTTCCTCTAATCGTCCATAGTAATTGGACTCTGAGTCTTGGTAGCAACTTCCCAACACGACAACACCCGAATTGACTGACGTCATTTCATTCAAGTCATCAACCTTGAATCTATAACCATTCACAATGTAACCAGAAAATGAACTGATGAGTTTGTACGGGCCTGAAACAACGTCTCTAGAACGCTCATAAGCGCTATCCATTTCAACCCTGCTCTTAAACTACTGATGAAAATTTTTAGTAGTGAATGTTTCCAACTGTGCTGGAGTCATTCCCGGTTTAGAAGCATACGCTTCCTCTTCGAATGCACTGAAATAATATGTTAAAATCATTATTACAATCATAATCTTAGTGTATTGACATGTGTACGTATAATAATACATACTTGATGTCTTCCGCCAATTCAGGCAAATTTAGAAGCACATATGTGGATACAATCGTCAAATCTCGGTCGCTTAAGAAAGTCATTGTCTTATGGCCAAATGGTTTTGCCGGATATGTGAATACAACTAACTCATCATCAGATTGAGATTGATGATCACCAATGACCTCATTTCTACTTAAACGAGTGTGCTTAGTTGAGACTACATCGTCGAAGTACAGAGAGCAGAAATTTACAAGTTCTTCCTCTGTATAACGTTCAGTAATTGAACCCTCTACACGAGCTTTATTTTTCACTTTCTGCTTTAATCGACTCATATACCTGAAATATAAGTGAACGCAATTATTACTAATAATATGCCTTGGAAAAATCATCATAAAATTTAAACTAATAAATTATATTAGTTACCTCTCAAAAGGATATATCCATCGATATTGCACCGTCCCTCCAAGTTTCAGCTAATATGGTAGATGTATAGGCAAATGCTCCATCGAGTCAAAGAACCCTGAAGGTGAGATCATTTCGAGCTTGCACATTGTCAGCACTATATTCTTCTCCATTTGCTTAACATCACTGTACCTTATTACTGTTGAGCACATATCCCGAAAGAAAGCTGAAACTTCGGCCAAGGCATCAACAAGTTTCCTAGGTAACATCTCACGAAATGTAATTGGCATCAACTTCTGCATGAATACATGGCAATCGTGAGATTTGAACCCAATCATTTTTAGCTGCTCAACCTTGGTGCAGTGAGAAATTTTAGAAACATATCAATCTGGGAGCTGTAACGCACTTACCCACTTGTACACGTCTTCGACCTGTTGCTTGGTTAGACAAAATGATGCTTTTGGTTTTGAGTTATTAGGTCAAAGCCACAATTCCGACCTGATATTCATTTCCTCCAAATCTTTACATCCTTTATCAGTGTCTTTTGTTTTACCACTAGCATCTAACACGGTGTAAAACAGATTCTCAAAGACATTCTTTTATGTATGCATGACATCTATACAATGACGGACTGAAAGTGTGGCCCAATATTGCAAATCAAACCACATGGGTGAGTGTGTCCAGTTATGAGTTATTCCATAACCAGCTACTCTTAACTTACCATGCTCCTTACCTAGTGGTGGAAAAGATAAATCGTTAAGCCATCCCGATATCTCGTTGTCCGACAAACGTCAAACAACCCCCTTTTTCTCTGTTTTTCTGTTAAACTGTGCAGACAACTTTCTGTAATTGTGGTCAGCAGGCAAGAATCTACGAGCAGTTCCGAACTAACTTATTTTACATCCATGACATAGTTGTATGCCTTGCACATCCCCTATACAGACTGGACATGATAGCTTCCCATGAGTTGACCAACCACTGATCATCCTAAGTGCCAGAAAGTCGGTGACAGTCCACAACAAAGCTGTCTTCATCATAAAATTTTCCATCTTCGCTTTATCATATGTCAACACCCGTCTCCCACAACATCTTAAGTTCATCGACTAACGGCCTGAGGTACACGTTTATGTATTTTGTCGGACTTTTATCCCCCGGTATCAGTAAAGTCAAGAACATATACGGATCCCTCATGCACATTAATGGTGGAACATTGTAAACTACCATTATTATTGGCCAAACAGAGTAGGGCTGACTAAAATTATTAAATGGACAAAACCCATCTATAGCCATGCCAAGCCTGACATTCCTATCATCCTCTGCAAATTCTGGAAAATTTTCATCAAACCTCTTCCACTCATCTCCATCTGTAGGGTGAGTTAGTTGACTAGGCACAACATCTCTTGTTCTATGCCAACTCATATGTTAAGCCGTATGAGACGACATGAATAGCTGTTGCAGCCTCGGCGCAAGAGAAAAGTACCATAAGATCTTCCTGGGAACATGTTTCTCCTTCCCCCCACATTTTGTCTCCTTGAAGCGAGGCAAGCTGCATATATCACACTGTCCCTTATCTCTGTCTGCCCCATAATATAACATGAAATCCTGCTCACAAGCATTGATCTTCTGATACCCCATATTCAAACCCTTGACCATCTTCTTCACTTCGTAATAATTTGCAGGCAAGGTATTATCCGTGGGTAAAAAATCACAGATAAGAGCAAGCAAATTGTTGAATCCTCTCTCACTATATTTTTCATCATTCTTAAAGTGTAAGACCTTAGTCACTACAGATAATCTGGTGTGCTTGTCATTCTATCCCGTTCCTGGATGCGTCTCTTCACTAGTGCCAACACGTTCATCACGTTTCTACTGTTTTAAGAAAATTTTGGCAACACCTCTCCATGGTCTCCAAGTACACGAAAAAGATTAAGATAACTTAATCTAAGTATGTACTCGAAGAACATATAGAGATAACAACTGAAAAATCCTCAAAACAACAAAAATGTACTGTTTTGTATTGGCACCGGCCTAAGTGAAAGACATAACATCCAGTAACAGTCCCAAACTGGGACTATTCGACACTCACTCCTACTGTCAAATGGGTTTCTAAGTTGACACCTCCAAACTAAGCAAGTACTACTTAGTATTTTATTTTAATTTCATTTAATTTTAAATTAATTTACTTTGGTTGTAGAATACTAAGCAAGTACTACTTAGTATTAAAAATTAATTTATTTTATTTAAAATTAAAAGATTGCTAATTAAATAATGTTATTGAAATGGGGCCCACAAATATTGCAATTGAACATTTCTAACAGAAATACCGTCGGGAATTCCGTTAGAAATAACAAATATACACTCAACAAACATATATACAATGCCAAATATATATAATGAAAGAGGAAAATTTTAGCACAAAAAAATTACAGAACATGCCTTGAACCCAATTTTAGCTAAAAAAAATTTACAGAACTATAAACCCAATTTCAAATTTCAATTTCAATATACAATAATAACAAAAATAAACCCAATTTTAGATTTGAATTTCAACACTAAAGTTATCTATTTTGTTTGTTTTATTAGAATATATTATATTATATATAAAGTTATCTATTTTATTATAATATTATATATATATATATATATATATATATATATATATATATATATATATATATATATAAAAAAAATCAGATGATCGAATTCAGCACTGACGTTCTCCGCTAATGGATTAGTCAAACTTGGTGTGCTAAGAATTTTCCTATAAATAGGTTACTCAGTTGAGCAATGAAACTCACACCAAAAACACAAAATTCTTCTTCTATAATATTGTGAGTATTTCTTTTGAGTATAAGTATACTTTGAGTGTAGCTAATAGTGCAAGATTTTCTCAAGATAATCTTCTTTATACCAGTCAGATCTAGTCTCCTATATTATTTTCTTTCATACTCGTAAGGGATGTCATTTTCGTTCATACTCCATATTATGATAAGAAGTTATTCGTTTCTACAACTTTTTCATTAAACGATGAAAATGCCTAAATTGTTTAGATCTTTCTTAATAGTTTGCGCTTCATCTATTATCTTTTCACCTGAATCTTTCTATTGTGTTTCACACGTTATAGTTGACTTGTGAACCTTATTTATTCTATTCTTGAACTCTAATCGAATTTCTGGATATCATGTTGACAATTTAGATATTCTTGGACTCTAGATAAATTAAATTATAAATCTTTAATGTTTATTCTTGATCTTATTATTCTTATTATTTCTATTTATCCTTTATATCATTGTCATAATTCTCAGACTTAAATTGTGGTGAAAAGTTATCTTTGGCCCGTAGTTAAAAGATGTATTGTTGATTGATATGATTATGACCAGGAATTGTGTATTGGTATAATCATGACTTTTAATGTTATAGATAAATGCTTGTGGTGAAATTTCTCTTTGGATGTAGTGCAAAGATGGACTGGTGTTTTACATGATCATAACCACTAGTGATACAAATGAATATCTTTGGCCCGTATTGCAAAGATAAATTATTGATTTGCATAATTATGAACTGTTAATTGGTGTTACAGGGATAAAATATTGATGATAGACTTTTAAATCGTAGAAGATAGTAGACATCATGCTCTACTTGACTCTCTTCTAAGGGATCTAAGGGATTGCTTGTTTCGCTACAGTTATCGTTGAAAACTTATATTATCTTTAAATATCTGATTTATCACTGTTGAATGCTATAAATAATTTATTCTTCATTATCTTAGACATAATATTCTTTACTGGACTATTTGAGCTCACCCTTTTCCTTTTTGTTCTATTATTCTTCTCAAGAAATGAGAGTGTAGCTTGGACTAGCCGGGAAATGGAGTAATGATCCGAGTTAGTTACTATAGTAGTCTTCACCATGTTGTAAAATAGTATAACAATAATTTTACTGCGGACTTAAAACATGTGTTGTCGTATTTTATACGGTATTGTAATAATTTGGGATTTAATACTGTCGTACTATATGCAGTAAGATATTTGTATTGAAACTCGCAGTATGCGTGCTGTCATATTTTGCACGATAGTTTAATAGTTGTAAATAGAAAAGTTTCTATTTGAATTTTGTAGTATGTATTTGGCGACTCAAAATGGGTTGTGTGGACCTATTTTGGGGCATAATATTAAATACTTACCGGCTAAATCAGCATTTGCTTAAAATGAGAGGTGCAAGTTCAAAACCTAACACTGGTCTACCAGGATTGGCAACCATGGTTTCCCTTATGATAATGTTTTGGTGATTTAAATGAATATAACAGTGGATATAGAAAGGAATATGTATAATTGTAGTTGATTATTGGTAATTTAAATAAATACATAAGTGGATATACAAAATAATATGTATAGTCATAATGGATTATAACTATTGAGTTTATTGAGGATGGTGGAAAACTAAGCAAATTAAGCAAACTATTGAATGTATTAAAGATTGAAGAGAGTATTATTGAAGATTATGACAAACTAAGCAAATACTGCTTAGTTTATTTAACCAATGAAAAACTAATTAAATGTTACTTACTTTATGAAAACTATTATTTGAATATGAGGACTACTATTCAACATTCAATACTCCTACTTGTCAAACAAGTTTTTAAGTTTCAAAATATAGTACATGCATAAACGTTATTTTATTTTATTTTATTATAACTTATTTTATTTTACCTTTAATTTATTAAATTAAATTAAATATATTTTATTATGTTTAATTTTTTTATTTTTTATTATATTATATTATCTAATTTTTTAAATTTATTTTATTTTATTCTAATTTATTATTAATTTAATTTTATTTATTTATTAGATATGATTTAAGTTATTTCATGTAGTTTTATTTTTTTAATTTATTTTGTATTAAATTATATTATATAATTTATTTTCATTAAATCATTTTATTTTTAATTAAAACTTTTAATAAAATAATTTATTTTAGTAATAAGAAACTAAGGGGTGCTTGAAAAAACTTAATGAAATAGTTCTAAATGTTTAAGTAATCTGAATGAGCTGAATGAATCAGAATTCTGAATACTGAATGAAAAAAGTTGTTTGATAATTGATGTCTAAAATATCTGAATAACTGATTTTATTATTTTACCCCTCTAAAAAAATTCAAAATTATTTTAAATTTATTTAATATTACTTAATATAATAGTTAATATTGTAAAAAAAAATATAAAACACTTCATTCAACAGTCATTCAGCCAAAAAAATTACACTTGACCATTCCGCCAAAAAATCTGATCAATTCAGCCATTCAGACGATTTTTATTTAAAACAAACGCACTTAATGACTGATTGATTCAGCCATTTAGCTACATTCAAACACCCCCTAATTAAGTAAATGCTACTTAATTTATTTCAATATTGGAAAATTAATTAAACAATATATAAATACATGTATGGCCCATAAATTTTGCAATTAAATAATTCTGACAGAAATTACGTCGGGAATTACGTGAGACATATCAAATATAGACACTATACTTAAACATAAGCAAGCCAAAGATTGATACATTACTTTTTGTTCATACATTACATATCAATCCCAAATTTGAACAAATTAAACCCTAATTGCAGAATATGTATTTGCACAAATTAAACACTAATTGCAGTATACAATACAGTAAATATCAAACCCAAATTTCCAACATATCAAACCCAAATTGAATTCAGCCTTAATTAATAACAAATTAAATCCTAGATTAAATATTGAACACTAATTCATTCGAAGATTCATCATTTTTATAACTGATAAGTAGATTTTATACCTACTTATCAAGTATCTGTTACTTGAATTATTTGCTTAAACTCATGTTTCTTAGTTACTTTTCATGCATTTTGTGCTCATTTTGTAGATTATATGATTGGGAGCTGTGTGAGCGACTATTGGTATGAAATCTTAAAATATGGGTATCAAATTGCAAAGAAAAGTAATCCGGACATCGTTTGGGCTTTCATGTTTAATTCATGTTTTTGGCTTGGAACTTGAATTATATTGTAGATCTTCTTCTTAGCTTTCTAAAATATCTTGAATCATTCCAATCGAAATTCGGATGCAAGAGTTATGATCTTTGTACCAACGGACGTTGAACTTCACTGTTTTGGGTGGCCAATTGCGTAGCAGTCACTTTCAACCCAATTTCAACCTTCATCCGTCCGTTATTTCTCAATTCTCAAAGAATGAAAGTTGTAGAGCTCGTCGAGATCTTCGATTTAATAGGTGGCAGGCCTCGTAACTCCTCCCGGATCAAAATTTATGGTCGTTTTACCATAGGATATTGCAGCAAAAAACTTCTAGGAAGGACCCCCGCCGGGGTGGGCTCTTTAAGCCTATTACCCCCTGCCGAGCTGGGGGTACAAGCTGTAAAACAGTACCATAGCCAGTCGAGGCAGGCTTTTTGTGAAAGAAACCCCCGTTGGGGCGGGGGTACGGGCCAGAACACGTTTTTGATGCGTTTTGGGTCGAATTTTGATACCTTTTTGACTCCAAATTGGATTGGGTTTGTTCCTAAGCTAAAAATTAGACTTGTAACCTATAAATACATGATGGGAGGCATAAAAAAGGGAGGATTCCATTAGATTAGATTAGAGTAGAATAGGATAAAACACTAGTTCTGATGAGATTTGGAGATTGAAGCGCTTGGAAGCCATTGGAGATCCAGATCAAGAGTGAGACGGAGGATGAATTTACCGACAACAGATTCACTTCTTTTCCTTAATCTTATTCTTATCTTTTAATGTGTATTCAAGTATGGATTCTTAGTTTTAATTCAATGAACTAATTCTTTGTTTGAGATTACAATAGATCTTATTATGTAGTTTATTTCAATATGCTTCGCTATCAATTATTATGTTCTATTGTGAGGAATGTCTTTTGTGATTTGGACTTAATTGCTTAATTGTCTAGCTAACAATTACCGTGATAATATATATGAACTCGAGAGATGAAGTATGGATTTGGATCTGATCATAATAGCATGTGCTTATGATTTCTGCATAGATGGAATTCATGATTCGTGTTTAGGATAAAGATATGTCTTTACGCCATATGTAATCTTATAGAGAACTTGTGCTTTAAATCCTTTTAATTATAATTCACATAGAGATATAATGGATTAGTTAATTAGGGTGTCTTGCTTAATTCTATCATCTGTGGATTTAAGTGAGTATGGGTATTATGCATCGAGAGGTGGTTTTATCTGCTTTAGTATTCTTGATTAACAATTCAGGAGAGAAAATAATTGATTAGAAGTGTGTTAACTTAAATGAAGCAATAAGTGAAGTTGTGATCTTAAATCTCCATAATCTGATTTTTAATTAGTGGTAATTAGAATTAGTTTAGTTAAATAATTTAATTTATATAATTTGAAATTCATTCGTTTCAATAAGATTGAGTTGGTTACGGGTTAGTACTTGGTGATTTTTATTAAACAATTCCTCGTGAGAACGATACTTTACTTTTACTTTATTACTTGTTGACCACGTATATTTGCGTGTTGTGCGTAATTAGATTTTACCCAACAAGTTTTTGGCGCCACTGCCGGGGAATTAGTTTAATATATTTTTTGCCAATATTAGCTTCAATCAAATTAGTCTTAATTTAAACATTTTTTTCTTTTTATTTATTTCTCTCCAAATTTTTCTTTCTTTTCAGGCACCATGGATGGATGCAATTATCAATGGCCATACACAAATATGACTCCACCAAGGGACACATGAATTGATGGACTCAATGCATTTTTTGCATTGTCAGCATAGATTGAGACACTTTCGAGGAAGTTGGAAGCTTTTGCAGCACAACGTCGTCAAATTGTGGTTGTAACTTGTGATTATTGTGCTAAAAATCAACCGAGTCATTAATGCACCGTCAGTTTTGAGTCGGTACCATAAAGTGGTGATTACCTCAACAATTATGCTGAGCCTAACTATCACCGAGATTGGGGGTATCACCTGGATTCTTCAAGGAGCTACATTTATGATGACCAATATTACGCTCCAAATCCATCATACACACCAGAATTTTCATGTCCACCTCCATTGCCACAAGAAGAAAAGCCAAATCCGATGGATGTAATATTGAAGTGCATAGCAGACCTAGAGGAGATGAGAATTAGCCAAGAGCTGTCAGCCCAAAATTTTAATAATCAGATGGAACAACTCGTCACTACCTCAACCAATGGTCCTCAATACATGGTTTCCGAGACTGAAATAGAAAATTCAAGGCTGGGAAAATTATTGTCCAAGTTCATCATAGCTGATGGGAAAAAGATGAGTAATCAAGCGAGGTCAATTCAAAATCTTGGGGATCAGATAGAGCAAATGACCAAAGCCGTAAGCAACCTTCCTCCAAACATTTGGCTTTATGACATGGATGACAAAATTGGCGGAGAACCCGAACCAAATATGCGACTGGATGAGCCACAAGATATCGAAAATGTGGAGACAATTGGGGATAATGAAATAGAGGTCGACGAAGATCTAAATGGGTCTCCACCAAATATTAAAGAGTCAATCAGATTTACAAAATTATGCCCACTTAATAGTCATGTCATCGACGAAGCTCTTGATGACATAAGAGCAAGTACAATTTTGAATCCATGGTGGGACGAGAAAGAGAAGATAGACGAAGAGCCCATTGTGTGTGACAAGCTTCCATGCCTCAAAGTGATCACATACACAATGGAGAAACCACCTAGCTATGGGACATTCTTGATTGAGATCATACCAAATCAGAGCATGTTAGGTGACTTTGATGCATTAGCCATCACAAATGGGAACATACCAAAAGCTATATTATTTCTGATAGATAGAGGGTTCCTCAATTATCGAAGAGGAATTGGATAGCGTTGACCAGACAAAGTCAAGTTGAAAGACTGTAATTCAAGCGCTAACTGGGAAGCAACCCATGAATTTTTATATTTATATGCATTACTAGTTTATTTAGAAGATAGGAATTAATTTGCTTATTAAGTTCTCTTACCAATCCAAGTGCTATTCTAATCCATGTTGTCTCTCTTCATTGCAGGTATTGGAGGTTCAATGGACAGGCAAAATATTATGAAAAGGTTATTCAAGTCAAATTCAAGTGTGGTGCCCAATTTGTTCCATGTGCCTAACCTATTCTCCAAACTTAGCGGACAAGGAAGGATTGCTATATTTTTAGGAAAGTCCTCTGCTTTACTTTTTTCTATTTCAGCCATTGAGGACAATGTCTAGTTTAAGTTTGGGGGGCATTTTAGTGTCGTATTGCATATAGTTAGTTATTTACATTGTAGTTCGTATAGTTACATTTAGTTTTTGCATTCAGTTTCTTAAAATAATTTTTTTTTTGAAAAATTGAAAATTTTTAAAAATAGTAGTTAGTTTACTATGTTTATATAGCATTTAGTACATCTTTCATGAGTCCAGTTGTTTGATATTTACAGTTTGTTTTGGCTAATGATGAGATTGGAATTAGGTAGATAAGTATAGTTTAGAGCTTTGATGTGATTTCTTGTTATGAATTGAGTCTTTTTCTGTTTGAAACTGGTATAATAATGATATCGCAGTAAAAACAACTTGTTGATTGATTAAGTTTAAATTGATATATAATGGGACTCTAAAGGATAATGCTAGTTTAAATGAAAGAATGACAAGAATAAGTAGTGATGACTAAAGTTAGACAAGAACCTAAGTTTGGGAGAATATTTGGAGTATATAAGCTATATAAAAAAAAGAAAAAAAAAGTATGAATAAACACTGTGGCATACTTGTCAAGTTTTGTGGCCTTTGTTACTGGAGTCCGAGGGGATTGTCTTTACACCTAGCACCCTAAGGACTTAATGGTCTGGGAGTCGCTGGTCGAAAGCTAGTTAAGTTAGCATTGAAAAGCCTAAAAGAATAAGACATTGCATAGTTATGTGTATATAAACCAAAAGAAAAAAATGAATAAAACGGGAAATAAGAGCAAAAATCTCCCGTAGATGAAAAATAAAGCATAAGTATCCTATGTTGACCCTCAATATTGGTAATTATTTGATTTTAGCTGGATCTAGCTTATTTTTGGATTTCTTGAGTTTACATTGTATGATGCCTTCAAAGAGACTTGTTATGCGTTATATCAGTTAACATTGATGTGGAGCACACACGCACTATATTAGTGAAAGCAGTCTAAGATTTGATGATTGATTGGGAAGTTAATGATTTGTTTTGATATGATGTATTATCGTGTTTACTTGATTTTTCTAAGGCCGGTTGAATAGACTTGTTTCTGTCATTACTGCTAGATTCGCAGGCATGTAGATTAGTTGCATTGCATAGCATTTTTGTTTTGTGTTTTTGCTTGAGGACAAGCAAAGGTTTAAGTTTGAGAGTATTTGATAAGTAGATTTTATACCTACTTATCCGGTATCTGTTACTTGAATTATTTGCTTAAACTCATGTTTCTTAGTTACTTTTCATGCATTTTGTGTTCATTTTGTAGATTATATGCTTGGGAGCTGTGTGAGCGACTATTGGTATGAAATCGCAAAGTATGGATATGAAATCGCAAAGGAAAGTAATCTGGACGTCGTTTGGGCTTTCATTTTTATTTCATGTTCTTGGCTTGGAACGTGGATTATATTGTAGGGTTTCTTCTTTGCTTTCTGGAACATCTTGAATCATTCCAATCGGAGTTCGGATGCAAGAGTTATGATCTTTGTACCAACGGACGTTGAACTTCACTATTTTGGGTGGCCAATTGAATAGCAGTCACTTCCAACCCAATTTTGACCTTCATCTGTATGTTATTTCTCAATTCTCAAAGAATGAAAGTTGTAGAGCTCGTCGAGATCTTCGATTTGATAGGTGGCAGGCCTCGTAAATCCTCCCGGATCAAAAGTTATGACCAGTTTACTATAGGACATTGGAGTAAAAAAATTCTAGGAAGGACCCCCGTCGGGGCGGGCTCTTTAAGCCTATTACCCCCCGCTGGGGCAGGGGTTCAAGCTGCAAAACAGTACCATAGCCAATCGGGGTGGGCTTTTGTGAAGGAAACCCCCGCCGAGGTGGGGGTACGGGCCAAAACACATTTTTGATGCGTTTTGGGTCGAATTTTGTTACCTTTTTTACTCCAAATTGGATTGGGTTTGTTCCTAAGCTAAAAATTAGACTTGTAACCTATAAATACATGATGTGAGGCATAAAAAGGGAGGATTCCATTAGATTAGATTAGAGTAGAATAGGAAAAAACACTAGTTCTATTAAGATTTGGAGATTGAAGCACTTGGAAGCCATTGGAGATTCAGATCAAGAGTGAGATGGAGGATGAATTTGCTGACAACAGATTCACTTCTTTTCCTTTATTTCTTATCTTTTAATATGTATTCAAGTGTGGATTCTTAGTTTTAATTCAATAAACTAATTCTTTGTTTGAGATTACAATGGATCTTATTGTGTAGTTTATTTTAATATGTTTCACTATCAATTATTATGTTCTATTGTGAAGATTGTCTATTGTGATTTGAACTTAATTGCTTAATTGCCTAGCTAACAATTACCGTGATAATTTATATGAACTCGAAAGATAAAGTATAGATTTAGATCCGATCATGATAGCATGTGTTTGTGATTTTTGCATAGATGGAATTCATGATTCGTGTTTAGGATAGAGATATGTCTTTACGTCATATGTAATCTTATAGAGAACTTGTGCTTTAAATCCTTTTTAATTATAATTCACATAGAGATGTAATGGATTAGTTAATTAGGGTGTCTTGCTTAATTCTATCATCTGTGGATTTAAGTGAGTATGGGTATTATGCATCGAGAGGTGGTTTTATCTGCTTTAGTATTCTTGATTAACAATTCAGGATAGAAAATAATTGATTAAAAGTGTGTTAACTTAAATGAAGCAATAAGTGAAGTTGTGATCTTAAATCTCCATAATCTGATTTTTAATTAGTGGTAATTAGAATTAGTTTAGTTAAATAATTTAATTTATATAATTTGAAATTCATTCGTTTAAATAAGATTGAGTTGGTTATGGATTAGTACTTGGTGATTTTTATTAAACAATTCCTCGTGAGAACGATACTCTACTTTTACTTTATTACTTGTTGACCACGTATACTTGTGTGTTATGTGTAATTAGATTTTACCCAACAATAACAAAACATATTAAACCCTAAATTAAACACAAATTCCAGCATATTAAATAAACAAATTAAATTCAAAATCAATTCATCATATAATTCAACACTATGCAGTGTAGAAAATAAATAAAAAACAAGCAAATATAGAACCTAAGTTTGGACCAATGATCGATCGGTAGAAGAGTCGAGGAAAGAATCAGGTCGAACAGAGGTGCGGAGGTGGGGAGGTAGGGAACGACCAAATCCGTCGAACGATCGGCAGTGGGGGTGCTGAGGTGGGGAACTGGGGCGATGTGGAGGTTAGGAGAGGAACTGTCGAGGGAGGGAGGGAGGGAGAGAGATGGAGTTCGGCGAATTAAGAGAGAAAGAGAAAGGTGAGGAGAAGTGAGCAAAATGAATCTGAATATCTGAGTGTAGGAGTAAGCAAAAAACGGATAAAATCGAATTACCGAACCGAACCGATTTTTTTTAACCGAAATTTTTTGGTTATTTGGTTATATCCGATTTTATTTTCTATTTTCGGGTTCGGGTTTGGTTTTTCAATTTAAGCTATTCGGCTAACCGAATAACCGAATCAGTTATAAAAAATTTAAGCCTTAAAAGGTTAAAACAGTAATCTCAAGAGTCTGATCTGTAAGACCCCAACTTATTATAAATAAAATTAAATTTTCTCTATTCATTATCTTGAAATAATAAGGAGTTAATTTGATATAATGCTTTGGTTATGGGTGAAATGTGCAAATTTTACAAAATAAGCAAGTGGTTATAAAATATTCATTGTTGACAGGGAATATTCGTTTGGTCGTGGAATATTCTTGTTGTCGGGGAATATTCGTACGACAGCGCAGTCATTTGTGGGACCCATAACGGAAAATGGTTGGATGAAGAAAATGACAAGTATGCGTTTTTATAAATAACGGCGTAATTGTTACTGTTAACACTGTTGGAATACCTGGTGGTTAAAATACAGTAATACGCGTGGTTGCACAGTAGCACACGGTATTGCACAGTATTTTTGAATTATTGATTCTTACGTACGAAGGCACTACTCAATAATTGTTACAATAATTACTGTTCAATATTTTATTTTATTGATTCAATAATTATTGCGTTGATATTTTATATTATTGTTGTTTCAATAATTGTCACTGCACAATATTTCCCGTTATCATATCAATAATTCATATTATTTGAATTATATTATTAGATAGCATTATTGGCAATGTCTAAGGAAGTTCTGTCTAAGGATAGATTTGGTCATCTAATTGCGCGCCGGTAAGGAGAAATCCTTATCGGAAAGCCCCCTCTTTCTTGGGAACGACTTGGTTGTCATAATTGAGATTCTGTAATATTATTTGTAAATAATTAATTATTGATTTATATGATAAGAAAATATTTATTTTATGTGGACATAAATAATAGATAGGAAAATATTTATTTTGTGTGGATATAAATGAAGGAATTAATGCTGAGATATTTTATCAGTATTTTGTTGGAATGGAGGTATTAAAAATCGTCCGTATATGGATTTCAGACATTTTTGGTTTAGAATTTGGAAAAACTTAAATCTACAAAGTTGTAGAGAATTCGATTTCCTATGGAATGGATATAAAATTCGTATTTTTATGATAAAAGGGCTATTTATTATGAATTATTAAAGTTTCAGAAATTAAATATTTTTATTAAAATTATGGGCGGGACCCACTTTTATTTTTATGAAAACATGTGCTGGAAAATTTTTTCAAATGTGATGGGCTGATGGCTTTCCAAAATGGCATGCGTAGAAAATAATAATAATATTATTTTATTATTTAGTCTGCTTTGGCGTTCTAGCATTTTTTTATAAATAGGCGCTTAGGTTAGAATTGAAATCACACAAGAAACATAAGTTTTCTCTCTCTGTATTATCGAGCGTATTTTTGTGAGTATTTAGATACTTTGAGAGTTACTATTCAGTGCAAGTTTTTTTCGGCTTTACATCCGATATTCCGATCAGAAGTACTGTTATTTTGAGGTAAGGGATGTTATTTTCTTCGTAAATGATATTATTTCTTTCAATATCATTATGCTGAAATATTGGTATGAATTTTATTGTAGAATTTCTACCTTTTTGTGTCGGGATTACTATTCACGTATACGATACTATTCACGTATACGACACTATTCACGAATACGACACTATTCACCGAAAAATAAAATTTTCTCTTCTTTGTCCCAGATGTTACTCCACTATGGTTTATTATGGAGTATTTTTAAACTTGGATTATCTAAAGTACGAATATCTAATATTTGTCCTTTTATCTCACTGAATTTGTTCTTTAAAATATTTTTCATCATCATCAGTCCTTAATGGTGATACTTGATGAATATCTTTGGCATGTAGTACAAAGATGAATGATTATCTAATGAATATCTTTGGCCCATAGTGCAAAGATGGACAGGTGTTGAGATGAACATGACCAACTGGTGATACAAATGAATATCTTTGGCCCGTAGTGCAAAGATGAATATTTGATTCAAGATGTATATTGATTGATGTTACAGGAATAAAATATTGATAATGAACTTTTAAATCTTAGAAGATAATTCATTCTCTACTTGACTCTTCTAATGGATTGTTGTTTCCGCTGTAGTTGTTGATCTAAAACTTGTTGTCTATTGTATTCTATCAGATTTTTTCCTTGTTTCAGACTAATGATAAATTGTTGTATATTAGCTTAGTCATAATATTCTTTACTGGGCTAGTTGAGCTCACCATTTTTCTTTTTGGTCTATTTTTCTTCTCAGGAGGTGAGAATATAGCAGGAACTAGCCGGGATATGGAGTGATGGTTCTAAAAAGTTGTTTTAGCTGTCCTCATTATTCTAACTCCTTTTGAGTTAGAATACAGTCTATTAGACAATATTTGTATTTAAACTCATAGTATATGTGTTGTTGTATTTTGCACGACAATTGTATTAATGAAGTTGTATTTATTTCTGTACCATGTATTTGGCGACTCAGAATGGGTGATGTTGACCTATTTTGGGGGCGTCACAGCTGGTATCAGAGCTTAGGGATAAGGTCTCTGGCAGAGATCGAGGAATAGAACTAGGAGGGAAGAGATGAGTAAATCCTTCGCTAGTATGTCCTACCTAAGCTTATTTGTTGGTTTGTCATAATATAGAAATATTATGTGATATGTTAATTTGTTTAATTAACCCTTGTTTTATGGCAGTATCTAAGAATGGCAACTAAGAACGTTAACAATGGAGCGTATGAGACCGTGAAAACACCTTTAATCACAAACTAGGAGAACGTGCAACAGGAAGACAATATTCCTCCTGTAAACAACACTACCAAACAAACGATGAATGATGGGATGTTTAGAAACTTTTTGCAGTTCATGCATAATCAGACGAGGGAGACTCGTATACAAAATACAGGTGGAAATGATAGCAATGCGTGGTTTGTCACAGCCAAGCAGTTTAAAGAGTTGGGACCACCGGAATTCTGGGGAAAGTCAGATCTGATTAAGGCAGAAACGTGGGTCAAGCAAATTACCAAGATATTCGATGTCTTGGGATGTACAGAAGAACATAAGGTTCTATTTGCCACCTATATGTTCCATGGTGAGGCAGATTACTGGTGGGAATCTGTGAAGCGTACCCAACCAGTCGCACTCAACATGTCTTGAAAAAGATTTCATAATCTGTTCAATGATAAGTACTTTCCTGAAAGTATTCGTCATATGAAGGAGGTAGAGTTTATTAGACTAGAACAGAACAACATGACGGTGTCCCAGTACGAGGCGAAGTTCGCGGAGTTATTCAGGTTTGCACCTCATTTAGTAGAGAATGAGGAACGTATGACGCGGATGTTTCTGAGAGGTCTAAAACCCGAGATTCGTCAATACCTTATCTCTTATAAATTTTCTTTATATTCAGATGTTTTCAGCATGGCTCAATTATTAGACCGAGATAATGAGTATGTTCAACCGAGGGACCACAACCAGGATCATACCGATGACAGCAGTCATCGGAGCGATGATAACCAGCGAGGAGGGAAAAATACGGACAAAAGCAGTAAATACTCAGGTGGTAATCGTGGCCAAGATAATAGGAGAGATGAGTTAAGTGGAAATTTTAAAAAGAGGAGGTTCAACAATGATGGGAAGACATCAGCAGCAGCACCAGAACCAACAACAAATTCTACAGGAGGAGAACTACTGCCAGTTAGATGCTACAGATGCAGAGAGGAGGGACACATAAGTCCAAACTATTCACAGCCTTCCAAGGTGTGTTTCAGTTGTGGAAAAGACGGTCATATAGCCCGATTTTGTCCGTTACCGAAGTCAAGTCCAGCTGGGACGGCGGCACCAAAGGCGACTACGGACAAAACAAAGTCGGTGGTTCAAGGGAGAGCGTTTGTAGTGACTGGCCAAAACGCGAGAAACCCGAACGACGTGATCACGGGTAAGCTAATCTTGAACTCTTGCGAAGTTTATACCTTACTAGATACCGGTTCTATCCATTCTTTTATCTCTCCTGCTTGTGCTCAACGTTTAAACTTGATTCCGAAAAAAATAGACTTTGACTTATATGTGGAGACTCCGCTAGGAGAAACTTTCATTATATCCACTATTTATAAATCTTGCTCGATCCAAGTTGGCACCATCGCATTACCTGTTGATCTTATCTCTTTAAAGATACTTGCTTTTGATGTGATTTTAGGGATTGATTGGTTAACTACTCATCATGCCAAAATTGATTATTTTCGTAAGGTTGTTAGTTTTCATATTCCTAACCAACCTGTTATGCGAATTCAAGCAACCAAACCACTAAAGTCAATCACTGTCATATCAAGCCACAAAGTCATTCGTTTATTAAAAAATGGATGTCAAGCTTTCTTAGCCCATATTTTGGACTTGAACAAAAACACGTCAGATTTGAATAATATTTCTATTGTTAGTGAATTTCCTGACGTATTTCCTGAAGAACTTCCTGGTCTACCACCAGAACGTGAAGTTAAATTCTTTATTGACCTTGAACCTGGTACAAAGCTCATTTCTAAAATCTCATATCGAATGGCTCCTATTGAACTTCAGGAGTTAAAGGTCCAACTACAGGAGTTGTTGGACATCGTTTTCATTCGTCCTAGTACATCTCCTTGGGGTGCTCCTGTCTTATTCGTAAAGAAGAAAGACGGGAGTATGCGATTTTGTATTGACTACCGGGAATTAAACCATGTCACCATCAAGAATAGGTATCCACTACCTCGCATTGATGACCTGTTCGACCAGTTGCAAGGAGCACAATTCTTTTCAAAGATCGATCTTCGTTCTGGATATCATCAGCTGAAGATTAAAACTGAGGATATTCCGAAGACTGCCTTTAGAACTCGGTACGAGCATTATGAATTCTTAGTCATGTCTTTCGGATTGACTAATGCTCTTGCTGCTTTCATAGATATGATGAACCGTGTGTTCAAAGAATATTTGGATCAGTTCGTTGTTGTCTTTATTGATGAAATCCTCATCTATTCCAAAAGCCGTGAAGATCATTAGCACCATTTGAAGCTGGTACTTCAAAGACTTCGTGATAATAAGCTATACATGTCAAGCTGAAGAAATGCGAGTTCTAGCTTAAGGAAGTAGTATTTCTTGGGCACGTGGTGTCAAAATATGGAGTATCCGTTGACCCGACGAAGATTGAAGCAATACAAAGTTGGGAACAACCGAAGTCGGTGACCGAAGTACGTAGCTTTTTGGGCTTAGCTGGTTATTATCGGAGATTCGTGGAAGGATTTTCTAGAATCACTACTCCGTTAACTCAGCTAACTCGGAAAGATACAAAATTTGTATAGAGCGAGGAATACGAGAAGAGTTTCCAAGAGCTCAAGAGGAGACTCATTTCGGCACCTGTTCTGACAATAACATCTGGTTCGGATGGATTTGTTATCTACAGCGACGCTTCAGGCAAAGGGTTAGGATGTGTTCTCATGCAACATGAGAAAGTCATAGCCTATGTCTCGCAACAACTCAAAGAATATGAGAGGAATTATCCTACTCATGATCTTGAGTTTGCAGCAGTCGTTTTTGCGTTAAAAATCTGGAGGCAATACCTGTATGGGGAGAAAGTGGAGATTTATACGGATCATAAAAGTCTCAAATATTTCTTCACACAAAAGGAACTCAACATGCGGCAACGACGTTGGCTCGAGCTGTTGAAAGATTACGACCATAGCATTCAATATCATCCTAGAAAAGCGAACGTAGTAGCTGACGCATTGAGTAGAAGATCATATGCGGGTACGAGTGCGATATTGTCAACACAAAGGCCCATTTTGTATGACTTGCAAAGGATGGAGATAGAGGTAAAGGCTCCAAGAACCCACGTGAGGATATAAAACATATGAGTAGAACCGAATTTAATCGATAAAGTTAAAGCTGCTCAAGCTACGAACCTGGTGCTGATGCGTATGAAGAAGAAAGTGCAAGAAGGTGCTATTCCAGAAGCAAGAATCGATGAAGAAGCTAGGAATTCTTCGAGTCAACTCCAGACTTTGCGTTCCTAACGATTCTGACTTGAAGCATAGAATTATGATGGAGGCACACAACACACCGTTTGGAATCCATCCTAGGAGTACCAAAATGTATCATGATCTTCGACATACATTTTGGTGGAACAATATGAAGAGAGAGATCACGGAGTTTGTCTCGAGGTGTTTAACTTGTCAACGAGTAAAGGCGGAGCATCAAGTGCCAAAGGGTCCATTGTAACCACTTGAGATTCCAAAATAGAAGTGGGAACACATTACCATAGATTTTGTTACAAGTCTTCCCAAAGTTTCTCGAGGCATAGATGCAATTTGGGTTATTGTTGATAGATTAACCAAATCTGCTCATTTCTTACCTATACGGGAGACTTATTCCCTTGAACGTCTTACTCGCATGTATGTAAATGAGATTGTGAGATTGTATGGCATTCCAGTATCCATAGTTTCGGATCGTGACCCAAGATTCACTTCACAATTTTGGGTTAGTTTGCAGAAAGCTATGGGCACGGATTTACGATTCAGTTCGGCATACCATCCTCAAACGGACGGGTAATCGGAAAGGACTCTTCAAACCCTTGAAGATCTATTAAGACTCTGTGTCCTAGATTTCAAAGAAAGTTGAGATAAGTACTTGCCATTGGTGGAATTCTCCTACAACAACAGTTATCAAGCAAGTATAGGCATGGCTCCATTTGAAGTGTTATATGGACGAAAGTGTTATTCTCCAGTATGCTGGGACAAGGTAGGTGAAGCAACATCGTTGGGACCAAAATTGGTACGCATGACTACAGAAAAGATCCAAACGATTCGAAAACAAATGGCACAAGATCGACAAAAGAGTTATGCGGATCTTCATCGAAAGGATGTGGAATTTAATATTGGGGATCATGTATTGTTACGTATTGCTCCATGGAAGGGAGTTACAAGATTTGGGAAGAGAGGAAAGCTCAATCCACGATTTGTTGGTCCAATTGAGATTCTTGACCGAATAGGAAATGTGGTCTATAGACTCGCAATACCTCCAAGCATGTCTCGTGTTCATAATATTTTACACATATCTATGCTTCGTAAATATGTGAAAGACCCGAACCACATTATTGAGTTAGAACCAGATGAAATAGCCGAAGATTTAACGTACGAGGAGGTACCTGTTAAGATCTTGGATGGGAAGCTTGTCCTACGCATCAAGGTTATACCACAAGTTAAGGTTTTGTGGAGGAACTATGTTAAGGTTCGGTGTGGGCCGGAGGTGATTCCCATCCTCGAGGTCTGGGTTTTATTTTTCCATCGGCTTCGGAGGACGAAGTTGATGCTGTAGACACCTCGGAGGATGAGGATGCAACTATGGGAGATCAAGGAACAGAGCAGGTACCACAGTCCGAGGCAATATCTAGCCCTCAGTTCCTTAACTTTCAGCGCCAAGTGGATGAGCACAGCAAGCAAGCAAAACGAGAGATGAGGCGGCTCGCTGCTAGGCAGGACCATATGTTCGAAGCAATGAACCTCTCATTTGCATCATTGAACATGACGCTCCAAAGCTTCAATCCCACTGCTCAGTTTCCATATCAACAGCAGGCCCCAATGCCACGATTTCCACCAAGTGACTCCGATGAAGAAGAACACCACACACCACCACCCAGGCTTGAAGATATTACAGGGAAGTCCTCATATTTTTATTGCTATATCTTTACAATGAGGGCATTGTAACTGTCAAGTTTTGGAGATTTACATTCTTGTTTGCATTTCATGTTGCATATTTAAGTTCATTAAGCTAGGATTGTATAGTAGTTTGTTATTATATTTAGGTTTGATCAATTGTTGCATATTTATGTATTCATGGATTTGCATAGTAGCTTAGGTGCATATTTAGTTTTTATTTAGTTATTTATGTATGTTTGCATTCATGTTATGTTTACCATCAGTTTATATATATATATATATATATATATATATATATATATATATATATATATTAGTTAAACATTGTGTTGTTTTTGTATATGTCCAGTAGTAGTTGTAGTTCATGTTATTGTGGCCAATGATGAGATTAAGATTAAGTTGACAAATACAGTATTGATCATTAGAACCTTGATGTGATTTCTGTTATGAATTGGATCTTGTTCTACTGGTATAAAAAGGTTAGCGCGCTAATAACATCTGTGTCGACTGGTTAGTTCAAATTGATACATAAAGAGTTTCTAAAGGATAATGCTAGGGTGAATGAGAAAATGACAAGGATAGGCAGTAAAGTCGAAAATTAGGCAAGAACCTAAGTTTGGGGGAGATAAATGTGGGGTACATAAGCTTTATAAAAGAAAAAAGAAAAAATAAAATAAAAAAAATAATATAGATATATCGTGACTCTTGTTTCGGGGCCTTTGTTAATTGAGCAAGTACGCCCGAAGGGGTGTCTTAACACCTAGCGCCCTAAGGTCTTTTATGGTCTGGGAGTCATTGGTTGAAAGCTCTCTAAGGGGTAACACTGTTAACCTAATGGAATGAGGCATTGCCCAATCATAAAAAAAATCAACAATAAAACGGGAAAAGAGCAAAAAGCCCCCGTGAAAAAGAAAGAAAAGAAATATATAAAGTATAAGTGCCCTATGTGAACCCTTGAAATGGTAATTGCTTAGTTTTAGTTGGAACTTGTCTATTTTTGAACTTTTTGAGTATGTCCTGTATGATTCCTTCTAAGAAATTGGTTATGTATTGAATTTGAGTCTGTATCAGTTATCATGGATGTTGAACACACACACACACTATACCAGTGATAATGGTTTAAGATTTGAGATCTAATAAGGAATTATTGATTGGTTTTGGTGATTAAGATTGTAGTGTTTGCTTGTTTTCCCTAAGGCGGGTGGGATAATTCTGATTCTGTAACATTGTTGGATTCGTAAACATATAGATTAGATGCATTACATATCATTGCGTTGCATTATTTAGCATATTTATTCTTTTTTGTGCTCGAGGACTAGCACGGTTTAAGTTTGGGGGATTTTGATAAGTGAATTTTATATTCACGAATCGATGTTCATTTCAAGCTTTATTGTTGTTAACTTCTTGCTTTCATGTTCGTTTTTACTTGTTTTGTGTTATTTTATGCGTAGGGTGGTTGGTGTGGCAAGTAGCAAAGAAATGGAGATGTTTGAAGCAACATTGGAGCAAGTGTAAAGAGTTAGCAAAGTCAGATTTCAGAAGCAATGCCCTCCGGGGCGGGCTCATTTTGCCTATATACCCCTGCCGGGGCGGGGGGTCTTCACATTTGGTTTACAAAATGCATGCCCGCCGGGGGTGGCCTTTACTAGGCATATACCCCCGCTGGGGCGCGGGGTCTCGAAAGCTGGCTGTCCTGGTTTGCTTGAAACTTTGCTGGGACTTGGATTTTAAGTACTTGTAATATGTTTGGACTCTAATAGACATGGAATTCGACTAAAACTTGGGGGTTAGATAAATATTAAGTAAGAAACATCAAGATGTGGATGGTACACAAGGCAAATTACAGAGATTAATTACAGAATTTCATAGCAAGCTTTGGAGGAAGACTTTGAAGAGATTTTCGTATCGATTGAGAATTAATGCTACGTGAAGGGTGTATTGCATTATTCTTCTTCTTAGTCTTATATTTGTAATTGATAGGATGTTATCTTTAATTTATTCAGTTATTATTTCATTCATGATGAACTAATTCACTTTTTAGGCTTATGATGGATCGTTAAGTGGAACAATGGTTTTATAACTTTGATTTTTAATTCAATAAGCTATTTTCCAGTTTATCTATATTAATTTGAGCTTGAATTTATGAATTGCCTGATCAACAATTCTTTGTGGACTTGTATGGATTCGAGAGAGGATATATGAGTTTAGACTTAGTTAATATAGCATGTGTTCTTGATTTGTGTGAATGAACAGAATCTTGATAAATGTTAGGGTAGAGATATTCTTGACATTGCATGTAATCGGATAGAGAACTTAATTTTAAACCTTCTTTAATTTTAATTCACATAGAGATATAGTGAGTTAGTTGATTAAGGTGTTTAACTTGTTTCTATCTAAATTGTGGATTTGGGTTAATATGGTATTAGTACATCGAGAGGTGGCTAGTACTACATTCGTGTTCTCGATTAATAAACTAGGTTAGTGAATTGACTTGGAATAAAAGTGAAAAAAATCAGAGTGAAGCTTAGGGTGAAATCATAAGTCTAATTCTCCATTAATTGTTTGAAATTTCAATTTTTGATATTTGTGATTGTTTTGAGATTATATATTTATTATAATTTAGTTTTTATAGTTTTAACATTTAATTGGATAGTTTAATAAAATTAGGATTGATAGGAAATTGATAATTATAAGGTTAACTTTCTTACTAACTTGTCTTTGTGGGAATGATACTCTACTCACTATTATATTACTTGTTGACCACGTATACTTGCGTGCTGTGCATAAATAGATTTTACCCAATAACATGCAGAATACCCGACTCTCGGGCCACTTTGGTGGATGAGAATAAGTGACAACGACCCTCCGATCGCCATCTCCACCCTGCAGATAGGATTAAAAATTCAAGTCATTAGTCTATATAATATGTTAGAATTAAAAAACTGCTAAATGAAAAATAAAATATCATGCAGAATACCTGACGACTCTTTGACTGCTCACCAAAAGCCTCCACTAGTAGAGTAAACACCATCAGGAGCACCTCACCGATTAACGTGGTGAACTACTCGGGTGGTAATCCAGTGCTCTCTACGGTGGCCCCTACTGCAATATCCCGAGCCAGCTGGTGAAGGCACGTATGGGTAAGTAAGTGCTGACGTCGGAAAGCCGGATATGTCCGTAATCTTTCTGATATCACCGAAATAACCCTCTGGAAGAGCGCATCATCTAAGCCATCGCCCAAATCAGATGATCCAACATGTGCTCTCAGACGATGGCGCTGGCTAGAGCTTGCGATAAAAAACCAATTTATTACGTAGTATATATAAATTTTATTTTATTTTAAAACTTAAGATATATTATATATTACTTCCAGGTAGGGTATACACGGGTATCCTCGGCAGGCCCAACACGTGATACCTATCGGTACTCAAAGTAGGGGGATCCTGAGACGCAACCCATAGTCTCAGCTCCTCGTCCCGAGATAACTCAATCTCAGGCAGAGGAGTGGTGGAATCTAAAGGCTCAGGATCCCCCCTAGCAGCCCGCAACTCAGCTAGACGGGCGTCCCGAAGCGACTGAAATCGATCCTGAAATGTTATTTGTATACGCGAGTTAATTATATTATTTGATTAACATTCTAATATTAATAATAACTTCAAATTTAGACTGTGTCTTACCCGTATAGCTAAGGCTGTAGGAGACAGTATGGTAGACTCCTTAAGGGTGTGGGCCCTATCCCAAAACTCAGTTATCGTAGGAGGTCGGCCCAAGCTTGAGCTCATGGCCTAATAATTAAGATAATTATAACTATATTAAGTATGTTACTAACAATTGACTAACTAAATAACAAAATACGCAATACTTACCGACTTCACCTCCTCAAAGGACTGTGAGCAAGTCGTGTGTATGACTCGGAGCTAGCTCCTATTTTTCTTCGCTTGCTCCGACTTCTTCTTGAACACCTCATCCTCCCAGTACCGACACATAGCCTCCCAAGCCTGATCACCGAATACGTGGGGCTGATGAAGTCTGATCGTAGTCCCAGGCTGCTCGCTAATCGCTCGGGCCACCCGTTGTCTCATCTCGTAAAGCCACCCGGAGTAGTTCTTCGTGACATGTGCAATAATAACATTGTCTCCGACTGCTAGAGACACACCATCCTCGTATCTATAATAAACCTATAAGAAATGTTATTCGGTCTATCAGAATTCATTTGAAAAGTATATAATGGTAAATTAAAATGCATTGTTTACTTGAAGCTATAATTTGACTTACGTGAAAATTGCGTAGCACAGTATCGATGAATGAGGCATCATACTGGGTGAACTGGGTGAAGCGCATACAGCCAACAGGCAAGTGTGTCAAGCAGATGGCGTGTAGCGTCGCCTTAGCGAAAGTGTCCAAGATGCTATAATATAATGCGAGAAAAATAAAATAATTTGTTATATTAATAATGTACTTATATATATACATGTTAATTTATTACAATTGACAGATTAAAAGTAATACTTACTGCGCCGAGTCGACATCTATCCGGATAACGTGTGGCTGTGCCGGTGGTCGACATCTATCCAAGGTTAGTGCCTCGCTGACGTCGACGAGCACTATCTGTATAAATAACATTATATAAATATAATATTTTCATAATTCAAATAAATTTAATATTTAAGTTTGGAAACATACTATCTGATGAAGATCCCGCGCCGTGGGTGCCGTCATCAGGTCCCGAATGACCACCACCACGACGACCTCCTCCGCTATGTCTAGCCATATATCAGCGTACTACTGAAATAATCAACATATTAATTAATTGATTAATTAAGTTGTATAGTTAATTTATCTAAATCAAATTATCCTTCGATTACAGAAAACCATTTAAGTTAAGACTACATACGTCATCAAACTCGTCAGAATCAATCTCAACGTCGTCATCTGATTTTGACTCCTCTGCCTCCGTTTCTGTTTCGTACTCGTCGTCATCGTGTACAACGATATAATCATTCACAACCATGTCTTCCTCAACATCAGGTTCAATGAGGTTAAAAACCATATTATCATCTCGTAAGACATCTACCTCGGGATTGCTAATTTGTTCTTGCAACGACTCATCTATTCCCGACAGATTAGTACCATCAAAAGCACGAGTCTTTGTTGTGACAACTATATACCAGGGGCTCCGATAATTTAAGACATTCGGGGCGTAGTACACTTGAGTGGCTTCGTTGGCTAGAACGGATACTTCATTAGACTGTAGTTTTGACTTTATGTCTACCGTGATGATTTTATTACTATCAATTTTAACACCCTTAACAGTATCAAACCAGCAACACCTGAATGTAACAATCTGTTTACCATTGGGATAATTTAGTACCACCACTTCCTCTAATCGTCCATAGTAATTGGACTCTGAGTCTTGGTAGCAACTTCCCAACACGACAACACCTGAATTGACTGACGTCATTTCATTCAAGTCATCAACCTTGAATCTATACCCATTCACAATGTAACCAGAAAATGAACTGATGAGTTTGTACGGGCCTGAAACAACGTCTCTAGAACGCTCATAAGCGCTATCCATTTCAACCCTGCTCTTAAACTACTGATGAAAATTTTTAGTAGTGAATGTTTCCAACTGTGCTGGAGTCATTCCCGGTTTAGAAGCATTCGCTTCCTCTTCGAATGCACTGAAATAATATGTTAAAATCATTATTACAATCATAATCTTAGTGTATTGACATGTGTACTTATAATAATACATACTTGATGTCTTCCGCCAATTCAGGCAAATTTAGAAGCACATATGTGGATACAATCGTCAAATCTCGGTCGCTTAAGAAAGTCATTGTCTTATGGCCAAATGGTTTTGCCGGATATGTGAATACAACTAACTCATCATCAGATTGAGATTGATGATCACCAATGACCTCATTTCTACTTAAACGAGTGTGCTTAGTTGAGACTACATCGTCGAAGTACAGAGAGCAGAAATTTACAAGTTCTTCCTCTGTATAACGTTCAGTAATTGAACCCTCTACACGAGCTTTATTTTTCACTTTCTGCTTTAATCGACTCATATACCTGAAATATAAGTGAACGCAATTATTACTAATAATATGCCTTGGAAAAATCATCATAAAATTTAAACTAATAAATGTATTAGTTACCTCTCAAAAGGATATATCCATCGATATTGCACCGTCCCTCCAAGTTTCAGCTAATATGGTAGATGTATAGGCAAATGCTCCATCGAGTCAAAGAACCCTGAAGGTAAGATCATTTCGAGCTTGCACATTGTCAGCACTATATTCTTCTCCATTTGCTTAACATCACTGTACCTTATTACTGTTGAGCACATATCCCGAAAGAAAGCTGAAACTTCGGCCAAGGCATCAACAAATTTCCTAGGTAACATCTCACGAAATGTAATTGGCATCAACTTCTGCATGAATACATGGCAATCGTGAGATTTGAACCCAATCATTTTTAGCTGCTCAACCTTGGTGCAATGAGAAATTTTAGAAGCATATCAATCTGGGAGCTGTAACGCACTTACCCACTTGTACACGTCTTCGACCTGTTGCTTGGTTAGACAAAATGACGCTTTTGGTTTTGAGTTATTAGGTCAAAGCCACAATTCCGACCTGATATTCATTTCCTCCAAATCTTTACATCCTTTATCAGTGTCTTTTGTTTTACCACTAGCATCTAACACGGTGTAAAACAGATTCTCAAAGACATTCTTTTATGTATGCATGACATCTATACAATGACGGACTGAAAGTGTGGCCCAATATTGCAAATCAAACCACATGGGTGAGTGTGTCCAATTATGAGTTATTCCATAACCAGCTACTCTTAACTTACCATGCTCCTTACCTAGTGGTGGAAAAGATAAATCGTTAAGCCAGCCCGATATCTCGCTGCCCGACAAACGTCAAACAACCCCCTTTTTCTCTGTTTTTCTGTTAAACTGTGCAGACAACTTTCTGTAATTGTGGTCAGCAGGCAAGAATCTACGAGCAGTTCCGAACTAACTTATTTTACATCCATGACATAGTTGTATGCCTTGCACATCCCCTATACAGACTGGACATGATAGCTTCCCATGAGTTGACCAACCACTGATCATCCTAAGTGCCAGAAAGTCGGTGATAGTCCACAACAAAGCTGCCTTCATCATAAAATTTTCCATCTTCGCTTTATCATATGTCAACACCCGTCTCCCACAACATCTTAAGTTCATCGACTAACGGCCTGAGGTACACGTTTATGTATTTTGTCGGACTTTTATCCCCCGGTATCAGTAAAGTCAAGAACATATACGGATCCCTCATGCACATTAATGGTGGAACATTGTAAACTACCATTATTATTGGCCAAACAGAGTAGGGCTGACTAAAATTATTAAATGGACAAAACCCATCTATAGCCATGCCAAGCCTGACATTCCTATCATCCTCTGCAAATTCTGGAAAATTTTCATCAAACCTCTTCCACTCATCTCCATCTGTAGGGTGAGTCAGTTGACTAGGCACAACATCTCTTGTTCTATGCCAACTCATATGTTAAGCCGTATGAGACGACATGAATAGCTGTTGCAGCCTCGGCGCAAGAGAAAAGTACCATAAGATCTTCCTGGGAACATGTTTCTCCTTCCCCCCACATTTTGTCTCCTTGAAGCGAGGCAAGCTGCATATATCACACTGTCCCTTATCTCTGTCTGCCCCATAATATAACATGAAATCCTGCTCACAAGCATTGATCTTCTGATACCCCATATTCAAACCCTTGACCATCTTCTTCACTTCGTAATAATTTGCAGGCAAGGTATTATCCGTGGGTAAAAAATCACAGATAAGAGCAAGCAAATTGTTGAATCCTCTCTCACTATATTTTTCATCATTCTTAAAGTGTAAGACCTTAGTCACTACAGATAATCTGGTGTGCTTGTCATTTCCAGGATACAATGGGACCCCCGATTCATGTAGCATCTTGTAAAAGGCAGCAACTAATGCATTTGGTTCTTGCTGAGCATTGCCTAACACAGGCTCGTTATCGGCCCAATTTATAGTGCTAGGCCCATACGCATCGACCAACATCTCCACGACATCATAGTTATCCACAATTGCATCCCTCACCTCAACTGGTTGGTCTACAGTAGTTGAAAGTTCCCTCAACTCGGCTGATTCCCTATGATGAATCCATAGGGTGTACCCATCCATAAATCTATGGGAAAATAAGTCAAATCTAATCTCGTCGGCTTTCTTCCAGATAAGATTTTTATATTTGACACACAGACATCACATTTTTCCGTTTGGATCCTCAGCATGTTCTATTGCTTTGTTCAAAAAGTTAGACACCCCATCACGAAAAACTGGCAATAATCCCCTCCCATCAATGGGTATCCTACGGTATATCCAACTACGGTTGGCTGACATATTGATGTTGCACATAAGACGTATTTAGTACAGTTTCTTTGGATACTATAACTGTGGTCCATGCATGAATTATATTTTTCGGCAGCATCTCCTCTATAGGACATGGGTAATTCAGGCTTCTATCCCGTTCCTGGATGCGTCTCTTCACTAGTGCCAACACGTTCATCACGTTTCTACTGTTTTAAGAAAATTTTGGCAACACCTCTCCATGGTCTCCAAGTACACGAAAAAGATTAAGATAACTTAATCTAAGTATGTACTCGAAGAACATATAGAGATAACAACTGAAAAATCCTCAAAACAACAAAAATGTACTGTTTTGTATTGGCACCGGCCTAAGTGAAAGACATAACATCCAGTAACAGTCCCAAACTAGGGACTATTCGACACTCACTCCTACTGTCAAATGGGTTTCTAAGTTGACACCTCCAAACTAAGCAAGTACTACTTAGTATTTTATTTTAATTTCATTTAATTTTAAATTAATTTACTTTGGTTGTAGAATACTAAGCAAGTACTACTTAGTATTTAAAATTAATTTATTTTATTTAAAATTAAAAGATTGCTAATTAAATAATGTTATTGAAATGGGGCCCACAAATATTGCAATTGAACATTTCTAACAGAAATACCGTCGGGAATTCCGTTAGAAATAACAAATATACACTCAACAAACATATATACAATGCCAACTATATATAATGAAAGAGGAAAATTTTAGCACAAAAAAATTACAGAACATGCCTTGAACCCAATTTTAGCTAAAAAAAATTTATAGAACTATAAACCCAATTTCAAATTTCAATTTCAATATACAATAATAACAAAAATAAACCCAATTTTAGATTTGAATTTCAACACTAAAGTTATCTATTTTGTTTGTTTTATTAGAATATATTATATTATATATAAAGTTATCTATTTTATTATATAATATATATATATATATATATATATATATATATATATATATTTTTAAAATCAGATGATCGAATTCAGCACTGACGTTCTCCGCTAATGGATTAGTCAAACTTGGTGTGCTAAGAATTTTCCTATAAATAGGTTACTCAGTTGAGCAATGAAACTCACACCAAAAACACAAAATTCTTCTTCTATAATATTGTGAGTATTTCTTTTGAGTATAAGTATACTTTGAGTGTAGCTAATAGTGCAAGATTTTCTCAAGATAATCTTCTTTATACCAGTCAGATCTAGTCTCCTATATTATTTTCTTTCATACTCGTAAGGGATGTCATTTTCGTTCATACTCCATATTATGGTAAGAAGTTATTCGTTTCTACAACTTTTTCATTAAACGGTGAAAATGCCTAAATTGTTTTAGATCTTTCTTAATAGTTTGCGCTTCATCTATTATCTTTTCACCTGAATCTTTCTATTGTGTTTCACACGTTATAGTTGACTTGTGAACCTTATTTATTCTATTCTTGAACTCTAATCGAATTTCTGGATATCATGTTGACAATTTAGATATTCTTGGACTCTAGATAAATTAAATTATAAATCTTTAATGTTTATTCTTGATCTTATTATTCTTATTATTTCTATTTATCCTTTATATCATTGTCATAATTCTCAGACTTAAATTGTGGTGAAAAGTTATCTTTGGCCCGTAGTTAAAAGATGTATTGTTGATTGATATGATTATGACCAGGAATTGTGTATTGGTATAATCATGACTTTTAATGTTATAGATAAATGCTTGTGGTGAAATTTCTCTTTGGATGTAGTGCAAAGATGGACTGGTGTTTGACATGATCATAACCACTGGTTATACAAATGAATATCTTTGGCCCGTATTGCAAAGATAAATTATTGATTTGCATAATTATGAACTGTTAATTGGTGTTACAGGGATAAAATATTGATGATAGACTTTTAAATCGTAGAAGATAGTAGACATCATGCTCTACTTGACTCTTTTAAGGGATCTAATGGATTGCTTGTTTCGCTACAGTTATCGTTGAAAACTTATATTATCTTTAAATATCTGATTTATCACTGTTGAATGCTATAAATAATTCATTCTTCATTATCTTAGACATAATATTCTTTACTGGACTATTTGAGCTCACCCTTTTCCTTTTTGTTCTATTATTCTTCTCAAGAAATGAGAGTGTAGCTTGGACTAGCCGGGAAATGGAGTAATGATCCGAGTTAGTTACTATAGTAGTCTTCACCATGTTGTAAAATAGTATAACAATAATTTTACTGCGGACTTAAAACATGTGTTGTCGTATTTTATACGGTATTGTAATAATTTGGGATTTAATACTGTCGTACTATATGCAGTAAGATATTTGTATTGAAACTCGCAGTATGCGTGTTGTCATATTTTGCACGATAGTTTAATAGTTGTAAATAGAAAAGTTTCTATTTGAATTTTGTAGTATGTATTTGGCGACTCAAAATGGGTTGTGTGGACCTATTTTGGGGCATAATATTAAATACTTACCGGCTAAATCAGCATTTGCTTAAAATGAGAGGTGCAAGTTCAAAACCTAACACTGGTCTACCAGGATTGGCAACCATGGTTTCCCTTATGATAATGTTTTGGTGATTTAAATGAATATAACAGTGGATATAGAAAGGAATATGTATAATTGTAGTTGATTATTGGTAATTTAAATAAATACATAAGTGGATATACAAAATAATATGTATAGTCATAATGGATTATAACTATTGAGTTTATTGAGGATGGTGGAAAACTAAGCAAATTAAGCAAACTATTGAATGTATTAAAGATTGAAGAGAGTATTATTGAAGATTATGACAAACTAAGCAAATACTGCTTAGTTTATTTAACCAATGAAAAACTAATTAAATGTTACTTACTTTATGAAAACTATTATTTGAATATGAGGACTACTATTCAACATTCAATACTCCTACTTGTCAAACAAGTTTTTAAGTTTCAAAATATAGTACATGCATAAACGTTATTTTATTTTATTTTATTATAACTTATTTTATTTTAACTATAATTTATTAAATTAAATTAAATATATTTTATTATGTTTAATTTTTTTATTTTTTTATTATATTATATTATCTAATTTTTTAAATTTATTTTATTTTATTCTAATTTATTATTAATTTTATTTTATTTATTTATTAGATATGATTTAAGTTATTTCATGTAGTTCTATTTTTTTAATTTATTTTGTATTAAATTATATTATATAATTTATTTTCATTAAATCATTTTATTTTTAATTAAAACTTTTAATAAAATAATTTATTTTAGTAATAAGAAACTAAGGGGTGCTTGAAAAAACTTAATGAAATAGTCCTAAATGTTTAAGTAATCTGAATGAGCTGAATGAATCAGAATTCTGAATACTGAATGAAAAAAGTTGTTTGATAATTGATGTCTAAAATATCTGAATAACAGATTTTATTATTTTACCCCTCTAAAAAAATTCAAAATTATTTTAAATTTATTTAATATTACTTAATATAATAGTTAATATTGTAAAAAAAATATAAAATACTTCATTCAACAGTCATTCAGCCAAAAAAATTACACTTGACCATTCAGCCAAAAAATCTGATCAATTCAGTCATTCAGACGATTTTTATTTAAAACAAACGCACTTAATGACTGATTAATTCAGCCATTTAGCTACATTCAAACACCCCCTAATTAAGTAAATGCTACTTAATTTATTTCAATATTGGAAAATTAATTAAACAATATATAAATACATGTATGGCCCATAAAATTTGCAATTAAATAATTCTGACAGAAATTACGTCGGGAATTACGTGAGACATATCAAATATAGACACTATACTTAAACATAAGCAAGCCAAAGATTGATACATTACTTTTTGTTCATACATTACATATCAATCCCAAATTTGAACAAATTAAACCCTAATTGCAGAATATGTATTTGCACAAATTAAACACTAATTGCAGTATACAATACAGTAAATATCAAACCCAAATTTCCAACATATCAAACCCAAATTGAATTCAGCCTTAATCAATAACAAATTAAATCCTAGATTAAATATTGAACACTAATTCATTCGAAGATTCATCATTGTTATAACTGGTAAGTAGATTTTATACCTACTTATCAAGTATCTGTTACTTGAATTATTTGCTTAAACTCATGTTTCTTAGTTACTTTTCATGCATTTTGTGCTCATTTTGTAGATTATATGATTGGGAGCTGTGTGAGCGACTATTGGTATGAAATCTCAAAATATGGGTATCAAATCGCAAAGAAAAGTAATCCGGACATCGTTTGGGCTTTCATGTTTAATTCATGTTTTTGGCTTGGAACTTGAATTATATTGTAGATCTTCTTCCTAGCTTTCTAAAATATCTTGAATCATTCCAATCGAAATTCGGATGCAAGAGTTATGATCTTTGTACCAACGGACGTTGAACTTCACTGTTTTGGGTGGCCAATTGCATAGCAGTCACTTTCAACCCAATTTCAACCTTCATCCGTCCGTTATTTCTCAATTCTCAAAGAATGAAAGTTGTAGAGCTCGTCGAGATCTTCGATTTAATAGGTGGCAGGCCTCGTAACTCCTCCCGGATCAAAATTTATGGTCGTTTTAGCATAGGATATTACAGCAAAAAACTTCTAGGAAGGACCCCCGCCGGGGTGGGCTCTTTAAGCCTATTACCCCCTGCCGGGCCGGGGGTACAAGCTGTAAAACAGTACCATAGCCAGCCGAGGCAGGCTTTTTGTGAAAGAAACCCCCGTTGGGGCGGGGGTACGGGTCAGAACACGTTTTTGATGCGTTTTGGGTCGAATTTTGATACCTTTTTTACTCCAAATTGGATTGGGTTTGTTCCTAAGTTAAAAATTAGACTTGTAACCTATAAATACATGATGGGAGGCATAAAAAAGGGAGGATTCCATTAGATTAGATTAGAGTAGAATAGGATAAAACACTAGTTCTGATGAGATTTGGAGATTGAAGCACTTGGAAGCCATTGGAGATCCAGATCAAGAGTGAGACGGAGGATGAATTTACTGACAACAGATTCACTTCTTTTCCTTAATCTTATTCTTATCTTTTAATGTGTATTCAAGTATGGATTCTTAGTTTTAATTCAATGAACTAATTCTTTGTTTGAGATTACAATAGATCTTATTATGTAGTTTATTTTAATATGCTTCGCTATCAATTATTATGTTCTATTGTGAGGAATGTCTTTTGTGATTTGGACTTAATTGCTTAATTGTCTAGCTAACAATTACCGTGATAATATATATGAACTCGAGAGATGAAGTATAGATTTGGATCTGATCATGATAGCATGTGCTTATGATTTCTGCATAGATGGAATTCATGATTCGTGTTTAGGATAAAGATATGTCTTTACGCCATATGTAATCTTATAGAGAACTTGTGCTTTAAATCCTTTTTAATTATAATTCACATAGAGATATAATGGATTAGTTAATTAGGGTGTCTTGCTTAATTCTATCATCTGTGGATTTAAGTGAGTATGGGTATTATGCATCGAGAGGTAGTTTTATCTGCTTTAGTATTCTTGATTAACAATTCAGGATAGAAAATAATTGATTAGAAGTGTGTTAACTTAAATGAAGCAATAAGTGAAGTTGTGATCTTAAATCTCCATAATCTGATTTTTAATTAGTGGTAATTAGAATTAGTTTAGTTAAATAATTTAATTTATATAATTTGAAATTCATTCGTTTCAAGAAGATTGAGTTGGTTACGGGTTAGTACTTGGTGATTTTTATTAAACAATTCCTCGTGAGAACGATACTTTACTTTTACTTTATTACTTGTTGACCACGTATATTTGTGTGTTGTGCGTAATTAGATTTTACCCAACAAGTTTTTGGCGCCACTGTCGGGGAATTAGTTTAATATATTTTTTGCCAATATTAGCTTCAATCAAATTAGTCTTAATTTAAACATTTTTTTCTTTTTATTTATTTCTCTCCCTATTTTTCTTTCTTTTCAGGCACCATGGATGGATGCAATTATCAATGGCCATACACAAATATGACTCCACCAAGGGACACATGAATTGATGGACTCGATGCATTTTTTGCATTGTCAGCATAGATTGAGACACTTTCGAGGAAGTTGGAAGCTTTTGCAGGACAATGTCGTCAAATTGTGGTTGTAACTTGTGATTATTGTGCTAAAAATCAACCGAGTCATTAATGCACCGTCAGTTTTGAGTCGGTACCATAAAGTGGTGATTACCTCAACAATTATGCTGAGCCTAACTATCACCGAGATTGGGGGTATCACCTGGATTCTTCAAGGAGCTACATTTATGATGACCAATATTACGCTCCAAATCCATCATACACACCAGAATTTTCATGTCCACCTCCATTGCCACAAGAAGAAAAGCCAAATCCGATGGATGTAATATTGGAGTGCATAGCAGACCTAGAGGAGATGACAATTAGCCAAGAGCTGTCAGCCCAAAATTTTAATAATCAGATGGAACAACTCGTCACTACCTCAACCAATGGTCCTCAATACATGGTTTCCGAGACTGAAATAGAAAATTCAAGGCAGGGGAAATTATTGTCCAAGTTCATAGCAGATGAGAAAAAGATGAGTAATCAAGCGAGGTCAATTCAAAATCTTGGGGATCAGATAGAGCAAATGGCCAAAGCCATAAGCAACCTTCCTCCAAACATTTGGCTTTATGACATGGATGACAAAATTGGCGGAGAACCCGAACCAAATATGCGACTGGATGAGCCACAAGATATCGAAAGTGTGGAGACAATTGGGGATAATGAAATAGAGGTCGACGAAGATCTAAATGGGTCTCCACCAAATATTAAGGAGTCAATCAGATTTACAAAATTATGCCCACTTAATAGTCATGTCATCGACGAAGCTCTTGATGACATAAGAGCAAGTACAATTTTGAATCCATGGTGGGACGAGAAAGAGAAGATAGACGAAGAGCCTATTGTGTGTGAAAAGCTTCCATGCCTCAAAGTGATCACATACACAATGGAGAAACCACCTAGCTATGGGACATTCTTGATTGAGATCATACCAAATCAGAGCATGTTAGGTGACTTTGATGCATTGGCCATCACAAATGGGAACATACCAAAAGCTATATTATTTCTGATAGATGGAGGGTTCCTCAATTATCGAAGAGGAATTGGATAGCGTTGACCAGACAAAGTCAGGTTGAAAGACTGTAATTCAAGCGCTAACTGGGAAGCAACCCATGAATTTTTATATTTATATGCATTACTAGTTTATTTAGAAGATAGGAATTAATTTGCTTATTAAGTTCTCTTACCAATCCAAGTGCTATTCTAATCCATGTTGTCTCTCTTCATTGCAGGTATTGGAGGTTCAATGGACAGGCAAAAGATTATGAAAAGGTTATTCAAGTCAAATTCAAGTGTGGTGCCCAATTTGTTCCATGTGCCTAACCTATTCTCCAAACTTAGCGAACAAGGAAGGATTGCTATATTTTTAGGGAAGTCCTCTGCTTTACTTTTTTCTATTTCAGCCATTGAGGACAATGTCTAGTTTAAGTTTGGGGGGCATTTTAGTGTCGTATTGCATATAGTTAGTTATTTACATTGTAGTTCGTATAGTTACATTTAGTTTTTGCATTCAGTTTTTTAAAATAATTTTTTTTTTGAAAAATTGAAAATTTTTAAAAATAGTAGTTAGTTTACTATGTTTATATAGCATTTAGTACATCTTTCATGAGTCCAGTTGTTTGATATTTACAGTTTGTTTTGGCTAATGATGAGATTGGAATTAGGTAGATAAGTATAGTTTAGAGCTTTGATGTGATTTCTTGTTATGAATTGAGTCTTTTTCTGTTTGAAACTGGTATAATAAGGATATCACAGTAAAAACAACTTGTTGATTGATTAAGTTTAAATTGATATATAATGGGACTCTAAAGGATAATGCTAGTTTAAATGAAAGAATGACAAGAATAAGTAGTGATGACTAAAGTTAGACAAGAACCTAAGTTTGGGAGAATATTTGGGGTATATAAGCTATATAAAAAAAGAAAAAAAAGTATGAATAAACACTGTGGCATACTTGTCAAGTTTTGTGGCCTTTGTTAATGGAGTCCGAGGGGATTGTCTTTACACCTAGCACCCTAAGGACTTAATGGTCTGGGAGTCGCTGGTCGAAAGCTAGTTAAGTTAGCATTGAAAAGCCTAAAAGAATAAGACATTGCATAGTTATGTGTATATAAACCAAAAGAAAAAAAATGAATAAAACGGGAAATAAGAGCAAAAATCTCCCGTAGATGAAAAATAAAGCATAAGTATCCTATGTTGACCCTCAATATTGGTAATTATTTGATTTTAGCTGGATCTAGCTTATTTTTGGATTTCTTGAGTTTACATTGTATGATGCCTTCAAAGAGACTTGTTATGCGTTATATCAGTTAACATTGATGTGGAGCACACACGCACTATATTAGTGAAAGCAGTCTAAGATTTGATGATTGATTGGGAAGTTAATGATTTGTTTTGATATGATGTATTATCGTGTTTACTTGATTTTTCTAAGGCCGGTTGAATAGACTTGTTTCTGTCATTACTGCTAGATTCGCAGGCAAGTAGATTAGTTGCATTGCATAGCATTTTTGTTTTGTGTTTTTGCTTGAGGACAAGCAAAGGTTTAAGTTTGAGAGTATTTGATAAGTAGATTTTATACCTACTTATCCGGTATCTGTTACTTGAATTATTTGCTTAAACTCATATTTCTTAGTTACTTTTCATGCATTTTGTGTTCATTTTGTAGATTATATGCTTGGGAGCTGTGTGAGCGACTATTGGTATGAAATCGCAAAGTATGGATATGAAATCGCAAAGGAAAGTAATCTGGACGTTGTTTGGGCTTTCATTTTTATTTCATGTTCTTGGCTTGGAACTTGGATTATATTGTAGAGTTTCTTCTTTGCTTTCTGGAACATCTTGAATCATTCCAATCGGAGTTCGGATGCAAGAGTTATGATCTTTGTACCAACGGACGTTGAACTTCACTATTTTGGGTGGCCAATTGAATAGCAGTCACTTCCAACCCAATTTTGACCTTCATCTGTATGTTATTTCTCAATTCTCAAAGAATGAAAGTTGTAGAGCTCGTCGAGATCTTCGATTTGATAGGTGGCAAGCCTCGTAAATCCTCCCGGATCAAAAGTTATGACCAGTTTACTATAGGACATTGGAGTAGAAAAATTCTAGGAAGGACCCCCGTCGGGGCGGGCTCTTTAAGCCTATTACCCCCCGCTGGGGCAGGGGTACAAGCTGCAAAACAGTACCATAGCCAATCGGGGTGGGCTTTTGTGAAGGAAACCCCCGCCGGGGTGGGGGTACGGGCCAGAACACATTTTTGATGCGTTTTGGGTCGAATTTTGTTACCTTTTTTACTCCAAATTGGATTGGGTTTGTTCCTAAGCTAAAAATTAGACTTGTAACCTATAAATACATGATGTGAGGCATAAAAAGGGAGGATTCCATTAGATTAGATTAGAGTAGAATAGGAAAAAATACTAGTTCTAATAAGATTTGGAGATTGAAGCACTTGGAAGCCATTGGAGATTCAGATCAAGAGTGAGACGGAGGATGAATTTGCTGACAACAGATTCACTTCTTTTCCTTTATCTTATTCTTATCTTTTAATGTGTATTCAAGTGTGGATTCTTAGTTTTAATTCAATAAACTAATTCTTTGTTTGAGATTACAATGGATCTTATTGTGTAGTTTATTTTAATATGTTTCACTATCAATTATTATGTTCTATTGTGAGGATTGTCTATTGTGATTTGAACTTAATTGCTTAATTGCCTAGCTAACAATTACCGTGATAATTTATATGAACTCGAAAGATAAAGTATAGATTTAGATCCGATCATGATAGCATGTGTTTGTGATTTTTGCATAGATGGAATTCATGATTCGTGTTTAGGATAGAGATATGTCTTTACGCCATATGTAATCTTATAGAGAACTTGTGCTTTAAATCCTTTTTAATTATAATTCACATAGAGATATAATGGATTAGTTAATTAGGGTGTCTTGCTTAATTCTATCATCTGTGGATTTAAGTGAGTATGGGTATTATGCATCGAGAGGTGGTTTTATCTGCTTTAGTATTCTTGATTAACAATTCAGGATAGAAAATAATTGATTAGAAGTGTGTTAACTTAAATGAAGCAATAAGTGAAGTTGTGATCTTAAATCTCCATAATCTGATTTTTAATTAGTGGTAATTAGAATTAGTTTAGTTAAATAATTTAATTTAAATAATTTGAAACTTATTCGTTTAAATAAGATTGAGTTGGTTATGAGTTAGTACTTGGTGATTTTTATTAAACAATTCCTCGTGAGAACGATACTCTACTTTTACTTTATTACTTGTTGACCACGTATACTTGCGTGTTATGTGTAATTAGATTTTACCCAACAATAACAAAACATATTAAACCCTAAATTAAACACAAATTCCAGCATATTAAATAAACAAATTAAATTCAAAATCAATTCATCATATAATTCAACACTATGCAGTGTCGAAAATAAATAAAAAACAAGCAAATATAGAACCTAAGTTTGGACCAATGATCGATCGGTAGAAGAGTCGAGGAAAGAATCAGGTCGAACAGAGGTGCGGAGGTGGGGAGGTAGGGAACGACCAAATCCGTCGAACGATCGGCAGTGGGGGTGCTGAGGTGGGGAACTGGGGCGATGTGGAGGTTAGGAGAGGAACTGTCGAGGGAGGGAGGGAGGGAGGGAGGGAGAGAGAGAGATGGAGTTCGGCGAATTAAGAGAGAAAGAGAAAGGTGAGGAGAAGTGAGCAAAATGAATCTGAATATCTGAGTGTAGGAGTAAGCAAAAAACGGATAAAATCGAATTACCGAACCGAACCGATTTTTTTTAACCGAAATTTTTTGGTTATTTGGTTATATCCGATTTTATTTTCTATTTTCGGGTTCGGGTTTGGTTTTTCAATTTAAGCTATTCGGTTAACCGAATAATCGAATCAGTTATAAAAAATTTAAGCCTTAAAAGGTTAAAACAGTAATCTCAAGAGTCTGATCTGTAAGACCCCAACTTATTATAAATAAAATTAAATTTTCTCTATTCATTATCTTGAAATAATAAGGAGTTAATTTGATATAATGCTTTGGTTATGGGTGAAATGTGCAAATTTTACAAAATAAGCAAGTGGTTATAAAATATTCATTGTTGACAGGGAATATTCGTTTGGTCGTGGAATATTCTTGTTGTCGGGGAATATTCGTACGACAGCGCAGTCATTTGTGGGACCTATAACGGAAAACGGTTGGATGAAGAAAATGACAAGTATGCGTTTTTATAAATAACGGCGTAATTGTTACTGTTAACACTGTTGGAATACCTGGTGGTTAAAATACAGTAATACGCGTGGTTGCACAGTAGCACACGGTATTGCACAGTATTTTTGAATTATTGATTCTTACGTACGAAGACACTACTCAATAATTGTTACAATAATTACTGTTCAATATTTTATTTTATTGATTCAATAATTGTTGCGTTGATATTTTATATTATTGTTATTTCAATAATTGTCACTGCACAGTATTTCCCGTTATCATATCAATAATTCATATTATTTGAATTATATTATTAGATAGCATTATTGGCAATGTCTAAGGAAGTTCTGTCTAAGGATAGATTTGGTCATCTAATTGCGCGCCGGTAAGGAAAAATCCTTATCGGAAAGCCCCCTCTTTCTTGGGAATGACTTGATTGTCATAATTGAGATTCTGTAATATTATTTGTAAATAATTAATTATTGATTTATATGATAAGAAAATATTTATTTTATGTGGACATAAATAATGGATAGGAAAATATTTATTTTGTGTGGATATAAATGAAGGAATTAATGCTGAGATATTTTATCAGTATTTTGTTGGAATGGAGGTATTAAAAATCGTCCGTATATGGATTTCAGACATTTTTGGTTTAGAATTTGGAAAAACTTAAATCTACAAAGTTGTAGAGAATTCGATTTCCTATGGAATGGATATAAAATTCGTATTTTTATGATAAAAGGGCTATTTATTATGAATTATTAAAGTTTCAGAAATTAAATATTATTATTAAAATTATGGGCGGGACCCACTTTTATTTTTATGAAAACATGTGCTGGAAAATTTTTCAAATGTGATGGGCTGATGGCTTTCCAAAATGGCATGCGTAGAAAATAATAATAATATTATTTTATTATTTAGTCTGCTTTGGCGTTCTAGCATTTTTTTATAAATAGGCGCTTAGGTTAGAATTGAAATCACACAAGAAACATAAGTTTTCTCTCTCTGTATTATCGAGCGTATTTTTGTGAGTATTTAGATACTTTGAGAGTTACTATTCAGTGCAAGTTTTTTTTCGGCTTTACATCCGATATTCCGATCAGAAGTACTGTTATTTTGAGGTAAGGGATGTTATTTTCTTCGTAAATGATATTATTTCTTTCAATATCATTATGCTGAAATATTGGTATGAATTTTATTGTAGAATTTCTACCTTTTTGTGTCGGGATTACTATTCACGTATACGATACTATTCACGTATACGACACACTATTCACGAATACGACACTATTCACCGAAAAATAAAATTTTCTCTTCTTTGTCCCAGATGTTACTCCACTATGGTTTATTATGGAGTATTTTTAAACTTGGATTATCTAAAGTACGAATATCTAATATTTGTCCTTTTATCTCACTGAATTTGTTCTTTAAAATATTTTTCATCATCCTCAGTCCTTAATGGTGTTACTTGATGAATATCTTTGGCATGTAGTACAAAGATGAATGATTATCTAATGAATATCTTTGGCCCATAATGCAAAGATGGACAGGTGTTGAGATGAACATGACCAACTGGTGATACAAATGAATATCTTTGGCCCGTAGTGCAAAAATGAATATTTGATTCAAGATGTATATTGATTGATGTTACAGGAATAAAATATTGATAATGAACTTTTAAATCTTAGAAGATAGTAGAATTCATTCTCTACTTGACTCTTCTAATGGATTGTTGTTTCCGCTGTAGTTGTTGATCTAAAACTTGTTGTCTATTGTATTCTATCAGATTTTTTTCTTGTTGAAGACTAATGATAAATTGTTGTATATTAGCTTAGTCATAATATTCTTTACTGGGCTAGTTGAGCTCACCATTTTCCTTTTTGGTCTATTTTTCTTCTCAGGTGGTGAGAATATAGCAGGAACTAGCCGGGATATGGAGTGATGGTTCTAAAAAGTTGTTTTAGCTGTCCTCATTATTTTTGTAAAATAGTGTATCAATAATTGTAATGAGAACTCCTTTTGAGTTAGAATACAGTCTATTAGACAATATTTGTATTTAAACTCATAGTATATGTGTTGTCGTATTTTGCACGACAATTGTATTAATGAAGTTGTATTTATTTCTGTACCATGTATTTGGCGACTCAGAATGGGTGATGTTGACCTATTTTGGGGGCGTCACAGCTGGTATCAGAGCTTAGGGATATGGTCTCTGGCAGAGATCGAGGAATAGAACTAGGAGGGAAGAGATGAGTAAAGCATTCGCTAGTATGTCCTACCTAAGCTTATTTGTTGGTTTGTCATAATATAAAAATATTATGTGATATGTTAATTTGTTTAATTAACCCTTGTTTTATGGCAGTATCTAAGAATGGCAACTAAGAACGTTAACAATGGAGCGTATGAGACCGTGAAAACACCTTTAATCACAAACTAGGAGAACGTGCAACAGGAAGACAATATTCCTCCTGTAAACAACACTACCAAACAAACGATGAATGATGGGATGTTTAGAAACTTTTTGCAGTTCATGCATAATCAGACGAGGGAGACTCGTATACAAAATACAGGTGGAAATGATAGCAATGCGTGGTTTGTCACAGCCAAGCAGTTTAAAGAGTTGGGACCACCGGAATTCTGGGGAAAGTCAGATCTGATTAAGGCAGAAACGTGGGTCAAGCAAATTACCAAGATATTCGATGTCTTGGGATGTACAGAAGAACATAAGGTTCTATTTGCCACCTATATGTTCCATGGTGAGGCAGATTACTGGTGGGAATCTGTGAAGCGTACCCAACCAGTCGCACTCAACATGTCTTGAAAAAGATTTCATAATCTGTTCAATGATAAGTACTTTCCTGAAAGTATTCGTCATATGAAGGAGGTAGAGTTTATTAGACTAGAACAGAACAACATGACGGTGTCCCAGTACGAGGCGAAGTTCGCGGAGTTATCCAGGTTTGCACCTCATTTAGTAGAGAATGAGGAACGTATGACGCGGATGTTTCTGAGAGGTCTAAAACCCGAGATTCGTCAATACCTTATCTCTTATAAATTTTCTTTATATTCAGATGTTTTCAGCATGGCTCAATTATTAGACCGAGATAATGAGTATGTTCAACCGAGGGACCACAACCAGGATCATACCGATGACAGCAGTCATCGGAGCGATGATAACCAGCGAGGAGGGAAAAATACGGACAAAAGCAGTAAATACTCAGGTGGTAATCGTGGCCAAGATAATAGGAGAGATGAGTTAAGTGGAAATTTTAAAAAGAGGAGGTTCAACAATGATGGGAAGACATCAGCAGCAGCACCAGAACCAACAACAAATTCTACAGGAGGAGAACTACTGCCAGTTAGATGCTACAGATGCAGAGAGGAGGGACACATAAGTCCAAACTATTCACAGCCTTCCAAGGTGTGTTTCAGTTGTGGAAAAGACGGTCATATAGCCCGATTTTGTCCGTTAGCGAAGTCAAGTCCAGCTGGGACGGCGGCACCAAAGGCGACTACGGACAAAACAAAGTCGGTGGTTCAAGGGAGAGCGTTTGTAGTGACTGGCCAAAACGCGAGAAACCCGAACGACGTGATCACAGCTAAGCTAATCTTGAACTCTTGCGAAGTTTATACCTTACTAGATACCGGTTCTATCCATTCTTTTATCTCTCCTGCTTGTGCTCAACGTTTAAACTTGATTCCGAAAAAAATAGACTTTGACTTATATGTGGAGACTCCGCTAGGAGAAACTTTCATTATATCCACTATTTATAAATCTTGCTCGATCCAAGTTGGCACCATCACATTACTTGTTGATCTTATCTCTTTAAAGATACTTGCTTTTGATGTGATTTTAGGGATTGATTGGTTAACTACTCATCATGCCAAAATTGATTATTTTCGTAAGGTTGTTAGTTTTCATATTCCTAACCAACCTGTTATGCGAATTCAAGCAACCAAACCACTAAAGTCAATCACTGTCATATCAAGCCACAAAGTCATTCGTTTATTAAAAAATGGATGTCAAGCTTTCTTAGCCCATATTTTGGACTTGAACAAAAACACGTCAGATTTGAATAATATTTCTATTGTTAGTGAATTTCCTGACGTATTTCCTAAAGAACTTCCCGGTCTACCACCAGAACGTGAAGTTAAACTCTTTATTGACCTTGAACCTGGTACAAAGCCCATTTCTAAAATCCCATATCGAATGGCTCCTATTGAACTTCAGGAGTTAAAGGTCCAACTACAGGAGTTGTTGGACATCGTTTTCATTCGTCCTAGTACATCTCCTTGGGGTGCTCCTGTTTTATTCGTAAAGAAGAAAGACGGGAGTATGCGATTTTGTATTGACTACCGGGAATTAAACCATGTCACCATCAAGAATAGGTATCCACTACCTCGCATTGATGACCTGTTCGACCAGTTGCAAGGAGCACAATTCTTTTCAAAGATCGATCTTCGTTCTGGATATCATCAGCTGAAGATTAAAACTGAGGATATTCCGAAGACTGCCTTTAGAACTCGGTACGAGCATTATGAATTCTTAGTCATGTCTTTCGGATTGACTAATGCTCTTGCTGCTTTCATAGATATGATGAACCGTGTGTTCAAAGAATATTTGGATCAGTTCGTTGTTGTCTTTATTGATGAAATCCTCATCTATTCCAAAAGCCGTGAAGATCATGAGCACCATTTGAAGCTGGTACTTCAAAGACTTCGTGATAATAAGCTATATATGTCAAGCTGAAGAAATGCGAGTTCTAGCTTAAGGAAGTAGTATTTCTTGGGCACGTGGTGTCAAAATATGGAGTATCCGTTGACTCGACGAAGATTGAAGCAATACAAAGTTGGGAACAACCGAAGTCGGTGACCGAAGTACGTAGCTTTTTGGGCTTAGCTGGTTATTATCGGAGATTCGTGGAAGGATTTTCTAGAATCACTACTCCGTTAACTCAGCTAACTCGGAAAGATACAAAATTTGTATAGAGCGAGGAATACGAGAAGAGTTTCCAAGAGCTCAAGAGGAGACTCATTTCGGCACCTGTTCTGACAATAACATCTGGTTCGGATGGATTTGTTATCTACAGCGATGCTTCAGGCAAAGGGTTAGGATGTGTTCTCATGCAACATGGGAAAGTCATAGCCTATGTCTCGCAACAACTCAAAGAATATGAGAGGAATTATCCTACTCATGATCTTGAGTTTGCAGCAGTCGTTTTTGCGTTAAAAATCTGGAGGCAATACTTGTATGGGGAGAAAGTGGAGATTTATACGGATCATAAAAGTCTCAAATATTTCTTCACGCAAAAGGAACTCAACATGCGGCAACGACGTTGGCTCGAGCTGTTGAAAGATTACGACCATAGCGTTCAATATCATCCTAGAAAAGCGAACGTAGTAGCTGACGCATTGAGTAGAAGATCATATGCGGGTACGAATGCGATATTGTCAACACAAAGGCCCATTTTGTATGACTTGCAAAGGATGGAGATAGAGGTAAAGGCTCCAAGAACCCACGTGAGGATATAAAACATATGAGTAGAACCGAATTTAATCGATAAAGTTAAAGTTGCTCAAGCTACGAACCTGGTGCTGATGCGTATGAAGAAGAAAGTGCAAGAAGGTGCTATTCCAGAAGCAGGAATCGATGAAGAAGCTAGGAATTCTTCGAGTCAACTCCAGACTTTGCGTTCCTAACGATTCTGACTTGTAGCATAGAATTATGATGGAGGCACACAACACACCGTTTGGAATCCATCCTAGGAGTACCAAAATGTATCATGATCTTCGACATACATTTTGGTGGAACAATATGAAGAGAGATCACGGAGTTTGTCTCGAGGTGTTTAACTTGTCAACGAGTAAAGGCGGAGCATCAAGTGCCAAAGGGTCCATTGTAACCACTTGAGATTCCAAAATAGAAGTGGGAACACATTACCATAGATTTTGTTACAAGTCTTCCCAAAGTTTCTCGAGGCATAGATGCAATTTGGGTTATTGTTGATAGATTAACCAAATCTGCTCATTTCTTGCCTATACGGGAGACTTATTCCCTTGAACGTCTTACTCGTATGTATGTAAATGAGATTGTGAGATTGCATGGCATTCCAGTATCCATAGTTTCGGATCATGACCCAAGATTCACTTCACAATTTTGGGTTAGTTTGCAGAAAGCTATGGGCACGGATTTACGATTCAGTTCGGCATACCATCCTCAAACGGACGGGTAATCGGAAAGGACTCTTCATACCCTTGAAGATCTATTAAGACTTTGTGTCCTAGATTTCAAAGAAAGTTGAGATAAGTACTTGCCATTGGTGGAATTCTCCTACAACAACAGTTATCAAGCAAGTATAGGCATGGCTCCATTTGAAGTGTTATATGGACGAAAGTGTTATTCTCCAGTATTCTGGGACAAGGTAGGTGAAGCAACATCGTTGGGACCAAAATTGGTACGCATGACTACAGAAAAGATCCAAACGATTCGAAAACGTATACAAATGGCACAAGATCGACAAAAGAGTTATGCGGATCTTCATCGAAAGGATGTGGAATTTAATATTGGGGATCATGTATTGTTACGTATTGCTCCATGGAAGGGAGTTACAAGATTTGGGAAAGAGGAAAGCTCAATCCACGATTTGTTGGTCCAATTGAGATTCTTGACCGAATAGGAAATGTGGCCTATAGACTCGCATTACCTCCAAGCATGTCTCGTGTTCACAATATTTTACACATATCTATGCTTCGTAAATATGTGAAAGACCCGAACCACATTATTGAGTTAGAACCAGATGAAATAGCCGAAGATTTAACGTACGAGGAGGTACCTGTTAAGATCTTGGATGGGAAGCTTGTCCTACGCATCAAGGTTATACCACAAGTTAAGGTTTTGTGGAGGAACTATGCTATTAAAGAAATGACCTGGGAGTTGGAATCGAAAATAAAAGCGAGGTACCCTCACCTTTTCGAAACACCAGGTACGTACGTCAATTTCAAGGATGAAATTTCATAAGGAGGGTATATTGTAAGACCCCAACTTATTATAAATAAAATTAAATTTTCTCTATTCATTATCTTGAAATAATAAGGAGTTAATTTGATATAATGCTTTGGTTATGGGTGAAATGTGCAAATTTTGTAAAATAAGCAAGTGGTTATAAAATATTCATTATTGTCGAGGAATATTCGTTTGGTCGTAGAATATTCTTGTTGTCGGGGAATATTCATACGACGGCGCAGCTATTTGTGGGCCCAATAACGGAAAACGATTGGATGAGAAAAACGACAAGTATGAGTTTTTATAAATAACAGCGTAATTGTTACCGTTAACACTGTTAGAATACCTGGTGGTTAAAATACAGTAATACACGTGGTTGCACAGTAGCACACGGTATTGCACAATATTTTTGAATTATTGATTTTTACGTAAGAAGGCACTACTTAATAATTATTATATTAATTACTGTTCAATATTTTATTTTATTGATTCAATAATTATTGCGGTGATATTTTATATTATTATTGGTTCAATAATTGTCACTGCACAGTATTTCCCGTTATCAGATCAATAATTCATATTATTTGAATAATATTATTATATAGCATTATCGGCAATGTCTAAGGAAGTTCTGCCTAAGGAGAGGTTTGGCCACCTAATTGTGCGCCAGTAAGGAGAAATCCTTATCGGAAAGCCCCCTCTTTCTTGGGAACAACCTGGTTGTCATAATTGTGATTCTGTAATATTATTTGTGAATAATTAATTATTGATTTATATGATAAGGAAATATTTATTTTATGTGGACATAAATGATGGATAGGAAAATATTTATTTTATGTGGATATAAATGAAAGAAATAATGTTGACGTGTTTTATCAGTATTTTGTTGGAATAGAGGTATTAAAAATCGTCCGTATATGGATTTCGGACATTTTCGGTTTGGAATTTGGAAAAACTTAAATCTACAAAGTTGTAGAGAATTCGATTTCCTATGGAATGGACATAAAATTCGTATTTTTCTGATAAAGGAGCTATTTATTATGAATTATTGAAGTTTCAGAAATTAAATATTTTTATTAAAATTATGGGTGGGACCCACTTTTGTTTTTATGAAAACATGTGCTGGAAAAAAAATTTCACATGTGATGGGCTGATGGCTTTCCAAAATGGCATGCGTAGAAAAAAAATATTATTTTATTATTTAGTCTGCTTTGGCGTTCTAGCATTTTCCTATAAATAGGCGCTTAAGTTAGAATTGCAAATCACACCAAAAACATATGTTTTCTCTCTCTCTCTATATTATCGAGCGTATTTTTGTGAGTATTTAAATACTTTGAGAGTTACTATTCAGTGCAAGTTTCCTTCAACTTTACATCCGATATTCCGATCAGAAGTACTGTTATTTTGAGGTAAGGAGTGTTATTTTCTTCGTAAATGATATTATTTCTTTCAATATCATTATGCTGAAATATTGGTATGAATTTTATTGTGGAATTTCTACATTTTTGTGTCGAGATCACTATTCACGTATACAGCACTATTCACGTATATGGCACTATTCACGTATACGGCACTATTTACGAATATGACACTATTCACCTAAAAATAAAATTTTCCCTGCTTTGTCCCAGATGTCTATTATGGTTACTATCTTTGATTGTATCCATGTTTTGATCTTCATTCTTGAATTTTACTCCACTATGGTTTATTATGGAGTATTTTTAACCTTGGGTTATCTAAAGTACGAATATCTAATCTTTATCCTTTTATCTCACTGAATTCGTTCTTTAAAATATTTTTTATCATCCTCGGTCTTTAATGGTGATACTTGATGAATATCTTTGGCCTGTAGTGCAAAGATGAATGATTATCTGATGAATATCTTTGGCCCGTAGTGCAAAGATGGATAGGTGTTGAGATGAACATGACCAACTAGTGATACAAATGAATATCTTTGGCCCGTAGTGCAAAGATGAATATTTGATTCAAGATGTATATTGATTGATGTTACAGGGATAAAATATTGATGATGGACTTTTAAATCTTAGAAGATAGTAGAATTCATTCTCTACTTGACTCTTCTAATGGATTGCTATTTCCGCTGCAGTTGTTGATCTAAAACTTGTTGTCTATTATATTCTATCAGATTTTTTCTCTGTTGAAGACTAATGATAAATTGTTGTATATTATCTAAGTCATAATATTCTTTACTGAGATAGTTGAGCTCACCCTTTTCCTTTTTGTTCCATTTTTCTTCTCAGGAGGTGAGAATATAGCAGGAACTAACCGGTGTATGGAGTGATGGTTCTAAAAAGTTATTTTAGCAGTTCTCACTATTTTTATAAAATAGTGTATCAATAATTGTAATGAGGACTCCTTTTGAGTTTAAATATTGTCTATTAGACATTATTTGTATTTAAATTCACAGTATATGTGTTGTCGTATTTTGCACGATAATTGTATTAATGAAGTTGTATTTGTTTCTGTACCATATATTTGGCGACTCAGAATGAGTGATGCAGACCTATTTTGGGGACGTCACATGATCTCTTATTAATCATCATCAGTCATCTATGATCTCTCACTCTCTAAAATTCTCTGATCTCAGATTTCAAATCTCTCACTCTATAGTCTCTAAAGTCTTCTCACATCTCTCACTCTCTACCCTAACCAAAAACCTTATAGAATCATAAATCGACCAAATATCTGTAGAATTAGTTAGATTTATGCATGAAATTCAATTGGTCTCACTCTATTCTTTGCGCTTCTCTTTGTTAGGTTTGGGAAAGCAAGGACCGATTTTATATTGATCACAAATTGTTTGATAATATGTGCAGCTAGAAAGGTATTCTTTCTCCCAAAAGAAGTTAATGGTTTTTTGTGCTCTTAAGCTTTTTGACTACTGAATGTTTGTGATATGGCTATTGTATTCCTTCAGGGAAGGTATTCTTTCTCCCAAAAGAAGTTAATAGTTTTTTGTGCTCTTAAGCTTTTTTGACTACTGAATGTTTGTGATATGACTATTGTATTACCTTCAAGGAAAGTATTCTTTCTCCCAAAAGAAGTTAATGGTTTTTTGTGCTCTTAAACTTTTTAACAACTGAATGTTTGTAAATATGGCTATTGTATTACCCTCATTTCGGTTATGAACCGAATAACTGAATAGTAAATTCGGTTATTCGGTAATTCGGTTATCTCCTAATTCGGTTAACAGTTCGGATATTAAAATTTTGTAAATTTCGATTTTCGATTATAACATGTTATAACATGTGACGCCCCCAAAATAGGTATACACCACCCATCTTGGGTCGCCAAATACATGGTACAGAAACAACTACAATTTCATTATTACAATTGTCGTGTAAAATACGACAATACATAAACTATGAGTTTAAATACAAATATTGTCTTCTAGACAATATCCATACTCAAATAAGTCCTCCTTACAATTATTGATACACTATTTTACATAATAGTGAGGACTGCAAAAACAACTGACTTGGAACATCACTCCACATCCTGACTAGTTCCCGTTATATTCTCGCCTCCTGAGAAGAAAAATGGAAGAAAAAGGAAAAGGGTTAGCTCAACTAGCCTAGTAAAGAATATTATGACTAAGATAATATAGAACAAATTATCGTTAGCCTTCAACAAATCAGATAAAATATAATGGACAACAAGTTTTAGATCAATATTCGTAGCGGAAATAACAATTCATTAGAAGAGTTAAGTAGAGAATGAAATCTACTATCATCTATGAATTTAAAAGTCCTTCATCAATATTTTATCCATGTAACATCAATCAATATACATCTTGAATCAAATATTCATCTTTGCACTACAGGCCAAAGATATTCATTTGTATCACCAGTTGGTCATGTTCATCTCAACACCTGTTCATCTTTGCACTACGGGCCAAAGATATTTATCAGATAATCATTCATCTTTGCACTACAGGCCAAAGATATTCCGTTATATAACCATTTAGGACTGAGGATGATGAAAAATATTTTAAAAAAAATGAATCTAGTGAGATAAAAAATCAAAGATTAGGTATTCGTACTTCGGTTTATCCAAGTTCAAAAATACTCCATAATAAATCGTAGCTGAATAAAATTCAAGAATGAAGATCAAAACATGGATACAATCAAAGATAGTAACCATAATAGACAACTTGGATAAAGAAGAAAAAATTTTATTTTTATTGTGAATAGTGTCGTATTCGTGAATAGTACCGTATGCGTGAATAGTGTCGTATACGTGAATAGTAACCTCGACATAAAAAGGTAGAAATTTTATAATAGAATTTATACCAATATTTTGGTATAATGATATTGAATGAAATAACATCATTTACGAAGAAAATAACATCCCTTACCTCAAAAGAACAGTACTTCTGCCTGAAATATCGAATATAACGTTGAAGAAAACTTGCACTGAATAGCAACTCTCAAAATATCTAAATACTCACAAAATACGCTCGATAATATAGAGAGAGAAAGCTTATGATTCTGGTGTGATTTTCAATTCTAACTAAGCACCCTATTTATAAGAAAATGCTTAGAACGCTAAAGCAGACTAAATTTAATAAAATAATATTTTATACAAAATTTTCAAGCACGCCACTTTTGATCAAATTTCAGCACACCACAGTGGGGCCCACCCAAATTCAAAAATTTCACACCAACCAAAAGTGGGGCCCACCATGTTTTAAATAAAATTATTTATTTCCAAAACTTCAATAATTCATAAAAAAAATAGCCCTTTTATCAGAAAAATTCGAATCTCATGTCTATTTCATAGGAAATTTAATTCTTTACAACTTTGTAGAAGAAAGTTCCAAACAGAAAATATCTGAAATCTACATACAGATGCTTTTTAATACCTCAATTCTGACAAAATACTGATAAAATACCTCAGCATTAATTCATTCATTTATATTCATATAAAAATAAATATTTCCTTATCATATAAATTAATAATTAATTATTCACAAATAATATTACAGAATCACAATATGACAACCAGATTGTTCCCAAAAAAGATGTGATTTGATTATTTATTTGTTTAATAAATAATTAATGAGTTAAGGAAAGTAATTATTTTGAAATAATAATCTAATTTAATTTAATAATTAAGTTAGAGAGTTTATAATGATTAAATAAATTATTATATTATGCAACGAATTGTTATTTGAATTAATTAATTAAGTATGAAAACTTAATTAATTAGAAGTGTGACAAATAACTATATTATTAGTAGTTATTAAAATAAATTAAAGTAGTTTTAATTTATTTTGCCAAACAAGGCTTAAATATATTAATTCTTTAATTTTAAAGAGTTTTGCCATACGGAGCCTTATGGCTTTTGGATTTTAAATTTTGAATTATTAATAATATAATATAAATAATATATATTAATTTGGTAACTGCTAATTTAATAAGGTCATTAGTAGCGTCAGTTTTTAGACGTTTTAAATTAGTACGTTGATTTTATTTTCTACGTATTATCTATTTGGCTAAAGCCTAAGTAAGAAAAGGGAAGAAATTTTGTCAGAGAAAAGTTAGAGACAAGAGAGTTTTGAGAGAGACTGTCAAGGGTTGGAGAGAAAGCTCTAAGTTCTGTATTTTCAGTGTTTAGCAAGGGTTTCTTAAATAACTAGAGGTATGTTTTAAAAACTAAACATATATGTTTTACGTTATAATTTGATTGTCTCTGTATTTCTGCATTTGACTGTAAGACAAAGTTCTTTACAAAAATTGTCTGTAAACCATGTTTTACTAGTTGATTATGAAATTATGGGTATAAGTAATGTTATAAGTATCATATGTATATGTTGTAGGCTAAATTTACGTTTTCAAGAAAGAAATAGTTTTTACAATGAACATATACTTATGAATGTGAGTTGTAGAAAATCAAAGATTCTATATTCGATTTTATGCTAGTTATGAAATTGAAACTTGTATATGTAATTGAGTAAGATATAAAGCAGGACATGGTTCAAAGGAATCAAATTGGTAGGATGACAGTGTTCACTGTGTAAACAAACGTCGGTTATGGAGTATTGTTGGTTTAAAAATAGTGCTTTCAAGGATTTAAGTTTTCTGAAATTGTTGTTAAGTGGTGCTAAATTGGTATATGTATGATAATTAAATATTTATGAGTAATCTTTATAAGTTTTACATCTTAATTTAGATGTTAGCAGTAGTAATTAGTCCAGAGTTTAGTTATTCTGTTCTTCGTGGTTGGGTTCTGCAAGTTTCGGCACCCCAGCGCCAAAATTTGAGCCCCAGCGCCAAAAAATCGCGCCCCGGCGCCAAAAATCGCGCCCCGACGCCAAAATTCGCGCCCCAGCGCCAGAAGTTCACGCCCCAGTACTGAAATTTGCGCCCCAGCGCCAATCTCGTACCCCGGCGCCACTGTATAGCCTAGTCCTCGCGCCCCAGCGCCAGACTTGTAGTCTGACTTGGAAAGTTTTGACCTCCTGTAGTAAAATAGCCATAACTTCCTCATACGAACTCCGATTGAGGTGATTCAAGATGATCCGGAACGAGGACGAGTAGACCTACAACTTTCGTTCTTTAAGGTTTTCAATTTGAGGTCATTAGGTTGGGTCAAAATGGTCATCTTTAGAACTATTGTGTTTTCGGAGGCAATCGGAGGGTGTCGGGCATGCACATATGCATGTGTAGTGCTCCAGACCATAAAAGATGATGTCCTAAGTTACAAAACATGAATAATAGTAAATATAATGATGCTTAACATTAATATATGATGTATTAGATAAGTTATAGAAGCATAGTAAGCATACACAAGAGAGGCAAATCTGGCGTGTGACGAATGAACGTCGAAACGCCGTGCCAAGTGTTAATGAACTTAAAAAGTGTTTTAATTCAAATGAAATGAATATTATAAGATAAGGAATGAGTTTAATATAAAACCAATAAGTAGTCATAGCAAGACTCAAACACTTGAATGAACTGCGAATATGAAATACAGTGAGATATAAGTTGAAAGTTAACACAATTAAGTTGAACATTGTGTATTTATGATAGGAAGGGTTATGAGACGTAGAGTAGAGTTTACATTACAATTACTATGTGTTGTTATGTGACTAATATTTGATGTGTATGATTATATAATTGCGTAGGGCACGTGAAGTGCAGATAGCTGTAAGCTGTTAAACTGTTATTGGTAAACAACGATCAAGGCAAGTCTTTCGGTTCCTATTTTCTACGTGGACTTGATGAACTATTTTAAATTGCATGATGTGTTATGCATGTTGAAATCATGAAATGTTAAAGTCAATATATGACTGCATTGTTTTGGCTAAGTAATGATGATTGAGTAAGGAACTCAATCTTTATATTTGTTATGTGAATTAAAAGCATGTATGCCATGTTACTTTAATGAGATGTATGTCGAGCATGTTATTATGTGCTATGTGATGCATGAAAACTGTTAGACTTTGCTGGGTTGTCGAGCTCACTCTTGCAAATAACCACTTTTGCAGGTCAAGATTTTAAGGTAAAGATACGTGCTGTGTGAGTTATAGAGATCTATATTCACGAAGATTACTTATGTTTTATGAGAAATGTATTTCATATTTTGAACGTAACATGTTGTTGAAATGTAAGTTGAGCTATCCAATGTATATGGATATTTAGTTATAATTTAAGACTTTGTATAGTCATTTTGTTGTAACGATTCATGATATAAGATTGAATCAAAGAGATGTAATGTAATGGTTGCGATTCAGGGCAAGAGAGAAGGAATAAAAGTTTTAAATATTCGGTAATTTTATTAAGTTCATCATCGAATAATGATATATTATTTAGAGGTTGAATGTATGGTTAACGACCGAAGTCAGAATTTAAATTGTATAGATTTTGGGGTCGTTACAATATCCGTCGAAATTAATGCTCTTCCGTCGAGGAAAACTTTCGCGCGGGCTTTTTGGTGCCTTTTAAGAGTCACTTATATTTGACAGAATTTTGGCGACATTAGGTTATTTTTAAGGGAATTATATCTGACGAAATATTCCGTCAGACATAGAGTAATGTCGACGGAATTAAGTTCGTCAAAAATAATTTCGGCGGAATTAGCCTCTTTTCTAGTAGTGTTACTAATTAAAATATGTTACTCTTTTGAAATAGTTAAAAAAACATTGAAAATGTAAAATTTGTAAAATTGTTACAATTAATGCATAGATTACAAGTGATGAAAGAACACAAAAATAAGGATCTGGATCCCCTATGAGAATTTCTCTGTGAGGATCATGTGAGGGTTTTGCAGTGAGGTTAACAACACATTAAAAAGGAACTCCAACGGCTCACAACTCTTTTTTTTTTGTATCAAAACGACGTCGTTTTAATAAGAATTTTTTTTTACAAGTTGACAAAAAATTAGAATCCACCAAACGCCGTTTAGTTTTACATATAATTATTTTAAATTTCTTGATTATTCTGTATATGATTTTTTTTATATTTAATAACTTAGCTTGCTATTAATATTAGGATAACTACAAACTTGACTAAAAAAATGAATAAATATATCGGTTATAATTATCGTTAATGTTTTCAATGTTGCTTTAGTTATTTTTCGTTTATTATTGTTTTTGTTTGTTTATTTATATAATTTATTATTATTATTATTATTTATATTTATCTGTTCCATAAAAAGAGTTTACTCTCACCATTGAAAATATTATTATTATTTACTATAACCATTGGGCCGTCTGGGTCAACCAAAAAAATATTCTAGACCTATCAATTATTATTATTTACATATTCTTTGATATCTTTTTTTATTATTAATAATCGTTTTACTTTACCTCTCTTAATTTACTGCTCAACGGAGACAATCACCGTTACAAAAATTATAAACGGCGTTTGGTGGCTTTCAATTTTTTGTCAACTTGTAAAAAAAATTCTTATCAAAACGACGTCGTTTTGATACACAGATAAAAAAAGAGTTGTGAGCAATTGGATCTCCTTTTTGATGTGTTGTCAACCTCACATCAAAATCCTCACAAGATCCGGATCCCAAAAATAATCCCTTCAAACAGTTATGGAATCAAATTTGGAAGATGGGTCATTAATCTTAGCCAAAACTAGTGAACTTCATAAATATTAATCTTGAAATACAAATATTAGAATATCAATAGAAATTGCACATCTGGCCAATTCCTGAATACGAGAACTTGAATAACATGTTGGTAGTAATTATCTCGCACCCATATTTGACAAGATCTAGCATCACTAGTAAGCACATTGAAAACATATCTTCAATACCAACAAAACTATCACACAATAGAAAAAACAAGATTACACGAGAGGAGAGAAACTCACTCATTGAGAAAAAAAAAAAGAAAGAAAAAGCACTCAACTCATGAGAAAAATGAACTCTCACACAAGGGAAGAACATGATATGATAAAAATTAGTCACGGTAAATGCACAATATTTATTGTAGATTTGATAAATACAAGTCAAATTACAAAGACTAGATTAATTTTTAATATATCATTAATTTATATTTCAGGTAAATTAGAGATAAAAATAGTGAAGATGGTTAATTAACTAATAATGTAAAATAATGATTTATAATAAAAACTACCAATGAAAAAAACTACTTAGGAATATGAATCCACTAAGTATTAACATAATAAACAATTTCTTAATTTTTCCTTTAATTCCTAATTTTATTTATTGCATGAACGTAAAATATGAAGGCCAAAACAATTAAGTTTTAATATGGATCGGAACAGAAAGAAACTATTAATTATGAAGTATCTAATTAATGTCATCATCATTCTAGGTATTAAAAATTTAATTAGCTATACAATTCCAAATAAATAAAAATAAAATTAAAATTAAGTACGTAAAATAAAAATTAACGTAATAACAATTAAAAAGGAAAACTATATTAAATTAATAAAGAATGTAGCAATTGGTTACAATACTCCTTGACTATTCAAGTTAGGTGGTGTTTGATAAAATTGACTGTTAAAACCTAAACAGTTTAGACGTCTGAATAATATAGAGCATCTGAATAGAATTGTATCTGAATAAAAAAATGTTGTTTGATAATTTTTTTTTCAAAATGTCTGAATAACAATATTTTACCATTTTAACCCTCTAAACAAAAGAAAAAATATATAAAAATAAAACAAAAAAAGAACAACTCTTTTTTTCTCTCTTCATTATTACCATCCTTATATTTCGTTCAAAGAGATCTATCATATTGTTTTGAATATCAAAAGAAAAAATTACTTGGCCCCTTCATGTTTATGAACTATTACAGGTGACGAGCCAAACATCAAATTGGTTGTGATCATTAGGACCATTGTTGCAGCGGTAACGGCTAGATCTTGAGGCAGAGTTTGTGGTGGAGGTTATGGTGTTTGCAGAAAGCAGATTTCACAACAAATAGAGGAGAAAGGAGAAATGTTTTAGGGAAATTTTTGGACATGAGTTTCTTTCTGATTTGGGTTTTGATCCTTTGTTGGGTCAATTGATTTCTTATTATTTAGGAATCTAATTTTTGATTTTAATTAAATCATATTCGTGCGGCGTCAACTGAAAACCTTCTTAATTGGGAAGGTTGTGAATTGATGAGTGAGTTTTATTGTAATAACCCGAGAATTTAGATATTTATTAAAATATTAAAAGATTAAGTTAAGGTTAAATATTGAACCTAGACAGAAAATAAGTGTATGAAAATAACATTTATGGGAGGAAGGGATTTTGTGAATTTAAAAACTTTTGGTGAAGGTTTACAGTGTTAAGGGTATAAGTATATATGTTCTGTATATATGATCTTATATGTGTACAGTATGTGGTTGAGGGTCGAGGGTTGACCAGATAAATTATATCAGTCACAAACCCTAATATTATATGAAGAACATCGACATTCAGTTAGAAAACCATATCGACTGATAAGAAACCCTAGCACCAGTTTTGGAAACCCTAGTTTCAATTTCGGGAATTTAAAACCCTAATTTGGAAGCTTGAAGATAGTATGAGATTTTTATGTTATTGATTTTATATTTAATTAGGGATAGCCCTAATTAATTATTAGAAACCCTAATTGTTCAGCTGGAAATCCTAATGTACAATTATAGAACCTAATTGCTAAATTAGCAATTTTAATTAAGGAAATATTAACCCTAATTAGCAACCTTGAATGCGATTAGAAAATTTTAATGTAATTAGAAAATCCTAATTATAATTTAGAAATCTTAATTTCCTATTTTTAGAACCTAATTAGAAAAGCCTAGAATTTGAATTTGTGTAATCTTAGGGTCAAACCCTAATTGTCAAAACCTAAGGGTTGTGACAAGTTACCTTTATGCCATTTGCTTTACAAGTCCAATGACCAAATTGCCCTTCTTGAATATTTTAATGGCGTGGAGTGTAGATCTAGCCCTACTTGTGGTTGGTGACTAACCCCAACTCTAGCCATGTGCCCTACAGCTCCTAAATCAGCTGCTATATTAGCCAAATACAATGAATCAAAGCTTTACAACTTCCAACTTAAGTAAAGTAACTTACTTTACGTCTCATTTTCTCCAAGACCCTTCTCTCTCTAAGATTTCGAAATATAAGGTGAGAGAGAGTGATAAACTAAACCACGATCAGTTCATAGCCTTCCAAGAGCAAACATCTAAGTCAGAATCAAGATCAACCTTAAAAAGGAGGTATAAACCCTAAATTTGAAAATCTATGTATTTGATGTTAGATGTTGTTAATGATTGGTTAGATTTGTGTTAGAGGGTGTCATTTAGTGATCTGGGTTGTTAAATCCCAGATCCATAACATCTAGATGCTCGAAATTGAAGATTTCAAAAATCTAAAAAAAGTTGAAAATGTTGTCTGACAAGCCAATGTCAGGGCCTCTAGATCGTTACCTGTTAGGTGTTATATGTGTTTAAAGTTATATAATTGTTCTTTGTCATGAGGAGAGTAAACTGGAAGTGGAATCACTTTCATATCATGTTTAGATTTCAAGTTATGAACGGTCAAACCTAGTTGACCGATCACGGAATGATTTTCTGGGCAACCCAGAAAATTCCCAGAAACCTAGAAATTCTGACAAGGTTTTCCAAGCCTTAGATCTTGCTGTGTGTAAGTTGTTATGCTATGTTGTTGTTTTGATGTTGTAGTATGACATGAGTACTACACAATCAAGTCATTAGATCACTTAGATCATAACCATAGTGAAAGATAATCAAGGTCAAACTAGAGTTGACCGTCTGTTTTGTTGCATTTCTGGAAAACCCATATTTTTCCAGGTAGCTCTGACAACATCTTTAAGGCCTTTGATCTTGCTACTGGTAAGGTTAATGGCCATGTTAGTGTTTGATCTTTGTAGACTGACATATAGGATACATATTAAAGCCCTTAGACCAGATCATGTACTGGATCAAAGTTATGATGTCAAACCTGCATTGACCAACTCGCTGGAAGGAGATTCTGAGTAACCCAGAATCTTCAAGAACCGTTTCCTGACCACTACGTTGACCAGCCTTGATCTTGCTCGTGTGATGTAGTTAGGTTGATTTAGTGCTATGATATTGTTCTATGACATACGTACTACAATCTGACATCATTAAACCACCTAAAACATGACCAGAGAACGGATTAATCAAAGCTCAAAAAGGGACACTTAACATTGCTTGAGTTTCTAGGCAACCCATAAACTCAAGAACACGTCTGAAAAGACTTTCTGGAGCTTTGATCTTTCTGTGGTGATATGTTTTGGCTATAATTTTTGTTTGTGGTTGTAGCGCTACATAAGTACCACAATTATAATACTTTTACAAGCCCTAAAAGCAATTGGAACCTAGATCTAATTTCGGTCAAATTAGGTACCTTGTAAACCGGCTATGAGTTTCTGGGCTTGGGCCAAGAACACGAAGAACACCTATAGTGACAATCTTATAGCTATAGGCCCCCTTTAGCGACAGTTTAATTAGAAAATTAATATTTTAATTAAATAAATCTAATAAAATGGTTTTTAATTATTGAAAATAGAAAATAAATTCCTAAAAATTATTTTAAAGTCTAAAAATTAGTTTTTAATTATTTTGAGTATATTTCATAAATATTTAATATTTTTAAAATAATAATGGTATTTAATTTATTTAATTATAATATTAAATAAATTATTTAAAAATAATTTTAATACATGAAAAATTATATTATGATATAAGAAAATATTTTAAGTTATTTTTAGTGACTTTTAATATTTTGTAAGGAATTTCATTAATAAATTAATATTAATGGTACTTAATTTATTTAGTAAGTGTATTAAATAAATTATGAAAAAATAGAATTAATGATTTATAAATCATATAAAAATGATTTAAGTGTTATAAAAATATTTTAAGTTATAAAATATAACTTTTGATATTTTATCATGAAAAACATTAATATTTAATATTAATGACAATTATCGGATAATGGATTTAAATGTTTAAAAATCATATCAATATGATTTTAAGGTATTAAAAATACTTTGATTTTCATTAATATTTAGTATTAAATAAATATTAATGATAAAGGAATTATGTGATATTTAATTCTTGTAAATACAATATTAATGATTTAAAATTATGATAAATGATAATAATTACTTGAAAATTATTATGAGTCATTGGAAATTATTTTGACTGAATAATTAATTGTCTAAGTTAATTGTGTTGCGTTTAGACAGAGTCTTATGGATATTAGGCTCGATAGTTATCCGACTGGGCCGTCGGGATGTCAAAATTGTACCGAATTTAACTCAGACTGCAATAGTTTGACTTGATACTAGGTCTTATATGTTGTATAAACTAATAGGATTTTGTGGTAATGTGTTTAGGTTATTTTAAATACTATGATGATATTATTCTAATTTGTATATCGATATTATTTATATACTAGGTTCAGACAAAGCTTATTAAATTGCATAGCGGTAATCAACGGTTCATGCAAGTTTTTCTTAACTCTACTTTGAGTTGTTTATTCAAATATAACTTGTGGTTAATCATTTCTGATTGTCATGTCTAAGAATTATTTAATTGCACTCTATGCGTATTGCATGTGTTCATTAGGTATGAAAGGCTGATCACCTTCATTACCATTCAGTCCAGATATATTTGTTCATGTTAAATGCTTGTTCAGTCATAAAAATTTGTTCATGCTAATTCACAATTATATTGTTGAATGTTAGCAAGCTATTATTCAATATCTTTCCATCATGATATATCCTTAATTTATTGAACTTAAACTTGCTGGACAAACTTGTTGCTCACCCTTGCTATATCATGATTAACATTGCAGATTAAGGCAAATACGTCGGATACAAGGAAAAGTCAAAGCCAAGTTTAGCTTAGGAATATATGTGCAGCTAGATTTGTAACAGTATTATATTATAATAACATTGTATGTTAGATAAGATATTGATTCAGGTTTTAACTAAGGTTCTCGACCTTGGGGATAGTGTGTAATGTTTAATGTATAGAGAATTTATGTTTACATCTTCCGCAATAGTTAGAACTAGTGTACCAGCTTCGTGATGATTTAGGACTAGAATTTAGGGGCACGACATTTATACCTACGAATCGGCTTCTAATTCGAGCTTAAACAGTGTTGATCCTGTCTATTTATGTTCGTTTTTACTTGTTTTGTGTTTGTTTTATGTTTAGGAGTGCAATACGTGGCATGGTGTATAATAGCGGCATGATGGCGGTACTTAGCATGCAAAAGGCAAGAAAGTCATCTGCAAAAACCCCACCCCCGCCGGGGTGGACATATATGTAAAGGAAACCCCCGTCGGGGCGGGGGTACAACAAGACCAAGAACAGAAGCACCACCCGCCGGGGCGGGCCTCGTCAGTACAAAAACCCCCGTCGGGGCAGGGGTACGGGGAGAGAGAAAGTCTTTTGTTTTTATTAGAATTCTGCAGCTGCTTGGATGGAAGACTTTGGCATTGATTGGGACTATATTGGGCGTCTATTTATTAGCTATTACAAAGCCTGAAGAGATGATTCCATGAGATTAGATAAAAGTAGATTAGGACCAAAACCATAATTCTTATTAGTTTTGGAGATTGAAGCAACTTGGAGACTATTGAAGATCAAAAGCAGAAGCTTAAGGAAGATAGAGATTTGCTGACAACATATTTATTCAATTGTGGATTCTTGGCTTTAATTCATTAATCATGAACTAAATCTTTTGTTTAAGATTACAATGGATCGTATTGCGTAGTTTATTTTAGTATGCTTCTCTATTAATTATTGTGATTATTCTTGGATTGTCTATTATGATTTGTGATGAATTGCTTAATTGTCTAGCTAACAATTACCTTGATAATCTATATGAACTCGAGAGATGAAGTATAGATTTAGATATGATCATAGTAGCATATGATTATATTTTTTGCATTGCGTTGGAATTCATAATTTATGTATAGGATAGAGATATACCTATACATCGCATGTAATCTGAAAAAGAACTTGTGCTTAAAATCCTTTTTAATTGTAATTCACATAGAGATATAGTGAATTAGTTAATTAGGGTGTTCTTCTTAATTCTATCAATTGTGAATTTAAGTTGATTTGAATATGATGCATTGAGAGATGGTCATATTTACTTATGTGTTATTGGTTAACAATTCATAATAGTGAGCATAATTGATAAGAAGTGTATTAATTTAAGTGAACCAATAAGTGAAGTTGTGATCTTAAATCTCCATAATCTGCTTTTTAACTACTGGTAATTAGAATTAGTTTAATTAAATAATTTAATTCATAATATTAAATTGAATTGTCTAAATAAAATTAGTTTGGTTAAGAGTTAATATTTGGTCATTTGTATTAATAATTCCTCGTGGGAACGATACTCTACTTTCACTTTATTACTTGTTGACCACGTACACTTACATGCCGTGCGTAATTAGATTTCAACCAATAAGTTTTTGGCGTCGTTTTCGGGGAATTAGTTTAATAATTTTTGCCAATATTAGCTTCAATCAAATTAGTCTTAATTTAAACATTTTTTTTTCTTTTTATTTAATTCTCTTCCTATTTTTCTCTCTTTTCAGGTACCATGGCTGGATGCAATTATCAATGGCCTTATTCGAGTATGACTCAGCCAAGAGACACAAGGATTGATGGACTCAATAAAATTTATGCATTATCAGCACAGCTTGAGACATTTTCGAGGAGGTTGAATGTTGTTGCAGCCCAATATATTCGGGGAGGATAGAGCTAGTTTGTAAATATTGTGCTGGTAATCATCCGAGTCATCAATGCACCATCAGTCTTGGGCCGGTACAGTATGGCGGTAATTACATCAACCAGTATGCATATGTTAATTATCATCAAGTTTGGGGGTATCACCCGAATTCTTCATGGAGCTACAATTATGAAAACCAATACTCTGCTCCAAATCCAACATACACATCAAAATTCTTCTGTCCACCACCATTGCAAGAAGAAAAGTCAAAGTTGGAAGAATTCATGTCAAAGCTCATAGCAAACCAAGAGGAGAGGATGATGAGTCAAGAAATATCGAGCCAAAATTTTCAGAACCAGATGAAACAACTCATCACCACTTCAACCCATGGTCCACAATACATGGATTCCAAAACTAAGGCAGATAATTCAAGGTTAGAGGAATTGTTATCCAAGTTCGTAGCATCAAATGTGGAGAGGAGGATTAATCAAGAGCGATCAATTTAAAATCTTTAGAATAAGAAAGATCAAATGTTCAAAGCCTTGAATAACTTTCCTCAATACAATTGGTGTTATGACATGGATTCCGAGATTGATGAAGTGCCCGAACCAAATCTACAATTGGATGAGCCACAAGATGTTGAAAAAGAGGCGACAAGTGGGGATAATGAAAACAAGGTTGGTGAAGAACTAACTATGAATACCAACGAGGATGAGCCGATGTTATTAGTGCCGCAAGTGCCTTCTCCGCCAAAGATCAAGGGTCCAGTTAGATTTGCAAAATCGTGCCCGCTTGGTAGTCATATAGTTGGCAAGGCACTTTATGACATGAGAGCTAGTATAAATGTGAAGCCATGGTGGATTGAGGAGGAGAAGATAGAAGAAGAGCCTGTTGTGCTTGCCAAGCCTCAAAGCCCCAATCTAATCATAGACTCAATAGACGAAAAAGTACCTAGTTATTCAACATTCTCAATTGGGCACTTATCTAAACAAAGTATGCTAGGTGACTTTAATTCGATAGCCATCACGAATGGGAACCTACCAAAAGCTACATTATTTTCGATAGATGGAGGGTTCCTCAATTTTCGAAGGGGAATTGGATAGAGAGTTAAAGAAGTCGGGCTGACGACTTTAAAACGAGTGCTTCTTGGGAGGCAACCCACGTTTAATTTTTATTTTTTAAATTTTTATTTATTTAGGATTTAATAAAATTATTTCTATTGTGTTCACATGTTAGTCAAGTCCTATTCAAGTGTAGTGCCCGATTCATTCTAATGTGTCTAGCCTATTCTCCAAACTTAGCAGACAATGTGGAAGGTTATATTTTCAGGGAAGTCATCTGCTTTACTTTTTCTTATTTCAGCCATTGAAGACAATGTCTAGTTTAAGTTTGGGGGCATTTTAATGTTGTATTGCATATAGTTAGTTATTTACATTATAGTTCGTTATGTTTACAGGTTATTTACAGTTAGTTTTTGCATTCAGTTTCTTGTTAAAAAAAATTTTAAAAATCACAAAAATAGTAGTTAGTTTATTGTGTTTGTTGCATTTAGTTCATTTTGCATGATTCCAGCTGTTAGATAGTTATAGTCTATTTTTGCCAATGATGAGACTGGAATTGAGTAGACAAGTATAGTATTGAATATTAAGGCTTTGATATGATTTCCTATTATGAATTGAATCTTTTTATGTTTGAAACTGGTATAATAAGGTTAGCACAGTAAAAATAGCTTTGTTGAGTGATTAAATTTAAATTGCCACATAATGGAAATCTAAAGGATAATGCTAGTTTGAATGAAAGAATGACATGAATAGGCAGTGATGACTAAAGTTAGGCAAGAACCTAAGTTTGGGAAAAATTTTGGGGTATATAAGCTATATAAAAAATATATATATATAAAAAAAGAAGAATAAACATCGTGGTATGCTTGTCTAGTTTTGTGGCCTTTGTTACTTGAGTAAGTAAGCCCGAGGAGATTATTTTTACACCTAGCGCCCTAATGTCTTAATGGTCTGGGAGTCGTTGGTCGAAAGCTCGTTAAGGTGGCATTGAAAAGCCTAAGGGAATAAGGCATTGCATAGCCATGTGTATTAAAAAAAACAAAAAGGAGAAAGAAATATAGAATAAAACGGGAAAAAGATCAAAAAGCCCCCGTAATTGAAAAATAAAGCATAAGTATCTCATGTTGACCCTCGATACCGGTAACTGTTTGATGTTAATCGAATCTAGCTTATTTTTGGATTTCTTAAGTTTACATTATATGATGGCTTCTAAAAAGTCTATTATGTGTTAAATTTGATTTTATATCAGTTAGCATGGTTATTGAGCACACACGCACTATATCAGTGATAACAGTTTAAGATTTGATGATTGATTGGGAAATTACTGATTTGTTTTGATATGATGTATTATCATGTTTATTTGATTTCTCTGAGGTCGGTTGAATAGACTTGTCTCTGTCATTACTACTGGATTTGTAGGCTTGTAGATTAGTTGCATTCCATTGCATTGCATTGCATTTTTGTTTTGTTTTGTGCTTGAGGGCTAGCATTGTTTAAGTTTAGGGGAGTTTGATGAGTGGGTTTTATACCTACGAATCGGCTTCTAATTCGAGCTTAAACGGTGTTGATCCTGTCTATTTATGTTCATTTATACTTGTTTTGTGTTTGTTTTATGTTTAGGAGTGCAATACGTGGCATGGTGGTATAATAGCGGCATTATGGCGGTACTTGGCATGCAAAAGGCAAGAAAGTCATATGCAGAAACCCCACCCCCCGCCGGGGCGGACATATATGCAAAGGAAACCCCCGTCGTGGCGGGGGTACAAGACCAAGAATAGAAGCACCCCCCGCTGGGGCGGGCCTCATCAATACAAAAACTCCCACCGGGGCAGGGGTACGGGGAGAGAGAAAGTCTTTTGTTTTGATTAGAATTCTGCAGCTGCGTGGATGGAAGACTTTGGCATGGATTGGGACTATATTGGGCATCTATTTATTAGCTATTACAGAGCCTGAAGAGATGATTGCATGAGATTAGATAAAAGTATACTAGGACCAAAACCCTAGTTCTTATTTGTTTTGGAGATTGAAGCAACTTGGAGACTATTGAAGATCAAGAGCAGAAGCTTAAGGAAGATAGAGATTTGTTGACAACATATTTATTCAATTGTGGATCCTTGGCTTTAATTCATTAATCATGAACTAAATCTTTTGTTTAAGATTACAATGGATCGTATTGCGTAGTTTATTTTAGTATGCTTCTCTATTAATTATTGTGATTATTCTTGGATTGTCTATTATGATTTGTGATGAATTGCTTAATTGTCTAGCTAACAATTACCTTGATAATCTATATGAACTCGAGAGATGAAGTATAGATTTAGATATGATCATAGTAGCATGTGATTATGTTTTCTGCAATGCGTTGGAATTCATAATTTATGTATAGGATAGAGATATACATATACATCACATGTAATCTGAAAAAGAACTTGTGTTTAAAATTCTTTTTAATTATAATTCACATAGAGATATAGTGAATTAGTTAATTAGGGTGTTCTTCTTAATTCTATCAATTGTAGATTTAAGTTGATTTGAATATGATGCATTGAGAGATGGCCATATTTACTTATGTGTTATTGGTTAACAATTCAGAATAGTGAGCATAATTGATAAGAAGTGTATTAATTTAAGTGAAACAATAAGTGAAGTTGTGATCTTAAATCTCCATAATCTGCTTTTTAACTACTGGTAATTAGAATTAGTTTAATTAAATAATTTAATTCATAATATTAAATTGAATTGTTTAAATAAAATTAATTTGGTTAAGAGTTAATATTTGGTAATTTGTATTAATAATTCATCGTGGGAACGATACTCTACTTTCACTTTATTACTTGTTGATCACGTACACTTGTGTGCCGTGCGTAATTAAATTCTACCCAACATGAATCCATTTTCAGGATCTATGGATCATGAATTTCTTGAATGATGAACTGATTATTGTGAAGGGTATGATCATCAAGTAGCTTGTGATGGATCGTAATGAGGAGAGAGAGAAAGAAAGTTAAAATGGATACAAAAGAAAATTAATAATATTGAAGAGGGTATTTTTGTCCAAAAAAAATATGAACTCATTCAGATGTGCCTCTAACAGCTGTGACGCCCCCAAAACAGGTATACATCACCCATTCTGAGTCGCCAAAACATAGTACAGAAATAACTACAACTTTATTAATACAATTGTCGTGCAAAATACGACAACACATAAACTATGAGTTTAAATACAAATATTGTCTTCTAGACAATATCCACACTCAAATAAGTCCTCATTATAATTATTGATACATTATTTTATAAAAATGGTGAGGACTACTAAAATAACTTTCTAGAACCATCATTTCATACCCCGACAAGTACTCGCTACATTCTCGCCTCCTGAGAAGAAAAATGGAACAAAAGAAAAAGGGTGAGCTCAACTAGCCCAGTAAAGAATATTATGACTAAGATAATATATAACAAATTATCATTAGTCTTCAACAGGGAAAAATCTAATAGAATATAATAAACAACAAATTTTAGATCAACAACTGCAGCGGAAACAACAACCCATTAGAAAAGTTAAGTAGAGAATGAATTCTACTATCTTCTAATATTTAAAAGTCAATCATCAATATTTTATCCCTATAACATCAATCAATATACATCTTGAATCAAATATTCATCTTTGCACTACAAGCCAAAGATATTCATTTGTATCACCAGTTGGTCATGTTCACCTAAACACCTGTTCATCTTTGCACTACGGGCCAAAGATATTCATCAGTTAATCATTCATCTTTGCACTATAGGCCAAAAATATTAAGTTATATCATCATTTAAGACTAAGGATGATGAAAAATATTTTAAAGAAAACGAATCTAGTGAAACAAAAGAACAAATATTAAGGATTCGTACGTTAAACAATCCAAGATCAAAAATACTTCATAAATAACCATAGTGGAGTAAAATTCAAGAATGAAGATCAAAACATGGATACAATCAAAGCTAGTATCCATACTTGATATCTTGGACAAAAAACAAAAATTTAATTTTTTTATGAATAGTGTCGTATACGTAAATAGTAACCCCGACACTAAAAGACAAGAATTTCACAAGAAAAATCTTACCAATATTTCGGCATAATGATATTGAAAGAATATGATTTCTAAAAGAAAATAGCATCCCTTACCTCAAAAGGACAGTACTTCTGACTGGAATACTGGATATAGTGTTGAAAAAAACTTACACCGTATAGCAACACTCAAAGTATCAAAATACTCACAAGAATACGCTCGATAATATAGAGAGAGAAAACTTTAGTTTCTGGTGTGATTTTTAATTCTACCCTAAGCACTCTAATTATAGGAAAATACTTAGAACACCAAAGCAGAAAATTTAATAAAATATTAATATATTATAAAAATTTTCACGCCCACCTCTTGACATCTGAAATTAGCATGTTTACAACACTTATGGGGCCCACCAAAATAATAAAAATATTTTTCTTAAAAAAAATAACTAAAACTTCAAAATCAATTATTCTGAAACTTCAATAATTCATAATAAATAGCCATTTTATCAGAAAAATTCGAATTTTATGTCCAATCCATAGGAAATTCAATTCTCTACAACTTTGAAAGTTTAAGTTTTTTGAAATTCCAAGCAGAAATTGACCGAAATCTATATACGGACGATTTTACAGGTTATAATCAAATTTCAGTCAAAAATTGGGCCTACCAACATGTTTAACATGTTTTTATCATTTATTACAATAAAAATACGCTTCCTCCTCATTTATTCATATATCACACATTCATCGTAAAAATATCATTATTATTATATTATTAAAATATAATAATATATTTAAATGAATTATTTTATCAGAAAAGATAAAATATCAATTTTTAACAATTGTCACTTTTTAAAAAATTCCTCCATTTATATCTACATAAATATTTCTCTTATCATATAAATTAATAATTAACTATTCACAAATAATATTACAGAATCACAATACTGACAACCAGGCCGTTCCCAGGAAAGAGGGGGCTTTCCAATAAGGATTTCTCCTTACTGGCGCGCAATTAGGTGACCAAACCTCTCCTTAGATAGAACTTTCTAGACATTGCCAATAATGCTATCTAATAATATTATTAAAATAATATGATTTGTTGATCTGATAATAAAAATACTGTGCAGTGACAATTATTGAAACAATAATAATATAAAATATCAACGCAGCAATTATTAAATCAATAAAATAAAATATTGAACAGTAATTATTATAATAATTATTGAGTAGTGTATTCTTACGTAAAAATCAATAATTGGTGCAATATCGTGTACTACTGTGCAACACCGCGAATTATTGTGTTTTAATCACCGGATATTCCAACAGTGTTAACGGTAACAACTACGCCGTAATTTATAAAAAAAAACTCATACTTGTTATTTTCTTCTTCCAATCGCTTTTTGTTATGGGACCCACACAAGGCTGCGCCGTCGTACGAATATTCCCCGACAGTAAGAATGAACACGACCAAACGAATATTCCCTGATAACAAGAATATTTTATAACCACTGGCTTATTTAAGATATTTACGCATTTTACTCATAACTTACCACATTAATCAAATCAACCCTTACTATTTCAAAATAAAAAAAATAGAGGAAATTCAATTTCATTTATGAAAAGTTGGGGTCTTACATAAGCTTTAATTTTGTGTCAAACCGATTAAGAGGTATTAAGAGGTAATTTTTTTTACCAAACATGTTTTGCCTTTGACCGAATCAGAGGCACTCCGATTAAGAGGCGTTAAGAGCTAATCAAACACACAATAGTCTACTGTCGGGATAGATGGTAGGAAAAAGAAAAGAAACCTTAATAAGGTGGTGTTTGTTTATCTCTTAATTAATATCTATTAATAATTTTAAATTTGATTTGGTAAGAAGGTAAATTTATTTGATAAAATTTTATTTAAATATATTATTTTTTAATTGATGAGAGTAAGATATAAATTCAAATAATTAAGATTTGTCTCTTAATGAAAAATTTAATCCTATGGAGCATCTATAAATATTGTACTCCCTCCATTCCAAATTTTAAAATCATTATTGATTTTTGAAAAGTTATTTTGAGATATTTTTAAATTTAAAATTGATATTTTTAAATTTAAAAGTCATTCAAATGTTTTATACTTTTTAGTTAACAAATAACTTTTTAAGTTCAGATGTTATTTCACTGAGATGGTCTAATTAATGTATTAAGATATACAAACCATTCAAATCTTAATAACCCGTATACAAACACTACCTAACTCTCTCTTCTAACCGGATGTGAACGACAGGAAGAAAAATAAGAATAAAAAAATACCCCCTCTCTCCAACATAAGAAACCTATTTATACGAAAAAAATATTTGTGCCCTAATCTAAATTTAATGAACTTAGGCTCTTTTTCTTCTCTTTTAATTTTCTTACCTTCTTAACTTCAACTTCTACATAGGAAACTTGTAGTCATTTTTCTCCTTTAAAATTTGTAATATAATCTTTTACGTGCTCATCAAGATTAGTAAATAATAAATTCTACAAAATAAAATAAAATATATTAACTAAATAAATAAATTAATAAAATTAAGGGATAATAAAATGCAATAATATGTATCTATCAAAATGCTAAATCAATCATATCAAATAAGAAATATATATATATATATATATATATATATATATATATATATATATATATATATATATATATATATATATATATATATATGAGAGAGTCTCCCAGAAGAAAAACCCTTCCCAAATCATTTTAAAAAATTACTTAGAACAGTTGGGGTGTTTTGTTAAAGAGAACTAAAGAGAAAAAAGAAGAGAGTGTTAGAAATAAAGGAGTGGAATGTGGAAAGTGGAAAGTTTGGAAAATGAAAAGTTCCCTCATCGGTTATTGAAAGATGAAAAGGTTATGTTTACCTTTTCCTCTCTCCCCCCATGCCTATATATATTCACATCAGATAGAAGAAGTATATGAGGAGAATAAGGAGAAGTGGCAACCAAGAGTATAGAGAGAATAATGAGAAACACACTATCTTTGTAAATACCGAATGAATTGTGGATGACCACTTGAATACAAGATATTATCGATATATATTTTGTTTGATATACATCTTGTTTTATCTATTATTTTATAACATGTTACCAGCACGAAGTTCTACCCAATTTTGGAAAAGGAGTTCTCTCAACTCAATGTAAGTATTGTTTCATTACAATTAAATTTAATCATATATATATATATATATATATATATATATATATATATATATATATATATATGATATAATAATGTAATATGGTCATAGATTAATAATGCATGTTTCACATACACAAGTTACAAGAGAAGATAGGTAGTCATCAAATTCAAACCACTGAAGACAAATGTTTCTATCATTGCTAGTCATGACTCACAATTATTCAGCAAAAGCCACATGGATGGTTATAGTCTTTAGTTTTATTATTGCTTTCTATATCAATATATTTCTAATGATCTTTTGATATATTTCTTTTTGGCATGGTAGCATATTTGATATCTTTCTAATGATCTTTTTGATATATTTTTGTATGAAGTTACAATGACAAATATACTTAGTAGTGTTGGTTTGTTATTTAGTTTTAGTGGACAAATTTAGTTTCGTGTTTTACTGCATGTCTATAAATTGTTCCATTACAATTAAATCTGAACATGTATAATTATTTAATTTGATGGGAAATATTTTAGTTATTTAATATTCAAATCTTATAAATTTGAATTTGTTGCCCTTGATTTATATCGAGTAAGAATTGTTTGTAATGGAATCTTGATGTTGAAATTCATATAAAGGCGAAGAACCTTGGAGATACAATTAAAGTTGGCAATCATGCATCCCTGCAGGATCATGCAAAAAAAATGATTTTTATTCGCTATCATCTCCATGAAAAATTAAAATATGAGTACATTACAGTAAAAGACTTACTTGTCTTATGAAATGATTTTAAAGGAAAGATATGAGAATAAAAAATTTGTAATTCTCCCAAAAGCTCATTATAATTGGTTACACCTAAAGTTGCAAGATTTTAAAAGTGTTGAGTGAGAACAATTCTACATTTTTTTAAAAATAATCTCACTATTAAAATAATGTGAAAAAAAACACTGATGAAGACATGTTAGAGAAAATATTTATTATATTTCATGCCTCGAATATGCTCTTGCAGCAGCAATATCGAGAGTGAAAGTTCACAAAATATTACCTGAAGCGATAAAGAAAACTATGTTCCCAGAAGTGATATTATGTTTTCTAGTGGCAATACAAAATAATGAGTTTTTGCTGAAAAACCAACAATCTCGCTCGACCGATTCTATTACATTTCCTGAAGTGAATGGAACCTCATTTGATAATCATAAAGGAAATTATGGTTGTGGTTGTGGTTGTGGTAGTGGGCGTGAAAAGAACAATCAATATAGAAAAGGGAATGTATCCGTCGTATTCTAAACATTGGTAGATTTGTACCAAGCCTCCATAAAAGAAAAGAAAATAGAATTGAAATAAATTTTATTGATCATAATGATCTTGAAGATCCTATGAATTATTTTGACTTTTCAAATGGAGTGGATATAACTAATTTTGATATCTATGGTTTTCTTGATGATATGTTGATAGAAATGTTCGTACCAATTAATTATTTTAATTTCATTATATTATGAAATTATAATAAGTATTTTTATTATATGTTTTATTTATGTTTCAAGTAATAAAGTTAAATTTATGTTTTGCATATATAAAGTTATATGGGCCTGAAGCTCATTAAACTTAATTAAAGGCTCTAGAAGAGCAATTATTCATCAAACATAATTGAAGACTCTTGAAACTCGATTATTCATCAAACTTAATTAAAGTCTCTGGAAGAGCGATTATAATGTTATCAAAGGACACAAAACTTTGTATTGATGATTCTTTATATTCTTCTGAGGCAAGTAGAAATTTTTTCAGCTTTAAGGATATATGTTATAATGGTTATTATATTGAAATTAATAACGAAGGCAGTGAATAATTTCTTTATATTACTTCAATACTATCGGGCCAGAAGCTCATATTAGAAAAACTGTATATTTTCTCTTCTGGGTTATATTATACTAAAATGAGAATAGTTGAAACAAATGTTGTAATACACTAGAAATGTGCAATACACCAGAAGTGTTCGGATCCAAATGTTTTTATGATTTGGCATGATCACCTAGGATCTATAATGATGTATTGAATTATTGAAAACTCTTATGAACATCCCTTAAAGAACCAGAAGTTTCCTTTACCTGTTGATTATATCAAAGTAAATTAATTACCAAACTATCACATTTAATTATTGTTATTTAGTGTTCATCTTTCTAAGAAAGAATTCAGAGTGATATATGTGGACCAATACACCCATATTGTGGTATATTCAAGTATTTTATGTTTTTACTTGATGCATTAACCAGATGGTTATATTTATGTTAAACATCCTGTTGTATATACACATACTCAAAATGGTATAGCTAAATCACTTATCAAGAGACTTCAATATATTGCTTGTCCTTTGATTATGAAATCAAAAGTACATGTTTATGCTTGCGGTCATGCTATTTTACATGCTGCATCATAACCTTAACATGTGATTTTTTTTTTTAAAAAAAGCACGTTTCGAGGATTGTCCTTGTTAATGAAACAGTCTTCCTACAATTAGGGGGAGAAAAGTTGTTGCCTGAAACACGACGTGAGATCGTTGCCTGAAGCACGACGGGAGATTAATTAGAATGTTTCAACGTTATTTAATCTTGAACCTCATACAAATCGATATGAACAAGAAGTTCAAAGGATTATTCATTTGCAATGAATTGTAAATCAATTATCAGAATTATTCATCGATAATAAGAAAATAGTGATATCTCATTCTAGCTGCTAATACTCTAGCAGGGATTGAAGTCCCTGTAGGACAATCAGTTAATATAGTAGCAAAGTGAATCAAAATCACACCTGAAACGTGAAAGAATGATCGGTGTTAAAGATAAAATTCCCCAGAAGAAGAAAGTACAAGAAAAACAAGTTGCAGCCTATAAAGTGGTTATACCCATGAAACAGGCTACAAAATTAATCAATCTATCCAAAACTTATGAACAAAAATCTCCTATAAATAAAATTATTGAAGACTTATCTCCTGAAGAGGATCAGGTACCTGAAAATAACGAGATCTCGATACATTATGTATGGATATATTGGATAGAAATAAAATTATTGTCGACAACATATTTTCATATAAAATTGTTCTTGATATTACCAAAAGTAATGATCATGAATATGAACTACAAATCGTTGATGAATGTAAAAATGTTTGACCAATGTGGAAAGATGCGATTTAAGCATAATTAAATTCACTAAGTAAACGTGAAGTTTTTGGACCTGTAGTCCGAACACCTGAAGGTGTAATGCATGTTGGATATAAATGAGTATTTGTACGTAAATGAAATGAGAAAAATAAAATTATAAGGTACAAAGCGCGACTTGTAGAACAAGGTTTCTTGCAGAGACCTGATATTAATTATGAAGAAACATATGCTCCTGTAATGGACGCAATTACATTCAGATTTTTAATTAGCTTGGTAGCAAAAGAAATTTTGGATGTGATTAATGGATGTTGTTACAACATATTTGTATGGATCATTAGATAATGATATATACATGAAAATCCCTTAAGGATATAAAACGCCTGAAACATATAATTCTACATCTCGAAGTATGTACTCTATTAAGCTACAAAGATCTCTATATGGGTTAAAGCAATCCAGATGCATATTGTGGTATAATCGCCTGAGTGGATATCTTTTGAAAGAAGGATTTGAGAATAATCCAATTTGTGCATGCATTTTTATCAAAAGATCATAATATAGATTTGCTATTATTACTCTATTTATTGATGAAAGATTTTGCTCCAGAAGAGTCGACGAAAACAACAAATTTGAGATGAAAGATATTGGTAAGACAAATTTTTGTCTTGGCCTACAAATTAAACTATGGAATTCTTGTTTATCAATCAACATACACAGAAAAAGTCCTTAAGCAACTTTACGTGGATAATGTTAATCCTTTGAGTACTCCAATGATAGATTAGTCACTTGATATAAAGAAAGATTCATTTTGACCATAAGAAAATAATGAAGAAACTCTTGGTCTTGAAGTACCATATCTTTGAACAATTTGTAAGACCCCAAATTTTTATAAATGAAATTGAATTTCCTCTATTTATTATTTTGAAATAGTAAGAATTGATTTGATTAATGTGACAAGTTATGGGTAAAATGCGCAAATATCTTAATTAAGCAAGTGGTTATAAAATATTCATTGTTGTCGGGGAATATTCGTTTGGTCGAGAAATATTCTTACTGTCGGGGAATATTCGTACGACGGTGCAGCCTTGTGTGAGCTCCATAACGGAAAGCGATTGGAAGAAGAAAACGACAAGTATAAGTTTTTTTATAAATAACGGCGTAGTTGTTATCGTTAATACTGTTGGAATACCCGGTAGTTAAAATATAGTAATACGCGGTGTTACACAGTAGCACACATTATTGCACCAATTATTGATTCTTACGTAAGAAGTTACTACTCAATAATTGTTACAGTAATTACTGTTCAATATTTTATTTTATTGATTCAATAATTGCTACGTTGATATTTTATATTATTGTTGTTTCAATAATTGTCACTGTACAGTATTTCCTATTATCAGATCAATAATTTATATTATTTTAATAATATTATTAGATAGCATTATTGGTAATGTCTAGAAAGTTCTGTCTAAGGAGAGGTTTGGTCACCTAATTGCGCGCCAGTAAGGAGAAATCCTTATTGGAAAGCCCCCTCTTTCCTGGGAACAGCTTGGTTGTCAGTATTGTGATTCTGTGATATTATTTGTGAATAATTAATTATTGATTTATATGATAAGAAAAATATTTATTTTATGTGGATATAAATGGAGAAATTTTTAAAAGTGACAATTGTTGAAAACTGATATTTTATCTTTTCTGATAAAATAATTTATTTAATATATTATTATATTATAATAATATAATAATATAATAATGATGATATTTTTTACAATGAATGGTGATATATGAATAAATAAGGAGGAAGAGTATTTTTGTTACAATAAATGTTAAAAACATGTTAAACATGTTTGTGGGTCCTATTTTTGACTGAAATTTGATTATAGCCTGTAAAATCGTCCGTATGTAGATTTTGATTAATTTCTGTTTGGAATTTAGAAAAACTTAAAATTAAAAATTTATAGAGAATTGAATTTCCTATGGAATGGACATAAGATTCGAATTTTTTTGATAAAAGGGCTATTTATTGTGAATTATTGAAGTTTCGGAATATTGAGTCTGAATTGATTTTTGGGTTATAAATATTTTTTAGTGGAAAATATTTTTTTTGTGGGTAGGACCCACTTGGGTGTGCTGAGATTTTGATGTGGTGGGCTAAGGAAATTTTTTTAAAAATATTATTATTTTATTAAATTTTCTGCTTTGGTGTTCTAAGCATTTTCCTATAAATAGGGTGCTTAGGTTAGAATTGAAAATCACACCAGAAACTGAAGTTTTCTCTCTCTATATTATCGAGCGCATTTTTGTGAGTATTTTGATACTTTGAGTGTTGCTATACGGTGTGAGTTTTCTTCAACACTATATCCAGTATCTCAGTCAGAAGTACTGTCCTTTCGAGGTAAGGGATGTTATTTTTTTTATAAATGATATTAGTTCTTTCAATATCATTATGTCGAAATATTGGTAAGATTTTTCTTGTGAAATTAGTCTTTTTGTGTCGGGGTTACTATTCGCGCATACGACACTATTCACCGAAAAATAAAATTTTCTCTTCTTTGTCCCAGATGACTATTTTTGTTACTAGCTTTGATTGTATCTGTGACGCCCCCAAAATAGGTATACATCACCCATCTTGGGTCACCAGATACAAGGTACTGAATACAATTACAAACTAATTATACAACAGTCGTGTGAAATACGACAAAAATAGGCTGTGAGTTTTAATACAAATATTGTCATCTAGACAATATCCACACTCAATGGAGTCCTTATTACATTTATTATCATATATTTCACAGAATAGTGAGGACTACTAATGCACCATCTAGGACCATCACTCTGTTCCCCGATTAGTCCCAGCAACGTTCTTATTTCCTGAAGAGAACAATGAAAGCAAAAGGGTGAGCTCAACTAGCCCAGTAAGAAAAATTATGACTAAGATAATGTAGAATAAGTTATCATTAGCCTTCAACAGTATAACAACTGATAGAATATAATAGACAACAAGTTTTAGATCAAAAACTGCAGCGGAATAAGCAATCCATTAGAAGAGTCAAGTAAAGTATAAAATCTACTATCTTCTATGATTTAAAAAGTTTTTCATCAATGTGAGACCCCAGATTTTATGAATAAATATTTAATTTTCTCGAAATAATTTTTTAATATTATGGTGTGGATTTGATATAATATTATAGTTGTGGGTATTATTTATAAATTTTACAAAGTAAGCAAGTTGTTTTAAAATATTCGTTTGGTCGGAAAATATTCTTTTTGTTGGGAAATATTCGTACGACGGCACAATCATTGGTGGACCCCACAACAGAAGTATAGTCGTAGTTAGAAAACGACAAAATTATCTTTCTATAAAAATAACGGCTGAGGTGTTACCGTTAAAACTGTTGAACTACCCCGTAGTAAAAGTACAGTAGTACGCGTGGTTGCATAGTAGCACACGGTATTGATTATTGATGCTTACGTGAGAAGTCACTCAGCTATACTCAATTATTGCTACAGTAATTACTGCATCATATCTCTTAAATTATTGTTATAGTATCATCTGTATAATATGTTATATTATTAAATCAATAATTGAGACGTTGTGGTAAGTTTGGTTATTTTTATGGGGGGCCATATGTCATCATCTAAGAGTCTCTTCGTTAATAGTAATTACCGTCGTCAATAGTAATTACCGTCGTCAATAGTATTTACCTTGGTCAATAGTATTTACCTTGGTCAATAGTAATTACCTTCGTCAATAGTATTTACCTTGGTCAATAGTAATTACCTTCGTCAATAGTATTTACCTTGGTCAATAGTAATTACTTTCGTCAATAGTAGTTGTCCCTTCAATATTACCAAGAGTCATTTGACCCTTCGTTAAGACCAAGAGTCATTTGACCCTTCGTTAAGACCAAGAGCCACCCTCAGTTTTTCTATAAATAGAGGCCTAGGGCTTCATTATTTTTCACAAATTCATTCAAGCTATAGAGAGAGAAAGTATAGAGAGAATAAGAGAGAAAGAATAAAAGTATTCTGCTACTTCACTTTTCTAATATCCAGTTCTTTTAAGGTAAGGGATATTATTCTTTTGTATTCAAGAAGAGAACTTCTGTTATTCCATTTCTTTATTATTCTGTTGGAATAACCTGTATATGTGGAATACCCTATACTTGGTGACATTCTTCTATTATTCTGTCTTTGTTATTCCGTTGGAACATCCTGTCTGTGCTATACGCCGGACCTGGTTCCGTCTTTATTATACTGTCTTTATTTTCAGTTGGAACATCATGTCTGTGCTTTACGCCGGACCTGGTTCCGTTTTTGTTATTATTCTGTTGGAACATCATGTCTGTGTGTTTTACACCGGACCTGGTTCCATTATTTATTATTCTGTCGGAATATCCTGTCTGTGCGTTTACGCCGGACCTGGTTCCATTATTTATTATTCTGTCGGAATATCCTGTCTGTGCGTTTACGCCATACCTGGTTCCATTATTTATTATTCTGTTGGAATAACCTGTCTGTGCGGTTTATCGCATGCATGGTGATTTCTTTTGTTATTCCATTCTTTATTATACTCAGTTGGTTAAGTTTTGACTTCTATACTCCATGAAATTTGTGGAATATCCTTGACATTTGCGCTTCATCTAGTACTATTCATGAAAATATTTTCCTGATCATTCCTGAATTTTACTCCACAAAGTAGTATCATGTTGACAATTTGGACGTTGTTAATTCTTGGATAAATTAATTCTTGAACTTGTTTTATTGAATTCTTATATCATTGTCATCATCCTCATGTTTATATTCTGTTGAAAGTCATATGTGGCCTGTAGTGCATAGATGGACTTGGTATGATTATGACCAGAGATTATTCGGTGTAATCATGACCGTAATGTTACAAATGATGTGGTAAAAGTCCTCATTGGCCCGTAGTGCATTGATGGACAGTTGTTGGCATGATCATGACCATTAATGAATATACGAATATCCTTGGTCGTAGTGCAGGGGTGATTCGATGATGTGGATTATTTTATTAAGCTGAGTCCCAGCCATTTGTGGACCCCATAACGGAAAACGGTCGGATGAAGAAAATGACAAATTTGAGTGTTTACAAATAACGGCATAGTTGTTACCATTAACACTGTTGAAATATCCGGTGGTTAAAATACAGTAATACGCGTGGTTGCACAGTTGCACACGGTATTGCACAGTATTGATGAATTATTGATCTTTACGTAAGAAGACACTACTCAATAATTACAGTAATTATTGTTCAAAATTTTATTTTATTGATTCAATAATTGTTGCGTTGATATTTTATATTATTGTTGTTTCAATAATTGTCACTGCATAATATTTTTCCATTATCAGATTAATAATTCATATTATTTGAATAATATGCCGAACTGAATTATAAATCCGTGCCCATAGCTTTCTACAAGCTAACCCAAAATCGTGAAGTGAATCTTGGGTCACAATCTGTAACTATGGATACTGGCATGCCATGCAATCTCATAATCTCATTCACGTATATACGAGCAAGACGTTTAAGGGAATAAGTCTCTCGTATAGGCATGAAATGGGCAGACTTGGTTAATCTATTAACAATAACCCAAATCGCATCTATGCCTTGAGAAACCTTGGGAAGACCCGTAACGAAATCCATAGTAATGTGTTCCCACTTCCATTTCGAAATCTCAAGTGGTTGCAATGGACCTTTTGGCACTTGATGCTCCGCCTTTACTCGTTGACAAGTTAAATACCTCGAGATAAACTCCGCGATCTCTCTCTTCATACTGTTCCACCAAAATGTATGTCGAAGATCATGATACATTTTGGTACTCCCAAGATGGATAGCAAATGGTGTGTTGTGTGCCTCCATCATGATTCTATGCTTCAAGTCAGAATCGTTAGGAACACAAAGTCTGGAGTGGACTCGAAGTATTCCTTCTTCATCGATTCTTGATTCTGGAATAACACCTTCTTGCACTTTCTTCTTCATACGCATCAACTCCATGTCCGTAGCTTGAGCAGCTTTAACTTTATCGATTAAAGTCGGCTCTACTCGTATATTTGATATCATCACGTGGGTACTTGAAGACTTTACCTCTATCTCCATCCTTTGCAAGTCATACAAAATGGGCCTTTGCGTTGACAATATCGCACTCATACCCGCATATGATCTTCTACTCAATGCGTCAGCTACTACGTTTGCTTTTTCAGGATGATATTGGATGGTATGATCGTAATCTTTCAACAGCTCGAGCCAACGTCGTTGCCGCATGTTGAGTTCCTTTTGGGTGAAGAAATATTTAAGGCTTTTATGATCTGTATAGATCTCCATTTTCTCCCCATACAGGTAGTGTCTCCAAATTTTCAACGCGAAAACGACTACTGCCAACTCCAAATCATGAGTAGGATAATTCCTCTCATATTCTTTGAGTTGTCGCAAGGCATAGGCTATGACTTTCCCATGTTGCATGAGAACACATCCAAACCCTTTGCCTGAAGCATCGCTATAGATAACAAATCCATCCAAACCAGATGGTATTGTCAGAACAGATGCCGAAATGAGTCTTCTCTTGAGCTCTTGGAAACTCTTCTCGCATTCCTCGCTCCATACGAATTTTGTATCTTTCTGAGTTAGCTGAGTTAACGGAGTAGCGATTCTAGAAAATCCTTCCATGAAATCTCCGATAATAACCAACTAAGCCCAGAAAGCTACGTACTTCGGTCACTGACTTCGATTGCTCCCAAATTTGTATGGCTTCAATCTTCGCCGGGTCAACAGATACTCCATATTTTGACACCACGTGCCCAAGGAATGCTACTTCCTCAAGTCAGAACTCGCATTTCTTCAGCTTGACATATAGCTTGTTATCGCGAAGCCTTTGCAACACTAGCTTCAAATGGCGCTCATGATCTTCACGGCTTTTGAAATAGATGAGGATGTCATAAATAAAGACAACAACGAACTGATCCAAATATTCTTTGAACACACAGTTCATCATATCCATGAAAGCAGCAGGAGCATTAGTCAATCCAAAAGACATGACTAAGAATTCATAATGTCCGTATCGAGTTCTGAAGGTAGTCTTCAGAATATCCTCAGTTTTAATCTTCAGCTGATGATATCCAGAACGAAGATCGATCTTTAAAAAAAATTGTGCTCCTTGTAACTGGTCAAATAAGTCATCAATGCGAGGTAGCAGATACCTATTCTTGATGGTGACATAGTTTAATTCACTATAGTCAATACAAAGTCGCATACTCCTGTCTTTCTTCTTCACGAATAAAACAGGAGCACCCCAAGGAGATTTACTAGGACGAATGAAATCGATGTCTAACAACTCCTGTAGTTGGACCTTTAACTCCTGAAGTTCAATAGGAGTCATTCGATATGGGATTTTAGAAATGGGCTTTGTACCAGGTTCAAGGTCAATAAAGAATTTAACTTCACGTTCCGGGGGTAGACCGGGAAGTTCTTCAGGAAATACGTCAGGAAATTCACTAACAACAGAAATATTATTCAAATCTGACGTATTTTTGTTCAAGTCCGTGGCATGGGCTAAGAAAGCTTGACATCCATTTTTTAATAAACGAATAGCTTTATGGCTTGATATGACAGTGATTGACTTTAATGGTTTGGTTGTTTGAATTAGCATAATAGGTTGGTTAGGAATATGAAAACTAGCAACCTTACGAAAACAATCAATTTTGGCATGATGAGTAGTTAACCAATCAATTCCTAATATCACATCAAAAGCAAGTATCTTTAAAGAGATAAGATCAACAGGTAATGTGATGGTGCCAACTTGGATCGAGCAAGATTTATAAATAGTGGATGTAATGAAGTTTCTCCTAATGGAGTTTCCACCGATAAGTCAAAAATCTAATTTTTCCGGAGTCAAGTTTAAACGTTGAGAACAAGCAGAAGAGATAAAAGAATGGGTAGAACCGGTATCTAGTAAGGTATAAACTTCGCAAGAGTTTATGATTAGCTTACCTGTGATCACCTCGTTCGGGTTCCTCGCATTTTGGCCAGTCACGACAAACGCTCTTCTAGGAACCACTGATTTTGACTTATCCGGGACAGCCTTTGGAGTCACCATCCCTGCTGAACTTGGTTTTGCCACAGAACAATCTCGAGCTATATGACTTTCCTTTCCACAGTTATAACATACCTTGGATTGTTTTGGGCAGTTTGGGCTGATATGTCCCTCTTTCCCGCATTTATAACATACAACCGGTGGTCGTTCTCCTCCCTTAGAAAAAGTTGGTGTTGGCGCTGACGTCTTTACGTTACATTGTTGTACCTTCTCTTCTTGAAATCTCCTCCCGACTCGCTTCTTCTACTATCATGGCCACGATTACCACCCTAGTGGTTACCGCTTTTGTCCGTATTATTTCCTCCCTGCTGGTTATCATTGCTCCGATGGCTGCTACCACCGGTCTGACCCTGGTTGTGGTCTCTCGGTTGAACATACGCATTATCTCGCTCTAGTAATTGAGCCCTGTTGACAACATCTGAATATAAAGAAAATTTATGAGAGATAAGATATTGCCGAATCTCGAGTTTTAGACCTCTCAGGAACATCCGCGTCATTCGTTCCTCATTCTCTACCAAATGAGGTGCAAACCTGGATAATTCCGCGAACTTTGCCTCGTACTGAGACACCGTCATGTTTTTCTGCTACAGTCTAATAAACTCTACCTCTTTCATATGACGAATACTTTCAGGAAAGTACTTGTCATTGAACAGTTTTTGAAACGTTTTCCAAGACATACTGAGTGCGGCTAGCTGGGTACGCTTCACAGATTTCCACCAGTAATCTGCCTCACCGCGGAACATAAAGGTGGAAAATGGAACCTTCTGTTCCTCCGTGCATCCCAAGACATCGAATATATTGGTAATTTATTTGACCCATGTTTCCACCTTGATCGGATCCAGCTTTCTCGTAAATTCTGGTGGTCCCAACTCTTTGAACTGCTTGGATGTGACAAGCCGCGCATTACTATCATTTCCACCCGTATTTTGTACACGAGTCTCCCTCGTCTGATTTTGCATGAACTGCAAAAAGTTGCTAAACATCCCATCATTCATCATTTGTTCGGTAATGTTGTTTACAGGAGGAATATTGTCTTCCTGTTGCACGTTCCCTTGGGTGGTGATTAAAGGTGTCTCTACGATCTCATTTACTCTATTGTTAACGTTCCCGGCTGCCATAAAACAAAGGTTAATTAAACAAATTAACATATCACATAATTTCCTTATATTATGACCGATCAATAAATATACATCTTGAATCAAATATTCATCTTTGCACTACAAGCCAAAGATATTCATTTGTATCACCAATTGGTCATGTTCATCTCAATACCTGTTCATCTTTGCACTACGTGCTAAAGATATTCATCAGTTAATCATTCATTTTTGCACTACAGGCAAAATATATTCATCAAGTATCATCATTAAGGAATGAGGATAATGAAAAATATTTTAGAGAACGAATTCAGTAAGATAAAAGGACAAAGATTAGAGATTCGTACTTTAGATAATTCAAGTTTAAAAATACTCCATAATAAACCATAATGGAGAAAAATTAAAGAATGAAGATCAAAACATGGATACAATCAAAGATAGTAACCATAATAGACATCTGGGACAAAGAAGAGAAAATTTTATTTTTCGGTGAATAGTGCCGTATACGTGAATAGTGCCGTATACGTGAATAGTAATCCCGACACAAAAAGGTAGAAATTCCACAATAAAATTCATAACAATATTTCAGCATAATGATATTGAAGAAAATGATATCATTTACGAAGAAAATAACATCCCTTACCTCAAAAGAACAGTATTTCTGAATGGAATATCGAATATGATGCTAAAGGAAACTTGCACTGAATAGCAACTCTCAAAGTATCTAAATACTCACAAAATACGCTCGATAATATATAGAGAGAAAAAAAAAACTTGTTTCTGGTGTGATTTTCAATTCTAACTAAGCACCATATTTATAGAAAAATGTTAGAACGTCGAAGTAGACATAACCTGCTACCTGATGGCTTTACCTATTACTATTCATGCCCACCACATTTAAAATAAAATTTCAGCACATTTCTCACCAACCAAAATTGGGGCCCACCAATTCTAGAAAATTTCAAAATATTTTATCATTTAAATAATAATCAGAAACTTTAATAATTCATAATAAGTAGCCCTTTTATCAAAAAAATACGAATTTTATGTACTTTTCATAGGAAATTTAATTTTCTACAACTTTGTAGAAGTTTTTCCAAATTCTAAACAGAAAATGTCAGAAATCCACATACGGACGATTTTTAATACCTCCATTCCGACAAAATACTGATAAAACACCTCAACATTAATTCCTCCATTTATAACCACAATAAATATATCCAACATTTATATCCACATAAAATAAATATTTTCTTATCATATAAATCAATAATTAATTATTCACAAATAATATTACAGAATCACAATTATGACAACCAAGTCGTTCCCAGGAAAGAGGGGGCTTTCCAATAAAGATTTTTCCTTACTGGCTCGCAATTAGGTGACCAAACCTCTCCTTAGACAGAACTTCCTTAGACATTGCCAATAATGTTATCTAATAATATTATTCAAATAATATGAATTATTGATCTGATAATGGAAAAATACTGTGCAGTAACAATTATTGAAACAACAATAATATAAAATATCAACGTAGCAATTATTGAATCAATAAAATAAAATATTGAACAGTAATTACTGTAAATATTGAGTAGTGCGTTCTTACGTAAGGATCAATAATTCGTTAATACTGTGCAATACCGTGTGCTACTGTGCAACCACGCGTATTACTGTATTTTAACCACTGGGTATTCCAACAGTGTTAACGGTAACAACTACCCCGTTATTTGTAAAAATTCAAATTTATCATTTTCTTCATCCGATCGTTTTCTGTTATGAGGCCCACAAATGGCTGCGCCGTCGTACGAATATTCTCCGATAGAAAGAATATTCCACGACCAAACGAATATTTCCCGACAACAATGAATATTTTATAACCACTTGCTTATTTTGTAAAATTTGCACATTTCCCCCATAACCAAAGTATTATATCAAATTAACACCTTATTATTCACAATAATAATTAGAGAAAATTCGATTTTATTTATTAAAAAGTTGGGGTCTTACACCTTGACATTTTGAAACTTCGTGTGGCGCATCTTCTTCAGACCTTCATGGAAGTCGATGACGTCCATGGATGCGAGTCCCTTTGATTTGAAACCTAGGAATAGATTTATATCTTCAGCTTTGAGTTTCATTTGACCCTTGACCTTTGTAGTGATAATGTCATTCTCAAAGACTCCATTGTTGTAGAACTCTTTCATTAGCTTCGGGTAGATCCTTGTGCTAGTGTTCAGAGCTTCTTCAAGACCAATTTTCTTCAGAAGAGATAGAATCTTGTGTAACTGAGGGTCAGCTGTCTTGAATTCGACGAAGCAGAGTTGGTAACCAAATATAACATTGGAAGCAGCCATTGATTTTCTTGAACTGAGATTGGTTGATCATTCTGAAGGCTAGGGTTTCTATTGATAGAGAGAGAGGAATGAGCTTTTTGAAATTCTGAGGTGAATTTTCAAAATGCCTTTTCAAATAGTATTTGTAACTTCCCTCCACACGATTTGCATAGTGGGGCACGTGTCGAGTTTTGCCGGGCTCCATGATTTTAAATAGTATGGAAAATACTGATCTGCCCTTAGCTCCCCGTGAACTAGTGTATCCTTTGGGAAGACTATGATCGTCGAGGCTGCTTTACAATTGTTGAGTATACTGCTGATCATACTCAACGATCATTGTCTGTCCTGGTTCTTATGATGAGCTCTGACTTAGCATTTCTTATGGGTTAAGGTGGCTCAAGAAGAGCCAACCTCTTAGACTGAACTAAGGGTCAGGTTTGTCCCTGAGGTGCTTATCCGAGGGGTTGCTTGGATAGAAATGATGTCATCACAAGATGCTTTACGTCGAGACTATTCTACGATCGTGGTTTCATCTCTACGATTTTAAACACAACCCATTTATCTACATGGTTAGCACAAACTATAGCATAGAGTTTATGGTTGCAGATTTAGCATACCTAACTCACTTATCAGTTTATTAAATCTAGATTCATCTAAAGGTTTTGTAAAGACATCAGCAAGTTAATTTTTAGTAGCGATGTATTATAAAGATATAGTTCCATTTTGGACATGATCCCTAATAATATGATATTCTTTTTCTATATGCTTAGTCCTAGAATGCATGACAGGATTATGTGTTATTGCTATGGCACTTGTGTTATCACAATGAACATGTATAGATTTGAAATCAAACTCATAGTCTGCTAGTTAATTTTTCATCCATAAGATTTGGGCACAGCAGCTGCCAGCAGTAATGTATTCAGCTTCTACTGTTGCGGTAGATACTGAGTTTTGCTTTTTGCTAAACCAGGACACAAGTCTGTTTCCTAGCAACTGATAAGTGCCACTAGTACTTTTTCTATCGATCTTGCAACCTGCAAAATCAACATTTGTATATCTTGTTAGTTCAAAGGAGGACTCCTTGGGATACCAAAGTCCCAAGTGAGGTGTGCCTTTGAGACACCTAAAAATTCTATTTACAGCAGTTAAGTGTGATTCCTTAGGATTTGCTTGAAATCTAGCACATATACATGTTGCAAACATTATGTCTGGTCTATTGACTATTAGATACAGAAGAGAGCCTATCATACCTCTGTATTGAGTAATGTCAATACTTTTACCTTTCTTATTTTTGTCAAGCTTGGTTGCTGGAGAAATTGGTATTTTCATGGGAGAGGCTGATTCCATGCCATACTTCTTAAGTAATTCTTTAATGTACTTGGCTTGGTTAATGAAGATACCTTCATCGGTCTGCTTTACTTGTAATCCAAGGAAGAAATTCAACTCACCCATCATACTCATTTCGAACTTGCTTTGCATAAGCTTGGCAAATCTCTTGCACAGTTTTTCATAAGTAGAGCCAAAGATAATGTCATCTACATATATTTGAACTAATAAGACTTTATTTTTATGCTTCCTAAGAAAAAATGTGGTATCTACTCTACCTCTAGTGAAGCCATTTTCAATAAGAACGTTAGTTAGAGTTTCATACCATGCTCTAGGTGTTTATTTAAGTCTATATAAGGCTTTGTCTAATCTATAGACATAATTAGAGAGAGTTGGATTAATGAAACCTGGAGGTTGCTCCACATATACTTCTTCTTGAATTTCACCATTTAGAAATGCACTTTTGACATCCATTTGAAAGACTTTGAACTTCACGTGGACAGCAAAAGCAAGGAATATTCTGATGGTTTCTAATCTGACAACAGGTGCGAAGGTCTCGTCGTAGTCGATGCCTTCTTCTTGGGAATACCCTTTGGCTACTAGTCTTGCCGTGTTCCTTGTTATTACCCCATCTTCATCCATCTTGTTTCTAAAGACCCACTTCGTGCCAATAACTGGGTGGCTTCTTGGTCTTGGAACCAATCTCCATATTCTGGTTCTTTCAAACTGATTTAGTTCCTCTTACATGGCTTCTATCCAACTTGAGTCTTCCATAGCATCTTCTATCTTTTTGGGTTCCATTTGTCACAAAAAGCTTAGATAGAAACACTCATTCTGGGTGGCGGATCTTGCCTTGACTCTTGTATTTGGATCTCCAATGATTAGGTCTTGAGTGTGATCTCTTGCCCATCTGGTTCCTATTCGAACATCTGTCCATGTGACATCCCCGAAATCGGGTCCTCTGACCCCAGTTCGGTCATCACGATAAAAATACAAACATCCATCTCTAAACAATATACGATAACTAAAATGCGAAATATAATAAACGTACGTCGTTCATTCAAAAGGTGTTACTAGTCCCAAGATTCGATAACCTTAATAAAGTCTTACAAATATACCCTAAAATAATAATTAGGGTTGTTATTACACAACAGAAATTTAAACTAGGCATATAGTAAAGTCTGCTCCTGGCAACTAATCTACATCTTTCCTTTACCCTTGTCCTTTCCCGAGGTCTCGGGCTTAGCTGCAATATAATTCATGATATAGCAAGGATGAGCAACAAGTTTGCTCGACAAGTTTAAATACAACAATAAGGATATATCATGATGAAAGGAAAATATCTGACAAAGAATTCAACCATATGAATATCTGAAGGATTCAACAATATGAATTTTAGAAGCAAAGATAATGATTGCTTTTAGAACAACTGCTAGTCAAGTAGACTTTGAACTATAACACTCCAATGGAATCAATCGTCAATTTACCCTTTGGTTACTAACTACAGAATAAGTACTTGAGGGGATCAGCCTCGCGTACACCATGTATATGCATAACATTTAAATCTGCTCTTTGTATCTTATATTAGATACATGGGGTACTCCCCTATCATAGAAGGGGTGTTCTTCCAGTCTAAGAATCCTTACCATCAATTGGTTTGGATAGCTTTTATAAAACTTCATATACTTATCTGACCGAACAAAGGTTCAGACTCTATCTGACACAGTTCAAGAATTATAGAACTTTAATGAAGTACAAGTCCAAAACTATACGAACTCAAGTGCACTAAGTGCGAATATCAATAATATCGATGTGAAATAATTGTAAGTTAATTAAACCACTTAATAGCATGCTTGGAAATAAAGTTCAAGCTTAAACGAATAACTTTCAATTCAACAATAACCTGCTCAATTCAATATGAGAAGGATATGAAACTTTCACAGTCAAATAGTGAAGTTCAAGGAAACTTGCTCAATAATACTTTGAGTAAAGTTAGAGAACTTGCTTACGATATGTAAGACCCCAACTTTTATAAATAAAGATAAATTTTCTATAAATATCATTTTTGAATATTATGGAGTTAATTTGATATAATGTTATAGTTGTGGGTAATATTTATAAATTTTGCAAAATACGAAAGTTGTTATATAATATTCGATTGGTCGGGAAATATTCGTTTTAACAGGGAATATTCGTACAACGACACAATCATTGGTGGACCCCACAACGGAATTATTGTCGGATTGAGAAAACGACAAAAATATTTTATTAAAAATAACGGCGGATGTTTTACCATTGTTACTGTTGAACTACTCGGTAGTAAAAGTACAGTAATACGTGTGGTTGCATAGTAGCACATGGTATTGATTATTAATGCTTATGTGAGAAGTCACTCAGTTTGATTCAATTATTGTCAGTTAATAATATGAATTATTTAGCGATAATGACGTTTTGTTTTATTCGTATTATTAACGTAATAAAACAGAAACATCTTTTTATATAAAACAGAATACTTTATTAAAGTTATTCTATAAATAGAATATATTATATTTTATTTAAAAGATTTTTCTTTAAATATGGACCGTCAGATTAAAGTAATCAATCTGGACCGTTCATGGATTAGTTACTATGCATTCTATTTTTCTATAAATAGCAGCTCATTCCTTCATTATTTCTTACGAATTCACTGAACTCTAGAGAGAGAAACTATAAAGAGAAACTATAGAGAGAGAGAAGAAGAGTATTCTGCTACTTAACTACTTCCTTATTTCAGCTCTTCTTTAAAACGGTAAGGGGTGTTATTTTTTCTTATTCATGAAGAGAACTGTTGTTATTCCATTTATTTATTATTCTGTTAGAATAACCTGTATACGCGGTCTACCCTATACTTGGTGATATTCTTCTATGATTCTGTTGGAACATCCTGTCTGTGTGTTTTACACCGGACCTGGTTCCGTTTTTATTATTATTCTGTTGGAACATCCTGTCTGTGTGTTTACACCGGACCTGGTTCCGTATTGTTATTATTCTGTTGGAACATCCTGTCTGTGTGTTTTACACCGGACCTGGTTCCATTATTTATTATTCTGTCGGAATATCTTGTCTGTGCGTTTACGCCGGACCTGGTTCCATTATTTATTATTATGTTGGAATAACCTGTCTGTGCGGTCTATCGCATGCATGGTGATTTCTTTTGTTATTCCATTCTTTATTATACTCAGTTGGTTAAGTTTTAACTTCTATACTCCATGAAATTTTGTGGAATATCCTTGATAATTGCGGTTCATCCAGTAACTTTTCATGAAAATATTCTTCTAAGTATTCTTGAATTTTACTCCACAAAACAGTATCATATTGATAATTTGGACGTTGTTAATTCTTGGATAAATTAATTTTTGAACTTGTTTTATTGAATTCTTATATCATTGTCATCATCCTCATGTTTATAAAATGTTGAAAGTGTGACACCCCCAAATCCGGGTACTTCAATTCCACGGGATTTGGTGTTCACTGTACAAGCATCATCTATCTATCTATCCATAAATAATATCAAACCATACAATAGATAGAAATCATAATAAAATCTCTTCCCTTAAGGGTTACATCAACTGAATCATAAATAAATCTCAGGTTACTCTAACCTTAAAACATCTATGCGGAATTCTAAACAAATAAGTCTTAAACAACAACATAAGTCTTAAACATAAATACATCATCAATTAAAATAACAAGTCTTCATCACTTGCTAACTTTGCCCTTGCCCTTACTAGTGGAGGGGTCATCGCTTCTTTCATTCTTAACTGCAATGTTATTATTAAGCAAGAGTGAGCACAAATGCCCACAAGTATAAAAATGAAATAACAGTATAATAACATGCGAATAATCAAAGACATCTGAATAAAGCTCATCTTTTGAATCAAGAATAAATAACACGAATCAAAAGAATACTGAGGGTTATAAGACCTTGAACTATGTCCTAGGTTAACAAGGGTTATACTTGAAACCTTTAACAGTCATAATACTATGGACCTTCTTCTCGTACTTAGGGGGATCAGCCCTTAGTACCATACTGTGCACAATATCTTAACGCTAAAGCGTAAATAATCTCCTATACAGGGTTGTTCATCTCAGTTTGACATTCGAGTCCGCACCAAAGGAAGTTTGGTTTGGATAATTCATCAAGGGTTCTGAAATTTAGAACGCTCATCAACTATGGACTAGTTGAATCAATAAGGTTCACTAGTCTAATAAAGTTCAACAATAATTGATATTCGATTTGAATAATAACCTCAAAAGTATACAATAGGACAATTATTGTATAACTGAATCATGCTTTGGAAAGATAATTAATCTTTAATATCATACTTGAACTTGAATAATAACAAGGATAATTTATTCAAGGTAAATAATAAACTTGAACAATAATGACAAGTGGGGTTAGGGAAACTTGCTCGACATAAAAGTAACGTTTAAGTTTAAATAAACTTGCTCAATAGAATGGAGTTAGGGATATGATACTTGCCTCATGCGTAGATTACACTTTAACTAAGCACGTTCTTTGAATTAAATCCTACATACCATTCATATACACAATACTTGTTAATTAATAATTAATCAACATGAGCTCATTCTCGTTGTCTACTTTAATTATTGACTAAACTTAGTCAAATTATCACGTTGTCACATAATTTATACTTCATGAATTATCAAACTAATTATGTATTTAATAATTCAATTCACATATAATATTTTATTACATGTTAAACAACTATTTTATCATCCCATAATACCTCTAATATGATTACATGTTCATTACATCAATCCACTAACACTTGTTAGACTTTAATATTTTAAAAATACATTTCTGACATTTTCTGGAGAGTGGCGCTGCGGCGCCACTAATGTACTAAGGAGTCGCGTTGCGGCGCGGTGGCGCTGTGGCCGGGCCCTTGGCGCTGCGACGCTATGGCGCCGTGGCTTGGGTCTTGGCGCTGCGGCGCAGTGGCGCTGCGGCGCGGGACTTCAGTTTTGGAGTTGGTGCCGCGGCGCGAGACTCCAGAAATTGATCCTCAGTTCGCGAAGAACACAGAGTTCAGCGAAAACAACACATTTTTAACACTAATTTCACCAAATCACATATACCCACATGTTATAATTCATGTATAATCATAACCCAACATATATAAAGGGATTTTAACCTATTAAAACATATAATCACATTTTTAAATCATAAAAAATGGATTGTTCTTGATGTTCTTGAGGATTTTGAACAAAACTTATAATTTAACACTACGGATTTGTTATAACACCGAATCCGTTCGTTTAAGGCTTGATCTCTTCGTATTAACATGCTCAATAATATAAGGGTGTAAATTTTAGGGATAATATATAATCAATACATCAATTATCACATATATGGCCATATGGCCATATCACGTACTCTGTTTATTTTGAAATAACATATGTACGACATGTTTTCACAATACTGATGTTATGGTTTGCAACAATATATAATTAAATACGGTGTGATATAACATAACACATATACAACTCATAATCAATACTCCTAACTCAATTACAGAGGTTAAACCAAAATTTTGAAACTTATATTCGTGAAACTTTTAAAGAGCGTAATAATAAAAATTGGGTTGAAGAGATTACCCAAACGTAGATTAGTAGTATTGAAACCTTCTCCAATTTCTTCTTAACTCTCAAAATCTCTGAACTCTCAAGTTTTCTCTCTGAATTCTCTCTGTGATTTTTATCAGACTTAGAACAAAATGAAAAGAGAAGACGTCGAAATCAATTAGGAAGGATCAGATGCGCGTTGGTGGTCAGTTACCCAGTCATGGGTTAACTGACCCTAACCTCTCTTAGTGCCATGTTTGGCTAGCAACTAAGTTAAAACCCTTTATTTTAATAAACATTTTATCATATAGTTTGAAAATGTCACACCCAATTCATAAAATAAACTCATATCTTATTTAATTTAACATAAATAAAATATAATAATTTCTCATAATTTCACATAGTCACATAATTAATTATCCCATTAATAAATAATGCCAATTTATTAAATCTCTAATTAACAATTAAATTAATTAAAGTAACATCATACTTAATTAAATAATTCATTTAATTCAATAAGCTCACATAATCACATACTTTGAATATTAAAAATTTTCTACATTAATTCAATAAATGTAACACATATAATTAAATTAATCTACCACAATTGCATCAATTAATTATTAAATCTAATAATTAAATCATCGAAAATATTTATTTAATTCAATAAATATTAGAATTAATTTACAAAATTCTCGTTCGTCACATCTTTCCCCCCTTAAAAGGATTCTGTCCCCAGAATCACAGCTCAATAATTTTGACCCGTTACATTCTCCCTCCCTTACAAAGATTCTGTCCCCAGAATCGCATACACATAATTAAGTAAATAAATGAGGGTAATTCTTCATCATATTCTCTTCGAGTTCCCACGTAGCTTCTTCAGCGTTGTGGTTCCTCCAAATTACCTTAACAGAATGTATAGCTTTATTTCTGAGAACTTGTTCTTTTCGGTCGACAATTTGGACAGGAATTTCTTCATAAGATAAGTCTTTCTCAAAATGCAGGGGTTCGTATTCAATTACATGCTTGTAATCAGGTTTGTAAGGTCGTAACACAGAAACATGGAAGACGTTGTGGATATTCTTGAGTGCTGGAGGTAAGGCTATCTCGTACGCAACTTCTCCAATTCTTCGCAGTATCTCAAAGGGTCCAATGAATCCTGGGCTCAATTTTCCTTTCTTCCCAAACATGATCTTTCCTTTTCAGGGAGAGACCTTCAAGAAAACATAACTACCTGATTCAAACTCGATAATTTTACGATGTGGATCAGCGTATTTCTTCTGTCGATCTTGAGCTGCTACCAGTCGTGCTCGGATTACTTTGATTATTTCTGCTGTCTGTTGTACCAATTCTGGTCCTAGCAATTGTCTTTCACCAACTTCATCCCAGTAAAGCGGAGTTCTGCACTTTCTGCCGTATAACGCTTCGTAAGGCGGCATGCCTATACTAGCGTGGTAACTGTTGTTGTAGCCGAACTCTACCAACGGTAGGTGATCATCCCAATTTCCTTTGAAGTCCATTACACAGGCTCGTAACATATCTTCCAGTGTTTGAATCGTTCGTTCGCTCTGTCCGTCTGTTTGAGGGTGGTAAGCTGTACTCATTCGCAGTTGTGTACCCATGCATTCCTGAAGACGTTTCCAGAAATTTGATGTGAAGCGCGGATCCCTATCAGAAACAATAGACACCGGCACTCCGTGCCTCGAAACAATCTCTTTCACATATAATCTTGCCAACTGATCTAAGTTAAATCTGATTTTGATAGGAAGGAAGTGCGCAGATTTCGTCAGTCGGTCAACGATAACCCATACTGCGTCGTAGCCTTTCTGAGTCGTCGGAAGGCCAACCACGAAGTCCATCGTAATATGTTCCCATTTCCATTCTGGGATCTCCAACGGTTGTAGCAATCCACTCGGTCTCTGATGTTCTGTTTTAACTTTCTGACATGTCAGGCATTTGGCAACACATTCTGCAACATCACGTTTCAAATTCGGCCGCCAGAAATGTTGTCGAAGATTTTGGTACATTTTTGTACTACCAGGGTGAATCGAATATCTTGAACTATGAGCCTCACTCAAAATTTCTTCCTTAATTTCTTGTACTGGCGGAACCCAAATTCTGCTTTCAAATCTCAATATTCCTTCCTTATCCATCTTAAATCTTGGTTCGGTTCCTTCAGATATCTTCGATGTTACCTTTTTGCATTCATCATCCTGAAGCTGAGCCTCCTTCACTCTATCTAGTAGAGTAGTACCAGATTGCATCTGAAATAGCTTCTCATCAATCTCCATAGGATACTTCACTTCTAACTCCAGTTTTTCCATATCTGCAATTAGCTCCTGCTGAGCAGTCAACATCATCAATTTCTCACGACCCTTTTTACTTAAGGCGTCGGCAACCACATTAGCCTTACCCGGATGGTATAAAATCTCACAGTCATAATCTTTGATTAATTCCAACCATCTTCTTTGACGCATATTCAAATATTTCTGTGTAAAAATATATTTCAGACTCTTGTGGTCCGTATATATTTCACACTTCTCCCCGTATAGATAGTGCCTCCAAATTTTCAAAGCAAAAACAACTGCAGCTAACTCCAAATCATGAGTTGGGTAACCCTTCTCGTAATCCTTCAACTGCCGTGATGCATACGCAATGACTTTGCCGTTTTGCATCAGCACACAGCCAAGTCCTTTATGCGACGCATCGCTAAAAACAACAAAATTTCCTGTATCATCCGAAAGAGATAACACAGGCGCTGTACTCAACCTCTTCTTTAATTCTTGAAAACTCTCCTCACACTTCTCCGTCCAAACAAATTTCACAGCTTTTCGAGTTAAATTCGTTAACGGAGTTGCGATCTTAGAAAAATCTTGTATGAATCTTCTATAATATCCTGCTAATCCAAGAAAACTTCTTACTTCTGATGGCGTTCTCGGCTGATCCCAGTTAATCACAGCTTCTACTTTGGATGGATCTACTGAAATTCCATCTTTATCGATTACGTGACCAAGAAATTGTACTCTCTCGATCTAGAATTCGCATTTCGAAAACTTAGCATACAACTTCTCCCTTCTCAATACTTCCAATGTTAACCTCAAGTGTTCTTCATGTTCCTCTTTGGTTTTGGAATATACCAAAATGTCGTCTATAAATACCACCACGAATTTGTCCAAAAACGGCTTGAATACACCATTCATTAGTCCCATAAATGTTACAGGAGCATTCGTAAGACCAAACGACATTACTAAAAACTCATAATGACCATATCGCATTCGGAACGCTGTCTTCGGTACATCCTCTGGCCTTACCTTCAGTTGGTGATAACCACTCCTCAAGTCAATCTTGGAAAAGTATTTTGCTCCCTTCAATTGATCAAACAGATCATCGATCCTCGGTAATGGATATCTGTTCTTAATCGTGACCTTATTTAATTCTCTGTAGTCAATGCAGAGCCTCATCGATCCGTCCTTCTTTTTTACGAACAACACCGGCGCTCCCCACGGCGATACGCTCGGTTGAATGTACTTTTTGTCTAACAATTCTTGTAGTTGTACCATTAATTCCTTCATCTCTACTGGCGCCATTCGGTATGGTGCCTTCGATATTGGAGCAGTTCCGGGCGCCAAATCAATCACAAAGTCTACTTCTCTATCTGGTGGAAGTCCTGGCAAATCGTCTGGAAATAAATCGACGAAGTCCCTCACAATCGGTATCTCCTCTACCTTCGGGTTCTCTTTTCGACTGTCGACTATGTAAGCTAAATATCCTACACAACCTTGTCTTAATAACTTCCTGGCCTGCAACGTCGTCAGACAACTCGCTTGTCTAGACGACTTGCTACCATAAAACACAACCTTTGACGGAGTCATAAGGTTAATACGCTTCTTTTGGCAGTCAATTACAGCCCCATAATTGGATAGCCAATCCATACCCAATATAACGTCGAATTCCCCCAATCGAATAGGGATAAGATCTACGATCATGATATTACCCTTAATATCCACCCTACAGTTCTTAAACACGTACTTAACAGGGATTATTTCTCTATTCACAATTTCTATGTTCATGGGGTAATCCAATTCATCCATAAGCAAATCTAAACTATTAGCAAAGTCTTCGGATATAAAGGAACAAGTAGCACCCGAATCAAACAAAACATAAGCATTAATTTCATTGATCGGAATGATACCTGACACCACCTCACGAGACTGGATTGCATCCTGCACCGTCATATTGAAAGTTCTGGCGGTTGGTCGGTTTGTTACAGGTGGTCCGGTGATGGTTAAGGTATTTCCACTGCTATTTCCCCGGTTTCCTCCTTGTCCTGATCCTCCCGATCCCTTCTTGGGACAGTCTCTTACTAAATGATCTTTCGAACCACAGTTGAAACAAGCACCCTTCTTTGGGTTTGGACAATTTGGTGCTATGTGGACTTCCTGACCACAATTGTAGCACACTCTCTTTCCCTTCAAACAAACTCCTAGATGTGCTTTGCCGCAAGTCGGACATGCTTCTATCTTCTTTTTCTGCCCTCCGTGTTGACTTCCAGCTGTTGAGTTATCCGTCCACTTCTTCTTCTGATTATTATTATTCCCAGTATTACTTCCACCAATCTTGTTATTACCTTCATTCTCACTCTTTTTCTTTTTCTGTTCTTGGTTGTACTTAGTCACTGCATCAATTCCTCCTTCCGCGAGAATGGCCTTTTCCAAAACTCCCGCAAACGTGTTAAGTTGAAACATTGATACCTTGCTGTATACCCAAGGCTTCAGTCCTTGTTCGAATCGTCTGGCTTTCCTCTCGTCAGTGTGTACTTGATACGGGGCAAACCTTGCCAACTCATCGAATTTAGCCGCGTATTTAGGCACGCTCATGTTTCCCTGTTTCAGTTCCAGAAATTGTACCTCCATCTGATTCTGTGAACTAGCTGGGAAATACATTTCGAAAAACATCTCTTTGAATCTCTCCCACGTAATTACACCTTCACCTCCTCGCATCTTGTTTGCCTGCCACCAGTAGCTAGCCTCAGACTTCAGCATAAATGTCGCAATAACGGTCTTCTGATCTTCTCGAACCCTAGCAACGTCAAAAACCTTCTCCATTTCCATCACCCACGTTTGAGCCTCGGTCGGGTTTCTGGAACCTTTGAACTCTGGCGGTCCCACCGCTTTAAAATCTTTAAACGTTGTGCTAGGTGGAGCTTGCGGTTGGTTATTCATGACTCCAGTTAGTAAATTAACTAGCTGTTGAACTGGATTAACGTTGGCATTATTGTTATTATTGGTTGACTCTTCCTGAGCCAGTTGACGTTGTTGTCTTCTCCTTGGCGGCAATTTTCTGTTAAATAAACGTTTATTAGAACTTTATTTATTTCTCTACATAGTTAAGACATTACTCAATAATTTAACATATCACTTAACACATCATCTCAAACAACTTGATATCTTTTTATTCAATTAAAAAGTTTTAACATTAAACTATAGCATACTGCTATTTACATCATCTATCCTGGAATAAAGAATCCACAGGATTTAAAACATTCAAATATTAACATATTCCTTAGTTCATAAACACATCGGAATTTATATAAAACTATATCAGTCTTTCACATAAATAAACAGATTCTATTCCTGTCTTCCAAGGTGCTCAATAGCCTTACCACGCTCTTCATTCATGATACGAGACATCGTCCTGCGATCCAACATATACGATGGAAGTCCTTCAAACTGGATGGGGTACCTTAACACTCGCTCTTGAACCTCATCCATCGCATGATTAAGTGTGGCGTACGTGTCTTCAAGCTTTGCCTTCTTTGCATGACTATCATTTTCTGCACGATCAGCTCGATGTGATTCTCTTACCCATCCTTCCTCTACTATTTTCAGTCTTCCGGAGGTTTCTTTCAGTTCCTTCTTCAGCTTCTCTATCTCCTCGGTCTTATCTTCGGTTTGACCCTTCTCATGAACCAGATCCCACTCCACGTTTCCTAAACGTGAATGAAGGGTCACAATCTCTCTATCCTTCTCCTCTAAAGTAGACTGCTGAACAGTCGCTCGCTCAGCCAATTCCTGAACCTCATCTTGTAACTCCACGTTACGATCATATAGTGTGTCATACATCTCAGCATCAACAGTGTACCGTGGTAGCTCCTCTTCTTCTTCCTCCTCATCAAACTCCTCCTCAGGATCCTCCTCAGGATCAATCTCAGGTTCATGCTCCTGACCAACAATGGTGATCAATGGAGATGAAACCCTCTGCAACAGCTGCTCCCTAACGACATGAATGACTCGGGGCTCCTCCTCAGTCGGTCCTACAAGTACACGAGATCCCTCCTCAGTAGGTACTATAGATAAATGGGGTCCCCCCTCAGCTTGACTAGCTTCTCCATCATTCGTCATCCTGACAACAAAATTTTAAGATTTAGTTACTAAGTCATACTATCTAATGCATACTTAACACATAAACACATAATGTATTTTATTATCTTCAATGAATTACAAAAATTCATTTCTTAGAACTCGATAAGAGTTTTCAATTACTATCTTCTTCTATAAGGCTACTACCTAAGGTTGTTTCCCCCACCTAAGGTTCATAACCTACGGCTCTGATACCAACCTGTGACACCCCCAAATCCGGGTACTTCAATTCCACAGGATTTGGTGTTCACTGTACAAGCATCATCTATCTATCTACCCATAAATAATATCAAACCATACAATAGATAGAAATCATAATAAAATCTCTTCCCTTAAGGGTTACATCAACTGAATCATAAATAAATCTCAGGTTACTCTAACCTTAAAACATCTGTGCGGAATTCTAAACAAATAAGTCTTAAACAATAACATAAGTCTTAAACATAAATACATCATCAATTAAAATAACAAGTCTTCATCACTTGCTAACTTTGCCCTTGCCCTTACCAGTGGAGGGTTCATCGCTTCTTTCATTCTTAACTGCAATGTTATTATTAAGCAAGAGTGAGCACAAATGCCCACAAGTATAAAAATAAAATAACAGTATAATAACATGCGAATAATCAAAGACATCTGAATAAAGCTCATCTTTTGAATCAAGAATAAATAACATGAATCAAAAGAATACTGAGGGTCATAAGACCTTGAACTATGTCCTAGGTTAACAAGGGTTATACTTGAAACCTTTAACAGTCATAAGACTATGGACCTTCTTCTCGTACTTAGGGGGATCAGCCCTTAGTACCATACTGTGCACAATATCTTAACGCTAAAGCGTAAATAATCCCCTATACAGGGTTGTTCATCTCAGTTTGACACTCGAGTCTGCACCAAAGGAAGTTTGGTTTGGATAATTCATCAAGGGTTCTGAAATTTAGAACGCTCATCAACTATGGACTAGTTGAATCAATAAGGTTCACTAGTCTAATAAAGTTCAACAATAATTGATATTCGATTTGAATAATAACCTCAAAAGTATACAATAGGACAATTATTGTATAACTGAATCATGCTTTGGAAAGATAATTAATCTTTAATATCATACTTGAACTTGAATAATAACAAAGATAATTTATTCAAGGTAAATAATAAACTTGAACAATAATGACAAGTGGGATTAGGGAAACTTGCTCGACATAAAAGTAACGTTTAAGTTTAAATAAACTTGCTCAATAGAATGGAGTTAGGGATATGATACTTGCCTCATGCGTAGATTACACTTTAACTAAGCACGTTCTTTGAATTAAATCCTACATACCATTCATATACACAATACTTGTTAATTAATAATTAATCAACATGAGCTCATTCTCGTTGTCTACTTTAATTATTGACTAAACTTAGTCAAATTATCACGTTGTCACATAATTTATACTTCATGAATTATCAAACTAATTATGTATTTAATAATTCAATTCACATATAATATTTTATTACATGTTAAACAACTATTTTATCATCCCATAATACCTCTAATATGATTACATGTTCATTACATCAATCCACTAACACTTGTTAGACTTTAATATTTTAAAAATACATTTCTGACATTTTCTGGAGAGTGGCGCTGCGGCGCCACTAATGTACTAAGGAGTCGCGCTGCGGCGCGGTGGCGCTGTGGCCGGGCCCTTAGCGCTGCGACGCTATGGCGCCGTGGCTTGGGTCTTGGCGCTGCGGCGCAGTGGCGCTGCGGCGCTGGACTTCAGTTCTGGAATTGGCGCCGCAGCGCGAGACTCCAGAAATTGATCCTCAGTTCGCGAAGAACACAGAGTTCAGCGAAAACAACACATTTTTAACACTAATTTCACCAAATCACATATACCCACATGTTATAATTCATGTATAATCATAACCCAACATATATAAAGTGATTTTAACCCATTAAAACATATAATCACATTTTTAAATCATAAAAAATGGATTGTTCTTGAGGATTTTGAACAAAACTTATAATTTAACACTATGGATTTGTTATAACACCGAATCCGTTCGTTTAAGGCTTGATCTCTTCGTATTAACATGCTCAATAATATAAGGGTGTAAATTTTAGGGATAATATATAATCAATACATCAATTATCACATATATGGCTATATGGCCATATCACGTACTCTGTTTATTTTGAAATAACATATGTACGACATGTTTTCACAATACTGATGTTATGGTTTGCAACAATATATAATTAAATACGGTGTGATATAACATAACACATATACAACTCATAATCAATACTCCTAACTCAATTACAGAGGTTAAACCAAAATTTTGAAACTTATATTCGTGAAACTTTTAAAGAGCGTAATAATAAAAATTGGGTTGAAGAGATTACCCAAACGTAGATTAGTAGTATTGAAACCTTCTCCAATTTCTTCTTAACTCTCAAAATGAAAAGAGAAGACGTCGTAATCAATTAGGAAGGATCAGATGCGCGTTGGTGGTCAGTTACCCAGTCATGGGTTAACTGACCCTAACCTCTCTTAGTGCCATGTTTGGCTAGCAACTAAGTTAAAACCCTTTATTTTAATAAACTTTTTATCATATAGTTTGAAAATGTCACACCCAATTCATAAAATAAACTCATATCTTATTTAATTTAACATAAATAAAATATAATAATTTCTCATAATTTCACATAGTCACATAATTAATTATCCCATTAATAAATAATGTCAATTTATTAAATCTCTAATTAACAATTAAATTAATTAAAGTAACATCATGCTTAATTAAATAATTCATTTAATTCAATAAGCTCACATAATCACATACTTTGAATATTAAAAATTCTCTACATTAATTCAATAAATGTAACACATTTAAATTAATCTACCACAATTGCATCAATTAATTATTAAATCTAATAATTAAATCATCGAAAATATTTATTTAATTCAATAAATATTAGAATTAATTTACAAAATTCTCGTTCGTCACATCTTTCCCCCCTTAAAAGGATTCTGTCCCCAGAATCACAGCTCAATAATTTCAACCCGTTACAGAAAGTCATATGTGGCCTGTAGTGCATAGATGGACTTGGTGGTATGATTATGACCAGGGATTATTTGGTATAATCATGACCGTAATGTTACAAATGATGTGGTAAAAGTCCTCATTGACCCGTAGTGCATTGATGGACAGTTGTTGGCATGATCATTACCATTAATGAATACACGAATATCCTTGGCCGTAGTGCATGGGTGATTCGATGATGAGAATTATTTTATTAAGCTGAGTCCCAGCGATAACAGTGTTGAAAAACCTTTTAAATCATAAAAGATAGTAAAGTTTATTTTCTACTTGACTCTTTTAATGGATTACTTGTTCCGCTACAGTTAAACTTGATGTCTATTATATTTTATCAGTTTAACATTGTTGAAGGCTAATGTTTATTTATTCTGCATTATCTTAGTCATAATATTTCTTACTGGGCTAGTTGAGCTCACCCTTTCTTTCACTGTTCTCTTCAGGAAATGAGAACATAGCTGGGGCAAGTCGGGGAACGGAGTGATGGTTCGAATGATAGTATTAGTTAGTAGTCCTCACTATTCTATGTAATATTGTGTTAATAAATGTAATGAGGACTCCTTTTGAGTATGAATACTCTCTAGAAGATAATATTTGTATTCAAACTCGCAGTTTATGCTTTGTCGTATTGTACACGACAGTTGTGTTAGTAAGTTGTATTTGTATTCTGTACTTTATATCTGACGATCCAAGATGGGTGATGTATACCTAATTTTGGGGGCGTCACAGTTGGTATCAGAGCTTAGGGATATGATCCCTGGCTAAGATGTGAGAATAGAACTAGGAGGGGAGAGAAGGGGAATTCATTCGCTAGTATGACCTACCTAAGTTTATTTGCATGGTATTTAATTGGTCGGTTATAATATAAGGATAATATATGACATATCAATTAACTTTTATTTTGTGGCAGTATCTGAAAATGGCATATGAGAATGTTGAGAATAGCAATGCAGCATAGGCGACTGTTGATTCACCACATATCAATAATCAGGATAATGTGCATCAGGAAGGTGACAATCCTCATGCAAACAATAACACTGACCAGATGATGAATGATGGAATGTTCAGAAACTTTATGCAGTTCATGCAACAGCAGGCGAGAGCGGGTCCTATCCAAAATATAGGTGGAAACACTGAAAACTCTCGGACGGTCACCGCTAAACAGTTCAAGGAGCTGGGACCACCAGAGTTTAAGGGAGAGCCAAAACCACTTATAGCAGAAACAAGGATAAAGCAGATTACCAAGATATTTGATGTCTTGGGATGCTCCGAGGAGCAAAAGGTTCCCTTTGCCGCCTTTATGTTATGAGGAGGGGCAGATTACTGGTGGGAATCGATTAAGCGTACTCAACCTGCCGCACTGAAGATGTCTTGGGAGAAGTTTCAAGAGTTGTTCAATGACAAATACTTTCCCAAAAGTGTTCGTCACATGAAGGAGGTGGAGTTCATCAAATTGGAGCAGAATAATATGACTGTGTCGCAGTATGAGGCTAAATTTGCTGAGTTGTCCCGGTTTGCGTCCCACTTGGTGGATAATGAAGAGCGAATGGCGCGAATATTTTTGCGAGGTTTGAAACCTGAGATACGTCAACATCTTATTTCTCATAAACTGTGTTTGTATTCAGATGTTGTGAATAGGGCTCAGTTAGTGGAGCGCGATAACGAGTCAACGCAACCAAAAGAGAGCAGTCGGCAAAATGATAATACCAGTGAGAGCAGTCATCGAAGCGGTGACAACAAGCGTGGAGGGAATCAACATGCCAGAAATGGTAACCACTTCGGTGGTAATCAGGGCCAAAACAATAAGAATGGTCATTTCAAGAAGAGGAGATTCAACAATGATGGAAAGACGTCAGCACCAGCACCCGTTGTTAAGGAAGGAAAACGACCACCTATCATATGTTTTAAATGCGGAGGGGAGGGGCACATCAATCCAAACTGCGCGATGCCGTCTAAAGCATGTTATAATTGTGGAAGAGAAGGTCATTTAGCTCGATTTTGTCGTTTACCAAAAACAAGTTCAGCCAAGATGGAGACACCAAAGGCCGTCCTAGAAAAGTCAAAACCGGTAGTGCAAGGGAGAGCGTTTGTTGTGACCTCCCAGAAAGGAAGGAACCCGAATGAGGTCATCACGGGTAAGCTTATCATAAACTCTAACGAAGTCTATACTTTATTTGATACCAGTTCTACCCATTCTTTTATTTCTCCTACTTGCGCTCATCGATTAAATTTGATTCCAGAGAAATTAGACTTTGACTTATCTGTTGAAACTCCATTGGGAGAAACCTTCATTACATCCACGATTTATAAGTCTTGTTTGGTTCAAGTTGGTACCCACACATTACCTGTCGATCTTATTTCATTAAAAATACTTGCATTTGACGTGTTTTTAGGGATTCATTGGTTAACTACTCATCATGCAAAAATTGATTGTTTTCGTAAGGTTGTTAGCTTTCATATTCCTAATCGACCTATTATGCGAATTCAAGCAACCAAACCATTAAAATCAATCGCTGTCATCTCAAGCCATAAAGCTATTCGTTTATTGAAAAACGGATGTCAAGCTTTCTTAGCTCATGTCACGGATCTAAACAAAAATACGTCAGTTTTAAATGATATTTCTATTGTTAATAAATTCCCTGACGTATTCCCTGAAGAACTTCCTGGCCTACCCCCAAAGCGTGAAATTGAATTTTGTATCGACCTTGAACCCGGTACAAAACCCATTTCCAAAGCCCCATATCGAATGGCTCCTATTGAACTTCAGGAGTTAAAGATCCAACTGCAAGAATTGTTAGACATTGGCTTTATTCGTCCTAGTACTTCTCCTTGGGGTGCTCATGTTCTATTCGCGAAGAAGAAAGATGGAAGTATGCGACTTTGTATTGATTATCGGGAGTTGAATCATGTCACCATCAAAAATAGGTACCCATTGCCACGTATTGATGACCTGTTTGACCAGTTGCAAGGAGCACAATTCTTTTCAAAGATCGATCTTCGTTCTGGATATCATCAGCTGAAGGTTAGAACTGAGGATATTCCAAAGATGGCTTTCAGAACTCGGTACGGGCATTATGAATTCCTAGTCATGTCCTTTGGATTGACTAATGCTCCTGCTGGGATATGATGAACCGGGTATTCAAGGAATATTTGGATCACTTTGTGGTCGTCTTTATTGATGACATCCTTATTTATTCCAAAAGCCGTGAAGATCATGAGCAACACTTGAGGCTGGTACTCCAAAAGCTTCGTGAATACAAGCTTTATGCCAAGTTGAAGAAATGCGAGTTCTGGCTGGAGGAGGTAGCATTCCTTGGGCACGTAGTATCAAGGCGTGGAACATTGGTTGACCCGGCAAAGATTGAAGCTATTCAAAGCTGGGAGCAACCTAAATCAGTGACCGAAGTACGTAGCTTTCTTGGTTTAGCTGGTTATTATCGGAGATTCGTGGAAAGATTTTCTCGAATCGCTACTCCGTTAACTCAGCTGACTCGGAAAGATACAAAGTTCGGTTGGAGCGAAGAATGTGAGAAGAGTTTTCAAGAACTCAAGAGAAGACTCATTTCAGCACATGTTCTAACAATACCATCTGGCTCGGAGGGATTTGTCATCTACAGTGATGCTTCGAGCAAAGGGTTGGGATGTGTTCTCATGCAACACGGAAAAGTCATAGCCTATGCATCAAGACAACTCAAGGAATATGAGAGGAATTATTCTACTCATGATCTAGAGTTGGCAGCTGTTGTCTTTGCACTTAAAATTTGGAGGCATTACTTGTATGGGGAGAAGGTGGAGATCTTTACGGATCATAAAAGCCTTAAATATTTTTTCACTCAAAAAGAACTCAACATGCGACAACGACGTTGGCTTGAACTGTTGAAAGATTATGATCATACTATTCAATACCATCCTGGAAAAGCGAACGTGGTAGCTGACGCATTGAGTAGAAGATCATATGCAAGTACGAGTGCGATATTGTCAACACAAAGGCCCATTTTGTGTGACTTGAAAAGGATGGAGATAGAGTTAAAGACTTCGAGGACCCATGTGATGATGGCGAATATACGAGTAGAACCGACTTTAATCGATAAAGTTAAAGCTGCTCAAGCTACAGACCTGGAGCTGATGCGTATGAGGAAGAAAGTGCAAGAAGGTGCTATGCCGGAAGCCAGAATCGATGAAGAAGGAATACTTCGAATCAACTCCAGACTTTGTGTTCCTAACAACCCTGATTTAAAGTATGAAATCATGATGGAGACGCACAACACACCGTTTGCAATCCATCCTGGAAGTACCAAAATGTATCATGATCTTCGTCATACATTTTGGTGGAGCAATATGAAGAGAGAGATAGCGTTGTTTATCTCAAGGTGTCTAACTTGTCAACGAGTCAAAGCGGAGCATCAAGTACCAAAAGGTCCGTTGCAACCACTTGAAATTCCAGAATGGAAGTGGGAGCACATTCCATGGATTTCGTTACCGGTCTTCCTAGGGTTTCTCAAGGTATTGATGCGATTTGGGTCATTGTTGATAGATTGACCAAGTCTGCTCATTTCTCACCGATACGAGAAACTTATACACTTGAACGACTTGCTCATATGTATATAAACGAGATTGTAAGACTGCATGGTATGCCAGTATCCATAGTTTCTGACCGAGACCCAAGATTCACTTCACGATTTTGGGTTAGTTTACAAAAAGCTATGGGCACGGAGTTACGATTTAGTTCAGCATATCATCCTCAGACGGACGGACAATCAGAGAGGACTATTCAAACTCTTGAAGATCTATTAAGACTCTGTGTTTTTGACTTCAAGGGAAGTTGGGACAAGTTCTTACCATTGGTGGAGTTTTCCTACAACAACAGTTATCAAGCAAGTATTAGCATGGCTCCATTCGAAGCATTGTATGGGAGAAAATGTCGTTCTCCAGTATGCTGGGATGAGGTGGGTGAAGCAACGTTGTTGGGACCGGAGTTGGTTCGTATGACTACAGAAAAGATTCAAACGATCCGACAACGTATAAAAACCTCACAAGATCGACAAAAGAGTTATGCTGATCTTCATTGAAAGGACGTGGAATTTGATGTAGGAGATCATGTGTTCTTACGTGTTGCTCCATGGAAAGGAGTTACGAGATTTGGAAAGAGAGGAAAGCTTAATCCTCGATTCATCGGTCCATTTTTAATCCTCGATCGAGTAGGAACTGTGGCTTATAGACTCGCTTTACCGCCTTATGTCTCGTGTTCATAACGTTTTTCACATATCCATGTTACGCAAATATGTGGAAGACCCGAACCACATTATTGAGTTAGAACCGGACGAAATAGCGGAGGATTTGACGTATGAATAAGTTCCTGTTCAAATCTTAGATAAGAAGGAACATATTCTGCACTCCAAGGTTATACCTCAAGTCAAAGTTTTGTGGAGAAACCACGATGTTGAGGAAATGACTTGGGAGTTAGAATCTGAAATGAAATCAAGGTATCCTTACCTCTTCGACATACCAGGTACGTACCCTAATTTCGAGGGCGAAATTTCATAAGAAGGGGAGGTTGTAAGACCCCAACTTTTATAAATAAAGATGAATTTTCTATAAATATCATTTTTGAATATTATGGAGTTAATTTGATATAATGTTATAGTTATGGGTAATATTTATAAATTTTGCAAAATACGAAAGTTGTTATATAATATTCAATTGGTCGGGAAATATTCGTACAACGGCACAATCATTGGTGGACCCCACAACGAAATTATTGTCGAATTGAGAAAACGACAAAAATATTTTATTAAAAATAACGGCGGATGTTTTACCATTGTTACTGTTGAACTACTCGGTAGTAAAAGTACAGTAATACGTGTGGTTGCATAGTAGCACACGGTATTGATTATTAATGCTTATGTGAGAAGTCACTCAGTTTGATTCAATTATTGTCAGTTAATAATATGAATTATTTAGCGATAATGACGTTTTGTTTTATTCGTATTATTAACGTAATAAAATAGAAACATCTTTTTATATAAAACAGAATACTTTATTAAAGTTATTCTATAAATAGAATATATTACATTTTATTTAAAAGATTTTTCTTTAAATATGGACCGTCAGATTAAAGTAATCAATCTGGACCGTTCATGGATTAGTTACTATGCATTCTATTTTTTTATAAATAGCAGCTCATTCCTTCATTATTTCTTACGAATTTACTAAACTCTAGAGAGAGAAACTATAAAGAGAAACTATAGAGAGAGAGAAGAAGAGTATTCTGCTACTTAACTACTTCCTTATTTCAGCTCTTCTTTAAAACGGTAAGGGGTGTTATTTTTTCTTATTCATGAAGAGAACTGTTGTTATTCCATTTATTTATTATTCTGTTGGAATAACCTGTATACGCGGTCTACCCTATACTTGGTGATATTCTTCTATGATTCTGTTGGAACATCCTGTCTGTATGTTTTACACCGGACCTGGTTTCGTTTTTATTATTATTCTGTTGGAACATCCTGTCTGTGTGTTTTACACCAGATCTGGTTCCGTATTGCTATTATTCTGTTGGAACATCCTGTCTGTGTATTTTACACTGGACCTGGTTCCATTATTTATTATTCTGTCGGAATATCCTGTCTGTGCGTTTACGCCGGACCTAGTTCTATTATTTATTATTCTGTCGGAATATCCTGTCTGTGCGTTTACGCCGGACCTGGCTCCATTATTTATTATTCTGTTGGAATAACCTGTCTGTGCAGTTTATCGCATGCATGGTCATTTCTTTTGTTATTCCATTCTTTATTATACTCAGTTGGTTAAGTTTTAACTTCTATACTCCATGAAATTTGTGGAATATCCTTGATAATTGTGGTTCATCCAGTATCTTTTCAAGAAAATATTCTTCTAAGTATTCTTGAATTTTACTCCACAAAACAGTATCATGTTGACAATTTGGACGTTGTTAATTCTTGGATAAATTAATTCTTGAACTTGTTTTATTAAATTCTTATATCATTGTCATCATTCTCATGTTTATAAAATGTTGAAAGTCATCTGTGGCCTGTAGTGCATAGATGGACTTGGTATGATTATGACCAGGGATTATTCGGTATAATCATGACCGTAATGTTACAAATGATGTGGTAAAAGTCCTCATTGGCCCGTAGTGCATTGATGGACAGTTGTTGGCATGATCATGACCATTAATGAATACACGAATATCCTTGGCCGTAGTTCATGGGTGATTCGATGATGAGAATTATTTTATTAAGCTGAGTCCCAGCGATAACAGTGTTGAAAAACCTTTTAAATCATAAAAGATAGTAGAGTTTATTTTCTACTTGACTCTTTTAATGGATTGCTTGTTCCGCTACAGTTAAACTTGATGTCTATTATATTTTATCAGTTTAACATTGTTGAAGGCTAATGATAATTTATTCTGCATTATCTTAGTCATAATATTTCTTACTGGGCTAGTTGAGCTCACCCTTTCTTTCACTGTTCTCTTCAGGAAATGAGAACGTAGCTGGGGCAAGTCGGGGAACGGAGTGATGGTTCGAATGATAGTATTAGTTAGTAGTCCTCACTATTCTATGTAATAGTGTGTTAATAAATGTAATGAGGGCTCCTTTTGAGTATGAATACTCTCTAGAAGATAATATTTGTATTCAAACTCGCAATTTATATTTTGTCGTATTGTACACGACAGTTGTGTTAGTAAGTTGTATTTGTATTCTGTACTTTGTATCTGACGACCCAAGATGGGTGATGTATACCTAATTTTGAGGGCGTCACACGATATGCGTCAAATAAAGTAATGCAAGGGTTTAGGATACTTGCATTCAACATACGAATCGTATGAAATTCAAGAACTTGCACAAAATCCAAAGTTTGTGTAAGTTTAGGAAACTTGCCTGTTTGCTCAGCTACAATACAATTCTAGCTTTAAATACTTGCGTTGAAACGACCAAACGTTAACAAGTTGGTCTTTCAATTAGTATGTGTAAACTAATACGAGTCTACACTTAAAGAATCAAGCCATCACATAGCATGCTTCTCAACACATTATATGGCATACTAGTCACATATTACAAGATAAAGTAACCATATAAGCATGCCTTGAAAGTCAGAATCAAAACAGAATCTATTCATGACTGCAGGCCGGCACAGCTGCGCCTGGTCTAGGCTTAGGGATGGCGAAGCTGCGTTGTCCCCTGGCCAGACCAGGTTTGAGCTTTGCTCTCCTGACTTCAGTCCAACTCTAACATGTTAATTACACACCTACTTCAACATACATACATGCTAGAGTTTCACATATAGCTCATGACCATACTTGGATTCATTACTTCAAGTTTAACTTACAATTTATATGTCATTAAAACGTAAAAGGTCATGTAATCATAAAGTTTAATACCTATGAATCATGCTTAGGAGTAATATAGCTATAACATGGCATCTTACTTCTTTAGTATCCAGGTACTCACATAATATGTAACTTAAGTTTGAAAGCATGTTCAAGGTTGTCTTTGAAATCATTTTAGCATGAATGATGCAATATACACATACAAGACAACTTTAGAACTCATATCATGCGTGATTAAGTTGTGATTAACATCTTTAAACATCAGAACCTACATCATGAAGTATTTATGTATATTACTTTAATATAACAAACTTTTCCTTTAAAACATTCTCTAACACAAAGCTAACAAGTTTAAATCATGATAAAGACACTATACATCATATATCATGCCCACTTAGGTTCCACATCAGTCATGTATATGGTCTCATAAGCTCAGAACTTGTAAGACATATATTACTTCAAAGTTGGTTTTCTAAACTTAAGTTTTCATTACAAATCTCTTACTAAAGTGTGTTGATCACTTCATACCACACAAGAAAACCTTACATAACATGCTATACTCCTTTATAGGTATGTATCTAGGTCATGATACCAAGTTAGCAACACAACAAAAATCAGCAACTGATTTTGGGCTACGGCGCAGCTGCGCTGCACCCTAGTACAAATAGGGCGCAGCTGCGCCATGCCTGCACCAGAGACAGTAACTAACTCTGTTCTGCAGAGTATCAAACATCAACACTTCTCTTTGGTTTAAACATGCTTAATACCAACATTTAAGTGTTCAAACATGCAAGGCTACTTCCTAAACACATCATGGCATGCCAAATCACTTTGACTAACAAAGAATTTCAAGAAATTCAAGAAATTAACAACAACTCAACTAAGAACACAATTAAAGATTATACCTCCTTAAGCTTGGATTGGATTCCTTACACATTAAGTATGCTCCCAAAATTTCTCAGCAATAAGGACTCTCAATCTCAGACTTTAACAAACAACAAAACTGAAAATGGGGCTTGTATTTATAAAGGAACTATGAACTAGACACTTGCATTACACAATGTTGGAACTCATGGTGCAAAGGAAGAACTCATTGGTTAATCAAGGGTGGTTGAACAACCCACCATCAGGCCATTGGCCTTGAAATCATTGCCTTAGTTTAGCCCAAATGGAAGTTACGTAAACTAGCTTTGTCCACTGTTCATGTACTTTGGTGACACTCATTTTGGGACAAGAAAGAAAGCTCAGCATACTTGATCAACTAATGCTTGGTTTGGACTCTATAATTCCCATAATGTAATATAAATATGTTAATGCTACTTACTCAAAGGAAATTTGGGGATTATTTATGTACTCACATTATATAACCCATGTACATTAAATACACGCAATAAATAACGTAGTCAAGTATTATTGTCTGGGTAGTTTCATAATTATCTCTACTACTCACATAGGCATATTATTATTTAATATTATATATCAAGTGTACACACATAACTTCTTTTCCAATTTTTTGGAATGCACAAATATTAATTTATTTCTGTTTAACAATCACTTATGATTTTATTGCACTACTTGATACTCCATATCATTAGAATATATTCTTATCATATGATTTTATGCATGCCACACATTACACTAATGTTCTAATTCATTTTCTATAACAGAACTTAACTTTCTAAGTTTGGACACTGGCGCAGCTGCGCCATTTTGTACTGCTAGGAGGGCGCAGCTGCGCCGGTCCCTGGCAGTGCCAAAATGGGTTAGCTTCAAGCCAATTCAAAATTCTATTACCACATAAGTCTTATATGAGATAATTTAACCTCTGCAATGGTGATATACCCACAATTGACATAACTCAATATGTTCAAATCTCGCCACTATATTCAAATAAATTGAATATTTAATCATTAAGAATCCTATCAATTCTTTGATATCAAGCTCTTAGGGTTAGTCCACTAATTTAAATAACTTTTAGTGACTCCCTTTAATCACTTCGTAGATTCACATAACCACATAAGGTTTAAATAGACTTACAAAACTAACTCATTAAAAGTTAAATCACATATTTAATTAATAAGGAGTTTAAAATTCATGGACGTTACATCCCTCCCCCTTATAAAAATTCTGTCCTCAGAATTGCAAAAATAAGGTTACTCAAATAAAAATGGCTAATTCGCTCTCATCTTCTCTTCTAGCTCCCACGTAACTTCTTCTACTACGTGATTCCTCCAGAGAATCTTAACGGAATGGATAATCTTATTCCTCAACTTCTGTTCCTTCCTATCTAGTATCTGGACAGGAACTTCTTCGTACGATAAGTCTTTCTCGACTTGAATTGGTTCATAGGAGATAACGTGCTTGTAGTCTGGTTTATACAGCCGCAATACTGACACATGAAACACGTTGCGAATGTGCTCAAGTTTAGGAGGTAATGCTACCTCGTACGCCACTTCATTGACTCGCCTCAGAATCTCGAATGGTCCTATGAACCTAGGGCTCAACTTGCCCTTCTTCCCAAAACGAATCTTCCCTTTCCAGGGAGATACTTTCAGAAATGCATAGCTTCCTAATTCAAAATCTCTCTTCTTGCGATGCAAGTCTGCATACTTCTTCTAGCGTTCTTGAGCTGCTACTAGTCTAACTCTTATCACCCTGATGATCTCCACCGTCTGTTGTACCAACTCTGGTCCCAACAGTCGACGTTCTCCAACTTCATCCCAGCATAAGGGCGTTATACATTTTCTCCCATATAGTGCTTCGTACGGCGGCATTCCAATACTGGCATGATAACTATTGTTATACGCGAACTCTACTAATAGAAGGTGATCCTTGAAATCCATCACACAAGCTCGGAGCATATCTTTAAGTGTTTGAATTATCCTCTCGGCCCATCGGTCTGCGGATGATACGCGTTACTCATTCGTAGTTGCGTCCCCATTATTTCTTGAAGACTCTTCCAGAAGTTTGAGGTGAATCGCGGATCTCTATCTGATACAATAGATACCGGCACCCTATGCCTCGAGATAATTTTCTTGACATACAATTTGGCTAACTAGTCCAAACTATACTTAATCTTAATCGGCAAAAAGTGAGCTGACTTAGTAAGGCGATCTACAATCACCCATATGGCGTCGTACCCTTTCTGCGTTGTCGGAAGTCCCACCACAAAGTCCATTGTGATGTGCTCCCATTTCTATTCTGGAATCTCTAATGGTTGTAATAACTCGCTTGGTCGTTGGTGTTCTGCCTTGATTCTCTAACAAGTTAGACATTTACTTACGCATTCCGCAACCTCTCTCTTCATGTTTGGCCACCAGAAGTGGTGACACAAATCTTGGTACATCTTTGAGCTTTCTGGGTGTATCGAGTATCTCGTACTGTGCGCTTCTTGGAAAATCTCCTCTCTCAGTTCTAGTACTAACGGTACCCAAATTCTTCCTTCAAATCTTAGCAGTCCAGTGCTATCAACCTTAAATTTCAATTCATCACCTTTAGTCAATCGCTTCTTGATGTTATTGCAATCTTTGTCTTTTTCTTGTGCCTCTTTAACTTTATCCAATAAAGTCGGGCTCACCGCCACTATAAATAATTATTCGTCGGTCTCCATTGGATACCTAATTTCCAAGTCTAGTAGTTCAAAATCTTTCACTAATTCTTCTTGAATGGTCAACTTCAATAACTTCTCTCTGCCTTTTCTACTCAAAGCATCGACCACTACATTTGCTTTGCCTGGATGGTACAGAATTTCACAATCATAATCTTTGATCAATTCTAACCATCGGCGCTGCCTCATGTTTAACTCTCTCTACGTGAAGATATACTTCAGACTCTTGTGGTCCGTATATATCTCACACTTCTCGCCATACAAATAATACCTCTAAATCTTCAAGGCGAAAACTACTGCTGCTAACTCCAGATCATGAGTCGAATATCCCTTCTCATAATCTTTCAGCTGACGTGATGCGTACGCAATGACCCTGCCGTGTTGCATTAGTACATAGCCAAGACCCTTGTGTGACGCATCGCTATACACGATAAACCCTCCCGTGTTGTCCGGTAAAGCCAACACAAGTGCTTGACTAAGTCTCTTCTTCAGTTCTAGGAAACTTTCCTCACACTTCCCCGTTCAAACGAACTTAACTGTCTTTCTGGTAAGATTGGTCAACGGTGATGCTAATTTCGAAAAATCCCGAATAAATCTTCGATAGTATCCCGCCAATCCTAAGAAACTCCAAATTTCTGTCGGCGTCTTTGGCTGCTCCCAATTGATAACCGCTTCTACCTTCGTTGGATCCACCGAAACACCATTCTTATCGATAATGTGCCCTAAAAACTGCACTCTCTACAACCAAAACTCACACTTGGAGAATTTTGCATACAGCTTCTCCCTCCTTAATGTCTCCAACACTATCCGAAGATGCTCGGCGTGTTCTTCCTCCGTCTCTGAATAGACTAGAATGTCATCGATGAATACGACAACAAACTTATCCAAATACTGTTTGAACACTCTGTTCATTAAATCCATAAATGCTGCCGACGCATTCGTCAATCCAAATGACATTACCAGAAACTCAAAGTGTCTATACCGAGTTCTGAATGCCGTCTTTAGAATATCCTCCGGCCTCACTTTTAGTTGGTGATAACCGGTCCTTAAGTCAATCTTTGAAAAGTACTTTGCCCCTTTCAACTAATCAAACAAATCGTCTATTCTGGGCAACGGGTACTTGTTCTTAATGGTGACTTTGTTCAACTCTCGGTAGTTGATACAAAGTCTTAGTGACCCATCTTTCTTCTTTACGAATAAGACTGGTGCTCCCCACGGTGATACGCTCAGTCGAATGTATCTCTTATCTAACAACTCTTGCAATTGAGCCATCAGTTCTTTCATCTCTACTGGTGCCATACGATACGACGCTTTGTATACCGGTGCTGTCCCCGGTGCCAAATCAATAACAAACTCAATCTCTCTATCCGGTGGTAATCCCGAAATCTCATCTGGGAAGACATCCACAAAATCTCTTACAATAGGTATCTGACTTAGTTTGCCCTCGACTCGTCGAGTATCAACCATGTGATTCAAATAACCTATACAACCCTTCCTAAGCAATCTTTGTGCTTGCACCATCATCAGACAATGAGATTGTCTCGGCAATTCACTACCATAAAATACCACCTTCGACTTATTCGAAGTCTTAAGGTGTACACACTTCTTCTTACAATCTATAACTGCTCCGTGAACCGATAACCAATTCATTCCAAGGATTACATCGAATTCCCCCAAACGAATCGGTATCAAATCCACATTGAGCTTAAATCCTCGCAACTCGGCATAACAGTTCCTATGAATGTATTCTACTGGAATAATTTCCTTGTTCGCTACTTCTACGTTCATAGGGTGTTCTAATCTCTCATGGGGTAAGTCTAACTGTTTAGCAAATTCTTCGGAAACAAAAGAGCAGGTAGCACCCGAATCAAATAACATGTATGCATCTATATCATTGATCGAAATGATACCTGACACCACGTCCTTAGATTCCACCGCATCCTGTACGGTCATGTTGAATGTTCATGCCGTTGGTCTGTTGGTTTGATTGGCTGGCCCTCCAATGTTCATCCCATTGTTGTTGTTGTTGTTGCGGTTGCCGCTAGCTGCATCGCCCTTTTTCTTCGGGCAGTCCTTGATTTGATGGTCTATGGCTCCACACGAGAAACATCCTCCCTTCTACTTATTCGGACACTGAGATGCCATGGGTCCCAGTTGTCCGCAACGATAACAAACACTCTTCCCCTTCATGCACTCCCCTAAGTGATTCCTCCCACAGTTGTTGCACTTCATATTTTTCTTGGCCTCCCCTCCAGACTTATTACCTCCCGAGGATTGGCTCTCCGTCCATTTACGTTTATTGGGGTTGCTGCCTCCGCTACTTCCCCTTTTTTGTCCATCCTGACCGGTCTTCTTTTCTTGTTTGAATCGAGCGATGGCTTCATTACCTCCTTCAGCAATGATAGCCCTTTCCAAAAGATCAGAATAAGTATTAATCTTTTATACATCCACTGCTTTCTGCACGCATGGTTTCAGTCCTAATTCGAACCTCCTTGCCTTCCTGGCCTCCGTGTTAACCTGACGTGACGTAAATCGGGCTAACTTGTTAAATCTTGCCGCGTACTCTGCGACAGACATACTACCTTGCTTCAGTTCCAGAAACTTAACTTCTATATCCTATTGTGTATTCTCTAGGAAGTAATTCTCAAGGAATAGCTCCTTAAATCTATCCCAAGGAATAACTCCTTCGTCTGTTCGTCCCTTATTGGCCTTCCACCAATAATTAGCTTCGCCCTTCATCATGAAAGTGGAAAAACTTGTCTTCTGTGCTTCGGCCACTCGTGCGACCTCAAACACCTTCTCCATTTCTTCTATCCATGTCTGGGCTTCAATTGGGTCCAAGGTTCCTCGGAACTCCGGTAGTCCTACCAATTTAAAGTCCTTAAAGCTAGCCAAGTGTTGTCCTAGCTGCCCTGCTGCTGGCGGGGGTCTGTTTTGCATTGCCTCAGTTAACAGGTTAACGAAGTTCTGCATTGGATCAACATTTTCCCCTCCACCATTGTTAATGGATCCTTCCTCCCTTTGATTCCGCTGTAGCCTCCCAGGCGGCATGATCTGAGGAAAGGAAGAAACAATTAGGCTTTATGTGATATGCTATCCATGTTAGCATTAAGAAGTTTAAAACGTCTATCAATCATTTTTTATTTAAATAAACCACCTCAATATCACAATAAAACTCGATGTATTTCCTCCATCCCACCACTTACATACTCTACTTGAGTTTTCTACTAAGGTTATAACCTAAGTTTCGCATTCCTAACGTTTATAACCTACAGCTCTGATACCAACATGTGACGCCCCCGAAACCGGGTCCTCTGACCCCGGTTCGGTCATTACGATAAAAATACAAACATCCATCTCTAAACAACATACGATAACTAAAATACGGAATATAATAAACATGCATCGTTCATTCAAAAGGTGTTACTAGTCCCAATATTCGATAACCTTAATAAAGTCTTACAAATATACCCTAAAATAATAATTAGGGTTCTTATTAAACAACAGAAATTTAAACTAGGCATATAGTAAAGTCTACTCCTGGTGACTAATCTACATCTTTCCTTTACCCTTGTCCCTTCCTGAGGTCTCGGGCTTAGCTGCAATATAATTCATGATATAGCAAGGATGAGCAACAAGTTTACTCAACAAGTTTAAATACAACAATAAGGATATATCATGATGAAAGGAAAATATCTGACAAAGAATTTAACCATATGAATATCTGAAGGATTCAACAATATGAATATTAGAAGCAAAGATAATGATTGCATTTAGAACAACTGCTAGTCAAGTAGACTTTGAACTATAACACTCCAATGGAATCAATCGTCAATTGACCCTTTGGTTACTAACTACAGAATAAGTACTTGAGGGGATCAGCCTCGCATACACCATGTATATGCATAACATTTAAATCTGCTCTTTGTATCTTATATTAGATACCTAGGGTACTCCCCTATCATAGAAGGGGTGTTCTTTCAGTCTAAGAATCCTTACCATCAATTGGTTTAGATAGCTTTTATAAAACTTCATATACTTGTATGACCGAACAAAGGTTCAGACTCTATCTGACACAATTCAAGAATTATAGAACTTTAATGAAGTACAAGTCCAAAACTGTACGAACTCAAGTGCACTAAGTGCGAATATCAATAATATCAATGTGGAATAATTGTAAGGTAATTAAACCACTTAATAGCATGCTTGGAAATAAAGTTCAAGCTTAAACGAATAACTTTCAATTCAACAATAACCTGCTCAATTCAATATGAGAAGGATATGAAACTTTCACAGTCAAATAGTGAAGTTCAAGGAAACTTGCTCAATAATACTTTGAGTAAAGTTAGGGAACTTGCTTACGATATGCGTCGAATAAAGTAATGCAAGGGTTTAGGATACTTGCATTCAACATACGAATCGTATGAAATTCAAGAACTTGCACAAAATCCAAAGTTTGTGTAAGTTTAGGAAACTTGCTTGTTTGCTTAGCTACAATACAATTCTAGCTTTAAATACTTGCGTTGAAACGACCAAACGTTAACAAGTTGGTCTTTTAATTAGTATGTGTAAACTAATACGAGTCCACACTTAAAGAATCAAGCCATCACATAGCATGCTTCTCAATACATTATATGGCATACTAGTCACATATTACAAGATAAAGCAACCATATAAGCATGCCTTGAAAGTCAGAATCAAAACAGAATCTATTCATGACGGCGCAGCTGCGCCTGGTCTAGGCTTAGGGACGGCGCAGCTACGCTGTCCCCTGGCCAGACCAGGTTTGAGCTTTGCTCTCCTGACTTTAGTCCAACTCTAACATGTTAATTACACACCTACTTTAACATACATACATGCTAGAGTTTTCACATATAGCTCATGACCATACTTGGATTCATTACTTCAAGTTTAACTTACAATTTATATGCCATTAAAATGTAAAAGGTCATGTTGTGACGCCCCCAAAATAGGTCCAATCCATCCAACCCATTCTGAGTCGCCAAATACATGGTACAGAAAATAACTACAACTTTATTATTACAATTGTCGTGCAAAATACGACAACACATATACTGTGAGTTTAAATACAAATATTGTCATCTAGACAGTATTCATACTCAATTAAGTCCTCATTACAATTATTCAAACACTATTTTACAGAAATAGTGAGGACTGCTAAAACATCTTTCTAGAACCATCACTCCATACCCCGACTAGATCCTGCTATGTTCTCACCTCCTGAGAAGAAAAATGGAACAAAAAGGAAAAGGGTGAGCTCAACTAGCCCAGTAAAGAATATTATGACTAAGATAATATACAAACAAATTATCGTTAGTCTTCAACAGGGAAAAATCTGATAGAATATAATCGACAACAAGTTTTAGATCAACAACTGCAGCGGAAACAGCAAACCATTAGAAGAGTCAAGTAGAGAAAGAATTCTACTATCTTCTAAGATTTAAAAGTCCATCATCAATATTTTATCCCTGTAACATCAATTAATAATCATCTTTATCCAAATATTCATCTTTGCACTACAGGCCAAAGATATTCATTTGTATCACCTGTCAGTCATGTTCATCTCAACACCTGTTCATCTTTGCACTACAGGCCAAAGATATTCATCAAGTAATCATACATCTTTGCACTATAGGCCAAAGATATTCATTTGTATCACCTGTCAGTCATGTTCATCTCAACACCTGTTCAACTTTGCACTACAGGCCAAAGATATTCATTAAGTAATCATACATCTTTGCACTACAGGCCAAAGATATTCAGTAATATCATCATTTAGGACTGAGGATGATGAAAAATATCTTAAAGAGAACGAATCCAGTGAGACAGAAGGACAAATATTAGGGATTCGTATAACAGTTTATCCAAGATCAATAATACTTCATAATAATCAATTGTGAAGCAGAATTCAAAAATAAAGATCAAAACATGGATACAATCAAAGATAGTAACCATAATAGACATCTTGGACAAAAAGGAAAAATTTTATTTTTCGGTGAATAGTGTCGTATTCGTGAATAGTATCGTATACGTGAATAGTGCCGTATACGTGAATAGTAACCCCGACACAAAAAGTTCCAAATTTGATAAAAACTCATATCAATATTCTGCATAATGATATTGAAGAAAATAATATCATTTAAGAAGAAAATAATATCCCTTACCTCAAGATATCAGTACTTGTGGTCGGAATACCGGTATAAGGCTGAAAGAAACTTGCTCTGATGAATAGAAACTCTCAAAGTATCTAAATACTCACAAAATACACTCAATAATCTAGAGAGAGAAAGAGAGAAAACTTGTTTCTGGTGTTATTTTCAATTCTAACTTAGCCCTCTATTTATAAGAAAATTTTAGTAGGCTTGACCTGTAACCTGATGGCTTTACCTGCTACTATTCCCACCCACCACATTTGAAATATAATTCAGCACATTTCTTCACCAACCACAAGTGGGGCCCACCAATTCTAGAATTTTCCATCAAAATGATAAACTCTGAAAATTCAACAATTTCTGAACCAGTCATCTCGTAAAATTCATAATAAATCATACGTTCATTTTAACGGTTCAAAATTTGTGGACATATACTCAACTTATATATGTATAACATATCCAAAAATTACCACGATCCAACGGTCGGATTAAAAATTATAACCCCCGCAAAATATCTCAAAAAACCTGATTTTTAATACCTCCATTCTGACAAAAATACTGATAAAAACCTCAACATTAACTCCTTCATTTTTAACCACAAAAATATATCCCTCATTTATATCCACATAAAATAAATATTTTCTTATCATATGAATCAATAATTAATTATTCACAAATAATATTACGGAATCACATTTATGACAACCAGGCCGTTCCCAGGAAAGAGGGGGCTTTCCAATAAGGATTTCTCCTTACTGGCGCGCAATTAGATGACCAAACCTCTCCTTAGACAGAACTTTCTAGACATTGCCAATAATGTTATCTAATAATATTATTCAAATAATATGAATTATTGATCTGATAATGGAAAATACTGTGCAGCAACAATTATTGAAACAACAATAATATAAAATATCAATGCAACAATTATTGAATCAATAAAATAAAATATTGAACAATAACTACTGTAACAATTATTGAGTAGTGCCTTCTTACGTAAGAATCAATAATTGGTGCAATACCGCGTGCTACTGTATTTTAACCACCGGGTATTGTAACAGTATTAACGGTAACAACTACGCCGTTATTTATACTTGTCGTTTTCTTCATCCAATCGCTTTCCGTTATGGGGCCCACACAAGGCTGCGCCGTCGTACGAATATTTCCCGACAGCAAGAATATTTCACGACCAAACTAATATTCCCCGACAAAATGAATATTTTATAACCACTTGCTTATTTTGCAAAATTTGCACACTTCACCCATAACCAAAGTATTATATCAAATTAGCCCCTTATTATTCACAATAATATTTAGAGAAAATTTGATTTTATTCATTAATAAGTTGGGGTTTTACAACCTCCCCTCCTTATGAAATTTCGTCCTCGAAATTGACGTACGTACCTGATGTTTCAAAAAGGTGAGGATACCTCGCTTTCATTTCTGATTCCAACTCCCAGGTCATTTCTTCAATAGCATGGTTTCTCCACAAAACCTTAACTTATGGTATAACCTTCGTGCGTAGGACATGCTCTTTCCTATCCAAGATCTTAACAGGTACCTCCTCGTACGTTAAATATTCAGCTATATCGTCTGGTTCTAACTCAATAATGTGGTTCGGGTCTTCAACATATTTACGAAGCATAGATATGTGAAAAATATTATGAACACGAGACATGCTTGGAGGTAATGCGAGTCTATATGCCACATTTCCTATTCGCTCAAGAATCTCAAATGGACCAACAAATCTTGGATTGAGCTTTCCTCTCTTCCCAAATCTTGCAACTCCCTTCCATGGTGCAACACGTAATAATACATGATCCCCAATATTAAATTCCACGTCCTTCCGATGAAGATCCGCATAACTCTTTTGTCGATCCTGTGCCGTTTGTATACGTTGTCGAATTGTTTAGATCTTCCCTGTAGCAATGCGTACCAACTCTGGTCCCAACAATGTTGCTTCACCCATCTCGTCCCAGCATACTGGAGAACGACATTTTCTTCCATACAACGCCTCGAATGGAGCCACACCTATGCTCGCCTGAAAATTATTGTTGTAGGAGAATTCCACCAATGGTAGGTACTTATCCCAACTCCCTTTGAGATCTAGGACACAAAGTCTTAATAGATCTTCAAGAGTTTGAATAGTCCTCTCTGATTGTCCGTCCGTTTGAGGATGGTATGCCGAACTGAATCGTAAATCCGTGCCTATAGCTTTCTGCAAGCTAACCCAAAATCGTGAAGTGAATCTTGGGTCACGATCTTAAACTATGGATACTGGCATGCCATGCAATCTCACAATCTCGTTCACGTACATACTAGCAAGACGTTCAAGGGAATAAGTCTCACGTATCGGCAAGAAATGAGCGGACTTGGTTAATCTATCAACAATAACCCAAATCGCATCTATGCCTTGAGAAACCTTGGGAAGACCCGTAACAAAATCCATAGTAATGTGTTCCCACTTCCATTTCGGAATCTCAAGTGGTTGCAATGGACCCTTTGGTACTTGATGCTCCGCTTTTACACGTTGACAAGTTAAACATCTCGAGATAAACTCCGCAATCTCTCTTTTCATATTGCTCCACCAAAATGTATGTCGAAGATCGTGAAACATTTTGGTACTCCCGGGATGGATTGCAAACGGTGTGTTGTGTCCCTCCATCATTATTCTATGCTTCAAGTCAAAATCGTTAGGAACACAAAGTCTGGAGTTGACTCGAAGTATTCCTTCTTCATCGATTCTTGCTTCTGGAATAACACCTTCTTGCACTTTCTTCTTCATACGCATCAGCTCCATGTCCGTAGCTTGAGCAGCTTTAACTTTATCGATTAAAGTCGGTTCTACTCGTATATTTGATATCATCAATCATGTGGGTACTTGGAGCCTTCATCTCTATCTCCATCCTTTGCAAGTCACACAAAATGGGCCTTTGTATTAACAACATTGCACTCGTACCCGCATATGATCTTCTACTCAATGCGTCAGCTACTACGTTCGCTTTTCTAGGATGATATTGGATGGTATGATCGTAATCTTTCAACAGCTCAAGCCAACGTCGCTGCCGCATGTTGAGTTCCTTTTGGGTGAAGAAATATTTGAGGCTTTTATGATCTGTATAGATCTCCACTTTCTCCCCATACAGGTAGTGTCTCCAGATCTTCAACGCAAAAATGACTGCTGCCAACTCCAAATCATGAGTAGGATAATTCCTCTCATATTCTTTGAGTTGTCGTGAGGCATAGGCTATGACTTTCCCATGTTGCATGAGAACACATCCTAACCCTTTGCCTGAAGCATCGCTGTAGATAACAAATCCATCCGAACCAGATGGTATTGTCAGAACAGGTGCCGAAATGAGTCTCCTCTTGAGTTCTTGGAAACTCTTCTCGCATTCCTCACTCCATACGAATTTTGTATCTTTCCGAGTCAGCTGAGTTAACGGACTAGCGATTCGATAAAATCCTTCCACAAATCTCCGATAATAACCAGCTAAGCCTAGAAAGCTACGTACTTCGATTACTGACTTAGGTTGCTCTCAACTGTGACTCATATCCCAATCTTGGATAGTACGTCACAATGACACCTATCAGTTTACTACCGAACGAATATGGCGTCCCTTACAGAGAGTTTGGCTTCAGTGCATTCCGCAAAGGAAGTCACCAGATAAAGGCTAGGGTACAAACTTCTACAGTTAGGTTTTTAACTCCCGAAGTTCAATAGGAGTCATTCGATATGAGTTTTTAGAAGTGGGATTTGTACCGGATTCAAAGATGATACAAAATTCAATATCACTCTCTGAAGGTAGGCCAAGAAATTCTTCAAGAAATACGTCAGGAAATTCTCTAACAACAAAAATATTATTCAAATCTGACGTGTTTTTGTTCAAATCCATAACATGGGCTAAGAAAGCTTGACATCCGTTTTTCAATAAACGAATAGCTTTGTAACTTGATACGACAGTGACTGATTTTAGTGGTTTAGTAGTTTGAATTCGTATGACAGGTTGGTTAGGAATATGAAAACTAACAACCTTACGAAAACAATCAATTTTAGCATGATGAGTGGTTAACCAATCAATTCCTAAAATCACATCAAAAGCAAGTATCTTTAAAGAGATAAGATCAACAAGTAATGTGATAGTGCCAACTTGGATCATGCAAGATTTATAAACTGTAGATGTAACGAAGGTTTCACCCAACGGAGTTTCAACAGATAAGTTAAAGTCCAATTTCTCCGGAGTCAAGTTTAAACGTTGAGCACAAGCAGGAGAGATAAAAGAATGGGTATAACCGGTATCTAGTAAAGTATAAACTTCGCAAGAATTCAAGATTAGCTTACCCGTGATCACCTCGTTCGGGTTTCTCGCGTTTTGGCCAGTAACAACAAACGCCCTTCCAGGAACCGCTGATTTCGACTTATCCGGGACAGCTTTTGGAGTCACCATCACCGCTGAACTTTGTTTTACTACAGAACACTCTCGAGCTATATGACCCTCCTTTCCACAGTTATAACATACCTTGGATTGTTGTGGGCAGTTTGGGCTGATATGTCCCTCTTTCCCACATTTGTAACATACGACCGGTGGTCGTTCTCCTCCCCTAGAAACAGTTGATGTTTGTGCTGACGTCTTCACATTATCATTGTTGTACCTTCTCTTCTTGAAATCTCCTCCCGACTCGCTCCTTCTATTATCACGACCACGATTACCACCAGAGTGGTTACCGCTTTTGTCCGAATGTTTTCCTCCCTGCTGGTTTTCATTGCTTCGATGACTGCCGCCACCGGTATGACCCTGGTTGTGGTCCCTCGGTTGCACATACTCATTATCTCGTTCTAATAATTGAGCCCTATTTACAACATCTGAATATAAAGAAAATTTATGAGAGATAAGATATTGTCGAATCTCGGGTTTTAGACCTCTCAGAAACATCCTTGTCATTCGTTCCTCATTTTCGACCAAATGAGGTGCAAACCTGGATAACTCTGCAAACTTCGCCTCGTACTGGGACACCGTCATGTTGTTTTGTTACAGTCTGATAAACTCCACCTCCTTCATATGACGAATACTTTCAGGAAAGTACTTGTCATTGAACAGTTTTTGAAATGTTTCCCAGGACATGTTGAGTGCGTCAGGCTGGGTACGCTTCACAGACTCCCACCAGTAGTCTGCCTCACCGCGGAACATAAAGGTGGCGAATGGAACCTTCTGTTCCTCCGTGCATCCCAAGACATCGAATATCTTGGTAATTTGCTTGACCCACGTTTCCGCCATGATCGGATCCGGCTTTCTCTTAAATTCTGGTGGTCCCAATTCTTTGAACTGCTTAGCTGTGACAAACCGCGCGTTATCATTTCCACCCGTATTCTGCACACGAGTCTCCCTCGTTTGATTTTGTATGAACTGTAAAAAGCTCCTAAACATTCCATCATTCATCGTTTGCTCGGTAACGTTATTTACAGGATGAATATTGCCTTCCTGTTGCACGTTCCCCTTGGTGGTGATCAAAGGTGTCTCCACGGTCTGATTTACTCCATTATTAACGTTCTCAGCTGCCATTCTTAAATACTGCCATAAAACAAGGGTTAATAGTCATGTCATATATTATCCCTATACTCTGACCGACCAAATAAACATCAAATAAACTTAGTCAAGTCATACTAGTGAAGGAATTCCCCGTCTCTCCCCTCCTAGTTCTTGTCTCACATCTCAGCCAGGGATCATATCCCTAAGCTCTGATACCAACTGTGACGCCCCCAAAATAGGTCCAATCCATCCAACCCATTCTGAGTCGCCAAATACATGGTACAGAAAATAACTACAACTTTATTATTACAATTGTCGTGCAAAATACGACAACACATATACTGTGAGTTTAAATACAAATATTGTCATCTAGACAGTATTCATACTCAATTAAGTCCTCATTAAAATTATTCAAACACTATTTTACAGAAATAGTGAGGACTGCTAAAACATCTTTCTAGAACCATCACTCCATACCCCGACTAGATCCTGCTATGTTCTCACCTCCTGAGAAGAAAAATGGAACAAAAAGGAAAAGGGTGAGCTCAACTAGCCCAGTAAAGAATATTATGACTAAGATAATATACAAACAAATTATCGTTAGTCTTCAACAGGGAAAAATCTGATAGAATATAATCGACAACAAGTTTTAGATCAACAACTGCAGCGGAAACAGCAAACCATTAGAAGAGTCAAGTAGAGAAAGAATTCTACTATCTTCTAAGATTTAAAAGTCCATCATCAATATTTTATCCCTGTAACATCAATTAATAATCATCTTTATCCAAATATTCATCTTTGCACTACAGGCCAAAGATATTCATTTGTATCACCTGTCAGTCATGTTCATCTCAACACCTGTTCATCTTTGCACTACAGGCCAAAGATATTCATCAAGTAATAATACATCTTTGCACTACAGGCCAAAGATATTCATTTGTATCACCTGTGAGTCATGTTCATCTCAACACCTGTTCATCTTTACACTACAGGCCAAAAATATTCATCAAGTAATCATACATCTTTGCACTACAGGCCAAAGATATTCAGTAATATCATCATTTAGGACTGAGGATGATGAAAAATATCTTAAAGAGAACGAATCCAGTGAGACAGAAGGACAAATATTAGGGATTCGTATAACAGTTTATCCAAGATCAATAATACTTCATAATAATCAATTGTGAAGCAGAATTCAAAAATAAAGATCAAAACATGGATACAATCAAAGATAGTAACCATAATAGACATCTTGGACAAAAAGGAAAAATTTTATTTTTCGGTGAATAGTGTCGTATTCGTGAATAGTATCGTATACGTGAATAGTGCCGTATACGTGAATAGTAACCCCGACACAAAAAAGTTCCAAATTTGATAAAAACTCATATCAATATTTCTGCATAATGATATTGAAGAAAATAATATCATTTAAGAAGAAAATAATATCCCTTACCTCAAGATATCAGTACTTGTGGTCGGAATACCGGTATAAGGCTGAAAGAAACTTGCTCTGATGAATAGAAACTCTCAAAGTATCTAAATACTCACAAAATACACTCAATAATCTAGAGAGAGAAAGAGAGAAAACTTGTTTCTGGTGTGATTTTCAATTCTAACTTAGCCCTCTTATAGGAAAATTTTAGTAGGCTTGACCTGTAACCTGATGGCTTTACCTGCTACTATTTCCACCCACCACATTTGAAATATAATTCAGCACATTTCTTCACCAACCACAAGTGGGGCCCACCAATTCTAGAATTTTCCATCAAAATGATAAACTCCGAAAATTCAACAATTTCTGAACCAGTCATCTCGTAAAATTCATAATAAATCATACGTTCATTTTTAACGGTTCAAAATTTGTGGACATATACTCAACTTATATATGTATAACATATCCAAAAATTACCACGATCCAACGGTCGGATTAAAAATTATAACCTCCGCAAAATATCTCAAAAATTCTGATTTTTAATACCTCCATTCTGACAAAAATACTGATAAAAACCTCAACATTAACTCCTTCATTTTTAACCACAAAAATATATCCCTCATTTATATCCACATAAAATAAATATTTCCTTATCATATGAATCAATAATTAATTATTCACAAATAATATTACAGAATCACATTTATGACAACCAGGCCGTTCCCAGGAAAGAGGGGGTTTTCCAATAAGGATTTCTCCTTACTGGCGCGCAATTAGATGACCAAACCTCTCCTTAGACAGAACTTTCTAGACATTGCCAATAATGTTATCTAATAATATTATTCAAATAATATGAATTATTGATCTGATAATGGAAAATACTGTGCAGCAACAATTATTGAAACAACAATAATATAAAATATCAATGCAACAATTATTGAATCAATAAAATAAAATATTGAACAATAACTACTGTAACAATTATTGAGTAGTGCCTTCTTACGTAAGAATCAATAATTGGTGCAATACCGCGTGCTACTGTATTTTAACCACCGGGTATTGTAACAGTATTAACGGTAACAACTACGCCGTTATTTATACTTGTCGTTTTCTTCATCCAATCGCTTTCCGTTATGGGGCCCACACAAGGCTGCGCCGTCGTACGAATATTTTCCGACAGCAAGAATATTTCACGACCAAACTAATATTCCCCGACAAAATGAATATTTTATAACCACTTGCTTATTTTGCAAAATTTGCACACTTCACCCATAACCAAAGTATTATATCAAATTAGCCCCTTATTATTCACAATAATATTTAGAGAAAATTTGATTTTATTCATTAATAAGTTGGGGTCTTACACATGTAATCATCAAGTTTAATACCTATGAATCATGTTTAGGAATAATATCGTTATAACATGACATCTTACTTCTTTAGTATCTAGGTACTCATATAATATGCAACTTAAGTTTGAAAGCATGTTCAAGGTTGTCTTTGAAATCATTTTAGCACGAATGATGCAATATACACATACAAGACAACTTTAGAACTCATATCATGTGTGATTAAGTTATGATTAACATCTTTAAACATCAGAACCTACATCATGAAGTATTTATGTATATTACTTTAATATAACAAACTTTTCCTTTAAAACATTCTCTAACACAAAGATAACAAGTTTAAATCATGATAAAGACACTATACATCATATATCATGCTCACTTAGGTTCCACATCAGTCATGTATATGGTCTCATAAGCTCAGAACTTGTAAGACATATATTACTTCAAAGTCGGTTTTCTAAACTTAAGTTTTCATTACAAATCTCTTACTAAAGTGTGTTGATCACTTCATACCACACAAGAAAACCTTACATAACATGCTATACTCCTTTATAGGTATGTATCTAGGTCATGATACCAAGTTAGCAGCACAACAAAAATCAGCAACTGATTTTGGGCTACGGCACAGCTGCGCTGCACCCTAGTACAAATAGGGCGCAGCTGCGCCATGCCTGCACCAGAGACAGTAACTTACTCTGTTCTGCAGAGTATCAAACATCAACACTTCTCTTTGGTTTAAACATGCTTAATACCAACATTTAAGAGTTCAAACATGCAAGGCTACTTCCTAAACACATCATGGCATGCCAAATCACTTTGACTAACAAAGAATTTAAAGCAATTCAAGAAATTAACAACAACCCAACTATGAACACAATTAAAGATTATACCTCCTTAAGCTTGGATTGGATTCCTTACACACTAAGTATGCTCCCAAAATTTATCAGCAACAAGGACTCTCAATGTGACAACCCCAAAATAGGTCCATTTCACCCAACCTATTCTGAGTCGCCAAATGCATGGTACAGAAAACAACTACAACTTTATTACAATAATTGTCGTACAAAATACAACAACACATATGCTGTGAGTTTGGATACAAATATATACCAACTGTGACTCGTGTCCCAATCGTAATGTGACAAATGTCCCATCAATGGACAGCACCTCACAGTGATACCTACATAAAGGTATAGTCAAAAACTGTTTTAGAAATTAGAATCTTTGGGAAGTGCTCAAGGAAACCTTCGTACATGGGAGGCCATGCTTCCAGGTTATGATAGATATCATATGTCCACAGAATTATTCTTGGTTGACCTAATAGACCCCAAAGAAAAATAAGAAGATTAATATCATATTCTTTCCAATGGTGAGTCTTCTCTTGACATATCATTATCTCCACTGTCTTTAATCGTGAATTATACTTCAAACAAACACCAAGATTATATAGGTAGTGCTCGTAAATATACTTAGCAAGTGGATGTGCACAACCGTGTCTTATGATGACACGAGGTTGTATGTCATTAGACATCTTGTATGATAATGACAAAACACCCTTCCAATGTTGGGTTCGCCTCACCCTATTTGATTCACCAAATATAACTACTAAATGATGACCACCGTTCTATTCCCCTGTTACCCCCGCTCAACCCAGCTACACTCTTATTACCTGAAAGAAATTGTGAAACAGAAGGGTGAGCACAACTAGCCCAGTAAAGAATATCATGACTAAAGATAAATAAATTATCAATAGCCTTCAACAGTAATAAATCAGAGATTTAGAACATATGGTAGATGATAAAAAATTTCAACCATAGTTGCAGCGGAACGAGCAATCCATTAGAAGAGTCAAATAGACCATAAAGTCTATTATCTTCTCCACATTAAAAGTCTACCAACAATGTTTTATTACTGTAACATTAATCAACAGTTCCTTTTCACAATTATATGAATAACTCATAATCATAATTGTAATTCTAAATTTCTCTTCGCATCCAAGACGAAGATAATTTTCATCACATGTCTTTATCTGAAACATCAAAGATCATGGTTATACCAAATCACAGTTCATGTTTATAATCATACTAACAATTTTATCTTTGCACTACGGCCAAAGATATTTATCAACAGACCATCTTTGCACTACAGGCCAAAGATATTCAACAACAGGTCATCTTTGCACTACGGGCCAAAGATATTCATCAACAATTCATCTTTACACTACAGACCAAAGATATTCCTCAACAGTTCATATTTGCACTACAGGCCAAATATATTCATCAACGGTTCATATTTGCGCTACAGGCCAAATATATTAATATCTCAAAGAAATATATAATCATTTCAGAATTTATATAAACAATAATTATAACCATGTTGATCATTTCACCTTTGCACTTAAGCTAAAGATATTCAATTATAAATTCAATGGTCATGATCATACCAGTCAACAATTCAACTTTGCACTACTGGCCAAAGAGAACCCATAGTCATGATCATACCAAAAATCTACCCATCTTTACACTCAAGTCAAATAGAAATATCATCATTAGGGTTATAAAAATGTTAAATATAATAGTAAAATCAATATAATCAAAACATCTAGATTTAATCTCAAGAGTAATATTCATAAATCAACTATAATTTGGTTAAAAAAAAGAAACTAATTTTGTCATGAATAGTAACTCGTGAATAGTAACTCATGAATAGTAACTTCGTGAATAGTAACTCATAAATAGTAACTTGTGAATAGTAACTCATGAATAGTAAACCCGACACAAAAAGGTAGAAATTCCACAATAAAATCCATACTAATATTTTGGTATAATGATATTAAAATAACATTTCTTAAACTTATAAACAATTTATTTTAATTGTTTACACTTTACTAAATAATGCATTTAATCATCCTAAAATTCTAAACTCATAATATTTCATCACCAATAACCAAAACCCTCATCAAAAATCTGCATATACCTCATATGGAATTCTCAAGCCATAAAATCTTATTTTCCAGTTTTCTTACTTCGCATAACATATTTAATTCATTTACTCATAACTAGTCTATTTTCATGAAAAATACCAAATTAGTCCCAAAAAAAATTCTTTTCTGGAATTTAGCAGAATATAGTCCCATATTGAACATATATTTTTTCCGAAATTTTTAAAATTCATTTACTATTTTTCATATGGCTAAAATTCCCGAATATTTAGACATTTATCATAAATTGTTCTTTTATCCAAAAATTCCAAAATTTACAGAGTATACTTCTATCATATACATGTACTCCCAATAAAAATTTTACCAATTTTGGAGTTAACCACAAGGAGTTATAAGCGGTTACTTTTAAAATAGTCTTTTCTCATAAAATTCACAACTCTTAATCTATACATCCAAAAATCGCCATTTTTGGACACAATCAAGAAAACTCATCAAATTATCATTTCAAATTTTTTCGGAATTTTTGAAGGTCAGAAAAATTACGAAACTGAAAAATATAACAACCCTTAAAATCTCTTACTATCCCTTACCTCAAAAGAGCAGCACTTCTGACTGGATATCGGATATGACGCTGAAGAAAACTTGCACTGATGAATAGCAACTCACCAAGTATCTAAATACTCACAAAATACACTCGATAATCTAGAGAGAAAAAGAAAGAAAACTTATGAATTCTGGTGTGATTTTCAATTCTAACTTAGCCCTCTATTTATAGGAAAATGTTAGCACGCCGAAGCAGACTTGACCTGCTACCTGATGGCTTTACCTGCTACTATTCCACCCACCAAAAATCAGCCATCTTCCCCAACAACCAAAAGTGGGACCCACCCATTTCTAGAATTTTCTACCAAAATCATTTATAAACCTAATTTCCGAATCAGTCACCTCTTAAAATTCCTAACAAATCATTCGTTCATTTTTAACGGTTCAAAATTTGTGAACAGATACTCAACTTATATATGTATAACATATCAATAAATCACAACGATCCAACGGTCAAATTAAAAATTATAACTCACACAATAAAGCTATAAGAACACTGATTTGATCTTTTAATACCTCCAATCCGATAAAATACTGATAAAATACCTCAACATTAATTCCTTCATTTATAACCACATAAATAAATCCATCATTTATATCCACATCAAATAAATATTTCATTATCATATATATTAATAATTAATTATTCACAAATAATATTACAGAATCACAATTATGACAACCAGGCCGTTCCCAGGAAAGAGGGGGCTTTCCAATAAGGATTTCTCCTTACTGGCGCGTAATTAGATGCCCTAGCCTCTCCTTAGACAGAACTTTCTAGACATTGCCAATAATACTATCTAATAATATTATTCAAATAATATGAATTATTGATCTGTTAATAGAAAATACCGTGCAGCAACAATTATTGAAACAACAATAATATAAAATATCAACGCAACAATTATTGATTCAATAAAATAAAATATTGAACAGAAATTACTGTAACAATTATTGAGTAGTGCCTTCTCACGTAAGAATCAATAATTAAAAAAATATTGTGCAATACCGTGTGCTACTGTGCAACTATGCGTATTACTGTATTTTAACCACCAGGTATTCCAATAGTGTTAACGGTAACAACTACGCCGTTATTTATAAAAACTCAAATTTGTCGTTTTCTTCATTCGACAGTTATTCTGTTATGGGGCCCACAAATGATTGCGCCGTCGTACGAATATTCCCCGACAGAAAGAATATTCCACGACTAAACGAATATTTCCCGACAACAATGAATATTTTATAACCACTTGCGTATTTTGAAAAAAAAATTCATATATCACCCTTAACTTTAACTTTTATCAATTTAACCATTTACTGAATAATAATTATAAGAAAAATTGAATGTTTTTATTTCATAAAATTAGGGGTCTTATACTCAATCTCAAACTTTAACAAACAACAAAACTGAAAATGGGGCTTGTATTTATAAAGGAACTATAAACTAGACACTTGCATTACACAATGTTGGAACTCATGGTGCAAAGAAAGAACTCATTGGTTAATCAAGGGTAGTTGAACAACCCACCATCAGGCCATTGGCCTTGAAATCATTGCCTAAGTTTAGCCCAAATGGAAGTTACGTAAACTAGCTTTGTCCACTGTTCATGTACTTTGGTGACACTCATTTTGGGACAAGAAAGAAATCGCAGCATATTTGATCAACTAATGCTTGGTTTGGACACTATAATTCCCATAATGTAATATAAATGTGTTAATGCTACTTATTCAAAGGAAATTTGGGGATTATTTATGTACTCACATTATATAATCCATGTACATTAAATACACGCAATAAATAACGCAATCAAGTGTCATTGTCCGGGTAGTTTCATAATTATCTCTACTACTCACATAGGCATATTATTATTTAATATTATATATCAAGTTTACATACATAACTTCTTTTTCGATTTTCTGGAATGCACAGATATTAATTTATTTCTGTTCAACAATCACTTATGATTTTATTGCACTACTTGATACTCCATATCATTAGAATATATTCTTATCATATGATTTTATGCATGCCACACATTACATTAATGTTCCAATTCATTTTCTATAACAGAACCTAACTTTCTAAGTTTGGACACTGGCACAGCTGCGCCATTTTATACTGCTGGGAGGGCACAACTGCGCCGGTCCCTGGCAGTGCCAAAATGGGTTAGCTTCAAGCCAGTTCAAAATTATATTACCACATAAGTCTTATATGAGATAATTTAACCTCTACAATGGTGATATACCCACAATTGACATAACTCAATATGTTCAAATCTCGCCACTATATTCAAATAAATTGAATATTTAATCATTAAGAATCCTATCAATTCTTTGATATCAAACTCTTAGGGTTAGTCCACTAATTTAAATAACTATTAGTGATTCCCTTTAATCATTTCATAGATTCACATAACCACATAAAGTTTAAATAGACTCACAAAACTAACTCATTAAAAGTTAAATCACATATTTAATTAATAAGGAGTTTAAAATTCGTGGACGTTACAATCCTGATGCCTTCTTGTCTGAATTCTTCAAGATCAACTTCTGCTTCTTGATGTGGAGGTTCGTTGTCTGACATAGCTCTCTCTACGATTTCTTCTTCAGGCTCGACGATTTAATCTTCTGGAACTATGATCGTGGTGTTGAGCTTGACTACCTCATTCGTAGTGTGAGTTGTCTATAGTAGTGTCTCGAGGCACATATTTCTATTTCGTCAAAGATGATGTGAATCAAAATTTCAACAATTAACATCTTCTTGTTGAATACTCTATAAGCCTTACTGTTTGTGGTATATCCGAGAAAAATTCCTTCGTCTGACTTGGGTTGAAACTTAGTCAGATACTGTTTTCCATTATTGAGAATGTAGTATGCACAACCAAACACATGGAAGTAGCTGACATTTGGCTTTCTTCCTCTCCACAGCTCGTAGGGGGTCTTTTTTAACGTAGAGTGCACAAGAGACCTGTTCTGAGTGTAGCATGCAGTGTTGACAGCTTCTGCCCAAAAGTAATCAGGCAGGCGAGTTGCTGCTAGTAGGGTTCTTCCGGCTTCAATCAATGTTCTGTTCTTTCTTTCAGCTACTCCATTTTTTTATGGAGTTCGTGGAACTGAGAAGTTATGACTGATGTCATTGTCTGACCAGAACTGATCCATCTCAGAGAAGTTGAATTCTCTACCATGATCACTCCTTATAGCCTTAATTTTCTCTCCTTTTTCGTTCATCACCAGCTTGAACATCTTGATAAGTTGGGAACTTGTTTCGTTTTTTGAGTTTAGAAAGAACACCCATATAAATCTGGTATAGTCATCCTCTACGACCAATGAGTATCTCTTCCCTCCAAGGCTTGTTGTTGGAATTGGCCCAAATAAATCCGTGTGTAGTAACTGCAGGGGCTTATCAATTGAGTTGACCGTTTTTCTTTTGAATGAGCTTCTAGTTTGTTTTTCAAGTTGACAGGCATTGCATAGCCTTTCTTTGACAAAACTGAGCTTGGGTAATCTTGCTACTAGATTCTTGAAGACCAATTTTGACATGCTTTTAAAGTTGAGATGAGACAGTCTTCTATGCCATAGCCAGCTCATTTTTTCAGAGGCTTTGGCCAGAAAGCATATTGTCTCATCAGAACTTAATTGACCAAGATTAACAGTGTAGACGTTTCCTTTTCTTATTCCGGTTAGCTTTATAGAAGAGGTCTTCAGGTCTCTGACTTGACATTAATTGTTGAGAAAGGTAACTTGATGACCCTTATCGCAGAGCTGGCTTATACTCAGAAGATTATGCTTTAGTCCTTCCACATAGGCTACTTGCTGAAGGACACTTCACCATTCCCAGCTGAGCCATAACCTCTTGTCTTGCCAGAGCCATTGTCTCCAAAGATGATTGTTGAACCCTTTTTCTCTATGAAGTTGGACAGGAGGGCTTTATTCCCAGTCATATGTCATGAGCATCCACTGTCCAGGTACCAAGTTGTAATCGTGGAGCTTTGTTCCTGCAGTGAGATTTAAGCTCTCATTTTGGTACCCATACTTACATGGGTCCTATCTTGTTAGTACCCTTGGGAACCCAAATCTGCTTGATTTTGGTTTTGATATGCATAGGATTATTGTAACATACTACAACCTTATGACCAATTTTATCACATACAAAACATCTAGCATGATGCATGCTTGTGAGTGTGTGTGGATTCTTTCTCCATTTAAACTTATGTGGATTTATGGCAGTCCTTCCTTTATACTGATTCTTCTTTTTCAATGTGTCCTTGTGATTCATGATTTGTGAATAGTGTAAATTAACTCTACTATTCCCACCTGGTTGGTTCGTGGAGTTGATTTTGCTCGACTCTACGATCCTTTGAGGTTGGAGAGTAGTGACTAAGTTACTCTTCTCTTTTCTGAACCTTAGGCCAACATGGGATTCATTATGCCTTGTAGCATAGATTGGATCAAAAGAGCAGGGATGGACTGGTTCTTCCTTCTGTGAGGATTTCATAAATGCAATGCTTCTATTGATGTTTGAAGCACTGCTGATGTTAGTTTCCTTTAACTTTTTCACATGTGGTTTTGAGGAGGATTCCCTAAAACCCAAATCTGTTCTGGCAGATGCACTTCTCTGACTGGAGGTCAAGGAGTCCATGGATGAAGAGGATCTATTCCACGTTAAGATCGTCTTTTCTAGCTCCTCAATCTTAGAGGTTAAATTTGACTCTCTTTATGCATTAATTTCATTGGTCTGTCTTAAGAGTTTATTCTCAACTTCAAGTTTAGAGAGGGAGTTAGTAGTTAGAAGAGCTGTTTCCCGTTCTTCTTGAACTTTCTCTTTCTCTTTTTGAATAAGAGAATAATTTTTAGACAGAACTCTGAACCATTTCATGTATTGATGCAGATCAGACGTTATGCCATGTAGTGCAGTTTTTAAATAATCAATATCTACATCATGAGAGTTAAAGTCAAATACCTCATCGATACTTACTTCATGATTGTCAGTGCTTTTCTTATCTTTTGCATTTTTGACCATTAGACACAAATTTGCTACATGAGGATCTTCATCATCTCCAGACTCAGGTGTTGTGTCGTTATCTAAGTCACTCCATGATTCTCCGGGCACAAGACCTTTGTCTTTCTTCTGGAGCTTCTTGTTGCCTTTGAACTCTTTCTTTGAATTTTTTTCTTTTTCAGTTCTTCTCTAAGAGGTTTGTTGTAGTTTGCAATGAAATGGCTAGGCTTCTTGCAGTTGTAGCATAAGTCATTTATCTACTCCTGGTTGTTGTTGTTGTTGAATCTCTTAGGTTTGCTGCGTTTGCCTTTACGCATGAACCTCTTGAGTCTTCTTACCAGCATTGCAATATCCTCGTCATCATCTTCTTCAAAGTCAGAGTTATTTTCAGTGTTAGCTTTGGAGATGGCATCTGCTACTTTGAGAGCAACTCCTTTGTCCTTCTTTTTTCCTTTAGATAGAGTTTTTGCTCGTTGAGTTAGATCCAGTTCATAGGTGAGAAGGTTGCCATAGAGTTGTTGAACAATCATTTCATGAAAATTCTTTAATTCTCTGATGGCAGTGGTTTTGGCATCCCACTTGCTTGGTAAGGCTCTCATGAACTTTATGATCAGATCTTTATTTGGATAGATTTTTCCAAAAGCTCAAAAAGAGTTTAGCAGAACAATGAATCTTTCATACGCGGAAGTGACATTTTCCCCTGGAACATTGGCAAACATTTTATATTGTTGGGTCAGAAGAGATTGTTTATTTTCTCTGACTTCGTCAGTTCCTTCGTGCATAATGAGCAATGCTTCCCATACTTCCATGGCAGTTTTGATGTTGACCACATTCTCGAACAGATAATCTTCTAAAGACTGGAACAAAATGTTCTTGTCCTTTTTGTCTCTAGTTGGACAACTTTCTTTTCGTTGTCAGTCCATTTAGCTTAATTTAGCCTTGATTTGGACTCTATTTGGATATTCTGGAGTTAGTGCGAGCTTTGTTGGAATGTAGGGCCCATTCATGACAGTTTCAAATAGCTCTTCATCTATTGAGTCCATGTATGCTTGCATGCGAACTTTTCAGTTGGCAAATTTATCTTTGTTGCACATTGGTGGCTTGCTGCCTCCTTTAGTCTTTGATTCGCTTATCAGATGTGCCATTTGATCTATTCAAGCTTTGTAGGCTGATTGAGAGAACCTGCTCTGATACTAATTGTTAGTTCCCAGAGGCACAATAGTATCTAGAAGGGGGGGTTGAATAGATATTTTAAAATTACTTTTTCAAAATACTTTGTCAGATTTGTTAATCAATTTCAGTGGAATATATGATTTGTTTGTTCCCCTTTAAGATAAACGGAGTTAATAGTTGACTGGCAATTATAACAAATAAAGCAATTAAAGCAAGAATATAAAAAGACACAGAGATTTTAAGTGGTTCAGAACACTCAAGACTCCTAGTCCACTCTTCTACTTCTCGAGTAGGAAATCCACTAAGGATGTCTTTACAAACTTTGAATCTCACATATTCCTTCAAGACCAACAGTCTTGGAGCTTCTTTGTTCACTTAGAACTCTTCAAGTCCAGCATAATTGGAATACACTTGATGAGAGTTGAGTTCTTGAGTTGTACTGCTCAGTTGATGTTAAGCATGTGTTCTAAAGAACTGAGTAGCTAAGCAAGCTTTCTTTCTAGATCATAGAGTTGAGCGTTGAGTGTTCGTCAGCTTTTCGTTATGTGCTCGCTTGATTTGCATCTGCATCTGATTTGTATATATAAGGTGCCTTTGAAATATGTCCGTTTGAAGGCATCCATTGAAGCATTAATTGTATTTGACATTTCTGAGCACTGATAGTGACTTCCTAAAAATCTTCTGTCCAGCCGTCTGACCCACTGATATAGCAGACTGCTATCTCACCTAATACCTAAAAAGGTATTTTCAGCTAACATGTAGTACTTTCCTTAGCTTCTTCGATACATTTCTTTGTTATATACTAAGGATGAGTGTTGTGTCATTGGTATTCCCGAGAGTTTCAACGTCTATAATCCATTCCACATTTGTTGTAATTTATTCTTAAACAAATGGGCAAAGCTCGATGCTTCTAATGCAGACAAATGATGCACTACGATCATAATCGTGGTATCTTTCCATATTCGTGCTTGATCTGGACTAATAAAGGAGAACATTACGATTTCTCTTAAGCACTGGTAGACTACGATCTTTGCTTGCTTGATTTGCAGATTCTACGATTCCGAGAGCATACTACAATACTTGATTTGGCTCGGCAGGCGTTTGGACCACTCTACGATTCTGGGAGAGGCCCTCCAAAGCAAACAGATTACGATTCTCGATGCTCTACGATTCTGCCTTGGCTTCTGCAATCTCTTGGCTGGCTTGACAGATTACGATTCTGTTGAAGCCTATCTATTACATCTCAAAAATAGATCAACCTAACAGCTTTGATATTTTCTTCTATACATTCATTTACAGAATAATAAACATAAAGCACAGATCAACCTAACAATTTTGATCTATCATCCAAGTCCTTGTACATATGTTCTTTGAAGGACTTTTCATATAAGCATGACTATTTACTTTCAACATTAAATTTAAATATACAATACCTAACAAGTCTGTTTGTGGGTCACCATAAATGCAACATTTGTTGTAACTAATTAATGTAATCAAAACTTATATAACTTATCAATATGTTGTGTTACAACTTCACCCTAATCGAATTGGGTTATATGAATAGTGGACTCTACTCTGATGCAAATTGAAGCATCCAACTTAACATCAAATGAAAATAATCAATGGGTTTTGATCATGTCAAATTTAATCAGAGTGGGGCTTTAACCCTATAAACAAAATTAAGGTAAAGATTTAACTAAGGTTTTGTGTGATAAAAATGAATGTTAAGATCTGAATAGTTTAGACATCTAAATAATACATAGCATCTGTCTAAAATTGTATCTGAATGAAAAAATAGTGTTTGATAATTAATTTTTACAAAATGTCTGAATAACACTATTTTACTATTTTAACCCTTCACCCACTATATTCAATTTCAGCAAAAAACTCTTCTTTATCTTCTTCCCTTCATTCTCTCTCTTCGCTCTGAGCTTCTTCAATCCCAGAATTCACAAATAATTCGATCAATCCCAAAATTCACAATCAATTAATATTAATTAATTATATCTCCCTCCATTCCTTAGACACCATAATCAAGTTGCACCAAGCTAATCTTCCCCAAAATTCAATAGTCTCCATCTCACTCTAATAAAAGGAAGAGAGGAACCAGGGAGTTGAAAAATCCAAATCAAAAAAGAGAAAACAAGGAATTCATAGATGTCTAAGGGACGACATTAGATCTACCCACTCGAGTCCCCTCTCTTTATAATCACAGTTCCTAAATATTTTAAATAAAATTGATAATAAATATTACAATGATTGCGTTTCCGCGATGAAGACGATGAGCCATTAATGGATCTGGACGACTAATTTCAATCCGATCAGGAACCGCAAACAGACAATCATTTACTTGATGATGAAGACGACAATGATTGGCATAAGTGTGAATGATCTCCGACGCCGGTATTCAACAAGTCCGATTCTAAATCCATCGTCATCTGGATCTGGGTGATGGAGGAGTTGAAGATGATGATGGTAATGGTGATATGTTGATGATGGTGCCGTAGTGGTGGTCTGGCTATGGAAGTTGAAGAGGGAGAGGAGGAAAAAGGGTTATGATCGATTTGGAAATCTGGAAATTGAAGAGGCAGAGGGATATAATAGGAATTTTGTAATATTGAAGAGGTTATTTTTGTTCAAAAATAGCCAATTTCGTTCAGATTCACCTCTGAATAGTATATATTTATATATGTCCCTTACCGAAGAGGCATTAAGAGGTAAAAAAATTTTTACCAAACATGTTTAGCCTCTGACTGAATCAGATGCACTTCTATTAGGCAATAAAGAGGTAATCAAACACAGCCTAAAAACACTCCATCTATTCCAAAATATAATACCAAAATAATATGCAAAATGTAAAAGCGAATGCTCTTATATTTTTAAAGGGATATAGTATTAATTGAAATACTGAGGGTTCAATTTATACTAAAACAAAGTTTAAGGTCTAAAAACTTAAAAGCGAAAAACTTGATTTATGTATAGATATAAAGAGAAAGAAGCTTTAATATACATGATTATGCTTTAATAAACGTACACATTAGCATTATACAATCATTCTAAACAAAACAATGAAGTCTTTCTTAATTTCTCAGTTACATTACATGGGAGTAATACAAAGCAGTAGATTCAGTATACAATTAATACAATCTTTAATACTTGTATAGTTCATTCATTTTTTTTTGTGTCTGATGCAAGTATAATCTATGACTTTGTTCCACGTACGAAAAAAATATACATAAAAAAATATTTTTTTTAGAAAAGAAAAGAATATGGCAAGATCAATCTTCATCAATGAACCCTAGTAGAGAATATTTCTCTCATTGTTCTTGAGTGCATTAAACCTTCATTATCCATTTTCTTACTTCTCGACGAACCAATTATTTTCGACCAAAACCCACCCTTTTTCTTCCCATCATCAACTCTAATCTCTTGATCTCGCCTTGGAGGATAAAATTCCATTGATCTACTCTTTGTAAGAACAACACTATTTCTGCCACTTACCTTCAAGAAAGAGACGTACCCTTTTGCCTCCAAACCCTTACGATAATTATTCATCCGATGACGCATAGGGGACGAGCAAGAAGAAGCATTAGAAGATGAATCATGCGACGACAACGTAGACAAAGATGAAGATGAAGAAGAAGAAACTGATGCTACTTTAGTATTTTTACTACGTGAAGAAGAAGGAATTGACGCCGATGACAACTGAGACAGTTTTTCTCCTAGACAAATCGAGCAAACCCCCGGCGATTGCTGGTGTTTAGGGTGCTTCTTGCACCTCATTTGATGAGTCTTTGGTCTCCTGTTTTTTTCCATGGTTGAATCTTGAGATTTTTTGTGTGTGTGGGTGTGTTTGTGTGTGTTTTTATAGATAGGTGTGTGTGTGTGTGTTTTCCATGAGGGTTCATAGGGGGTTCGGGGTAGGTTCATAGAATGACTTTTTTTGACGGTTTAAAATTGAGATTTGAAAAGTATGAAAAGGATTAATGAGATTGAAGTGGGGCCTACTAAAAGGGTTTGAGTGGGTGGCTGTGATGTTTGTTTAATTGTTTGTCTAATGTCTACCAAGGGCAAGGAAGAAAAGATGGACCCTTTGCGGGGGCGTGGAATTAGCCAACATTTTCTTTTCTCTTTCTTTTTTCTTTTCCAAGTTGCAACACCATGCGTGGTCATATTGGAATTTTGGAAAGTATTTGCGGTCTAATCACGAAAACTATTTTAATATTAGGGAGTAAATGGGCGGGCAATGACGGTGGTATAATGTTCTACATTTTATTTTGACCAGTTTAAAGGATTATATTGAAATTTTATAAATATATATATATATATATATATATATATATATATATATATATATATATATAAAGGGGGGAATACTCGCCCTGAAGCTGTGTCACAATTTTACTTTAACTATTAATTCTCTCTACCTCTCACTCTTTTTCCCTAAAATCTCTCATTTATTCTTTCACCTATACTTTTTTAACTTTTATTTAAATATTTATTTTTGTCTTAATTGCATACACATAGTATGCGGCACGGATACTACTTCATCCGTCTCAGAATAAAAGTTATTCCCTTAATTTCATAATAATTGTCTTTTTAATTTCATTAATGCTATCATTTAAGAATTAAAATTTATATAAAATTATATCACTACCCATTTATAGAAAGTTAAAAACAATTAATGCAAGCGAGAAAATTTATTAGGAGAATGAGAAAAGTTAAGAGTAATATAGGAAAATAAATAATTTATTCTACTAGAAAGTTGTAAACGACAAATAAATTGAAATAAATTTTTTCTTCTAAAAAGATAGTTATTATGGAACTGAGGGAGTATATATAGTTGATTTTTTTTTTTTGCAAATAAAAAAAGAGTATAAAATGACAAAATTATTCATATTTAAAAATCTCATTTAATTACATAGTTTTCTACACATAACTAGTGAAGATAAATATGCATAGAGAATAAAAATATGACGATTAATACTAAAGGTATTATAGGCAAATTATTATTAAAAATAAATTATTTAAGGTAAGTAAGCATTTAACTTGAGATTACTTAAAATAGTAATAAGAACTTTTATCCTAAGACAGATGGATTAATATATACTCCTTCCGCTCCTTAATATAAGTCGTTTTAGAAATGTGCACAAATATTAAAGTAATGATTGTAAATCATTATTTAAATATAATATCAATTATCTATATTGCAGTTATATTGAAAAAATAGAGTGTTATTTATTGGGCAAAAATAGTAAGAGAACCAAAATTATATTTATTACTTGGGGTAATATTGAAAACTAAGCAATTAATGCTTACTTAAAATTCTCCAACGACTTATATTAAGGAATAAAAATAATTCTCTGAAACGATTTATATTAAGGAACGGAGTGAGTATGATGTTAGAAAGAATTCAAATGACATTCTTTCAAATAAACACTACCTTCATTCTTTTATATTTGTCATTTTAGAGTTGAGCACGTATATTAAGAAATCTAAATACTGCTAATTAAATATGCTATTAAATGCCCAAAACACCCTTTCATTTGTCTATATATTCATCAACTTTCTCTCTCCTCATCTTTAACCGATATATAGTTATCACATAAACTCAATTTTTCATGTAGCTAATTTTTCTCACTCACTCCCTCTATTTACGTCATCTCACTCCTCTTCTCTTCTCTTTTATTTTTATTTTATTTTTTTATTACTTGCTGCTTAAAATTTTTGTTAGCTCTCTTTTTTTTGGTTTCCACCATTTTTCTTTATATTTAAAAAGTTGTTCCATGAAGTATTTAGATTACGTATGTTCTTATAAAATGGAACAAACTAAACTATATTAACCATATATGCAACTAATTAAAGAAATAAATTTAAATATTTTACAATTAAAAACAAACAAAATTACTTCTACTTTTTTGTGCAGAGAAAACGGGATAACAAAATTACTTCTACTTTTTTGTGCAGAGAAAACGGGATTATATTAAAAAGAGTGATTGCAAGAGAGAGTCATATATGCAACTAATTAAAGAAATAAATTTAAATATTTTACAATTAAAAACAAACAAAATTACTTCTACTTTTTTGTGCAGAGAAAACGGGATAACAAAATTACTTCTACTTTTTTGTGCAGAGAAAACGGGATTATATTAAAAAGAGTGATTGCAAGAGAGAGTCATTTAGGAAGAAGAAGAAGAGAGTGGAAGAGACGGAAGGAAAAGAAGAGATAAAGAAGATGGTATGTGGATTACACGTTTATACATATATAAACAAGAGAAAGGTGTATTGAAAATTGTAATCAATTCTCTTAAAATCGTATAACTTAAAAAATGGAGAGAGTAATAGATTTATCCTCTCTCTTATAAAATAGTAGATAAAAAAAGATTTATTGATAACAAAATGTATATTGATAATATCTTGTATTCAAGTGGTCATCCACAATTCATTTGGTATTTACAAAGATAGTGTGTTTTTCACTATTCTCTCTATACGCTTGGTTGCCACTTCTCCTTATTCTCCTCATATATTTCTTCTATCTGATGTGAATATATATTAGCATGGGGGGAGAGAGGAAAAGGTAAACATAACCTTTTCATCTTTCAATAACTGATGAGGGAACTTTTCATTTTCCAAACTTTTCACTTTTCACTTTCCACTCCTTTATTTCTAACACTCCCCCTTGGATGACCACTTTCAAAGAATATGCCTCGTTAAAAATCTTACCAAAGAAAAATCCTGTGAAAAAAAATTTGACTAAGGAAAAGGGTACAATAGTATTGAATAACTTCTAGTGCCTTAGGATTGCCTCATTAAAACTTTGCAAAGGAAAACCCAGTGGAAAAAAAATCTTAGCGAAGGAAAAAGAGTACAATCAGTACATATCCTTTTTACTCCCACTCATGAGAGCATAGAATTTCTATTATTCATGATAAAAATATCCTTAAGTCAACGCATGACAATATTGTGCACCATCTTCTTAAAAATCTTAGTTGTTAATGGCTTAGTGAATATATTAGCCAAATTATCACATGACTGTATCTGTTTGACATCAATATCGGCACTCTTCTGGAGCTCATGTGTATAAAAGAATTTTGGTGCAATATGTTTGGTTCTATCACCCATGATATAGCCTCCTCTAATTTGACTGATACAAGCGACATTATCTTCATATAATATCGTTGGACTATTTATGATTGATGATAATTCACAGTTCTCACGAATATGTTGAATTACTGATCTCAACCAAACACATTCACGACTTACTTCATGAATTGTGATAATTTGTGCATCAGCAGATCCAACTAACTGTGGTTTTGATCCATATTGCTAATAAGTTAACTGCAAATACTATATCAGGTCATAAGAAATTTTGCAATATACATCAAAGCACCAATTGTGTGACGCCCCCAAAATAGGTATACATCACCCATTTTGAGTCGCCAAATACATGGTACAGAAACAACTACAACTTTATTAATACAATTGTCGTGCAAAATACGACAACACTTAAACTGTGACTTTAAAATACAAATATTGTCTTCTAGACAATATCCAAACTCAAATAAGTCCTCATTATAATTATTGATACAATATTTTACAAAATAGTGAGGACTGCTAAACAACTGTCTAGAACCATCATTCCACACCCTGACTACTTCTCGCTATATTCTCACCTCCTGAGAAAAATGGAAAAAAAAGGGTAAGCTCAACTAGCCCAGTAAAGAATATTATGACTAAGATAATATACAACAAATTATCATTAGTCTTCAACAGGGAAAAATCTGATAGAATATAATAGATAACAAGTTTTAGATCAACAACTGCAGCGAAAATAACAATCCATTAGAAGAGTCAAGTAGAGAATGAATTTTACTATCTTCTAAGATTTAAAAGTCCATCATCAATATTTTATCCCTATAACATCAATCAATATACATCTTGAATCAAATATTCATCTTTGCACTACAGGCCAAAGATGTTCATCAGTTGGTAATGTTCATCTCAACACCTGTTCATCTTTGCACTACGAGCCAAAGATATTCATCAGAAAATCATTCATCTTTGTACTACAAACCAAATATATTATATAATATCATCATTTAGGACTGAGGATGATGAAAAATATTTTAAAGAAAACGAATCCAGTGAGACAAAAGAGCAAATATTAGGGATTCGTACTTCGATTTATCCATGTTTAAAAACACCCCATAATATACCATAGCGGAGTAAAATTCAAGAATAAAGATCAAAACATGGATACTGTAAGACCCCAACTTTTATGTATAAAGAATAATTTTCTCGAAATATATTTTTAAATATTATGGTGTGGATTTGATATAATGTTATAGTTGTGGGTAATATTTATAAATTTTGTAAAGTAAGCAAGTGGTTATATAATATTCAATTGGTCGGGAAATATTTGTTTTAACAGGGAATATTTGTATGACGACACAATCATTGGTGGACCCCACAACAGAAGTATTGTCGTAGTTAGAAAACGACAGAATTATCTTTTTATAAAAATAACGGCGGAGGTATTACCGTTAAAACTGTTGAACTACCCGGTAGTAAAAGTACAGTAATACGCGTGGTTACATAGTAGCACACGGTATTGATTATTGATGCTTACGTGAGAAGTCACTCAGTTATACTCAATTATTGTTATAGTAATTGCTGCATCATATCTCTCATATTATTGATTAAATTATTGTCACAGTATCATTTATGTAACGACCCCAAAATAGGTCCATTCCATCCAACCTATTCTGAGTCGCCAAATACATGGTATAGAAAATAACTGTAACTTTATTACAACAATTGTCGTGCAAAATACAACAACACATATGCTATAAGTTTGGATACAAATATATACCAAATGTGACTCATGTTCTAACCGTGGACATCACCTCACAATAACACCTTACATAAAGGTATAGTCAAAAACTGTTCTAGAAATTAGAATCTTTGGGAAGTGTTCAAGGAAACCTTCGTACATGGGAGGCCACGCGTCTAGGTTATGATAGATATCATATGGCCACAGAATTATCCTTGGTTGACCCAATAGACCCCAAAGAAAAACGAGAAGATTACTATCATATTCTTCCCAATGGTGAGTCTTCTCTTGACTTATCATTATCTCCACTGTCTCTAATTGAGAATTATACTTCAAACAAACACCAAGATTATATAGGTAGTGCCCATAGATATACTCAGCAAGTGGATGAGCACAACCCTGTCCTATGATGACACGAGGTTGTATGTTATTAGACATCTTGTATGATAGTGACAAAACACCCTTCCAACGTTGGGTTCGCCTCACCCTATTTTCTTCACCAAATATAACTACTAAATGATGACCACCGTTCCATTCCCTTGTTACCCCCGCTCTACCCAGCTACACTCTTATTACCTGAAAGGAATTGTGAAGCAAAAGGGTGAGCACAACCAGCTCAGTAAAGAATATCATGACTAAAGATAAATAAATTATCAATAGTCTTCATCGATAATAAATCAGAGATTTAGAACATATGGTAAATGATAAAAATTTCAACCATAGTTGCAGCGGAACGAGCAATCCATTAGAAGAGTCAAATAGACCATAAAGTCTATTATCTTCTCCATGTTAAAAATCTACCAACAATGTTTTATCCCTGTAACATTAATCAACAGTTCCTTTCCACAATTATATGAATAACTCATAATCATAATTGTAATTCTAAATTTCTCTTCGCATTCAGGACGAAGATAATTTTCATCACATGTCTTTACCTGAAATATCAAAGATCATGGTTATACCAAATCACAGTTCCTGTTCATAATCATGCTAATAAATCCATCTTCGCACTCATCAATAATTTATCTTTGCACTACAGGCCAAAGATATTCATCAACAGTTCATCTTTGCACTACAGGCCAAAGATATTCATCAATAATTCATCTTTGCACTACAGACCAAAGATATTCTTCAACAGTTCATATTTGCACTATAGGCCAAATATATTATTATCTCAAAGAAATATATAATTATTTCAGAATTTATATACACCATAATTATAACCATGTTAATTAATTCATCTTTACACTTAAGCTAAAGATATTCAATTGTAAATTCAATGGTCATGATCATACCAGTCACAATTCAACTTTGCACTACAGGCCAAAGAGAACCCTAGTCATGATCATACCAATAATCTACCCATCTTTACACTCTAGTGAAAGAGAATTTCAACATCAGGGTTATAAAAATGTTATATATGATAATAAAATCAATATAATCAATACATAGTTTTAATCTCAAGAGTAATATTCATAACTCAACTATAATTTGGTTAGAAAAAGAAACCAATTTTTATCGTGAATAGTAACTCATGAATAGTAACTCGACACAAAAAGGTAGAAATTCCACAATAAAATCCATACCAGTATTTCGGTATAATGATATTGAAAGAATAATATTTCTTAAGCTTATAAACAATTTATTTAAATTGTTTACACTTTACTAAATAATGCATTTAATCATTCTAAAATACCAAACTCATAAGATTTTATCACCAATAATCAAAACCCTCATCAAAAATCTGCATATACCTCATATAGAATTCTCAAGCCATAAAATCCTATTTTCTAATTTTATTCCTTGACAAAACATATTTAATTCATTTACTCATAACTAGACTATTTTCATAAAAAATACCAAATCAGTTCCAAAAATATTTCTTTTCTGGGATTTAGCAGGATATAGTCCCATATTGAACATATATTTTTCTAAGAATTTTTAAAATTCATTTACTATTTTTCATATGGCCAAAACCACCGAATATTTAGACATTTATCAAAAATTATACTTTTGTCCAAAAATTCTGAAATTTACAGAGTATACTTCTATCATACACATGTACTCCCAATAAAAATTTTATCAATTTTGGAGTTAACCACAAGGAATTATAAGCGGTTACTTTTAAAATAGTCTTTTCTCATAAAATTCATAACTCTCAATCTATACATCCAAAAATCACCATTTTTGGACACAATCAAGAAAACTCATCAAAATATCATTTCAAATTTTTCCAGAATTTTTGAAGATCAGAAAAATTACGAAACTAAAAATCATAACAACCCTTAAAATCCATTACTATCCCTTACAATCCCTTACCTCAAAAGAGCAGTACTTCTGACTGGATATCGGATATGATGCTGAAGAAAACTTGCACTAATGAATAGCAACTCACCAAGTATCTAAAAACTCACAAAATATGCTTCATAATATAGAGAGAGAAAGAGAGAAAACTTGTTTCTGGTGTGATTTTCAATTCTAACTTAGCCCTCTATTTATAGGAAAATTTTAGTAGGTTTGACCTGCAACCTGATGGCTTTACCTGCTACTATTCCCACCTACCACATTTGAAATATAATTCAGCACATTTCTTCACCAACCACAAGTGGGGCCCACCAATTCTAGAATTTTCCATCAAAATGATAAACTCCGAAAATTCAACAATTTCTGAACCAGTTATCTCGTAAAATTCATAATAAATCATACGTTCATTTTTAACGGTTCAAAATTTGTGGACATATACTCAACTTATATATGTATAACATATCCAAAAATTACCACGATCCAACGGTCGGATTAAAAATTATAACACCCGCAATATTTCTCAAAAACCCTGATTTGATTTTTAATACCTCCATTCCGATAAAAATACTGATAAAACACCTCAACATTAACTCCTTCATTTTTAACCACAAAAATATATCCCTCATTTATATCCACATAAAATAAATATTTCCTTATCATATGAATCAATAATTAATTATTCACAAATAATATTACAGAATCACATTTATGACAACCAGGCCGTTCCCAGGAAAGAGGGGGCTTTCCAATAAGGATTTCTCCTTACTGGCGCGCAATTAGATGACCAAACCTCTCCTTAGACAGAACTTTCTAGACATTGTCAATAATGTTATCTAATAATATTATTCAAATAATATGAATTATTGATCTGATAATGGGAAATACTGTGCAGTGACAATTATTGAACAACAATAATATAAAATTTCAACGTAGCAATTATTAAATCAATAAAATAAAATATTGAACAGTAATTACTGTAACAATTATTGAGTAGTGCCTTCTTACGTAAGAATCAATAATTTCAAAAATACTATGCAATACCGTGTGCTACTGTGCAATAACGCGTATTACTGTATTTTAACCACCGGGTATTCCAACAGTGTTAACGGTAACAACTACGCCGTTATTTGTAAAAACTTAAATTTGTCGTTTTCTTCACCCGACAGTTATTCTGTTATGGGGCCCACAAATGGCTGCGCCGTCGTACGAATATTCCCCGAAAGAAAGAATATTCCACGACCAAACGAATATTCCCCGACAACAATGATTATTTTATAACCACTTGCTTATTTTGAAAAATTTTTCATATATCACCCTTAACTTTAACTTTTATCAATTTAACCATTTACTGAATAGTAACTATAAAAAAAATTGAATACTTTTATTTCATAAAATTCGGGGTCTTACAATTTACATAATATGATATATTATTAAATAAATAATTGAGACGACAAAGTTATTCATATTATTATTTGCAATATTGACAATGTCTAGAAGTTCTGTCAAGGAGAGGTTTGATCACCTAATTACGTGCCAATAAGGAGAAATCCTTATCGAAAAGTCCCCTCTTTCCTGGGAATGACATGGTTGTTAAATATTGTGAATTATAATATTAATGATGAATAAGTTCGTGTTGATTAAAGATAAAATTGATAATTCCATTGTGTGGAAATTATTAGTGTTAGTAGAAATCAATATTTATTTCGATAATAATTGTTGTCTTGAGGTTATATTGACCAATCGGGTATTCGGGATACTTTTCGTGTCAGAGTACTATTCACGGGTTAATATTCACAAGTTACTATTCACCCAATTACTATTCACTCTAGTATTGTTCACTCGATTATTTGGGACACTTTTTGTATCGAGGTACTATTCTCGAAGTACTATTCATGGGGTACTATTCACCCGAAAAATATATGTCTTTTTGGTTCAAATTATTTTTGAGTACAATATTATTCCATGAGAAGATGTGATAATTTTTCAGACAGTTGGTTGAAATTATAATAGTAAATCAATATGGATCGTTGGTTTAAAGTTTTAATAGCAACTTGTCCCTTCGATTTTCCAAGAGTTACTTGTCCCTTCGATTTTCCAAGAGTTACTTGTCCCTTCGATTTTCCAAGAGTTACTTGTCTCTTCGGTGTTCCAAGAGTTAATTGCCCCTTCGTAAATAGTAGTTGTCTCTTCAATATTGCCAAGAGTCATTTTGACCATTCGTTAAGACCAAGATCTACTTTCAGTTCTTCTATAAATAGAAGTTCATTCCTTCATTATTTCTTACGAATTCACTGAAACTCTAGAGAGAGAAACTATAGAAAGAAAGAAGAAAAGTATTCTGCTACTTCACTACTCTAGTATTCAGTTTTTCTAAGGTAAGGGATATTATTTGTTATACTCGTAAGGGGCATTATTTCTTTCGTATTCATGAAGAGAGCTACTGTTATTCCATTTTTTATTATTATGTTGGAATAACCTGTTTATGCGAAGTACCGCATACATGGTGAAATTTTTTTGTTATTCCATTCTTTATTATTTTGTTGGAATAACCTGTCTGTGCGGTCTATCGCATGCCTGGTGAATTCTGTTGATATTCCATTCTTTATTATTCTGTTAAAATATCCTCTCTGTGCGGATTACGCATGACCTGGTTCCATTCTTTATTATTCTGTTAGAATATCCTGTCTGTGCAGATTACGTATGACCTGGTTCCATTCTTTATTATTCTGTTGGAATAACCTGTCTGTGCGGTCTATCGCATGCATGGTGAATTCTTCTGTTATTCCATTCTTTATTATTCTGTTGGAATAACCTGTCTATATGGATTACCACATGCATGGTGAATGATCCTTCGTATTCATTCCTTATTAAATTGTGAAAATGATCTGTCTACATGGATTACCGCATAGCGGGTGAAAATCTATTTGCAGTTTCATATATTCTATTATACTCAATTGGTTAAAGCTTTGGCTTCTATACTCCATAAAATTAGTGAAATATCCTTGATATTTGCGCTTCATCCAGTATCTTTTCATGGAAATATTCTTCTGAGCATTCTTGAATTTTACTCTACAAAGCAGTATCATGTTGACAATTTGGACGTTATTGGTTCCTGGATAAATTAATTTATAAATCTTTAAAATTTATTCTTGAACTTGTTTTTTGAATTATTATGTCATTGTCGTCATTCTCATGCTTATATTGTGATGAAAGTCATCTTTGGCTTACGTGCATAGATGGACTTCGTATGATTATGACCAGGGATTATTCAGTATAATCATGACCGTAATGTGACGAATGATGTGATAAAAGTCCTCATTGGCCTGTAGTTCATTGGTGGACAGTTGTTGGTATGATTATGACCAGGAATTATTCGGTATAGTCATGACCATTGATGATTACATGAATATCCTTGGCCGAGGAGCAGGGATGATTCGATTTTATTAATTAAGCTGAGTCTTAGCGATAAATTTGATGAAAAACTTTTCAAATCATAGAAGATAGTAGATTTTATACTTTACTTGACTTTTCTAATGGATTGCTTATTCCGCTGCAGTTTTTGATCTAAAACTTATTGTCTATTATATTCTATCAGTTGTTATGCTGTTGAAGGCTAATGATAACTTATTTTGCATTATCTTAGTCATAATATTTTTTACTGGGCTAGTTGAGCTCACCCTTTTGCTTTCATTGTTCTCTTCAAGAAATGAGAACGTAGCTGAGACTAGTCGGGAAACAGAGTGATGGTCCTAGATGGTGCATTAGTAGTCCTCACTATTATGTAAAATAGTGTGATAATAAATATAATAAGGACTCCATTGAGTGTGGATATTGTCTAGATGACAATATTTGTATTAAAACTCACAGCCTATGTTTTGTCGTATTTTACACGACTGTTGTATAATTAGTTTGTATTTGTATTCAGTACCTTGTATCTGACAACCCAAGATGGGTGATGTATACCTATTTTGGGGGCGTCACAGTTGATATCAAAGCTTAGGGATATGATCCTTGGCTGAGATGTGAGACAAGAACTAGGAGGGGAGAGACGGGAAATTCCTTCGCTAGTATGACCTACCTAAGTTTATTTGGTATTTAATTGCTCGATCAGAGTATATGGATAATATGTAATATTATAATTAACCCTTGTTTTGTGGCAGTGTTTGAAAATGGTAGCTGAAAATGGTACCAATGGAGTGAATGAGACCGTTGAGACACCTTTAATCACTAACCAAGTTAATGTGGTGTCAGACGAAGAAGAAATTAGAGATATTTACGTGGTGAGTGAAGAACTAATAATTGTACCAGAGCTAGTTGCAGAGATAGCTGCTGAGAGCGAGGAAGAAGAGGAAGAAGAGGAACCTGAGGAGAATTTGTTAGAAGAATTTTATGATCGAAATTTAGAATTACAAAATCGTATTCATGAGTTAGAAAAGCAAGCTGAAGAACGGCAGGCGGTCGTGGAGCAAAGAGATGCAACAATTCAAAATTGTGTTACCCGATGTGCGATGCTTGAAAAGAAGCACTCTTTGGCAGAGTATAAGATATTAGAGCTAGAATCTGAGAATGCTATGATCAAAGTTATGATGAAAGAAGAAACAACTGAACGAAGGAGAATAGATAATGCATGGGTAAAAGCCGCACGACGCGTAGATATTGTAGAAAAAGACGTCCGATCCAATAAGGCCAAAATAGATGAAATGGATTTTGCTTTTTGGACAACAATTGGGAGAATTCAAGATCTAATTCGGAATTACCCTGTGCAGAGCGGTCAACCCCAATTCGATATGGATCGGAGAGTAATGATTCAAATCATGGATCAAAAATACAACGAAGCAATTAAGGGTAGAATGTCCTTTATAGCAAAGTCAAGTCCAGCTGGGATGGTGACGTCAAAAATGTCCCAAACAATTCAAAATCGGTAGTTTAAGAGAGCGTTTTTGTAAGACCCCAACTTATTAATGAATAAAATCAAATTTTCTCTAAATATTATTGTGAATAATAAGGGGTTAATTTGATATAATACTTTGGTTATGGGTAAAATGTGCAAATTTTGCAAAATAAGCAAGTGGTTATAAAATATTTATTTTTGGTCGGTGAATATTCGGTTGGTCGTGGAATATTCTTGCTGTCGGGGAATATTCGTACGACGACGCAGCCTTGTGTGGGCCCCATAACGGAAAGCGATTGGATGAAGAAAACGACAAGTATAAGTTGTTTATAAATAACGGCGTAGTTGTTACCGTTAATACTGTTGGAATACCCGGTGGTTAAAATACAGTAGCACACGGTATTGCACCAATTATTGATTCTTACGTAAGAAGGCACTACTCAATAATTGTTACAGTAGTTATTATTCATTATTTTATTTTATTGATTCAATAATTGCTGCGTTGATATTTTATATTATTGTTGTTTCAATAATTGTTGCTGCACAGTATTTTTATTTATCAGATCAATAATTCATATTATTTGAATAATATTATTAGATAACATTATTGGCAATGTCTAGAAAGTTCTGTCTAAGGAGAGGTTTGGTCATCTAATTGCGCGCCAGTAAGGAGAAATCCTTATTGGAAAGCCCCCTCTTTCCTAGGAACGGCCTGGTTGTCATAAATGTGATTCTGTAATATTATTTGTGAATAATTAATTATTGATTCATATGATAAAGAAATATTTATATTATGTGGATATAAATGAGGGATATATTTTTGTGGTTAAAAATGAAGGAGTTAATGTGGAGGTTTTTGTCAGTATTTTTGTCGGAATGGAGGTATTAAAAATCAGAGTTTTTGAGATAGTTTGCGGGGGTTATAATTTTTAATCCGACCGTTGGATCGTGGTAATTTTTGGATATGTTATACATATATAAGTTGAGTATATGTCCACAAATTTTGAACCGTTAAAAATGAACGTATGATTTATTACGAATTTTACAAGATGACTGGTTCAGAAATTGTTGAATTTTCGGAGTTTATCATTTTGGTGGAAAATTCTAGAATTGGTGGGCCCCACTTGTGGTTGGTGAAGAAATGTGCTGAATTATATTTCAAATGTGGTGGGTGGGAATAGTAGCAGGTAAAGCCATCAGGTTGCAGGTCAAACCTACCAAAATTTTCCTATAAATAGAGGGCTAAGTTAGAATTGAAAATCACACCAGAAACAAGTTTTCTCTCTTTCTCTCTCTAGATTATTGAGTGTATTTTTGTGAGTATTTAGATACTTTGAGAGTTTCTATTCATCAGAGCAAGTTTCTTTCAGCCTTATACCGGTATTCCGACCAGAAGTACTGATATTTTGAGGTAAGGGATATTATTTTCTTCTTAAATGATATTATTTTCTTCAATATCATTATGCTGAAATATTGATATGAGTTTTTATCAAATTTGGAACTTTTTGTGTCGAGGGTTACTATTCACGTATACGGTACTATTCACGTATACGACACTATTCACGAATACGACACTATTCACCAAAAAAAAATAAAATTTTTCCTTTTTGTCCAAGATGTCTATTATGGTTACTATCTTTGATTGTATCCATGTTTTGATCTTTATTTTTGAATTCTGCTTCACAATTGATTATTATGAAGTATTATTGATCTTGGATAAACTGTTATACGAATCCCTAATATTTGTCCTTCTGTCTCACTGGATTCGTTCTCTTTAAGATATTTTTCATCATCCTCAGTCCTAAATGATGATATTACTGAATATCTTTGGCCTGTAGTGCAAAGATGTATAATTACTTGATGAATATCTTTGGCCTGTAGTGCAAAGATGAACAGGTGTTGAGATGAACATGACCGACTGATGATACAAATGAATATCTTTGGCCTGTAGTGCAAAGATGAATATTTGGTTAAAGATGATTATTAATTGATGTTACAGGGATAAAATATTGATGATGGACTTTTAAATCTTAGAAGATAGTAGAATTCTTTCTCTACTTGACTTTTCTAATGGTTTGCTGTTTCCGCTGCAGTTGTTGATCTAAAACTTGTTGTCGATTATATTTTATCAGATTTTTTCCTGTTGAAGACTAACGATAATTTGTTGTATATTATCTTAGTCATAATATTCTTTACTGGGCTAGTTGAGCTCACCCTTTTCCTTTTTGTTCCATTTTTCTTCTCAGGAGGTGAGAACATAGCAGGATCTAGTCGGGGTATGGAGTGATGGTTCTAGAAAGATGTATTAGCAGTCCTCACTATTTCTGTAAAATAGTGTTTGAATAATTGTAATGAGGATTTATTTGGGTGTGGATATTGTCTAGAAGACAATATTTGTATTTAAACTCACAGTATGTGTTGTCGTATTTTGCACGACAATTGTATTATTGAAGTTGTAGTTTGCTTTCTGTACCATGTATTTGGCGACTCAGAATGGGTGTTGTATACCTATTCTGGGGGCGTCACAGTTTTTTGTGACGAAGAACCCGAATGAAGTTATCACGGGTAAGCTAATCATAAACTCTTGCGAAGTCTATACCTTATTTGATACCGGTTCTACCCATTCTTTTATTTCTTCTACTTGCGCTCAATGTTTAAATTTGACTCCGGAGAAATTAGACTTTGATTTATCTGTTGATACTCCATTGGGAGAAACCTTCGTTACCTCCACTATTTATAAATCTTGTTTGATTCAAATCAACACTTTCACGTTACTTGTCGATCTTATCTCTTTGAAAATATTTGCATTTGATGTGATTTTAGGGATTGATTGGTTAACTACTCATCATGCTAAAATCGATTGTTTTCGTAAGGTTGTTAGCTTTCATATTCCTAACCAACCTATTATGCGAATTCAAGTAACCAAACCATTAAAATCAATCACTGTCATATCAAGCCATAAAGCTATTCGTTTATTTGAAAAACGGATGTCAAACATTTTTAGCAAATGTCACGGATTTAAATAAAAATACGTCAGATTTGAATGATATTTCTATTGTTAATAAATTTCCTGACGTATCCTTGAAGACTTCCTAGTCTACTTAGAGCGTGAAATCGAATTTTGTATTGACCTCAGTACAAAACCCATTTCTAAAACCCTTAAATATTTCTTCACCTAGAACGAACGTATTATGCGCCAAAGACGTTGGCTCGAGCTATTGAAGATTACGATCGTACCATTCAATATCATTATGGAAGAGCGAACGTGGTAGCTGACGCGTTGAATAGAAGATTGTATAAGTTTACGAGTGCGATGTTATTAACACAAAAACCCATTTCATATAACTTACAAATGATGAAGATAGAGTTAAATACTCTAGGGACCCACGTGAAGATAACAAATATACGAGTAGAATCGACTTTAATCGATAAAGTTAAAGCCGTGCAAGCTACATACTCAGAGCTGATGAATGTGAAGAAGAAGGTTCAAGAGAGCGTTATTCCGGAAGTAAGAATCGATGAAGGAATACTTCGAATCAACTCTAGACTTTGTGTTCCTAACGATTCTGACTTGAAGTATAAAATTATGATGGAGGCGCACAACACACCGTTTGCAATAAAATGTATCGTGATCTTCGACATATATTTTGGTGGAGCAATATGAAGAGAGAGATAGTGGGATTTATCTCAAGGTGTCTAACTTATCAACGAGTCAAGGCGGAGCATCAAGTGCCAAAAGGTCCATTGCAACCACTTGAAATTCCAGAATGGAAGTGGGAGCACATTACCATGGATTTCGTTACTGGTCTTCCCAAGGTTTCTCAAGGCATAGATGCGATTTAGGTCATTGTTGATAGATTGACCAAGTCTGCTCATTTTTTACCGATACGAGAAACTTATACACTTGAACGTCTTGCTAGTATGTACATAAACGAGATTGTAAGATTGTATGGTATGCCAGTATCCATAGTTTCTGATCGAGACCCAAGATTCACTTCAAGATTTTGGGTTAGTTTGCAAAAAGCTATGGGCACAGATTTACGATTTAGATCGGCATATCATCCTCAAACGGACGGGCAGTCGGGAAGGACTATTCAAACTCTTGAAGATTTATTAAAACTCTGTGTCCTTGGCTTCAAGGGAAGTTGGGATAAATTCTTACCATTGGTGGAGTTTTCTTACAACAATAGTTATCAAGCAAGCATTGGCATGGCTCCATTTGAGTCGTTGTATGGAAAAAAGTGTCGTTCTCCAGTATGCTGGGATGAGGTGGGTGAAGCAACGTTGTTGGGATCGGAGTTGGTATGTATACAAAAAAGATTCAAACGATCCGATAACGTATAAAAACCTCATAAGATCGACAAAAGAGTTATGCTGATCTTCATCGAAAGGACGTGGAATTCAATATTGGAGATCATGTGTTGTTACGTGTTGCTCCATGGAAAGGAGTTACGAGATTTATAAAGAGAAAAAAGCTCAATCCTCGATTCATTGGCCCATTTTTAATCCTCGAGCGAGTAGGAACTGTGGCCTATAGACTCGCCTTACAGCCAAGTATGTCTCATGTTCATAACGTTTTTCACATATCTATGTTACGTAAATATGTGAAAGACTCGAACCACATTATTGAGTTAGAACCATACGAGATAGAGGAAGATTTAACGTATGAAGAGTTACCTGTTAAAATCTTGGATAAGAAGGATCATGTTCCACGCTCCAAGCTTATACCTCAAGTTAAAGTTTTGTAGAGAAACCACGTTATGGAGAAAATGACTTGGGAGTTAGAATCTGAGATGAAGTCAAGGTATCCTCATCTCTTCGACATACCAGGTATGTACCCTAATTTCGAGGACGAAATTTCATAAGAAGGGGAGGTTGTAAGACCCCAACTTTTATGATTAAAGAATAATTTTCTCGAAATATATTTTTGAATATTATGGTGTAGATTTGATATAATGTTATAGTTGTGGATAATATTTATAAATTTTGTAAAGTAAGCGAGTGGTTATATAATATTCGATTGGTCGGGGAATATTCGTTTTAATATGAAATATTCGTACGACGACAATTGGTGGACCCCACAACGGAAGTATTGTCATAGTTAGAAAACGACAGAATTATCTTTTTATAAAAATAACGGCAGAGGTGTTACTGTTAAAACTGTTGAACTACCCGGTAGTAAAAGTACAGTAATACGCGTGGTTGCATAGTAGCACACGATATTGATTATTGATGCTTACGTGAGAAGTCACTCAGTTATACTCAATTATTGCTACAGTAATTGCTGCATCATATCTCTCATATTATTGATTCAATTATTGTCACAGTATCATTTGCATAATATGATATATTATTAAATAAATAATTAAGACGACAAAGTTATTCATATTATTATTTACAATATTGACAATGTCTAGAAGTTCTGTCAAGGGGAGGTTTGATCACCTAATTGCATGCCAATAAGGAGAAATCCTTATCGGAAAGTCCCATCTTTCCTGTGAACGAACTGGTTTTTAAATATTTTGAATTGTAATATTAATGATGAATAAGTTCGTGTTGATTAAAGATGAAATTGATAGTTCTATTGTATGGAAATTATTAGTGTTAGTAGAAATCGATATTTATTTCGATTATAATTGATGTCTGGAGGTTATATTGACCAATCGGGTATTCGGGGCATTTTTCGTGTCAGAGTACTATTCACGAGTTACTACTATTCACAGGTTACTATTCACTCTAGTATTGTTCACTCGAGTATTTAGGACACTTTTCGTGTCGGGATACTATTCACGGGGGTACTATTCTCTAAGTACTATTCACGGGGTACTATTCACCCAAAAAATATATGTCTTTTCGGTCCAAATCATTTTTGAGTACAATATTATTCCATGAGAAGATGTTATAATTATCAGACACTTGGTTGAAATTATAATAGTAAATCAATATGGATCGTTGGTTTAAAGTTTTAATAGTAACTTGTCCCTTTGGTTTTCCAAGAGTTACTTGTCCCTTCGATTTTCCAAGAGTTACTTGTCTCTTCGGTGTTCTAAGAGTTAATTGCCCCTTCGCAAATAGTAGTTGTCTCTTCAATATTACCAAGAATCATTTTGACCCTTCGTTAAGACCTAAAGCTACTTTCAGTTCTTCTATAAATAGAAGCTCATTCCTTCATTATTTCTTACGAATTCACTGACACTCTAGAGAGAGAAATTATAGAGAGAAAGAAGAAAAGTATTCTGCTACTTCACTACTCCAGTATTCAGTTTTTCTAAGGTAAGGGATATTATTTGTTGTACTCGTAAGGGGTATTATTTCTTTCGTATTCATGAAGAGAGCTACTATTATTCCATTCTTTATTATGGAATAACCTGTTTATGCGAAGTACCATATAAATGGTGAAATACTTATGTTATTCCATTCTTTATTATTTTGTTGGAATAACCTGTCTGTGCGGTCTATCGCATGCCTGGTGAATTCTGTTGATATTCCATTCTTTATTATTGTGTTAAAATATCCTCTCTGTACGGATTACGCATGACCTAGTTCCATTCTTTATTATTCTATTGGAATATCCTGTCTGTACGGATTACGCATGACCTACTTCTATTCTTTATTATTTTGTTGGAATAACCTGTCCGTGCGGTCTATCGCATGCACGGTGAATTCTTCTGTTATTCTATTTTTTATTATTTTGTTGGAATAACCTGTCTATGTGGATTACCACATGCATGGTGAATGATCCTTCGTATTCATTCCTTATTAAATTGTGAAAATGATCTGTCTACGTGGATTACCGCATGGCGGGCAAAAATCCATTTGCAGTTTCATATATTCTATTATACTCAGTTGGTTAAAGCTTTGGCTTCTATACACCATGAAATTAGTGGAATATCATTGATATTTGCGTTTCATCCAGTATCTTTTCATGAAAATATTCTTCTGAGTATTCTTGAATTTTACTCTACAAAGCAGTATCATGTTGACAATTTGAACGTTATTGGTTCCTGGATAAATTAATTTATAAATCTTTAAAATTTATTCTTGAACTTGTTTTATTGAATTATTATGTCATTGTCATCATCCTCATGCTTATATTGTAATGAAAGTCATCTTTGACTTACGTGCATAGATGGACTTGGTATGATTATGACCAGGAATTATTCGGTATAATCATGACCGTAATGTAACGAATGATGTGGTAAAGTCCTCATTGGCCTGTAGTTCATTGGTGGATAGTTGTTGGTATGATTATGACCAGGGATTATTCGGTATAGTCATAACCATTGATGATTACATGAATATCCTTGACCGAGGAGCAGGGATGATTCGATATTATTTATTAAGCTGAGTTTCAGCGATAAAGTTGATTGTGACGCCCCCAAAAATAGGTATACATCACCCATCTTGGGTCGTCAGATACATGGTACAGAATACAAATACAACTTACTAATACAACTGTCGTGTACAATACGACAAAACATAAACTGTGAGTTTGAATACAAATATTATCTTCTAGAGAGTATTCATACTCAAAAGGAGTCCTCATTACATTTATTAACACACTATTACATAGAATAGTGAGGACTACTAACTAATACTATCATTCGGACCATCACTCCGTTCCCCGACTTGCCCCAGCTACGTTCTCATTTCCTGAAAAGAACAGTGAAAGAAAGGGTGAGCTCAACTAGCCCAGTAAGAAATATTATGACTAAGATAATACAGAATAAATTATCATTAGCCTTCAACAATGTTAAACTGATAAAATATAATAGACATCAAGTTTAACTGTAGCGGAACAAGCAATCCATTAAAAGAGTCAAGTAGAAAATAAACTCTACTATCTTTTATGATTTAAAAGGTTTTTCAACACTGTGATCGCTGGGACTCAGCTTAATAAAATAATCCACATCATTGAATCACCCCTGCACTACAGCCAAGGATATTCGTATATTCATTAATGGTCATGATCATACCAACAACTGTCCATCAATGCACTACGGGCCAATGAGGACTTTTACCACATCATTTGTAACATTACGGTCATGATTACACCGAATAATCCCTGGTCATAATCATACCAAGTCCATCTATGCACTACAGGCCACAGATGACTTTCAACAGAATATAAACATGAGGATGATGACAATAATATAAGAATTCAATAAAACAAGTTCAAGAATTAATTTATCCAAGAATTAACAACGTCCAAATTGTCAACATGATACTACTTTGTGGAGTAAAATTCAGGAATGATCAGGAGAATATTTTCATGAATAGATACTAGATGAAGCGCAAATGTCAAGGATATTCCACAAATTTCATAGAGTATAGAAGTCAAAACTTAACCAACTGAGTATAATAAAGAATGGAATAACAAAAGAAATCACCATGCACGCGATAGACCGCACAGACAGGTTATTCCAACAGAATAATAAATAATGGAACCAGGTCCAGCGTAAACGCACAGATAGGATATTCCGACAGAATAATAAATAATGGAACCAGGTCCGGCGTAAACACACATACATGATATTCCGACAGAATAATAAATAATGGAACCAGGTCCGGTGTAAAACACACAGACAGGATGTTCCAACAGAATAATAACAAAGACGGAACCAGGTCCGGCGTAAAGCACAGACATGATGTTCCAACTGAAACTAAAGACAGTATAATAAAGACGGAACCAGGTCCGGCGTATAGCACAGACAGGATGTTCCAACGGAATAACAAAGACAGAATAATAGAAGAATGTCACCAAGTATAGGGTATTCCGCATATACAGGTTATTCCAACAGAATAATAAAGAAATGGAATAACAGAAGTTCTCTTCTTGAATACAAAAGAATAATATCTCTTACCTTAAAAGAACTGGATATTGGAAAAGTGAAGTAGCAGAATACTTTTATTCTTTCTCTCATATTCTCTCTATACTTTCTCTCTCTATAGCTTGAATGAATTCGTGAAAAATAATGAAGCCCTAGGCCTCTATTTATAGAAAAACTGAGGGTGGCTCTTGGTCTTAACGAAGGGTCAAATGACTCTTGGTAATATTGAAGGGACAACTACTATTGACGAAAGTAATTACTATTGACCAAGGTAAATACTATTGACGAAGGTAATTACTATTGACCAAGGTAAATACTATTGACGAAGGTAATTACTATTGACCAAGGTAAATACTATTGACCAAGGTAAATACTATTGACGACGGTAATTACTATTGACGACGGTAATTACTATTGACGAAGAGACTCTTAGATGATGACATATGGCCCCCCATAAAAATAACCAAACTTACCACAACGTCTCAATTATTGATTTAATAATATAACATATTATACAGATGATACTATAACAATAATTTAAGAGATATGATGCAGTAATTACTGTAGCAATAATTGAGTATAGCTGAGTGACTTCTCACGTAAGCATCAATAATCAATACCGTGTGCTACTATGCAACCACGCGTACTACTGTACTTTTACTACGGGGTAGTTCAACAGTTTTAACGGTAACACCTCAGCCGTTATTTTTATAGAAAGATAATTTTGTCGTTTTCTAACTACGACTATACTTCTGTTGTGGGGTCCACCAATGATTGTGCCGTCGTACGAATATTCCCCGACAAAAAGAATATTCCCCGACCAAACGAATATTTTAAAACAACTTGCTTACTTTGTAAAATTTATAAATAATACACACAACTATAATATTATATCAAATCCACACCATAATATTAAAAAATTATTTCGAGAAAATTAAATATTTATTCATAAAATTTGGGGTCTCACAATCTCCTCTCCTTATGGAATTTCGCCCTCGAAATTTACGTACATACCTGGTATGCCGAATAGGTGAGGATACATTGACTTCACTTCAAATTCTAACTCTTGAGGTATAACCTTTGAGCGTCGAATATGATCCTTCTTATCCAAGATTTTAACACGTATCTCCTCAAGCATTAAATCATCCGCTATCTCGTCCGGTTCTAAATTAATAATGTTGTTCAGGCCGTCCACATATTTACGTAACATCGATACGTGAAAAAAAAACGTTATGAACACACGACATGCTTGGCGGTAAAACGAGTCTATAAGCAACAGTTCCTACTCGATCGAGGATTTTAAATGGGTTAATTACATCGAGGGTTGAGATTTCTTCCCTTTATCAATTCGTGCTTCTAGAATAACGCCCTCTTGAACCTTCTTCTTCACATTCATCAGCTCCGGGTGTGTAGCTTGAACGGCTTTAACGTTATCGATTAAAGTCGATTTTACTCGTATATTCGTTATCTTCATATGGGTCCCTCGAGTCTTTAACTCTATCTTCGTCATTTGTAAGTTATACGAAATGAGTCTTTGTTTTAACAACATCGCCCTCGTAAACACATACGATCTTCTACTCAACACGTCAGTTACCACGTTCGTTCTTCCACAATGATATTGAATGGTACGGTCGTAATCTTCAACAGCTCGAGCCAACGTCTTTGGCGCATGTTACGTTCGTTTTAGTTAAAGAAATATTTGAGGGTTTAAGAAATGGGTTTTGTACTGGGGTCAATACAAAATTCGATTTTACGCTCTGGGGTAGGCTAAGAAGTCTTCAAGAATACGTCAAGAAATTTATTAACAATAGAAATATCGTTCAAAACTGTGACCCTCATCCAAGACTTGGATTGCACGTCACATTGATACCTATTAACTTGTCACCGTTATTCACAACGTTGCCTTCAGAAAGTCTGGCTTCGGTGCATTCCACACACGAAAGTCAACAACTAAAGGATCGGGGCTCTTTATTTATGGCTTGATATGACAATGATTGACTTTAGTGGTTTGGTTACTTGAATTCGCATAACAGGTTGGTTAGGTATGAAAGTTAACCACCTTACGAGAAGCATGATGAGTAGTTAACCAATCGATTTCTAAAATTACATCAAAGGCAAGCATTTTCAAAGAGATAAGATTGACAGGTAACGTGAAAGTGTTGATTTGAACAAGATTTATAAATAGTGGAGGTAACGAAGATTTCTCTCAACTGAGTTTAAACAGACATATCAAAGTCTAAGTTCTCCGGAGTTAACTTCAAACATTGAACACAACTAGGTGAAATAAAAGAGTGAGTAGAACCGGTATCTAACACGGTATAGACTTCGCAAGAGTTTATGACTAATATACCCGTGATAATTTTATTCAGGTTCCTCGTCACGAAAAAAATGCTTTCTCTTAAACTACTGGCTTTGGCTTTTCTGAGACGGTCTTTGGTGCCTCCATCCTATCTGAACTTGTCTTCGGTGAACGACAAAATCGGGCTAAGTGACCTTCTCTTCCACAATTATAGCATGCTTTGGATGGCATCGCGCAATTTGGACTGATGTGTCCCTCTCCTCCGCATTTGAAGCATATGATAGGTGGTCGTTCTCCATCCTTAACAACGGTTGCTGGTGCTGACGTCTTTCCATCATTGTTGAATTTTCGCTTCTTAAAATGTCCATTCTTATTGTTCTGGCCATGATTACCACCGAAGTGGTTACCATTTCTGGCCTGTTGATTCCCTCCACGCTTGTTGTCACCGCTTCGATGACTGCTCTCACTGGTATTATCAATTTGCCGACTGCTCTCTTTTGGTTGCGTTGACTCGTTATCGCGCTCCACCAACTGAGCCCTATTCACAACATCTGAATACAAACACAGTTTGTGAGAAATAAGATGTTGACGTATCTCAGGTTTCAAACCTCGCAAAAACATTCGCGTTATTCGCTATTCATTATCCACCAAGTGGGACGCAAATCGGGACAACTCGGCAAACTTGGCTTCGTACTGCGACACGGTCATGTTGTTTTGCTCCAACTTGATAAATTCCACCTCCTTCATGTGACGAATGCTTTCGGGAAAGTACTTGTCATTGAACATCTCTTGGAACTTCTCCCAAGACATCTTGAGTGCGTCAGGCTGGGTACGTTTTATAGATTCTCACCAGTAATCTGCCTCTTCACGTAACATAAAGGTGGCAAAGGGAATCTTTTGCTCCTCGGAGCATCCTAAGACATCAAATATCTTGGTGATCTGCTTTAACCACGTCTCCGCCTTAAGTGGTTCTGGCTTTCCCAAAAACTCCGGTGGTCCTAGCTCCTTGAATTGCTTAGCGGTGACCAACCGTGGGTTATTTTGTTGTTGCATGAATTGCATAAAGCCTCTGACCATCTCATCATTCACCATTTCATCGGTGTTATTATTTTCATGAGGATTATTGTCCTCTGGTTGCACATTACTCTGAGCATTGATCGTTGGTGATTCAATGGTCTCATGTGCTTCATTGATTATCTCAACATTTTCGGATGCCATTTGCAAATACTGCAACAAAACAAGGGTTAATTAACATATAACATATTATCCATATACTTTGACCGACCAATTAAATACCAAATAAACTTAGGTAGGTCATACTGGTAGGTCATACTAGCGAAGGAATTCCCCGTCTCTCCCCTCCTAGTTCTATTCTCACATCTTAGCCAGGGATTATATTCCTAAGCTCTGATACCAACTGTGACGCCCCCAAAAATAGGTATACATCAGCCATCTGGGGTCGTCAGATAAATGGTACAGAATACAAATACAACTTACTAATACAACTGTCGTGTACAATACGACAAAACATAAACTGTGAGTTTGAATACAAATATTATCTTCTAGAGAGTATTCATACTCAAAAGGAGTCCTCATGCGGAACAAGCAATCCATTAAAAGAGTCAAGTAGAAAATAAACTCTACTATCTTTTATGATTTAAAAAGTTTTTCAACACTGTGATCGCTGCTGCGCCGTCGTACGAATATTCCCTGACAGAAAGAATATTCCACGACCAAATGAATATTTCCCGACAATAATGAATATTTTATAACCACTTACTTATTTTGTAAAATTTACACATTTCCTCCATAACCAAAGTATTATATCAAATTAACACCTTATTATTCACAATAATAATTAGAGAAAATTCGATTTTATATATTAAAAAGTTGAGGTCTTACAATTATAACATACATTGTATTTAAATTTTTTACTTTGGAACTTACCAAAAAATATTTTAATATTATGATCATTAACTTTCCTGATTCACGAATCTAATTAGTATAAAGTTATATCATTCAACTTGCTCTAATACATTATAAATAAGACGCTAACTACATACCAAATTTGTAAAGTTTAAATTGTTATAAGATCACTATAAATCAATAACATGTTCTTTTGAGGGAAAATATTATTTCACCACACAAAAATGATTGTAACACAAATGCTATCTTATTGGATTGAATAATAGGTAATTAATACCTCAATGTATAAATACTCGCTTAAATATATACCGTAAAACCTCTATTTAGTCATAATATTGGGTCTAAATTAATTTTATTCCTATAGGGAAGTTATAATTAAGGGGATGCTTGTTTAGAACTGAATACATCTGAATGGCTGAATAGGTCAGTCATTAAGTGTGTTTGTTTTGAAAAAAAATCGTCTAAATAATTTAATTGTTCATATGATTGAGCTGAATGACTAAGTCAGATTTTTTTTGGTTGAATTAAATAAAAAAAAATTTAAAAATTTAAAATTAAAAAAATATTAACTATTATATTAAGTAATATTAAATAAATTTATAACTAACTTTGAATTTTTTCAGAGGGGTAAAATAATAAAATTCTGTCATTCAAATGTTTCAGACATATTAATTATCAAACAACTTTTTTCATTCAGATTCAAATTCAAATTCAGTTCATTCAGATTCAGATTCATTCAATTTTTATCAAACACCTCCTAAATAGAGGTGTAGTTATAAAAATTATTATTGGACTTAGTTTTCTTTAGTGCAAGTGGTATAGAGATAAAGCATGCACTACATTAATAACTAATTAATAGAGTATATCAAATTGAAGGTATAAGCATTGACAAAAGAGATGGACATAATTTCAAAAAATTGTACATATATCTATGTAGTGTTTGGAATATACAAAGTCACCTCAAAAGTTTAAAATCTTATATTTTCTTTAATATTTTTCTCTCAATATAAATTCTATAAACCTTTAATGAAACATAGCAAATATTTAATATGTAGATAATTATTACTATATGGAGTCAAGTTTCATAAGTACGAAGTTTATTCCTATTTATAACCGGTTCAAATTGGGACCAAATTTTTTTATTACTATATAGAGATTATTCCTATATAAAATATTCCTAAATAGAGGTTTTACTGTAATTTATCTGTACGCACTTTACACGAGTTATAAACGTACTTTACACAGAGTTATAAGCTTGTTAGTGATTAAGCGTCACATAGTATAAACCATAAACATGTATAGTAACATAACACTAGTTAGCTTTTCTTTATAGCTGGCAGAGAACTTAAAAAAAAACGTATGTTCCAAATTCCGTGCAATTTCCTTGGCGGTTGGATTTCAAAGTTCAATATTTATTGAGCACAAAAGAAGAAAAATGAGAGTTTTACGTAGCTATCATATTTAGATAAACATGTACTTGCATATTATGAAGTCTATTTTTAGTGACCAATTTGGTTAGGGAAATACTCTACTTTTTTAAGTCATACAAATTAGTAATATATACTCAGTCGAAACATACAAGACAATTTTTTTTTTATTTCGAAGTTTTTAAAGAAATTTTCAAATAGAAACTAAATTAATCTTAATTAATACAATTATTTATATCGTATTTATTTGAAAATTACGTCTAATTATAAGATTTGTTGCTTTTATTTAAATGAATAACATCAATTTCGACTATAGAAATCTCGCTGCTAACGTCAAGTTTCGTCGACACGTTCAATCACCAAATTCATGCGCTTAAACCTGCACAGTAACAGATCACACAAGAAACTTGACGACTTGTGCCGCCGGGTGATAGATCCGGTGTGAGAATGAGTACTGACTGGTACAAGGTTTAACAATGGAGGCTTTAGTGTTTAGCGCTTAAAAGTGTATTATCTATTAATTGAAGTCAAACCTTGTATTTATAATTGTTCTCATCACCCTAAAGCCCATTTCCAAATCGGATTAGGACTCCTAAACATGGCAGTTATCTATGTTTGGGTCCAACTCAATCTCCTTAAAAGGTGCAAGTGGGATATCATCCAAACACTTACTTTTGGAGTTGGTATTAAATATGGTTAGGATTGGAATCCTTAACCACTTAAACTCCTTATCACTCAGGACTCCATACGACCTTCTGTATGGGCCCAAATCATCCGAACACATATAAACTGGTCTGGGCTCCGGCCCAAAAGACTTGGATGCCCGACCCTGAACATCAACAAACCGATCAGGACTCCGGCCCCAAAGGACTCGGACGCCCGACCCCGATCACCACGAATCCCTTTACTGGCTTCGGCCCACTGGGCTCAATCAACCATTCTCAACCCAACCTTCAGCCCACATAGAGGTTGGTAGATTATGCTCGAACATTGCCCCCAGTCTCTTGTTATAAAAAGTTTATAATTAGAGACTTAAAGAGATGCCTGGGGAATCCAAACGGTCTTTTTAAATATCACACATTTACCAAGAAATTGTCCCCAGACGTCATCATTAGCCGCCTTTGGGATTCGTGCAGCAACACTATAAAGCCCTCATCCCACACAATTATTACTTTTTCCAGATTTTCTCTACCTCAACCTTCTCTCTCAGAGCTTTCTACAAGTACAATTTTTGGCAAGAAACCACCTCCACCAAAGTTCTCCGATTTAGACCTTTCTGTCCTCCCAACCTTATATTTTTGCTATTTTTGCTTAAATGGCAGATTCTAGCCTCCCATCCTGTTAATTCCCAGAGGTACAATAGTTATCTAGAAGGGGGGGGGGGGGTTGAATAGATATTTTAAAATTTCATTTTCAAAATACTTTGTCAGTTTTGTTAATCAATTTCAGCGGAATATATGATTTGTTTGTTCCGTTTTAAGATAAACGGAGTAAATAGTTGACAGACAGTTATAACAAATAAAGTAGTTAAAGCAAGAATATAAAAGACACAGAGATTTTAAGTGGTTCAGAGCACTCAAGGCTCCTAGTCCACTCTTCTGTTCCTCGAGTAGGAAATTCACTAAGGATGTCTTTATAATATTTGAATTTCAAAGATTCCTTCAAAACCAGCAGTCTTGGAGCTTCTTAGTTCACTTAGAACTCTTCAAGTCCAGCAAACTTGGAATACACTTGATGAGAGTTGAGTTCTTTGAGTTGTGTTGGTCAGTTGCTGTTAAGCATGTGTTCTAAAGAACTGAGTAGCTAAGTAAGCTTTCTTTCTAGATCGTAGAGTTGAGCGTTGAGTTTTCTTCAGCTTTTCGTTATGTGCTTGCTTACTTCTTGCATCTGCATCTGATTTGTATATAAGTTGCCTTTCAAATATTTCGGTTTGAAGGCATCCGTTGAAACATTAATTGTATTTGACATTTCTAAGCACTGATGGTAACTTCTTGAAAATCTTCTGTCCAGCCGTCTAGCCCACTGACATAGCAGACTGCTATCTCACCTAACACCTGAAAAGGTGTTTTCAGCTGACATGTAGTACTTTTATTAGCTTCTTTGATACGTTTCTTTGTTATATACTAAGGATGAGTGTTGTGTCATTGGGATTCCTGAGAGTTTCAACGTCTATAATCCATTCCACATTTGTTGTAATTTATTCTTAAACAAATGGACAAAGCTCGATGCTTCTGATGCAGACAGATGATGCACTACGATCATGATCGTGGTGTCTTGCCACATTGGTGCTTGATTCGGACTGATAGAGGAGAACACTATAATTTCTCTTAAGCACTGGTGGACTACGATCTTTGCTTACTTGATTTTGAAGACTCTACGCTTCCGAGAGCAGACTACGATACTTGATTTGGCTCGGCAGGCGTTTGGACCACTCTACGATTCTGGGAGAGGCCCTCCAAAGCAAACAGACTACGATTGTTAATACTTTACGATTCTACCTTAGTTTCTGCAAACTCTTGGTTGTCTTGACAGACTACGATTCTGTTGAAGCCTATCTATTACATCTCAAAAATAGATCAACCTAACATATTTAATCTTTTCTTCTATACATTCATTAACAGAATGATAAACATAAAACACAGATCAACCTAACAATTTTGATCTATCATCTAAGTCCTTGTACATATGTTCTTTGAAGGACTTTACATATAAACATGACTATTGACTTTCAATATCAAATTTAAATATGTAATACCCAACAATCTCCCCTATTTGATGTTGACATAACCAATGAGATTTGTATCATAGGCATCAATTTCTAGATGTAGTTGCTAGAAAGTAAATATGACTTAGTATTTCAGTGAGCAATTGAAATCTCTAGAGAATAAGCATGAATTCATTGATATATGAGAAGACAGTTATTACAATAAAGCATAGTTACATCAATAAGAAATACATTTCAACTTATCTCTATTTCTTCTGCCTTTTGTTTCTTGGAGGATTGGCATGCTCTGTAGCTCTCCTTCTCCTGCTGGCTTCGTCTCTCCATGTAATATCTTCCAGCTCGTTTTGATTTAGCCTTTCTCCATAATCATGTTTATTCATAAAGGTAAGATCTCCAATCGGCTAAATTTGGCCAGTAGTGGGTACCCCTTGTGAGCTAGGAGATGACCCTCGACTCCTTAACGGTTGTGCCATGAGAATTAGCTGGCGCTGCTGCTATTCAGGTCGTGGAGTCTGATGGCGAGGCTGTCTTGAGGGAGGGCTCCTTGAAGATTGAGCAATGAGTTTCCTTCTGCCTTTTCCTTTCTCTCCTTCCCCTTTATTCTTCCCCTTTATGTCAACATCAAGGGTTCGAATATCTTTAGACAGACGATTCATGTCTTGGACAAGTTCGTGGAGCTGATTCCTGGATTGACCAATGTCTTCACGGTTTTCTTGAACCAGAGAATCAGTTCGAGACTTGTTCTTTTATAGAATAGCTAAGACAGTGTCTGTTTGTTGCATCTGACTCATTGAATATTCTTGGAAATCTTTCATTGAGGTTCGTAGACTTGAGAGGCTTTCCATCACAAGTTTATTTTGAGTTTCCTGAGTCTTCTGCAGAAGGAGAACTGCTTCCTTGTGCTTTCGGGCAGACTGAAAGTGAATTTGATCCCTTTCATTAATGCTATGGATCATTTCCTTGATGATCTCCCTAAGCTTATTTGTGATCTCAGTACTCAGATTGCTAGGAAGGGTCTTGGAAACATCTATTAAGTGATTCAGCCTTGTATGCACGAGCAGAGAGTGAGTTTCAAGATCTTCTTGAATATCTGTAGTCACTTTTTGTGATGCATTAGACAGCTCAGATTTGGTAGAAAGATCTGAGAGAAGCTCAAGAATTTGTTGAGTGTCTGGAGGGGAGGCTCTTTTGTTTTGATGTTGCAGATTGGAGAGAGCAAGAGCAAGATCAAAATAATTATTGGTTGATGAGGAAGGAATATCTGAAGGAGGTGCATGTATGTGAGTTTGAGTTACAAGAGGAGGTGATGTTGGTGCTGGTTGAGTGGGTGACTTTTCGATTTGAGTAGGATCGATATTCTTAGAGTGAGAGATGGTGGGAGACTGGATCAATATAAAATTAGGCATATTTGGTTCATCAGTTACAGAATGTTGGGATTCTATAGCTGAAAATCGGTTTAGTGGATGAAGTATCACTTCCAACCATCTTGGCAATTTGTAGATTTGGTTGAAGTTTGATGGAGGACAGTGACTAACTCTGAAAGAGATGGGAATTAATTGTACCTCACGCCCAGTTTCTGAAGAAGGATGGTTAGTTATTAGCTTCTGAGCAAACGTGAGATTGCCTGGGAATCCATGAGCAAGCATTGAGATGGCTGGATAAGCTTTGAAAGTCTAGAACATATGATCCCAGGAGTTGAAAATTTGGGCTCTGTGATAGGGCATCATAGGTAAGAAGGAAAACAACTGATTTTAGTTGGCTCTCCTATATCCATCCCAGCCCATTGCAATAATCTCAACTTAATCATCCTCTTCTTCTTCTCGATCTTCGTTTTCTTCATTTAAAATTTCCACTACTTCAAACATCTCCTCATACCTTGTTTGATCTTAACCTTTTTCTACCTCCATAGCTTTTACACCTTCGATCTCCCTATCCTCTTGTATCTCCCCCTCAACTATAGCTTTTTCTGGCATAGGAACTTCGAGAGTCTCCCCCTCAATTTGATCATTCATTTGTTCTTCAGGCAGCTCCCCCTCAGCTGGAGCATTTTCTAGTGCAGGAACTTCAGGAAGCTCTTTTTTTGTAGCTATTTTCCTTTCTTCCTCCTTCAAGATTTTCTCGTTTTCAAGAACATATTTCTTGACAAGCGTTCTTCTTATTTTTCTGGGCTGAGCTTCAACCTCGTTGCTTTCTTTAGCTTCAGCTCTGACGGTTGGCTTAGGCTGAGACTCTGCTACAGTATCCACTTTTGAAGTGATGGGAAGTCTGGAGTCTACGATCGGTAGTGACTCTACGATCGAAGATAGTGAAGACATCTTTATTTTGTGGCTGCGATTTCCCTTCTTAAGCAGTTGAGAGATGCTGACTTTGTCTTCTTCCTCTTCAGACTGATGCTCTTTCCTCTTCATTTCCTTCAGAATTTTAGTGCCCGAACTCTCTTGGGGTGCATTTGTGGTTGAGCCTTGAGGCTCTTCTGTTGCTTGAACTTTCATTTTCTTCTTACCCTTGCTCTTTCTGATCAAAGCAGTGGGTTCTTCTTGGTTAATTTCTTCTTCTTCATCAGCTTCCTTCACAACCGACATGTTTCCTGGTTGCTCAGATACTTTCGCTTTACCAGTCCTTTCACTTGATTCATACATCATTTTGACATTTTCTGCAGGGTTTCTTTTCCAATTTTGAAATAGCTGCTGGGTCATTCTTTTGTTGGGGTTGATGGATTCCCCTTCGTTGTCCCCAATTTTGTCACCTAAAGCGGATTGCAGGATTATGCTTATGAACCTTCCATAGATCATTTTCCCAAAGCTCTTTGATTTCTTTGAGCTGAGTATCCACTTCCCGATCCAATCTATAAGCAGAACCCCATACTTGAGTTGAATCCTAAAGCAGATTGCTGTCTTGAGCTTTAGTTGAATTTCATTTACAAAGTCGTGGCCAGAGCTTTTACAGCATATGCACTTCCCAACAATGTTAGGTAGAAATTCATACTTCTGGGGAAACTCTTTCTTCTTGTACCCCTTAACGTTCTGAAACTTCGTGTGGCACATCTTCTTCAGACTTTCTTGGAATTCGATGACATCCATGGATACGAGTCCCTTTGATTTGAAACTTAGGGCTAGATTTATATCTTCAGCTTTGAGTTTCATTTGTAACCCCTTGACCTTTGTAGTGATAGTTTCATTCTCAAAGACTCCATTGTTGTAGAACTCTTTCACTAGCTTCGGGTAGATCCTTGTGCTAGTGCTCAGAGCTTCTTCAAGACCAGCTTTCTTTAGAGGAGATATAATCTTGTGAAACTGAGGGTCAGCTGTCTTGAATTCGTTGAAGCAGAGTTAGTAACCAGATATAACATTGGAAGCAACCATTGATTTTCTTGAACTGAGGTTGGTTGATCCTTCTGAAAGCTAGGGTTTCTATTGATAGAGAGAGAGAGAGAGAGAGAGAGAGTAATGAGCTTTTTGAAATTCTGAGGTGAATTTTCAAAATGCCTTTTCAAACAGTATTTGTAACTTCCCTCCACACGATTTGCATAGTGGGGCACGTGTCGAGTTCTGTCGGGCTCCATAATTTTAAATAGTATGGAAAATACTGATCTGCCCTTAGCTCCCCCTGAACTAATGTATCCTTTGGGAAGACTACGATTGTAAGACCCCAACTTTTATAAATAAAGATAAATTTTTTATAAATATCATTTTTGAATATTATGGAGTTAATTTGATATAATGTTATAGTTATGGGTAATATTTATAAATTTTGCAAAGTAAGCAAGTTGTTTTAAAATATTCGTTTGGTCGGGGGAATATTCTTTTTGTCGGGGAATATTCGTACGACGGCACAATCATTGGTGGACCCCACAACAGAAGTATAGTCGTAGTTAGAAAACGATAAAATTATCTTTCTATAAAAATAACGGCTGAGGTGTTACCGTTAAAACCGTTAAAACTGTTGAACTACCCGGTAGTAAAAGTACAGTAATACGCGTGGTTGCATAGTAGCACACGGTATTGATTATTGATGCTTACGTGAGAAGTCACTCAGCTATACTTAATTATTGCTACAGTAATTGCTGCATCATATCTCTTAAATTATTGTCATAGTATCATCTGTATAATATGTTATATTATTAAATTAATAATTGAGACGCTGTGGTAAGTTTGGTTATTTTTATGGGGGGCCCATATGTCATCATCTAAGAGTCTCTTTGTCAATAGTAATTACCGTCGTCAATAGTATTTACCTTGGTCAATAGTATTTACCTTGGTCAATAGTAATTACCTTCGTCAATAGTATTTACCTTGGTCAATAGTAATTACTTTCGTTAATAGTAGTTGTCTCTTCAATATTACCAAGAGTCATTTGACCCTTCGTTAAGACCAAGAGTCATTTGACCCTTCGTTAAGACCAAGAGCCACCTTCAGTTTTTCTATAAATAAAGGCCTAGGGCTTCATTATTTTTCACGAATTCATTCAAGCTATAGAGAGAGAAAGTATAGAGAGAATAAGAGAGAGAGAATAAAAGTATTCTGCTACTTCACTTTTCCAATATCCAGTTCTTTTAAGGTAAGGGGTGTTATTCTTTCTTATTTATGAAGAGAACTGTTGTTATTCCATTTCTTATTATTCTGTTGGAATAACCTGTATACGCGGTCTACCCTATACTTGGTGACATTCTTCTATTATTCTGTTGGAACATCCTGTCTGTGTGTTTTACACCGGACCTGGTTCCGTTTTTATTATTATTCTGTTGGAACATTACACCGGACCTGGTTCCATTATTTATTATTCTGTCGGAATATCCTGTCTGTGCGTTTACGCCGGACCTGGTTCCATTATTTATTATTCTGTTGGAATAACCTGTCTGTGCGGTCTATCGCATGCATGGTGATTTCTTTTGTTATTCCATTCTTTATTATACTTAGTTGGTTAAGTTTTGACTTCTATACTCCATGAAATTTGTGGAATATCCTTGACATTTGCGCTTTATCTAGTATCTATTCATGAAAATATTCTCCTGATCATTCTTGAATTTTACTCCACAAAGTAGTATCATGTTGACAATTTGGACGTTGTTAATTCTTGGATAAATTAATTCTTGAACTTGTTTTATTGAATTCTTATATCATTGTCATCATCCTCATGTTTATATTCTGTTGAAAGTCATCTGTGGTCGGTAGTGCATAGATGGACTTGGTATGATTATGACCAGGGATTATTCGGTGTAATCATGACTGTAATGTTAAGAATGATGTGGTAAAAGTCCTCATTGGCCCGTAGTGCATTGATGGACAGTTGTTGGCATGATCATGACCATTAATGAATATACGAATATCCTTGGCCGTAGTGCAGGGGTGATTTGATGATGTGTATTATTATTTTATTAAGCTGAGTCTCAGCGATCACAGTGTTGGAAAATCTTTTAAATCATAAAAGATAGTAGAGTTTATTTTCTACTTGACTCTTTTAATGGATTGCTTGTTCCGCTGCAGTTAAACTTGATGTCTATTATATTTTATCAGTTTAACATTGTTGAAGGCTAATGATAATTTATTCTGCATTATCTTAGTCATAATATTTCTTACTGGGCTAGTTGAGCTCACCCTTTCTTTCACTGTTCTCTTCAGGAAATGAGAACGTAGCTGGGGCAAGTCGGGGAACGGAGTGATGGTCCGAATGATAGTATTAGTTAGTAGTCCTCACTATTCTATGTAATGGTGTGTTAATAAATGTAATGAGGACTCCTTTTGAGTATGAATACTCTCTAGAAGATAATATTTGTATTCAAACTCACAGTTTATGTTTTGTCGTATTGTACGCGACAGTTGTATTAGTAAGTTGTATTTGTATTCTGTACTATGTATCTGACGACCCAAGATGGGTGATGTATACCTAATTTTGGGGGCGTCACAGTTGGTATCAGAGCTTAGGGATATGATCCCTGGCTAAGATGTGAGAATAGAACTAGGAGGGGAGAGACGGGAAATTCCTTCGCTAGTATGACCTACCTAAGTTTATTTGCATGGTATTTAATTGGTCGGTCATAATATAAGGATAAAATATGACATATCAATTAATTTTTATTTTGTGGCAGTATCTGAAAATGGCATCTGAGAATGTTGAGAATAGCAATGGAGCACAGGCAACTGTTGATTCACCACATATCAATAATCAGGATAATGTGCATCAGGAAGGTGACAATCCTCATGCAAACAACAACACTGACCAAATGATGAATGATCAAATGTTAAGAGGCTTTATGCAATTCATGCAACAACAGGTGAAAGAGGCTCCTGTCCACAACGTAGGTGAAAATACTGAAAACTCTCTGGCGGTCACCGCTAAACAGTTTAAGGAGCTGGGACCACCGGAGTTTAAGGGAGAACCCAAACCACTTGTAGCTGAAACATGGATAAAGCAGATCACCAAGATATTTGATGTCTTGGGTTGATCTGAGGAGCAAAAGGTTCCATTTGTCGCCTTTATGTTGCGAGGAGAGGCAGATTACTGGTGGGAATCGATAAAGCGTACTCAACCTGCCGCACTGAAAATATCTTGGGAGAAGTTCCAAGAGCTGTTTAACGACAAATACTTTCCCGAGAGTATTCGTCACATGAAGGAGGTGGAGTTCATCAAATTGGAGCAGAATAATATGACCGTGTCGTAGTACGAGGCAAAATTTGCGGAGTTATCTCGGTTTGCGTCCCGCCTGGTGGATAATGAAGAAAGAATGACGCGGATGTTTTTAAGAGGTTTGAAGCCGGAGATACGTCAACATCTTGTTTCTCATAAATTGTGTTTGTATTCAGATGTTGTAAATAGGGCTCAGTTGGTGGAGCGCGATAACGAGACAACGCAACCAAAAGAGAGCAGCCGACAAAATGATAATACCAGTGAGAGCAGTCATCGAAGTGGTGACAACAAACGTGGAGGGAATCAGCAGGCCAGAAATGGTAACCACTTCGGTGGTAATCAGGGCCAAAACAATAAGAATGGGCATTTCAAGAAGAGGAGATTCAACAATGATGGAAAGACGTCAGCACCAGCACCTGTCGTTAAGGAAGGAGAACGACCACCTATCATATGTTTCAAATGCGGAAGGGAGGGGCACATCAGTCCAAACTGCGCGATGCCGTCTTAAGCATGTTATAATTGTGGAAGAGAAGGTCATTTAGCCCGATTTTGTCGTTTACCGAAGACAAATTCAGCTAGGATAGAGGCACCAAAGGCCGTACCAGAAAAGTCAAAACCGGTTGTGCAAGGGAGAGCGTTTGTTGTGAACTCCCAAAAAGAAAGGAACCCGAATGAGGTCATCACGGGTAAGCTTATCATAAACTCTAACGAAGTCTATACTTTATTTGATACCAGTTCTACCCATTCTTTTATTTCTCCTACTTGCGCTCATCGATTAAATTTGATTCCGGGGAAATTAGACTTTGACTTAGCTGTTGAAACTCCATTGGGAGAAATCTTCATTACATCCACGGTTTATAAGTCTTGTTTGGTTCAAGTTGGTACCCACACATTACCTGTCGATCTGATTTCATTAAAAATACTTGCATTTGACGTGATTCTAGGGATTGATTGGTTAACTACTCATCATGCAAAAATTGATTGTTTTCGTAAGGTTGTTAGCTTTCATATTCCTAATCGACCTATTATGCGAATTCAAGCAACCAAACCATTAAAATCAATCGCTGTCATCTCAAGCCATAAAGCTATTCGTTTATTGAAAAACGGATGTCAAGCTTTCTTAGCTCATGTCACAGATCTAAACAAAAATACGTCAGCTTTAAATGATATTTCTGTTGTTAATAAATTTCCTGACGTATTTCCCGAAGAACTTCCTGGCCTACCCCCAGAGCGTGAAATTGAATTTTGTATCGACCTTGAACCCGGTACAAAACCCATTTCCAAAGCCCCATATCGAATGGCTCCTATTGAACTTCAGGAGTTAAAGACCCAACTGCAGGAATTGTTAGACATTGGTTTTATTCGTCCTAGTACTTCTCCTTGGGGTGCTCCTGTTCTGTTCGTGAAGAAGAAAGATGGGAGTATGAGACTTTGTATTGATTATCGGGAGTTGAATCATGTCACCATCAAAAATAGGTACCCATTGCCACGTATTGATGACCTGTTTGACCAGTTGCAAGGAGCACAATTCTTTTCAAAGATCGATCTTCGTTCTGGATATCATCAGCTGAAGGTTAGAACTGAGGATATTCCAAAGACTGCCTTCAGAACTAGGTATGCACATTATGAATTCTTAGTTATGTCTTTTGGATTGACTAATGCTCCTGCTGCCTTCATGGATATGATGAACAGGGTATTCAAGGAATATTTGGATCACTTTGTGGTCGTCTTTATCGATGACATCCTTGTTTATTCCAAAAGCCGTGAAGATCATGAGCAACACTTGAGGCTGGTACTCCAAAAGCTTCGTGAATACAAACTTTATGCCAAGTTGAAGAAATGCGAGTTCTGGCTGGAAGAGGTAGCATTCCTTGGGCACGTAGTATCAAGTCGTGGAATATCTGTTGACCCGACAAAGATTGAAGCAATTCAAAGCTGGGAGCAACCTAAATTAGTAACCGAAGTACGTAGCTTTCTTGGTCTAGCTGGTTATTATCGGAGATTCGTGGAAGGATTTTCTCGAATCGCTACTCCATTAACTCAGCTGACTCGGAAAGATACAAAGTTCGGTTGGAGCGAAGAATGTGAGTAGAGTTTTCAAGAACTCAAGAGGAGACTCATTTCAGCACCTGTTTTATACCATCTGGCTCGGAGGGATTTGTCATCTACAGTGATGCTTCGAGCAAAGGGTTGGGATGCGTTCTCATGCAACACGGAAAAGTTATAGCCTATGCATCAAGACAACTCAAGGAATATGAGAGGAATTATCCTACTCATGATCTAGAGTTGGCAGCTGTTGTCTTTGTACTTAAAATTTGGAGGCATTACTTGTATGGGGAGAAGGTGGAGATCTTACGGATCATAAAAGCCTCAAATATTTCTTCACTCAAAAGGAACTCAACATGCGACAACGACGTTGGCTTGAACTGTTGAAAGATTATGATCATACCATTCAATACCATCTTGAAAAAGCGAACGTGGTAGCTGACGCATTGAGTAGAAGATCATATGCGGGTATAAGTGCAATATTAACAACGCAAAGGCCCATTTTGTGTGACTTGCAAAGGATGGAGATAGAGTTAAAGACTCCAGGGACCCATGTGATGATGTCCAATATACGAGTAGAACCAACTTTAATCGATAAAGTTAAAGCTGCTCAAGCTACAGACCTGGAGCTGATGCGTATGAGGAAGAAAGTGCAAGAAGGTGCTATGCCGGAAGCAAGAATCGATGAAGAAGGAATACTTCGAGTCAACTCCAGACTTTGTGTTCCTAACAACCCTGATTTAAAGTATGAAATCATGATGGAGGCGCACAACACACCGTTTGCAATCCATCCTGGAAGTACCAAAATGTATCATGATCTTCGTCATACATTTTGGTGGAGCAATATGAAGAGAGAGATAGCGTTGTTTATCTCAAGGTGTCTAACTTGTCAACGAGTCAAAGCGGAGCATCAAGTACCAAAAGGTCCATTGCAACCACTTGAAATTCCAGAATGGAAGTGGGAGCCCATTACCATGGATTTCGTTACCGGTCTTCCTAAGGTTTCTCAAGGTATAGATGCGATTTGGGTCATTGTTGATAGATTGACCAAGTCTGCTCATTTCTTACCGATACGAGAAACTTATACACTTGAACGTCTTGCTCGTATGTACATAAACGAGATTGTAAGACTGCATGTTATGCCAGTATCCATAGTTTCTGATCGAGACCCAAGATTCACTTCACGATTTTGGGTTAGTTTACAAAAAGCTATGGGCACAGATTTACGATTTAGTTCGGCATATCATCCTCAGACGGACGGACAATCAGAGAGGACTATTCAAACTCTAGAAGATTTATTAAGACTCTGTGTCTTTGACTTCAAGGGAAGTTGGGACAAGTTCTTACCATTGGTGGAGTTTTCCTACAACAACAATTATCAAGCAAGTATTGGCATGGCTCCATTCGAAGCATTGTATGGAAGAAAATGTCATTCTCCAGTATGCTGGGATGAGGTGGGTGAAGCAACGTTGTTGGGACCGGAGTTGGTACGTATGACTACAGAAAAGATTCAAACGATCCGACAACGTATAAAAACCTCACAAGATTGACAAAAGAGTTATGCTGATCTTCATCGAAAGGACATGGAATTTGATGTAGGAGATCATGTGCGAGATTTGGAAAAAGAGAAAAGCTCAATCCTCGATTCATCGGCCCATTTTTAATCCTCGATCGGGTAGGAACTGTGGCCTATAGACTTGCTTTACCGCCAAGTATGTCTCGTGTTCATAACGTTTTTCACATATCCATGTTACGCAAATATGTGGAAGATCCAAACCACATTATTGAGTTAGAACCGGACGAAATAGCGGAGGATTTGACGTATGAAGAAGTTCCTGTTCAAATCTTGGATAAGAAGGAACATATTCTACGCTCCAAGGTTATACCTCAAGTCAAAGTTTTGTGGAGAAACCACGATGTTGAGGAAATGACCTGGGAGTTAGAATCTGAAATGAAATCAAGGTATCCTTACCTCTTCGACATACCAGGTATGTACCCTAATTTCGAGGGCGAAATTTCATAAGAAGGGGAGGTTGTAAGACCCCAACTTTTATAAATAAAGATGAATTTTCTATAAATATCATTTTTGAATATTATGGAGTTAATTTGATATAATGTTATAGTTGTGGGTAATATTTATAAATTTTGCAAAGTAAGCAAGTTGTTTTAAAATATTCGTTTGGTCGGGGAATATTCTTTTTGTCGGGGAATATTCGTACGACGGCACAATCATTGGTGGACCCCACAACAGAAGTATAGTCGTAGTTAGAAAACGACAAAATTATCTTTCTATAAAAATAACGGCTGAGGTGTTACCGTTAAAACCGTTAAAACTGTTGATCTACCCGGTAGTAAAAGTACAGTAATACGCGTGGTTGCATAGTAGCACACGGTATTGATTATTGATGCTTACGTGAGAAGTCACTCAGCTATACTTAATTATTGCTACAGTAATTGCTGCATCATATCTCTTAAATTATTGTCATAGTATCATCTGTATAATATGTTATATTATTAAATCAATAATTGAGACGTTGTGGTAAGTTTGGTTATTTTTATGGGGGGCCCATATGTCATCATCTAAGAGTCTCTTCGTCAATAGTAATTACCGTCGTCAATAGTATTTACCTTGGTCAATAGTATTTACCTTGGTCAATAGTAATTACCTTCGTCAATAGTATTTACCTTGGTCAATAGTAATTACTTTCGTCAATAGTAGTTGTCCCTTCAATATTACCAAGAGTCATTTGACCTTTCGTTAAGACCAAGAGCCACCTTCAGTTTTTCTATAAATAGAGGCCTAGGGCTTCATTATTTTTCACGAATTCATTCAAGCTATAGAGAGAGAAAGTATAGAGAGAATAAGAGAGAGAGAATAAAAGTATTCTGCTACTTCACTTTTCTAATATCCAGTTCTTTTAAGGTAAGGGGTGTTATTCTTTCTTATTCATGAAGAGAACTGTTGTTATTCCATTTCTTATTATTCTGTTGGAATAACCTATATACGCGGTCTACCCTATACTTGGTGACATTCTTCTATTATTCTGTTGGAACATCCTGTCTGTGTGTTTTACACCGGACCTGGTTCCGTTTTTATTATTATTCTGTTGGAACAGTCTGCGTGTTTTACACCGGACCTGGTTCCATTATTTATTATTCTGTCGGAATATCCTGTCTATGCGTTTACGCCGGACCTGGTTCCATTATTTATTATTCTGTTGGAATAACCTGTCTGTGCGGTCTATCGCATGCATGGTGATTTCTTTTGTTATTCCATTCTTTATTATACTCAGTTGGTTAAGTTTTGACTTCTATACTCCATGAAATTTGTGGAATATCCTTGACATTTGCGCTTCATCTAGTATCTATTCATGAAAATATTCTCCTGATCATTCTTGAATTTTACTCCACAAAGTAGTATCATGTTGACAATTTGGACGTTGTTAATTCTTGGATAAATTAATTCTTGAACTTGTTTTATTGAATTCTTATATCATTGTCATCATCCTCATGTTTATATTCTGTTGAAAGTCATCTGTGGTCGGTAGTGCATAGATGGACTTGGTATGATTATGACCAGGGATTATTCGGTGTAATCATGACTGTAATGTTAAGAATGATGTGGTAAAAGTCCTCATTGGCCCGTAGTGCATTGATGGACAGTTGTTGGCATGATCATGACCATTAATGAATATACGAATATCCTTGGCCGTAGTGCAGGGGTGATTTGATGATGTGTATTATTTTATTAAGCTGAGTCTCAGCGATCACAGTGTTGGAAAATCTTTTAAATCATAAAAGATAGTAGAGTTTATTTTCTACTTGACTCTTTTAATGGATTGCTTGTTCCGCTGCAGTTAAACTTGATGTCTATTATATTTTATCAGTTTAACATTGTTGAAGGCTAATGATAATTTATTCTGCATTATCTTAGTCATAATATTTCTTACTGGGCTAGTTGAGCTCACCCTTTCTTTCACTGTTCTCTTCAGGAAATGAGAACGTAGCTGGGGCAAGTCGGGGAACGGAGTGATGGTCCGAATGATAGTATTAGTTAGTAGTCCTCACTATTCTATGTAATGGTGTGTTAATAAATGTAATGAGGACTCCTTTTGAGTATGAATACTCTCTAGAAGATAATATTTGTATTCAAACTCACAGTTTATGTTTTGTCGTATTGTACACGACAGTTGTATTAGTAAGTTGTATTTGTATTCTGTACTATGTATCTGACGACCCAAGATGGGTGATGTATACCTAATTTTGGGGGCGTCACAACGATCGTCGAGGCAGCTCTACGATTGTTGAGTTTACTGCTGATCATACACTACGATTGTAGACACTCGATTTTTTTTGCACACCTGTTACTGACATTGCAGGAGGGCAGATTCGTCTTTCAAAGATAACCCTGGAAGACAGATCACATCCATTTCGGATACTACCAGAAGTTCAACCTCAACCTCGGAACACACACTGGGAGTAACAGCCTCAACCCCGGAACACACACCGGGAGTAATAGTTCCAACCTCGGAGATAACCTCGAGGCATGCACCTCCAATACCGAAAATTCCACTGGAGAAGACCGATTCATCCCAGAGATAACCCCGAGATAGTCAGTCTCAGTCCCAACACTGGGAATAGCAGATTCCAACCTTGGAGATAACCCCAAGGAAGGCAATTGCAGTTCTGGAGATAACCCCAGAAATGCTTGTTTCAAATGCATGCCATCAGCTTCAACCTCGGCGCTTATACCGAGGTAATCAGTACAAGACCTGGCGATAACACCAAGAAGACAGGCACACCTCAGAGATGACACTGAGGACCTTCAACACTTGCAGCAGTCCAATCTCAGAGATAACCCTGAGCAACGTCTGCTTTATCAGCCCAAACTGGAGATAACCCCGGTGAGTGGCAAATTGTCATCTTGCCACCTTGACGCCACATCACGCCATCTCAAAATTTCAGACATACATTTCTACACAGCAAATGTCCCACAAGAACCAAGGCAGTTCAATCCTGAGTGACTATTACGCAGGGTAACGGATAAAATTTGAAGCATGAAGACCGGAGGGCATAGTCCCATCTTCCTGACTTCGTACAACCTCTAATTCCATGTCATTGCGTAACTCACGACAACGACGGTCCGAAATAGGTCTTACATACCTCAGTCGGATGCCCAGATTGCAATTCTAAAAGTTCGAGCGGACATCACATTGCACGTGCGCACGTACTTCGAGACGGCTGGACCCGCGAAGCCTGGGGCACCCCAGGCAGCCTCAGGTACACCTGCGGCCTAGCCGCAGGTACACCTGCTGCTCCCCCCGTCTATAAATAGAGGGCTTGGGGTGGCCATTTTGTAAGAGAAAAAGGCGTGGAAGCCCTGTCCAATTTGCGCTGTACACACCCCAAACTGAGTGTTTTCCCATTTTAAACACTTGTAAGGTCATATATAGCTACTTTTTCCCAGCAGGAGCCGAGTATTCATCCATTTTAAGTTATTGAAGTCTTCTTTGGCAGCCCACTGTATGTGACACCCCCAAATTTGAGTACTTCATTTCCACCGAATTTGGTGCTCAATATCAAAATAATTACATCTAACCACCCATAATAAATGATAAATCATTAAATAACTTAAACAATAATCTTTCCCATTTATGGGTTACATCATCTCATAAACAATCCCAAGTAATCTAATCTTAAAATTATTACATCAGTTTGCGGAATACATTATAAAATAAAATCAGCCTTATAACATCATGCATTTAAATAAACTTTAACTAGTTCTTCAATACTTGGACAACTTTCAATTTCCTTTACTAGTAGATAGCTCATCAACTTTCTCCACTTTAGCTGCAGTGTTAATTGCAAGAGTGAGCAAACAATTGCTCACTGATATAAAAAGTAGTAATAACAACATGAGAATGAACAACGAATGCTGAACAATAATGAACTTGTTCTACGAATCAGAAATAGAAAAAAAGTTTGAACTTTAATATCTTATGTTCTGACGAACACAAACTATGTCCACGGTATTTAGGTACTATTACCTCAACCTTTACAGTTATTTAGACTATACAGACTCTTCTTAATGTACTTAGGGGGATCAGCCCTTTGTACCATATATTGTGAACAAACATCAAAACGTTACACGTACAAAATCCCCTATGTTAGTGTTGTTCGTCTCAGTTTGAATTTAGAATTTCTGCACTAAAGAAAGTTTAGTTTGGAACTAGCTTATCAGTGTTTTTAGAATTTTAGAACACTTATTCAATTTCCATCAATAAAGGTTTAATAGAAGAATGTATAACTGAACAAGGCTATCAAAATCAAAGATCGAATATTAACAATATATAACTGAATAAACATGATACACATGGAAAGTACTATGTTCAAAAGAGTTAGAACAATCTCATTTGAATCGACGTATTAAAATAATGTATGCTTTGTATAATAATTTGAAAAGTGAAATTTACTCGATGTAACGATTTAGAATACAAGAAATTAATCAATATATAAGAATAGATTCAATAATATTGCTCAATAGAATTTAGGAACTTGCATTCATTAATAAAAGAATGAAGTTAGAAAGGTTGCTCAATGTAAGAGTTAAAGTTTAGAAACTTGCACAATTTTGAAAGTAGAGTTAGAGAACTTGCCTTGTTTGTAAGCTACACAAGTGTAAAATAATCTCCAATTACCCTACATACATCATTACAATCGCAACAACAATTAGTTGTATGAATAACACTATGGGTATTAAACATCATTTAGGTCATAACCCTATCCTAGCACCTAACCACGTTGGTTAACACCTTAACGATTTTGAAATCACACTATAAACCTTATCATTTTTATTTAACTTTTGAAAACATCACATTTGGTTCATTACATAACTTATTCAAGTAATCACTTAAATTCTTTTACACTGTATATAACAACGTATGATAATCTATTATTGTAGTTTATATTGTGCCTTAACATTATTAACATGCATGCTAAACTAATATAAGTCCATTACACATGACCTGCAATTAAGTAGACTTCACTGTCTGTGACTGGCTACTTGCGCGGCCGCGCCAGTAATACACTGGGTAACCGCGCACCTGCACCCAAATGCTGCGCGCCCCCGCGACAACCGCGTGCCCGCGCGATGCCTCAGTTCTAGTTTTTTCTTTTTTTTTTGCAGAAGCTCGAAATCAAACTCTGCTTTGGCCAAAAATTCAAATTCAACAGAAATTCTCCCAACTTCAACATCTAACAGTTTGCCATATTATAGTTATACATGCTAAACACCATTCTTTATACAAAAATATTACATAAACATCATTTTGAAGAATCAAAACTATATTTTTCCAAAATTTCCTTATTTTTATACTTTTAACAAATTTGATTGCCACAAAGTCGTTTCTTAATCATTTGAAACGATTCGAACTACGCCGCTTTCGTTTCTTATCATATTATCACCATCCAACTTCAATTCACAGATTACAACACATATAAGGCATGAAATTTGTACTTTTCTAAAGCCATTTTCAAATATGAACACTATTAGTCATATTTCCTTCTTATTGTTCAATTTCACGTGTTTGATTGCTATCCCTTTTATATATACACGCCAATAACAGACTCTACAATACTAACACACACCCATAACCTCTTACAATCAACACTTAATGAAAACCCAATTCCAGAAAATGAATATTACAAAACCGAGAGTTAGAATTAGAGGTAAATTATACCTTAAATCCTTGATCGAATGCTAGCACAAGATAGTGAATCTCTCCTTCTCTTGGCAACTCACAGAGATAACTCTCTCAATTTCTAACTCTCAATATTCTGCAATTCTCTCTTCCTCTGTTTTTCTATGTTAACAAGCCTTAGGAAAAAATAAGACGCATAACCCACATATACTGACTCCCACGTTCGTCCGGTAAAAACACAAAAAAGGCTCGCGTCAGTTACACAAGACCAAAGGCCACAAGGCCATGTTTGGCTAACCAAAACTCCCAAACTAGATTATTATTATATTGTTTATATTATATAGTTCCACTTGTCACACATGCAACACATTAAATAGCTTATAATAATAACAATAAAAATCTTATTATCATTATACTTATAATTTAATAAATAATTATATATCCAATTTAATTAATAAATTAGACAAATCACTTTATTTAATTTATTTATTTCCTTTAAATTTAAACAATTCATTTAATTTAATTATTTACTTAAATTAAATCCATTAGATAAAATTATTATCATTATTCAATTTAATTAACATTAATCAATTTAATTACTAAATTAATTCATTGCAATTCATAAATTATTTATTTTTCTCAATAAATAAATTATTTAAAATATTTATTTAATTTAATAAATATTTAAATTAAATTATAAATTTTTCGATCGTTACATCATTCCCTCCTTAAAAATTTATTCGTTACATTTTTCCCTCCTTAATAAGATTCTGTCCTCAGAATCGCTATACAAGATCAAGCAAATGACTAAGGATAATTTCTCATCATAACGCTTTCAAATTCTCACGTATCACTTTATTCCTCAGTACTTGCTCTTTTTTGTCAACAATTTGAACAGGGACTTCCTCATATGACAAATCTTTCTCAAACTGTAAGGGCTCATATTCTATAACATGCTTATAGTCAGGCTTATATGGCCTCAATACTGATACATAGAAAATATTATGAATATGCTTCAACGCCGGAGGTAAAGCTACCTCGTACGCCACTTCACCAACTTGTTGAAGTACTTCAAAAGGTCCTATAAACTTAGGGCTTAATTCTCCCTTCTTGTCAAATCGAATTTTTCCCTTCCAGGGAGACACTTTCAAGAACACATAACTACCAACATCGAATTCCTGATTTTATCGACGCTGATCGGCATATTTTTTCTGTCTATCCTGTGCAGCTAACAATCTTGCTCGAATCACCTTGATGATCTCGACGGTTTGTTGTACCAACTCTGGACCCAAAAGTTGACGTTCACCTACCTCATCCCAACATCTTGTTCTGCATTTTCTGCCGTACAACTCTTCATAAGGCGGCATGCCAATACTCGCGTGATAACTATTATTATAGGCAAATTCTACCAATGGTAAATGATCGTCCCAATTTCCCTTGAAGTCCATAATACATGCTCTGAGCATATCTTCTAGTGTCTGGATGGTTCTCTCACTCTGTCCGTCTGTTTGAGGATGGTACGCTGTGCTCATTCTCAACTGAGTTCCCAAACATTCTTGTAATCGTATCCAGAAATTAGATGTGAAACGCGGATCTCTGTTTGACACAATGGACACAGGTACACCGTGTCTTGAAATAATTTCCTTCACGTATAGTTTTGCCAATCGATCTAGGTTAAATCTAATCTTGATTGGTAAGAAGTGTGTCGATTTTGTCAGTCGATCGACAATCACCCAAACGGCGTCGTAACCTTGCTGAGTTGTTGGAAGACCTACCACAAAATCCATTGTGATATGCTCCCATTTCCATTCCGATATCTCCAACGGTTGCAACAATCCGCTTGGCCTTTGATGTTCAGCTTTAACTTTCTGACACGGTAAACATTTCGCTACACACTCAGCCACATCCTTTTTTATATTTGGCTACCAAAAATGATGTCTAAGATCTTGGTACATTTTTGTACTTCTAGGGTGAATCGAATATCTTGAGTTGTGAGCTTCACTCATAATTTCCTATTTAACTTCCGGTACTGGCGGAACCCAAATTCTCCCTTCGAATCGAAGTAACCCTTCCGAATCGATTTTGAATTTGCTTTCCGTATACTTTCTATTTTATCTTTTCGCAGTCTTCATCTTGAAGTTGTGCATTTTTCACCTTATCTACCAATGTTGAATTGTTTCCCATCTGGAACAACTTTTTATCGAATTCTGTCGGATATCTAATTTCTAACTCCATCTTAGCCATTTCTGACACTAACTTCTCCTGAGCAGTCAACAACATTAACTTTTCTCGTCCCTTCCTACTTAAAGCATCAGCAATAACATTCGCCTTTCCGGAATGATAGAAAATCTCGCAGTCATAGTCTTTGATCAGCTCTAACCATCTTCTCTGCCTCATATTTAAATCTTTTTGTGTAAAGATATACTTCAGACTTTTATGGTCAGTATATATCTCACACCTCTCCCCATAAAGATAATGTCTCCAAATCTTCAGGGCAAACACCACCGCTGCCAACTCTAAGTCATGAGTTGGATACCCTTTCTCATAATCTTTTAATTGTCGTGATGCATACGCAATAACTTTGCCGTTCTGCATAAGCACACAGCCTAGTCCTTTATGCGATGCGTCACTATACACTACAAAATTTCCTGTATCATCAAGCAATGACAACACAGGTGCTGAGCTTAACCTATTCTTCAATTCGTGAAAACTTTCCTCACACTTCTCCATAGGGGTGTAAATCGAACCAAGTAGTTCGATACTCGATTCGAGATCGGCTCGAAAATATGATCCAAAGCTCGAATTCGAAGTTGATCCGAGTCGAATCTGATCCATACTCGTTTTCTGTTTAATGATACACGAGTCGAATTCGAGCATACTAGTGTTCGCTCAGATTAGGGTTCGAGTATTTCATTTTTTCTCGAACCAGACTCGATACCTGCTCGATGGATCATATTCGAGTATTGGTTTGATCCATTCTATTAAGCTAAATATGTGATATTTGTATCAATCTTTATAATTTATAAAGTGTAGTATAAAATTGTGTAAACTTGTACTTGAATAAATCAATGAATTGAATGTCAATTTTTATTACATTCTTTATAATTTCAATACATAAATAAAAGTGAAAAAGTTTTATATATAAATATTAGTTAAGTAACCAATTTAGTATGCAGTGGTTCAGTTTTAAGTGAAATGGTTCATATTCGAAATTCGATTTGAAGGCTCGTGAGTAACTCGCTTTGTAAACGAGTCGAGTACTTACGAGCCGAGTAGGTTCGAGTAATGATCCGAGTCGAATCTGGCGCAAAAACATAAATCTCTTATCGAATCCGAGTCGAATCCGAGCTCAATTTTTTCGAGTCGAGCCGAATCTGAGCATGAAGGTGTTCGCTGAGATTCGACTCGTTTACACCCCTACTTCTCCATCCAAACAAACTTAACTGCCTTCCTGGTTAAATTTGTCAACGGAGTCGCGATCTTGGAAAAATCTTGAATAAAACGCCTGTAGTAACCTGCCAATCCTAAGAAACTCCTTACTTCTGACGGTGTCTTCGACTGATCCCAATTTACTACAGCTTCAAGTTTTGATGGATCTACCAAAATTTCGTCTTTATCAATAACGTGCCCGAGAAATTGTACACATTCTAACCAAAACTCACATTTTGAAAATTTTGCGTACAACTTCTCTTTTCTCAATGTCTCCAACGTCACTCTTAAGTGTTCAACATATTCCTCCTTGGTTTTGGAATATACCAATATATCATCAATAAACACCACCACGAATTTATCTAAGAATGGTTTAAACACCCTGTTCATCAAATCCATGAACGCTACAAGTGCATTGGTTAAACCAAATGACATAACCAGAAACTCGTAATGCCCATACCGAGTTCTGAATGCCGTCTTCGGTACATCCTCTGGCCTCACCTTCAGCTGATGATAACCACTTCTCAAGTCTATCTTTGAAAAATACCTCGCACCCTTCACTTGATCGAATAGATCGTCGATTCTCGGTAACGAATATTTATTTTTAATCATGACCTTATTCAATTCTCGGTAATCAATGCAGAGCCGCATCGATCCGTCTTTCTTCTTAACAAACAACACTGGCACTCCCCATGGCGAAACACTCGGCTGAATATACACTTCTTGTCGAGCAACTCTTGCAATTGCACCATCAACTCTTTCATTTCTACCGGGGCCATTCTATATGGTGATTTAGATATCGGGGCCGTTCCTGGTAGTATGTCAATTACGAACTCGATTTGTTGATCCGGCAGAAGACCTGGCAAATTGTCTGGAAATATGTCTGCAAAATGTCTTATGATCGGTATCTCCTCTAACTTCGCAATCTTCTTATGTGTATCAACTATGTAGGCTAATTATCCTACACATCCTTGTCTTAACAACTTCTTGGCTTGCATCACCGTCAGACAACTTGCTTGTCGAGGTGACTTGCTACCCTAAAACACAACCTTTGATGGAGTCATAAGGTTAACACATTTTCTTTGGCAATCAATTACTGCTTCGTGATTGAATAACCAATCCATTCCTAGGATAACATCAAACTCACCCAGTATAATTGGTATCAAATCTACCATCATCTCGTGATCCTTTATAACAACTCGACAATTCCTATATATGAATTTAACAGGAATCACTTCCTTATTCGCAATCTCTACGCTCAAAGGATAATCTAATTCTTCCTGAGGCAAATCTAAGTTCTGAGCAAATTCATCAGATACAAACGAACAAGTAGCACCCGAATCAAATAGTACATAAACATTAATACCATTAATCGGAATGATACCTGACCCCATATCCTTAGACTGATAGCATCTTGCCCGGTCATATTGAAAGTTCTCGCAGTAGGTCGGCTTGACTGTGCTGGTCCAGTGATAGTCAATGCACCACCACCGTTGTTGTTTCCTTTTCCACCACCTACACTTCCCGTTGGTTTCTTAGGGCAATCACGAGCCATATGATCTTTTGAACCGTAGGTAAAACATACTCCTTTCTTTGGGCTGAAACAGTTCGGTGCAATGTGTCTCTCCTGACCACAGTTGAAACACACCCGCTTTCCCTTCAAACATACCCCAGTATGGTTTTTCCCACAAGTAGCACAAGCTTCAAACTTTTTCTTCTGCTGACTTCCTTGCTGTCCTATCGCAGTCGAATTCTCGTTCCACTTCCTCTTTTGATTGTTACTTCCAACATTACTCCCACAAGCCTTATTCTCGCTATCATTCTTCCTCTTCTTCTATTCTTGGTTGTACTTGGTCAAGGCATCGCTTCAACCTTCCGCGATAATTGCCTTTTCTAGTACAGTCGCAAATGTATTTAACTGGAACATTGAAACCTTACTATACAGCCAGTGTTTCAATCCTTGTTCGAACCTTCTTGCTTTACGCTCATCCGTATTGACTTGATAAGTGGCAAACCTTGCCAACTCGTTAAACTTCGCAGCATATTCTGGCACCGTCATAGTTCCTTGCTTCAGCTCAAGAAATTGCACTTCCAACTGATTTCGAGAACTCGCTAGAAAGTACATTTCAAAGAACATCTCTTAAAATCTCTCCCACATTATCACTCCTTATCCTCCACGAACCTTATTTGCTTGCCACCAGTAGCTAGCTTCGGACTTCAGCATAAACGTTGCGAACGTAGTCTTCTGATCTTCATTAACTCTAGCAACGTCGAACACCTTCTCCATTTCCATGATCCAGGTTTGGGCTTCCACTGGATTCATAGAACCTTGAAACTCTGGCGGTCCAACCGCTTTGAATTCCTTGAAAGTCGTAGCTTGAGCTTGCGGTTGATTCACAAGTGCACCAGTCAACAAAGCTACCAACTGCTGAACCAGATTAGCGTTGGTCTCATTGTTATTGTTAGTAGACCCCTCAGGAGGTGGTTGTTGACGTGGTTGTCTTCTTCTAGGAGGCATTTTTTGTTAGAATATATACTTATTAGTTCATCACTCAACTTCTTGAGTATTTGTAGTTTAACTTAAACATTCTAAAATTAAAGCTATAACACATAACATCTCAAATAAATGCTAATATTTTATTCATTCATAACATTTTAGAACATACTAAAGATAACATAACTGCTATAAACATCCACTTTCCTAAACTAAACAAATTTCAGGATCACATACTCATACTACCCCTTTATTCATCTCAAAATAAGGGATTTAAAACTTTATTTATTCACATAAATAACCACATATTATTATCACTCTTATTTTTCTATCTACGCATATTAAGACGTCGTAAGGCTTCTCTACACTCCTCCTCCATGATACGATACGCTGTTCTACGATCCATCACGAACCACGGCGAGTCTTCAAACTGAGGTGGGTAATAATAGACTCGATCTTGGGCCCTATCAATCGCAGAATTAAAAGCATAATCCATCTCCTTCATCTTGGCTTTCTTCACTTGGACTTTAGCCTCATCACGGTCCGCACGTTGAGCCGCCTTCATCCAAACGTCCTCTGCTCTTGTACGCTTAGCTGATTCCTCTTTGAAGTCATCTTTCAACTTCTCCATGTCAGTCTTCATCTTCTCGTTCACTACCAACAGGTCTTCATGCTGACCCTTGGTATGAACTAAATCCCATTCTGTGTTTTCGAGTTTTGAATCAAGTTCCTAAATCTCTACATCCTTCTGCTCCAACGCAACATGATGCATATCAACCATATCCTTCAGTTCCTCTATATTATCCTGTAACTCTATGTTACGGTCGTACAAAGCATCATACATCTCAGCCGATACGGAGTTTGGTGGAAACTCCATAGGATCCTCTTCCTCATCATCCTCCTCTATCTCCTTAGAACTATCCTCCTCGGGATCGGTCACATGCTCATCCTCCTAGATCAACTGTTCTTGCACTACATGAATATCTCGGGGTTCGACATCCTGAGGTATCACCTCCCTAGCTGGACTGGATCCTCCTTCGTTAGACATCCTGAAAACAAAATATTTTAAGTTTTACTTAACATTATCAATACTCGCGAGCACATAAGTTATTAACATATAGCACATAATGTCTTTTATTATTTAGCTTAAATGGATGCCTTAATCCATTCCTTAAAACCCGATAAGAGTTAAACACCTCTATGTTTTCTGTTTCCTTAAAGGCTACTTCATAAGATTTTCCCACCTAAGGTTCATAACCTAAAGTTTTGATACCAACCTGTGACACCCCCAAATCTGGGTACTTCATTTTCACCGAATTTAGTGCTCACTATCAAAATAATTACATCTAACCACCCATAATAAAGGATAAAACATTAAATAACTTAAATAATAATCTTTCCCATTTATGGGTTACATCATCTCATAAACAATCTCAGGTAATCTAACCTTAAAATTATTACATCAGTTTGCGGAATACATTATAAAATAAAATAAGCCTTATAACATCATGCATTTAAATAAACTTTCTTGCCCTTTCCTTTGCTAGTAGATGGCTCATCAAATTTCTCCACTTTAGCTGCAGTGTTAATTACAAGAGTGAGCAAACAATTGCCCACTGATATAAAAAGTAGTAATAACAACATGAGAATGAACAACAAATGCTGAACAATAATGAACTTGTTCTACGAATCAAAAATAGAAAATAAGTTCGAACTTTAATATCTGAGGGTCTTACGACCACGAACTATGTCCACGGTATTTAGGTACTATTACCTCAACTTTAACAGTCATTTAGACTATACAGACTCTTCTTAATGTACTTAGGGGGATCAGCCCTTTGTACCATATATTGTGCACAAACATCTAAATGTTACACGTACAAAATCCCCTATGTTAGGGTTGTTCGTCTCAGTTTGAATTTAGAATTTCCGCACTAAAGAAAATTTAGTTTGAAACTAGCTTATCAGTGTTTCTAGAATTTTAGAACACTTATTCAATTTCCATCAATAAAGGTTTAATAAAAGAATGTATAACTGAACAAGGCTATCAAAATCAAAGATCGGATATTAACAATATATAACTAAATAAACATGATACACATGCAAAGTACTATATTCAAAAGAGTTAGAACTATCCATTTGAATCGACGTATTAGAACAATGTATGCTTTGTATAATAATTAGAAAAGTGAAGTTTGCTCGATGTAACGATTTAGATTACAAGAACTTAATCAATCGTATATAAGAATAGATTCAATAATATTGCTTAATAAAATTTAGGAACTTGCATTCATTAATAAAAGAATGAAGTTAGAAAGGTTACTCAATGTAAGAGTTAAAGTTTAGAAACTTGCACAATTATGAAAGTAGAGTTAGAGAACTTGCCTTGTTTGTAAGCTACACAAGTGTAAAATAATCTCCAATTACCCTACATACATCATTACAATCACAACAACAATTAGTTGTATGAATATTAACACAATGGGTATTAAACCATCATTTAGGTCATAACCCTATCCTAGCACCTAACCACGTTGGTTAACACCTTAACGATTCTGAAATCACACTATAAACCTTATCATTTATATTTAACTTTTGAGAATATCACATTTGGTTCATTACACAACTTATTCAAGTAATCACTTAAATTCTTTTACACTGTATATAACAACACATGACAATCTGTTATTGTAGTTTATATTGTGCCTTAACATTATTAACATGCATGCTAAACTAATATAAGTCCATTACACATGACCTGCAATTAAGCAGACTTCACTGTCTGTGACTGGCTACTCGCGCGGCCGCGCCAGTAATACACTGGGTAACCGCGCGCCCGCGCGACGCAGTACGCCCGCGCCCAAATGCTGCGCACCCCCGCGACAACCGCGCGCCCGCGCGATGCCTCAGTTCCAGTTTTTTTTTTTTTTTTTTTGCAGAAACTCGAAATCAAACTCTACTTTGGCCAAAAATTCCAATTCAACAGAAAATCTCCCAACTTCAACATCTAACACTTTGCCATATTATAGTTATACATGCTAAACACCATTCTTTATACAAAAACATTACATAAACATCATTTTGGAGAATCAAAACTATATTTTTCCCAAATTTCCTTATTTTTATACTTTTAACGAATTTGATTACCACAAATTCGTTTCTTAATCGTTTGACACGATTCGAACTACGCCACTTTCGTTTCTGATCATATTATCACCATCCAACTTCAATTCGCAGATTACAACACATATAAGGCATGAAATTTGTACTTTTCTAAAGCTATTTTCAAATATGAACACTATTAGTAATATTTCCTTCTTATAGTTCAATTTCACGTGTTTGATTACTACCCCTTTTATATATACTGTTAGGTTTGTAATATTCTTGAAGGTAATCAAATTGCACAAAATAAGCGGAAGCATGAAAAATTAAAGTTTAAAATTTTTACAAACCATATACCCGGATCATCCTTTATGCACAATTATTAATTAAACGAAAAGATAAAGAACAAGAATCATACCCTTGAAGATTCGAGTTTCCTCAGGTACAAGTTCACCTCTAAATCCTTTCGCGTTCAACTTGAATCCACCGGGTTTGGTTCATTCCTTTGATCAACGTTAGCCACCCAAGTGTTTGGCCTCTAGAGGTGATCCACTAAGGAAGAAGAAAAATTCAAGAAGATGGGTATTTGGCAAAACTCTAGTTTTTCTATCTCTCATAGAAAATGAGCGTACTCTCCAACAATTAGAATCACGTCTGTTGTGAAAAAATCAACAATAACTCTACACCCATAATAAGACTCCTCTTATTTATAGATGTAGACAACCCTCCCTTAACAATTAAAGAATTGGGCTTTATTTTAATTAATTAAACTCCTTTAATTAATTAAGCTCCTAATCTTATTAGGAATAATTAATTAAACTTTTAATTAATTAGCCTCCTAATCTTATTATGAATAAATGAGAGTACTTTTAATAATTAATTCCCAAACTCCTTTAGGAATTAAATAATAATAATAGTAATAATAATAATAAGACTTTTCTTATTAATTTATATTTAATATTTCCAAAATATTAAATAATAAATATTAAGCTATTTAATTTATTCTATCACCATATATTAAATTAAATATACTTAACTTATTATTACGATTATGTCATTAACTTCTTAAATAATTATTCTTCCTTTTATGGTGTTACCCTTTAGGTTTTCCATATTAAACCGGTTGTGAATAAATCAATTAGAACAATTCTAATCTTATTTAAATAAATAAATTAAACTATTAATTTATTTAAATAAATAATATTTATTCTACAATAAGGATAAGTCTCCCTAGCGATTAACGACTTTTCAGATAATATAGATTTCAACATTAATCATAAAAAAACCTTTAAGTAAATAGTTACCGTAAAATTCAATCCTTCTACCATACAATATCCCAATTAAATATAAGACATGGAATTACTGTCAAGTCTTATTTTATTTAATTATATGTATTTCGACTCTTAAATGCACAACTCTAAATAATGCAAATTAGAAAGTCCTTTCTAATTTTATTCTGCCTTGGCCAAGGACTGCTGGGCTGTCATTTATCGAATCACATAGGACATTTCTCTTCTTTTACTAGAAGCGGTATATTCTTTATTGATCATGCATTATCTCCATGTACAACTTATTATACCCAAGCATACCCTTTGATATACCCTAAGGGTCCTAAGGACTAAGTCAAAGTATAACTCATCATACACAAGATACTATGATGATCTCAAGTCCAAGGATCACTTGTACTACTATCACTACAGGAATTCCTATTGACTGGCAAGTAAAACTCCATTAGGTATTCCTTATCGAGCCACGTTCAGTGAACTTATTCTCTAATAAGCACCTACATACTTGCTTTAGTGTCTCCACACAAATGATCATGAGATCAATCATCCTCATCTAATGAGCAAGCAACGTATGTACCAATATAGCTGGATTCACTAATCCCCAATTTAGTAATCCAACGACTGGAAATTATTTTAGTTTTAAGCTTTTTAAGAATTTAGATCTCATTAGAATGATCATCATCATTATTCTAAAAACATTGCTTAAAACTATGGGTTTATCACATATTATAAAATAACATCATGTAGATAATTAAAAGCTTTTAATAAATTAATACTTTTTATTAATAAATGAATAAGATTGTTACAAAGTATATGCTTTATCATCAAACATGATTGGCTTGTGTGCATACTACTTTCAATCTCCCACTTGCACTAAAGCCAATCGCCATGGTATCACATTCCCTTCTTCTCTAAGTGACGATTATCATGCTGTTGGATAAGCTTCAGTATATGAATATGTAATGCTGTTCTTGAGAGTTCACTATCTCTATAGTGATTTTCTAACTTTCAATGATTCTTATAATCAAATGAAAGTGCCACAACACATGTTTAGATCCAAGATGAGAGACTTAGGAACTATTCATAGTTCTGTAATGAACTTTTTCCTAGTTCTGTAATAAACTTTTCATCCAAACAATCAACTTGCAGCTTCATTTATAGCTATATACTTTGTCTTTATCACTAAACTAGTAACTCTTTGCTGTTTGGAACCTTTTCAATTCACTGCACCATTGTTCAAGGTAACACTTTACCTTAAAGTGGATTTTCTGTAGTCTTGGTCTGTCTGAAAAACTTGAGTCTGTTAAGCCCTCTAGTTTTAATTTAGACCCACCATAAATTTTAATCACATCCTTAGTGTCGGTTAAGTACTTTAAGATGTTTTTACTGACTCACAATGAACTTCTCCAGAATATGACTAATCAACATCAGGTCTCGTATATTTTATTGTATACATGATAGTTACTTATGCGATCTCTCTTTTATGAGTCTATGGGGACTATTAAGAGAGATACACTCCATGACTCATCAACATGAGACATCTCTTGGAGTTTGTCATGCTAAACAACTTTAGCATCAAATGAATATACGTTCTTTTGGTTAAGTCGAGCATCCTCTTGAATCTATTTATATAGATTTGTATCCCCAATTACGATTCTCTTCCCAAATCATTCATGGAGGAATGTTTAGACAACTTTATCTTTACTGATTTTATCATTGGTATGTTATTCCTTATCCGTAGTATAACAACATATAATACTAGGAATATCACGACACTCCCATTGACCCTTTTGTACATACTAGGTTCATTCTTATTTGTGATAAAATCAAACTCTTTTAATTTGTTTCATTAAAACGAATGTTCCATTTTTAAAAGCTTGCTTCAATCTATTTCTCTGAGTGTCTACAACTCTTACCTCATCATATATAACTGGATCATCAACTTCTATGATGTGTACCTCATCATCATCATCTATGATGAATCCATACCTCCTAGGTATCTTCAGTACTATTCTGGATTTACGATTCGGTTGTGGTACAATAGGTCTATCTACAGGTTCCTCTTATTTGACTTATAGTGTTTTGTGGTTCTTGAACTCTTCAAGATTCTATTATCCTCCCACTAGCCCTTTAATGATAAAAACTTTATCTTAGAAGGCATCATGTTTCGCAACAAACACCTTTTGCTAAGTAAGATTATAGAACATATACCCTAAACTTACTTTAGGATGTCCCACAAAACTGTACTTGTCAAATTTTGTCCCAAGCTTATCCTTTGAAACCTTTTCACATAAGCTGGACAACCCCTTATATTTACTTACTTAAAATTAGGAATCCTTCCTGTTCATAACTTTTATGGAGTCTTGGGGCTGAATTTTGGGGTTACCCTTTTTTTTCGTAGATATGCAGCCATTTCTAGGACATTACCCCATAAGGATACTGAAATGTCGATAAAATCATTATGGACCGTACCGTGTCCAACAAGGTACGATTTTTCCTTTTAGATACATCAATCAATTATTGCGTATCAGGAGGCGTCCATTATGAGAAAACTGTTTGAGATGATCTAAAAACTTATTGCACAAGTATTTATTCCTTGATCTAATCAAAGAATCTTAATAGTTTGTCAATTTGTTTCACTTCTGAATTCTTTGAACCTTTCAAATAATTCACACTTGTATTTCAGTAAATACACACATTCAACTATTTGAATGATCATCTCCTTTTCTTATACTAATTGGTCAATATGCAAAATTATTTTCACGTAACTTAAGTATACTAAAACCATTAAGTAATATTCCAGTTCTATACATAACATTATTATTATAAATAGAACAACAATTGTTCTTTAAATATAATACCAAAAATTTTATTATCTAATAACAAAATAGAAATAATGTTTCTAACAAGTACTGGAATACAATAACAACTTATTGACTTAATAGATTTTTCCGCTGGCAATGCTAAACTATAAGTTTCTATGGCTAATACAGCAACCTTTGCTTCATTTCCCACGCATAATATTACTTATCTTTGTTTAGCTTTCTACTTCTGCTTGGTCCCTTCATAAATATATATTTATGATAACCAAAGTCGGTATCCAATACCCAAGTAGAACCTTGAATTAAAGAAAAATTTATTTTAAATCATGAACAAATTTATATTTATAACCGAAACTTCACTAAGCTTCTTTGGTTAGCCTCTGCAAGATGCTTCTTGCAGTTTCTTTCTAGTGTCCAGGCTTATTACAGTGGAAGCAAACTCCTTTGCTATCCGTATCAGTTTTGTTTTTATTATCCTTTGTTTTTGCCTTTCTATTTACCTTCTTTGAATCGTTCTTCTTTTCAGAAGATCCTTTGGCCCTACCAATAAGACTTGGTCTTTCTTGGTTGGAAAGTGACTCTCAACATTTTTCAACATGTTAAGCAAATCAGCGAGGCTGATATCTAGTTTGTTCATATGAAAAATTCACAACAATTGCGAAAGGAGTCCGGGAGTGAGTGTAAGATCAAATCTTGGCTCAACTGTCCATCCATAACAAAACCTGTTGTCCTAATTGTTCAATCAAATTGATCATATTTAGGACATGTGTCTGTAGTGTCATCGGTCATTTTAGATCGGAAGAGCTCCTTAGATATCTGATATCTTTCAGTCCTACTTTCTTCACCATCAACTACTTGATGTGTAGGAATATAGTAAGAACATCTATAGTTTTACGCTGACGCTGAAGCTCGTTACTCATATATGCGAGCATGATGCATTGAACCAACTGTGCATCATCTTGCCACTTTCTAAAAGTAGCAATCTCTTCCTCAGAGGCATTGTATGCAACCATTGCAGGTATAGGCGTATTAAGGACATAAGATAGCTTTTTAGCCATGAGAACTATTCTCAAATTCCTTAACCAATCCGTTTAATTCGGTCCGATTAATTTAGCATCTAATATGCTATGCAGTGATAATAATTTTAGACATTATAAAATTCTGTAAATAAATTTGTACTTAACAACATTTTAGCATACATTCTTTTATTAATTACCAAAATAAATTAGGTCTTGTTTTAAATTGGTATCTCCCACTATTTTCTTCAAACTATATTATTACCCTCACTTATATAGTTCGGCAAAATCTAATTAAAGATTTTTTAGTGAGAATAAGGATTCCATTTCAAATATATATAGCCTTGTGGCGACACAACAAACTATATATAAATAAATAGGTAGACAATTCTTGTCAATTACATCAACTATGCAACTCCTTGTATTTTGCCTCTTAGATTATTTTGATCAAGTGGTGGCACATCCGAATCAAAATTATCCAAGTTAAGTCCAACCTAGCACTCCATATATTCAAAAAAGAAAAATATTATCCTTGTGGTGACACAACAAAATAACATTGTTCAATTTTCTTTATAAGCATCAAATGCGATAAAATTAACATCTCAAAGAATTAAGATAAGCCTTGTGGTGACACAACAAACTTATAATAATTAATTGATACTCTATTATTTTTATCATGCTAGAAGGCGACGTTCGATATTCCAAATATCTTTGAACGCTTAGGACTTAATATAAAAATTTGAGGGGTTTGCATGTAATTAATTTGTCTCATCTTGTTTAACGCGCATGCGCGCGCGCGCGCGCACACACACACACACACACACACACACACACACACACACACACACACACACACACACATATATATATATATATATATATATATATATATATATAAAATATGCGTCATATTAATGAACATGTGAAGCATGTTTGCATAATATATAATATATATAGTATAAGCATGCACATATAGAATACTATATTCTACCTGGATTGATTATGGACTTTTATTCTAGTTTGGTTCACTAGAACCACCAAGTGAACCAAAAGGTCAAACCCTAGGGGGTACAAGAATTAATATTTAAATGTAACTATTATATTTAAACTCAGACTCCATTACAAACGGGTCTTCAAGCGCTCTTTGCTCCTTGATCTCCGATTCTTCAAAATTAATTCTAACTATTTCTATTACAAAAATAAATAGAAACCTTGATCAGCAGTCAAGGGAAAGTACATAGGAGAGAGATAGAATTTACATTAAGAAAAATTAAAGAAGACGAGGTACGCAGACCCCATTTAATAAAACTCATACATTCATGCATCTAACTAAAATAAAATCCAATCACATTGGTCAATAGTCAATAATCAATCCCATTTATTATCATACACATCATCATATGCATCAATAAATAACATTAATCTCATGAATAATAAACATTCAATATATATACTGATATCATTTAATGGACAAATTTAGTTAGTATAAAATTTAATTTTTGAATCGAAATAAACTCATTTATTTTAATTCAAATTTAAATCAAAATAAATCTCTTTTATTTTAATTTATCCTATTTTGAATAAAATAAACTATTTTATTTTAATCAAAATCTTTAATCAAAATAAACTCATTTATTTTAATTAATTATGGAATCCAATTCTAAGTAATAAAAAAAACTCCTTTATTAAAGGAAGCACGGATTCTCTTTCCTATTCACAAATAAACTCTTTTATTTTGAATAATATGAAATCTTATTTCATATCTAAATAAACTCCTTTATTTAAGGAAATACGGATTCTCTTTCCTATTTACAAATAAACTCTTTTATTTTGAATAATATGAAATCTTATTTCATATCTAAATAAACTCCTTTATTTAAGAAAATATGGAATCCAATTTCAACTTCAATTAGTGATCATGGAATCAAATTCCAACTCTAATTAGTTAGCATGAAATTCAATTTTAAATTTAAAATAAACTTTTTATTTTAAGATTAAAATAAAATTTTATTTTAATTATAAAATAATTAAAAATTATATATATATATATATATATATATATATATATATATATATATATATATAATATATAATAAAAACCAACATATATATTATAAAAAATCGTGTGGAGGAAGAAGTCCCCTGTACCATTCACCTGATATCTATATTCTATATATATAATCATGATTCATTAGTTAAGACTTAATAATCACACACACACACACACACACACACACACACACACACACACACACACACACACACATATATATATATATATATATATATATATATATATATATATAAAATATAATATAACTAAGCTGCGGAAGCTGTAAACCATGACACAGCAGAAAAAACGAAATGCAATTCGCGAATCAGCAGCCTTGAAGAAAAATGAAATTCAGTTCGCAGGTTTTCGGAATTGCAACCGTTTTTTTAAATAAATTTTAAACAATAAATTATGCCCAATTAAATTGTTCTAAATACATATCAATATACATATCAAATTAAAATAATTAATAATTTGCATAAATGTTTGGCTCTGATGCCATTGTTAGGTTTGTAATATTCTTAAACGCAATCAAATTGCACAAAATAAGCGGAAACATGAAAAATCAGAGTTTAAAATTTTTACAAACCATATACCCGGATCATCCTTTATGCACAATTATTAATTAAACGAAAAGATAAAGAACAAGAATCATACCCTTGAAGATTCGAGTTTCCTCAGGTACAAGTTCACCTCTAAATTCTTTCGCGTTCAACTTGAATCTACCGGGTTTGGTTCCTTCCTTTGATCAACGTTAGCCACCCAAGTGTTTGGCCTCTAGAGGTGATCCACCAAGGAAGAAGAAAAATTCAAGAAGATGGGTATTTGGCAAAACCCTAATTTTTCTATCTTTCATAGAAAATGAGCGTACTCTCCAACAATTGGAATCACGTCTGTTGTGAAAAAGTCAATAATAACTCTACACCTATAATAAGACTCCTCTTATTTATAGATGTATGCAACCCTCCTTAACAATTAAAGAATTGGGCTTTATTTTAATTAATTAAACTCCTTTAATTAATTAGGCTCCTAATCTTATTAGGAATAATCAATTAAACTTTTAATTAATTAGCCTCCTAATCTTATTAGGAATAAATGAGAGTACTTTTAATAATTAATTCTCAAACTCCTTTAGGAATTAAATAATAATATTAGTAATAATAATAATAATAAGACTCTTCTTATTAATTTATATTTAATATTTTCAAAATATTAAATAATAAATATTAAGCTATTTAATTTATTCTATCACCATAGATTAAATTAAATATACTTAACTTATTATTACGATTATGCCATTAACTTCTTAAATAATTATTCTTCCTTTTATGGTGTGATCCTTTAGGTTCTCCATATTAAACCAGTTGTGAATAAATCAATTAGAACAATTCTAATCTTATTTAAATAAATAAATTAAACTATTAATTTATTTTAAAAAATAATATTTATTCTACAATAGAGATAAGTCTCCCTAGCGATTAACGACTTTTTAGATAATATAGATTTCAACATTAATCATAAAAGAACTTTTGAGTAAATAGTTATCGTACAATTCAATCCTTCCACCATACAATGTCCTAATTAAATATAAGACATGGAATTACTGTCAAGTCTTATTTTATTTAATTATATGTATTTCGACTCTTAAATGCACAACTCTAAATAATACAAATTAGAAAGTCCTTTCTAATTTCATTCTGCCTTGGCCAAGGACTGCTGGGTTGTCATTTATCGAATCACATAGGACATTTCTCTTCTTTTACTAGAAGCGGTAGATTCTTTATTGATCATGCATTATCTCCATGTACAACTTATTATACCCAAGCATACCCTTTGATATACCCTAAGGGTCTTAAGGAATAAGTCAAAGTATAACTCATCATACACAAGATACTATGATGATCTCTAGTTCAAGGATCACTTGTACTACTATCACTACAGGAATTCCTATTGACAGACAAGTTAAACTCCATTAGGTATTCCTTAGCGAGCCACGTTCAGTGAACTTATTCTCTAATAAGCACCTACATACTTGCTTTAGTGTCTCCACACAAATGATCATGAGATCAATTATCCTCATCCAATGAGCAAGCAACGTATGTACCAATCTATCTGAATTCACTAATCTACAATTTAGTAATCCAACGACTAGGAACTATTTTAGTTTTAAGCTTTCTAAGAATTTAGATCTCATTAGAATGATCATCATCATTATTCTAAAAGCATTGCTTAAAACTATGGGTTTATCACATATTATAAAACAATATCATGTAGATAATTAAAAGCCTAACTAAATTAATACTTTTTATTAATAAATGAATAAGACGGTTACAAAGTATATGCTTTATCATAGAACATGATTGGTTTGTGTGCATACTACTTTTATATACACGCCGATAATAGACTCTACAATACTAACACACACCCATAACCCATATCTTACAATCAACACTTAACGAAAACCCAATTCCAGAAAATGAAAATTATAAAACTCAGAGTTAGAATTAGAGGTAAATTATACCTTAAATCCTTGATCGAATGCTAGCACAAGATAGTGAATCTCTCCTTCTCTTGGCAACTCACAGAGATAACTCTCTTAATTTCTCACTCTCAATTTTCTTAATTCTCTCTTCCTCTATTTTTCTATGTTAACAAGCCTTAGGAAAAAATAAGACGCGTAACCCATATATACTGACTGTGATGACCCCAAAATAGGTATACATCACCCATCTTGAGTCGCCAAATATATGGTACAAAATTCAAATACAACTTAATTATACAACAGTCGTGTAAAATACGACAAAACATAATCTAAGAGTTTTAATAAGAATATTGTCATCAAGACAATATCCACACTCAATGGAGTCCTCATTACATTTATTATCACACTATTTAACAGAATAGTGAGGACTACTAATGCTATCATCTGGACCGTCACTCCGTTTTCCGACTAGTCCCGGCTACGTTCTCATTTCCTGAAGAGAACAGTGAAAGAAAGGGTGAGCTCAACTAGCCCAGTAAGAAATATTATGACTAAGATAATGCAGAATAAATTATCATTAGCCTTCAACAATGTTAAACTGATAGAATATAATAGACAACAAGTTTTACTACAGCGGAATAAGCAATCCATTAGAAGAGTCAAGTAGAGAATGATATCTACTATCTTCTATGATTTAAAATGTTTTCATCAATTTTTATCGCTGAGACTCAGCTAAAGAACTAAACCACATCATCGAATCATCCCTGCACTACGGGCCAAGGATATTCATTAAATTATCAATGGTCATGACTATACCGAATAATCCTTGGTTATAATCATACAAAAAACTGTCCATCAATGCATTACAGGCCACTGAGGTCTTTTACCACATCATTTATAACATTATAGGTCATGATTATACCGAATGATCCCTGGTCATAATCATACCAAGTCCATCTATGTACGTAAGCCAAAGATGACTTTCTTCACAATATAAGCATGAGGATGATGACAATGACATAATAATTCAATAAAACAAGTTCAAGAATAAATTTTAAAGATTTATAAGTTAATTTATCCTGAAATCAATAACGTTCAAATTGTCAACACGATACTGCTTTGTGGAGTAAAATTCAAGAATGCTCAGAAGAATATTTCTATGAAAAGATACTGGATGAAGCGCAAATATTAAGCATATTCCACTAATTTTATGGAGTATAGAAGCCAAAACTTTAACCAACTGAGTATAATAGAATATATGAAACCGCAAATGGATTTTTGCCCGCCTTGCGGTAATCCACGTAGACAGAACATTTCCACAATTTAATAAGGAATGCATATGAAGGATCATTCACCATGCATGCGATAATCCACATAGACAGGTTATTCTAATAAAATAATAAAGATTGGTACAGAAGAATTCACCAGGCGTGCATAATCTGCACAGACAGGTTATTCTCACAGAATGATAAAGAATGGAACCAGGTCATGCGTAACACGCACAGACAGAATATTCTAACAGAATAATAAAGAATGGAACCAGGTCATGCGTAATCCGTATAGACAGGATATTCCAACAGAATAATAAAGAATGGAATAACAACAGAATTCACCAGGCATGTGATAGACCGCACAGACAGGCTATTTCAACAAAATAATAAAGAATGAAATAACAACAAAATTCACCAGGCATGCGATAGACCGCACAAACAGGTTATTGCAACAGAATAATAAAGAATGGAATAACAGAAGAATTTCACCATGCATGCGGTACTTCGCATAGACAGGTTATTCTAACAAAATAATAAAGAATGGAATAACAACCCTTACGAGTATTGAAAGAAAATAACTCTCTTCATGAATACGAAGGAATAATACCCCTTACCTTAGAAGAAAACTAGATACTGGAATAGTGAGGTAGCAGACTTCTCTTCTTCTTTTTTTCTATAATTTCTCTCTATAATAATTGCTCTATAGCTTTAGTGAATTGGTGAGAAATGAAGGAAGAATGAGTTTCTATTTATAGGAAAATATAGTTTTAATAATTACACATTTTGGGGCTCAAAATATTATAGTATAATACCTCCCTCTTTTTCTTCATTTTTACTTTAGTCCTGCAAGTATTATCAAACTTGCACCACCTCCCCTAATAGTAAATAATGTGAATTAATAGTTCATTCATGTGACTTAATAGTATAATCATGTGAAAAAAACTAATTACAGTATAGTATCTTCATCTATACCTCCATTTTTAATTTAGTCATGCAAGTATTATCAATCTTGCACCAAACTCCCCTAATAGTAATTCATGTGAATCAATAGCACACACATGTGAACACATAGTTATAAGCATGTGAATTAATAGCAATTAATTGCTCATTTATCCGGTTAATTACCCTATTGGTCAATATAACCTCCAGACATTAATTATTATTGAAATAAATGTCGATTTCCATTAACAATAATAATTCCCACATAATGGAACCATCAATTTCATCTTTAATCAACACGAACTTATTCATCATTAATATCATAACTCACAATATTTAACAACCAGATTATTCTTAGGAAAGAGGGGGCTTTCCGATAAGGATTTCTCCTTATTGGTGCGCAATTAGGTGACCAAACCTCTCATTGATAGAACTTTCTAGACATTATCAATATTGGAAATAATAATATGAATAACTTTGTCGTCTAAATTATTGATTTAATAATATAACATATTATGGAGATGATACTGTGACAATAATTGAATCAATAATATGAGAGATATGATGCAACAATTACTGTAGCAATAATTGAATATAACTGAGTGACTTCTCACGTAAGCATCAATAATCAATATCTTGTGCTACTATGCAACCACTCGTATTACTGTACTTTTACTTGTAACGATCGAGAAATTTATAATTTAATTTAAATATTTATTGAATTAAATAAATATTTTAAATAATTTATTTATTGAGGAAATAAATAATGGATGAATTATGGTGAATTAATTTAATAATTAAATTAATTAATGTTAATTTAGTTGAGTAATGATAATGTTATTTAAATTAAGAAAATAATTAAATTAAATCAATTGCTTAATATTTAAGAAGATAATTAAGTTAAATGAATTGTTTGATTTAAAGGAAAATAAATTAAATAAAGTGTTGTGTCTAATTTATTAATGAAATTAGATATATAATTATTTATTAATTATAAGTATAATGATAATAAGAATTTTATTATTATTATATAAGTTATTTAAATTAACTAAACTAAGTTATTTAAATTATCTAAAGTGTGACAATTGGAAACTATATAATATAATAATATAATAATAATTTAATTTGAGGGAGTTTTTGGTTAGCCAAACAAGGCCTTGTGGCCTTTGGCATTATTCAACTGACGCAAATTTTTTATATTTTTTAACTGAAGTTGCGTGGGTTAGTGGGAGGACAGTTATATTTCGCGTCTTATTTTCCCTAAAGCTTGATAGCAAAGAGACACGAAGAGGAGAAACACAGAGGAAAGAGAACTTGAGTGTGATCTCTGCGAATTGTTTAGGGTTGAGGAAGGATTCTACCATCTTTTGCTAGCATATAATCAAGGTATAAACTATTTCTATTTTTATTGTTAGTTTGGTGGTATATATATGTATATTTGATACAAGCTGAAAATACGTGAATTGTGATGTATATATGTTCATTTAGAATTGAAAAACTCTGTTAATTATCATGTAAACTTGTTATTTGTTATCAAATTCGTGTAAAATTGAGTGGAGGAAGAAAATGAAATAACAGTGTTTATGTTCTTATTATATGACTTAGAAAGTACAAAAATTGATTCTCTATATGTGTAATAATCTGTAGTTTGTTGTTGGATTATGTTAATATGTTAAGAAACGAAAAACAACGAAGTTTAAATCATGTCAATTGATTAAGAAGCGGGTTTGTGGCAATCAAATTCGTTAAAAGTATAAAAATGAAGAAAATTTAGAAAAACTATGATTTTGATTCCTCAAAATGGTGTGTATATAATGTTTTGTATATTGAATGGTGTTTAGCATGTGTAACTATAATATTACAAAGTTTTAGATGTTGAATTTTGGGAGAAATTCTGTTGAATTGGGATTTTTTGCCTTTAACAGAGTAGTAGTTCGTGTTTGTAAAAACTGAGTCTGGTGCATCGCGCGGGCGCGCAATAGCCCAGTGTATTACTCTCGCGGTCGCGCGAGTAGCCAGCCACAGACAGTGAAGTTTGCTTAATTGCAGGTCATGCGTAACGGGCTTGGGTTAGTTTTGCATGCATGTAAAGGATGTTAAAACATAAAGTGGACTACAATAACAGATTGTAATGTGTTGTAATGCAAAGTGTAAAAAAGTTTTAAGTGATTGCTAATTGAGTTATATAATGAAACTAAAACAGATGTTTTCAAAAATTAGAGATGAACGACTAGGTTATGTTGGCTTGTAATGCAATTTTAGATTCGTTAAGTATGTTAACCTACATGGTTAGGTGCTAGGTTGGGTTATGACCTAAATGAAGGTTTAAACCCCTAAAGCGAATATTCATATAGCTAATTGTTGTTGTAATTTTAATGATGTATGTAGGGTAATTGGAGATTATTTTACACTTGTGTAGCTTACAAACAAGGCAAGTTCTTTAACTCTACTCTTATAATAATTGTATAAGTTTCTAAACCTTAACTCCTTACATTGAGTAAGCTTTCTAACTTCATTCTTTTATTAATGAATGCAAGCTCCTAAACTATTATTGAGCAATACTATTAACTCTATCCTTATGTATGGTTAAATAAGCTCTTGTAACCTAATTCGTTACATCAAATGGGTTTCACATTCTCATTTCTTGTTATTATAATTTAAAACACATATTGTTCTAGCACATTAATTCAAAGGAGATTGTTCAAACTCTTTTGAACATAGTACTTTGCATGTGTATCATGTTTATTCAGTTATATATTGTTAATATCCGATCTTTGACTTTAATAGCCTTGTTCAGTTATACATTCTTGCATTAAACCTTTATTGATGGAAATTGAATAGTGTTCTAAAATTCTAGAAACACTGATAGGCTAGTTCCAAACTAAACTTTATTTAGTGCGGAAATTCTAAATTCAAACTGAGACGAACAACCCTAACATATGGGATTTTGTACGTGTAACATTTAGATGTTTGTGCGCAATACATGGTACAAAGGGCTGATCCCCTTAAGTACGTTAAGAAGAGTCTGTATAGTCTAAACGACTGTTAAGGTTGAGGTAATAATACCTAAATACAGTGGACATAGTTCATGGTCTTAAGACCCTCAGATATTAAAGTTTGAACTTGTTTTCTATTTCTGATTCATAGAACAAGTTCATTATTGTTCAGCATTCATTGTTCATTCTCATGTTGTTGTTACTACTCCTTATATTAGTGAGCAATTGTTTACTCACTCTTACAATTAACAATGCAGCTAAAGTCGAAAGAAGTGATGAGCCATCTACTAGCAAAGAAAAGGGCAAGATATCCAAGTGATGAAGAATTATTTAGAACTTATCTAAATGCATGATGTTATAAGACTTATTTTATTTTTAATATTTTTCGCAAACTGATGTAATAAATTTAAGGTTAGATTACTTGGGATTGTGTTGAGATGATGTCTTTATCCTTTGATTATGGGTAGTTGGATGTAATAAATTTAAGGTTAGATTACTTGGGATTGTGTTGAGATGATGTCTTTATCCTTTGATTATGGGTAGTTGGATGTAATGTTTTGGATAGTGAACACCAAATTCGGTGGAAATGAAGTACCCGAATTTGGGGGTGTCACATTACTACCGGGTAGTTCAACAGTTTAACGGTAAAACTTCCGCCGTTATTTTTATAAAAAGATAATTTTATCGTTTTCTAACTACGACAATACTTCCGTTGTGGGATCCACCAATGATTGTGCCGTCGTACGAATATTTTCTGTTAAAACAAATATTCCCCGACCAATCGAATATTATATAACCACTTGCTTACTTTGAAAATTTATAAATATTACCCACAACTATAACATTATATCAATCCACACCATAATATAAAAAAAATATATTTCGAGAAAATTATTCTTTGTTCATAAAAGTTGGGGTCTTACAACCTCCCCTTTTTATAAAATTTCGTCTTCGAAATTAGGGTACGTACCTGGTATATCGAAGAGGTGAGGATATCTTGACTTCATCTCATATTCTAACTCCCAGGTCATTTCTTCCATATCGTGGTTTCTCCACAAAACTTTAACTTGAGGTATAACCTTGGAGCGTAGAATATGATCCTTCTTATCCAAGATTTTAACAGGTAACTCTTCATACGTTAAATCTTCCTCTATCTCTTCTGGTTCTAATTCAATAATGTGGTTCGGGTCTTTCACATATTTACGTAATATAGATATGTGAAAAACGTTATAGGCCATAGTTCCTACTCGATCGCGGATTAAAAATGGGCCAATGAATCGAGGATTGAGCTTTTCTCTCTTTCCAAATCTCGTAACTCCTTTCCATGGAGCAACACGTAATAACACATGATCTCCAATATTGAATTCCACGTCCTTTCGATGAAGTTTAGCATAACTCTTTTGTCGATCATGTGAGGTTTTTATACGTTATCGGATCGTTTGAATCTTTTTCGTAGTCATACGTACCAAATTCGGTCCCAACAACGTTGTTTCACCCACCTCATCCTAGCATACTGGAGAACGACACTTTCTTCAATACAACGCCTCAAATAGAGCCATGTCAATACTTGCTTTGTAGGAAAACTCCACTAATGGTAAGAACTTGTCCCAACTTCCTTTAAAGTCAAGGACACAGAGTCTTAATAAATCCTCAAGAGTTTGAATAGTCCTCTCTGATTGTCCGTCCGTTTGAGGATGATATGCCGAAATAAATCGTAAATCCGTGCCCATAGCTTTTTTCAAGCTAACCCAAAATCTTGAAGTGAATCTTGGGTCTCGATCAGAAACAATGGATACTGGCATACCATGCAGTCTTACAATCTCATTTATGTACATACTAGCAAGACGTTCAAGTGTAAAAGTTTCTCGTATAGGTAAGAAATGAGCAGACTTGGTCAATCTATCAACAATGACCCAAATTGCATCTATGCCTTGAGAAACCTTGGGAAGATCAGTAACAAAATCCATGGTAATGTACTCCCACTTCCATTCTGGAATTTCAAGTGGTTGCAATTGACCTTTTGGCACTTGATGCTCCACCTTGACTCGTTGACAAGTTAGACACCTTGAGATAAACACCGCTATCTCTCTCTTCATATTGCTCCACCAAAATGTATGTCGAAGATCATGATACATCTTGGTACTCCCAGGATGGATTGCAAACGGTGTGTTGTGCGCCTCCATCATGATTTTATACTTCAAGTCAGAATCGTTAGGAACACAAAGTCTGGAGTTGACTCGAAGTATTCCTTCTTCATCGATTCTTGCTTCCGGAATAGCACCTTCTTGCGCTTTCTTCTTCATACGCATCAGCTCTAGGTCTGTAGTTTGAGCAGCTTTAACTTTATCGATTAAAGTCGGTTCTTCTCGTATATTCGCCATCATCACATGGGTCCCTGGTGTGACGCCCCCAAAATTAGGTATACATCACCCATCTTGGGTCGTCAGATACATAGTACAGAATACAAATACAACTGATTAATACATCTGTCGTGTACAATACGACAAAACATAAACTGTGAGTTTGAATACAAATATTATCTTCTAGAGAGTATTCATACTCAAAAGGAGTCCTCATTACATTTATTAACACACCATTACATAGAATAGTGATGACTACTAACTAATACTATCATTCGGACCATCACTCCGTACCCCGACTTGTCCCAGCTACGTTCTCATTTCCTGAAGAGAACAGTGAAAGAAAGGGTGAGCTCAACTAGCCCAGTAAGAAATATTATGACTAAGATAATGCAGAATAAATTATCATTAGCCTTCAACAATGTTAAACTGATAAAATATAATAGACATCAAGTTTAACTGTAGCGGAACAAGCAATCCATTAAAAGAGTCAAGTAGAAAATAAACTCTACTATCTTTTATGATTTAAAAAGTTTTTCAACACTGTGATCGCTGAGACTCAGCTTAATAAAATAATCCACATCATCGAATCACCCCTGCACGTAGGGCCAAGGATATTCGTATATTCATTAATGGTCATGATCATGCCAACAACTGTCCATCAATGCACTACGGGCCAATGAGGACTTTTACCGCATCATTTGTAACATTACGGTCATGATTATACCGAATAATCCCTGGTCATAATCATACCAAGTCCATCTATGCACTACATGCCACAGATGACTTTCAACATTTTATAAACATGAGGATGATGACAATGATATAAGAATTCAATAAAACAAGTTCAAGAATTAATTTATCCAGGAATTAACAACGTCCAAATTGTCAACATGATACTGCATTGTGGAGTAAAATTGAAGAATGCTTAGAAGAATATTTTCTTGAAAAGATACTGGATGAAACGCAACTATCAAGGATATTCCACAACTTTCATGGAGTATAGAAGTCAAAACTTAACCAACTGAGTACAATAAAGAATGGAATAACAAAAGAAATCACCATGCATGTGATAGACCGCACAGACAGGTTATTCCAATAGAATAATAAATAATGGAACCAGGTCTGGCGTAAACGCACAGACAGGATATTCCGACAGAATAATAAATAATGGAACCAGGTCCGGTGTAAAACACACAGACATGATATTCCAACAGAATAATAATAAAACGGAACCAGGTCCGGTGTAAAACACACAGACAGGATGTTCCAACAGAATAATAAATGGAACCAGGTCCGGTGTAAAACACACAGACAGGATGTTCCAACAGAATAATAGAAGAATGTCACCAAGTATAGGGTAGACCGCGTATACTGGTTATTCCAACAGAATAATAACAAATGGAATAACAGAAGTTCTCTTCATGAATATAAAAGAAATAATATTCCCTACCTTAAAAGAACTGGATATTGGAAAAGTGATGTAGCAGAATACTTTTATTCTCTCTCTCTTATTCTCTCTATACTTTCTCTCTCTATAGCTTGAATGAATTCGTGAAAAATAATGAAGCCCTAGGCCTCTGTTTATAGAAAAACTGAGGGTGGCTCTTGGTCTTAACGAAGAGTCAAATGACTCTTGGTAATATTGAAGGGACAACTACTATTGACGAAAGTAATTACTATTGACCAAGGTAAATACTATTGACGAAGGTAATTACTATTATTGACCAAGGTAAATAATATTGACGAAGGTAATTACTATTGACCAAGGTAAATACTATTGACGACGGTAATTACTATTGACGACGGTAATTACTATTGACGAAGAGACTCTTAGATGATGACATATGGCCCCCCATAAAATAACCAAACTTACCACAACGTCTCAATTATTGATTTAATAATATAACATATTATACAGATGATACTATGACAATAATTTAAGAGATATGATGCACCAATTACTGTAGCAATAATTGAGTATAGCTGAGTGACTTCTCACGTAAGCATCAATAATCAATATCGTGTGCTACTATGCAACCACGCGTATTACTGTACTTTTACTACCAAGTAGTTCAACAGTTTTAACGATTTTAACGGTAACACCTCAGCTGTTATTTTTATAGAAAGATAATTCTGTCGTTTTCTCAATCCGACAATAATTCCGTTGTGGGGTCCACCAATGATTGTGCCGTCGTACGAATATTCCCCGATAAAAAGAATATTCCCCGACCAAACAAATATTTTATAACAACTTGCTTACTTTGCAAAATTTATAAATATTACCCACAACTATAACATTATATCAAATTAACTTCATAATATTCAAAAATGATATTTATAAAAAATTCATCTTTATTTATAAAAGTTGGGGTCTTACAACCTCCCCTTCTTATGAAATTTCGCCCTCGAAATTAGGGTACGTACCTGGTATGTCGAAGAGGTAAGGATACCTTGATTTCATTTCTGATTCTAACTCCCAAGTCATTTCCTCAACATCGTGGTTTCTCCACAAAACTTTGACTTGAGGTATAACCTTGGAGCGTAGAATATGTTCCTTCTTATCCAAGATTTGAACAGGAACTTCTTCATACGTCAAATCCTCCGCTATTTCGTCCGGTTCTAACTCAATAATGTGGTTCGGGTCTTCCACATATTTGCGTAACATGGATATGTGGAAAACGTTATGAACACGAGACATACTTGGCGGTAAAGCGAGTCTATAAGCCACAGTTCCTACTCGATCGAGGATTAAAAATGGACCGATGAATCGAGGATTTAGCTTTCCTCTCTTTCCAAATCTTGTAACTCCTTTCCATGGAGCAACACGTAAGAACACATGATCTCCTACATCAAATTCCACGTCTTTTCGATGAAGATCAGCATAACTCTTTTGTCGATCTTGTGAGGTTTTTATACGTTGTCGGATCGTTTGAATCTTTTCTGTAGTCATACGTACCAACTCCGGTCCCAACAACGTTGCTTCGCCCACCTCATCCCAGCATACTGGAGAACGACATTTTCTTCCATACAATGCTTCGAATGGAGCCATGCCAATACTTGCTTGATAACTGTTGTTGTAGGAAAACTCCACCAATGGTAAGAACTTGTCCCAACTTCCTTTGAAGTCAAAGACACAGAGTCTTAATAGATCTTCAATAGTTTGAATAGTCCTCTCTGATTGTCCGTCCGTCTGAGGATGATATGCTGAACTAAATCGTAACTCCGTGCCCATAGCTTTTTGTAAACTAACCCAAAATCGTGAAGTGAATCTTGGGTCTCGGTCAGAAACTATGGATACTGGCATACCATGCAGTCTTACAATCTCGTTTATGTACATACGAGCAAGACGTTCAAGTGTATAAGTTTCTCGTATCGGTAAGAAATGAGCAGACTTGGTCAATCTATCAACAATGACCCAAATCGCATCAATACCTTGAGAAACCCTAGGAAGACCGGTAACGAAATCCATGGTAATGTGCTCCCACTTCCATTCTGGAATTTCAAGTGGTTGCAATGGACCTTTTGGTACTTGATGCTCCGCTTTGACTCGTTGACAAGTTAGACACCTTGAGATAAACAACGCTATCTCTCTCTTCATATTGCTCCACAAAAATGTATGACGAAGATCATGATACATTTTGGTACTTCCAGGATGGATTGCAAACGGTGTGTTGTGCGCCTCCATCATGATTTCATACTTTAAATCAGGGTTGTTAGGAACACAAAGTCTGGAGTTGACTCGAAGTATTCCTTCCTCATCGATTCTTGCTTCCGGCATAACACCTTCTTGCACTTTCTTCCTCATACGCATCAGCTCCAGGTCTGTAGCTTGAGCAGCTTTAACTTTATCGATTAAAGTCGGTTCTACTCGTATATTCGCCATCATCACATGGGTCCCTGAAGTCTTCAACTCTATCTCCATCCTTTGCAAGTCACACAAAATGGGCCTTTGCGTTGTTAATATTGCACTTGTACCCGCATATGATCTTCTACTCAATGCGTCAGCTACCACGTTCGCTTTTCCAGGATGGTATTGAATGGTATGATCATAATCTTTCAACAGTTCAAGCCAACGTCGTTGTCGCATGTTGAGTTCCTTTTGAGTGAAGAAATATTTGAGACTTTTATGATCCGTAAAGATCTCCACCTTCTCCCCATACAAGTAATGCCTCCAAATTTTAAGTGCAAAGACAACAGCTGCCAACTCTAGATCATGAGTAGGATAATTCCTCTCATATTCCTTGAGTTGTCTTGATGCATAGGCTATGACTTTTCCATGTTGCATGAGAACACATCCCAACCCTTTGCTCGAAGCATCACTGTAGATGACAAATCCCTCCGAGCCAGATGGTATTGTTTGAACAGGTGCTGAAATGAGTCTCCTCTTGAGTTCTTGAAAACTCTGCTCACATTCTTCGCTCCAACCGAACTTTGTATCTTTTCGAGTCAGCTGAGTTAACGGAGTAGCGATTCGAGAAAATCCTTCCACGAATCTCCGATAATAACCAGCTAGACCGAGAAAGCTACGTACTTCGGTTACTGATTTAGGTTGCTCCCAGCTTTGAATAGCTTCAATCTTTGCCGGGTCAACCGATATTCCACGACTTGATACTACGTGCCCAAGGAATGCTACCTCTTCCAGCCAGAACTCGCATTTCTTCAACTTGGCATAAAGTTTGCATTCACGAAGTTTTTGGAGTACCAACCTCAAGTGTTGCTCATGATCTTCACGGCTTTTGGAATAAACAAGGATGTCATCGATAAAGACAACCACAAAGTGATCCAAATATTCTTTGAATACCCTGTTCATCATATCCATGAAGGCAGCAGGAGCATTAGTCAATCCAAAAGACATAACTAAGAATTCATAATGCCCATACCGAGTTCTAAGGGCAGTCTTTAGAATATCCTCAGTTCTAACCTTCAGCTGATGATATCCAGAACGAAGATCGATCTTTGAAAAGAATTGTGCTCCTTGCAACTGGTCAAACAGGTCATCAATACGTGGCAATGGGTACCTGTTTTTGATGGTGACATGATTCAACTCCCGATAATCAATACAAAGTCGCATACTTCCATCTTTCTTCTTCACGAATAGAACAGGAGCACCCCAAGGAGAAGTACTAGGACGAATAAAACCAATGTCTAACAATTCCTGCAGTTGGGTCTTTAACTCCTGAAGTTCAATAGGAGCCATTCGATATGGGGCTTTGGAAATGGGTTTTGTACCGGGTTCAAGGTCGATACAAAATTCAATTTCACGCTCTGGGGGTAGGCCAGGAAGTTCTTCGGGAAATACGTCAGGAAATTTATTAACAACAGAAATATCATTCAAAGCTGACGTATTTTTGTTTAGATCTGTGACATGAGCTAAGAAAACTTGACATCTGTTTTTCAATAAACGAATAACTTTATGGCTTGAGATGACAGCGATTGATTTTAATGGTTTGGTTGCTTGAATTCGCATAATAGGTCGATTAGGAATATGAAAGCTAACAACCTTACGAAAACAATCAATTTTTGCATAATGAGTAGTTAACCAATCAATCCCTAGAATCACGTCAAATGCAAGTATTTTTAATGAAATCAGATCGATAGGTAATGTGTGGGTACCAACTTGAATCAAACAAGACTTATAAACAGTGGAGGTAATGAAGGTTTCTCCCAACGGAGTTTCCACAGATAAGTCAAAGTCTAATTTCTCCGGAATCAAATTAAATCGATGAGCGCAAGTAGGAGAAATAAAAGAATGGGTTGAACCGGTATCAAATAAAGTATAAACTTTCTTTAGAGTTTATGATAAGCTTACCCGTGATGACCTCATTCGGGTTCCTTGCTCTCTGGGAGTTCACAACAAACGCTCTCCCTTGCACAACCGGTTTTGACTTTTCTGGGACGGCTTTTGGTGCCTCCATCCTAGCTGAATTTGTTTTCGGTAAACGACAAAATCGGGCTAAATGACCTTCTCTTCCACAATTATAACATGCTTTGGACGGCATCGCGCAGTTTGGACTGATGTGCCCCTCCCCTCCGCATTTGAAACATATGATAGGTGGTCGTTCTCCTTCCTTAACGACAGGTGCTGGTGCTGACGTCTTTCCGTCATTGTTGAATCTCCTCTTCTTGAAATGTCCATTCTTATTGTTTTGGCCCTGATTACCAACGAAGTGGTTACCATTTCTGGCCTGTTGATTCCCTCCACGCTTGTTGTCACTGCTTCGATGACTGCTCTCACTGGTATTATCATTTTACCGGCTGCTTTCTTTTGGTTGCGTTGTCTCGTTATCGCGCTCCACCAACTGAGCCCTATTTACAACATCTGAATACAAACACAGTTTATGAGAAACAAGATGTTGACGTATCTCCGGCTTCAAACCTCTTAAAAACATCCGCGTCATTCTTTCTTCATTATCCACCAGATGGGACGCAAACCGGGATAACTCCGCAAATTTTGCCTCGTACTGCGACACGGTCATATTATTCTGCTCCAATTTGATGAACTCCACCTCCTTCATGTGACGAATACTCTCGGGAAAGTATTTGTCGTTAAACAGCTCTTGGAACTTCTCCCAGGACATCTTCAGTGCGGCAGGTTGAGTACGCTTTATCGATTCCCACCAGTAATCTGCCTCTCCTCGCAACATAAAGGCGGCAAAGGGAACCTTTTGCTCCTCGGAGCAACCCAAGACATCAAATATCTTGGTGATCTGCTTTATCCATGTTTCAGCTACAAGTGGTTTGGGTTCTCCCTTAAACTCCGGTGGTCCCAGCTCCTTAAACTGTTTAGCGGTGACCGCCTGCGAGTTTCCAGTATTTCCACCTACGTTGTGGACAGGAGCCGCTTTCACCTGTTGTTGCATGAATTGCATAAAGCCTCTGAACATTTGATCATTCATCATTTGGTCAGTGTTGTTGTTTGCATGAGGATTGACACCTTCCTGATGCACATTATCCTGATTATTGATATGTGGTGAATCAACAGTCGTCTGTGCTCCATTGCTATTCTCAACATTCTCGGATGCCATTTTCAGATACTGCCACAAAATAAAAATTAATTGATATGTCATATATTATCCTTATATTATGACCGACCAATTAAATACCATGCAAATAAACTTAGGTATGTCATACTAGCGAAGGAATTCCCCGTCTCTCCCCTCCTAGTTCTATTCTCACATCTTAGCCAGGGATCATATCCCTAAGCTCTGATACCAACTGTGACGCCCCCAAAATTAGGTATACATCACCCATCTTGGGTCGTCAGATACATAGTACAGAATACAAATACAACTGATTAATACATCTGTCGTGTACAATACGACAAAACATAAACTGTGAGTTTGAATACAAATATTATCTTCTAGAGAGTATTCATACTCAAAAGGAGTCCTCATTACATTTATTAACACACCATTACATAGAATAGTGAGGACTACTAACTAATACTATCATTCGGACCATCACTCCGTACCCCGACTTGTCCCAGCTACGTTCTCATTTCCTAAAGAGAACAGTGAAAGAAAGGGTGAGCTCAACTAGCCCAGTAAGAAATATTATGACTAAGATAATGCAGAATAAATTATCATTAGCCTTCAACAATGTTAAACTGATAAAATATAATAGACATCAAGTTTAACTATAGCGGAACAAGCAATCCATTAAAAGAGTCAAGTAGAAAATAAACTCTACTATCTTTTATGATTTAAAAAGTTTTTCAACACTGTGATCGCTGGGACTCAGCTTAATAAAATAATCCACATCATCGAATCACCCCTGCACTACGGCCAAGGATATTCGTATATTCATTAATGGTCATGATCATGCCAACAACTGTCCATCAATGCACTACGGGCCAATGAGGACTTTTACCACATCATTTGTAACATTACGGTCATGATTATACCGAATAATCCCTGGTCATAATCATACCAAGTCCATCTATGCACTACATGCCACAGATGACTTTCAACATTTTATAAACATGAGGATGATGACAATGATATAAGAATTCAATAAAACAAGTTCAAGAATTAATTTATCTAGGAATTAACAACGTCCAAATTGTCAACATGATACTGCATTGTGGAGTAAAATTCAAGAATGCTTAGAAGAATATTTTCTTGAAAAGATACTGGATGAAACGCAACTATCAAGGATATTCCACAACTTTCATTGAGTATAGAAGTCAAAACTTAACCAACTGAGTACAATAAAGAATGGAATAAGAAAAGAAATCACCATGCATGCGATAGACCGCACAGACAGGTTATTCCAATAGAATAATAAATAATGGAACCAGGTCCGGCGTAAACGCACAGACAGGATATTCCGACAGAATAATAAATAATGGAACCAGGTCCGGTGTAAAACACACAGACAGGATATTCCAACAGAATAATAATAAAACGGAACCAGGTCCGGTGTAAAACACACAGACAGGATGTTCCAACAGAATAATAAACGGAACCAGGTCCGGTGTAAAACACACAGACAGGATGTTCCAACAGAATAATAGAAGAATGTCACCAAGTATAGGGTAGACCGCGTATACTGGTTATTCCAACAGAATAATAACAATTGGAATAACAGAAGTTCTCTTCATGAATATAAAAGAAATAATATTCCCTACCTTAAAAGAACTGGATATTGGAAAAGTGATGTAGCAGAATACTTTTATTCTCTCTCTCTCTTATTCTCTCTATACTTTCTCTCTCTATAGCTTGAATGAATTCGTGAAAAATGAAGCCCTATGCCTCTATTTATAGAAAAACTGAGGGTGGCTCTTGGTCTTAACGAAGGGTCAAATGACTCTTGGTCTTAACGAAGGGTTAAATGACTCTTGGTAATATTGAAGGGACAACTACTATTGACGAAAGTAATTACTATTGACCAAGGTAAATACTATTGACGAAGGTAATTACTATTGACCAAGGTAAATACTATTGACCAAGGTAAATAATATTGACGAAGGTAATTACTATTGGCCAAGGTAAATACTATTGACGACGGTAATTACTATTGACGAAGAGACTATTAGATGATGACATATGGCCCCCCATAAAATAACCAAACTTACCACAACGTCTCAATTATTGATTTAATAATATAACATATTATACAGATGATACTATGACAATAATTTAAGAGATATGATGCAGCAATTACTGTAGCAATAATTGAGTATAGCTGAGTGACTTCTCACGTAAGCATCAATAATCAATACCGTGTGCTACTATGCAACCACGCGTATTACTGTACTTTTACTACCAAGTAGTTCAACAGTTTTAACGATTTTAACGGTAACACCTCAGCTGTTATTTTTATAGAAAGATAATTCTGTCGTTTTCTCAATCCGACAATAATTCCGTTGTGGGGTCCACCAATGATTGTGCCGAATATTCCCCGACAAAAAGAATATTCCCCGACCAAACGAATATTTTATAACAACTTGCTTACTTTGCAAAATTTATAAATATTACCCACAACTATAACATTATATCAAATTAACTTCATAATATTCAAAAATGATATTTATAAAAAATTCATCTTTATTTATAAAAGTTGGGGTCTTACACCTGGAGTCTTTAACTCTATCTCCATCCTTTGTAAGTCATATAAAATGGGCCTTTGCATTGACAATATCTCACTCGTACCCGCATATGATCTTCTACTCAATACGTCAGCTACTACGTTTGCTTTTCCAGAATGGTATTGAATGGTATGATCATAATCTTTCAACAGCTCAAGCCAACGTCGTTGCCGCATGTTGAGTTCCTTTTGAGTGAAGAAATATTTGAGGCTTTTATGATCCGTATAGATCTCCACCTTCTCTCCATACAGGTAATGCCTTCAAATCTTAAGCGCAAAAACGACTGCTGCCAACTCTAGATCATGAGTAGGATAATTCCTCTCATATTCTTTGAGTTGTGGCATAGGTTATGACTTTCTCATGTTGTATGAGAACACATCCTAACCCTTTGCCGGAAGCATCACTGTAGATGACAAATCCCTCCGAGCCATATGGTATTGTCAGAACAGGTGCTAAAATGAGTTTCCTCTTGAGTTCTTGAAAACTCTTCTCACATTCCTTACTCCAACCGAACTTTGTATCTTTTCGAGTTAGCTGAGTTAATAGAGTAGCGATTCGAGAAAATCCTTCCACGAATCTCCGATAATAACCAGCTAAGTCGAGAAAGCTACGTACTTCGGTCACTGACTTTGGTAGCTCCCAGCTTTGAATTGCTTCAATCTTCACTGGGTCAATAGATATTCCATGATTTGATATCACGTGCCCAAGGAATGCAACTTCCTCAAACCAGAACTCGCATTTCTTCAACTTGGCATATAGCTTATTTTCACAAAGCTTTTGGAGTATCAGCCTCAAGTGTTGCTCATGGTCTTCACGGGTTTTGGAGTATATGATGATGTCATCTATAAAGATGACCACAAAGTGATCCAAATATTCCTTGAATACTCGGTTCATCATGTCCATGAAGGCAGCAGGAGCATTAGTCAATCCAAAAGACATGACTAGTAATTCATAATGCCCATACCGAGTTCTAAAAGCAGTCTTTGGAATGTCATCAGTTTTAATCTTCAATTGATGATATCCGGAACGAAGATCAATCTTTGAAAAGAATTTGTCGTCTTGCAACTGGTCAAACAGATCATCAATACGAGGTAATGGGTACCTATTTTTGATGGTGACATGATTCAACTCCCGATAGTCAATACAAAGTCACATACTTCCATCTTTCTTCTTCACGAATAGAACAGGAGCACCCCAAGGAGACGTACTATGACGGATGAAACCGATGTCTAACAATTCCGGTAGTTGGGTTTTTAACTCCTGAAGTTCAACAGGAGCCATTCGATATGTGGCTTTGGAAATGGGTTTTATACCTGATTCAAGGTCGATACAAAATTTAATTTCACGCTCTAGGGGTAGCCCATGAAGTTTTTCAGGGAATACGTCAGGAAATTTATTAACAATAGAAATATCATTCAAATCTGACGTATTTTTATGACATGGGCTAAAAAAGTTTGACATCCGTTTTTCAATAAACGAATAGCTTTATGGCTTGATATGACAGTAATTGATTTTAATGGTTTGGTTACTTGAATTCGCGTAATAGGTTGGTTAGGAATATGAAAGCTAACAACCTTACGAAAATAATCGATTTTAGCATGATGAGTAGTTAACCAATCAATCCCTAAAATCACATCAAATGCAAGTATTTTTAAAGAAATAAGATCGACAGGTAACGTACAGTTACCGATTTGAACCAAACAAGACTTATAAACAGTGGATGTAATAAAGTTTTCTCCCAACGGAGTTTTCACATATAAGTCAATGTCTAATTTCTCCGGAGTCAAATTTAAACGTTGAGCGCAAGCAGGAGAAATAAAAGAATGGGTAGAACCGGTATCAAATAAGGTATATACTTCACTAGAGTTTATGATTAGCTTACCCGTGATCACCTCGTTCGGATTCCTCACTTTTTGGGAGGTTACGACAAACGCTCTCCCTTGAACTACCGATTTTATCTTGTCTGAGACACCCTTTGATGCCTCCATCCCAGCTGGACTTGACTTTGGTGTACGACAAAATCGGGCTAGGTGACCTTCTTTTCCATAATTGTAACACGCTTTGGACTGTATCACGCAATTTGGACTGATATGTCCCTCCCTTCCATATTTGTAACATACGACCGACGGTCGTTCTCCTTCCTTAACAACAGGTGCTTGTGCTGACGTCTTTCCATCATTGTTGAATTTTCTCTTCTTGAAATTTCCACTCTTATTGTCATGGCCATGATTACCACCGAAGTGATTACCATTTCTGGCATGTTGATTCCCTCCATGCTTGTTTTCATTGCTTCTATGACTGCTACCATTAGTATTATCATTTTACCGGCTGCTTTCTCTTGGTTGGGTCGACTCGTTAACGCGTTCCAATAACTAAGCCCTATTTACAACATCTGAATACAAACACAATTTAGGAGAAATCAGATATTGACGTATCTCGGGTTTTAAACCTCTTAGAAACATCCTCGTTATTCTTTCCTCGTTATCAACTAAGTGGGACGCAAATCGGGATAACTCGGCAAACTTGGCTTCATACTGCGACACGGTCATGTTGTTTTGCTCCAGTTTAATGAACTCTACCTCTTTTATGTGACGAATACTTTCGGAAAAGTACTTGCCGTTGAATAGTTCTTGGAACTTCTCCTAAGTCATCTTCAGTGCGGCAGGTTGAGTACACTTTACAGATTTCCACCAGTAATCTACCTCTGCTCACAACATAAAGGTGGCAAAGGGAACCTTTTGCTACTCGGAGCATCCCAAGACATCAAATATCTTGGTGATCTGCTTTATCCACGTCTCCGCCTTAAGTGGTTTTGGCTCTCCAAAAAACTCCGGTGGTCCCAGCTCCTTGAACTGCTTAGCGGTGACAGTCCGAGAGTTGTCAGTGTTTTCACCTGCATTTTGGACAGGAGCCGCCCTCATCTGATATTGCATGAATTGCATAAAACCTCTGAACGTCCCATCGTTCATCATTTGATCATTGTTGTTTACTTGAGGATTATTGTCTTCCTGTTGCACATTATCCTGGGTATTAATCTATGGTGACTCAACGGTCTCATGTGCTTCATTGCTTATCTCAACATTTTTGGATGCCATTTTCAAATACTGCCACAAAACAAGGGTTAATTAACATATCACATATTATCCCTATACTCTGACCGACCAATTAAATACCAAAAAAACTTAGGTAGGTCATACTAGAGAATGAATTTTCCGTCTCTCCCCTCCTAGTTCTTGTCTCACATTTCAGCCAGGGATTATATCCCTAAGCTTTGATACCAACTGTGACGCCCCCAAAATAGGTATACATCAACCCATCTTGAGTTGCCAAATACATGGTACAAAATTCAAATACAACTTAATTATACAATTGTCGTGTAAAATACGACAAAACATAATCTAAGAATTTTAATAAGAATATTGTCATCTAGACAATATCCATACTCAATGGAGTCCTCATTACATTTATTGTCATACTATTTAACAGAATAGTGAGGACTACTAATGCTATCATCTGGACCGTCACTCCATTCCCCGACTAGTCCCGGCTACGTTCTCATTTCCTGAAGAGAATAGTGAAAGAAAGGGTGAGCTCAACTAGCCCAGTAAGAAATATTATGACTAAGATAATGTAGAAAAAATTATCATTAGCCTTTAACAATGTTAAACTGATAGAATATAATAGACAACAAGTTTAACTGCAGCGAAATAAGCAATCCATTAGAAGAGTCAAGTAGAGAATGATATCTACTATCTTCTATGATTTAAAATATTTTCATCAATTTTTATCGCTGAGACTCAGCTAAAGAAATAAACCACATCATCGAATCATCCCTGCACTACGGGCCAAGGATATTCATTAAATTATCAATGGTCATGACTATACCGAATAATCCTTGGTCATAATCATACAAAAAACTGTCCATCAATGCATTACAGGCCACTGAGGTCTTTTACCACATCATTTATAACATTATAGGTCATGATTATACCGAATGATCCCTGGTCATAATCATACCAAGTCCATCTATGTATGTAAGCCAAAGATGACTTTCTTCACAATATAAGCATGAGGATGATGACAATTGTGACGCCCCCAAAAATAGGTATACATCACCCATCTTGGGTCGTCAGATACATAGTACAGAATACAAATACAACTTACTAATACAACTGTCGTGTACAATACGACAAAACATAAACTGTGAGTTTGAATACAAATATTATCTTCTAGAGAGTATTCATACTCAAAAGGAGTCCTCATTACATTTATTAACACACTATTACATAGAATAGTGAGGACAACTAACTAATACTATCATTCGAACCATCACTCCGTTCCCCGACTTGCGAGCTACGTTCTCATTTCCTGAAGAGAACAGTAAAAGAAAGGGTGAGCTCAACTAGCCCAGTAAGAAATATTATGACTAAGATAATGCAGAATAAATTATCATTAGCCTTCAACAATGTTAAACTGATAAAATATAATAGACATCAAGTTTAACTGCAGTGGAACAAGCAATTCATTAAAAGAGTCAAGTGGAAAATAAACTCTACTATCTTTTATGATTTAAAAGGTTTTTCAACACTGTTATCGCTGTGACTCAGCTTAATAAAATAATCCACATCATCGAATCACCCCTGCACTACGGCCAAGGATATTCGTGTATTCATTAATGGTCATGATCATGCCAACAACTGTCCATCAATGCACTACGGGTCAATGATGACTTTTACCACATCATTTGTAACATTACGGTCATGATTATACCTAATAATCCCTGGTCATAATCATACCAAGTCCATCTATGCACTACATGCCACAGATGACTTTCAACATTTTATAAACATGCGGATGATGACAATGATATAAGAATTCAATAAAACAAGTTCAAGAATTAATTTATCCAAGAATTAATAACGTCCAAATTGTCAACATGATACTGCTTTGTGGAGTAAAATTCAAGAATGCTTAGAAGAATATTTTCATAAAAAGATACTGGATGAAACGCAATTATCAAGGATATTCCACAAATTTCATGGAGTATAGAAGTCAAAACTTAACCAACTGAGTACAATAAAGAATGGAATAACAAAAGAAATCACCATGCATGCGAGACCACACAAACAGGTTATTCCAACAGAATAATAAATAATGGAACCAGGTCCGGCGTAAACGCACAGACAGGATATTCCGACAAAATAATAAATAATGGAACCAGGTCCGGCGTAAACGCACAGACAGGATATTCCGACAGAATAATAAATAATGGAACCAGGTCCGGTGTAAAACACACAGACATGATGTTCCAATAGAATAATAACAAGACGGAACCAGGTCCGATGTAAAACACACAGACATGATGTTCCAACAGAATAATAACAAAAACGGAACCAGGTCCGGTGTAAAACACACAGACAGGATGTTCCAACAGAATAATAACAAAAACAAAACCAGGTCCGGTGTAAAACACACAGACAGGATGTTCCAACAGAATAATAGAAGAATGTCATCAAGTATAGGGTAGACCGCGTATACAGGTTATTCCAACAGAATAATAAGAAATGGAATAACAACAGTTCTTTTCATGAATAAGAAAGAATAACACCCCTTACAGTTTTAAAGAAGAGCTGAAATAAGGAAGTAGTTAAGTAGCAGAATACTCTTCTTCTCTCTCTCTAGAGTTCAGTGAATTCGTAAGAAAAAATGAAGGAATGAGCTGCTATTTATAGAAAAATAGAATGCATAGTAACTAATCCATGAACGGTCCAGATTGATTACTTTAATCTGACGGTCCATATTTAAAGAAAAATCTTTTAAATAAAATATAATATATTCTATTTAAGAATAACTTTAATAAAGTATTCTGTTTTATATAAAAAGATGTTTCTGTTTTATTACGTTAATAATACGAATAAAACAAAACGTCATTATCGCTAAATAATTCATATTATTAACTGACAATAATTGAATCAAACTGAGTGACTTCTCACATAAGCATTAATAATCAACACCGTGTGCTACTATGCAACCACACGTATTTCAAGGTTTGCCCTCGAAATTAGGGTACGTACCTGGTATGTCGAAGAGATAAGGATACCTTGATTTCATTTCAGATTCTAACTCCCAAGTCATTTCCTCAACATCATGGTTTATCCACAAAACTTTGACTTGAGGTATAACCTTGGAGCGTAGAATATGTTCCTTCTTATCCAAGATTTGAACAGGAACTTCTTCATACGTCAAATCCTCCGCTATTTCGTCTGGTTCTAACTCAATAATGTGGTTCGGGTCTTCCACATATTTGCGTAACATGGATATGTGAAAAACGTTATGAACACGAGACATACTTGGCGGTAAAGCGAGTCTATAAGCCACAGTTCCTACTCGATCGAGGATTAAAAATAGACCGATGAATCGAGGATTGAGCTTTCCTCTCTTTCCAAATCTCGTAACTCCTTTCCATGGAGCAACACGTAAGAACACATGATCTCCTACATCAAATTCCACGTCCTTTCGATGAAGATCAGCATAACTCTTTTGTCGATCTTGTGAGGTTTTTATACGTTGTCGGATCGTTTGAATCTTTTTTGTAGTCATACGTACCAACTCCGGTCCCAACAACGTTGGTTCACCCACCTCATCCCAGCATACTAGAGAACGACATTTTCTTCCGTACAATGCTTCGAATGGAGCCATGCCAATACTTGCTTGATAACTGTTGTTGTAGGAAAACTCCACCAATGGTAAGAACTTGTCCCAACTTCCCTTGAAGTCAAAGACATAGAGTCTTAATAGATCTTCAAGAGTTTGAATAGTCCTCTCTGATTGTCCGTCCGTCTGAGGCTGATATGCTGAACTAAATCGTAAATTCGTGCCCATAGCTTTTTGTAAACTAACCCAAAATCGTGAAGTGAATCTTGGGTCTCGGTCAGAAACTATGGATACTGGCATACCATGCAGTCTTACAATCTCGTTTATGTATATACGAGCAAGACGTTCAAGTGTATAAGTTTCTCGTATCGGTAAGAAATGAGCAGACTTGGTCAATCTATCAACAATGATCCAAATCGCATCAATACCTTGAGAAACCCTAGGAAGACCGGCAACGAAATCCATGGTAATGTGCTCCCACTTCCATTCTGGAATTTCAAGTGGTTGCAATGGACCTTTTGGTACTTGATGCTCCGCTTTGACTCGTTGACAAGTTAGACACCTTGAGATAAACAACGATATCTCTTTCTTCATATTGCTCCACCAAAATGTATGACGAAGATCATGATACATTTTGGTACTTCCAAGATGGATTGCAAACGGTGTGTTGTGCGCCTCCATCATGATTTCATACTTTAAATCAGGGTTGTTAGGAACACAAAGTCTGGAGTTGACTCGAAGTATTCCTTCTTCATCGATTCTTGCTTCCGGCATAGCACCTTCTTGCACATTCTTCCTTATACGCATCAGCTCCAGGTCTGTAGCTTGAGCAGCTTTAACTTTATCGATTAAAATCGGTTCTACTCGTATATTCGCCATCATCACATGGGTCCCTGGAGTGTTTAACTCTTTCTCCATCCTTTGCAAATCACACAAAATGGGCCTTTGTGTTGACAATATCGCACTCGTACTTGCATATGATCTTCTACTCAATGCGTCAGCTACCACGTTCGCTTTTCCAGGATGGTATTGAATGGTATGATCATAATCTTTCAACAGTTCAAGCCAACGTCGTTGTCGCATGTTGAGTTCCTTTTGAGTGAAGAAATATTTAAGGCTTTTATGATCCGTAAAGATCTCCACCTTCTCCCATACAAGTAATGCCTCCAAATTTTAAGTGCAAAGACAACAGCTGCCAACTCTAGATCATGAGTAGGATAATTCCTCTCATATTCCTTGAGTTGTCTTGATGCATAGGCTATGACTTTTCCATGTTGCATAAGAACACATCCCAACCCTTTGCTCGAAGCATCACTGTAGATGACAAATCCCTCCGAGCCAGATGGTATTGTTTGAACAGGTGCTGAAATGAGTCTCCTCTTGAGTTCTTGAAAACTCTGCTCACATTCTTCGCTCCAACCGAACTTTGTATCTTTTCGAGTCAGCTGAGTTAACGGAGTAGCGATTCGAGAAAATCCTTCCACGAATCTCCGATAATAACCAGCTAGACCGAGAAAGCTACGTACTTCGGTTACTGATTTAGGTTGCTCCCAGCTTTGAATAGCTTCAATCTTTGCCGGGTCAACCGATATTCCACGACTTGATACTACGTGCCCAAGGAATGCTACCTCTTCCAGCCAGAACTCGCATTTCTTCAACTTGGCATAAAGTTTGCATTCACGAAGTTTTTGGAGTACCAACCTCAAGTGTTGCTCATGATCTTCACGGTTTTTGGAATAAACAAGGATATCATCGATAAAGACAACCACAAAGTGATCCAAATATTCTTTGAATACCCTGTTCATCATATCCATGAAGGCAGCAGGAGCATTAGTCAATCCAAAAGACATAACTAAGAATTCATAATGCCCATACTGAGTTCTAAGGGCAGTCTTTAGAATATCCTCAGTTCTAACCTTCAGCTGATGATATCCAGAACGAAGATCGATCTTTAAAAAGAATTGTGCTCCTTGCAACTGGTCAAACAGGTCATCAATACGTGGCAATGGGTACCTATTTTTGATGATGATATGATTCAACTCCCGATAATCAATACAAAGTCGCATACTCCCATCTTTCTTCTACACGAACAGAACAGGAGCACCCCAAGGAGAAGTACTAGGACGAATAAAACCAATGTCTAACAATTCCTGCAGTTGGGTCTTTAACTCCTGAAGTTCAATAGGAGCCATTCGATATGGGGCTTTGGAAATGGGTTTTGTACCGGGTTCAAGGTCGATACAAAATTCAATTTCACGCTCTGGGGGTAGGCCAGGAAGTTCTTCGGGAAATACGTCAGGAAATTTATTAACAACAGAAATATCATTCAATGCTGACGTATTTTTGTTTAGATCTGTGACATGAGCTAAGAAAACTTGACATCCGTTTTTCAATAAACAAATAACTTTATGGCTTGAGATGACAGCGATTGATTTTAATGGTTTGGTTGCTTGAATTCGCATAATAGGTCGATTAGGAATATGAAAGCTAACAACCTTACGAAAACAATCAATTTTTGCATGATAAGTAGTTAACCAATCAATCCCTAGAATCACGTCAAATGCAAGTATTTTTAATGAAATAAGATCGACAGGTAATGTGTGGGTACCAACTTGAACCAAACAAGACTTATAAACCGTGGATGTAATGAAGGTTTCTCCTAATGGAGTTTCAACTGCTAAGTCAAAGTCTAATTTCTCCGGAATCAAATTTAATCGATGAGCGCAAGTAGGAGAAATAAAAGAATGGGTAGAACCGGTATCAAATAAAGTATAGACTTCGTTGGAGTTTATGATAAGCTTACCCGTGATGACCTCATTCGGGTTCCTTGCTCTCTGGGAGTTCACAACAAACGCTCTCCCTTGCACAACCGGTTTTGACTTTTCTGGGACGGCCTTTGGTGCCTCCATCCTAGCTGAATTTGTCTTTGGTAAACGACAAAATCGGGCTAAATGACCTTCTCTTCCACAATTATAACATGCTTTGGACGGCATCGCCCAGTTTGGACTAATGTGCCCCTCCCCTCCGCATTTGAAACATATGATAGGTGGTCGTTCTCCTTCCTTAACGACAGGTGCTGGTGCTGACGTCTTTCCATCATAGTTGAATCTCCTTTTCTTGAAATGCCCATTCTTATTGTTTTGGCCCTGATTACCACCGAAGTGGTTACCATTTCTGGCCTGTTGATTCCCTCCACGCTTGTTGTCACCGCTTCGTTGACTGCTTTCACTGGTATTATCATTTTGCCGGCTGCTCTCTTTTGGTTGCATTGTCTCGTTATCGCGCTCCACCAACTGAGCCCTATTTACAACATCTGAATACAAACACAGTTTATGAGAAACAAGGTGTTGACGTATCTCCGGCTTCAAACCTCTTACAAACATCCGCGTCGTTCTTTCTTCATTATTCACCAGGTGGGACGCAAACCGGGATAACTCCGCAAATTTTGCCTCGTACTGCGACACGGTCATATTATTCTGCTCCAATTTGATGAACTCCACCTCCTTCATGTGACGAATACTCTCGGGAAAGTCTTTGTCGTTAAACAGCTCTTGGAACTTCTCCCAAGACATCTTCAGTGCGGCAGGTTGAGTACGCTTTATCGATTCCCATCAGTAATCTGCCTCTCCTCGCAACATAAAGGCGGCAAAGGGAACCTTTTGCTCCTCGGAGCAACCCAAGACATCAAATATCTTGGTGATCTACTTTATCCATGTTTCAGCTACAAGTGGTTTGGGTTCTCCCTTAAACTCCGGTGGTCCCAGCTCCTTAAACTGTTTAGCGGTGACCGCCTGAGAGTTTCCAGTATTTCCACCTACGTTGTGGATAGGAGCCGCTTTCACCTGTTGTTGCATGAATTGCATAAAATCTCTGAACATTCCATCATTCATCATCTGGTCAGTGTTGTTGTTTACATGAGGATTGTCACCTTCCTGATGAACATTATCCTGATTATTGATATGTGGTGAATCAATAATCGTCTGTGCTCCATTGCTATTCTCAACATTCTCAGATGCCATTTTTAGATACTGCCACAAAATAAAAGTTAATTGATATGTCATATATTATCCTTATATTATGACCGACCAATTAAATACCATGCAAATAAACTTAGGTAGGTCATACTAGCGAAGGAATTCCCCGTCTCTCCCCTCCTAGTTCTATTCTCACATCTTAGCCAGGGATCATATCCCTAAGCTCTGATACCAACTGTGACGCCCCCAAAAATAGGTATACATCACCCATCTTAGGTCGTCAGATACATAGTACAGAATACAAATACAACTTACTAATACAACTGTCGTGTACAATACGACAAAACATAAACTGTGAGTTTGAATACAAATATTATCTTCTAGAGAGTATTCATACTCAAAAGGAGTCCTCATTACATTTATTAACACACTATTACATAGAATAGTGAGGACTACTAACTAATACTATCATTCGAATCATCACTCCGTTCCCCGACTTGCCCCAGCTACGTTCTCATTTCCTGAAGAGAACAGTGAAAGAAAGGGTGAGCTCAACTAGCCCAGTAAGAAATATTATGACTAAGATAATACAGAATAAATTATCATTAGCCTTCAACAATGTTAAACTGATAAAATATAAGAGACATCAAGTTTAACTGCAGTGGAACAAGCAATCCATTAAAAGAGTCAAGTAGAAAATAAACTCTACTATCTTTTATGATTTAAAAGGTTTTTCAACACTGTTATCGCTGTGACTCAGCTTAATAAAATAATCCACATCATCGAATCACCCCTGCACTACGGCCAAGGATATTCGTGTATTCATTAATGGTCATGATCATGCCAACAACTGTCCATCAATGCACTACGGGCCAATGATGACTTTTACCACATCATTTGTAACATTACGGTCATGATTATACCTAATAATCCCTGGTCATAATCATACCAAGTCCATCTACGCACTACATGCCATAGATGACTTTCAACATTTTATAAACATGAGGATGATGACAATGATATAAGAATTCAATAAAACAAGTTCAAGAATTAATTTATCCAAGAATTAATAACGTCCAAATTGTCAACATGATACTGCTTTGTGGAGTAAATTTCAAGAATGCTTAGAAGAATATTTTCATGAAAAGATACTGGATAAAACACAATTATCAAGGATATTCCACAAATTTCATGGAGCATAGAAGTCAAAATAATAAATAATAAATAACCGCACAAACATGTTATTCCAACAGGTTATTCCAACAGAATAATAAATAATGGAACCAGGTCCGGCGTAAACGCACAGACAGGATATTCCGACAAAATAATAAATAATGGAACCAGGTCCGGCGTAAACGCACAGACAAGATATTCCGACAGAATAATAAATAATGGAACCAGGTCCGGTGTAAAACACACAGACAGGATGTTCCAATAGAATAATAACAAGACGGAACCAGGTCCGGTGTAAAATACACAGACATGATGTTCCAACAGAATAATAACAAAAATGGAACCAGGTCCGGTGTAAAACACACAGACAGGATGTTCCAACAGAATAATAACAAAAACAGAACCAGGTCCGGTGTAAAACACACAGACAGGATGTTCCAACAGAATAATAGAAGAATGTCATCAAGAATAGGGTAGACCGCGTATACAGGTTATTCCAACAGAATAATAAGAAATGGAATAACAATAGTTCTCTTCATGAATAAGAAAGAATAACACCCCTTACCGTTTTAAAGAAGAGATGAAATAAGGAAGTAGTTAAATAGCAGAATACTCTTCTTCTCTCTCACTATAGTTTCTCTCTATAGTTTCTCTCTCTAAAGTTCAGTGAATTCGTAAGAAATAATGAAGGAATGAGCTGCTATTTATAGAAAAATAGAATGCATAGTAACTAATCCATGAACGGTCCAGATTGATTACTTTAATCTGACGGTCCATATTTAAAGAAAAATCTTTTAAATAAAATATAATATATTCTATTTATAGAATAACTTTAATAAAGTATTCTGTTTTATATAAAAAGATGTTTCTGTTTTATTACGTTAATAATACGAATAAAACAAAACGTCATTATCGCTAAATAATTTATATTATTAACTGACAATAATTGAATCAAACTGAGCGACTTCTCACATAAGCATTAATAATCAATACCGTGTGCTACTATGCAACCACACGTATTACTGTACTTTTACTATCGAGTAGTTCAACAGTAACAATGGTAAAACTTCCGCCGTTATTTTTAATAAAATATTTTTATCGTTTTCTCAATCCGACAATAATTCCGTTGTGGGGTCCACCAATGATTGTGTCGTTGTACGAATATTCCCTGTTAAAACGAATATTCCCCGACCAATCGAATATTATATAACAACTTGCGTACTTTGCAAAATTTATAAATATTACCCACAACTATAACATTATATCAAATTAACTCCCTAATATTCAAAAATGATATTTATAGAAAATTCATCTTTATTTATAAAAGTTGGGGTCTTACAACAATGACATAATAATTAAATAAAACAAGTTCAAGAATAAATTTTAAAGATTTATAAGTTAATTTATCCTGAAATCAATAACGTTCAAATTGTCAACATGATACTGCTTTGTGGAGTAAAATTTAAGAATGCTCAGAAGAATATTTTCATGAAAAGATACTGGATGAAGCGCAAATATCAAGGATATTCCACTAATTTTATGGAGTATAGAAGCCAAAACTTTAACCAACTTAGTATAATAGAATATATGAAACCGCAAATTAATTTTTGCCCGCCATGCGGTAATCCACGTAGACAGATCATTTTCACAATTTAATAAGGAATGAGTACGAATGATCATTCACCATGCATGCGGTAATCCACATAGACTTGTTATTCTAAGAAAATAATAAAGAATGGAATAACAGAAGAATTCACCAGGCGTGCGTAATCTGCACAGACATGTTATTCCCACAAAATGATAAGGAATGGAACCAGGTCATGCGTAACCCGCACAGACAGGATATTCTAACAGAATACTAAAGAATGAAACCAGGTCATGTGTAATCCGTATAGACAGGATATTCCAACAGAATAATAAAGAATGGAATAACAAGAGAATTTACCATGCATGCGATAGACCGCACAGACAGGTTATTCCAACAGAATAATAAAGAATGGAATAACAACAGAATTCACCAGGCATGCGATAGACCGCACAGACAAGTTATTCTAACAGAATAATAAAGAATGAAATAACAACATAATTCACCAAGCATGCGATAGACCGCACAGACATGTTATTCCAACAGAATAATAAAGAATGGAATAACAGAAGAATTTCACCATGTATGCGGTACTTCGCATAGACAGGTTATTCTAACAAAATAATAAAGAATGGAATAACAACCCTTACGAGTATTGAAAGAAAATAACTCTCTTCATGAATATGAAGGAATAATACCCCTTACTTTAGAAGAAAACTGGATATTGGAATAGTGAGGTAGCAGACTTCTCTTCTTCTTTCTCTCTATAATTTCTCTCTATAATAATTGCTTTATAGCATTAGTGAATTAGTGAGAAATGAAGGAAGAATGAGCTTCTATTTATAGAAAAATAGAGTTTCAATAATTGCACATTTTGGGGCTCAAAATATTACAGTATAATACCTCCATCTTTTTCTTCATTTTTACTTTAGTCCTACAAGTATTATCAAACTTGCACCACCTCCCCTAATAGTAAATAATGTGAATTAATAGTTCATTCATGTGACTTAATAGTATAATCATGTGAAAAAAATTAATTACAGTATAGTACCTTCATCTATACCTCTATTTTTAATTAGTCATGCAAGTATTATCAATCTTGCACCAAACTCCCCTAATAGTAATTCATATGAATCAATAGCACACACATGTGAACACATAGTTATAAGCATGTGAATTAATAGCAATTAATTGCTCAGTTATCTGGTTAATTACCCTATTGGTCAATATAACCTCCACACATTAATTATTATCGAAATAAATGTCGATTTCTATTAACACTAATAATTCCCACACAATGGAACCATCAATTTTATCTTTAATCAACACGAACTTATTCATCATTAATATCATAACTCATAATATTTAACAACCAGATTATTCTCAGGAAAGAGGGGGCTTTCCGATAAGGATTTCTCCTTATTGGCGCGCAATTAGGTGACCAAACCTCTCATTGACAGAACTTTCTAGACATTGTCAATATTGTAAATAATAATATGAATAACTTTATCGTCTCAATTATTGATTTAATAATATAACATATTATGTAGATTATACTGTGACAATAATTGAATCAATAATATGAGAGATATGATGCAACAATTACTGCAGCAATAATTGAATATAAATGAGTGACTTCTCACGTAAGCATCAATAATCAATACTGTGTGCTACTATGCAACCACGCGTATTACTGTACTTTTACTACCGGGTAGTTCAACAGTTTAACGGTAAAACTTCCGCCGTTATTTTTATAAAAAGATAATTATGTCGTTTTCTAACTACGACAATACTTCTGTTATGGGGTCCACCAATGATTGTGTCGTCGTACGAATATTTCCTGTTAAAACGAATATTCCCCGACCAATCGAATATTATATTACCACTTGCTTACTTTGCAAAATGTATAAATATTACCCACAACTATTACATTATATCAATCCACACCATAATATAAAAAAAAAATATTTCGAGAAAATTATTCTTTATTCATAAAAGTTGGGGTCTTACACTGACTCCCACGTTCGTCCGGTAAAAACACAAAAAGGCTCACGTCAGTTACACAAGACCAATGGCCACAAGGCCATGTTTGGCTAACCAAAACTCCCAAACTAGATTATTATTATATTGTTTATATTATATAGTTCCACTTGTCACACATGAACACATTAAATAACTTATAATAATAACAATAAAAATCTTATTATCATTATACTTATAATTTAATAAATAATTATATATCCAATTTAATTAATAAATTAGACACATCACTTTATTTAATTTATTTATTTACACTGTAAGCCTTCTTACACACTTTAAAGCCTTTCTCTTTATCTTTGCACACACTATTCTTCACGATGAGAGTAGTGTTGTGTGTGTATGACCGGACTTCGGTCCGTGGTTTCATTTCAGTTTGTATATATATATATATATATACGGACTAACATTATCGAGTTATGCGTCGATTGAGCCCAGACTTATGTCTGGTGCGTTTAAATGCTTTCGTATATATATACTTATATATATATGAACTGTATGTCGAACACTGCTCGATGAGCCTAGACTTATGTCTGGAGCGTTTATTTGCTTTTATATATATATACTTATATATATGAACTGTGTGTCGAACTTTGTTCGATGAGCCTGAATTTTACATCTGTTGCATTTACTACTTCAATATATATATATATATATATATATATATATATATATATATAAGCATGTAAACGCACCGGATATAAAATCCAGGCTCATCGAACAAAGTCTAACAACAGGTGAGCCTGGATTTTATATCCGGTGCGTTTACATATAAGCATGTAAACGCACCGGATATAAAATTCAGGCTCATCGAACAAAGTCTAACAACAGATGAGCCTGGATTTTATATCCGGTGCGTTTACATGCTTATATATATATATATATATATATATATATATATATATATATATATATATATATATATATATATATATTTATATTTATATTTCGTCGCGCCTGAAGTTTACTTCGTGGTGGTTGACTGTTTTTACTGCTTTCTGTACATTTCGTCCCGCCTGAAGTTTCCTTCAGGGCGGTTGATCGCTTTTACAGCTTTATTTACATTCCTGATCCCCCATGGAGGTGATTCGTGGTGGTTGATCCTATCTGTATATATATATTTACAGCTTTTATATATATCTGCTTAATGCTTTTATATCAATTGCGGCATCATGTGAGCCTAGGAATCATGTGATCATAGATTCAGTCCACTGAATCTAGATTCGGTTCCCGTGATGGACATTTTCAGCTGTAAGGAGCTTGTAAATTTATTCACGGTGTTCGAATTTCCTCCGATGGTTTTCATACCCATGAGGAGTTTGACACTATGTTGTATATTATTTTCTCGAAGATGCTTCGCATCTCGAAAATAAAAGCAATCAAGCCGACCATTTAATAAAATGAATGTATCAAAGGCCTCAATTACTATTGAGCACGTGGTTTGAAAAAACCTCTTTTAAAACATCACTGTTATATCTTGTTTAAAACTGAATTTTTATACAAATTCAAACCCTATGTATATAGGTGCGAATGAGGCATAACACTACTTTCAAATAATATCACATTGACCCACACACACACACACATCCATATAACAGTTTCTTGAAAAGTGGCGGTTACCGTGGTAACACGGATGTCGGGGGCTGCCTAACACCTTCCCTCCGCATAAGCAAATCCTCGGACCCTAATGAATCTCGATTTCACAGACCCATTAAGCAGTGTCACATCACTGGGTCAATGTGCAAACCTTTTTCGGTTGTGTTGGTACAACCAGTTAAAAAACCAACTGGCGACTCTTAACAGTCCATCGTCGACATTATACATGTTGGACCTTTTTTACTTATTTTTTCAAACAAATTTCACCTAAAATGAGAACACAAAAGAACAGGTAATGAAAAGGGACAAATAAAAAATCCCGACGTCGACAGGTGGCGACTCTACTGGGGACACCAGTAAGAGGACTTAAGCCGCTATTACAAGCTTTTCAAAACTATTATATGCTTGTGTATGAATGTTGCATTTACATTTATGATGAATGTGTACGAATGCATTTTTTTACTGCACTGCAATATATCTATCTGTGATATTAGTGCTTCACACATGTCATCATTTTCATAAACGGTGAGACACGTTGTATGTGAATGTATGTTGTGTGGTCCCTCCACCAGGAGGCTATCTTGTCGGTGTTTGATAACTGGACTTGTAGGAAGACTAATTCCAACGAGGCTCAGGAAAGGCACCACCCAAATTTGCTCCAGTTGAAAGACCGGATTAACTTCCCGTTGAGTAAATTGCGATGATTTGGGAACCTTCATGCCAAAAAGCCGCGAGAGTAACCTAAGATAGGTTAGCCTCTGATAAACCAAACGTGGAGGAAAGTCTCTTCATGATTTCTCATTTCAAAATTACTTGTAAAGTCAATTACTTGTAATTTACATTCCGTATTCATCTCCCTGTAATGAGAGATATGAAGAAATATGTGCATATACATATTTAAATTAACATGCTATCCTGTATTACAAACAGCTAACATCCGTTTTGCAGGATAAAATTCCTAAAACGGACACATCATATAGCATGTTAACATTTACACCATCCCTAAAACTAAACTATGCCAGTTTTGTCGTAGGGAAGCATTCAGACCTATTACCCGGTCAAAGTCCAAAATGGCCGCAGGCCTACAACCAATCATGTCTTCATCTGACCAGTTTAATCCAGTTTCTCGCGAAGAATTTGACGAATTAAGTAAACAAATTATAGATTTGGCTGTTCTTCTTAAAGAACTACATCAATCTACTCAGGGTTCAAAGATACCCATACATGCTGAATCCTCCATACAAGGGGGAACTCAAGGTCCTGATAAAGCCATTACAGTAACTGAACTGCAGTTTGATACGACCAACAAAAGTCATGATGCCGCCCATCTCACAAGAGATCCAGACACCGGTGACATTAGAAAGAAAGTTCTTCAAATGGAAGAAACCCTTCGTGCTATCAAAGGAATTGGAGCACACGGGAGTGTTTCATATGCCGACCTTTGTATATTCCCTGGTGTTCATTATCCAGAAAAGTTCAAAACTCCTGACTTCGAAAAGTATGATGGGTTAGAAGATCCTTATACACATTTGAAGGTGTTCATTGGAGAACTTGGATCTTATGCAGAGGACGAGAAGCTCAGAATGCAGTTGTTCCAAAAGAGTATGACTGGAGAAGCCCAGTCGTGGTATACCAAATTAGACAACTCAAAGATCCATAGCTGGGAAGAGCTAGCTCATGCCTTCCTCACACAGTACAGATTCTAGTCTCAGATGGCTCTTGACCGGTACCAGATTACCAAGGTCAAGAAACAGTCCAATGAGTCTTTTAGAGAATATGCTCAAAGGTGGAGGCGCCTTGCTGCTCAAGTAATTCCTTCTATGACAGAGTCAGAGATGGCCATGACCTTCATAGATATACAAGAAGCTCCTTTCTATGAGAGAGTTTTAGCTGGCATCGGTAAACCATTTTCTGAAATGATCAAACATGGAGAAATGGTTGAGATGGGATTGAAGTCAGGAAAAATTCAAGACCTAGCCGCTCTCAAAGCTGTTGCTGAGCACATCCAATTCGGAAATTATGGAAACAACCCCCGGAGGGTCCATAAAAAGATTGAGGAAGATGTTTTCTTGATACTCCAAGGTCAGAAGGGCCATCAGAATTTGCCTATCTAACAAAGAAATTACACTCCTTTTCAATCACAGTCTTCAAACTCTCCATTGCCTAAGAGTGGAGAAGTCAAATGCCCTCGAGTGTTCACACCCCTAGGGGACTCCCTCGAGAATATTTTCAATCTTCTGACCACTTAGAAGAAAATCACGCATCTTCTTCAATCCGTCAACCTTAATGGGAGGGGTTTTAATGCTACTCAGAAATGTGCTTATCATGCCGGGGCACCTGGACATGATACTCAAGATTGTTGGGCCTTGAAACACAAGATCCAAGATTTAATAGACAACAGTGAGATAGTGGTCACCAAACCAGATCAACCTCACGTGCAAGACAACCCTCTTCCTCCCCACAAAGAGGAAGAGGTCAACATGATTAATTGGAGCCATGGACAAACTTCCAATTTTAACTGCGAAGCATCCCAGATCATCAAAGACGATGTTAACAAATGGGATTATGCCAAGTTCTAGTTTGCAATGGAACGGAAGATGAAAGCTCTGTGCAAGTAAATTAAGCAATTGGCAGAACTGGTAACCTATCAGCATCAAGTCACACGCCAATTAATTAGCCAGGAGTATGCTAGTCTACTCCCATTGGTTAAGAATACTCCATCGTCACCTTCAAAATATGAAACATCGGAGGACAAAGTGACGAAGAGAGCGACTGCCAAAGCCTCTCGGGATTTTGCCAATAGAAGGGAATTTACATACCTGGGCCAACCTATAGAGGAGATACTTCAGATGCTAATCAATGAAGGAAGAATCACTTCCCTCCTACCTCCAAGTAATCCCCGTTTAGGACGGTTTAATCCTGATGGAGTATGTCAGTATCACTCCCATTCTCGCGGTCACAGCACAGAAGAATGCTGGGCACTCTGCCACCTTATTCAGAACTTAATCGATAGCGGTGTCCTGCAACTGGCAGACAATGATACTGTGCTATTTGAGAGTGAAAATACTTATCCCACTAAATGGAAGGGACTGGTAGCAGTTATATCCTCTAAGGCCGATGAGATTGTTAAACCACTCACAATTCAGCTCAAAAGAATTAACAAACCTTTGAAAGTAGCTGTTCCAGAGCCCATCATTTTGCCATTCAGACCACAATATCCTATTGTCAGCTTAAACAAAGTTCCATGGAATTATGGAAAAGCTGAAGGATCCACATCTCATACAACTGCTGCAGTGTCAAAGGAGAATCTACTATATCTTCCCCAACGGGTGATGAAGCCTGCTGTTAAATCAAAGGGGAAAATTCCCATGGAGAAGATTGAAAAATTCCTCCGTGCTATGGGTCATAATGAAGCCAAGGTGGTTTTAAGATTAAGAGAAATTCCACATCAAATTTCAATACTAGACTTGGTTTTAACTTCCGAAGATCACAGGAAGATTCTAGTAAAGGTTTTGAAAGAAGCCTACTTGCCGAAATTAGTGGATGTGGAAAAATTTCAACATCTGGCTGATCACATTTTCAACAACAATGTGATCTCTTTCATTGATGATGACATACCGCCCGAAGGGACCGGTCATTGTAAGCCGTTACACATTGCGGTTTTGTCCTACGGATATATGTTAGCTGGAGTCTTAGTAGATGGAGGTTCATCTTTGAATATCTGTCCTTATGCTACGTTGCTAAAGATGAATGTCAATCTCCAGCGAATTCGAAGTAGCCATACGATCATCAAAGCTTTTGATGGATCCCGCCGGAATTCAGTCAGAGAGATTGAGCTGCCAATTGAGATTGGTCCTCATACATTTTGTGTATCTTTTCACGTGCTCAAAATAGATACAGGATACAACCTACTTCTAGGGAGACCATGGATTCCTTTGGCCGGGGCAGTCCCCTCCACTCTTCATCAGCAACTTAAATACATTATCAACAATAGCTTAGTTACAGTCAACGATGAACCGGAATGCCCTCAACAGGGTGACATACCGCTCATCAGTTTCAATTCCGATGTTGAGCCGGTCAGTTTCCATGCTTTGGAAGTAAGCAACCCTCAATATCATGCCATTGGGATGCCATTTCCCATACCCAAGATTTCTGCCGAAGTTATGGCAGCTACTCAAGAAATGATGTCTTTGGGACACCAGCCGGGACAAGGGCTGGAAAAAAATCATCAGGGTATTAAGCACCCGATTCAAGTGTCCAGTCAAACTGGGATAGCCGGACTAGGCTATTCTACCAGTACCAGTTATAGGAATCCACATAAGCATAAGCAGATTCCTTTCACTTCAGCCACACGGCTAGTATTTCCACTTGTACATCCAGAGTCCTCACAATCTCCGGTAAAGGTGCCAGCCAACATAATGGCTATGTTATTTCCTAAGTCGATACCGGTAATGGAGAAAGAAGTCTTTGTTCCAGATCCCAAGGTGGAAGAAGAGGAACGGAGAATTAAACAAGACATAGTCAGAATGATGTCAGGTGTACGCATCATTGTCCATGATGAACTTACTAACAGATATACCCCAGACGATGATTGCCCAGACGTAATGGTCATTATTCGGGAGAATAAGGACGATAACAGTCCCTCCATTATTGCAGTCCCCCAGGACTTTGCCCTTGCCAATTGGAGCAACACTCCTTGCATTAGTCGAGAAGGGTAAAATGGGCAGGACTTCTTTCTGCCCTATAAATATCATAACTACTTACTTTTTTGTACAGTATTAGCAGTTATTTTGTCCGTACATGCTAACACTTTGTATGATTAAACAGTTTCATATATATTAAGTGAAAACATATTTTGTTTTAGGACTCTGAACTTAGATGTGGCTGTACTTGCTGATAAGATGCCTCTTCTCCATAAGGATTGTAACTTTGATGAAGAGTTGGACTCAGACTTGCTGAAAATACAAAAGGACATTGAGGTGCCTCCGGAGATCAGAGAATGGGTCGAGGATAAACCTAAACCCAACCTTGATCAAACCACCTCCTTCAATATTAGAACCTTAGAAAGCCCTAGGTTAATTCAGTTTGGTTCAGACCTTACCCCAAATCAGAGGAATGATATGGTTACGCTACTAACCCAATTCCAGGATGTGTTTGCATGGTCTCATGAAGACATGGTGGGTTTTTCCACTGACATTGTCCTTCATCGCCTTCCCATCAAAGAGGGATTCAAGCCAGTCAAGTAGAAACTCAGGCGATTGAAACCTGAGTGGAGTTTAAAGGTGAAAGAATAAATTGTGAAATAATTTCAAGCTGGTATTATCATGGTATCCACCTATCCTGAATGGATATCCAACATCGTTCCCGTGCCTAAGCCTGGAGGAAAGGTGCGAGTTTGCATTGATTATCGGGATCTGAATAAAGCTTGCCTTAAAGATAGCTTTCCCGTGCCTTTTATCCACATTATCATTGACAATACTGCTCAATACAAGGATTTTTGGGAAGAGTCAACTTCATTAGTAGGTTCATTTCTCAACTCACAGTAACCTGTGACCTATCTTCAAGCTGTTAAGGAAGAACTCCTCCATGAAATGGAATGATGAGTGCCAGAAGGCCTTCCTTACCATCAAAGAGCAGCTAGTGAAAGCTCCTATTTTGGTATCACCCAGGGATGATGTTCCCCTATTTATGTACCTGTCCATAAGTGACAATGCCATGGGCTGCATGCTGGGTCAGAAAGATGATAGAGGCCGAGAACGAGCTATCTATTACCTCAGCAAAAGATTCAGCAACAGTGAACACAAGTACACTCTGATTGAGAAGACTTGTTGTGCTTTAGCATGGGCTGCCATGAGGTTACAACATTACCTCCATGGGCACACAACCCATCTTATATCCCGCGTGGATCCTCTCAAGTATGTGTTTAGTAAACCCATACTGAATTGTCGGCTGTCCAGATGGCAGTTGATTCTGCAACAATTTGACATTGCTTACGTGTCACAAAAGTCCGTTAAAGGTCAAGGAATCGCAGATCAATTGGCCACCGCACCTTCAGGGGACTTCAAACCCTTGGAAACATACTTCCCCGATGAAAGGGTAATGATAATTCAGCAACACCATCAGTACGATACACGCCAAGCATGGAAGATGTATTTTGATGGAGCTGTTAATATGGAAGGTTCTGGAGCTGGAGCAGTTCTAGTATCCGGTGCGGGGGAGCAGTATCCCGTCACCGTCAAGTTACAGTTTGTCAGCACCAACAACACAGCTGAGTATGAAGGCTGTATCATGGGGCTAAAACTTGCCCGTTCAATGGGCATCAGGCGGTTAACTATCTTTGGAGATTCAGAGTTGGTAGTCAAACAATCCACGGGAATCTATCAAACCAAAGAACTACGTTTGCTGCCTTACCATCGGCAAGTTTTACAGATGGCTTCGGAGTTTGAAGAGATCTCCTTTTTACATATTCCTCGTAATAGGAATGACTTTGCAGACGCGTTAGTAACTTTGGCCTCCTTGATTCACATACCTGACAAGGAACACATGCCAAGCGTCACATTTGCCCTGCAAAATGCACCAGCTTATGGGAACTATGTTGGAGAAGTATCGGATGAGCTACCTCCCATCCAACAACCTTGGTATCAGCATATCAAGGAGTACTTGCGAGATGGATCTACACCCGCTAAGGTGAACCTGACTGAGCAAAGGCGGATTCATCGACTATCTATGAAATTTTACCTGAGCGGAGATGCACTCTACAAGAGAGATGCAGGATTAAGTCTCCTCAGATGCCTAGACATGGAGCAAGCTCAGAGACTCATGGATGAAATCCATGGTGGAGTATGTGGCCCACACATGAGCGGCCCTTTACTTGTAAAGTAGATCCTCAGGACAGGACATTACTAGCTATCTCTCAAGGCTGACTGCAATGACCACATCAAGAGATGTTATCAATGCCAAATTCATGGGAATGCTATCCACGCCCCTCCCCAGGAACTCCATAATATGAGTTCACCTTGGCCCTTCTAAATGTGGGGAATGGCCGTGATCGGGCCTATCGAGCCCAAAGCCAGTAATGGACATCGCTTTATCTTCACCATGATCGACTACTTTACCAAGTGGGTAGAAGCAGCCTCCTTTCCCAGGGTTACCAAAGAAGTCATCATTGCTTTCCTCAGAAACAATGTCATTTGTCGATATGGATAACCAGAGGTAATTGTATCAGACAATGAAAAGAACCTCAACAACAAAATGATGGAGGAGTTATGCAGTAAATTCCACATCAAACATCTTAACTACGTCATCTACCGTCCAAAGATGAATGGTGCTGTTGAAGCGGCTAACAAAAATATTAAGAAGAACATGCAAAAGATGTCCGCCAACCATAAAGGATGGCCTGACTTATTGCCTCTTTCTCTATTAGCCTATAGAACATCAATACGCACTTCAACTGGGGCAACCCCCTACGTATTAACCTATGAGATGGAAGCAGTACTCCCTATAGAGGTAGAAATGGAATCCCTCAGAGTGTTGATGGACGCTCAGCTGGATGAAGACCAATGGGTATAAGACAGGTATCACTAATTGTCTCTAATAGATGAAAAGCGAACCGCGACTATCTTCCATGGTCAGTTGTATCAACAAAGGATTGCCCGATCCTACAACAGAAAAGTTCGGCTACGGCAGTTTAAACAACATGACTTGGTTTTGAAGAAGATCATCGACAACCAAGATCAGTCCAAGGGAAAATTCGCTCCTAACTGGGAAGGCCCGTTTATTGTCAAGGAGGTATTGACAGGAGGTGCTCTCAGATTGCAGGAAATAGATGGCGATGAATTTCCACAGCTTATTAACTCGGACACCGTGAAACGGTATATGTCTGAAGTTACCATCAAGCAAACATCCTGGTGTTGGATCATCAGATCATCAGTCATTCTGGTTCTTTAACCTTTCCTCACATGCAACTTTTCTTCATAACTGTGCCCCTCAGGGAAACAAACTCTTCAAACCAGCAACCTGGTTTCACTACGTTCATACACCTGTAGTTTATCCTGAAGACGGGATTAAACTTTTCTATGTTTGCAGTTTGACCTGAAGACGGGATCAAACTTTTTTACACCTGCAGTTTGTCCCATTCATGGGATCAAACTTTCTTCTCCCCGCAGTATAGCCTGCACATTGGATTCATATTTCTCTTCGGCTGCGAATCATCCTGAGGGGAGAACTACGTCGACCTGATCTTCTTGATACACTAGAGTACGTAGGCAACCATATTTTATATGGCCAGGTCGCAATAAAATAAAAACCACAAAAACACTTCTATACTTTTCTTTTTACAAAAATATTCCTACACCCTTTCTGCCATAAACAACATTCAACCTCTTATACCAGGTTCGAACTACGCATACCTGATCTCCTCTTCAACAGGAGTACGTAGGCAGCCATTCATGGTTCGGTCTAACCCCCTACCAAAACACAAATACTTGTCAACGGTACTGGGATCAAACTTCAATCCACCAGATTTCATTGCCTTCAAACCAAAGGGATGGAATTACCTGAACTCCTCCTAAATAGGAGATTCGATGACCATCTAATCTGCGGTTGTACCTCAAAGAGAAACACCAATCCATAAGAGATGGAGTTAACTAGGCTCCTCCTAAATAGGAGTACTGGCGACCATCTGTGGTGCAGTCAATCTTAGAGAGGAAAGCCACACTCCTCTCCACATTTTCACACGGAAACCAGTCCCAAGACACCAAAGATGGTAGGGATACACACAGATCCATGATCTATTCTGAACTATCCAGAGACAACTCAATGTCCATCCAGCCAGGAGGAATTCAGAATACATCAAGATCACAAGCCCTGAAGAAGCAGGCAAATATCAAGCAAGTATCAGAGCATATCTAAAAGGGAAGTGATCAAAAATATATATTTCCCTGCTATATATAATATTGTCTGATATACACAATGTAAACTGTACATGACCAAATGGCTAAGCTAGGCTGTGTAGGAAAATATAAGGCTATCTACAGATCAGTATGCATGCGATCTAACAAGCCCAACATGGCATCCCTCTCCGAAGGAGGCAAAACTGTAGTCTCCTATACAAGGATATCCACACGACCCAATAGATCTGCAGCCATTTTTATGGTGACCATATGCTCATTGATGTAAGTGCTCATCTCTGCAATCATGCTAGTGGTAAGGGACCTCACTGCAGTACTATATGTAACGGCTACATCCCGGGCAGATATGGCGCTATCCCGCTCAACTATCGCTACATCTCTGGCTGATCTGGCCTCATCCCGCTCAACAACAGCGGCATCTTTGCGAGCTAATGCCTCGTCCCTCTCTAACAGGGCTGTGTCTCTCCCATCAAGAGCTGTCAACATCGAGGCTCTAGCCTGATCTCTCTCAAAGGTCATCAGATGAAGACTCTGCTCAAAATACTGTGCTGAATGCTGAATCACGACAGTGCTAGTATTGGGAAAATATAAAGGAGATGCTGACAACCCAGTAGAATGCTCCTCCTCGATGTGAGAATCAACGTCCTCCATGGGCTTTTCATCGTCTGAATCACTATCCGGTACTATGGATACCGCCGCAGTCGATGAAATCTCGGTCTCCATCCACGCAGAATACTCTGGCGAACATCCTGGATGGCTAACAGAAAAAGCAGCTATCTCACGCTGATCCCAACAAGAATATACATGGGATCGGTACTCGACTGAAAGATAGCGAGAAGCTAAACGCTGGCCCAACGTCCCCTCGAAAGGATGAAAATCCTGAAACTGGTCAAACTGCGACATCATGGCTAGTGGGTGGTAGGTAGTCATACCCCTCAAACTTGCCAGAGGGAGATAATCCATGCTCGGAGCATGAGTGATGATACTGTATGGCGAACTGAGCCCTGAACAAGACAAAATAGCAAACGGATCTCCGATCCCAGCTAAAAAAGCGGACCAAGATGCAGGATCTATACACTCCGCAGGCTGAAAGGAATATGACATGGCAATATCATGGGTGAAACAATACTCATGCCATCTAAAAGTGCTAATCGGTCTCAGGTGTGATATAAACCACACGTATAGCATGACCAAACTGCCTGTAAATACTCCTGTCGAATAAGTGCAGCAGTATGTAGCTAACCTCAATGTCTCAGCTATAATCATCCGTATGATGGTACGACCCTCCCTGAGAGCTCTCACTGCCATGATAACTCCTATGTCCAACTCATCCATATATCGTGGCATGTATACATATGATAGTACGCACAATAGTAGTACATCCACCCTGGCCAGAAGCCAATGATCCTCCGGTGTGGTGAAATCCCCAGAATGTCATCTGTAACTATCCTCAGAGCCAAATTTGTCAAACAGAAAATGCTAGGATATAACGTGACCAGATGTAAGCTCATCCTGCACCACCCTACGCCTCAATCCAGTAAGGGTCATGAACCATTGACTCATGTCTCCCAAAGCCATATGCACGCAAGGTCTGTCCAGTGGAAACATCATCAACCGTGCGTAATCCTCCAGAGTGGGAGTCGACTCCTGGATCCCAAACCAAAAAACCTGCCTCTCCGGTATCCAGTGCTCCAGCATGCCCTCCATAAATCCTGATGGAACCTGAAACATCAAAAGGGTCATGGTATGCTGCAACAGCTGATCTACGGTCACCCTATCTGAGGGTGACATACTGTCATACCAGTATCTCAGACGGCATACCACCAATAATGGTGGGGTGTGATCTATGCGGCTCACTGTCGAAGAAGACATTTGTGTGATCCGTATCATAATACCATCCAGGGGTCAATGCTGAATATCTCTGGACATACATACATCTGCATAACATGATACATACATAACAGATAATAGATGTCAATATGATATAGGGAATGGAAAACTATACATACATTCCTAAGTATATCATCATCTAATACATCATACCTTTACAACTAAAAATACAGGGAAATGGGGCATAGATGCCCTACTACTAACAGAGACCTATCAAAAGAGATAAAGAGAATACACATCAGAAGAAGACAATGGTGTCAATATCTACATCATCAATCCTGTCCACCTGATGTAACTCCTCTTGAGTCACTGGATCTCTATCAACAGGGATGTCAGGCCTATACAAAGGAGGATCTGCGCCGGCAAAGCCAAATGGGTCATCTGAAGGGCCAGCTCCTGCGCTGGATCAAACGAATCCACCTCTGTCGAATCTCTGCCTAAATGCCGGATAAAGAAATGTGCCCGGTCCAGTCGCTGGGTTAAGCTGTCAATCTGTGTCATATGAGTCGGATCTCGGACACAGGCTAGCCAATCCGTCATCATCACGAATACTGGAACCATATCCCCCATGAACTGAGTGGCGCGGGTCTGGGCTCCAATGGTACAAGGGATCCACCAATGCTGGAATATATCTTGAGTGCAAGGACCCTCTGACAATGCAAAATCGTCAACACCCAACAATGAGATATCAATGATGGGTGACTGCGATACAGGCCAATAACGCCTGCCAGGAGGCAAGATCGGTATACGGATCTCTTCTGTGGTGCTCCTAATAGCACGCTCTCCTAAATAGAGCTCCCATCCTTCATCTGTGAAGAGAGGAACTCTACTGGTGGAAATCACGTACTCGACACCAGTCGGGTACCCATCCTCAAATCCAATGGCCAAATGCTCCCCAGAATATGGAATCCATGTGATAACATTCGCTATCAACAACTCCAACTGTATGCGACAATGAGTGAAACCCTCAACTACGGGGACCTCTGCCAGTATGGAATGATCTCATGGGTAGGTATCCAACCCTAATACACTCACTGGACGTAAACATGGGAGCCTCTCATAGGCCCAAAACTGCCAACATAAAGGCAAACATCTGCTGTCAGTTAACACTCTTAACCTGTACATGGTAAATGATAAGAGAAATACTTACCAGCAGAAATGAGTAAAATCCTAACCAAGCCTCGGTCAAGCCCTGCGAGCGCATACGCATGCCTCTGAGGAAATAGGCAAAGGTGTAGGAGCCCTAATCATACTCTCCTATATAGTCCACATGTCGCGTGGCGTTGATCAAAGCGAATAACACCGTAGAAGAGTTATCTGCTATGAAGAAGCCCCTAATGATCATCAGGAACAAACGCCCAAGAATGCAATCCCTGACTCTGACATCAACTGGTATGGGCTCACTCAATAGCCCACTCATAGCATCTACGATCAAAGGACCCGCACGGACAGTCCTACCCTTGAGCGCCTCCTCCGGAACTCCTAACAAGGATCTGATGGTAGTCGGGGTAATATCAGTCGTGCAAGGCACTGGCGCCCCTCCAAACTCCATACTTGTGATAAACCGCTAATCCATCGGCGTCATCATCACCTCACAGTCCAGTAAATGGAGAGACTGGGTCTCGTGAAACCAGCGCTCAGACAATGTCCTGAGGTAACCCCAGGGACAACGGCGGGAAAGGATGGAAAAGAATGCTCTAAATCCCCAGTCATGTACAATCGCTCTATAGTCAGGATGAAGCGCCTGGTACATGGAGTGAATGCTGAACCAGTTCCCTCGAGGTTGTGTAAAGCCGGGAACCTGCAAAATGTAGATCGACATCAGAATCCTTTACTCCTCATCAATAGGAAAGAAAGAAGATTAAAATCTAATGTTATACCTCGTTGGCGTGCAAATACATCGAGGGATGTCTGCTCAAATCACTCAGAAGCTCTGGGTTTGCCACCTGAATACTCGGGAGGTCCCTATAGGGAATATGCACAGCAGGAGCGGGGTCCGTAATCAGAACATCCTCCTCCTCGTCCTTGACGTCTGGTACATCAACCCGGACTGGACGTATCACCGCCTCCACTAACCGACGAGGCTGTCTAACAGAACGGGGTCGAAGCACTTCAGAAACCCTCCTCCGTACACCAGAAGTGGTCCTACGGGAACTACTCGGCTGATCCAGATCCATAATATCTGGACAATAAGTCTCCAAATCACCTCAGAAAGGGTGTGGTATTTTCTAACCTGGAGCTTTTCAAAATGTATTTAATGACTACATGCATGCATGCATTATTTTAACATACGTCTACAGTAGAGTTAAAAATACATGACTACTTAATGCCTATATTTTGAAAAAATTTCCATAGTTTCCTTTATAAATAGGACTATCCACATGCACATAGGCATAACTAGGTGGCCATTCAGTAGCACACCTACCCACAGTCATATACCTACTATTTTTATTAAAAATCAAAGTCATCAATCCATAAGGGTAGCCTAATTACCAGGATTACTTTTCTTTTTCACCTTTGCTCATTTGTCCTCAAATAGGATAAGAAATAGCAAAAAAAAGGTGCCAATTTGACTGTTTTAAAAGTCAAAATTTTTCACATCATTATGTTCAGCATGGTTTAATACTAACTTTTACTATGTTGAATATTTTTTATCAATTCATTTGAGCATACATAATCACTAATATGTGCTTAGATGCATTTCATGTGATAAGTCATATTCCAACGGATAAAAACTAGAAAAGAGTACATGCATACATTACCAGGACAGTGTAGAACACTTATACAGTGATAGAATTTGCAGAAAGACGTCCGAACTCAGCAGATCTGAAGAAGAGCTCTCGGATTTCCTTTGCGGTGCAACTTGAAAATGTCTTATGAGAGCAACCTACAGGACTTTAATGTCCACGGTTGGCCACAGGTCCATCTACGACTGTAGTAGGTGTAGCGGCACCCCTACGTGGGTCTTAGCCCTCCGGCTCGGTCCAGTTTGAGTTGTAAAGGAGTTCTCACAAGCTAAAAAGGCCAAATCAGGGATAAAAATGCTACGCAGTTGAGCAGAATAGCCTGAAATCCTTATTTTTTTTGGACCCGATTGTGGCTTTCATTTCATTCATTGGTATTCTCCCGAACACAGGGTTTACTATACCGATGATCCAAGTCGTTGCAGATCACATTTGACAATACCGTACAGAGGTCCAATGCCGTCAATACAAGGTTGTCACCCTAATCTTTTCAAAAACAGATCCCCAGCGGGTTACAACACATGGTCATCTGTCCATAAACAGATCCCCGGTGGGGGTTACAATGCATGTTCCGCTGATACACACATCAGTAAGGATCAAACAGCCCCGGCGGGGGTTACAACACATGTTTTCTGTTGATGCACATGTCAACGAAGGTCAAGCAACCTTGACGTCAGTTTAGTCGTTGGCAAGTAAACCCAATGTCGCATCGGAAGCCATCCGATGATTGCATCAGTTGATACACACATCAATAAAGGTCAAGCAGTCTTGGCATTTATCCCAGCAGGGAGTTCATCAGTTGACACACTAATCAACAAAGTCCAAGCAACCTTGACATTCATCCCCAGCAGGGAGTTTATCCGTTGATATACACATCAACAGAGGATCCAATGGATCCCCGACGGGGGTTACAACGCATGGTTAACCGTTGGTTCACACGTCAACGAAGGACGGGTAGCCCTGACAACACATACTGTTGGCAGTAAATCCAACAGAACCGTGATATGTCCTGGCGATACAAACCAGGGAAGATTAACATCATCGGGGAGGATCAATGATGGAATATGTTATACACATTCTCAAACAGATAAAGCTTTATCCCCACAGATCTCTTGTACACGAGAGGCACATCTTTGGAGTAAAGTCTGAATCAAGGATTCAGGACTTTGGTAATAGCCCCAACGTCAACATCCTAAAAGATTTGGATCACACATCCAATCTGGTCATGATTACCATCACCGGTAGAAGCAACAGGGAGCCGACAATCATCCCCAGCATGTGGGAAAGTAATCCATATGCATCATACACTTGCATCATATTACTCCATATTGCATCATGTTTATCTTGTTGTATTTTAAGTGTCTAGGATTCTTTATCCTATCCATGCCATTGCACTGCATGGATATGATAAAGAGGGGCATCTGTAGACACTCAAAATTTTTTGCACACCTGTTACTGACATTGTAGGAGGGCAGATTTGTCTTTCAGAGATAACCCTGGAAGACAGATCACATCCATTCCGGATACTACCGGAAGTTTAACCTCAATCCCGGAACACACATCGAGAGTAACAGCCTCAACCCCGGAACACACACCGGGAGTAATAGTTCTAAACTTGGAGATAACCTCGAGGCATACAGCTGCAATACCAAAAATTCCACCGGAGAAGACCGATTTATCCCGGAGATAACCCCGAGATTGTCAGTCTTAGTCCCAACACTGGGAATAGCATATTCCAACCTTGGAGATAACCCCAAGGAAGGCAATTGCAGTTCCGGAGATAATCCCGAAAATGCTTGTTTTAAATGCATGCCATCAGTTTCAACCTCGGCGCTTACACCGAGGCACTCAGTATAAGACCTGGCGATAACACTAGGAAGATAGGCACACCTCAGAGATGACACTGAGGACCTTCAGCACTTACAGCAGTCCAATCTCAGAGATAATCCTGAGCAACGTCTGCTTTATCAGCCCAAACTGGAGAAAACCCCGGTGAGGGCCAAAGTGGTCATCTTGCCACCTTGACGCCACATCACGCCGTCTCAACATTTCAGACATACATTTCTACATAGCAAATGTCCCACAAGAACCAAGGAAGTTCAATCCCGAGTGACTATTACGCAGGGTAACGGATAGAATTTGAAGCATGAAGGCCGGAGGGTATAGTCCCATATTCCTGACTTCGTACAACCTCTAATCCCATGTCATTGTGTAACTCTCGACAACGACAATCCAAAATAGGTCTTACATACCTCAGTCGGATGCCCAGATTGTAATTCTAAAAGTTCGAGCGGACATCACGTTGCACGCGTGCACGTACTTCGAGACGGCGGGACCCGTGAAGCCCGGGGCACCCCGGGCAGCCTCAGGTACACCTGCGGCCTAGCCGCAGGTACACCTGCAGCTCTCCCCTCTATAAATAAAGGGCTTGGGGTGGCCATTTTGTAAGAGAAAAAGGCGAGAAAGCCCTATCTAATTTGCTCGGTACACACCCCAAACTGAGTGCTTTCTCATTTTAAACACTTGTAAGCTCATATATAGCTACTTTTTACCGGCGGGAGCTCAGTGTTCATCTATTTCAAGTTATTGAAGTCTTCTTTGGCAGCCCACTGTAAGCCTTCTTACACACTTTAAAGCCTTTCTCTTCATCTTTGCACATACTATTTTTCACGTTGAGAATCGTGTTGTGTGTGTATGCCCGAACTTCGGTCCGTGGTTTTATTTCAGTTTGTGTGTATATATATATATATATATATATATATATATATATATATATATATATATATATATATATATATATATATATTTTATATGCGGACTAACCTTATCGAGTTATGCCTCGATTAAGCCTAGACTTATGTCTGGTGCGTTTAAATGCTTTCGTATATATATATACTTATATATATGAACTGTATGTCGAACTCTGTTCGATGAGCCTAGACTTATGTCTGGAGCATTTATTTGCTTTCGTATATATATACTTATATATATGAACTATGTGTCGAACTTTGTTCGATGAGCCTGGATTTTACATCTGGTACATTTACTACTTTAATATATATATATGCATATATATATATATATATATATATATATATATATATATATATATATATATGTAAACGCACCGGATATAAAATCTAGGCTCATATATATATATATATATATATATATATATATATATATATATATATATATATATCTGCTTAATGCTTTTATATCAATTGCGACATCATGTGAGCCTAGGAATCATGTGATCACAGATTCAGTCCACTGAATCTAGATTCGGTTCCCGTGATGGACATTTTCAGCTGTAAGCAGTTTGTAAATTTATTCACAGTGCTCGGATTTCCTCCAATAGTTTTTATACCCATGAGGAGTTCGGCACTGTGTTGTATATTATTTTCTAGAAGATGCTTCGCATCTCGAAAATAAAAGCAATCAAGCCGAACATTTAATAAAATGAAAGTATCAAATGCCTCAATTACTATTGAGCACAGGGTTTGAAAAAACCTCTTTTAAACCATCACTACTATATCTTGTTTAAAACTAAATTTTTATACAAATTCAAACCCTATGTATATAAGTGCGAACGATGCATAGTATTACTTTCAAATAACATCACATTGACCCACACACACACACACATATTCATATAACTGTTTCTTGAAAAGCTGTGGTCACCGTGGCAACACGGATGTCGGGGGGTGCCTAACACCTTCCCTCCGCATAATCAAGTCCTCGGACCCTAAATGAATCTCAGTTTCACAGACCCGTTTAGCAGTGCCACATCACTGGGTCAATGTGCAAACCTTTTTCGATTGTATTGGTGCAACCAGTTAAAAAACCAACTGGCGACTCTCAACAGTCCATCGTCAACATTATACATGTCGGACCTTTTTCACTTGTTTTTTCAAACAAATCTCACCTAAAATGAGAACATAAAAGAACAGGTAACGAAAAGGGACAAAAAAAAAATCCCGACGTCGACAACGATCATTGTCTGTCCTGGTTCTTGTGATGAGCTCTGACTTAGCATTCCTTCTGGGTTAAGGTAGCTCAGGAAGGGCCGACCTCTTAGACTGAAGTAAGGGTCAAGTTTGTCCCTGAGGCGCTTATCAAAGGGGTTGCTTGGATAGAAATGATGTTATCATAAGATGCTTTACGTTGAGACTGCTCTACGATCGTGGTTTCATCTCTACGATTTTAAACATAGCCCATTTATCTGCATGGCTAGCACAAACTAGAGCATAGAGTTTATGGTTGCAGATTTAGCATACCTAACTCACTTATCAGTTTATTAAATCTGGATTCATCTAAAGGTTTTATAAAGACATCAGTAAGTTAATTTTTAGTAGGGATGTATTATAAAGATATAGTTTCATTTTGGACATGATCCCTAAAAAAATGATATCTTATTTCTATATGCTTAGTCCTAGAATGCATGACATAATTATGTGTTATTGCTATGGCACTTGTGTTATTACAATGAACAAGTATAAATTTGAAATCAAACCTATAGTCTGCTAGCTAATTTTTTATCCATAAGATTTGAGCACAGTAACTACCAGCAGTAATGTATTCAGCTTCTGCTGTTGAGGTAGATACTGAGTTTTGTTTCTTGCTAAACCAGGACACAAGTCTGTTTCCTAGCAACTGACAAGTGCCACTGGTACTTTTTCTATCAATCTTGTAGCTTGCAAAATCAACATATGTATATCCTGTCAGTTCAAAGGAGGACTCCTTGGGATACCACAGTCCCAAATGAGGTGTGCCTTTGAGATACCTGAAAATTCTCTTTACAACAGTTAAGTGTGATTCATTAAGATTTGCTTGAAATCTAGCACATATACATGTTGCAAACATTATGTCTGGTCTACTGGCAGTTAGATATAAAAGAGAGCCTATCATACCTCTGTATTGAGTAATGTCAATACTTTTACCTTTCTCATCTTTGTCAAGTTTGGTTGCTGGAGCAATTGGTGTTTTCATGGGAGAGGCTTATTCCATGTCATACTTCTTAAGTAAGTCTTTAATGTACTTGGCTTGGTTAATGAAGATACCTTCATCAGTCTGCTTTACTTGTAATCCAAGGAAGAAATTCAGCTCACCCATCATTCTCATTTCGAACTTGCTCTGCATAAGCTTGGAAAATCTTTTGCATAGTTTTTCATCAGTAGAACCAAAAATAATGTCATCTACATATATCTGAACTAATACGACTTTATTTTTGTGCTTCCTAAGAAATAATGGGGTATCTACTCTACCTCTAGTGAAGCCATTTTCAATGAGAAAGTTAGTTAGTATTTTATACCATGCTCTAGGTGCCTGTTTAAGTCCATATAAGGCCTTGTCTAATTTATAAACATAATTAGAGAGAGTTGGATTGATGAAACCTGGAGGTTGCTCCAGATATACTTCTTCCTGAAGTTCACCATTCAAAATACACTTTTGACATCCATTTGAAAGACTTTGAACTTCATGTGAGCAGCAAAAGCAAGGAATATTCTGATGGCTTCTAATCTGGAAACAGGTGCGAAGGTGTCGTCGTAGTCTATGCTTTCTTCTTGGGAATACCCTTTGGATACTAGTCTTGCCTTGTTCCTTATTATTACCCCATCTTCATCCATCTTGTTTCTAAAGACCCACTTGGTGCCAATTACTGGGTGGCTTATTGGTCTTGGAACCAATCTCCATACTCTACTTCTTTCAAATTGATTTAGTTCCTCTTGCATGGCTTCTATCCAACTTGAGTCTTTCATAGCATCCTCTATCTTTTTAGGTTCTATTTCTGACAGAAAGCTTAGATAGAAACACTCATTATGGGTGGCAGATCTTGTCTTGACTCTTGTATTTAGATCTCCAATGAGTGTGATCTCTTTCCCATCTGTTTCCTGTTGAAACATCTGTCCTGATGCCTTCTTGTCTGAATTCTTCAAGATCAACTTCTGCTTCTTGATGTGGAGGTTCGTTGTCTGGCATAGCTCTCTCTACGATCTCTTCTTCAGGCTCGACGATTTCATCTTCTGGAACTACGATTTTGGTGTTGAGCTCGACTTCCTCGTTCGTAGTGTCTGAGTTTTCTATAATAGTGTCTCGAGGCACATATTTGTCTAAGTCTGTTTCATCGAAGATGATGTGAATCAAAAATTCAACACTTAACGTCTTCTTGTTGAATACTCTATAAGCCTTACTGTCTGTGGCATATCCGAGAAAGATCCCTTCGTCTGACTTAGGTTGAAACTTAGTTAGATATTGTTTTCCATTATTGAGAATATAGCATGCATAACCAAACACATGGAAGAAGCTGACATTTGGCTTTCTTCCTCTCCACAGCTCGTAGGGGGTCTTCTTTAACGTAGAGTGCACAAGAGACCTGTTCTGAGTGTAACATACAGTGTTTACAACTTCTACCCAAAAGTATTCAGGCAGATGAGCTGCTGCTAGTAAGGTTCTTTCGGCTTCAATCAACGTTCTGTTCTTTCTTTCAGCTACTCCGTTTTGCTGTGGAATTCGTGGAGCTGAGAAGTTGTGACTGATGCCGTTGTCTGAGCAGAACTGATCCATCTCATAGAAGTCAAATTCTCTACCATGATCACTCCTTATAGCCTTAATTTTCTCTCCTTTTTCTTTCATCACCAGCTTGAACATCTTGATAAGTTGGGAACTTGTTTCATCTTTTGAGTTTAGAAAGAACACCCATGTAAATCTGGTGTAGTCATCTACTACGACCAATGAGTATCTCTTCCCTCCAAGGCTTGTTATTGGAATTGCCCAAATAAATCCATGCGTAGTAACTGCAAGGGTTTATCAATTGAGTTGACCGTTTTGCTTTTGAATGAGTTTTTAGTTCGTTTTCTAATTTGACAGGCGTTGCGTGGCCTTTCTTTGACAAAACTAAGCTTGGGTAATCCTGCTACTAGATCCTTGGAGACCAATTTTGACATACTTTTGAAGTTAAGATGAGACAATCTTCTATGCCATAGCCAGCTCATTTCTTTAAAGGCTTTGGCCAGAAAGCATATTGTCTCGTCAGAACTTAATTGACCAAGATTAACAGTGTAGACATTTCCTTCTCTTGTTCCGGTCAGCTTTATGGAAGAGGTCTTCAAGTCTCTGACTTGACATTGATTGTGAGAAAAGTAACTTAATGACCCTTGTCACAGAGCTGGCTTATACTCAGAAGATTGTGCTTTAGTCCTTCCACATAGGCTACTTTACTGAAGGACACTGCACCATTCCCAGCTGAGCCATAACCTCTAGTCTTGCCAGAGCCATTGTCTCCAAAGATGATTGTTGGACCCTTTTTCTTTATGAAGTTAGACAGGAGGGCTTTGTTCCCAGTCATGTGTCGTGAGCATCCACTGTCCAGGTACCAAGTTGTAATCGTGGAGCTCTGTTCTTGCAGTGAGATTTAAGCTCTCATTTGGTACCCATACTTGCATGGGTCCTATCTTGTTAGTACCCTTGGGAACCCAAATCTGCTTGATTTTGGGTTTGATATGCATATGATTATTGTAACATACTGTAGCCTTATGACCAATTTTATCACATACAAAACATCTATCATGATGCATGCTTCTGAGTGTGTGTGGATTCTTTCTCCATTTAAACTTATGTGGATTTCTGGCAGTCCTTCCTTTATACTGATTCTTCTTTTTCAATGTGTCCTTGTGATTCATGATTTATGAAGAGTGTAACTTAACTGTACTATTCCCACCTGGTTGGTTCGTGGAGTTGATTTTGCTCGACTCTACGATCCTTCGAGGTTGGAGAGTAGTGACTAAGTTACTCTTCACTTTTCTGAACCCTAGGCCAACATGGGATCCTTTATGCCTTGTAGCATAGATTGGATCAAAAGAGCAGGGATGGACTGGTTCTTCCTTCTGTGAGGATTTCACAAATGAAATACTTCTATTGATGTTTGAAGCACTGCTGATGTTAGTTTCCTTTGACTTTTTCACATGTGGTTCTGAGGAGGATTCCCCAAAACCTAAACCTGTTCTGTCATATGCAGTTCTCTGACTGGAGATTAGGGAGTCCATGGATGAAGAGGATCTATTCCACGTTAAGATTGTTTTTTCTAGTTCCTCAATCTTAGAGGTTAGATTTGACTCTCTTTGTGCATTAAGTTCGTTGGTCTGTCTTAAAAGTGTATTCTCAGCTTCAAGTTTAGAGAGAGAGTCTTAAAAGTTCATTGATTCCAGTTCTTATTGAACTTTCTCTTTCTCTTTTTGAAGAAGAGAATAATCTTTAGACAGAACTCTAAACTATTTCATGTATTGATACAGATCAGACGTTATGCCATGTAGTGCAGTTCTTAAATCGTCAATATTTACATCAGGAGAGTTAAAGTCAAATATCTCATCGATACTTACTTCATGATTATCAGTGCTTTTCTTATCATTTGCATTTTTGGCCATTAGACACAGATTTTCTACTTGAGGATCTTCATCATCTCCAGACTCAGGAGTTGTGTCATTGTCTGAGTCACTCCATAATTCTCCGGCCACAAGACCTTTGTCTTTCTTCTGGAGCTTCTTGTTGCCTCTAAACTCTTTCTTTAAATTTGTTTTCCTTTTCAGTTCTTCTCTAAGAGGTTTGTTGCAGTTTGCAATGAAATGGCCAGGCTTCTTTGTAGCATAAGTCATTAATCTGCTCCTGGCTGTTGTTGTTGTTGAATCTCTTAGGTTTACTGCTTCTGCCTTTACGCATGAACCTCTTGAGTCTTCCTACCATCATTGCAATATCCTCGTCATCATCTTCCTCAGAGTCAGAGTTATTTTCAGTGTTAGCTTTGGAGATGATATCTGTTGCTTTGAGAACAACTCCTTTGGCCTTCTTTCTTCCTTCAGATAGAGTTTCTGCTTGTTGAGTCATCTTCAGTTCATAGGTGAGAAGGTTGCCATAGAGTTGTTGAACAGTCATTTCATGGAGATTCTTTGATTCTCTGATGGCAGTGGTTTTGACATCCCACTTGCTTAGTAAGGCTCTCATGAACTTTATGATCAGATCTTTATTTGGATAGATCTTTCCAAAATATAGAAGAGAGTTGAGCAGAACATTGAATCTTTCATAAATGGAAGTGACATTTTCCCCTAGAACATAGGCAAACATTTCATATTGTTGAGTCAAAAGAGATTGTTTGTTTTCCCTGACTTCTTTAATTCCTTCGTGCATAATGAGCAATGCTTCCCATACTTCCTTGGCAGTTTTGTTGTTGACCATATTCTTGAACATATCATCTTCTAAAGACTGGAACAAAATGTTCTTGTGTGACGCCCCCAAAATTAGGTATACATCACCCATCTTGGGTCATCAGATACATAGTACAGAATACAAATACAACTTACTAATACAACTGTCGTGTACAATACGACAAAACATAAACTGTGAGTTTGAATACAAATATTATCTTCTAGAGAGTATTCATACTCAAAAGGAGTCCTCATTACATTTATTAACACACCATTACATAGAATAGTGAGGACTACTAGCTAATACTATCATTTGGACCATCACTCCGTTCCCCGACTTGCCCCAGCTACGTTCTCATTTCCTGAAGAGAACAGTGAAAGAAAGGGTGAGCTCAACTAGCCCAGTAAGAAATATTATGACTAAGATAATGCAGAATAAATTATCATTAGCCTTCAACAATGTTAAACTGATAAAATATAATAGACATCAAGTTTAACTGCAGCGGAACAAGCAATCCATTAAAAGAGTCAAGTAGAAAATAAACTCTACTATCTTTTATGATTTAAAAGATTTTCCAACACTGCGATCGCTGAGACTCAGCTTAATAAAATAATCCACATCATCGAATCACCCCTGCACTACGGCCAAGGATATTCGTATATTCATTAATGGTCATGATCATGCACTACGGGCCAATGAGGACTTTTACCACATCATTCGTAACATTACGGTCATGATTACACCGAATAATTCCTGGTCATAATCATACCAAGTCCATCTATGCACTACAGGCCACAGATGACTTTCAACAGAATATAAACATGAGGATGATGACAATGATATAAGAATTCAATAAAACAAGTTCAAGAATTAATTTATCCAAGAATTAACAACGTCCAAATTGTCAACATGATACTACTTTGTGGAGTAAAATTCAAGAATGATCAGGAGAATATTTTCATGAATAGATACTAGATGAAGCGCAAATGTCAAGGATATTCCACAAATTTCATGGAGTATAGAAGTCAAAACTTAACCAACTGAGTATAATAAAGAATGGAATAACAAAAGAAATCACCATGCATGCGATAGACCGCACAGACAGGTTATTCCAACAGAATAATAAATAATGGAACCAGGTCCGGCGTAAACGCACAGACAGGATATTCCGACAGAATAATAAATAATGGAACCAGGTCCGGTGTAAAACACACAGACAGGACGTTCCAACAGAATAATAATAAAAACGGAACCAGGTCCGGTGTAAAACACACAGACAGGATGTTCCAACAGAATAATAATAAAAACGGAACCAGGTCCGGTGTAAAACACACAGACAGGATGTTCCAACAGAATAATAGAAGAATGTCACCAAGTATAGGGTAGACCGCGTATACAGGTTATTCCAACAGAATAATAAGAAATGGAATAACAACAGTTCTCTTCATGAATAAGAAAGAATAACACCCCTTACCTTAAAAGAACTGGATATTGAAAAAGTGAAGTAGCAGAATACTTTTATTCTCTCTCTCTTATTCTCTCTATACTTTCTCTCTCTATAGCTTGAATGAATTCGTGAAAAATAATGAAGCCCTAGGCCTCTATTTATAGAAAAACTGAAGGTGGCTCTTGGTCTTAACGAAGGGTCAAATGACTCTCGGTCTTAACGAAGGGTCAAATGACTCTTGGTAATATTGAAGGGACAACTACTATTGACGAAAGTAATTACTATTGACCAAGGTAAATACTATTGACCGAGTCTATAAGCCACAGTTTCTACTCGATCGAGGATTAAAAATGGACCGATGAATCGAGGATTGAGCTTTCCTCTCTTTCCAAATCTCGTAACTCCTTTCCATGGTGCAACATGTAAGAACACATGATCTCCTACATCAAATTCCATGTCCTTTCGATGAAGATCAGCATAACTCTTTTGTCGATCTTGTGAGGTTTTTATACGTTGTCGGATCGTTTGAATCTTTTCTGTAGTCATACGTACCAACTCCGGTCCCAACAGCGTTGCTTCACCCACCTCATCCCAGCATACTGGAGAATGACATTTTCTTCCATACAATGCTTCGAATGGAGCCATGCCAATACTTGTTTGATAACTGTTGTTGTAGGAAAACTCCACCAAGGGTAAGAACTTGTCCCAACTTCCCTTGAAGTCAAAGACACAGAGTCTTAATAGATCTTCTAGAGTTTGAATAGTCCTCTCTGATTGTTCGTCCGTCTGAGGATGATATGCCGAACTAAATCGTAAATCTGTGCCCATAGCTTTTTGTAAACTAACCCAAAATCGTCAAGTGAATCTTGGGTCTCGATCAGAAACTATGGATACTGGCATACCATGCAGTCTTACAATCTCGTTTATGTACATACGAGCAAGAAGTTCAAGTGTATAAGTTTCTCGTATCGGTAAGAAATGAGCAGACTTGGTCAATCTATCAACAATGACCCAAATCGCATCTATACCTTGAGAAACCTTAGGAAGACCGGTAACGAAATCCATGGTAATGTGTTCCCACTTCCATTCTGGAATTTCAAGTGCTTGCAATGGACCTTTTGGTACTTGATGCTTTGCTTTGACTCGTTGACAAGTTAGACACCTTGAGATAAACAACGCTATCTCTCTCTTCATATTTCTCCACCAAAATGTATGACGAAGATCATGATACATTTTGGTACTTCCAGGATGGATTGCAAACGGTGTGTTGTGCGCCTCCATCATGATTTCATACTTTAAATCAGGGTTGTTAGGAACATAAAGTCTGGAGTTGACTCGAAGTATTCCTTCTTCATCGATTCTTGCTTCCAGCATAGAACCTTCTTGCACTTTCTTCCTCATACGCATCAGCTCCAAGTCTGTAGCTTGAGCAGCTTTAACTTTATCGATTAAAGTTGGTTCTACTCGTATATTCGCCATCATCACATGGGTCCCTGAAGTCTTTAACTCTATCTCCATCCTTTGCAAGTCACACAAAACGGGCCTTTGCGTTGTTAATATTGCACTTTTACCCGCATATGATCTTCTACTCAATGCGTCAGCTACCACGTTCGCTTTTCCAGGATGGTATTGAATGGTATGATTATAATATTTCAACAGTTCAAGCCAACGTCGTTGTCGCATGTTGAGTTCCTTTTGAGTGAAGAAATATTTGAGGCTTTTATGATCCGTAAAGATCTCCACCTTCTTCCCATACAAGTAATGCCTCCAAATTTTAAGTGCAAAGACAACAGCTGCCAACTCTAGATCATGAGTAGGATAATTCCTCTCATATTCCTTGAGTTGTCTTGATGCATAGGCTATGACTTTTCCACGTTGCATGAGAACGCATCCCAACCCTTTGCTCGAAGCATCACTGTAGATGACAAATCCCTCCGAGCCAGATGGTATTGTTAGAACAGGTGCTGAAATGAGTCTCCTCTTGAGTTCTTGAAAACTCTGCTCACATTCTTCGCTCCAACCGAACTTTGTATCTTTCCGAGTCAGCTGAGTTAATGGAGTAGCGATTCGAGAAAATCCTTCCACGAATCTCCGATAATAACCAGCTAGACCGAGAAAGCTACGTACTTCGGTTACTGATTTAGGTTGCTCCCAGCTTTGAATTGCTTCAATCTTTGCCGGGTCAACAGATATTCCACGACTTGATACTACGTGCCCAAGGAATGCTACCTCTTCCAGCCAGAACTCGCATTTCTTCAACTTGGCATAAAGTTTGTATTCACGAAGCTTTTGGAGTACCAGCCTCAAGTGTTGCTCATGATCTTCACGACTTTTGGAATAAACAAGGATGTCATCGATAAAAACGACCACAAAGTGATCCAAATATTCCTTGAATACCCTGTTCATCATATCCATGAAGGCAGCAGGAGCATTAGTCAATCCAAAAGACATAACTTAAACCAAACAAGATTTATAAATCGTGGATGTAATGAAGGTTTCTTCCAATGGAGTTTCAACAGCTAAGTCAAAGTCTAATTTTCCCGGAATCAAATTTAATCGATGAGCGCAAGTAGGAGAAATAAAAGAATGGGTAGAACCGGTATCAAATAAAGTATAGACTTCGTTAGAGTTTATGATAAGCTTACCCGTGATGACCTCATTCGGGTTCCTTGCTTTCTGGGAGTTCACAACAAACGCTCTCCCTTGCACAACCGGTTTTGACTTTTCTGGGACGGCCTTTGGTGCCTCCATCCTAGCTGAATTTGTCTTCGGTAAACGACAAAATCGGGCTAAATGACATTCTCTTCCACAATTATAACATGCTTTGGACGGCATCGCGTAGTTTGGACTGATGTGCCCCTCCCCTCCGCATTTGAAACATATGATAGGTGGTCGTTCTCCTTCCTTAACGACAGGTGCTGGTGCTGACGTCTTTCCATCATTGTTGAATCTCCTCTTCTTGAAATGCCCATTCTTATTGTTTTGGCCCTGATTACCACCGAAGAGGTTACCATTTCTGGCATGTTGATTCCCTCCACGCTTGTTGTCACCGCTTCGATGACTGCTCTCACTGGTATTATCATTTTGTCGGCTGCTCTCTTTTGGTTGTGTTGTCTCGTTATCGCGCTCCACCAACTGAGCCCTATTTACAACATCTGAATACAAACACAATTTATGAGAAACAAGATGTTGACGTATCTCCGGCTTCAAACCTCTTAAAAACATCCGCGTCATTCTTTCTTCATTATCCACCAAGTGGGACGCAAACCGGGATAACTCCGTAATTTTTGCCTCGTACTGCGACACGGTCATATTATTCTGCTCCAATTTGATGAACTCCACCTCCTTCATGTGACGAATACTCTCGGAAAAGTATTTGTCGTTAAAGAGCTCTTGGAACTTCTCCCAGGATATCTTCAGTGCGGCAGGTTGAGTACGCTTTATCGATTCCCACCAGTAATCTGCCTCTTCTCGCAACAAAAAGGCGGCAAAGGGAACCTTTTGCTCCTCGGAGCAATCCAAGACATCAAATATCTTGGTGATCTGTTTTATCCATGTTTCTGCTATAAGTGGTTTTGGCTCTCCCTTAAACTCTGGTGGTCCCAGCTCCTTGAACTGTTTAGCGGTGACCGTCCGAGAGTTTTCAGTGTTTCCACCTATATTTTGGACAGGAGCCGCTCTCACCTGCTGTTGCATAAACTGCATAAAGTTTCTGAACATTCCATCATTCATCATCTGGTCAGTGTTGTTGTTTGCATGAGGATTGTCACCTTCCTGATGCACATTATCCTGATTATTGATATGTGGTGAATCAACAGTCGCATGTGCTCCATTGCTATTCTCAACATTCTCAGATGCCATTTTCAGATACTGCCACAAAATAAAAGTTAATTGATATGTCATATATTATCCTTATATTATGACCGACCAATTAAATACCATGCAAATAAACTTAGGTAGGTCATACTAGCGAAGGAATTCCCCGTCTCTCCCCTCCTAGTTCTATTCTCACATCTTAGCCAGGGATCATATCCCTAAGCTCTGATACCAACTGTGACGCCCCCAAAATTAAGTATACATCACCCATCTTGGGTCGTCAGATATATAGTACAGAATACAAATACAACTTACTAATACAACTGTCGTGTACAATACGACAAAACATAAACTGTGAGTTTGAATACAAATATTATCTTCTAGAGAGTATTCATACTCAAAAGGAGTCCTCATTACATTTATTAACACACCATTACATAGAATAGTGAGGACTACTAACTAATACTATCATTCGGACAATCACTCCGTTTCCCGACTTGCCCCAGCTACGTTCTCATTTCCTGAAGAGAACAGTGAAAGAAAGGGTGAGCTCAACTAGCCCAGTAAGAAATATTATAACTAAGATAATGCAGAATAAATTATCATTAGCCTTCAACAATGATAAACTGATAAAATATAATAGACATCAAGTTTAACTGCAGCGGAACAAGCAATCCATTAAAAGAGTCAAGTAGAAAATAAACTCTACTATCTTTTATGATTTAAAAGATTTTCCAACACTGTGATCGCTGAGACTCGGCTTAATAAAATAATCCACATCATCGAATCACCCCTGCACTACGGCCAAGGATATTCGTATATTCATTAATGGTCATGATCATGCCAACAACTGTCCATCAATGCACTACGGGCCAATGAGGACTTTTACCACATCATTCGTAACATTACAGTCATGATTACACCGAATAATCCCTGGTCATAATCACACCAAGTCCATCTATGCACTACAGGCCATAGATGACTTTCAATAGAATATAAACATGAGGATGATGACAATGATATAAGAATTCAATAAAACAAGTTCAAGAATTAATTTATCCAAGAATTAACAACGTCCAAATTGTCAACATGATACTACTTTGTGGAGTAAAATTCAAGAATGATCAGGAGAATATTTTCATGAATAGATACTAGATGAAGCGCAAATGTCAAGGATATTCCATAAATTTCATAGAGTATAGAAGTCAAAACTTAACCAACTGAGTATAATAAAGAATGGAATAACAAAAGAAATCACCATGCATGCGATAGACCGTATAGACAGGTTATTCCAACAGAATAATAAATAATGGAACCAGGTCCGGCGTAAACGCACAAACAAGATATTCCGACAGAATAATAAATAATGGAACCAGGTCCGGTGTAAAACACACAGACAGGATATTCCAACAGAATAATAATAAAAACGGAACCAGGTCCGGTGTAAAACACACAGACAGGATGTTCCAACAGAATAATAATAAAAACGGAACCAGGTCCGGTGTAAAACACACAGACAGGATGTTCCAACAGAATAATAGAAGAATGTCACCAAGTATAGGGTAGACCGCGTATACAGGTTATTCCAACAGAATAATAAGAAATGGAATAACAACAGTTCTCTTCATGAATAAGAAAGAATAACACCCCTTACTTTAAAAGAACTGGATATTGGAAAAGTGAAGTAGCAGAATACTTTTATTCTCTCTCTCTTATTCTCTCTATACTTTCTCTCTCTATAGCTTGAATGAATTCGTGAAAAATAATGAAGCCCTAGGCCTCTATTTATAGAAAAACTGAAGGTGGCTCTTGGTCTTAACGAAGGGTCAAATGACTCTCGGTCTTAACGAAGGGTCAAATGACTCTTGGTAATATTGAAGGGACAACTACTATTGACGAAAGTAATTACTATTGACCAAGGTAAATACTATTGACGAAGGTAATTACTATTAACCAAGGTAAATACTATTGACGAAGGTAATTACTATTGACCAAGGTAAATACTATTGACGAAGGTAATTACTATTGACCAAGGTAAATACTATTGACCAAGGTAAATACTATTGACGACGGTAATTACTATTGACGAAGAGACTCTTAGATGATGACATATGGGCCCCCCATAAAAATAACCAAACTTACCACAACGTCTCAATTATTGATTTAATAATATAACATATTATACAGATGATACTATGATAATAATTTAAGAGATATGATGCAGCAATTACTGTAGCAATAATTGAGTATAGCTAAGTGACTTCTCACGTAAGCATCAATAATCAATACCGTGTGCTACTATGCAACCACGCGTATGACTGTACTTTTACTACCGGGTAGTTCAACAGTTTTAACGGTAACACCTCAGCCGTTATTTTTATAGAAAGATAATTTTGTCGTTTTCTAACTACGACTATACTTCTGTTGTGGGGTCCACCAATGATTGTGCCGTCGTACGAATATTCCCCGACAAAAAGAATATTCCCCGACCAAACGAATATTTTAAAACAACTTGCTTACTTTGCAAAATTTATAAATATTACCCACAACTATAACATTATATCAAATTAACTCCATAATATTCAAAAATGATATTTATAGAAAATTTATCTTTATTTATAAAAGTTGGGGTCTTACATCTTGGCCTTTTTGTCTAGTTGGATAGCTTTCTTTTCTTTGTCAGTCCATTCAGCTTTACCTTGATTTGGACTCGGTTTGGATCTTCTAGAGTTGGTGCAAGCTTTGTTGGAATGTAGGGCCCATTCATAACAGTTTCAAATAGCTCTTCATCTATTGAGTCCATGTATGCTTGCATGCGAACTTTCCAGTTGGCAAATTTATCTTTAGTGCACATTGGTGGCTTGCTGCCTCCTCTAGTCTTTGATTCGCTTATCAGATGTGCCATTGGATCTACTCAAGCTTTATAAGCTGATTGAGAAAACCTGCTCTGATACCAATTCTTAGTTCCTAGAGGCACAATAGTTATCTAGAAGGGGGGGAGGGGGGAGGGGGGGAGGGGAGGGGTTAAATAGATATTTTAAAATTTCTTTTTCAAAATACTTTGTCAGTTTTGTTAATCAATTTTAGCGGAATATATGACTTATTTGTTCCCCTTTAAGATAAACGGAGTTAATAGTTGACTGGCAGTTATAACAAATAAAGCAGTTAAAGCAAGAATATAAAAGACACAGAGATTTTAAGTGGTTTAAAGCACTCAAGGCTCCTAGTCCACTCTTCTACTCCTCGAGTAGGAAACCCACTAATGATGTCTTTATATTTGAATCTTACAGATTCCTTCAAGACCAACATTCTTGGAGCTTCTTAGTTCGCTTAGAACTCTTCAAGTCCAGCAGACTTGGAATACACTTGATGAGAGTTGAGTTCTTTAAGTTGTGCTGCTCAGTTACTGTTAAGCATGTGTTCTAAAGAACTGAGTAGCTAAGCAAGCTTTCATTCTAGATCGTAGAGTTGAGCGTTGAGTGTTCTTCAGCTTTTCGTTATGTGCTTGCTTACCTCTTGCATATGCATCTAATTTGTATATAAGGTGCCTTTGAAATATGTCCGTTTGAAGGCATCCGTTGAAGCATTAATTGCATTTGACATTTCTGAGCACTAGTGATGACTTCCTGAAAATCTTCTATCCAGCCGTCTGACCCACTGACATAGCAGACTGCTCTCTCACCTAACACCTGAAAAGGTGTTTTCAGCTGACATGTAGTACTTTCCTTAGCTTCTTCGATATGTTTCTTTGTTATATACTAAGGATGAGTCTTGTGTCATTGAGATTCCCAAGAGTTTCAACGTCTATAATTCGTTCCACATTTGTTGTAATTTATTCTTAAACAAATGGACAAAGCTCGATGCTTCTGATGCAGACAGATGATGCACTACGATCATGATCGTGGTGTCTTGCCACATTAGTTCTTGATCCGGACTGATAGAGGAGAACACTACGATTTCTCTTAAGCACTGGTAGACTACGATCTTTGCTTACTTGGTTTTGCAGACTCTATGCTTTCGAGAACAGACTACGATACTTGATTTGGCTCAGCGGGTGTTTGGACCACTCTATGATTCTGGGAGAGGCCCTCCAAAGCAAACAGACTACGATTCTCAATACTCTACGATTCTGCCTTGGTTTCTACAAACTCTTGGCTGTCTTGACAGACTACGATTCTGTTGAAGCCTATCTATTACATCTCAAAAATAGATCAACCTAACAGATTTGATCTTTTCTTCTATGCATTCATTTACAGAATGATAAACATAAAGCAAATATCAACCTAACAATTTTGATCTATCATCTAAGTCCTTGTACCTATGTTCTTTGAAGGACTTTACATATAAGCATGACTATTGACTTTCAACATCAAATTTAAATATGCAATACCCAACACATCCTCCTCAACCATTGAGCAAACTCCAGTGATTGACAATGCTCCCAGCACAAACACCATTGCCACTACCGATCTGATTCCGGTCGATTTACCGGCTGCTCCCACTGACGCCACCCCTGATGGCGTTGAGACTTGGATACAAATCGTCTACACCTCCGAGAGCAACTTCTCCCACATCAACACCAAATCTTCCATTCTCCCTTCCCAGATCTCTGACATCCGAATGCTGTTCAACATCTCGAAGGAATACAAGCTTCGGGTGCCAGAGTCAAACTAAAGAATGTACTGGCGCCCCGAAGGCAAATGGGTTCATGATTTTCTTGTGGGGTTCATAATTTTCTATAGGCCCATACAACATCTTCAAGCTTGTACTGTAGGCCCATACAACATCTTCAAGCTTCAATGACCAGTTTTTTCTTGTGGGGTTCACGATTTTCTCCAAAATTCTCTTTACTTCACGATTCGAAACCTCTGCTTAGACATTGGTTTGAGGATGATAAGCTATAGCAATGCGATGATTTACCCCATACTTAGCCAAAAGAGCTATGAACTACCGATTACAGAAATGACTACCTTCATCACTAATAATGGCCCTTGGAGTCCCAAACCTTATAAAAATGCTCCTGTGTAAAAATCGTAGGACCACCTTGGCATCATTAGTTGGAAGAACTGCCACTTCTACCCACTTAGAAACATAATCAACTGCCAATAAGATGTATAAATTCCCGCATGAAGAAATGAAGGGCCCCATGAAGTCTATCCCCCAAACATCAAAAATTTTAACCTCAAGGATTGTGTTCAAGGGCATCTCATTTCTTTTCGATTTATTCCCGACTCTTTGACATCTATCACACCTTTGGACAAAACTGTAAGCATCTTTAAAAATCGTCGGCTAGTAGAATCCTGCTTGTAACACTCAAACCACTGTCCTTTCACCACCGTAGTGACCTCCACATAATGAAGCGTGGTAATCCTGTAAAATCCCCTCTGTCTCGCTATATAGGATACATCTCCTTATCATCTAATCAGCACATTGCTTGAACAAATATTGTTCATCCCATATAAACCACTTCACATAATGCAAAAATTTCTTCTTCTGATAACCAATCAAGTCTGTAGGAATGAACTTGCTCACTAAATAGTTAGCATAGTCCGCGAACCAGGGCACTTCCCCTTTCACCACAAATAACTGTCCATCTGGGAAAGACTCATTAATCACAACTTTGTTATCACCATCTCTTCCTTAATTTTCTAGTCTAGATAAGTGGTCCGCCACTTGATTCTCAGTACCTTTCCTTTCCTTGATCTCCAAATTGAATTCTTGCAACAGAAGTATCCATCTGATCAAACGAGGCTTTGCATCTTTCTTTGCCATCGAGTATCGAATTACCGCATGATCTGTGTACACTATCACCTTAGTCCCAATCAGATACGCTCGAAACTTATCAAAAGCATACACAACTGCCAAAAGTTCCTGCTCTATGGTGGTATAACCCCCACTTCATAGTCACTAGCATCACACATCAACTCAAATGGTAGGTCCCAATCTGGTGCTGTAATCACTGGTGCTGAAGTTAACTTCCTCTTTAAATGCTCAAATACAAACATGCAATCTTCATCGAACTTGAACTGTACATCCTTCTCCAATAAGCTGCAAAGTGGCTTTGTGATCTTGGAGAAGTCTTTAATAAACCTCATGTAGAAGCCTGCATGCCCTAAAAAATTTCGCACATCTTTAACAGAAGTTGGTAGAGGCAAATTCTCAATGGTCTCTAGCTTCACCCTGTCCACCTCTAACCCTTTCTTCGACACCTTATGTCTCAATATTATTCCTTCTTGTACCATAAAATGACACTTTTCCCAATTCAAAACCAAATTAGTTTCAACACATCTTCTCAATACCATCACTAGATTTTCCAGACATAAATCAAAAGAATCATCGAATACTGAGAAGTCATCCATAAACACCTCCATATTATGCTCCACCATATCTGAGAAGATTGCCATCATACACCTCTGAAATGTTGTTGGGGCATTGCATAAACCAAAAGACATCCTTCTAAAAGCGAATGTACCATATGGACATGTGAAAGTTATCTTTTCTTGGTCTACTGGAGCTATCACAATCTGATTGTAGCCGAAATACCCATCTAGAAGGCAATAAAATTCATAACCTGCTAATCTGTCCAACATTTGATCAATAAATGATAGTGGGAAATGATCTTTCCTTATAGCTTTATTAAGTCTGCGATAGTCCATACAGACTCTCCACCCCGTTACTGTCCTCATCGGTATCAGTTCATTGTTCTCATTGGAGACTACATCCATTCCCCCCTTCTTCGGTACAAACTGCATCGGGCTCACCCACGACCTATCTGAGATTGGATATATAATACCTGCGTCCAACCATTTCAGAACTTCCTTTTTGACCATTTCCTTCATAATTGGATTAAGTTTCCTTTGCTGCTCCACTAAAGGCTTACTATCATCTTTCAGTAGGATCTTGTGCATACAGAATGATGGGCTGATCCCTTTGATATCTGCTATAGTCCATCCAACAGCTGACTTAAACTCTCTGAGAACTCTTAGCAGTTTTTCTTCCTGAAATGATGTTAGTGCAGAAGAAATAATCACATGTAATTTTGAATTATCATTTAAAAATGCATACCTCAGGTGATCTGGAAGTGGTTTCAACTCAAGTTCTGGAGGTGTCTTAAGTGATGGCTTAAGTTTCACTGATGTCTCTCCAGCAATCTTTAATGGCTCAACAGGAATCTTGAATTTTCTGAAGTGCGGTGTTGTGTCAAGTAATTGAACAATCTTCGTAATATCCTAATCTTCCATCTCAGAATTTCCCAAAACAACCTTCTATAAAGGTTCATGTTCCACCAAATTTTCTACTTCATCAATCAACATCTTATCCACCATATAAATCTTGAAACATTCTTCTTCTTCTGTTGAAAACTTCATAGCCTTGAACACATTAAAAGTGACTTCTTGATCATTGTCAATTCACCTTTCTGAACATCTATTAAGGTCTGACCTGTGGCTAAGAATGGTCTTCCAAGAATGATAGGTATGCTTCTGTCTTCTTCATACCTCATGGATATGTAATGGACCTGTCAGCAAGCTGTAATGAAATATTTATCGGCCTTGGAGCCTGCAATCCCAACTGATTGAACATTGACAATGGCATCAAATTGATGCTTGTCCCTAAATCACACAAGCATTTATCAAAACTCATCTTTCCAATCATCCAAGGTATCGTGAAGCTGCCTGGGTCTTTCAGCTTTGGAGGTCGTTGAAGCACTGCACTACATTCTTCAGTTAAGGCTATTGTCTCAAAATCTTCAAGCCTTCTCTTCCTTAACAAGTTACCCTTCATAAACTTTGCATAACTTGGCATCTGCTCCAATTCCTCAATTATACTTTTGAGAGTTCATCAAAAGCTGCAAGCCTGTCTAATCCATACAATCTCTCTCTCTCTCAAGCCAAAACCTAAACACCTCTAAACTGTCAAATCCTCTCAAACAACCATCTATCCTCAAATCGCTTCCTGATACCTCACAATACTATCACAAAGACACAAACCTAGAATTCCCTAACTCTTCAAATGGAAGATTTGCATGTAATCACTGGTATTCAACTCGAAACTAAGAAGTTCGAGAAATCTGAGAATTAGTTCAGAGATACTCTTCAGTTGGTAAAGAAGGCTGGATTCTTTGAATGCCTGGAATCAAGCACCCTAATCTACTCAAACCTGGTGAGAGAGTTATACTAAAATGCGACTATGAGTTCTGGAGCTCTATCGACTAAGGTCAAAGGCCAGATCCTGAAGTTAAAGCCTACAGACATTAATCAGTGCTTAGGTCTTCCAGACTCAGGTCTAAAGAACCTTGAAGAGGTCAACATTGAAGAAGGAAAGAAAGTTATGCGCTACAAAAAAAAACCCTATTTTGAAGAATATGAAGAAGAAGGAGTTTCCTGAAAAGTATGAGTTTCTAGCTGAGATAGTAGGGAAGTGTATGCTGAGCAAAGATACTGCTCATGATACAGTAAGTGATCATCAACTGAGAATCATGACTGCCATTGTTCTCAAGAAGTAAATCAATTTTGGTGACATACTGTTTGACTTAATATCTAAGTGGCTAGACAAGGCTAAAAAGAAGAAGTCAATAGACAAACCAAGTACAAAGGTTTTTCATGGGAGATTTATAAGCATCATTCTGAAGAAGAAGCTAAAGAATAAAATTAAGGATGATGAGGGTGAATTTCTAAATAGTCAGAAGGTGTTGTCCCCAAAATTATTTGATAACTGTAAGAAGAATCCAATGGAAAACAAAAGGCTAGTGACATATGGTAGCAGCAACAAGAGCACTGCTAAGAAGAGGAAGGCACATGATATGGAGGAGGAGCTATTATACTATGAGGATTTAATCATTCCAGAGTCCATATCTGCAAAGGCTAGTAGCAAGAGACTAAAAACTATAGAGCACGAAGTGCCAAGTGGATCTGCAAAGTAGCTCTACTGAAGATAATGATCAAATGTAGGAATATTCTGATGAGTCAGTTAAAGAAAGTCTGCACCAATCTAACTCCAAGTCAGAACAGGAAGTAAGTGAAGAAGACTCCAGTCCTGAGGATGAGATGCCAGAAGATTTTCATATCCCTTGTCCTATTCATCGCAAGAAAAAAGTAGTGGTGGAAGTGGATGATGAACCACCAGATATACTTCCAGGAAAATGGGTTAACTTTGGAAATGAAAAGCTGAATGTGGTGAAGATGACCACATCATATCTGCTCAACAATCTCGAGGCAATGAAGCTGGATACTTCAACTCTGATATATGAGCCTAAAATTAAGGATCATGCAATAAGGTAGGTTTATCCTCACATTCCATCGGTAAAGGCATCCATCACTGATGATAACAGCTACTTCTCATAGTGATTCTCTCATATTCCCAACTTGGAGCTGGTGTCACAGAACTTCCTAAGGGTAAAGAAATTTGCAACACAACTGATCAAAGATCAGTCTCACTTCAGGGTCTATCATCATGCTGACAACCACTACATTCCCTACGATTATAGAGTAGGGTTCGGATGGCAAAAGGATTATACCCACGTCCATGATCATAGAGTCCTTTCACTCTATCATTGAAGATGATCAAGCTCAGTTTGAGAAGGTCTACTCTACCCAAGCAGAATTGTCTGATATTCCTTCGTCTTCCAAAAGTGATTAGCACTTAACGATCTATCAGATTCTCACTACATTCGAAAGTCTATCCAAGAATGAGAATTGTGGAGTCCAATCTGATGTTCAGCAAGAGTCTGCTCAACCAAATGACCAAACTCCTCAAGAGAAAGAGTTACTGAAGAACTCTGACGAGTTGGTTGAGAAGATATCTCTCATTGCTGCAGAAGCTAAGATGTTGTCAGAAGAAGGAGATAGTGTGCTTTAAAACAGACTTCAGGCCACAATATCAGATATCTCTCTCAAGATCAAAGAGAGAGATCAAATCTATCTGAATATTATCAATGATCAAAAGGAAGAAGCTCTGCAAGATCTATAACAATCCAGAATTTTATTTATAATTTCAAATATTTATTAAATTAAATAAATATTTTTAATTGATGTGTTTGTTGTTTAGTAGATATTTGTTGGATTATTTATTAGTAAGTAAATAATTCATGAGTTATAGAAATTAACTTAATTAAGATAAAAGAGTGACGAATTAAATTTATGAGATAATACTCTAAATTAACTTAATAACTAAATTAGAGAGTTATTAAGGATTATATGGTTTGTTAGAATGTTGTTTTAATTTAATTTAGTAATTAAAGTGATATGTTAGTTTATTAAGTAAAATTATAATGAAAATTATAATTTTGTGGTAATTAGTTTTGTTTATTTAATTAAGTTTGGATATGGAAATTTAAGTAAACAATGTGGGACAATAAACTATAGTATAAATGATTTATTAAAATAAATTAAAGGAGTTTAATTCAATTTTGCCAAACAAGACTTAATGAATGTTAAGTCTTTAATTTAAATAGGTTTTACCAAACAATGCATGACTCTCGGTCTTAACGAAGGGTCAAATGACTCTTGGTAATATTGAAGGGACAACTACTATTGACGAAAGTAATTACTATTGACCAAGGTAAATACTATTGACGAAGGTAATTACTATTGAACAAGGTAAATACTATTGACAAAGGTAATTCCTATTGACCAAGGTAAATACTATCGACGACGGTAATTACTATTGACGAAGAGACTCTTAGATGATGACATATGGCCCCATAAAAATTTTCAAACTTACCACAACGTCTCAATTATTGATTTAATAATATAACATATTATACAGATGATACTATGACAATAATTTAAGAGATATGATGCAGCAATTACTGTAGCAATAATTGAGTATAGCTGAGTGACTTCTCACGTAAGCATCAATAATCAATACCGTGTGCTACTATGCAACCACGCGTATTACTGTACTTTTACTATCGGGTAGTTCAACAGTTTTAACGGTTTTAACGGTAACACCTCAGCCGTTATTTTTATAGAAAGATAATTTTGTCGTTTTCTAACTACGACTATACTTCTGTTGTGGGGTCCACCAATGATTGTGTCGTCGTACGAATATTTTTCGACAAAAAGAATATTCCCCGACCAAACGAATATTTTAAAATAACTTGCTTACTTTGCAAAATTTATAAATATTACCCATAACTATAACATTATATCAAATTAACTCCATAATATTCAAAAATGATATTTATAGAAAATTCATCTTTATTTATAAAAGTTGGGGTCTTACTGTTTGACTTTTGTATAAAAGTTCAATTTTATCAAGATATAACAGTGAAGTTTTGTAAAATAGGTTTTTCAAACCCTTGTGCTCGATACTAATTGAGGCCTTTGATACTTCCATTTTATTATGTATTCGACTTGATTGCTTTTATTTTTGAGATGCGAGGTAACTTCGAAAAAATAAGATACATAGCAGTGCCGAACTCCTTATGGGCATGAGAGTCATCTAAGGAAATTCAGACACCGGAGATAATTTACAAGCTTGCTGCAACTAAAAATGTCCATCACGAAAACCGAATCTAGATTCAGGAACCGAATCTGTGATCACATGATCCCTAGGCTCACATGTGAAAGCAATATGTACAAAAACTAGAAAATTGACTATATTTGAGTAAATCTAAGCATTCCAACTTTAACGATTCCAGTTCAATCACCATGAACCGGTCAAAGTGAAAAATAGCTAGATTTAGGCAGATCTAGCTCGCAGGCAAATAAAATCTAGGAAAAGAACTAGACTTGAGTAAATCTAAACCATTCCAGCTTCAACGGTTCCAGTTTAGTCACCGTGAACCGGTTAAAGTGAGAAATAGCCAGATTTAGGCAAATCTAGCCCGCAAGCTGATATATATATATATATATTTGAACCATCAACTGCCGCGAAGTAAACTCTATGCAGGACTTAAAATGTAAGACCCCAACTTTTATGAATAAAGATGAATTTGTTTTGTATAAATATCATTTTTGAATATTAAGGTGTGAAATTGTTATAATGTTATAGTTGTGGGTAATATTTATAAATTTTACAAAGTAAGCAAGTTGTTATATAATATTCGATTGGTCGGGGAATATTCATTTTAAACAGGGAATGTAATATGTAACATTCCATATTTTTTAAATGTAAGTTATAAATATTTATTACTTTATATAAATATTTATTTGATATGTTTATTATTGAATAAGTAATTGTTCAATTTGATTGAGTTTATTTAGTTAATTATTTATTTGCTAAATAATTAATGTGATTAGTTAATTATTTATTTGTTAAATAATTAATGTGTTATGTGGATTGAATTATGTGATTAAGTAATTTATTTAATAAATTGTTATTAAATAAAGTGTAACAAATAACTATATTATAAAGAGTTATTAAAATAAATTAAAGTAATTTTAATTTAGTTTTGCCAAACAAGGTGTAAGTATATTAATCATTTAAATTTTAAAGGGATTTACCAAACAAAGCCTATGGCCCTTGGATTTTTTTTGAATTTAAATTATTAATTTAATAAATAAAATATAAATAATATATATATATATATAAATATATTTTTGGTAACTGATAAACTTATTGGTATATTTAATACAGTCGTCAGTTTCCAAACGTTTAAAAAATAGAGCGTGCGTTACTTTTATTTTTAGTATACGTATACTGTTATGTGGCTTAGCTATCAGTTTTACCTTAGAGTTGTCTGCTAAAAGGAGAAAAAGAAAAGTTTTAGAGAATTTGAGAGGAGAAAAGGGTCTGTGAAGTTGCAATTCTCAGAGGTTAACAAGGATTTCAAAGCTAATTCAGTGGTGTTTGCAAGGAATTATTATGCTAATTGAAGGTATTTTCCCTAATTATATGAATATGCATATATGAGCCTACGGCAAAATTGATATACTCTGTAATTTCAAATTTGTTGAATTGTTGTTATACAATGGGTTACTTGTGATTATATGAGTTTATGATGATTAGAGGTAGTGCTTAAACGAGAATTGCATGATAAATTCGTTTGACAGTAGGAAGAAATAATGTCAGTATATGTATTTCTTATGTAGCTTATGTAAATAACAATTATGATGATCAATTTAGTGTGTGAAATTAAACTGTGACTATATTAGTTAGTTTGTTAAGAATTGCAGAGAACTTAGTTCAAAAGAATCAAATTGGTGTATCATTATGATTACAGTATTCACCGTGTCAAGATATTTCTTCAATGGAGTCTGTATTTTTTTTAAACACAGTGTTTTTAGAGAATTAGTTCTCTGCTATTGTTGTTTAGTTGTGTAAAATTAGTACACAAATGCTTCATAACTTTTATGTGTAATTTTTATGAAGTTATACATGTTGTTAGATGCCATTGGTTGTTAAAAATAATTTAGACAGTAGCTTTGCTCTGTCTTTCGGGTTGGTTCTGTGAGTTTCGGCGCCCCAGCTTCAAAATTCACGCCCCAGCGCCAAATTTCGCGCCCTGGCGCCATGGTTCGCGCCCCAGCGCCAAAATGGGACAGTAGCTCGCGCCCCAGCGCTGTAGCTCGCGCCCCAGCGCTGAAGCTCGCGCCCCAGCGCCGTAGCTCGCGCCCCAACGCCACTGTTCTGCGCCCCGGCGCCGGAAAAGTGACCTAGTTGGGCAGTTTTGACCTCCTGTAGTAAAATGGCCATAACTTTTTCGTACGAACTCCGATTGAGGTAATTCATGATGATTCGGAAAGAGGACGAGTAGACCTACTACTTTCATTCTTTAAGTTTTTTAATTTGAGGTCTGTAACAGTAGTCAAAATGGCCATCTTTAGGACTGTTGTGTATTTGGAGCCAATCGGAGGGCGTCGGGATGCACGAATGCAAGTGCAACCCTTTGGGTATTAGTATAACTTAATGATAACATGTTGGACATGTATTAGGATGTTGTATCAAGTTGTTAATGTACACGTGGTACAATGGCATGATCATTTAAGTAGTTGTAATAAAGCTAAAAAGTAATGTTCATGAAAGATGTGTTGTTGTTTAAACTTAAACTTAGTTAGTAGCTATACTAAGAGTAAAAAAAAAACTCATAAAGGTAATGTTAGTGTAACTAATGTGTATTGTCAATCATATGGTATGTGTAGGACTTGGGGTGAACGTGAATAGTAATTGTTTAACCTACACACGAGGCAAGTTCCCTAACCTTTCCTACTTTATTATTCAGCAAGGTTACTTTTCACTGTTATATTACACTTATGCAAGTTCTCTAACTCTACTTTTATAATTGTGCAAGTTTTCTTAACTCTAAACTTGTTATATTAGCATGCAAGTACCTTTAGTTTATCGTTCAAGTTATTATTTGTTGTGCATGCTTAATATTAAATTCTAAAAATGTAACCTTAGCTTAACGTTGTTCAAAGCAAGGATTAGTTGAACGATAAACGTTGTTCAAAGCAAGGATTAGTTCTAAACTTGCTTTGAACAACGTTAAGCTAAGGTTACATTTTTAGAATTTAATATTAAGCATGCACAACAAATAATAACTTGAACGATAAACTAAAGGTACTTGCATGCTAATATAACAAGTTTAGAGTTAAGAAAACTTGCACAATTATAAAAGTAGAGTTAGAGAACTTGCATAAGTGTAATATAACAGTGAAAAGTAACCTTGCTGAATAATAAAGTAGGAAAGGTTAGGGAACTTGCCTCGTGTGTAGGTTAAACAATTACTATTCACGTTCACCCCAAGTCCTACACATACCATATGCATTGACAATACACATTAGTTACACTAACATTACCTTTATGAGTTTTTTTTTTACTCTTAGTATAGCTACTAACTAAGTTTAAGTTTAAACAACAACACATCTTTCATGAACATTACTTTTTAGCTTTATTACAACTACTTAAATGATCATGCCATTGTACCACGTGTACATTAACAACTTGATACAACATCCTAATACATGTCCAACATGTTATCATTAAGTTATACTAATACCCAAAGGGTTGCACTTGCATTCGTGCATCCCGACGCCCTCCGATTGGCTCTAAATACACAACAGTCCTAAAGATGGCCATTTTGACTACTGTTACAGACCTCAAATTAAAAAACTTAAAGAATGAAAGTAGTAGGTCTACTCGTCCTCTTTCCGAATCATCATGAATTACCTCAATCGGAGTTCGTACGAAAAGGTTATGGCCATTTTACTACAGGAGGTCAAAACTGCCCAACTAGGTCACTTTTCCGGCGCCGGGGCGCAGAACAGTGGCGTTGGGGCGCGAGCTACGGCGCTGGGGCGCGAGCTTCAGCGCTGGGGCGCGAGCTACAGCGCTGGGGCGCGAGCTACTGTCCCATTTTGGCGCTGGGGCGCGAACCATGGCGCCAGGGCGCGAAATTTGGCGCTGGGGCGTGAATTTTGAAGCTGGGGCGCCGAAACTCACAGAACCAACCCGAAAGACAGAGCAAAGCTACTGTCTAAATTATTTTTAACAACCAATGGCATCTAACAACATGTATAACTTCATAAAAATTACACATAAAAGTTATGAAGCATTTGTGTACTAATTTTACACAACTAAACAACAATAGCAGAGAACTAATTCTCTAAAAACACTGTGTTTAAAAAAAATACAGGCTCCATTGAAGAAATATCTTGACACGGTGAATACTGTAATCATAATGATACACCAATTTGATTCTTTTGAACTAAGTTCTCTGCAATTCTTAACAAACTAACTAATATAGTCACAGTTTAATTTCACACACTAAATTGATCATCATAATTGTTATTTACATAAGCTACATAAGAAATACATATACTGACATTATTTCTTCCTACTGTCAAACGAATTTATCATGCAATTCTCGTTTAAGCACTACCTCTAATCATCATAAACTCATATAATCACAAGTAACCCATTGTATAACAACAATTCAACAAATTTGAAATTACAGAGTATATCAATTTTGCCGTAGGCTCATATATGCATATTCATATAATTAGGGAAAATACCTTCAATTAGCGTAATAATTCCTTGCAAACACCACTGAATTAGCTTTGAAATCCTTGTTAACCTCTGAGAATTGCAACTTCACAGACCATTTTCTCCTCTCAAATTCTCTAAAACTTTTCTTTTTCTCCTTTTAGCAGACAACTCTAAGGTAAAACTGATAGCTAAGCCACATAACAGTATACGTATACTAAAAATAAAAGTAACGCACGCTCTATTTTTCAAACGTTTGGAAACTGACGACTGTATTAAATATACCAATAAGTTTATCAGTTACCAAATATATATTTATATATATATATATATATTATTTATATTTTATTTATTAAATTAATAATTTAAATTCAAAAAAAATCCAAGGGCCATAGGCTTTGTTTGGCAAATCCCTTTAAAATTTAAATGATTAATATACTTACACCTTGTTTGGCAAAACTAAATTAAAATTACTTTAATTTATTTTAATAACTCTTTATAACATAGTTATTTGTTACACTTTATTTAATAACAATTTATTAAATAAATTACTTAATCACATAATTCAATCCACATAACACATTAATTATTTAACAAATAAATAATTAACTAATCACATTAATTATTTAGCAAATAAATAATTAACTAAATAAACTCAATCAAATTGAACAATTACTTATTCAATAATAAACATATCCAATAAATATTTATATAAATTAATAAATATTTATAACTTACATTTAAAAAATATGGAATGTTACATCATTCCCCTCATATAAGGATTCTGTCCTCAGAATCACAACTCAAACAACACATTCGTTACATTCTTCCCTACTTACAAAGATTCTGTCCTCAGAATCGAAGACACAGATTAAACAAATAACTCAGGGTATTCTTTCAACATTTTATCTTCGAGTTCCCACGTTGCTTCTTCAGCGTTGTGGTTCCTCCAAATCACCTTCACAGAAGGTATCACTTTATTCCTGAGCACTTGTTCTTTCCTGTCGACTATCTGGATAGGAACCTCTTCATAAGACAAATCTTTCTCGAACTGCAACGGTTCGTACTCAATCACATGTTTGTAGTCGGGTTTATATGGTCGTAACACCGAAATATAAAAAAACATTATGAATATTTTCCAACTCTGGAGGTAGAGCTACCTCGTAAGCCACTTCTCCCACTCTTCGCAGCACTTCAAAGGGTCCAATAAACCTCGGGCTTAGTTTTCCCTTTTTACCGAAACGAATTTTCCCCTTCCAAGGAGAAACTTTTAGGAATACATAGCTTCCTACGTCAAATGCACGATCTTGCCTGTGTTGATCAGCATACTTCTTCTGTCGGTCTTGAGCTGCTACCAATCTTATCCTGATGAGTTTGATAACCTCAGCAGTTTGTTGCACCAATTCTGGTTCTAACAGTTGATGTTCACCAACTTCATCCCAGTACAGTGAAGTTTTGCACTTTCGTCCGTATAACGCTTCGTAAGGCGGCATGCCGATGCTCGCGTGATAACTATTATTGAATAATAAAAAAAAACCTGCCCATACAGGATTAAACTTAAATAAAAGTAAATCTCCCAGGTTATCCAACCTTTAACAACAATCATTTAAATGCGGAAAATTAAATAACTTCATTACAATCTTTAAATCAAATTCTGAAAGTAAACTATCAAAACTATTACAAGTCTTCAGTATTTATTCATCTTTCATTTTCCCTTACTGGTGCTAGGTACGTCACCCGTTTCAACTTTAGCTGTAAAAAATTTTACAGGCAAGAGTGAGAAAACAAGGCCCACTTGAAATAACAATAAGTAAATCTTTAAACTTTCACATCAATTGCCAATATTAGGCTCAATAGAACTGAACAATATATTCTATTAACTTTCTGAAAACTATGACATTCACTGAGGGTCTAATGACCACGAATCATGTCCACAGTTATAAGTAATCTTTCAACTTTAACTTTAACAGTCATAAGACTATAAGGACTCCACGTACTTAGGGGGATCAACCCTTCGTACAATGTATTATGCACAACCATTTTAACGCTAAGCGTAAACCTTTATTAAAAGAGTTGTTCATCTTAGTATTTAGAATACAAGTCCGCACAAAAGTAAGTTTGGTTTGGATAAGTTTTTAAGGAAATTTGGAGTTCAACGGACATCAACTAAGGATTAGTTGAATACAAGATAATAACACTATGTTATTGAATGATCATACTGAATAAACATTTCGTTCTAAGTTCATGCTTTAGGAATAATCTAATAGCATAACAATTGAATACCTTATCATACCTTGCTTTGAACAACGTTAAGCTAAGGTTACATTTTTAGAATTTAATATTAAGCATTCACAACAAATAATAACTTGAACGATAAACTAAAGGTACTTGCATGCTAATATAACAAGTTTAGAGTTAAGAAAGCTTGCACAATTATAAAAGTAGAGTTAGAGAACTTGTATAAGTGTAATATAACAGTGAAAAGTAACCTTGCTGAATAATAAAGTAGCAAAGGTTAGGGAACTTGCCTCGTGTGTAGGTTAAACAATTACTATTCACGTTCACCCCAAGTCCTACACATACCATATGCATTGACAATACACATTAGTTACACTAACATTACCTTTATGAGTTTTTTTTTTACTCTTAGTATAGCTACTAACTAAGTTTAAGTTTAAACAACAACACATCTTTCATGAACATTACTTTTTAGCTTTATTACAACTACTTAAATGATCATGCCATTGTACCACGTGTACATTAACAACTTGATACAACATCCTAATACATGTCCAACATGTTATCATTAAGTTATACTAATACCCAAAGGGTTTCACTTGCATTCGTGCATCCAGACGCCCTCCGACTGGCTCCAAATACACAATAGTTCTAAAGATGGCCATTTTTACTACTGTTACAGACCTCAAATTAAAAAACTTAAAGAATGAAAGTTGTAGGTCTACTCGTCCTCTTTCCGAATCATCTTGAATTACCTCAATCGGAGTTCGTATGAAAACGTTATGGCCATTTTACTACAGGAGGTCAAAACTGCCCAACTAGGTCACTTTTCCGGCGCCGGGGCGCGGAACAGTGGCGCTGGGGCGCGAGCTACGGCGCTGGGGCGCGAGCTACAGCGCTGGGGCGCGAGCTACTGGCCCATTTTTGCGCTGGGGCGCGAAATTTGGCGCTGGGGCGTGAATTTTGAAGCTGGGGCGCCGAAACTCACAGAACCAACCCGAAAGACAGAGAAAAGCTACTGTCTAAATTATTTTTAACAACCAATGGCATCTAACAACATGTATAACTTCATAAAAATTACACATAAAAGTTATGAAGCATTTGTGTACTAATTTTACACAACTAAACAACAATAGCAGAGAACTAATTCTCTAAAAACACTGTGTTTAAAAAAAATACAGACTCCATTGAAGAAATATCTTGACACGGTGAATACTGTAATCATAATGATACACCAATTTGATTCTTTTGAACTAAGTTCTCTGCAATTCTTAACAAACTAACTAATATAGTCACAGTTTAATTTCACACACTAAATTGATCATCATAATTGTTATTTACATAAGCTACATAAGAAATACATATACTGACATTATTTCTTCCTACTGTCAAACGAATTTATCATGCAATTCTCGTTTAAGCACTACCTCTAATCATCATAAACTCATATAATCACAAGTAACCCATTGTATAACAACAATTCAACAAATTTGAAATTACAGAGTATATCAATTTTGCCGTAGGCTCATATATGCATATTCATATAATTAGGGAAAATACCTTCAACTAGCGTAATAATTCCTTGCAAACACCACTGAATTAGCTTTGAAATCCTTGTTAACCTCTGAGAATTGCAACTTCACAGACCCTTTTTTCCTCTCAAATTCTCTAAAACTTTTCTTTTTCTCCTTTTAGCAGACAACTCTAAGGTAAAACTGATAGCTAAGCCACATAACAGTATACGTATACTAAAAATAAAAGTAACGCACACTCTATTTTTCAAACGTTTGGAAACTGACGACTGTATTAAATATACCAATAAGTTTATCAGTTACCAAAAATATATTTATATATATATTATTTATATTTTATTTATTAAATTAATAATTTAAATTCAAAAAAAATCCAAGGGCCATAGGCTTTGTTTGGCAAATCCCTTTAAAATTTAAATGATTAAAATACTTACACCTTGTTTGGCAAAACTAAATTAAAATTACTTTAGTTTATTTTAATAACTCTTTATAACATAGTTATTTGTTACACTTTATTTAATAACAATTTATTAAATAAATTACTTAATCACATAATTCAATCCACATAACACATTAATTATTTAACAAATAAATAATTAACTAATCACATTAATTATTTAGCAAATAAATAATTAACTAAATAAACTCAATCAAATTGAACAATTACTTATTCAATAATAAACATATCCAATAAATATTTATATAAATTAATAAATATTTATAACTTACATTTAAAAAATATGGAATGTTACATCATTCCCCTCATATAAGAATTCTGTCCTCAGAATCACAACTCAAACAACACATTCGTTACATTGAGTCTGTATTTTTTTTAAACACAGTGTTTTCAGAGAATTAGTTCTCTGCTATTGTTGTTTAGTTGTGTAAAATTAGTACACAAATGCTTCATAACTTTTATGTGTAATTTTTATGAAGTTATACATGTTGTTAGATGCCATTGGTTGTTAAAAATAATTTAGACAGTAGCTTTACTCTGTCTTTCGGGTTGGTTCTGTGAGTTTCGGCGCCCCAGCGTCAAAATTCACGCCCCAGCGCCAAATTTCTCGCCCTGGCGCCATGGTTCGCGCCCCAGCGCTAAAATGGGCCAGTAGCTCGCGCCCCAGCGCTGTAGCTCGCGCCCCAACGCTGAAGCTCGCGCCCCAGCGCCGTAGCTCGCGCCCCAACGCCACTGTTCCGCGCCCCGGCGCCGGAAATGTGACCTAGTTGGGCAGTTTTGACCTCCTGTAGTAAAATGGCCATAACTTTTTCATTACAGGACCTGCAGCATCAAACAAACCCACAGCCAGAACCTTCAACATGACTGTGCAAGATGCTGTGCAATCAAAAGATGTGGTGTCAAGTATTATCCCAATCAATGATATTAATGCATATGTATTATTTGATTCGGGTGCTACTTGCTCGTTTATATCTGATGAATTTGCCAAGAGGTTAGAATTGCCTAGAGAAGAACTGAATTTTCCTTTGAACATAGAAATTGCGAATAAGGAAGTAATCCCTGTTAGATTCGTATACAAGAATTGTAGAGTGAACATTAAGGAGAATATCTTGTTTGTAGATTTGATTCCGATTAGACTCGGGGAATTTGATGTAATTTTGGGAATGGATTGGTTGTTCAAATACGGAGCGGTAATTGACTGCCAAAAGAAGTGTGTAAACCTTATGACTCCGTCAAATGTAGTATTTTATGGTAGCAAGTCGCCTAGACAAATGAAATGTCTGACGACTATGCAGGCCAAGAAATTGTTGAGTCAAGGTTGTGTGGGCTATTTAGCTTACATAGTCGATACTCAAAAGAAAGGGATAAAACTAGAAGAAATACCGGTAGTGAGAGAATTCGAAGACGTGTTTCCAGAGGATTTGCCAGGACTTCCGCCTGACCGAGAAATTGAGTTCGTAATCGATTTAGTGCCCGGAACAGCACCGATATCGAAGGCCCCGTACAGAATGGCTCCGGTAGAAATGAAGGAACTCATGGTGCAACTGGAAGAACTACTGGACAAGAAGTATATTCAACCAAGCGTGTCACCGTGGGGAGCGCCGATATTATTTGTGAATAAGAAGGACGGATCAATACGTCTTTGCATTGATTATAGGGAGTTAAACAAGGTCACTATTAAGAATAGGTATCTGTTACCTAGAATAGATGACTTGTTTGATCAGTTGAAGGGTGCTAAATACTTCTCAAAAATAGATTTGAGAAGTGGGTATCACCAATTGAAGGTAAGAAAGGAGGATATACCTAGAACGACATTCAGAACTCGGTACGGACATTACGAGTTTCTGGTGATGTCTTTTGGTTTAACAAATGCCCCTGCCGCGTTCATGGATTTGATGAACAGGGTATTTAAACCATTTTTAGACAAGTTCATAGTGGTGTTTATCGACGACAATCTGGTGTATTCCAAAACTCAAGAAGAACACATGGAACATTTACGTCTGACATTGGAGACACTAAGAAAGGAAAAGTTGTATGCGAAGTTCTCTAAGTGTGAATTTTGGCTCGATCGTGTACAATTTTTGGGTCATGTGATTGACAAAGATGGGATTTCAGTAGATCCATCGAAAGTGGAAGCTGTAATCAATTGGGAACAACCAAGAACACCTTCGGAGGTGAGGAGTTTCTTGGGGCTGGCCAGTTATTATAGAAGATTTATACAAGATTTTTCTAAGATAGCCACTCCGTTAACAAATTTGACACGAAAAGCTGTGAAATTCGTTTGGACGGAAAAGTGTGAAGAGGGCTTCCAAGATTTAAAGAAGAAGCTAAGTATGGCACCTGTGTTAACCCTACCGGATAATACAGAAAATTTTGTGGTGTATAGTGATGCCTCACACAAAGGATTGGGTTGTGTTCTTATGCAAAACGGCAAAGTTATTGCCTATGCATCAAGACAACTGAAGGATTACGAGAAAGGTTACCCGACTCATGATTTAGAATTGGCTGCAGTGGTATTTGCTCTCAAGATATGGAGACATTATCTGTATGGAGAGAAATGTGAGATCTACACAGACCACAAAAGTCTGAAGTATATTTTCAATCAGAAGGACCTGAACATGCGTTAGAGGAGATGGATGGAATTGATAAAGGATTACGATTGTGAGATCTTTTATCATCCGGGCAAAGCGAATGTGGTTGCAGATGCTTTAAGTAGGAAAGGTCAGGAAAAATTAATGCTGATAACAACTCAAGAGGAGCTCATTTTAGCAATGACAAAGTTAGAACTGGAAATCAAATTTCCACAGGAAACCGACGAATGACTATTTCATCTAGAAGCAGGTCCAACTTTACTGGACAAGGTGAAAAACGCTCAGTTACAAGATGAAGAATGTGGAAAGATAAAAGAGAATATGGTTGATGGTAACAATACGAAATACAAGGTCGATACCGAAGGATTACTACGGTACGAGGGAAGAATCTGGGTTCCAGCAACACCAGAACTGAAAAACGAAATCCTGACCGAAGCTCATAGCTCAAGATATTCGATTCATCCAGGAAGCACGAAGATGTATCAAGATTTACGCCCACATTTTTGGTGGCCGAATATGAAAAGGGATGTCGCAGAATGCGTGGCTAAATGTTTGACATGTCAAAGAGTAAAAGCCGAACATCAAAGACCCATCGGATTACTTTAACCGTTGGAAATACCGGAATGGAAGTGGGAACATATCACAATGGATTTTGTGGTGGGTCTTCCAACTACTCAGAAAGGATACGATGCAATTTGGGTAATAGTAGACAGACTGACAAAATCTGCACACTTTTTGCCAATAAAGATTAGATTCAATCTTGATCAGCTGGCAAAACTATATATTAAAGAGATCGTTGCAAGACATGGAGTTCCAGTGTCAATTGTGTCAGACAGAGATCCGAGGTTCACATCAAACTTCTGGAAGAGACTACAAGAATGTATGGGAACACAGTTGCAAATGAGTACGGCATATCATCCGCAAACAGATGGCCAAAGCGAACGAACGATCCAGACATTAGAAGATATGTTGAGAGCATGCGTCATGGATTTCAAAGGAAGCTGGAAAGAGCAATTACCGTTGGTGGAATTTGCCTACAATAATAGTTATCATGCGAGCATCGGCATGCCGCCTTACGAAGCGTTATACGGCAGAAAGTGCAGAACTCCACTGTACTGGGATGAAGTTGGTGAACGTCAACTATTAGGACCAGAATTGGTGCAACAAACTGCTGAGGTTATCAAACTCATCAGGATAAGATTGGTAGCAGCTCAAGACCGACAGAAGAAGTATGCTGATCAACACAGGCAAGATCGTGCATTTGACGTAGGAAGCTATGTATTCCTAAAAGTTTCTCCTTAGAAGGGGAAAATTCGTTTCGGTAAAAAGGGAAAACTAAGCCCGAGGTTTATTGGACCCTTTGAAGTGCTGCGAAGTGTGGGAGAAGTGGCTTACGAGGTAGCTCTACCTCCAGAGTTGGAAAATATTCATAATGTTTTTCACATTTCGGTGCTACGACCATATAAACCCGACTACAAACATGTGATTGAGTACGAACCGTTGCAGTTCGAGAAAGATTTGTCTTATAAAGAGGTTCCTATCCAGATAGTCGACAGGAGAGAACAAATGCTCAGGAATAAAGTGATACCTTCTGTGAAGGTGATTTGGAGGAACCACAACGCTGAAGAAGCAACGTGGGAACTCGAAGATAAAATGTTGAAAGAATACCCTAAGTTATTTGTTTAATCTGTGTCTTCGATTCTGAGGACAGAATCTTTGTAAGTAGGGAAGAATGTAACGAATGTGTTGTTTGAGTTGTGATTCTGAGGACAGAATCCTTATATGAGGGGAATGATGTAACATTCCATATTTTTTAAATGTAAGTTATAAATATTTATTAATTTATATAAATATTTATTGGATATATTTATTATTGAATAAGTAATTGTTCAATTTGATTGAGTTTATTTAGTTAATTATTTATTTGCTAAATAATTAATGTGATTAGTTAATTATTTATTTGTTAAATAATTAATGTGTTATGTGGATTGAATTATGTGATTAAGTAATTTATTTAATAAATTGCTATTAAATAAAGTGTAACAAATAACTATGTTATAAAGAGTTATTAAAATAAATTAAAGTAATTTTAATTTAGTTTTGCCAAACAAGGTGTAAGTATATTAATCATTTAAATTTTAAAGGGATTTGCCAAACAAAGCCTATGGCCCTTGGATTTTTTTTGAATTTAAATTATTAATTTAATAAATAAAATATAAATAATATATATAAATATATTTTTGGTAACTGATAAACTTATTGGTATATTTAATACAGTCGTCAGTTTCCAAACGTTTGAAAAATAGAGTGTGCGTTACTTTTATTTTTAGTATACGTATACTGTTATGTGGCTTAGCTATCAGTTTTACCTTAGAGTTGTCTGCTAAAAGGAGAAAAAGAAAAGTTTTAGAGAATTTGAGAGGAAAAAAGGGTCTGTGAAGTTGCAATTCTCAGAGGTTAACAAGGATTTCAAAGCTAATTCAGTGGTGTTTGCAAGGAATTATTACGCTAGTTGAAGGTATTTTCCCTAATTATATGAATATGCATATATGAGCCTACGGCAAAATTGATATACTCTGTAATTTCAAATTTGTTGAATTGTTGTTATACAATGGGTTACTTGTGATTATATGAGTTTATGATGATTAGAGGTAGTGCTTAAACGAGAATTGCATGATAAATTCGTTTGACAGTAGGAAGAAATAATGTCAGTATATGTATTTCTTATGTAGCTTATGTAAATAACAATTATGATGATCAATTTAGTGTGTGAAATTAAACTGTGACTATATTAGTTAGTTTGTTAAGAATTGCAGAGAACTTAGTTCAAAAGAATCAAATTGGTGTATCATTATGATTACAGTATTCACTGTGTCAAGATATTTCTTCAATGGAGTCTGTATTTTTTTTAAACACAGTGTTTTCAGAGAATTAGTTCTCTGCTATTGTTGTTTAGTTGTGTAAAATTAGTACACAAATGCTTCATAACTTTTATGTGTAATTTTTATGAAGTTATACATGTTGTTAGATGCCATTGGTTGTTAAAAATAATTTAGACAGTAGCTTTGCTCTGTCTTTCGGGTTGGTTCTGCGAGTTTCGGCGCCCAGCGTCAAAATTCACGCCCCAGCGCCAAATTTCGCGCCCTGGCGCCATGGTTCGCGCCCCAGCGCCAAAATGGGCCAGTAGCTCGCGCCCCAGCGCTGTAGATCGCGCCTCAGCGCCGTAGCTCGCGCCCCAGAGCCACTGTTCCGTGCCCCGGCGTCGGAAAAGTGACCTAGTTGGGCAGTTTTGACCTCCTGTAGTAAAATTGTCATAACTTTTTCATACGAACTCCGATTGAGGTAATTCAAGATGATTCGGAAAGAGGACGAGTAGACCTACAACTTTTATTCTTTAAGTTTTTTAATTTGAGGTCTGTAACAGTAGTCAAAATGGCCATCTTTAGGACTATTGTGTATTTGGAGCCAATCGGAGGGCGTCGGGATGCACGAATGCAAGTGCAACCCTTTGGGTATTAGTATAACTTAATGATAACATGTTGGACATGTATTAGGATGTTGTATCAAGTTGTTAATGTACACGTGGTACAATGACATGATCATTTAAGTAGTTGTAATAAAGCTAAAAAGTAATGTTCATGAAAGATGTGTTGTTGTTTAAACTTAAACTTAGTAGCTATACTAAGAGTAAAAAAAAAACTCATAAAGGTAATGTTAGTGTAACTAATGTGTATTGTCAATGCATATGGTATGTGTAGGACTTGGGGTGAACGTGAATAGTAATTGTTTAACCTACACACGAGGCAAGTTCCCTAACCTTTGCTACTTTATTATTCAGCAAGGTTACTTTTCACTGTTATATTACACTTATACAAGTTCTCTAACTCTACTTTTATAATTGTGCAAGTTTTCTTAACTCTAAACTTGTTATATTAGCATGCAAGTACCTTTAGTTTATCGTTCAAGTTATTATTTATTGTGCATGCTTAATATTAAATTCTAAAAATGTAACCTTAGCTTAACGTTGTTCAAAGCAAGGTATGATAAGTTGTTCAATTGTTATGCTATTAGATTATTCCTAAAGCATGGACTTAGAACGAAATGTTTATTCAGTATGATCATTCAATAACATAGTGTTATTATCTTGTATTCAACTAATCCTTAGTTGATGTCCGTTGAACTCCAAATTTCCTTAAAAACTTATCCAAACCAGACTTACTTTGGTGCGGACTTGTATTCTAAATACTGAGATGAACAACTCTTTTAATAGAGGTTTACGCTTAGCGTTAAAATGGTTGTGCACAATACATTGTACGAAGGGTTGATCCCCCTAAGTACGTGGAGTCCTTATAGTCTTATGACTGTTAAAGTTAAAGTTGAAAGATTACTTATAATTGTGGACATGATTCGTGGTCATTAGACCCTCAGTGAATGTTATAGTTTTCAGAAAGTTAATAAAATATATTGTTCAGTTCTATTGAGCCTAATATTGGCAATTGATGTGAAAGTTTAAAGATTTACTTATTGTTATTTCAAGTGGGTCTTGTTTGCTCACTCTTGCCTGTAAAATTTCTTACAGCTAAAGTTGAAACGGGTGACGTACCTAGCACCAGTAAGGAAAAAGGAAAGATGAATAAATACTGAAGACTTGTAATAGTTTTGATAGTTTACTTTCAAAATTTGATTTAAAAATTGTAATGAAGTTATTTAATTTTCCGCATTTAAATGATTGTTGTTAAAGGTTGGATAACCTGGGAGATTTACTTTTATTTAAGTTTAATCCTGTATGGGCAGGTTTTCTTTTATTATTCAATTCTATTATGATTGGGTAGTTAGAAATGAATGTTTTGATTACGTGAACACCAAATCTTGAAGTAATGAAGTACCAGGATTTGGGGGTGTCACATAATAACCCAAGATTTTTTATATAAACACATTAGAAATTTTGCGTATAATTTTTTATTTATTTATTAAAATAAATATGGGGAATATATATAAGTCAAAGCGTATGTATTTATGTGATAAATAAAAATATATTTATTACATGAATAATTTCAAATAATTTTATTTTAGAATTACTGATTATTATAAAGTATATTCTTATAATAATTAATTTTATAGTAGAAATATTTTTATTAATTATTTTCCATGAAAATATGATTATTATATTATAATATATGAACTGATTATTAGAATTATTATAATAATTATTTTATTATATGAATTTATTCAGATTAGTTAAGTTAAATTATTTTAACTTAATTAATAATGTTATATATGTAAGATAAATCAGATATGAAATCCAAACCCTAATTTTGGGTTTTGATCAAGAAATGAGAATAATAAGATAATATTAAATGTATTTCAGTGCTATAAATATCTACTGTGTGTATGAACTGATAATGGTTGATCAATTATGGTACAGTATTACAAAACCCTAGTATTACTTTGATAAACCCTAATTTAAAAAGTCAAATACGACTTTAAGAAATTTGTTAAGTCGTTGTGCAGTCGTGTTAATGTGGTTAATATCAAGTGTTAGAATTACAATTGTTACTTAGGGAAAACCTTAATTAATTAAAAATCCTAATTAATTGAGAAACCTAATTACTAAATTTGGAAACCCTAATCCTAATTTATAAGCCCTAATGATGATTAGTAAATACTAATCGTAGCTAGTAAAGCTTTATATAATTAGAAAATCTAAACGAATTAGAAAACCCTAAATTGAAATTTAGGAAACTAAAAATTTTATATTTTAAACCCTAAATTAGAAATCCTATAAAATTTTTGTGCCAAACCTAAGAGTTAAACCCTAAGGGTTTGGCATGTTACATGTTTGCTATTAAAATCATAAGGTTAATGACCAAATTACCCTTCTTGCATAATTTAAGCTAACTTGTAGATCTATCCATATATGGAGTTGGTGACCATTTATCTACCCCATGTGACTAAATTTCCAGCAAATCAACTCTATATCTTAGCCATTTACATTACAAGTCATATATATATAGGATTAGATAGAGAAAAGTCATATTTTTGCCTCATTTCTCTCCAAGCATCCAACCAATTCTCTCTCTCTCAAAACCTACGAAATATCTAAGTGTATCAATCCCCAAACCAAGCCCCACTATTACCTATAACAAATCAAAAGTCTAAAATCAAGGATTTGATCAAGAAAGGTATAACCCTAAACCTAAAATCTGACCTTTGATTCCATGTTAGATTTTGTGTTTTAATGTTTAAACATGTTGAATATAGTGTTACTAGATGATCTGGTTTGATAGATGTTAGATCCATAACATCTATAGGCTCAGATCTAGTATTTTGCAAAATCTGGAAATTTTTTTAAAAGTGGTCTGACAACCGAATGTCAGACCTTCTAGATCTCAGCATGTTTATTGTTTTGGTGTTTTAAATGTTTGATATTGTAGTGTGCTATGAGATCTTTACTCTGAAACTTGAATCAAGGTCATATAATGAACAGATTGTAAGGTATTGATGGTCAAAAATCGTTAACCGGCCATGACTGGACGTTTCTGGGTAACCCAGAAACTGCCCAGAAAGGCCTGACAACTTATTCAAGCGTTTGGATCTTTCAGTTGGTTGTTGTGTTGTTCTTTTTGTTGTAATAGAATTGTAGTATGTTATATGTACTACAAAGTCATGCCTTTATATCACCTAAACATCCAACAAGTTGATCATAGTGTCAAAGTAGGTAGGACGAACATGATTTCCGTTTTCTAGGTAACCTAGAAAACGTATGCATGTTATCTCTGACATGGTTTGACCGGGGAATAACTAGTGATTTTGTTGTTGTTAGGCTGATTTTATGTAATAGATTTGTAGCCTTACATGTTGTCTACACATTGAAACCTTAGGATCACAAAAACAACACATGTATTGCAAGTTGTGGAAGCCCAAAAGTGGCCACCCGAACTGTTCTTCATTTCTGGGTAACCCAGAAATGAAGAACAACTCTGACAGCCACTTTACAAGCCCAGATCTCATTCGTTTTATATTGTATGCTCATGATTGTTGTTGTATCATGTAGTGTTACACTAGCACTACAAGATCGGACCAAAAACATGCCCAGGAATATCTCATATTAACAATTAGTGGTGGTCAAACATGTCAACTCGATAACTGCACATGAGTTTCTGGGTTTCCTCAAGAACACCTATAGCGACAGTTTCGTCGCTATAGGGCCCATTAGCGACAGATTAATTACTAAATTATTATTTTTATTAAATAATTAGTATTAAATGGTTTTTATTTATTAAAAATTCATAATAAATTTCTAAAAATTATTTTAAAGCCTAAAAATTAGTTTTTAATAATTTTGAATATATTTCATAAAAATTCAATATTTTTTGAATATTAAAGGTATTTAATTTATTTAATTATTATATTGAATAAATTATTTAAAAAAAATTATACTTGAAAAATCATTTAAAATTATATTATGGAATAAGAAAATATTTTAAGTTATTTTTAATGACTTTTAATATTTTGTGATGAATTTTATTAATTAATTAATATTAATGATAATTAATTCATTTAATAAATATATTAAATAAATTATGAAAAAATAGAATTAATGATTTAAAAATCATATAAAATGAATAAAGAGTTTAAAAATATTTTAAGTTATAAAATATAACTTTTAATATTTAAAAATAAAATTCATTAATAAGTTAATATTAAATGATATCAGAGTTATTTAATAATAATATTAAATAAATAGTTTAAAAATGATTTTATTAATTTAAAAATCATTTGAAAAGGATATAAATGGTTTAAAAATATTTTAAGTTATAATTAATGACTTTTAATATTTTGATAAATAATACATTAATATTTAAATATTAATAGTAATTATTTAAAAATGATTTTAAATGTTTTAAAAATCATTTAAGGGTAATAAAAATGTTTTAAAAATATTTTGAGTTATTATAAATAACTTTAATATTTTGGCAATGGTTTCATTAATAATTTAATATAAATTAAATATTAATGATAATAGAATTGTTTAATATTTAAATCATTTAAAAATAATTTCATTGTTTAAAAAATTATGATAAATTATAATAGTTATTTAAAAATTATTATAAGGTTATGAAAAATAATGCGACTAATATTCTAAACGAATATTAAACTACAGAGTAGCGCTTTAGACTTGATAATTACCCGATAAAGTTGTCGGTACACCGAATTATTTTAGAAATTGATCTGGACTTAGATAATTTGACTAGATATGTATTTGTTTATGAACCAATGACTGTTAAACATATGTGACAATGTGATTAGGTTATGTGCTGACTGCAAATAGCAGTACTATGTGATATGATATATTATTCTAATTGAACTAATGATCTTATTACTGATAGGTTGTGATATAAAAGATAAAACTAAGTTACGTTATTATAAGCAGCATCTCATGCAAGTATCCTAACTTTGCATTTACTTTATGCAATGGACATGAGTAAGAAAGTTTCAAAATTATATTATTATTATTCCAGATTATTAACTCTATTATTATCGATTATGTATCCAATCTTTTGTATTCATACAAGTTCTTAAATTGTCCGATCATTGTTTATCAATACAGTACTATTGTACAATCCAGATATTTATTCTGTTCGTTAATTTCTAAATATGGTTAGACAAGTGTCCTCACTTGGATAATCATTGTATTTAATCACATGTTTGATATATACTAGTTAGTTTCTAGTATGTATCCGTTGACTTAAAAGTCGTCTAGGATATTTGATTAGGTTATACACAAACTTAAAAATATTATTGAACTAGATAGAACTTTATTGTATCCAACCAGATTATTTTGGTTCAGATTTCCGACTAAGTATGAACATCCCGTACATGAACGATAATCTCGTTCTTGCATGTAGTATTGATCAATACAAGGCATAATGAGCTGATCACCCCCCGTGCCTGTAAGTTATGACTGTTTGCAGATGAAGTTCTGTTTAACCTTTTTAAAAATTGAAAATAAAGTTCATAGTCTGTCGACTGATCTCTATTTATAGTCAGTACGTAGTTTCAAAACTTTGATATAGATTTGATATGTTGTTATTATTGGTTTAGCTTACTTCACAATAGTTGATTCATTGTAGAAGTGTTATTTAAAGAAAATATTTACTTCTTTCAGCTAATAATTATTATTGTTATTACTTGCTGGGCAATCAAATGCTCATCCTTGTTTTAAATTAAAATATTTTCAGCTAAGCGTGATCAATCAGAAGGTCCAGGCAAGAACAAAGGGAAGGGAAAGATGGCAGAATAAATTTGTGTTCTCTTATGTAATAGCAAAACTTTATTAAGATAACAATACTTATTATTATCATGTAATGTAATGTTTAAAGGTTGTGTACCCGGGATTCAAACTCTGATATGTAAATTAAGTTTGGTATATATATTATTGTTATTATTATTAGTATTATTCCGCTCATAGAAATGGTATCGTGAAGCACCGAGTTCAGGTTTCAAGTACCTGAATTTGGGGGCGTCACATGGAATATTCGTACGACGACACAATCATTGGTGGACCCCACAACAGAATTATTGTCGGAATAAGAAAATGACAGAAATATCTTTTTATAAAAATAACGACGAAAGTTTTACCGTTAACTGTTGAAATACCCGATGGTATAAGTACAGTAATACGCGTGGTTGCATAGTAGCATACGGTATTGATTGTTGATGCTTACGTGAGAAGTCACTCAATTTTATTCAATTATTGCTACAGTAATTGCTGCATAGTATCTCACGTTATTTGATTTAATTATTGTTGATATTTTATATATTATTAAATCAATAATTGAGACGATACAATTATTCATATCATTATTTACAATATTGATAATATCTAGAAAGTTCTATCGAGGAGAGGTTTGGTCACCTAATTGCACGCCAATAAGGAGAAATCCTTATTGGAAAACCCCCTCTTTCCTGCGAATGATCTGGCTGTTAAATATTGCAAATAACAATAATGATGAATAAATGTTGTTGAAAATATTGAGGGGATTTTTATGAAGTATTTGTTATAAATTTTGCTTATTTTTTGGACCCCCATTTACCCATTTTTTTAAATAATCGGTAGAAAGTTATTCAGTATTTATATAATAAGAAGTGGGGCCCACATATGATGATGACATGGGTGCGGCCCGTGTGTGTTGAAAATTGAATTTGGCAGAAATGGGAGAGGGAGGTGTTATTACGTAAATGGAGGGTGTATATATATATATATATATATATATATATATATATATATATATATATATATATATATATATATATATGATAGTGACATGTGGGGTGGGGCCCACATGTTGGAAGAAGGAATTGGGGGAGGGGAAATGGAAGGTCACAGGTAGGAGTATGTTTTCAATAAACATGTGTTTATATATATATATTATATTTTTGTTTTGGATAATTGCTTGGAAAATTCAGTTGTCCGTGATATTCGTAAGGCGTTCGTGAATTTCTAAATCTGTTGCATCTGTGATTTTTTAAATAGTATCCTTTCTATTCTTCTATAAATAGGATGCTTAGTTAGAATTGAAAATCATACCAGAATTAAAGAATTCTTCTTCTATAATATTAAGTGTATTTCTTTAGAGTTTAAGGAAGTTTTGAGCGTAGTAAATAGTTCAAGTTTTCTTCAAGAATATCCCAGCCCTACCAATCGAAATACTCTTCTTTTTAAGGTAAGGAATATTATTTTTGTTCAATACTTGTAAGAAATAATATTTTTTCCATACTCTATAGTATGTAAGTAATATTATTTCGTTTTAGATTTTGAATTCTATAATCATTTTTGTTAAGTTTTGGCTTCTATAGTCCATGAAATTAGTAAAATATCCTTGATATTTGCACTTCATCCAGTATCTTTTCATAAAAATATTATTCTGAGCATTCTTGATAAGTTTTAACATTTTTATGTCGGAGTACTATTCACGGGGTACTATTCCCGAATTAATATTCATGGGGGTACTATTCACTCGGTTACTATTTATGTCAGAGTACTATTCACGGGGTACTATTCCCGTGAAATTTGTGAGTAATTTGGAAGAAATTTTCATTACATCTACTGTTTATAAATGTTGCTTGATCTAAGTTGGTACCCTTACGTTACCTGTCGATCTTATTTCTTTGAAAATACTTGCATTTAATGTGATTTTAGGGATTGATTGGTTAACTATTCATCATGCCAAAATTAATTATTTTTATAAGGTTGTTAGTTTTCATATTCCTAACCAACCTGTTATGCGAATTCAAGCAACCAAACCACTAAAGTCAATCACTTTATATCAAGCCATAAAGCTATTTATTTGTTGCAAAATGGATGTCAAGCTTTCTTAGCCCATGTCACGGACTTGAACAAAAACACGTCAGATCTGAATAATATTTCTATTGTTAGTGAATTTCCTGACATATTTCTTAAAGAACTTCCCGGTCTACCCCCAGAATGTGAAGTTAAATTCTTTATTGACCTTGAACCTGGTACAAAAGCCCATTTCTAAAATCCCATATCAAATGGCTCCTATTAAACTTCAGGAGTTAAAGGTCGAACTAAAAGAGTTGTTAGACATCGGTTTCATTCGTCCTAGTACATCTTCTTGGGGTGCTCCTGTTTTATTCATAAAGAAGAAAGACGGAAGTATGCGACTTTGTATTGACTACCGTGAGTTAAACCATGTCACCATCAAGAATAGGTGGCTACCTCGCATTGATGACCTGTTCGACCAGTTGCAAGGAGCACAATTCTTTTTAAAGATCAATCTTCGTTCTAGATATCATCAACTGAAGATTAAAACTGAGGATATTCTGAAGACTGCCTTCAGAACTTGGTACGGGCATTATGAATTCTTAGTCATGTCTTTTGGATTGACTAATGCTTTTGCTGCTTTCATGGATATGATGAACTGTGTGTTCAATGAATATTTAGATCAGTTCGTTGTTGTCTTTATTGATGACATCCTCATCTATTCCAAAAGTCGTGAAGATCATAAGCACCATTTGAAGATGGTACTGTAAAGGCTTCGTGACAACAAGCTATATGCCAAGCTAAAGAAATATGAGTTCTGGCTTGTGGAATTAGCATTCCTTGGGCATGTGGAGTCAAAACATGGAGTATCTGTTGACCCAACGAAGATTAAAGCCATACAAAATTAGGAGCAACCGAGGTCGGTGACCGAAGTACGTAGCTTTCTGGGCTTAGCTGGTTATTATCGGAGATTCGTGGAAGGATTTTCTCGAATCGCTACTCCGTTAACTCAGCTGACTCGAAAAGATACAAAATTTGTATGGACCGAGGAATGCGAGAACTGTTTCCAAGAGCTCAAGAGGAGACTCATTTCGGCACCTGTTCTGACAATACCATCTGGTTCAGATGGATTTGTTATCTACAGCGATGCTTCAGGCAAAAGGTTAGGGTGTGTTCTCATGCAACATGGAAAAGTCATAGCCTATGCCTCGCGATAACTCAAAGAATATGAGAGGAATTATCCTACTCATGATCTAGAGTTGGCAGCAGCCATTTTCGCATTGAATATCTGGAGACACTACCTGTATGGGGAGAAAGTAGAGATTTATACGGATCATAAGAGCCTTAAATATTTCTTCACCCAAAAGGAACTCAACATGCGGCAACGAAGTTGGCTTGAGCTGTTGAAAGATTACGATCATACCACCCAATACCATCCTGGAAAAGTGAACGTAGTAGCTGACGCATTGAGTAGAAGATCATATGCGGGTACGAGTGCGATATTGTCAATGCAAAGGCCCATTTTGTATGACTTGCAAAGGATGGAGATAGAGTTAAAGGCTCCAAGTACCCACGTGATGATATCAAACATACGAGTAGAACCAACTTTAATCGATAAAGTTAAAGCTGCTCAAACTACGGACCTGGAGCTAATACGTATGAAGAAGAAAGTGCAAGAAGGTGTTATTCCAGAAGTAAGAATCGATGAAGAAGAAAAACTTCGAGTCAACTCCAGACTTTGTGTTCCTAACGATTCTGATTGAAGCATATAATCATGATGGAGGCACACAACACACCGTTTACAATCCATCCTGGGAGTACCAAAATGTATCATGATCTTCGACATACATTTTGGTGGATCAATATGAAGAGAGAGATCGCGGAGTTTATCTCGAGGTGTTTAACTTGTCAACGTGTAAATGCGGAGCATCAAGTGCTAAAGGGTCCATTGCAACCACTTGATATTCTGAAATGGAAGTGGGAACACATTACTATAGATTTTGTTACGGGTCTTCCCAAGGTTTCTTAAGGCATAGATGCGATTTGGGTCAGTGTTGATAGATTAACCAAGTCTGCTCATTTCTTGCCTATACGGGAGACTTATTCCCTTGAACGTCTTGCTCGTATGTACGTGAATGAGATTGTGAGATTGCATGACATGCCAGTATCCATAGTTTCGGATCGTGACCCAAGATTTACTTCACGATTTTAGGTTAGCTTGGAGAAAGCTATGGGCACAGATTTACGATTCAGTTCAGCATACCATCCTCAAACGGACGGGCAATCAGAAAGGATTATTCAAACTCTTGAAGATCTATTAAGACTTTGTGTCTTAGATTTCAAAGGGAATTGAGATAAGTACTTACCATTGGTAGAATTCTCCTACAACAACAGTTATCAAGCAAGTATAGGCATGACTCCATTCGAGGCGTTGTATGGAAGAAAATGTCATTCTCCAGTATGCTGGAACGAGGTGGGTGAAGTAACGTTGTTGGGACCAGAATTGGTACGTATGACTATAGAGAAAATCTAAATAATCCGACAACGTATACAAACGGCACAGGATCGACAAAAGAGTTATGCGGATCTTCATCAAAAGGACGTAAAATTTAATATTGGGGATCATGTATTGTTACGTATTGCTCTATGAAATGGAGTAACAAGATTTGGGAAAAGAGGAAAGCTCAATCCAAGATTTGTTGGTCCATTTGAGATTCTTGACCGAATAGGAAATGTGACCTATAGACTCGCATTACCTCCAAGCATGTCTCGTGTTCATAATATTTTTCACATATCTATGCTTCGTAAATATGTGAAAAACCCGAACCACATAATTGAGTTAGAAATTGACGAGATAGCCGAAGATTTAACGTACGAGGAGGTACCTGTTAAGATCTTGGATATAAAAGAGCATGTCCTACGCACCAAGGTTATACCACAAGTTAAGGTTTTGTGGAGGAACCATGCTATTGAGGAAATGACTTGGGAGTTGGAATCGGAAATGAAAGTAAGGTACCCTCACCTTTTCGAATCACCAGGTACGTACGTCAATTTCGAGGACGAAATTTCATAAGGAGGGGAGGTTGTAAGACCCCAACTTATTCATAAATAAAATCGAATTTCTCTAATTATTATTTTAAATAATAAGGTGTTAATTTGATATAATACTTTGGTTATGAGTGAAATGTGCAAATTTTGTAAAATAAGCAAGTGGTTATAAAATATTCATTGTTGTCGGGAAATATTCGTTTGGTCGTGGAATATTCTTGCAGTCGGGAAATATTCGTACGATGGCGCAGTCATTTGTGGGCCCCATAACGAAAAACGATCGGATGAAAAAAATGATAAGTTTGAGTTTTTATAAATAACGGCAAAGTTGTTACCGTTAACACTGTTGGAATACCCGGTGGTTAAAATACAGTAATACGTGTGGTTGTACAGTAGCACACGGTATTGCACAGTATTTTTGAATTATTAATTCTTACGTAAGAAGGCACTACTTAATAATTGTTATAGTAATTACTGTTCAATATTTTATTTTATTGATTCAATAATTTATACGTTGATATTTTATATTATTGTTGTTTCAATAATTGTCACAACATAATATCTCCATTATCAGATCAATAATTCATATTATTTGAATAATATTGATAGATAGCATTATTGGCAATGTCTAAGAAAGTTCTATCTAAGGAGAAATTTGGTCACCTAATTGCACGCCAGTAAGGAGAAATCCTTATCGAAAAGCCCCCTCTTTCCTAGGAACGACCTAGTTGTCATAATTGTGATTCTGTAATATTATTTATGAATAATTAATTATTGATTTATATGATAAGAAAATATTTATTTTATGTGGATGGATAGGAAAATATTTATTTTCGTGGATATAAATGAAGGAATAAATGCTGAGGTGTTTTATCAATATTTTGTCAGAATAGAGGTGTTAAAAATTGTCCGTATGTAGATTTCGATCATTTTCTGTCTAGAATTTAGAAAAACTTAAATCTACAAAGTTGTAGAGAATTTAATTTTCTATGGAATGGACATAAAATTCGTATTTTCTGATAAAAGAGCTATTTATTATGAATTATTGAAGTTTCAAAAATAAATATTTTTATTAAAATTATGGGTGAGACCCACTTTTGTTTTTGGTGGAAAATGTGCTGAATTGGTTTTTCAAAAGTAGAGTGCTGGTCAAGTGGCGTGCTTGAATTTGTATGGAATACTATTATTTTATTAATTTAGTCTACTTTGGCGTTCTAGCATTTTGCTATAAACAGGGTGCTTAGTTAGAATTGAAAATCACACCAGAAACAAGTTTTCTCTCTATATTATCAAGCGTATTTTTGCGAGTATTTAGATACTTTGAGAGTTGCTATTCAGTACAAGTTTGCTTCAGCATTACATCCGATATTCCAGTCAGAAGTACTGTTCTTTTGAGGTAAGGAATGTTATTTTCTTCAATATCATTATGCCGAAATATTGATATGAATTTTATTTTAGAATTTCTTTCTTTTTATGTCGGGGTTACTATTCATGTATATGACACTATTCACGTATACGGTAGTATTCACGAATATGGTACTATTCACAGAAAAATAAATTTTTCTTTCTTTGTCCAAGTTGTCTATTGTGGTTACTATCTGTGATTGTATCCATGTTTTGATCTTTATTTTTGAATTCTGCTCGACAATTGATTATTATAGAGTATTTTTAAACTTGGATAAACTGTAGTATGAATCCCTAATATTTGTCCTTTTGTCTCACTGGATTCGTTTTCTTTAAGATATTTTTCATAATCCTCAGTTCTAAATGATGATATTACTGAATATCTTTGGCCTGTAGTGCAAAGATGAATGATTAACTGATGAATATCTTTGGCCCGTAGTGCAAAGATGAACAGGTGTTGAGATGAACATGACCAATTGGCGATACAAATCAATATCTTTGGCCTATAGTGCAAAGATAAATATTTGATTCAAGATGTATATTGATTGATGTTACAGGGATAAAATATTGATAATGGACTTTTAAATCTTAGAAGATAGTAGAATTTATTCTGTACTTGACTCTTCTAATGGATTGCTGTTTCCGCTGCAGTTGTTGATCTAAAACTTGTTGTCTATTATATTTTATCAAATTTTTCCCTATTAAAGACTAATGAAAATTTGTTATATATTATCTTAGTCATAATATTCTTTACTGGGCTAGTTGAGCTCACCCTTTTTCCTTTTTGTTCCATTTTTCTTCTCAGGAGGTGAGAACATAGCAAGAACTAGCCGGGGTATGGAGTGATGGTTCAGGATAGTTGTTTTAGTAGTCCTCACTATTTTATAAAAGAGTGTATTAATAATTGTAATGATGACTCATTTTGAGTTTGAATACTGTCTATTAGAAAATATTTATATTTAAACTCACAGTATATGTGTTGTCGTATTTTGCACGATAATTGTATTAATAAAGTTGTATTTGTTACTGTACCATGTATTTGGCGACTCAGAATGGGTGATGTATACCTATTTTTGGGGAGTCACAATACTATTTGGAAAATCAAGGATGCAACAGATTTAGAAATTCACGGACGCCTTACGAATATCACGGAGAACTGAATTTTCCAAGCAATCATCCAAAACAAAAAAAATTTATATATATATATATATATATATATATATATATATATATATATATATATATATATATATAAACACATGTTTATTGAAAACATAGTCCCACCCGTGACCTTCCATTTCCCCTCCCCCAATTCCTTCTTACAACATGTGGGCCCCACCCTGTCACTATCACACACACACACACACACACACACACACACACACACACACACACACACACACACATATATATATATATATATATATACCCTCCATTTATGTAATAACACCTCCCCCCCCATTTCTGACAACTTCAATTTTCAACACACATGGGCCCCACCTATGTCATCATCATATGTGGGCCCCACTTCTTATTATATAAATACTGAATAACTTTCTACCGATTATTTTGAAAAATGGGTAAATGGAGGTCCAAATAATAAGCAAAATTTACAACAAATACTTCATAAAAATCCCCTCAATATTTTCAACAACATTTATTCATCATTATTATTGTTCGCAATATTTAACAACCAGATCATTTCCAGTAAAGAGGGGGCTTTCCAATAAGAATTTCTCTCTATTGGCGCGCAATTAGGTGACCAAACCTCTCCTCGACAGAATTTTCTAGACATCGTCAATATTGTAAATAATGATATGAATAACTCTATCATCTCAATTATTGATTTAATAATATATAAAATATCGACAATAATTGAATCAAATAAAGTGAGATACTATGCATCAATTACTGTAGCAATAATTGAATAAAACTGAGTGACTTCTCACGTAAGCATTAATAATTAATACCGTGTCCTACTATGCAACCACGCGTATTACTGTACTTTTACCACTAGGTATTTTAACAGTTAACGGTAAAACTTTGCCGTTATTTTTATAAAAAGATATTTCTTTCATTTTCTCATTCCGACAATAATTCCGTTGTGGGGTCCACCAATGATTGTGCCGTCGTACGAATATTCCCTGTTTAAAATAAATATTCCTCGACCAATCGAATATTATATAACAACTTGCTTACTTTGCAAAATTTATAAATATTAACCACAACTATAACATTATAACAATTTCACACCTTAATATTCAAAAATGATATTTATAGAAAACAAATTCATCTTTATTCATAAAAGTTGGGGTCTTACAACCTCCCCTTCTTATGAAATTTCACCCTCAAAATTAAAGTACATACCTGTTATGTTGAAGAGGTGAGGAAACCTTGATTTTATTTCAAATTCTAACTCCCAGGTTATTTTCTCAACATCGTGGTTTCTCCACAAACTTTTACTTGAGGTATAACCTTGGAGCGTAGAATATGTTCCTTCTTATCCAAGATTTTAACAGGTACCTCTTCATATGTTAAATCTTCCGCTATTTCGTCTGATTCTAACTCAATAATGTGGTTCGGGTCTTTCACATATTTATGTAACATGGATATATGAAAGACGTTATGAACTCGAGATATACTTGGCGGTAAAGCGAGTCTATAGGCCATAGTTCCTACTCGATCAAGGATTTCAAATGGGCCACTGAATCGAGGATTGAGCTTTTCTCTCTTTCCAAACCTCGTAACTTCTTTCCATGGAGCAACACGTAACAACATATGTTCTCCAACATTGAATTTCACGTCCTTCTGATGAAGATCATCATAACTCTTTTGTCGATCTTGTGAGGTTTTTATACGTTGTCGGATCATTTGAATCTTTTTCATAGTCATGCGTACCAATTCTGGTCCCAACATCATTCCTTCACCCACCTCGTCCCAGCATACTGGAGAACGACACTTTCTTTCATACAACGCCTCAAATGGAGCCATGTCGATACTTGCTTGATAACTGTTGTTGTAAGAGAATTCCACCAATGGCAAGAACTTGTCCCAACTTCCTTTGAAGTCAAGGACACAGAGTCTTAATAGATCCTCAAGAGTTTGAATTGTACTCTTCGACTGCCCGTCCGTTTGAGGATGATATGCCGAACTAAATCGTAAATTCGTGTCATAGCTTTTTACAAACTAACCCAAAATTGTGAAGTGAATCTTGGGTCTCGATCAGAAACTATGGATACTAGCATACCATGCAGTCTTATAATCTCATTTATGTACATACAAGCAAGACGTTCAAGTGAATAAGTTTCTCGTATAAGTAAAAAATGAGCAGATTTGGCCAATCTATCAACAATGACCCAAATCGCATCTATGCCTTGAGAAACTTTGGGAAGACCAGTAACAAAATCCATGATAATGTGTTCCCACTTCCATTCTAGAATTTCAAGTGGTTACAATGGACCTTTTGGCACTTGATGCTCCGCCTTGACTCGTTGACAAGTTAGACACCTTGAGATAAACTCCGCTATCTCTCTCTTCATATTGCTCCACCAAAATGTATGTCGAAGATCACGATATATTTTGGTACTCCTAAGATGGATTGCAAACGGTGTGTTGTGCGCCTCCATCATGATCTTATACTTTAAATCAGGGTCATTAGAAACACAAAGTTTAGAGTTGACTTGAAGTATTCCTTCTTCATCGATTCTTGCTTCCGGGATAGCACCTTCTTGCACTTTCTTCCTTATACGCATCAGCTCCAGGTCTTTAGCTTGAGCAGCTTTAACTTTATTGATTAAAGTCGGTTCTACTCGTATATTTGCCATCATCACGTGGGTCCCTGGAGTCTTTAACTCTATCTCCATCCTTTGCAAGTCATACAAAATAGGCCTTTGCGTTGACAATATCGCACTCGTACCCGCATATGATCTTTTACTCAATGCATCAGCTACCACGTTCGCTTTTCCAAGATGGTATTGAATGGTATGATCATAATCTTTCAATAGTTTGAGCCAACGTCGTTGCCGAATGTTGAGTTCCTTTTGAGTGAAGAAATATTTGAGGCTTTTATGATCCGTATAGATCTCCAATTTCTCTCCATACAGGTAATGCCTCAAAATTTTAAGCGCAAAAACGACTGCTGCCAAGTCTAGATCATGAGTAGGATAATTCCTCTCATATTCTTCGAGTTGCCGTGAGGCATAGGCTATGACTTTCCCATGTTGCATGAGAACACATCTTAACCCTTTACCTGAAGCATCACTGTGACAACCCCAAAATAGGTCTATTCCACCCAACCCATTCTGAGTCATCAAAAACATGGTACAGAAAACAACTACAACTTTATTACAACAATTGTCGTGCAAAATACAACAACATATATGCTGTGAGTTTGGATACCAGCACCTCACAAAGGTACCTCATATAAAGGTACAGTCAAAAACTGTTTTAGAAACTAGAATCTTTGGGAAGTGCTTAAGGAAACCTTCGTACATGGGAGGCCATGCTTCTAGGTTATGATAGATATCATATGGCCACAAAATTATCCTTGGTTAACCCAATAGACCCCAAAGAAAAATGAGAAGATTACTATCATATTCTTCCCAATGGTGAGTCTTCTCTTGACTTATCATTATCTCCACTGTCTCTAATTGAGAATTATACTTCAAACAAACACCAAGATTATATAGGTAGTGCTCGTAGATATACTCAGCAAGTGGATGAGCACAACCCTGTCTTATGATGACACGAGGTTGTATGTCATTAGACATCTTGTATGATAGTGACGAAACACCCTTCCAACGTTGGGTTCGCCTCACCCTATTTTCTTCACCAAATATAACTACTAAATGATGACCACTGTTCTATTCCCTTGTTACCCCGCTCGACCCAGCTACACTCTTATTACCTGAAAGGAATTGTGAAACAAAAGGGTGAGCACAACTAGCCCAGTAAAGAATATCATAACTAAAGATAATTAAATTATCAATAGCCTTCATCAGTAATAAATCAGAGATTTAGAACATATGGTAGATGATAAAATTTTTCAACCATAGTTGCAGCGGAACGAGCAATCCATTAGAAGAGTCAAATAGACTATAAAGTCAATTATCTTCTCCACGTTAAAAGTCCACCAACAATATTTTGTCCCTGTAACATCAATCAACAATTCCTGTCCACAATCACGTGTATAGCTCATAATCGTAATTGTAGTTCTAAATTCCTTTTCTCATCCAAGACAAAGATAATTTTTATCACCTGAAACATCAAACATCATGGTTATACCAAATCACAGTTCATGTTCATAATCATACTAATAAATTAATCTCTGCACTACAGGCCAGCGATATTCGTCAACAGTTCATCTTTGCACTACTGGCCAAAGATATTCACAACATGTCATCTTTGCACTACGGGCCAAAGATATTCATCAACAATTCATCTTTACACTACAGGCCAAAGATATTCCTCAACAGTTCATATTTGCACTACAGGCCAAATATATTCATATCTCAAAGAAATATATAATCATTTTAGAATTTATATACACCATAATTATAACCATGTTAATCAATTCACCTTTGCACTTAAGTTAAAGATATTCACTTATAAATTCAATGGTCATGATCATACCAGTCAACAATTCAACTTTGCACTACTGGCCAAAGAGAACCCATAGTCGTGATCATACCAAAAGTTTACCCATCTTTACACTCAAGTCAAAGAGAAATATCATCATTAGGGTTATAAAAATGTTATATATGATAATAAAATTAATATAATCAACATATAGATTTAATCTCAAGAGTAATATTCATAAACCAACTATAATTTGGTCAGAAAAAGAGAATAGTAACTCGTGAATAGTAACTCATGAATAGTAACTCGTGAATAGTAACTCATGAATAGTAAACTCGACACAAAATGGTAGAAATTCTACAATAAAATACATACCAATATTTCGGTATAATGATTTTGAAATAATAATATTTCTTAAGCTTATAAACAATTTATTTTAATTGTTTATACTTTACTAAATAATGCATTTAATCATCCTAAAATGTCAAACTCATAAGATTTCATCACCAATAACCAAAAACCCTCATCAAAAATCTGCATATACATCATATAGGATACTCAGGCCATAAAATCCTATTTTCTAATTTTCTTACTTCACAAAATATATTTAATTCATTTACTCATAACTAGACCATTTTAATGAAAAAATACCAAATCAGTTCCAAAAATATTTCTTTTCTGGGATTTAGCATAATATAGTCCCATAGTGAACATATATTTTTCTCAGAATTTTTAAAACTCATTTACTATTTTTCATATGGCCAAAATAGCCGAATATTTAGATATTTATAAAAAATTGTACTTTTGTCCAAAATTTCTGAAATTTACAGAGTATACTTCTATCATATTCGTGTACTCCTAATAAAAATTTCATCAATTTTGGAGTTAACCACAAGGAGTTATAAGCGATTACTTTTAAAATAGTATTTTCTCATAAAATTATCTATACATCCAAAAATCGCAATTTTTGGACACAATCAAGAAAACTCATCAATTAATCATTTCAAATTTTTTTCAGAATTTTTGAAGTTCAGAAAAATTACGAAACTGAAAATTATAACAACCCTTAAAATCTCTTGCTATCCCTTACCTCAAAATAGCAGCACTTCTGACCGGTATAAGGCTGAAGAAAACTTGCACTGATGAATAGAAACTCACAAAGTATCTAAATACTCACAAAATACACTCAATAATCTAGAGAGAGAAAGAGAGAAAACTTATGAATTCTGGTGTGATTTTTAATTCTAACTTAGCCCTCTATTTATAAGAAAATGTTAGCACGCCGAAGCAGACTTAACCTGCAACCTAATGGCTTTACCTGCTACTATTCTCACCCACCACATTTGAATAAAAATCTCAGCATATTTCTTCACCAACCGAGAGTGGGGCCCACCAATTCTAGAATTTTCCATCAAAATGATAAACTCCGAAAATTCAACAATTTCTGAACCAGTCACCTCGTAAAATTCATAATAAATCATACGTTCATTTTTAACGGTTCAAAATTTGTGGACATATACTCAACTTATATATGTATAACATATCCAAAAATTACCACGATCCAACGGTCGGATTAAAAATTATAACCCTCGCAAAATATTTCAAAAACCCTAATTTGATTTTCAATACCTCCGTTCCGACAAAAATACAGATAAAACACCTCAACATTAACTCCTTTATTTTTAACCACAAAAATATATCCCTCATTTATATCCACATAAAATAAATATTGCCTTATCATATGAATCAATAATTAATTATTCACAAATAATATTACAGAATCACATTTATGACAACCAGGCCGTTCCCAGGAAAGATGGGGCTTTCCAATAAGGATTTCTCCTTACTGGCGCACAATTAGATGACCAAACCTCTCCTTAGACAGAACTTTCTAGACATTGCTAATAATGTTATCTAACAATATTATTCAAATAATATGAATTATTGATCTGATAATGGAAAATACTGTGCAGCAACAATTATTGAAACAACAATAATATAAAATATCAACGCAGCAATTATTGAATCAAAAAAATAAAATATTGAACAGTAACTACTGTAACAATTATTGAGTAGTGCCTTCTTACGTAAGAATTAATAATTGAAAAAAATACTGTGCAATACCGTGTGCTACTGTGCAACTACGCGTATTACTGTTTTTTAACCACCAGGTATTCCAATAGTGTTAACGGTAACAACTACGCCGTTATTTATAAAAACTCAATTTTGTCGTTTTTTTCATCCAATCGCTTTCCGTTATGGGGCCAACAAATAGCTGCGCCGTCGTACGAATATTTCCCGACAGAAAGAATATTTCACGACCAAACGAATATTTCCCGACAAAATGAATATTTTATAACCACTTGCTTATTTTGAAAAATATTCATATATCACTCTTAAGTTTAACTTTTTATCAATTTAACTATTTACTAAATAGAAAAACTGAATACTTTTATTTCATAAAATTTGGGGTCTTACAATCTCCCCTCCTTATGAAATTTCGTCCTCGAAATTTACGTACCTGGTAATTCAAATAGTTGAGAATACCTTCCTTTCATTTCAAATTCCATCTTTTCTGTCATCATGATTTCTCCATTGCTCATCTCCTGTATTTCAGATATCATTCTAGAATACAGCTTCAAAAACAAATGTTAATTTAACAAATTAACATATAACATAATATCTCGATATTATGACTGACCAACAAATAAGCTTAGGTAGGACACACTAGCGAAGGATTTACTCATCTCTCCCCTCCTAGTTATATTTCCCGATCTCCACCAGAGACCATATCCCTAAGCTCTGATACCAACTGTGACAACCCCAAAATAGATCCATTCCACCCAACCCATTCTGAGTCATCAAATACATGGTACAGAAAACAACTATAACTTTATTACAACAATTGTCGTGCAAAATACAACAACACATATGCTGTGAGTTTGGATACAAATATATACCAAATGTGACATTGGACACCATCATGTATCAGCACCTCACAAAGGTACCTCACATAAAGGTACAATCAAAAACTGTTTTAGAAACTAGAATCTTTGGGAAGTGCTTAAGGAAACCTTCGTACATGGGAGGTCATGCTTCTAGGTTATGATAGATATCATATGGCCACAAAATTATCCTTGGTTGACCCAATAGACCCCAAAGAAAAACGAGAAGATTACTATCATATTCTTCCCAATGGTGAGTCTTCTCTTGACTTATCATTATCTCCACTGTCTCTAATTGAGAATTATACTTCAAACAAACACCAAGATTATATAGGTAGTGCTCGTAGATATACTCAGCAAGTGGATGAGCACAACCCTGTCTTATGATGACACGAGGTTGTATGTCATTAGACATCTTGTATGATAGTGACGAAATACCCTTCCAACGTTGGGTTCGCCTCACCCTATTTTCTTTACCAAATATAACTACTAAATGATGACCACTGTTCTATTCCCTTGTTACCCCCGCTCGACCCAGCTACACTCTTATTACCTGAAAGGAATTGTGAAACAAAAGGGTGAGCACAACTAGCCCAGTAAAGAATATCATAACTAAAGATAATTAAATTATCAATAGCCTTCATCAGTAATAAATCAAAAATTTAGAACATATGGTAGATGATAAAATTTTTCAACCATAGTTGCAGCGGAACGAGCAATCCATTAGAAGAGTCAAATAGACTATAAAGTCAATTATCTTCTCCACGTTAAAAGTCCACCAACAATGTTTTATCCCTGTAACATCAATCAACAATTCCTGTCCACAATCACGTGTATAGCTCATAATCGTAATTGTAGTTCTAAATTCCTTTTCTCATCCAAGACAAAGATAATTTTTATCACCTGAAATATCAAACATCATGGTTATACCAAATCACAGTTCATGTTCATAATCATACTAATAAATTCATCTCTGCACTACAGGCCAACGATATTCGTCAACAGTTCATCTTTGCACTACTGGCCAAAGATATTCAACAACAGGTCATCTTTGCACTACGTGTGACGCCCCCAGAATAGGTATACAACACCCATTCTGAGTCGCCAAATACATGGTACAGAAAGCAAACTACAACTTCAATAATACAATTGTCGTGCAAAATACGACAACACATACTGTGAGTTTAAATACAAATATTGTCTTCTAGACAATATCCACACTCAAAAAAATCCTCATTACAATTATTCAAACACTATTTTATAGAAATAGTGAGGACTGCTAATACATCTTTCTAGAACCATTACTCCATACCCCGACTAGATCCTGCTATGTTCTCACCTCCTGAGAAGAAAAATGGAACAAAAAGGAAAAGGGTGAGCTCAACTAGCCCAGTAAAGAATATTATGACTAAGATAATATACAACAAATTATCGTTAGTCTTCAACAGGGAAAAATCTGATAAAATATAATCGACAACAAGTTTTAGATCAACAACTGCAGCGGAAACAACAAACCATTAGAAGAGTCAAGTAGAGAAAGAATTCTACTATCTTCTAAGATTTAAAAGTCCATCATCAATATTTTATCCCTGTAACATCAATTAATAATCATCTTTAACCAAATATTCATCTTTGCACTACAGGCCAAAGATATTCATTTGTATCATCAGTCGGTCATGTTCATCTCAACACCTGTTCATCTTTGCACTACAGGCCAAAGATATTCATCAAGTAATTATACATCTTTGCACTACAGGCCAAAGATATTCAGTAATATCATCATTTAGGACTGAGGATGATGAAAAATATCTTAAAGAGAACGAATCCAATGAGACAGAAGGACAAATAGTAGGGATTCGTATAACAGTTTATCCAAGATCAATAATACTTCATAATAATAAATTGTGAAGCAGAATTCAAAAATAAAGATCAAAACATGGATACAATCAAAGATAGTAACCATAATAGACATCTTGGACAAAAAGGAAAAATTTTATTTTTCGGTGAATAGTGCCGTATTCGTGAATAGTACCGTATACGTGAATAGTGCCGTATACGTGAATAGTAACCCCGACACAAAAAGTTCCAAATTTGATAAAAACTCATATCAATATTTCAGCATAATGATATTGAAGAAAATAATATCATTAAGAAGAAAATAATATCCCTTACCTCAAAATATCAGTACTTCTGGTCGGAATACCGGTATAAGGCTGAAAGAAACTTGCTCTGATGAATAGAAACTCTCAAAGTATCTAAATACTCACAAAATACACTCAATAATCTAGAGAGAGAAAGAGAGAAAACTTGTTTCTGGTGTGATTTTCAATTCTAACTTAGCCCTCTATTTATAGGAAAATTTTGGTAGGTTTGACCTGCAACCTGATGGCTTTACCTGCTACTATTCCCACCCACCACATTTGAAATATAATTCAGCACATTTCTTCACCAACCACAAGTGGGGCCCACAATTCTAGAATTTTCCACTAAAATGATAAACTCCGAAAATTCAACAATTTCTGAACCAGTCATCTTGTAAAATTCGTAATAAATCATACGTTCATTTTTAACGGTTCAAAATTTGTGGACATATACTCAACTTATATATGTATAACATATCCAAAAATTACCACGATCCAACGGTCGGATTAAAAATTATAACCCCCACAAATATCTCAAAAACCCTGATTTTTAATACCTCCATTCCGACAAAAATACTGACAAAAACCTCAACATTAACTCCTTCATTTTTAACCACAAAAATATATCCCTCATTTATATCCACATAAAATAAATATTTCCTTATCATATGAATCAATAATTAATTATTCACAAATAATATTACAGAATCACATTTATGACAACCAGGCCGTTCCCAGGAAAGAGGGGGCTTTCCAATAAGGATTTCTCCTTACTGGCGCGCAATTAGATGACCAAACCTCTCCTTAGACAGAACTTTCTAGACATTGCCAATAATGTTATCTAATAATATTATTCAAATAATATGAATTATTGATCTGATAAATAAAAATACTGTGCAGCAACAATTATTGAAACAACAATAATATAAAATATCAACGCAGCAATTATTGAATCAATAAAATAAAATATTGAATAATAACTACTGTAACAATTATTGAGTAGTGCCTTCTTACGTAAGAATCAATAATTGGTGCAATACCGTGTGCTACTGTATTTTAACCACCGGGTATTCCAACAGTATTAACGGTAACAACTACGCCATTATTTATAAACAACTTATACTTGTCGTTTTCTTCATCCAATCGCTTTCCGTTATGGGGCCCACACAAGGCTGCGTCGTCGTACGAATATTCCCCGACAGCAAGAATATTCCACGACCAACCGAATATTCACCGACCAAAAATAAATATTTTATAACCACTTGCTTATTTTGCAAAATTTGCACATTTCACCCATAACCAAAGTATTATATCAAATTAACCCCTTATTATTCACAATAATATTTAGAGAAAATTTGATTTTATTCATTAATAAGTTGGGGTCTTACAACCTCCCCTCCTTATGAAATTTCGTCCTCGAAATTGACGTACGTACCTGATGTTTCAAAAAGGTGAGGATACCTCGCTTTCATTTCTGATTCCAACTCCCAGGTCATTTCTTCAATAGCATGGTTTCTCCACAAAACCTTAACTTGTGGTATAACCTTCGTGCGTAGGACATGCTCTTTCCTATCCAAGATCTTAACAGGTACCTCCTCGTACGTTAAATCTTCAGCTATCTCGTCTGGTTCTAACTCAATAATGTGGTTCGGGTCTTTAACATATTTACGAAGCATAGATATGTGAAAAACATTATGAACACGAGACATGCTTGGAGGTAATGCGAGTCTATATGCCACATTTCCTATTCGCTCAAGAATCTCAAATGGACCAACAAATCTTGGATTGAGCTTTCCTCTCTTCCCAAATCTTGTAACTCCCTTCCATGGTGCAACACGTAACAATACATGATCCCCAATATTAAATTCCACGTCCTTCCGATGAAGATCCGCATAACTCTTTTGTCGATCCTGTGCCGTTTGTATACGTTGTCGAATCGTTTGGATCTTCTCTGTAGTAATGCGTACCAATTCTGGTCCCAACAATGTTGCTTCACCCACCTCGTCCCAGCATACTGGAGAACGACATTTTCTTCCATACAACGCCTCAAATGGAGCCACACCTATGCTCGCCTGATAACTGTTGTTGTAGGAGAATTCCACCAATGGTAGGTACTTATCCCAACTCCCTTTGAGATCTAGGACACAAAGTCTTAATAGATCTTCAAGAGTTTGAATAGTCCTCTCTGATTGTCCGTCCGTTTGAGGATGGTATGCTGAACTGAATCGTAAATCCGTGCCCATAGCTTTCTGCAAGCTAACCCAAAATCGTGAAGTGAATCTTGGGTCACGATCCGAAACTATGGATACTGGCATGCCATGCAATCTCACAATCTCGTTCACGTACATACTAGCAAGACGTTCAAGGGAATAAGTCTCACGTATCGGCAAGAAATGAGCGGACTTGGTTAATCTATCAACAATAACCCAAATCGCATCTATGCCTTGAGAAACCTTGGGAAGACCCGTAACAAAATCCATAGTAATGTGTTCCCACTTCCATTTCGGGATCTCAAGTGGTTGCAATGGACCCTTTGGCACTTGATGCTCCGCCTTTACACGTTGACAAGTTAAACACCTCGAGATAAACTCCGCGATCTCTCTTTTCATATTGCTCCACCAAAATGTATGTCGAAGATCGTGATACATTTTGGTACTCCCAGGATGGATTGCAAACGGTGTGTTGTGTGCCTCCATCATTATTCTATGCTTCAAGTCAAAATCGTTAGGAACACAAAGTCTGGAGTTGACTCGAAGTATTCCTTCTTCATCGATTCTTGCTTCTGGAATAGCACCTTCTTGCACTTTCTTCTTCATACGCATCAGCTCTATATCCGTAGCTTGAGCAGCTTTAACTTTATCGATTAAAGTCGGTTCTACTCGTATATTTGATATCATCATGTGGGTACTTGGAGCCTTCATCTCTATCTCCATCCTTTGCAAGTCATACAAAATGGGCCTTTGTGTTAAAAACATTGCACTCGTACCCGCATATGATCTTCTACTCAATGCGTCAGCTACTACGTTTGCTTTTCCAGGATGGTATTGGATGGTATGATCGTAATCTTTCAACAGCTCAAGCCAACGTCGTTGCCGCATGTTGAGTTCCTTTTGGGTGAAGAAATATTTGAGGCTTTTATGATCTGTATAGATCTCCACTTTCTCCCCATACAGGTAGTGTCTCCAGATCTTCAACGCAAAAACGACTGCTGCCAACTCCAAATCATGAGTAGGATAATTCCTCTCATATTCTTTGAGTTGTCGTGAGGCATAGGCTATGACTTTCCCATGTTGCATGAGAACACATCCTAACCCTTTGCCTGAAGCATCGCTGTAGATAACAAATCCATCCGAACCAGATGGTATTGTCAAAACAGGTGCCGAAATGAGTCTCCTCTTGAGTTCTTGGAAACTCTTCTCGCATTCCTCACTCCATACGAATTTTGTATCTTTCCGAGTCAGCTGAGTTAACGGAGTAGCGATTCGAGAAAATCCTTCCACAAATCTCCGATAATAACCAGCTAAGCCCAGAAAGCTACGTACTTCGGTTACCGACTTCGGTTGCTCCCAACTTTGTATGGCTTCAATCTTCGCCGGGTCGACAGATACTCCATGTTTTGACACCACGTGCCCAAGGAATGCTACTTCCTCAAGCCAGAACTCGCATTTCTTCAGTTTGGCATATAGCTTGTTTTCACGAAGCCTTTGCAGTACCAGCTTCAAATGGCGCTCATGATCTTCACGGCTTTTGGAATAGATGAGGATGTCATCAATAAAGACAACAACGAACTGATCCAAATATTCTTTGAATACACGGTTCATCATATCCATGAAGGCAGCAGGAGCATTAGTCAATCCAAAAGACATTACTAAGAATTCATAATGCCCGTACCGAGTTCTGAAGGCAGTCTTTGGAATATCCTCAATTTTAATCTTCAGCTGATGATATCCAGAACGAAGATCGATCTTTGAAAAGAATTGTGCTCCTTGCAACTGGTCAAACAGGTCATCAATGCGAGGTAGCGGATACCTATTCTTGATGGTGACATGGTTCAATTCTCGATAGTCAATACAAAGTCGCATACTCTCGTCTTTCTTCTTTACGAATAAAACAGGAGCACCCCAAGGAGACGTACTAGGACGAATAAAACCGATGTCCAACAACTCCTGTAGTTGGACTTTTAACTCCTGAAGTTCAATAGGAGCCATTCGATATGGGGTTTTAGAAATGGGCTTTGTACCGGGTTCAAGGTCAATAAAGAATTCAATTTCTCGTTCCGGGGGTAGACCGGGAAGTTCTTCAGGAAATACATCGGAAAATTCTCTAACAATAGAAATATTATTCAAATCTGACTTGTCTTTGTTCAAATCCATAACATGGGCTAAGAAAGCTTGACATCCGTTTTTCAATAAACGAATAGCTTTGTGGCTTGATATGACAGTGACTGATTTTAGTGGTTTAGTAGTTTGAATTCGTATGACAGGGTGGTTAGGAATATGAAAACTAACAACCTTACGAAAACAATCAATTTTAGCATGATGAGTGGTTAACCAATCAATTCCTAAAATCACATCAAAAGCAAGTATCTTTAAAGAGATAAGATCAACAGGTAATGTGATAGTGCCAACTTGGATCATGCAAGATTTATAAACTGTAGATGTAACGAAGGTTTCACCCAACGGAGTTTCAACAGATAAGTTAAAGTCCAATTTCTCCGGAGTCAAGTTTAAACGTTGAGCACAAGCAGGAGAGATAAAAGAATGGGTAGAACCGGTATCTAGTAAAGTATAAACTTCGCAAGAATTCAAGATTAGCTTACCCGTGATCACCTCGTTCGGGTTTCTCACGTTTTGGCCAGTTACGACAAACGCTCTTCCAGGAACCGCTGATTTCGCCTTATCCGGGACAGCCCTTGGAATCACCACTCCCGCTGAACTTGGTTTCGCTATAGTACAATCTCGAGCGATGTGGCCTTCCTTCCCACAGTTGTAACACACCTTGGATTGTTGTGGACAGTTTGGGCTGATATGTCCCTCTTTCCCGCATTTGTAACATCTAACTGGCGGTCGTTCTCCTCCCCTAAAATTTGTTGTTGGTACTGGTGCTGGTGCTGATGTCTTCCCGTCATTGTTGAATCTCCTCTTTCTGAAATTTCCACTTGACTCACCTCTCCTATTATCATGGCCACGATGACCACCCGAGTGGTTACCGCCTTTGTTCGTATTTTTCCCTCCTCGTTGGTTATCATCGCTCTGATGATTGCTGTCACCGGTATGACCCTGGTTGTGGTCCCTCGGTTGAGTATACTCATTATCTCTCTCTAATAATTGGGCCCTGTTGACAACGTCTGAATACAGAGAAAATTTATGAGAGATAAGGTATTGACGAATCTCAGGTTTTAAACCTCTCAGAAACATCCGCGTCATTCGTTCCTCATTTTCGACCAAATGAGGTGCAAACCTGGATAACTCTGCAAACTTCGCCTCGTACTGGGACACCGTCATGTTGTTTTGTTCCAGTCTGATAAACTCCACCTCCTTCATATGACGAATACTTTCAGGAAGTACTTGTCATTGAACAGTTTTGAAACGTTTCCCAGGACATGTTGAGTGCGTCAGGCTGGGTACGCTTCACAGACTCCCACCAGTAGTCTGCCTCACCGCGGAACATAAAGGTGGCGAATGGAACCTTCTGCTCCTCCGTGCATCCCAAGACATCGAATATCTTGGTAATTTGCTTACCCACGTTTCCGCCATGATCGGATCCGGCTTTCCCTTAAATTCTGGTGGTCCCAACTCCTTGAACTGCTTGGCTGTGACAGACCGCGTGTTGTCATTATTTCCACCTGTATTTTGTACACGAGTCTCCCTCGTCTGATTTTGCATGAACTGCAAAAAGCTCCTAAACATTACATCATTCATCGTTTGCTCGGTAACGTTGTTTACAGGAGGAATATTGCCTTCCTGTTGCACGTTTCCCTGGGTGGTGATCAAAGGTGTCTCCATGGTCTGATTTACTCCATTATTAACGTTCTCAGCTGCCATTCTTAAATACTGCCATAAAACAAGGGTTAATAGTCATGTCATATATTATCCCTATACTCTGACCGACCAAATAAACACCAAATAAACTTAGTCAGGTCATACTAGCGAAGGAATTCCCCGTCTCTCCCCTCCTAGTTCTTGTCTCACATCTCAGCCAGGGATCATATCCCTAAGCTCTGATACCAACTGTGACGCCCCCAGAATAGGTATACAACACCCATTCTGAGTCGCCAAATACATGGTACAGAAAGCAAACTACAACTTCAATAATACAATTGTCGTGCAAAATACGACAACACATACTGTGAGTTTAAATACAAATATTGTCTTCTAGACAATATCCACACTCAAATAAATCCTCATTATAATTATTCAAACACTATTTTACAGAAATAGTGAGGACTGCTAATACATCTTTCTAGAACCATTACTCCATACCCCGACTAGATCCTGCTATGTTCTCACCTCCTGAGAAGAAAAATGGAACAAAAAGGAAAAGGGTGAGCTCAACTAGCCCAGTAAAGAATATTATGACTAAGATAATATACAACAAATTATCGTTAGTCTTCAACAGGGAAAAATCTGATAAAATATAATCGACAACAAGTTTTAGATCAACAACTGCAGCGGAAACAACAAACCATTAGAAGAGTCAAGTAGAGAAAGAATTCTACTATCTTCTAAGATTTAAAAGTCCATCATCAATATTTTATCCCTGTAACATCAATTAATAATCATCTTTAACCAAATATTCATCTTTGCACTACAGGCCAAAGATATTCATTTGTATCATCAGTCGGTCATGTTCATCTCAACACCTGTTCATCTTTGCACTACAGGCCAAAGATATTCATCAAGTAATTATACATCTTTGCACTACAGGCCAAAGATATTCAGTAATATCATCATTTAGGACTGAGGATGATGAAAAATATCTTAAAGAGAACGAATCCAATGAGACAGAAGGACAAATAGTAGGGATTCGTATAACAGTTTATCCAAGATCAATAATACTTCATAATAATAAATTGTGAAGCAGAATTCAAAAATAAAGATCAAAACATGGATACAATCAAAGATAGTAACCATAATAGACATCTTGGACAAAAAGGAAAAATTTTATTTTTCGGTGAATAGTGCCGTATTCGTGAATAGTACCGTATACGTGAATAGTGCCGTATACGTAAATAGTAACCCCGACACAAAAAGTTCCAAATTTGATAAAAACTCATATCAATATTTCAGCATAATGATATTGAAGAAAATAATATCATTAAGAAGAAAATAATATCCCTTACCTCAAAATATCAGTACTTCTGGTCGGAATACCGGTATAAGGCTGAAAGAAACTTGCTCTGATGAATAGAAACTCTCAAAGTATCTAAATACTCACAAAATACACTCAATAATCTAGAGAGAGAAAGAGAGAAAACTTGTTTCTGGTGTGATTTTCAATTCTAACTTAGCCCTCTATTTATAGGAAAATTTTGGTAGGTTTGACCTGCAACCTGATGGCTTTACCTGCTACTATTTCCACCCACCACATTTGAAATATAATTCAGCACATTTCTTCACCAACCACAAGTGGGGCCCACTAATTCTAGAATTTTCCACTAAAATGATAAACTCCGAAAATTCAACAATTTCTGAACCAGTCATCTTGTAAAATTCGTAATAAATCATACGTTCATTTTTAACGGTTCAAAATTTGTGGACATATACTCAACTTATATATGTATAACATATCCAAAAATTACCACGATCCAACGGTCGGATTAAAAATTATAACCCCGCAAACTATCTCAAAAACCCTGATTTTTAATACCTCCATTCCGACAAAAATACTGACAAAAACCTCAACATTAACTCCTTCATTTTTAACCACAAAAATATATCCCTCATTTATATCCACATAAAATAAATATTTCCTTATCATATGAATCAATAATTAATTATTCACAAATAATATTACAGAATCACATTTATGACAACCAGGCCGTTCCCAGGAAAGAGGGGGCTTTCCAATAAGGATTTCTCCTTACTGGCGCGCAATTAGATGACCAAACCTCTCCTTAGACAGAACTTTCTAGACATTGCCAATAATGTTATCTAATAATATTATTCAAATAATATGAATTATTGATCTGATAAATAAAAATACTGTGCAGCAACAATTATTGAAACAACAATAATATAAAATATCAACGCAGCAATTATTGAATCAATAAAATAAAATATTGAATAATAACTACTGTAACAATTATTGAGTAGTGCCTTCTTACGTAAGAATCAATAATTGGTGCAATACCGTGTGCTACTGTATTTTAACCACCGGGTATTCCAACAGTATTAACGGTAACAACTACGCCATTATTTATAAACAACTTATACTTGTCGTTTTCTTCATCCAATCGCTTTCCGTTAATGGGGCCCACACAAGGCTGCGTCGTCGTACGAATATTCCCCGACAGCAAGAATATTCCACGACCAACCGAATATTCACCGACCAAAAATAAATATTTTATTACCACTTGCTTATTTTGTAAAATTTGCACATTTCACCCATAACCAAAGTATTATATCAAATTAACCCCTTATTATTCACAATAATATTTAGAGAAAATTTGATTTTATTCATTAATAAGTTGGGGTCTTACACTACGGGCCAAAGATATTCATCAACAATTTATCTTTGCACTACAGGCCAAAGATATTCCTCAACAGTTCATATTTGCACTACAGGCCAAATATATTCATATCTCAAAGAAAAATATAATCATTTTAGAATTTATATACACCATAATTATAACCATGTTAATCAATTCACCTTTGCACTTAAGCTAAAGATATTCACTTATAAATTCAATGGTCATGATCATACCAGTCAACAATTCAACTTTGCACTACTGGCCAAAGAGAACCCATAGTCGTGATCATACCAAAAATTTACCCATCTTTACACTCAAGTCAAAGAGAAATATCATCATTAGAGTTATAAAAATATTATATATGATAATAAAATCAATATAATCAATATATAGATTTAATCTCAAGAGTAATATTCATAAACCAACTATAATTTGGTCAGAAAAAGAGAATAGTAACTCGTGAATAGTAACTCATGAATAGTAACTCGTGAATAGTAACTCATGAATAGTAAACTCGACACAAAATGGTAGAAATTCTACAATAAAATACATACCAATATTTCGGTATAATGATATTGAAATAATAATATTTCTTAAGCTTATAAACAATTTATTTTAATTGTTTATACTTTACTAAATAATACATTTAATCATCCTAAAATGCCAAACTCATAAGATTTCATCACCAATAACCAAAAACCCTCATCAAAAATCTGCATATACCTCATATAGGATACTCAGGCCATAAAATCCTATTTTCTAATTTTCTTACTTCACAAAACATATTTAATTCATTTACTCATAACTAGACCATTTTCATGAAAAAAATATCAAATCAGTTCCAAAAATATTTCTTTTCTGGGATTTAGCATAATATAGTCCCATAGTGAACATATATTTTTCTCAGAATTTTTAAAACTCATTTACTATTTTTCATATGGCCAAAATAGCCGAATATTTAGATATTTATAAAAAATTGTACTTTTGTCCAAAATTTCTGAAATTTACAGAGTATACTTCTATCATATTCGTGTACTCCTAATAAAAATTTCACCAATTTTGGAGTTAACCACAAGGAGTTATAAGCGATTACTTTTAAAATAGTATTTTCTCATAAAATTCATAACTCATAATCTATACATCCAAAAATCATCAATTAATCATTTCAAATTTTTTTCAAAATTTTTGAAGTTCAGAAAAATTACGAAACTGAAAATCATAACAACCCTTAAAATCTCTTACTATCCCTTACCTCAAAATAGCAGCACTTCTGACCGGTATAAGGCTGAAGAAAACTTGCACTGATGAATAGAAACTCACAAAGTATCTAAATACTCACAAAATACACTCAATAATCTAGAGAGAGAAAGAGAGAAAACTTATGAATTCTGGTGTGATTTTTAATTCTAACTTAGCCCTCTATTTATAGGAAAATGTTAGCACGCCGAAGCAGACTTAACCTGCAACCTAATGGCTTTACCTGCTACTATTCTCACCCACCACATTTGAATAAAAATCTCAGTATATTTCTTCACCAACCAAGAGTGGGGCCCACCAATTCTAGAATTTTCCATCAAAATGATAAACTCCGAAAATTCAACAATTTCTGAACCAGTCACCTCGTAAAATTCATAATAAATCATACGTTCATTTTTAACGGTTCAAAATTTGTGGACATATACTCAACTTATATATGTATAACATATCCAAAAATTACCACGATCCAACGGTCGGATTAAAAATTATAACCCTCGTAAAATATCTCAAAAACCCTAATTTGATTTTCAATACCTCCGTTCCGACAAAAATACAGATAAAACACCTCAACATTAACTCCTTTATTTTTAACCACAAAAATATATCCCTCATTTATATCCACATAAAATAAATATTTCCTTATCATATGAATCAATAATTAATTATTCACAAATAATATTACAGAATTACATTTATGACAACCAGGCCGTTCCCAGGAAAGAGGGGGCTTTCCAATAAGGATTTCTCCTTACTGGCGCACAATTAGATGACCAAACCTCTCCTTAGACAGAACTTTCTAGACATTGCCAATAATGTTATCTAATAATATTATTCAAATAATATGAATTATTGATCTGATAATGGAAAATATTGTGCAGCAACAATTATTGAAACAACAATAATATAAAATATCAACGCAGCAATTATTGAATCAAAAAAATAAAATATTGAATAGTAACTACTGTAACAATTATTGAGTTGTGCCTTCTTACGTAAGAATTAATAATTGAAAAAAATACTGTGCAATACCGTGTGCTACTGTGCAACTACGCGTATTACTGTTTTTTAACCACCAGGTATTCCAATAGTGTTAACGGTAACAACTACGCCGTGATTTATAAAAACTCAATTTTGTCATTTTTTTCATCCAATCGCTTTCCGTTATGGGGCCCACAAATAGCTGCGCCGTCTTACGAATATTTCCCGACAGAAAGAATATTTCACGACCAAACGAATATTTCCCGACAAAATGAATATTTTATAACCACTTGCTTATTTTGAAAAATATTCATATATCACTCTTAACTTTAACTTTTTATCAATTTAACCATTTACTAAATAGAAAAACTGAATACTTTTATTTCATAAAATTTGGGGTCTTACAATCTCCCCTCCTTATGAAATTTCGTCCTCGAAATTTACGTACCTGGTAATTCAAAGAGTTGAGAATACCTTCCTTTCATTTCAAATTCTATCTTTTCTGTCATCATGATTTCTCCATTGCTCATCTCCTGTATTTCAGATATCATTCTAGAATACAGCTTCAAAAACAAATGTTAATTTAACAAATTAACATATAACATAATATCCCGATATTATGACTGACCAACAAATAAGCTTAGGTAGGACACACTAGCGAAGGATTTACTCATCTCTCCCCTCCTAGTTATATTTCCCGATCTCCGCCAGAGACCATATCCCTAAGCTCTGATACCAACTGTGACAACCCCAAAATAGGTCCATTCCACCCAACCCATTCTGAGTCATCAAATACATGGTACAGAAAACAACTACAACTTTATTACAACAATTGTCGTGCAAAATACAACAACACATATGCTGTGAGTTTGGATACAAATATATACCAAATGTGACATTGGACACCATCATGTATCAGCACCTCACAAAGGTACCTCACATAAAGGTATAATCAAAAACTGTTTTAGAAACTAGAATCTTTGGGAAGTGCTTAAGAAAACCTTCGTACATGGGAGGCCATGCTTCTAGGTTATGATAGATATCATATGGCCACAGAATTATCCTTGGTTGACCTAATAGACCCCAAAGAAAAACCAGAAGATTACTATTATATTCTTCCCAATGGTGAGTCTTCTCTTGACTTATTATTATCTCCACTGTCTCTAATTGAGAATTATACTTCAAACAAACACCAAGATTATATAGGTAGTGCTCGTAGATATACTCAGCAAGTGGATGAGCACAACCCTGTCTTATGATAACACGAGGTTGTATGTCATTAGACATCTTGTATGATAGTGACGAAACACCCTTCCAATGTTGGGTTCGCCTCACCCTATTTTCTTCACCAAATATAACTACTAAATGATGACCACTGTTCTATTCCCTTGTTACCCCCGCTCGACCCAGCTACACTCTTATTACCTGAAAGGAATTGTGAAACAAAAGGGTGAGCACAACTAGCCCAGTAAAGAATATCAAAACTAAAGATAATTAAATTATCAATAGCCTTCATCAGTAATAAATCAAAGATTTAGAACATATGGTAGATGATAAAATTTTTCAACCATAGTTGCAGCGGAACGAGCAATCCATTAGAAGAGTCAAATAGACTATAAAGTCAATTATCTTCTCCACGTTAAAAGTCCACCAACAATGTTTTGTCCCTGTAACATCAATCAACAATTCCTGTCCACAATCACGTGTATAGCTCATAATCGTAATTGTAGTTCTAAATTCCTTTTCTCATCCAAGACAAAGATAATTTTTATCACCTGAAACATCAAACATCATGGTTATACCAAATCACAGTTCATGTTCATAATCATACTAATAAATTCATCTCTGCACTACAGGCCAACGATATTCGTCAATAGTTCATCTTTGCACTACTGGCCAAAGATATTCAACAACAGGTCATCTTTGCACTACGGGCCAAATATATTCATGAATAATTCATCTTTGCACTACAGGCCAAAGATATTCCTCAACAGTTCATATTTGCACTACAGGCCAAATATATTCATATCTCAAAGAAAAATATAATCATTTTAGAATTTATATACACCATAATTATAACCATGTTAATCAATTCACCTTTGCACTTAAGCTAAAGATATTCACTTATAAATTCAATGGTCATGATCATACCAGTCAACAATTCAACTTTGCACTACTGGCCAAAGAGAACCCATAGTCGTGATCATACCAAAAATTTACCCATCTTTACACTCAAGTCAAAGAGAAATATCATCATTAGGGTTATAAAAATATTATATATGATAATAAAATTAATATAATCAACATATAGATTTAATCTCAAGAGTAATATTCATAAACCAACTATAATTTGGTCAGAAAAAGAGAATAGTAACTCGTGAATAGTAACTCGTGAATAGTAACTCATGAATAGTAACTCATGAATAGTAAACTCGACACAAAAAGGTAGAAATTTCATAATAAAATACATACCAATATTTCGGTATAATGATATTGAAAGAATAATATTTCTTAAGCTTATAAACAATATATTTTAATTGTTTATACTTTACTAAATAATGCATTTAATCATCCTAAAATGCCAAACTCATATGATTTAATCACCAATAACCAAAAACTCTCATCAAAAATCTGCATATACCTCATATAGGATTCTCAAGCCATAAAATCCTATTTTCTAATTTTCTTACTTCACAAAATATATTTAATTCATTTACTCATAACTAGACTATTTTCATGAAAAAAATACCAAATCAGTTCCAAAAATATTTTTTTTCTGGGATTTAGCATAATATAGTCCCATAGTGAACATATATTTTTCTCAGAATTTTTAAAACTCATTTCCTATTTTTCGTATGACCAAAATAGCCGAATATTTAGATGTTTATAAAAAATTGTACTTTTGTCCAAAAATTCTGAAATTTACAGAGTATACTTCTATCATATTCGTGTACTCCTAATAAAAATTTCACCAATTTTGGAGTTAACCACAAGGAGTTATAAGCGATTACTTTTAAAATACTCCCTCCGTCCCAAATTATCTGCTTTTTTAGAGTTCCACACACATACCAATATGTGTGATAAAAATACTAAAATACCCTTATGTGCTGACTTTTTTGTTTTCTGTGCATGAATCCTTATTGGTGGAAATATGAAAAGGTACTTAAAAAAGAGGAGAGGCATGAATGAGAATAATGACTATCATTAATTAGGGTAAAAGGGCAAACTTGGAAAACAAAAGAAAAAAATGTATTGAAATCTTAAAAAAACAGATATTTTGGGACAAATTTTTTTTGCTAAAAAAGCAGATAATTTGGGACGGAGGGAGTAGTATTTTCTCATAAAATTCATAACTCATAATCTATACATCCAAAAATCACCATTTTTGGACACAATCAAGAAAACTCATCAATTAATCATTTTAAATTTTTTTAGAATTCTTGAAGTTCAGAAAAATTACAAAACTGAAAATCATAGCAACCCTTAAAATCTCTTACTATCCCTTACCTTAAAATAACAGCACTTCTGACACATAAGGCTGAAGAAAACTTGCACTGATGAATAGAAACTCACAAAGTATCTAAATACTCATAAAATACACTCAATAATCTAGAGAGAGAAAGAGAGAAAACTTATGAATTTTGGTGTGATTTTCAATTCTAACTTAGCCCTCTATTTATAGGAAAATGTTAGCACGCTGAAGCAGACTTAACCTGCAACCTGATGGCTTTACCTGCTACTATTCCCACCCACCACATTTGAATAAAAATCTCAGCACATTTCTTCACCAACCAAGAGTGGGGCCCACCAATTCTAGAATTTTCCATCAAAATGATAAACTCCGAAAATTCAATAATATCTGAACCAGTCATCTCGTAAAATTCATAATAAATCATACGTTTATTTTTAACGGTTCAAAATTTGTGGACATATACTCAACTTATATATGTATAACATATCCAAAAATTACCACAATCCAACGGTCGGATTAAAAATTATAACCCTCGTAAAATATCTCAAAAACCCTAATTTGATTTTCAATACCTCCGTTCCGATAAAAATACAGATAAAACACCTCAACATTAACTCCTTTATTTTTAACCACAAAAATATATCCCTCATTTATATCCACATAAAATAAATATTTTCTTATCATATGAATCAATAATTAATTATTCATAAATAATATTACAGAATCACATTTATGACAACCAGGCCGTTCCCAGGAAAGAGGGGGCTTTCCAATAAGGATTTCTCCTTACTAGCGCGCAATTAGATAACCAAACCTCTCCTTAGACAGAACTTTCTACACATTGCCAATAATGTTATCTAATAATATTATTCAAATAATATGAATTATTTGATCTGATAATGGAAAAAACTGTGCAGCAACAATTATTGAAACAACAATAATATAAAATATCAACGCAGCAATTATTGAATCAATAAAATAAAATATTAAACAATAACTACTGTAACAATTATTGAGTAGTGCCTTCTTACGTAAGAATTAATAATTGAAAAAAATACTGTGCAATACCGTGTGCTACTGTGCAACTACGCGTATTACTGTTTTTAACCACCAGGTATTCCAATAGTGTTAACGGTAACAACTACGCCGTTATTTATAAAAACTCAATTTTGTTGTTTTTTTCATCCAATCGCTTTCCATTATGGGGCCCACAAATAGCTGCGCCGTAGTACGAATATTCCCCGACAGAAAGAATATTTCACGACCAAACGAATATTCCCCGATAAAATGAATATTTTATAACCACTTGCTTATTTTGAAAAATATTCATATATCACTCTTAACTTTAACTTTTTATCAATTTAACCATTTACTAAATAGAAAAATTGAATACTTTTATTTCATAAAATTTGGGGCCTTACAATCATTGTAGATGACAAATTCCTCTAAACCAGATGGTATTGTCAGAACGGGTGCTGAAATGAGTCTCTTATTGAGTTCTTGAAAACTCTTCTCACATTCCTCGTTCTAACTGAATTTTGTATCTTTTCGAGTCAGCTGAGTTAATGGAGTAGTGATTCGAGAAAACTCTTCTACAAATCTCCGATAATAACCAGCTAAGCTGAGAAAGCTACGTACTTCGGTCACTGATTTAGGTTGCTCCCAGCTTTGAATTGCTTCAATTTTTATCGGGTCAATAGATATTCCATGATTTGATATCACGTGCCCAAGAAATGCCTACTTCCTCAAGCCAAAACTCGCATTTCTTCAACTTGACATATAACTTGTACTCACGAAGCTTTTGGAGTATCAACCTCAAGTGTTGCTCATAATCTTCATGACTTTTGGAGTAAATGAGGATGTCATCAATAAAGACGACCACAAAGTGATCCAAATATTCTGTGAATACTCGGTTCATCATATCCATGAAGGCAGCAGAAGGATTAGTCAATCCAAAAGACATAACTAGGAATTCATAATGCCCGTACCGAGTTCTGAAAGCAGTCTTTGGAATGTCATCAGTTTTAATCTTCAACTGATGATATCCGAATCGAAAATCGATCTTTGAAAAGAATTTGGCACCTTACAACTGGTCAAACAGGTCATCAATACGAGGCAATGGGTACCTATTTTTGATGGTGACATGATTCAACTCCCGATAATCAATACAAAGTCGCATACTCCCATCTTTCTTCTATACGAATAGAACAGGAGAACCCCAAGGAGACATATTAGGACGAATGAAACCGATGTCTAACAATTCCTGCAGTTGGGTTTTTAACTTCTGAAGTTCTATAGGAGCCATTCAATATGGGGCTTTGTAAATAGGTTTTGTACCGGGTTGAAGGTCGATACAAAATTCAATTTCACGCTCTGGGGGCAGCCTCTTCAGGGAATACGTCAGGAAATTTATTAAATATAGAAATATCATTCAAAATTGACGTATTTTTGTTTAAATCCGTGACATAGGCTAAGAAAGCTTGACATCCATTTTTTAATAAACGAATAGCTTTATGGCTTGATATGACAGTGATTGACTTTAGTGGTTTGGTTTCTTGAATTCCTATAATAGGTTGGTTAGGAATATAAAAACTAATAACCTTAAGAAAATAATCAATTTTAGCAAACTTAATTATTGCTATCTTTAAGTGTTTTTAGAATCTTTTTAAGTGTTTTTGCATTATTTCTTGTAGGTTGGAGCTGGAGGGACAAATTGGTCATTTGGGAGAAGAAAAAGACCAAAAATCATTAAAATTAGAGTTGAGTGGCATTTTTGTAAATACGTGGTTCTAGTCAAGAGCCTAAGTGCTTGGATTTGTACTAGGTTGAACGCCTAGGCTCTCATGCACGATCAAAGTTGGATTTTTCTACTGCTGAGTTATTTTTGAAGCCAATTAGGAATCTTGATGAGGGTTGGGACCGATACAAATAGGAAAAGACTTCATGAAAGAGGTATCACTCAATTTTTCAAGAGAATTGTAGAGAGAACAGTGAAGGAAAACACGAAGAAGGATTGCAAGGGCTGAAAATCAACGAGAGAGTCTTGGAGCAAATTTAGAGTTTCTTCTTTTCTTCTCTAGTTCTTATCTTTTGTAATTACCTGGGATGTTTGGATTATTAATCTGGATAATGTTTTCCTTTATTATCATGAACTAAATTTTAATTAAGATTGCAACGGAATTTGGTATATAGTTTAAACTAAACATTCCCATTGAAAGAAAGTTGGTTTTTATTGAATTGTTTATTATATCTTTTGCTTATTAATTAATTGTTTGGCCAAAAATTACCATCATAATCTATAAAAAATTGGAAGATGGAATATAGATTTAGATCTGAATATAATAACATATGTTCATATAAATCTGAATAGGGTTAATATGATTAACATGTAGGATATGAATATACCTATGTGTCTTTTGTATCCATTGAAGGAATTTGTGCGAAAAATCCTAATTAACTTAATTCACATAGAAATATAGTGAGTTGATTGACTATGATGTTTCTTCTAATTCTGCGCCTTAAAGATTGGATTTAGGAGGATTTGTTCACGTGTCTTTGGAAGAAGTGTGTGAGCACTATAAATCATTCTTGGATAATGATTCATATTAATTAATTGATTTAAATGGGAAGTAATAGATTGATTTGAATGAAATACCAAGGAAAGTTGTAATCTTGACTTGTTAAATTTGCAGTTAATCTTGTGAACTTTAATCTTAGTTATTACTTTTGTTAAGTTAGATTTTCATATCACAACCAATATTTCGTAGTTTAAAATAAGATTAATTGAATTAAAATTAGTAATTGATAAAGGTTAATATATTTCCTCGTGGGAACGATATCCTTACTTGGTGAATATTACAATTGAACGCGTATACTTGCGTGTTAAAGTTCTAGTAAGAAATTACGCAATAAGTTTTTGGCACCGTTGCCGGGGATTTAATTTAATAGTTCGTAAATATTAATTTCAATCAAATTAATCTTAATTTAAATATTTTTTTATTATTTTATTTCTCTCGCTAGTTTAATTCCTTTTCAGGAACCATGGACAACTATGACTATCAATGGCCTTATACGAGAATTTCTCAGCCAAAAGCGGTAGGGATTTATGGACTAGATAAATTATTAGCATAATTTGAGACACTTTCGAGGACGATTGACGCTCTAGAATCACAACCTATTCAAAGTATAGCGGTGATATGTGATTATTGTGTTGGAATCCATCTGAGTCATCAATGAACTATCAGTTTTAAATCGGTACAGTATGGTGGTAACTTCGGTAAATATCCCGATGAGTATCATTATAGTTGGGGGGAATCATCTTGATTTTTCATGGAGTTATAATAATCAAGTTCAAACCTTTGCTCCAAACCAATCACACACTCCAGACTTTCAGGATCAAGCTCTTAATCATGAAGAAGAAAGGATGTGAAACTTGGAGGGACTTCTTTCCAAGTTCATGGTTTTGATTGAGGAGCAGAAGAATAGTTAGGAGATATCGATTAAACATCTTGAGAACTAGGTGGGATAACTTTTCAACGCCATCATTAATTGCCCTCAAGGTGAAGTGTTAAGCAACATGGTTCCCGAGACTGATGGATTGCCTGCGCTAAATCTTGAACCGGATCCGACAATAAAAAAGGATGTGGAAATGGAGGAGATAAGTGGGGAGAAGGAAAAGAAAGCCAGAGAAGATCATGTTTTGAGTTCTAACGTGGATGAGTTGATTTTGATAATGCCCCACGTACCTTCCCCACAAAAGTCTAAAGATCCGGGTAGTTTTACAATCCCGTGCCAAATTGGTAGTCATTGTGTTGGCAAAGCTCTTTGTGACAAGGGCTTATCATAAATTTGGAGTCTTAGTGTGATGAGAAAAGGGTTCATGAAGAGTTATATGAAGATCCAATTGTGTTCAAGAAGCTTTAATTCCATATTTCATTCAAAGATACAATGGAGCAAAGGCATAGCTATTTGTAGTTCTTAAAGGAGGTTCTATCTAACAAGAACAAGCTAGGTGAATTTAAATCGATGGTGCTTACTGATGGGAAGCTCTCGAAAGTTACATTATTATTGATGGATGGAGGGTTCCTTAATTTTCAAAGGGGAATTTGATAGAACAAAGAAGAAAGAGTCGAGCTGAGGATGTTAAAATAAGTGCTCACTAGGAGGCAACCCAGACATGCATTTTATTTTCTTTAATTTTGGTTCATTTCTTTTATTTTAGGATTTTATTTCATTTAGCTATATATTTTATCTTAGTTTAGGGTCGTATGTTCAGTTGTAATCTCCTTGCAAATGTAACTGAGAATTGGGTTCATGGCTTGCAGGTTAGAAGCATAAAAAAGCACAAATTTTGGCTAAGGCTGGTCCAAGCGCCTAGGCGACCAAAACAAGCCTATTCCAAACGCCTAGGCGCCCAACTTCAGAATGCCCAAGCACACCTAAGCGCCTAGGTGCCCACTTCAAGCTCTTTTCAAGCGCCTAGGCGCTCTCCATCACCATCAGATTCTATTCATAAGCGCTTCAGCCTTCACAATTTCAAGCGCCTAGGCGTTCTACCTGTGCACTTGAAAAATAAATAAAGCCTTAGCCCATAAGTCATGCAATTCTAATTCAAACCCAATTCCTATCACTCCTAATTCAAAACCAACTCCTTCTAAGATGTAGCAACCTCACGACACCAACTCTTTCACTTTTATAATTCACCTCTAATTCATTTTTTTTCCAAACCATAACCAAGAAGAAATCAAACATTATCATTTTCATCTCCTACTTGGATTCCATTAACAAAAGTTCAAAGCAAGTAGGTGTTCTAAGTAGACTGTTCAAGTTAATTAGGGTGTAATTGTGATTAAAAAGCTTCAAAATTTGGTTAGAACCAAGTTTGGGGGAGGCTCACATAGGATACTTTTTAATGGTGCACACCAACTGCTCGGTGATCCCAAAAACAACGCTTGACCAGTTCCTACCACCTCCACCCTTGTCTGTGTACGACTGACTTACCCCCTGAGGATGAGGCTAACGAAGTAGAAACAGATGATGCTGATGAAGAGTAAGGCTTCTTTATTTCAGGGAAGTTCTTAGTGCCTAACTTTTTAATTTGTATGCAATGAGGACATTGCATATGTTAAGTTTGGGGGTGCATTCTTCTAGTTGTCACTCATTTAGTTGCACATTTCGTATTTGCATTCGTTTATTATAAATGTTTTGCATGTAGTTGTCATTCTAATTTTTTTTTTGCATTTAGTTAGTTCATATTGCATGAATCCAGGCATGTGCGTTAGTTGTAGCTGACTTAGCCAATGATGAGATTGGGATTATATATAGTTTAACAGTAATGAAAACTGAGACATGGATGTAGTGTCGTATCATGATGTAAATCTTATCCTATTTGAAACTGATGCAACCAGATAGCACGTTAGGTTAGCCATTTTGATCAACTTAGTTTAAATAATTGCATTATTATCTTCTTGGGGGAAATATTGGTTTTAATGATGGGAAATCGGTAAACTTGTAGTAAAGGCTAAGATGACGCAAAAACTCGAGTTTGGGGGAAAATTTGGGATTTTTAAAATAAAAAAAATTAAAAAGAGAAAAAAATAGAAAATCCAGAAAAAGAAAAAAAATCATATGAATAAATACGTTGACTAGTTTAGTTCTGTAGCCTTTGTTACTAAGTAAGTAAGCTCTTAGGGGTGTCTGTACACCTAGCGCCCAAAAACCATCTAGTTTGGGCCGGGAGTTGTTGGTCGAAAGCTCGTTACATGGTTAACATTGAAAAGCCTAAGAGAACTAGACATTGCACAGTCAAGTGTAGACACGAGAAAGAGCATAAATGCCCTCGTGAGCAAATAAAAGAAGAAATAAATCCCGTATTGACTCTGAATTTGGTGATTGTGTAGTTTTAGCTGGAGCTTAACTTGTGAACGGAGTTTCTTAAGTTAAAACTGTGTCTTTTCCTCTAAGAAGCAGATTATGCAAATAATTTGAACTGTAGTTTATTTTAATGGTTGCTAATCACCCCTGCATTAGTAATAACATGCTTTGATTTATGGATTGGTGTGAGTTATTGAATTGTCTTGTTTGGATGGATGTATTGTTTCAATCTATTGTTGATACCTATGAGGCATATTTGTTTGATTTCATACTTACTGATGGCTGGATTTGTAGGCATATATAATGCGTTTTTATTTGCATTGCTTGGGGACAATCTATTGGTTAAGTTTGGGGTTATTTTATAAGTAGGTTTTATACCTATGAATCTGGTATTATTAAACTTAATTATTGCTATCTTTAAGTGTTTTTAGTATCTTTTTATGTGTTTTTGTATTTATTTGTTGTAGGTTGGAGCTGGTGGAACAAATTGGTCATTTGGGAGAAGAAAAAGATCAACAATCATTAAAATTAGAGTTGAGTGGAAGTTTTGTAAATACGTGGTTCTGGTCAAGCGCCTAAGCGCCTGGATTTGTACTAGGTTGAGCGCCTAGGTGCTCATGCACAATCAAAGTTGGATTTTTCTACTGCTGAGTTGTTTTTGAAGTCAATTAGTAATCTTGATGAAGGCTAGGACCAATACAAATAGGAAAAGACTTCAGGAAAGAGGTATCACTCAATTTTTCAAGAGAATTGTAGAGAGAACAACGAAGGAAAACACGAAGGAGGATTGCAAGGGCTGAAAATCAAAGAGAGAGTCTTGGAGCAAATTTAGAGTTTCTTCTTTTCTTCTCTAGTTCTTATCTTTTGTAATTACCTGGGATGTTTGGATTATTAATCTGGATAATGTTTTCCTTTATTATCATGAACTAAATTTTAATTAAGATTGAAATGGAACTTGGTATATAGTTTAAATTAAACCTTCCCATTGAATGAAAGTTGGTTTTTATTGAATTGTTTATTATATCTTTTACTTATTAATTAATTGTTTGGCCAACAACTACCATGATAATCTATATAAAATTGGAAGATGGAATACAAATTTAGATCTGGATATAATAACATATGTTCATATAAATCTGAATAGGGTTAATATGATTAGCATATAGGATAGGAATATACATATGTGTCTTTTGTATCCATTGAAGGAATTTGTGCGAAAAATCCTAATTAACTTGATTCACATAGGAGTATAGTGAGTTGATTGACTAGGGTGTTTCTTCTAATTCTGCGCCTTAAAGATCAAATTTAGGAGGATTTGTTCACCCGTCTTTGGAAGAAGTGCGTGAGCACTATAAAGCATTCTTGGATAATGATTCATATTAATTAATTGATTTAAATGGGAAGTAGATTGATTTGAATGAAATACCAAGGGAAGTTGTAATCTTAACTTGTTAAATTTGCAGTTAATCTTGTGAACTTTGATCTTAGTTATTAATTTTGTTAATTTAGATTTCCATATCACAGCCAATATTTCGTAGTTTAAAATAAGATTAATTGAATTACAATTAGTAATTGATAAAGGTTAATCTATTTCCTCGTGGGAACGATATGATTACTTGCTGAATATTACAATTGAACGCGTATACTTACGTTTTAAAGGTCTAGTAAGAAATTAGGCAACACGTTTTTGGCGGCGTTGCCGGGGATTTGTTTTAATAGTTTGTCATTATTAATTTCAATCAAATTAATCTTAATTTAAACATTTTTAGTATTATTTTATTTCTCTCGCTAGTTTAATTCCTTTTCAGGCACTATGGACAACTATGACTATCAATGACCTTATACGAGAATTTCTCAGCCAAGAGCGGCATAGATTTATGGACTAGATGAAATGTCAGCACAATTTGAGACACTTCCGAGGACGATTGATGCTCTAGAATCACAACCTATTCAAAGTATAGCGGTGATATGTGATTATTGTTTTGAAAACCATCTGAGTCATCAATGCACCATCAGTTTCAAGTCGGTACTGTATGGTGATAACTTCGGTGACTATCCCGATGAGTATCATTATAGTTGGGGGAATCATCTGGATTTTTCATGGTGCCATAATAATCAAGTCCAAACCTTTGCTCCTAACCAATCACACACTCCAAACTTTCAGGATCAAGCTCTTAATCATGAAGAAGAAAGGATGTCAAATTTGGAGGGACTTCTTTCCAAGTTCATGGTTTTGATTGAGGAGCAGAAGAATAGTCAGGAGATATCGATTAGAAATCTTGAGAACTAGGTGGGATAACTTTTCAACGCCATCATTAATTGCCCTCAAGGTGAAGTGTTAAGCAACATGGTTCCCGAGACAAATGGATTACCACGCTAAATCTGGAACCGGATGAGACAATGGAAAAGGATGTGGAAAGTGAGGAGATAAGTGGGGAGAAGGAAAAGATAGCCGGAGAAGATCATATCTTGAGTTCTAACGTGGATGAGTTAATTTTGATAATGCCCCATGTACCTTCCCCACAAAAGTCTAAGGATCCGGGTTGTTTTACAATCCCATGCCAATTTGGTAGTCATTGTGTTGGCAAAGCTCTTTGTGACAAGGAAGCTATCATAAATTTGGAGTAATGGTGTGATGAGAAAAGGGTTCATGAAGAGATAGGTGAAGATCCAGTTGTGTTCAAGAAGCTTTAATTCCATATTTCGTTCAAAGACACAATGGAGCAAAGGCATAACTATTTGGAGTTCTTAAAGGAGGTTCTATCTAACAAGAGTAAGCTAGATGAATTTAAATTGATGGCGCTTACTGATGGGAAGCTCTCGAAATTTATATTATTATTGATGGATGGAGGGTTCTTTAATTTTCGAAGGGGAATTGGATAGAACATAGAAGAAAGAGTCGGACCGAGGACGTTAAAATAAGCGCTCACTGGGAGGCAACCCAGACATGCATTTTATTTTCTTTAATTTTGGCTCATTTATTTTGTTCTAGGATTTTATTTCATTTAGCTATATATTTTATCTTAGTTTAGGGTTGTATGTTCAGTTGTAATCTCCTTGCAAATGATAACTGAGAATTGGGTTCATAACTTGCAGGTTAGAAGCATAAAAAAGCACAAATTTTGGCTAAGGCTGGTCCAAGTGCCTAGGCGCCCAAAACAAGCCTATTCCAAGCGCCTAGGCGCCCAACTGCAGAATGCCCAAACACACCTAAGCGCCTAGGTGCCCACTTCAAGCTCTTTTCAAGTGCCTAGGCGCTCACTATCACCATCAGATTCTATTCATAAGCGCTTCAACCTTCACAATTTTAAGCGCCTAGGCGCTCTACCTGTGCACTTAAAAAATAAATCAAGCCTTAGCCCCTAAGTCATGCAATTCTAATTCAAACCCAATTCCTTTCACTCCTAATTCAAAACTAACTCCTTCTAAGATGTAGCAGCCTCACGACACCAACTCTTTCACTTTTCTATTTCACCTCTAATTCATTTGTTTCCAAACCATAACCAAGAAGAAATCAAACATTATCCTTTTCATCTCCTACTTGGATTCCAATAACAAAAGTTCAAAGCAAGTAGGTGTTCTAAGTAGAGTGTTCAAGTTAATTGGGATGTAATTGTGATTAAAAAGCTTCAAGATTTGGTTAGAACCAAGTTTGGGGGAGGCTCACATAGGGTACTTTTTAACGGTGCACACCAACTGCTCGGTGATCCCAAAAACAACGCTTGACCAGTTTCCACCACCTCCACCTTTATGTGTGTACCCCCGACTGACTTACTCCCTGAGGATTAGGCTAATGAAGTAGAAACAAATGATGTTGATGAAGAGTAAGGCTTCGATCTTTTAGGGAAGTTCTTAGTGCCTAACTTTTTAATTTATATACAATGAGGACATTGCATATGTTAAGTTTGGGGGTGCATTCTTCTAGTTGTCACTCATTTAGTTGCACATTTTGTATTTGCAATCGTTTATTATAATTGTTTTGCATGTAGTTATCATTCTAATTTCAAATTATTTTTTTTGCATTTAGTTAGTTCATATTGCATGAATCCAGGCATGTGCGTTAGTTGAAGTTGACTTAGCCAATGATGAGATTGGAATTATATATAGTTTAACAGTAATGACAACTGAGACATGGATGTAGTATCATATCATGATGTAAATCTTATCCTATTTGAAACTGATGTAACCAGATAGCATGTTAGGTTAGCCATTTTGATCAACTTAGTTTAAATGGTCGCATAATTGTCTTCTTGAGGGAAATCTTGGTTTTAATGAAGGGAAATTGGTAAACTTGTAGTAAAGGCTAAGATGACGTAAAAACTCGAGTTTGGGGGAAAATATGGGATTTTTAAAATAAAAAAGAGAAAAAATAGAAAAAAATAGAAAATCCAGAAAAGAAAAAAAAATCATATGAATAAACATGTTGACTAGTTTAGTTCTGCAGCGTTTGTTACTGGAGTAAGTAAGCCCTTAGGGGTGTCTGTACACCTAGCGCCCAAAAACCATCTAGTTTGGGAGTCGTTGGTCGAAAGCTCGTTACATGGGTAATGTGTCAACCCCAAAACAGGTCCATTCCATCCAACCTATTCTTAGTCGTCAAATACATGGTACAGAAAATAACTACAACTTTATTATAACAATTGTCGTGCAAAATACAACAACACATATGTTGTGAGTTTGGATACAAATATATACCAAACGTGACTCATGCCCCAATCGTGGACAGCACCTCACAATGATACCTTACATAAAGGTATAGTCAAAAACTGTTTTAGAAATTAGAATATTTGGGAAGTGCTCAAGGAAACCTTCGTACATGGGAGGCCATGTGTCTAGGTTATGATAGATATCATATGGCCACAGAATTATCCTTGGTTGACCCAATAGACCCCAAAGAAAAACGAGAAGATTACTATCATATTCTTCCCAATGGTGAGTCTTCTCTTGACATATCATTATCTCCACTGTCTCTAATTGAGAACTATATTTCAAACAAACACCAAGATTATATAGGTAGTGCTCGTAAAGATACTCAGCAAGTGGATGAGCACAATCCTGTCTTATGATGACACGAGATTGTATGTCATTAGACATCTTGTATGATAGTGGCAAAACACCCTTCCAACGTTGGGTTCGCTTCACCCTAGATGATTCACCAAAATATAACTACTAAATGATGACCACCGTTCTATTCTCCTGTTACCCCCGCTCGACCCAGCTACACTCTTATTACCTGAAAGGAATTGTGAAACAGAAGGGTGAGCACAACTAGCCCAGTAAAGAATATCATGACTAAAGATAAATAAGTAATCAATAGCCTTCAACAGAATTAAATCAGAGATTTAGAACATATGGTAGATGATAAAAATTTCAACCATAGTTGCAGCGGAACGAGCAATCCATTAGAAGAGTCAAATAGACTATAAAGTCTATTATCTTCTTCATGTTAAAAATCCACCAACAATGTTTTATCCCTGTAACATCAATCAACAATTCTAGTCCACAATCATATGAATAACTCATAATCATAACTGTAGTTCTAAATTCCTCTTCTCATCAAGGACGAAGATAATTTTCATCATCTATCTTTACCTGAAACATCAAAGATCATGGTTACACCAAATGACATTTCTTGTTCATAATCATACTAATAACTTCATCTTTGTACTACGGGCCAAAGATATTCGTCAACAGTTCATCTTTGCACTACTGGCCAAAGATATTCAACAATAGGTCATCTTTGCACTACGGGCCAAAGATATTCATCAACAATTCATCTTTGCACTACAGGCCAAAGATATTCCTCAACAGTTCATATTTGCACTACAGGCCAAATATATTCATATCTCAAAGAAATATATAATCATTTCAGAATTTATATAAACAATAATTATAACCATGTTGATCATTTCACCTTTGCACTTAAGCTAAAGATATTCAATTATAAATTCAATGGTCATGATCATACCAGTCAACAATTCAACTTTGCACTACTGGCCAAAGAGAACCCATAGTCATGATCATACCAATAATTTACCCATCTTTACACTCAAGCGAAAGAGAATTTCAACATCAAGGTTATAAAAATGATAATAAAAACAATATGATTAAAGCATGAATTTAATTTCAAGAGCAATATTCATAAATCAACTATAATTTGGTTAGAAAAGGAAACCAATTTTGTCGTGAATAGTAACTCGTGAAATAGTAACTCATGAATAGTAACTCATGAATAGTAATCCCGACATGAAAAAGGTAAAAAATCTACAATAATATACATACCAATATTTTGGTATAATGATATTGAAAGAATAATACTTCTTAAGCTTATAAACAATTTGTTTTAATTGTTTACACTTTACTAAAATAATGCATTTAATCATTCTAAAATGCCAAATTCATAAGATTTTATCACCAATAACTAAAACCCTCATCAAAAATCTACATATACCTCATATATGATTCTCAAGCCATAAAATTATATTTTTTTTAATTTTCTTACTTCACATAACATATTTAATTCATTTACTCATAACTAGACCATTTTCATAAAAAATACCAAATCAGTCCCAAAAATATTTCTTTTCTGGGATTTAGCAGAATATAGTCCCATATTGAACATATATTTTTCTTAGAATTTTTAAAATTCATTTACTATTTTTCATATGGCCAAAACCGCCGAATATTTAGACATTTATCATAAATTGTACTTTTATCCAAAAATTTCGAAATTCACAGAGTACACTAATATTATATAGATATACTTTCAATAAAAATTTTATCAATTTTTGAGTTAACCACAAGGAGTTATAAGCGGTTACTTTTAAAATAGTTTTTCCCGTAAAATTCATAACTCTTAATCTATACATCCAAAAATCACCATTTTTGGACACAATCAATAAAACTCATCAAAATATCATTTCAAATTTTTCCAGAATTTTCTAAAGGTCGGAAGAAGTACGAACTGAAAAACATAATAACCCTTAAAATCCCTTACCTCAAAAGTGCGGTATTTCTGACTGGAATGCAGAGCCAAAGGAAACTTGCACTGAATAGCAACTCTCAATGTATCTAAATACTCACAAAATATGCTTCATAATATAGAGAGAGAAAGAGAGAAAGCTTATATTTCTGGTGTGATTTTAAATTCTAACTTAGCCCTCTATTTATATGAAAATGTTAGCACGCCGAAGCATACTTAACCTACAACCTGATGGCTTTACCTGCTACTATTTCCACCCACCACATTTGAATAAAATTCTCAGCATATTTCTTCACCAACCAAGAGTGGGACCCACCAATTCTAGAATTTTTTACCAAAATGATTAACTCCGAAAATTCAATAATTTTTGAACCAGTCATCTCGTAAAATTCATAACAAATCATACGTTCATTTTTAACGGTTCAAAATTTGTGGACATATACTCAACTTATATATGTATAACATATCCAAATATTACCACGATCCAACGGTCGGATTAAAAATTATAACCCTCGCAAAATATCTCAAAAACCCTAATTTGATTTTCAATACCTCCGTTCCGACAAAAATACAGATAAAACACTTCAACATTAACTCTTTCATTTTTAACCACAAAAATATATCCCTCATTTATATCCACATAAAATAAATATTTTCTTATCATATGAATCAATAATTAATTATTCACAATTAATATTACAGAATCACATTTATGACAACCAGGCCGTTCCCAGGAAAGAGGGGGCTTTCCAATAAGAATTTCTCCTTACTGGCGCGCAATTAGGTAACCAAACCTCTCCTTAGACAGAACTTTCTAGACATTGCCAATAATGTTATCTAATAATATTATTCAAATAATATGAATTATTGATCTGATAATGGAAAATACTGTGCAGTGACAATTATTGAACAACAATAATATAAAATTTTAACGTAGCAATTATTGAATCAATAAAATAAAATATTGAACAGTAATTACTGTAACAATTATTGAGTAGTGTCTTCTTACGTAAGAATCAATAATTTCAAAAATACTGTGTAATACCGTGTGCTACTGTGCAATAATGCGTATTACTGTATTTTAACCACCAGGTATTCCAACAGTGTTAACGGTAACAACTACGCCATTATTTATAAAAACTCAATTTTGTCATTTTCTTCATCCAATCGCTTTCCGTTATGGGGCCCACAAATAGCTGCGCTGTAAGACCCCGAATTTTATGAAATAAAAGTATTCAATTTTTCTATTCAGTAAATGGTTAAATTGATAAAATTTTAAAGTTATGGGTGAAATATGAATTTTTTTTTTTCAAAATAAGCAAGTGGTTATAAAATAATTATTGTTGTCGGGGAATATTCGTTTGGTCGTGGAATATTCTTTCTGTCGGAGAATATTCGTACGACGGCGCAGCTATTTGTGGGCCCCATAACGAATAACTGCCGGGTGAAGAAAAACGACAAATTTGAGTTTTTACAAATAACAGCGTAGTTGTTATCGTTAATACTGTTGGAATACCCGGTGATTAAAATACAGTAATACGCGTTATTGCACAGTAGCACACGGTATTGCACAGTATTTTTGAAATTATTGATTCTTACGTAAGAAGGCACTACTCAATAATTGTTACAGTAATTACTGTTCAATATTTTATTTTATTGATTCAATAATTGCTACGTTGAAATTTTATATTGTTGTTGTTCAATAATTATTGCTGCACAGTATTTCCCATTATCAGATCAATAATTCATATTATTTGAATAATATTATTAGATAACATTATTGGCAATGACTAGAAAGTTCTGTCTAAGGAGAGGTTTGGTCATCTAATTGCGCGCCAGTAAGGAAAAATCCTTATTGGAAAGCCCCCTCTTTCCTGGGAACGGCCTGGTTGTCATAAATGTGATTCTGTAATATTATTTGTGAATAATTAATTATTGATTCGTATGATAAGGAAATATTTATTTTATGTGGATATAAACGAGGGACATATTTTTGTGGTTAAAAATGAAGGAGTTAATGTTGAGGTTTTTATCAGTATTTTTGTTGGAATGGAGGTATTAAAAATTAGGGTTTTTGAGATATTTTGCGGGGGTTATAATTTTTAATCCGACCGTTGGATCGTGGTAATTTTTGGATATGTTATACATATATAAGTTGAGTATATGCCCACAAATTTTGAACCGTTAAAAATGAACGTATGATTTATTATGAATTTTACGAGATGACTGGTTCAGAAATTGTTGAATTTTCGGAGTTTATCATTTTGGTAAAAAATTCTAGAATTGGTGGGCCCCACTTGTGGTTGGTGAAGAAATGTGCTGAATTATATTTCAAATGTAGTGGGTGGGAATAGTAGCAGGTAAAGCCATCAGGTTACAGGTCAAACCTACCAAAATTTTCCTATAAATAGAGGGCCAAGTTAGAATTGAAAATCACACCAGAAACATAAGCTTTCTCTCTTTCTCTCTCTAGATTATTGAGTGTATTTTGTGAGTATTTAGATACTTGGTGAGTTGCTATTCATCAGTGCGAGTTTCCTTCAGCGTCATATCCGATATCCAATCTGAAGTGCTGCTCTTTGAGGTAAGGGATAGTAAGGGATATTAAGGGATTTTAAGGGTTGTTATGATTTTCAGTTTCGTAATTTTTCTGAACTTCAAAAATTCTGAAAAAATTTGAAATGATATTTTGATGAGTTTTATTGATTGTGTCCAAAAATGGTGATTTTTGGATGTATAGATTGAGAGTTATGAATTTTATGAGAAAAGACTATTTTAAAAGTAACTGCTTATAATTTCTTGTGGTTAACTCCAAAATTGATGAAATTTTTATTGGGAGTACATGTATATGATGGAAGTATACTCTGTTAATTTTAGAATTTTTGGACAAAAGTATAATTTTTGATAAATGTCTAAATATTCGGCTATTTTGGCCATATGAAAAATAGTAAATGACTTTTAAAAATTCTGAGAAAAATATATGTTCACTATGGGACTATATTATGCTAAATTCCAGAAAAGAAATATTTTTGGAACTGATTTGGTATTTTTCATGAAAATGGACTAGTTATGAGTAAATGAATTAAATATGTTATGTGAAGTAAGAAAATTGGAAAATAGGATTTTATGGCTTGAGAATCCTATATGAGGTATATGCAGATTTTTGATGAGGGTTTTGATTATTGGTGATAAAATCTTATGAGTTTGGTATTTTAGAATGATTAAATGTATTATTTAGTAAAGTGTAAACAATTTAAATAAATTGTTTATAAGCTTAAGAATATTATTCTTTCAATATCATTATACCGAAATATTGGTATGTATATTATTGTGAAATTTCTACCTTTTTCATGACAGAGTTACTATTTATGAGTTACTATTCACGAGTTACTATTCACGAGTTACTATTCACGACAAAATTGGTTTCTTTTTCTAACCAAATTATAGTTGATTTATGAATATTACTCTTGAGATTAAATCTATATGTTGATCATATTGTTTTTATTATCATATATAACATTTTTATAACCTTGATGTTGAAATTCTCTTTCGCTTGAGTGTAAAGATGGGTAAATTATTGGTATGATCATGACTATGGGTTCTCTTTGGCCAGTAGTGCAAAGTTGAATTGTTGACTGGTATGATCATGACCATTGAATTTATAAGTGAATATCTTTAGCTTAAGTGCAAAGGTGAATTGATTAACATGGTTATAATTATTGTTTATATAAATTCTAAAATGATTATATATTTCTTTGAGATATGAATATATTTGGCCTGTAGTGCAAATATGAATTGTTGATGAATATCTTTGGCATGTAGTGCAAAGATGGCCTGTTGATGAATATCTTTGGCCTGTAGTGCAAAGATGAACTGTTGTTGAATATCTTTGGCCCGTAGTGCAAAGATGGTTTGTTGATGAGTATCTTTGGCCTGTAGTGCAAAGATGGATTTTTTAGTATGATTATAAATAGGAACTGTGATTTGGTATAACCATGATCTTTGATGTTTCAGGTAAAGACAGGTGATAAAAATATTCTTCGTCCTGGGTGCGAAGAAAAATTTATAGTCACAATTATGATTATGAGTTATTCATATGATTGTGGAAAGGAACTGTTGAGTGATGTTACATGGATAAAATATTGTTGGTGGATTTTTAACATGGAGAAGATAATAGACTTTATAGTCTATTTAACTCTTCTAATGGATTGCTCGTTCCGCTGCAACTATGGTTGAAATTTTTATCATTTACCATATGTTCTAAATCTCTGATTTATTATTGATGAAGGCTATTGATAATTTAATTATCTTTAGTCATGATATTCTTTACTGAGCTAGTTGTGCTCACCCTTTTGCTTCACAATTCCTTTCAGGTAATAAGAGTGTAGCTGGGTCGAGCGGGGGTAACAAGGGAATAGAACGGTGGTCATCATTTAGTAGTTATATTTGGTGAAGAAAATAGGGTGAGGCGAACCCAACGTTGGAAGGGTGTTTTGTCACTATCATACAAGATGTCTAATGACGTACAACCTCGTGTCATCATAGGACAGGGTTGTGCTCATCCACTTGCTGAGTATATCTATGGGCACTACCTATATAATCTTGGTGTTTGTTTGAAGTATAATTCTCAATTAGAGACAGTGGAGATAATGATAAGTCAAGAGAAGACTCACCATTGGGAAGAATATGATAGTAATCTTCTCGTTTTTCTTTGGGGTCTATTGGGTCAACCAAGGATAATTCTGTGGCCATATGATATCTATCATAACCTAGACGCGTGGCCTCCCATGTACGAAGGTTTCCTTGAGCACTTCCCAAAGATTCTAATTTCTAAAACAGTTTTTGACTATACCTTTATGTAAGGTGTTATTGTGTGGTGATGTCCACGGTTGGAACATGAGTCACATTTGGTATATATTTGTATCCAAACTCACAGCATATATGTTGTTGTATTTTGCACGACAATTGTTGTAATAAAGTTGTAGTTGTTTTCTGTACCATGTATTTGGCGACTCAGAATAGGTTGGATGGAATGAACCTGTTTTGGGGTTGTCACATGCGCCGTCGTACGAATATTCCCCGACAGAAAGAATATTCCACGACTAAACGAATATTCCCCGACAAAATGAATATTTTATAACCACTTGCTTATTTTGAAAAATATTCATATATCATCCTTAACTCTAACTTTTTATCAATTTAACCATTTACTAAATAGAAAAATTGAATACTTTTATTTCATAAAATTTGGGGTCTTACAGGTAACATTGAAAAGCCTAAGAGAACTAGACATTACACAGTCAAGTGTAGACACGAGAAAGAGCATAAATGCCCTCGTGAGCAAATAAAAGAAGAAATAAATCCCGTATTGACTCTGAATTTGGTGATTGTGTAGTTTTAGCTGGAGCTTAACTTTTGAACGGAGTTTCTTAAGTTAAAACTGTGTCTTTTCCTCTAAGAAGCATATTATGCAATGTATTTGAACTGTAGTTGATTTTAATGGTTGCTAAGCACACATACCTTGCATCAGTAATAACAGGTTTTAATTTATGGATTGGTATGAGTTATTGAATTGTGATGTTTGGATGTATTGTTTGAATCTATTGTTATTACCTCTGAGGCATATTTGTTTGATTTCATACTGACTGATGACTGGATTTGTAGGTATATAGTTAGGATGCATTTTTATTTGCAATGCTTGGGGACAATCAATTGGTTAAGTTTGGGGGTATTTGATTAGTAGATTTTATAGCTATGAATATGGTATTATTAAACTTAATTATTGCTATCTTTAAGTGTTTTTAGTATCATTTTATGTGTTTTTGTATTTATTTCTTATAGGTTGGAGCTGGTGGGACAAATTGGTCATTTGGGAGAAGAAAAAAAGATCAAAAATCATTAAAACTAGAGATGAGTGGTATTTTTGTAAATACGTGGTCCTGGTCATGTGCCTAGGCGCTTGGATTTGTACTAGGTTGAGCGCCTAAGTGCTCATGCACGATCAAAGTTAGATTTTTCTAATGTTGAGTTATTTTTGAAGCCAATTAGGAATGTTGATGAGGGCTTGGACCAATAAAAATAGGAAAAGACTTCAGGAAAGAGGTATCACTCAATTTTTCAAGAGAATTATAGAGAGAACAATGAAGGAAAACACGAAGGAGGATTGCAGGGCTGAAAATCAAAGAGAAAGTCTTTGAGCAAATTTTGAGTTTCTTCTTTTCTTCTCTAGTTCTTATCTTTTGTGATTACTTGGGATGTTTGGATTATTAATCTGAATAATATTTTCCTTTATTATTATGAACTAAATTTTAATTAAGATTGCAACGAAACTTGGTATATAGTTTAAAGTAAACCTTCCCATTGAATGAAAGTTGATTTTTATTGAATTGTTTATTATATCTTTTGCTTCTAATTAATTGTTTGGCCAACAATTACCATGATAATCTATATAAAATTGGAAGATGGAATATAAATTTAGATCTGGATATAATAACTTCTGTTCATATAATCTGAATAGGGTTAATAAGATTAGCATGTAGGATAGGAATATACCTATATATCTTTTGTATCCATTGAAGAAATTTGTGCGAAAAATCCTAATTAACTTGATTCACATAGAAATATATAGTGAGTTGATTGACTAGGGTGTTCCTTGTAATTCTGCGCCTTAAAGATCAAATTTAGGAGGATTTGTTCGCGTGTCTTTGGAAGAAATGCGTGAGCACTATAAAGCATTCTTGGATAATGATTCATATTAATTAATTGTTTTAAATGGGAAGTAGATTGATTTGAATGAAATACCAAGGAAAGTTGTAATCTTAACCTGTTAAATCTGCAGTTAATCTTGTGAACTTTGATCTTAGTTATTAATTTTGTTAATTTAGATTTTCATATCACAACCAATATTTCGTAGTTTAAAAAAAGATTAATTGAATTAAAATTAATAAATAATAAAAGTTAATCTATTTCCTCGTGGGAACGATATCCTTGCCTGCGGAATATTACAATTGAACGTGTATACTTGCGTGTTAAAGAGCTAATAAGAAATTAGGCAACAACCACCGTATGTTCGTTCTACGCACTATATGTAACGTATAAACTCCATTTTTTCGCGTTTTCACCTGTGTTTTATCGTAATTCTTTCATTAAATGCAATATATTGAGCATGTATGCATAGATAGCTTAATAGACATGTTATACTGTAATGCATGCTTTACGTATCATCATATGGACTGTATAGATGCAACATATTTCATTTTAATGCTTAATCTAGGCATGTATTCTGACAATGCATTAGAAAAACTGCTTAAACTGCTATTTGATTATTGAGTTATGACTGTGTACCCTCATAGGGTGATTTAATGCATGCCTACGTGCATGTGGATAGTCCATTTTATAGAGGAAACTCTGGCAAAAAAATTTCATGAGTTAAATGACAAGATCTTATATGTATACTCAGTTATGCTAGGATATTTATGTTAAAATGATGTATGCATCTATTAAGACATAGATAGGACATGCACGATGCTATGACCCAAATTAAATTGCTAGGAATCTTTTGTCTCTAGGTTATTCCAAATGCAGATTTAAATAGGGTATATACTTACCTTGTCTTATTCTAAATTCTATGGACTCGCTGTGTGACACCCCCAAATTCGGATACTTCAATTTCCACATAATTTGGTGTTCACTATACTCTTCTTAAGGAGTTACATGATCTGAATTAAATACATAAATCTCAGGTCATAACTTGTTAATCTTGCCTTTGTCTTTGCTAGTGGAAGGCTTGTCAGACTTTTCGTTCTTTAGTGCAATGTTATTATTACGCAAGAGTGAGCACGATTGCCCACAAGTAAAATAATGAAACAACAATATAATAACATGCGAGTGAATCAAAGACTTCTGGAATAAGAACTCAACTTTTGAATCAAGAATGAATAACAGGAATCAAAAGAACTTCTGAGGGTCATAATACCTTAAACTATGTCCTAGGTTATCAAGGGTTATACTTGAAACCTTTAACAGTCATAAGACTATGGACTCTTCTACTCGTACTTAGGGGGATCAGTCCTTAATACCATACTGTGCATAATATCTTAATGCTAACGCATAAGTAATCCCCTATACAGGGTTGTTCATCTCAGTTTGACATTAGAGTCAGCACCAAAGGAAGTTTGGTTTGGATAATTCAACAAGGGTTCTAAAATTTAGAACGTTCATCAACTAAGGACTAGTCGAATCAATAGGGTTCGCTAGTCTTACAAGGCTCAACAATAACTGATATTCAAATTGAATAATAACTCAAGAAGTATACAATGGAATAAGAATTGTATAACTGCAATCATACTTTGAAAAGATCTTTAATGTAACATATTGAACTTGATCAATATAGAATATAAGTGTAGAATTTGCTCAGTATAAAGATGTGAGGATTATAAACTTGAATAACGATAACAAGTAGGGTTAGGAAACTTGCCTCGTGCGTAGATTACACGTTAATTATATACGTTCCTCGATTTTAATCCTACATACCATTCATATTCATAATACCAGTCAATTATAACGTAACTAGCCATCACAAGTTCATTCTTTTTTGTCTAACTCGGATTATGACTATACTTAGTCAAATTACCACACTTATTGTCATATAATTTACACTTCACAAACAATAAGCTAACTATGCGTTCAATAATTCAATCCATGCGTAAATGCTTTATTGACATGACAAGAACCTATGTTAACATCTCATTATATGACTAACACATTTTTATGTTCATTAGGTTACTATACATTCCTAGACATAAATAATAATAAAAAAAATTCATTTCTGAGCAATTTGTAGAGTGGCGCTACGGCGCCACTGTTAGCTTGTTCTTGGCACTACGGCACGACCCGCGCTGCGGCCTGGACATTGGCGCTGCGGCATGGCTCACGCTATGGCATGAGGTTTATGCTTGCAGCCGGCGCTGCGGTGCGGCAAAGCAGTTCCAGAACTGCAATTCGCAAAAATTGCAGAACATGGCCAAAACCTCCAACTAATTAATTTTTACACGAATTTAGACATGCCTAAACACTATAATACACATATAACTACTACCCAACCCTTCTAGCATGATTTTGACAAGTTAAAACACATAATTTACAGAATCAAAACATGTAATTTTACTGTTCTTGATGTTTTTGAAAGTTTTGAACGCAAAACATAAAAATTAACACTACGGGTTCGTTATAACACCAAATCTGTCCATTCGAAGTTTGATTTCTTTGTTTTAACATACATAATCATATGCAAGTATAAATTTATGATGTAACATATGATTTAACACATAAAATTCTTGCGTAAGGGCCATATGGCCATATTTTATACTCTATAACTTCAAGAAACTATATACGATAGATTTCTATGAATTTGATGTTATGAAAACGTACAAGATATAAATAAACATGTTATGATAACATATTAGCATATATATACACATAATCGTTACCTTTTTCAATTACAGAGACTCTAAATTTTCAATTACAGAAACTCACACATATTTTCCATAAAAACTTCAAATGACGTAAATAAAAACTTAAATTTAAGGGTTTACCCTTGATTGCTTTGCTTGGATTACACAAGGGTGATAGCAACTTCCCATTTCTCACAATCCTTCTCTTTTACTCTCACTGATTCTAAATTCTCTCTATGATTTGCTTTGATAAGACGTATGAAAATATACGAACTAACACTGTATGGTCAGTTAACCCGATCATGAGTTAACTGCTCTCAACTCCCAATAAGGCTTCGTTTGGCTAGCCTTAAATGGCTCAAATCCATTTATTTTAATAAATTTCTTATCGTATAATTTAATAGTGTCATATCCCTTTATAAAATAAATCAAATATCTTATTTACTTTAATTTAAATAAAATATGATAATTTCTCATTAATTCACATAGTCACATAATTAATTTTCTCATTTATTAATAATGTCAAATTATTAATTTTCCTATTAATTATTAATTTAAATAAAATAATATTAGGCTTATTAAATATTTTCTTTAATTCAATAAGCTCACATAATTATATACCTTGAATAATCAAAATTCTCTATATTAATTTAATAAATAAAACACATATGATTAAATTAATCTACCACAATTTCATTAATTAATTATTTAATTCAATAATTAAATCATAGAAAAAATATTTATTTAATTCACTAAAGATTCAAATAAAACTACAAAAATCTTGTTTGTCACATCTTTCCCCCCTTAAAAGGATTTTGTCCACAGAATCAAGACTCAATCAATCTGTCCCGTTACATTCTCCCCCTCCCCCCTTACAAAGATTTTGTCCCCAGAATCGCTACACATAATTTAATTAAATAAATGAGGGAAATTCTTCATCATATGCTCTTCGAGTTCCCACGTTGCTTCTTCAGCGTTGTGGTTCCTCCAAATTACCTTAACAGAAGGTATTACTTTATTTCTGAGAACTTGCTCTTTTCGGTCAACAATCTGTACAGGAATTTCTTCGTAAGACACATCTTTTTCAAATTGTAGGGGTTCATATTTAATTACATGCTTATAATCGGGTTTGTAGGGTCGTAAAACGGAAACATGAAAAAAGTTGTGGACATTTTCGAGTGCTAGAGGTAAGGCTACTTCATACGTAACTTCTCCGATTCTTCGCAGTACTTCGAAGGGTCCAATGAATCTTGGGCTTAATTTCCCTTTCTTTCCGAACCTGATGTTTCCCTTCCAGGGAGAGACCTTCAAGAACACATAACTACTCGATTCAAACTCAACATTTTTACGGTGTGGATCGACGTATTTCTTCTGCCTATTTTGAGCTGCTACCAGTCTTATTCGAACCACTTTAACTATCTCTGCTGCCTGCTGTACCAATTCTGGGCCTAGTAATTATCTCTCGCCAACTTCATCCCAGTATAGTGGAGTTCTGCACTCTCTACCATATAACGCTTCATAAGGCGGCATGCCAATACTAGCGTGGTAACTGTTATTGTAGCCAAACTCTACGAGCGGTAGATGATCATCCCAATTTCCTTTAAAGTTCATTATACAAGCTCTTAACATATCTTCTAATGTCTGAATCGTTCTTTCACTTTACCCGTCTGTCTGATGATGATAAGCCGTACTCATTCTCAACTGTGTACCCATGCATTCCTGTAGACGTTTCCAGAAGTTCGATGTAAAGTGTGGATCCCTATCGGAAATAATTGACACCGGAACTCCGTGCCTTAAAATAATCACTTTCACATATAACCTTGCCAACTGATCTAAGTTGAATCTGATTTTGATCGGAAGGAAGTGTGCAGATTTCATCAATCGGTCAACGATAACCCATGCTGCGTCATAGCCTTTCTGAGTTGTCGGAAGGCCAACCACGAAGCCCATCGTAATATGTTTCCATTTCCATTTTGGGATCTCCAACGGTTGTAGCAACCCACTTAGCCTTTGATGAACTGCTTTCACTTTCTGACAGGTTAGACATTTGGCAACACACTCTGCAACATCTCGTTTCAGATTTGGCCACCAGAAATGTTATCGAAGTCCTTGGTACATCTTGGTACTACCAGGGTGAATCGAATATCGTGAGCTATGAGTCTCGCTCAAAATGTCTTCCTTAATCTCTGGTACTGGCAGTACCCAAATTATGCTCTCAAATCTCAGTATTCCTTCCTTGTCCATCTTGAAACTCGGTTCGGTCCCTTAGGATATCTTCTTTTTCACCTTTTTACATTCTTCGTCCTGAAGTAGAGCCTCCTTAACTTTATCCAGTAGGGTTGTACCATATTGTATCTGAAACAGCTTCTCATCAAGTTCCATAGGATACTTCACTTCCAATTCTAACTTTTCCATTGCTGAAATCAACTCCTTCTGAGCGGTCAACATCATCAATTTCTCCCGACCCTTTCTACTTAAGGCGTCAGCAACCACATTTGCCTTACCCGGATGGTATAAAATCTCACAATCATAGTCCTTAATTAACTCCAACCACCTTCTTTGGCGCATATTCAAGTCCTTCTGTGTAAAAAAATATTTCAGACTCTCGTGGTCTGTATATATTTCACACTTCTACCCATAGAGATAGTGCCTCTAGATTTTCAAAGAAAAAACTACTGCAGCTAACTCCAAGTCGTGGGTCGGATACCCCTTCGCATAGTCCTTCAATTGTCGTGATGCATACGCAATGACTCTACCATTTTGCATAAGTACATAGCCAAGTCCTTTATGCGATGCATCACTATAAACAACAAAATTTCCCGTGTCATCCGGAAGAGATAACACAGGTGTCGTACTCAACCTCTTCTTGAGTTCTTGAAAGCTTTCCTCACACTTCTCCGTTCAAACAAATTTCATAGCTTTTTGAGTTAAATTCGTTAACGGAGTTGCGATCATGGAAAAGTCTCTAATGAATCTTCTGTAATATCCTACCAATCCAAGAAAACTTCGTACTTCTGACGGTGTTCTCGGCTGATCCCAGTTTATCATGGCTTCGACTTTGGATGGATCTACAGAAATTCCATCTTTATTAATCACATGTCCAAGAAATTGTATCCGCTCGATCCAAAATTCGCATTTTGAAAACTTGGCATACAACTTATCCCTTCTCAACGCCTCTAACGTTACCTTCAAATGCTCTTCATGTTCTTCCTTGGTTTTTGAATATACCAAAATATCATCTATAAATACCACTATGAATTTATCAAAAAAGGCTTGAACACTCCATTCATTAAGCCCATAAATGTTACAGGAGCATTCGTTAGATCAAATGACATTACCAAAAATTCGTAGTGACCATATCGCGCTCTGAACGCTGTCATCGGTACATCCTCTGGCCTCACCTTCAGTTGATGATAACCACTCCTCAAGTCTATCTTTGAAAAGTATCTCGCTCCCTTCAATTGATCAAATAGGTTGTCGATCCTCGATAATGGATATCTATTCTTAATCGTGACCTTATTTAGTTCTCTATAGTCGACGCAAAGCCGCATCGTCCCGTCCTTCTTCTTCACAAACAACACCTGCGCTCCCCACGGCGATACGCTCGGTTGAATGTATTTCTTGTCCAGTAATTCTTGTAATTGTACCATCAATTCTTTCATCTCTACCGGTGCCATTCGGTACGGTGCCTTCGATATTGGAGTCGTTCTTAGCGCCAAATTGATCATGAACTCAACCTCTCTATCTGGCAGAAGTCCTGGTAAATCGTTCGGAAATACGTCTGCGAAGTCCCTCACTACTGGTATCTCCTCTACTTTCAAATTCTCTTTACGACTATCGACTATGTAAGCTAAATATCCTACACAGCCTTGTCTTAACAACTTCCTGGCATGCATCATTGTCAGACAAATTGCTTGTCTAGGCGACTTGCTATCGTAAAACATAACCTATGACGGAGTCATAAGGTTAATACGCTTCTTCTGGCAATCAGTTACAGCCCCGTAATTGAATAACCAGTCCATTCCCAAGATAACGTCAAATTCAACAAGTCGAATAGGGATAAGATCTACGTTCATGATATTACCCTTAATATCCACTCTACAGTTCTTATCTACGTACTTAACAGGGATTATTTTTCTATTCGTAATTTCTATGTTCATGGGGTGTTCTAACTCATCCTTAGGCAATTCTAAGTTCTTAGCGAAGTCATCGGATGTAAATGAACAAGTAGCACCCGAATCAAATAATACATAAGCATTAATTTTATTGATCAGAATGATACCTGACACCACATCACGAGACTGCACTACATCCTGCACTGTCATGTTGAATGTCCTGACGGTCGGTCGGTTGGTTGCGGTTGGTCCTGTGATAGTCAGAGCTCTTCGACCGTTGTTTCCCCTATTTCCTCATGATCTTGCCCCTCCAGATCCCTTTTTAGGGTAGTCCCTTGCAAGATGATCCTTTGAGCCACAAGTGTAGCATGCACCCTTCTTTTGGTTAGGACAGTTAGGTGCTATGTGGCCTTCCTAACCACAATTGTAGCACACTCGTTTACCTTCCATACACACTCCTAAATAAGCTTTTTCATAGGTCGGGCATGTTTCGATCCTCTTCTTCTGACCTCCTTGCTAATTTCCAGTTGAATTGTCAGACCACCTTCTCTTCTGATTATTGCTACCTCCCATGTTACTTCCACCAGCCTTGTTAATTCCTTAATTTTCACTCTTCTTCTTCTTCTGATTCTAATTATATTTGGTTACTGCATCGCTTCCACCTTCAGCGAGTATGGCTTTCTCCAATACCCCAGCAAGCGTCTTCAATTGAAACATCGATACTTTACTATACAACCAGGGCTTCAGTCCTTGTTTGAACCTTCTTGCTTTTCTCTCATCCGTGTGCACTTGATATGTGGCGAACCTAGCCAATTCATTGAATCTTGCCACATAGTCTGGTACGGACATATTCCCCTGTTCAACTCCAGAAACTGGTCCTCCATTTGGTTCTGCGACCTGGTCGAAAAATACATCTCGAAGAACATCTCCTTGAACCTCTCCCAGGTGATCATACCTTCTCCTCCCCGAACTTTATTTGCTTGCCACCAATAACTGGCTTTAGATTTCAGCATGAACGTCGCGTAGGCGGTTTTCTGGTCCTCTCTGACTCTGGTGACATCAAAAACTTTTTCCATCTCCATAACCCAAGTCTAAGCTTCTATCGGGTTCATGGAGCCTTTAAACTCTGGCGGTCCCATCGCCTTGAAATCCTTGAACGTCATATTCGGTGGAGCTTGAGGTTGATTATTAATCACTCCAGCTAATAAGTTCACCAATTGTTGAACGGGGTTTACATTGGCATTGTTGTTGTTGTTCGTCGATTCTTCTTAAGCTGTTGACGGTTTTGTCTTCTTCTCGGCGACATATTTCTGTTAAAATATACGCTTATTAGATCATCCAATTCTCTAAATAGTTAAGGCTTAACTCAATAATTTAACATAATCACTTAACACATTATCTCAAACAACTTGATATATTTATTCAAATCAAAAGTTTTAACATCAAACGATAGCATCACTACTATTTACATCAACTATCCCGATATAAAGAATCTACAGGATTTAAAATATTAAAATATTCATTTGTTTATAAACACATCAGAATTTACGTCTACTACCAGATAAGTTTTCACATAATTAAAAAAATCCTATCACTGCCTGTTAAGGCACTGAATAACCTTGCTACGTTCCTCTTTCATGATGCGGGACATCGTCCGACGATCTAGCATATACGATGGTAATCCTTCGAACTGGATTGGGTACCTCATAACTCGATCCTGGGCCTCATCCATTGCATTTTGAAGTGTAGAGTACATCTCCCCAAGCTTAGCCTTCTTCGCACGACAATCCTCTTCTGCAAGATCAGCATGACGTGATTCTCTTACCCAAGCTTCCTCTGCTATGGTCAACCTTGTTGAGCTCTCTTTCAGTTCTTTCTTAAACTTCTCTATTCCCTCGGACTTCTCCTCGGTTTGACCCTTCTCGTGAACCAAATCCCATTCCACATTTCCTAGACGTGTGTGAAGCGGCACAACCTCCTTATCTCTCTGCTCGATGGTAATTTGTTGAATAACCGCCCGTTCAGTCAGCTCCTGAACAGTGTCACGTAACTCTACGTTACGATCATATAACTCGTCGTACATCTCAGCATCGATGGAGTTCGGTGGGAACTCCTCTTCTTCCTCTTCTTCCTCAGGATCCTCCTCTGGATCAGTCTCAGGGTCATGCTCCTGACCAACAATAGTGATCAACGGAGACGACTCTCTCTGTACCAACTGCTTCCTAACGACATGAATGTCTCGGGGCTCCACCTCTGTAGGTACTTGAGGTTCCTCCTCCCCAGCTCAACTAGCTCCTCCAACATCCGACATCCTGACAACATAGTTTCAAGTTTTAGTTACTAAGTTGTACTAGCGAGCACATAATTTAACACATAAGCACATAAAGTCTTTTATTATCTTCAATGAATTAAGAAATTCATTTCTTAGAACTCGATAAGAGTTTTCCATCACTATGTTCTTCCTATAAGGCTACTACCTAAGGTTGTTCCCCCACCTAAGGTTCATAACCTACAGCTCTGATACCAACCTGTGACACCCCCAAATTCGGGTACTTCAATTCCCGCATAATTTGGTGTTCACTATACAACATCATATGCCTATCTACCCATAATAAATGAAAGCATAAATAGATAGAAATAAATCCTCCCCTTAAGGAGTTACATCATCTGAATTAAATACATAAATCCCAGGTCATACTAACCTTAAATCTTAAATGCGGAAATAAAAATAAATAATAGTCTTACACAACATTAACATAAGTCTGAAACATAATTACAAAATAATATAAACAACAAGTCCTCATCACTTGTTAATGTTGCCCTTGCCTTTGCTAGTGGAAGGCTCGTCGGACTTTTCGTTCTTTACTGCAATGTTATTATTACGCAAGAGTGAGCACGATTGCCCACAAGTAAAATAATGAAACAACAATATAATAACATCCGAGTGAATCAAAGACTTCTGGAATAAGAACTCAACTTTTAAATCAAGAATGAATAACAGAAATAAAAAGAACTTCGGAGGGTCATAATACCTTTAACTATGTCCTAGGTTATCAAGGGTTATACTTGAAACCTTTAACAGTCATAAGACTATAGACTTTTCTACTCGTACTTAGGGGTATCAACCCTTAGTACCATACTGTGCACAATATCTTAATGCTAACGCATAAGTAATCCCTTATACAGGGTTGTTCATCTCAGTTTGACATTAGAGTCCGCACCAAAGGAAGTTTGGTTTGGATAATTCAACAATGGTTCTGAAATTTAGAACGTTCATCAACTAAGGACTAGTCGAATCAATAGGGTTCGCTAGTCTTACAAGGTTCAACAATAATTGATATTCAAATTGAATAATAACTCAAGAGGTATACAATGGAATCAGAATTGTATAACTGCAATCATACTTTGAAAAGATCTTTAATGTAACCTATTGAACTTGATCAATATAGAATATAAGTGTAGAATTTGCTCAGTATAAATATGTAAGGATTATAAACTTGAATAACGATAACAAGTAGGGTTAGGAAACTTGCCTCGTGTGTAGATTACACGTTAATTATATACGTTCCTCGATTTTAATCCTACATACCATTCATATTCACAATACTAGTCAATTATAATGTAACTAGCCATCACAAGTTCATTCTTTTTGTCTAACTCAGACTATGACTATACTTAGTCAAATTACCACACTAATTGTCACATAATTTACACTTCACGAACAATAAGCTAACTATTTGTTCAATAATTCAATCCACACGCAAATGCATTATTGACATGACAAGAACCTATGTTAACATCTCATTATATGACTAACACATTTTTATGTTCATTAGGTTACTATTACATTCCTGGATATAAATAATAATAATAAAAAAATTCATTTCTGAGCAATCTGCAGAGTGGCGCTGCGGTGCCACTGTTAAGCTTGTTCTTAGCGCTGCGGCCTGGACATTGGCGTTGCGGTGTGGCTTGAGCTGCGGCGCGAGGTTTATGCTTGCAACCGGCGCTGCGGCGCGGCGAAGCAGTACCAGAACTGCAATTCGCGAAAATTGCAGAACATGGCCAAAACCTCCAACTAACTAATTTTTACACGAATTTAGACATACCCAAACACTGTAATACACATATAACTACTACCCAACCCTTCTAGCATGATTTTAACAAGTTAAAACATATAATTTACATAATCAAAACATGTAATTTTACTGTCCTTGATGTTCTTGAAAGTTTTGAACGCAAAATATAAAAATTAACACTACGGGTTCGCTATAACACCAAATCTCTCCATTCGAAGTTTGATTCCTTTGTTTTAACATACATAATCATATGCAAGTATAAATTTATAATGCAACATATGATTTAACACATAAAATTCGTGTGTAAGAGCCATATGGCCATATTTTATACTCTATAACTTCAAGAAACTATATACAATAGATTTCTATGAATTTGATGTTATGAAAACATACAAGATATAGTTAAACATGTTATGATAACATATTAGCACATATATACACATAATCGTTACCCTTTTCAATTACAGAGACTCTAAATTTCCAATTACAGAGACTCATACACATTTTCCATAAAAACTTCAAATGACGTAAATAAAAACTTGAGTTTAAGGGTTTACCTTTGATTGCTTTGCTTGGATTACACAAGGGTGATAGCAACTTCCAATTTCTCACAATCCTTCTCTTTTACTCTCACTGATTCTAAATTCTCTCTATGATTTGCTTTGATAAACTTAAAAAATAAAAAGAAGAAGACATATGAAAATATAGGAACTGACGCTGTATGGTCAGTTAACCCGATCATGGGTTAACTGCTCCCAACTCCCAATAAGACTTCGTTTGGCTAGCCTTAAATGGCTCAAATTTATTTAATTTAATAAATCTTTTATCCTATAGTTTAATAGTGTCATACCCCTTTATAAAATAAATCAAATATCTTATTTACTTTAATTTAAATAAAATATGATAATTTCTCATTAATTCACATAGTCACATAATTAATTTTCTCATTTATTAATTATGTCAAATTATTAATTTTCCTATTAATTATTAATTTAAATAAAATAATATTAGGCTTATTAAATATTTCTTTTAATTCAATAAGCTCACATAATTACATACCTTGAATAATCAAATTTCTTCACATTAATTTAATAAATATAACACATATAATTAAATTAATCTACCATAATTTCATCAATTAATTATTTAATCCAATAATTAAATCAACAAAAAAAAATATTTATTTAATTCACTAAATATTCAAATAAAACTACAAAAATCTTGTTTGACACACGTTTTCTAAGCATTAACTCAAACAGACATAGCAGCTCTTCTTCCCATAGGGCTTCATCTAGGATTCGCCTTTGGAGGCCAGCTTCGGATACTCCCATTCCGCGGATTACCCGACAGGTTCGTCGCTTTACAGAGTTGGTGCATCATCCTCTTAACGAGGATCGGTCCCATTTAGATGAGGATGGTGATATCCTTGAGCCTGAGGTGCCACCCCGGTCCACTATTGTTCCTAGATTCCTTCCGGGTATCCAGGTATATACTCCTGACTTGCTGGGTACCGACTTGAGCCGTCATCCACCCATTCACTTGCATGTGAACGAGGTACTAGAGTTTTCATATTGATTTGCTTTAATTCTCCATTCTTGCCAATAATCGATTTTTAACCTTAATGTCGTGTAGGTTCTGGAGTTTACCCAGCCCATGGGTAACTGATTCAGCGTGTACTCCTTGTACTGATTGCTTCATCCCGAGAATTGGGCTCAGGTGGACTCATGAGGTTTTCAGGACTTCTTTACTATTGCTCCTAGCCGCTACCCTTGGGGCTATCTTCAGGCTTTATCCTAGAGGTGGTTTCATCATAGCTAATCTCTTCATCTCCTAGATTGTGAGGTTATAATGGCACCCATAGATTGGAGGTACATCACTGGTTTGTAGTTTATCGGGGACCGAGTGCCTTTGGAGGCTAATATCACTGCCATTGCTGTTCGCACCCTTCTCAGTTTTTCTCCTCAGGACCGGGCCTTCAATGCCCATATTTTCCTTTCAGGCTCTTTAAGTGTGGATGCGGCTTAAGGTACTTTGGCAAGAGCCGTTACCTGTTGGTGGAGAGGGATCGCATCTTGCAGCGTCTGTTCTTGACCATCATGAGGGGTTATTTTATTGCGAACAACTCCTCCATTGTCCCCTTTAGCTTTGTAGGGGCTGTTCGAGACGTAGATCGCATTGGAGACTACGACTAGGGATCTTTTACGTTCGCGATCTTCCTTCATGGGATATGATTATGCTCCGAGGGAGTGACCGATGCTTGACTCGAATTCTACCCATTTCTTCTTGTGAGTCATCTTGACTGATTTATGATTCTCTAAATCTTTATTTGCCTATTCATGACGAATGTCGGGTTCTTGGGATTGACAGCTCTAGGCTTACAAAAGGCTCCCTTGCCTTCGATCTCTCACTGTTTTAGGCTTGGACACCTACCATCGGGGTCAGCGATGACATCAGTCCACTTTGTCTGAGGTCCCAATTTCAGTAGATTTCACCCATGACCGCCTTCAGCTGGAGATATTATCGACATCTGATGTAGTGTGGGTCCCCTATACTACCGAGCACTTGGATGAAGGTTTTGAGGATGATCTTCGGATAGGGCTAGAGTATTATATGTCTACTCGACGGATTCCTTTCCTATTTGATGGAGACAGGGAGCTCTACCTTGGAGAGCGAGCTTTTAGATGTATTACTGGGGAGATCCGCCTTCCTTTCCTTCCTCTGCCTCAGCGGTTTTAGCCTTTGGCTTTGGATGTTTCAGAGATTCCTATAGCGGGGTATGAGGGATTTCACCTATCAGATGGCCTCATCACTTTGAATGAATTATTTGCCTGGTGTGGCCTTCGTATTATTGGAGCTCATACCCGAGCTACCCAGTTTTTGGGGGATGTAGTTCCAGGGTCTCTCATGATAACTAATTAGATATCATGCTTTTAGGAGCCTTCTCATCTATCCCAGATCGCTGATTTGACATATCAGTTGGAGAAGGTGTTAATATATTTTTATCATTTGGGTAGAGATCCGTCATTGGCTAGTACTTTTGATTCCTAGGGTCATGAGGTTGGACCATCAGGCAATGGTGGATTTACTGATTTAGAAGGTCCCTTCGACTATTTCCTGGATGTACAGGATGTGCCTTATCGCCCAGATATACAAGATATGCCCACTCAGGATGATTTGGCTTAGGTTGATCTGTTTGATGACTCCAACACATTCATGGATAGTCTTTGCATTCAGTTGTAGGCCTCTTTGTTAGTCATTAGGCGTTTATGCCCTATTATCCTGTACTTTTTACTTTTAGTTTTCACATGTATCATAGGTATGACAATGATGTATATATAAAACTGATATATTTCTTTTGAGATATATATGCAATGCTGTCTTTTCATTTTTCATTTCATATATTATGGCTCATTACGATGCATGCTTTATATATAGAAATGCTTGAATAAAGATTGACCCCTGTATGGTCTTTTTGACACTATTTTTACATATGGCTTCTTCATCTGTTGTTCGATTAGATCATCTTCTGCCTAGCCGGATAGCCACCAGTTTGAGGGTTTTGCATGACAGCCTACTAGATTCTGATCGTATCTTTGTTGGCTGCATGTTGGGCCACTCCATATCTTTGTTATCCTTCCAGGTTCAAGAGGGATTTGTTGATGGGATGCTTGCTCATTAGATCCCAGAGCGCCATATTTTTTTATTCGACTTAGATGAGCTTACTCATACTTTGGAGGAGTATGGTAGGATTTTTGGTTTATCGATGGAGGGGCCCTGTGCTAGGGTGGTAGTTGGGCATATGCGCCGCTAGTTTATGTCTGTCACTGGTTTGAGGAGGGCAGTAGTCCTAGCTAAGGTCGGTGGTAGCCACATTATCTCGATTGACTTCATAATAGATCATTTCGCCTCTGCTGGCAGCTTCCTTGTTCATCGAGAAGACTTTGCTATTTCTGAGGAGCGATGGCAGATTGCACGGGTAGATGCCCTGATCATGTGCATCTTGTATTACTTGTATATGTCTTTCTATGCCGATCATATGGATGTAGGGATGTCCATATTCGTCAGGGCTCTCAAAGATGACTTTACCATTCTTCCCCTTATCTTATAAGAGACCTTCATTTCAGCATCTTTCTCCCCGTCTGTTGATGATTAGAAGTTTTGTGGCAACCCAATTCTTCAATACATCTAGTTTATGACCCATTGAGACCTATCGGTAGGCTTTAACGACATGGGTTTTGCTTTGGTCATGGCATGACATTGACCTAATCATTACGTCCAGCTTCATGAGTAGATGTGACGTTTTAGATCGCATTTCTGGATGCCATGGAAGAGCCATTTGAGATCATCATGTATTCTGCCTATTGCTCCTTTCTGAGCTTCGTTACTCATGTAGCGAACCTGGATTTTCTTCCTCTAGTCGGTTTGAGGGGTGTGACCACATGTAATCCCATGGCAATGATAGGTCAGTTCGATTAGCATCAGGACGTTCATGCATTTGAGGGGTCTGAGGATTATTGCTTCCCCATCTGCTCTGCCACTGAGGTAGATTTGGCTTGAGTCTACGGGTTTTGGTCCCATCGGTAGACTGTAGAGTTCAGAGATGGCCATCAAGGCTGATCAACAGAGTATTCAGCCTGGCAAGAGTCGGATTTGGCTCAAGCCACAGTAGATCAAGCCGAGGCTGTGGGTCATTATACTGATGAGGAGGAGAGGACCCTATATCTCCTACTAAGGAGGAGCTATTTGCAGGTTTGACAACGGATCTAGTTAGCACAGTTCCGAGTTCTGTTTCGTCTTTCAAGGATGCGCTAGATTGTCAGGTACATCTCTTAACTTTTGAGCGGAATCAGGCTTGGGCCTTGATGTTAGCCGCCATTATAGGTAGAGATGCAACCATTGATGCGAGAGATGTGGCCCTTACTGCTCGGGATGAGGCCATAGCCAATAGGGATGCAGTTCAATCTTTCGCATATGGGCTGAGTGAGTCATGCTCAAGAGGTCATCCACAGTCAGGAGGGTATCTTTAGGTCAGTAGTAGAGCAGTTGAGATGTATTGATGCACTGGAGCAGAAGCTTAGGGCTGATCCTGGGACTATAGATACAGCTGGTTACTTGGAGATATCTCGCCTGACCGCAAATTTGTAGTCCTGTTTTACTTTCCTGCACATACTATGTTATTATCTTTTGTGGCATATTGGAACAAATTTTGTATTCTAAATAGTTGTATATATAAAAAGTAACATGTTTAGCTCACTTCCCTCGTTTGAGTGCCTCTAGACTTGTATATTAATTGTCATTTTCATTTCATAGTTTATTACTTTGACATAGAATGGCTTTTTTCATCCTTTTTCAAAATTTAGTAGAGCGATGTTGAGATGCCAAAAGATCCTTTCAGCATGGGTCGTCAACTTCGAGGGTTTTATATGGCTATTTTTCGTTTTTGGATAGGTTTAAGGTTTAGGATTCATATGAGGTAAAAGGGTTTGATATTTTCTATTTTTAAAGGGTTAGACAACACCATAAATGGCTACCTACGTACTCCCGTGGATGAGGGGAGATCAAATCTTTCGTAGTTCAGGCTTGGCCTAAACGATTGACTTGATTTTTTTTATCAAGACAACAATTCAAGTTTGAAAGAAAAGGGGTCCCAAACATAATACCGTTTCACGGAATCAAAATTGATCAGTTAAGGGAATTATTCACTGTCAATCTCTTCCGACCTTATGGCTCTGCCTGATAAGATTGCTTTGACAACGAAGGGTCCTTCCCAATTCATGGTAAATTTTCCTTGGGCTGCATCCTGGCCCAGAATGATCTTTTTCAGTACTAAACCATGCTCTTTGAATTCCCTAGGTCGCATCCTTTTGTTATATGATTAGGACATTCGCTGCTGGTATAGCTGACCGTGAAAGACAGCTGTGACTCTCTTTTCATCTATAAGGGACAGTTGATCAAATCAATCTTGTATCTATTGGCCCTCTTCTATCTGGGTGTATAGAATAACTCTCAGCGATTCTAGTTCGACCTCTACGGGGAGTATCATCTCTATGCCATAGCCTAATGAGTAGGGTGATGCCCCAGTCGAGGTTTAAGTCGACGTTCGGTAGGCGAGCAAAGTTGAAGGCAATAATTCCGGCCATCCTCGGTGATTCGTCGACATCTTCATCATTATCTTCTTGATGTTTTTGTTGGCTGCTTCCATCGCGCCATTCATCTTTGTGTGATAAATAACAGAGTTGAGGTGGTTGATATTAAACTTATTGCACAATTCCCTCATCATCTAATCATTTAGATTCTTGGCATTGTCTGATACTATAACCTCAGGTTGTCTGTATCGACAGATGACGTTGTTTCTGATGAAACCAACGATGACCTCCTTGGTAACTTTGGAGAAAGAAGCTACTTCCACCCACTTAGTAAAGTATTCAATCATGGTGAAGATGAATCTATGACCGGTACTAGATTTAGGCTCCACGGGTCCGATCACGTCCATTCCCCACATGAAAAACAATCATGGTGATGTCATGCAATGTAGTTAATTCGGAGGTGCATGAACGATGTTGGCATGGATTTGGCATTGATAGCAGTATTTGAAGTGATCCTTACAATTAGCTTTGAGGGATATCTAGTAGTGTCATGTCCTCAATGTAACGCCCCCATAATGAGTGGGTTTTAGACCTACGAATTGGGTTCTTATTTGGACTTAAACGGTGTTTATTCTGTTTATTTGTGTATAGTTTTACTTGTTTTGTGTTTGTTAATGTTTAGGTTGCATTACGTGTCATTGGTGGCATAATGGTGGCAATGTGGTAAGATTTGGCATGTAAAGGCAAAAATCAGCAAGTCCTGCAGTTAGACATCTGCCGGGGCGGGCCCAGGGTTGCACGTGGAAAATAGTATCAAGACTCCTTTGTCGGGGCGGGCATCAACAAGCTAAAAACCCCCACCGGGGCGGGGGTACGGGGACAGAGAGAGACTTCTGATGTTATTATAACTCTGTAGCTGTGTGGAGAGAAGAACTTTGGCATGGATTGGGACTATTTTTGGGCGTCTTTTATCAGCTATGACGTGACTTAAGAAAAAAAAATAGAGACTTCAATTAACAATCAATCAATTACACTTGGAGCCCTAATTTCGGAGAAGACATTGGAGGAGCAGAGCAGAAGGTCAAGATCGCGAGAATTGCATATTTGAGTAAGAATAAAGGTGGTGTTTTACTATTCTTTGTCTTTTAATTCAAATTTTATAATTGGGATGATGAATTCTTTACTTTATTCAGTTTTTGATTCATTGATTATAAACTAAATAACTAATTAGGCTTGCAATGGATCTTTAGTGTTGAACGATGATTATTGCACCTTTAATTTCAGTTTAATAAATCTATCTATTCAGTTCATCTATTGTGATTTGTGCTTAATTTATGAATTTCTTGATCACCAATTTTATGTGGATTTTTATGGACTCGAGAGATGATGTATGAATCTATGTATGAATCTAGACCTAATCACAATAGCATGTGTTCATGATTTCTGCGTTTTGATGGAACTCTTGATGTATGTTTAAGATAGAGATATACCTAACATCGCATGTAATCGGTTAAAGAACTTGGGATTTAAACTTTATTTGATTTTAATTCACATAGAGATATAGTGAATTAGTTAATTAGGGTGTTTGGCTTAATTCTATCAAATTGTGGATTTAAATTAATACGGTGTTAGTGCATCAAGAGATGACTAATTCTACTTTAGTGTTCTTGATTAATGAACTGAGATAGTAAATTAAACTGGAAAGAGGTGTGATAATCGGAGTGAAACTTAAAGTAAAATTGTTAGCTTAATTCTCCATTATCTGCTTGAAATTTACGGTTATTTAGTGTGTTGATTGGTTTTGATTTTTGGTTTAGTAGTTTTTCCTTAATTGAAATCATTAATACGAATAATTTAATAAAATTAAAATAATAAAAAGCTGGTAATTGTTAGATTAAAATTCATACTTGTCTCTGTGGAAATGATACTCTACTTACTGTTATATTACTTGTTGATCACGTATACTTGCGTGTAGAGCTTAATTTAAAATATACCCAACAAGTTTTTGGTGTCATTGCCGGGGACTAGTTTTGATTTTATTATTTTCAATATCAGTTTAATTAGTTCAGTTTTAGTTAAACAATTTTCTTTTTGTTTTTGGTTATTTCTTATTTCTGGTTATTTCTTATTTCAGGTTCTCTGACTTAGTGCATGCAAACTCGGTCAAAGAAACTAGACTTGCTTCCTTACAAGGACGATATAGAGAAAAGGTTTCAGAGAATCAGTAAGTGGATTAGGGAAAACAATGAGAACTTTGATAAATAGGAAGAGACTATAGCTGCAGAGGATCAGAAAGCGTTGAGGGACTATGCTACTCCCAGAATCAATGAGATTCAGTTGAGCATTACTAGGCCTGCAATAGCTACAAATCACTTTGAGATCAAGCCTGGGACCATTCAAATGATACAGAACTTAGTGCAGTTTGGGGGATTAGCCAACGATGATCCGAATGAGCACCTCATAAGCTTTCTAGAGATTTGCGACACATTTAAGTATAACGGGGTGACTGATGATACAGTCAGACTTCGCTTGTTTCCATTCACATTGTGGGACAAGGCGAAGAGTTGGTTACACTCACTACCGCCAGGGTCGATTACTACACGGGACGACCTTGCTCAGAAATTTTTGGCTAAGTTTTTCCCATCAGTGAAGACTACTAAAATGAGGAATGAGATCACTATGTTTGAGCAGCAGCATGGGGAGTCACTGACGAAGCATGGGAGAGATTCAAGGAACTACTAAGGAAGTGTCCGCATCACGGACTACCCAAGTGGCTACAGATGAACACTTTCTATAATGGGCTGAATGGAAATATTCAGACTAGTATTGATGTAGCGTTCATGGCTAAGAGTTTCGAGGAAGCATATGAATTGATTGAAATGATGGCGGCTAACAATTACCAGTGGCCCATAGCGAGAATGACACAGCCTAAGCCAGTTGGGGTGTTAGAGGTAGATGGTGTGACAGCATTAGCGGCACAGATTTCAGCGTTGTCAAAGAAGATGTATACTCTTACAGGTGCACAGGCTCAGCAGGTTGCATTTGTTTGTGAATTATGTGCTGGGGAACATCCTACCAAGTAATGTGCCATTAACCCTGCAGCGGTACAATTTGTAGGCAGCTATAACGGAATACCTCAGAATCAGTATTAGAATGCCTAAAATCTGGGGGATAGGAACCATCCCAATTTTTTGTGGAGTAATAATCAAAATCAGCAGGCTCCACGACCATTTTATCCCCCTGGGTTCCAAAATCAGCATCAACAGCCAGCTCCACAGCGTGAGAAAAAGTCAAATTTCGAAGAGCTATTGTTAAAGTACATATTTGGGAATGAGGCAGCAATGAAAACGTAAGCAACGACAATCAAGAATTTAGAAAATTAGATGGGACAACTTGCATTAGCACTGAATAACAGGCCTCAAGGGACTCTTCCAAGTGACACTGAGAAAATTCCAAGGGGAAATCATGAATAGTACCAAGAAATTACTCTGAGAAGTGGAAAACATCTTGAGGGATAGAGTGCAGAAAATTCCTCAAAGAAAGATGTCAAACAAGGTGAAAAAAAGATGGTGGAAGAGAAACAGAGTGAAGACAAGCAAGTGGACAAGAGTCAAACAGATGTTGAGCCAGTTGTTTATCCTCCACCACCATTTCAGCAAAGGGTGCAGAAACAGAAATTGGATAAGAAATTCTCTAAGTTTTTGGAAGTTTTTAAGAAACTTCATATCAACATTTCATTCGCAGAAGCCTTAGAGCAAATGTCGAGTTATGCAAAGTTTATGAAGGGTATTCTGTCGAGGAAGAAGAAATTAGAGGACTACGAGACTGTAGCATTGACGGAGAAATGCAGTGCACTATTACAAAGAAAATTGCCTCCGAAGTTGAAGGATCCGAGGAGTTTTACTATTCCTTGCACAATTGGGAATATGGCCTTCAACAAGTATTTGTGTGATTTGGGGGCTAGTGTGAACCTCATGCCTTTGTCAGTATATACTCAGTTGGGTTTGCCAACTCCGAAGCCTATAAACATATCACTATAGCTAGCAGATAGATCGTTGACTTATCCAAGAGGGATTGTTGAAGATATTCTAGTTAAGGTGGATAAGTTCATTTTTTCGACAAACTTTATTATTTTGGATTATGAAGAGGACAAGAATATCCCAATCATCTTAGGGAGGCCATTTTTGGCCACTAGGAGGACTCTCATTGACGTTCAGAAAGTGGAGTTAACAATGAGGGTACAAGACCAAGAAATAAAATTCAATGTGTTTAAAGACATGAGGTTCCCTACAGATGAGGAAGAGTGTTTCCGAATGGACGTGATCGACAGAATGGTAAATGAAGACTTGGTTAGAGGTTTGGTCAGGGATCGGTTGGAAAACACTCTTCTGGGAGATGAGGACTTGGATGATCCAGAATTCGTGGATTACTTGCATATGCTGGATTCTTTGCCAAGAGTAAGCAGGTTTAAGGTACCATTCGAGCCACTACACACGGAAGAAAAAGCATTGGCACGAATGAAACTTTCACTTAAGGAACCACCCACTCTTGAGCTTAAACCTCTTCCTAAACACCTCATGTATGCATTTTTGGTTAATTCTAATACTTTGCCTATTATTATTGCATCTGCGCTCAACGAATTGAAGGAAAGTAAATTATTGAGGATACTTAGAGAATACAAGTCTGCAATAGGATGGACAATGCGAATAAGTCCTTCATTCTGTATGCACAAGATTCTCTTGGAAGATGACTCAAAGCCAATAGTGGAACAACAGAGAAGATTAAATCCAATCATGAAAGAAGTGGTAAAGAAAGAAATTTTGAAGTGGTTGGATGCTGGGATAATTTACCCAATTTCAGACAGTACGTGGGTAAGTCCAGTTCAATATGTTCCGAAAAAAGGTGGAATGACAGTTATGACCAATGATGATAATAAACTAATTCCAACGAGGACAGTGACCGAATGGAGGGTTTGTGTAAAACCCCAATTTTCATAAATAAAGATTATTTTTCTCGAAATATCATTTTTAATATTATGGTATGATTTTGATATAATGTTATAGTTGTGGGTAATATTTATAAATTTTACAAAGTATGCAAGTTGTTATAAAATATTCGATTGGTCGGGGAATATTCGTTTTAACATGAAAAATTCCTACGACGGTGCAATCATTGGAGGACCCCGCATCAAAATTATTGTCGGAGTTAGAAAACGACAGAAATATCTTTTTATAAAAGTAACGGCGAAAGTTTTACCGTTAACTGTTGAAATACCCAGTGTTAAAAGTACAGTAATACGCGTGGTTGCATAGTAGCACACGGTATTGATTATTGATGATTACGTGAGAAGTCACTCAGTTTTATTCAATTATTGCTACAGTAATTGCTGCATAGTATCTTACGTTATTTGATTCAATTATTGTCGATATTTTATATTAAATCAATAATTGAGACGATACAGTTATTCATATTATGATTTGCAATATTGACGATGTCTAGAAAGTTCTGTCAAGGAGAGGTTTGGTCACCTAATTACGCGCCAATAGGGGGAAATCCTTATTGGAATGCCCCCTCTTTCCTAAGAATGGTCTGATTGTTAAATATTGCGAATAATAATATTGATGAATAAATGTTGTTAAAAATATTGAGGGGATTTTTATGAAGTATTTGATGTAAATTTTGTTTATTTTATTGACCCCCATTTACGCATTTTTTAAAATAATCGGTAGAAAGTTATTTGGTGTGTATATATATATATATATATATATATATATATATATATATATATATATATATATATAATGGTAGGGCCCATATTTGGATGACATGATTTTGGTGGAAAAATGAAAGTTCACGGGAAGGTTATATATATTCATGGGTTATATATATTTATTATATAATAATTTTGTTTTTTATGAAAAATAGAATATATTATATTTTATTATGCATAGTATTTTCATAGTGTTTGCATAGTAAAATAAAAAAAAAATTCAATCGGCCAAAGCGTCCGTGAATCCTTCTCTTGTGCACACGTGATTTCTAAATTCAAATAGTATCATTTCCATTATCCTATAAATAGAAAGCTTAGTTAGAATTGAAAATCACACCAGAATCAAAGAATTCTTCTTCTACAATATTGAGGGTATTTCTTTCGAGGTTTAGAAATCTTTGAGCATAGAAAATAGTGAAAGTTTTCTTCAAGAATATCACCGCTATACCAGTTAGAATACTCTTCTTTTTAAGGTAAGGGATATTATTTTTATTCAGTATTCGTGTAAAATAATATTTTCTTCCATACTCTGTAGTATGTAAGTAATATTATTTCATTTCAGATTTCAAATTCTACACTCGTTTTGTTTAAGTTTTGGCTTCTATACTCCATGGAATTAGTAGAATATCCTTGATATTTGCGCTTCATCCAGAATCTTTTCATGAAAATATTATTCTGAGCATTCTTGATAAGTTTTAACTTTTTCATGCCGAAATACTATTCACGGGGTTACTATTCCTAAAATACTATTCACAGGGTACTATTCACTCGGTTACTATTCACCCGGGGTACTATTCATCACAAAAATTGATTTCTTTTTGGTCCAAATCATTTTTGATATAATATTATTCTTGAATTTTACTCCACAAAGCAGTATCATATTGACAATTTGGACATTATTGAATTCTGAATAAATTAAATTATAAATCTTTAAAGATTTTTTCATTTCTTTCTTTTAATTGAATTCTTATATCATTGTCATCATCCTCATGCTTATTTTGTTATGAAAGTCATCTTTGGTCGTAGTGCATAAGTGGACTTGGTATGATTATGATATTCGGTATAATCATGACCGTAATGTTACAAATGATGTGGCCCGTAGTGCCCGTAGTGCATTGATGGACAGTTGTTGGCATGATCATGACCATTGGTGAAAACACGAATATCCTTGGCCCGTAGTGCATGGATAATTTGTGGTCGTGATACTAAAGAATATCCTTGGCCGTAATGCAGGGGTGATTCGATGATGTGAATTATTTATTAAGCTGAGTCTTAGCGATAATATTGACGATAAACCTTTTAAATCATAGAAGATAGTAGATTTTATGCTCTACTTGACTCTTCTAATGAATGGCTTGTTCCGTTGCAGTTAAACTTGATGTCTATTGTATTTTATCAATTTAACAGTGTTGAAGGCTAACGATAATTTATTCTGCATTATCTTTGTCATAATATTTTCTTACTGGGCTAGTTGAGCTCACCCTTTGCTTTCATTGTTCTCTTCAGGAAATGCGAATATAGCTGGGACTAGTCAGGAAACGGAGTGACGGTCCAAATATTTGCATTAGTGGTCCTCACTATTCTGTGAAATAGTGTGATAATAAATGTATTGAGGACTTATTTTGAGTTTGAATACTGTCTAGAAGACAATATTTGTATTAAAACTCACAGCTCATGTTGTATATTTAAGTTTGTATTTATATTTTGTACCATGTATTTGGCGACTCAGAATGGGTGATGTATACCTTTTTTGGGGGCGTCACAGTTGGTATCAAAGCTATATGATCCCTAGCTGAGATGTGAGACAAGAACTAAGAGGGGAGAGACGAGAAATTCCTTCGCTAGTATGACCTACCTAAGTTTATTTGTTATTTAATTGGTAGGGCAGAATATAGGGATAATATGTGGTGTATCAATTAACCCTTGTTTTGTGGCAGTATTTGAAAATGACATCCGAGAATGTTGAGAATAGCAACAGAGCACAGGAGACTGTTGAGTCACCAACGATCAATACCCAGGATAATATGCAACAAGAAGATAATAATCCTCAGGTAAACAATAACACCGATCAAATAATGAACGATGGGATGTTCAGAGGCTTTATGCAATTTATGCAATTTCAGGCGAGATCAGCTCCTATTCAAAATGCAGGTGGAAACACGGGCAACTCTCGGATGGTCATCGCTAAATAGTTCAATGAGCTGGGACCACCAGAGTTTATTGGAGAGCCAAAACCACTTAAGGCGGAGACGTGGATAAAGCGGATCACCAAGATATTTGATGTCTTGGGATGCTCCGAGGAGCAAAAGGTTCTCTTTGCCACCTTTATGTTGCGAGGAGAGGTAGATTACTGGTGGGAATCGGTAAAGCATACTCAACCTGCAGCACTGAAGATGTCTTGGGAGAAGTTCCAAGAACTATTCAATGACAAGTATTTTCCCGAAAGTATTCGTCACATGAAGGAGGTAGAGTTCATTAAGCTGGAGCAGAACAATATGACCGTGTCGTAGTACGAAGCTAAGTTTGTCGAGTTATCCCAGTTTGCGTCCCACTTGGTTGATAATGAGGAGAGAATGACGCGGATGTTTCTAAGAGGTTTGAAACCCGTGATACGTTAATATCTAATTTCTCACAAACTGTGTTTGTATTCAGATGTTGTAAATAGGGCTCAGTTATTGGAGCGTGATAACGAGTCAACCCAACCAAGAGAAAGCAGCCGGCAAAATGATAATATCAGTGGTAGCAGTCATCGAAGCGGTAACAACAAACGTGGATGGAATCAACATGCCAGAAATGGTAACCACTTTGGTGGTAATCATGGCCAAGACAATAAAAGTGGACATTTCAAGAATAGGAGATTCAACAAACGTCAGCACCAACACCTGTTGTTAAAGAAGGAGAACGACCACCTATCATATGCTTCAAATGAGAAGGGGAGGGACACATCAGTCCAAATTATGCGCAGCAGTCCAAAACGTGTTACAATTATGGAAGAGAAGGTCACCTAGCTATATTTTGTCGTACAGGGAAGCCAAGTCTAGTTGGAACGGTGACACCAAATGCCTTCCTAAACAAGTCAAAACCAATAGTTCAAGGGAGAGCGTTTGTCGTGACCTCCGAGAAAGTAAGGAACCCAAACGAGGTCATCACGGGTAAGCTTATCATAAAATCTAGCGAAGTATATACCTTATTTGATACCGGTTCTACCCATTCTTTTATTTCTCCTACTTGCGCTCAACGTTTAAATTTGACTCCGGAGAAATTAGACTTTGACTTATCTGTTGAAACTCCGTTGGAAGAAACCTTCATTACATCCACTATTTACAAGTCTTGTTTGGTTCAAATCGGTACCCTCACATTAGATGTCTATCTTATTTCCTTAAAAATACTTGCGTTTAACGTAATTCTAGGGATTGATTGGTTAACTACTCATCATGCAAAAATTAATTATTTTCGTAAGGTTGTTAGCTTTCATATTCCTAACCAACATATTATGCGAATTCAAGCAACTAAACCATTCATAAAGCTATTCATTTATTGAAAAACGGATGTCAAGTTTTCATAGCTCATATCACAGATTTAAACAAAAATACGTCAGTTTTTGAATGATATTTCTATTGTTAATAAATTTCCTAACGTATTCCCTGAAGAACTTCCTGGCCTACCACCAGAGCGTGAAATTAAATTTTGTATCGACCTTGAACCCGATATAAAACCCATTTCCATAGCCCCATATCGAATGACTCTAATTGAACTTCAAGAGTTAAAGACCAAACTGCAGGAATTGTTAGACATCGGTTTCATTCATCCTAGTACGTCTCCTTGGGGTGCTCTTGTTCTATTCGTGAAGAAAAAAGATGGGAGTATGTGACTTTGTATTGATTATCGGGAGTTGAATCATGTCACTGTCAAAAATAGATACTCGTTACCTCGCATTGATGACCTGTTTAACCAGTTGCAATGCGCCAAATTCTTTTCAAAGATTGATCTTCGTTTTGGATATCACCAATTGAAGATTAAAATCGATGACATTCCAAAGACGGCTTTCAGAACTCGATACGGGCATTATGAATTCCTAGTTATGCCTTTTGGATTGACTAATGCTCCTGCTGCCTTTATGGATATGATGAACCGAGTATTCAAGGAATATTTGGATCACTTTGTATTCGTCTTTATGATGACATCCTCATTTACTCCAAAAGCCGTGAAGATCATGAGCAACATTTGAGGCTGATACTCCAAAAGCTTCGTGAGAACAAGTTATATATGCCAAGTTGAAGAAATGTGAGTTCTGGCTTGAGGAAGTAGCATTCCTTGGGCATGTAGTATCAAGTCATAGAATATCTGTTGACCCGGCAAAGATTGAAGCAATACAATGCTGGGAGCAACCTAAATCAGTGACCGAAGTACGTAGCTTTCTCGGCTTAGCTGGTTATTATCAGAGATTCGTAGAAGGGTTTTCTCAAATCGCTACTTCATTAACTCAGCTGACTCGGAAAGATACAAAATTCGGTTGGAGGGAGGAATGTGAGAAGAGTTTTCAAGAACTCAAGAGGAGACTCATTTCAGCACCTGTTCTGACAATACCATCTGGTTCGGAGAGATTTTTCATCTATAATGATGCTTCGGGCAAAGGGTTAGGATGTGTTCTCATGCAACATGGGAAAGTCATAGCCTATGCCTCTCGAGAACTCAAAGACTATGAGAGGAATTATCCTACTCATGATCTAGAGTTGGCAGATGTTGTTTCGCACTTAAAATATGGAGGCATTACCTGTATGGGGAGAAAGTGGAGATCTATACGGATCATAAAAGTCTTAAATATTTCTTCACTCAAAAGGAACTTAACATGCGAAAACGACGTTGGATCAAACTATTGAAAGATTATGATCATACTATTCAATACCGTCCTGGAAAAGTAAACGTAGTAGCTGATGTATTGAGTAGAAGGTCATATGCGGGTGCGAGTGCATTATTATCAACGCAAAGGCCCATTTTGTATGACTTGTAAAAGATGGAGATAGAGTTAAAGACTCAAGGGACCCATGTGATGATGGCAAATATACGAGTAGAACCGACTTTAATCGATAAAGTTAAAGCTGGTCAAGCTACAGACCTGGAGCTGATGCGTATGAGGAAGAAAGTGCAAGAAGGTGCTATCTCGGAAGCAAGAATCGATGAAGAAGGAATACTTAGAGTCAACTCCAAACTTTGTGTTCCTAACGACCCTGATTTAAAGTATAAAATCATGATGGAGGCGCACAACACAACGTTTGTAATCCATCCTGGGAGTACCAAAATGTATCGTGATCTTCGACATACATTTTGGTGGAGCAATATGAAGAGAGAGATTGCAGAGTTTATCTCAAGGTGTTTAACTTGTCAACGTGTCAAGGCGGAGCATCAAGTGCTAAAAGGTCCATTGCAACTACTTAAAATTCTAGAATGGAAGTAGGAGCACATTACCATAGATTTTGTTACTGGTCTTCCCAAGGTTTCTCAAGGCATAGATCCAATTTTGGTCATTGTTGATAGATTGACCAAGTCTGCTCATTTCTTACCTATACGAGAAAATTATCCACTTGAACGTCTTGCTCGTATGTACATAAACAAGATGGTAAGACTGCATGGTATGCTCAGTATCCATAGTTTCTGATCGAGACCCAAGATTCACTTCACGATTTTGGGTTAGTTTGCAAAAAGTTATGGGCACGGATTTGTAATTTAGTTTGGCGTATCACCCTAAAACGGACGGACAGTCGGAGAGGACTATTCAAACTCTTGAGGATCTATTAAGACTCTGTGTCCTTGACTTCAAAGGAAGTTGGGACAAGTTCTTGCCATTGGTGGAATTTTCCTACAACAACAGTTATCAAGCAAGTATCGACATGGCTCCATTTGAGGCGTTGTATGGAAGAAAGTGTCGTTCTCCAGTATGTTGGGACGAGGTGGGTGAAGCAACATTGTTGGGACCGGGATTGGTACGCATGACAACGAAAAAGATTCAAATGATCCAGCAACGTATAAAAACCTCACAGATCGACAAAAGAGTTATGTTGATCTTTATCGAAAGGACGTGGAATTCAATGTTGGTGATCATGTGTTGTTACGTGTGACTCAATGGAAAGGAGTTACAAGATTTGGAAAGAGAGAAAAGCTCAATCCTCGATTCATTGGCCCATTTGAAATCCTTGGCTGAGTAGAAACTGTGGCCTATAGACTCGCCTTATCTCCAAGTATGTCTCGTCTTCATAACGTTTTTCACATATCTATGTTATGTAAATATGTGGAAGACCTGAACCATATTATTGATTTAGAACCGAACGAAATAGCGGAAGATTTAACGTATGAAGAGGTTCCTATTAAAATCTTTGATAAGAAGAAGCATATTTTACGCTCTAAGGTTATACCTCAAGTCAAAGTTTTGTGGAGAAACCACGATGTTGAGGAAATGACCTAGGAGTTAGAATCTGAAATGAAATCAATGTATCCTCACCTCTTCGACATACCAGGTACGTACCCTAATTTCGAGGACAAAATTTCATAAGAAGGGGAGGTTGTAAAACCCCAATTTTCATAAATAAAGATTATTTTTCTCGAAAAATCATTTTTAATATTATGGTATAATTTTTATATAATGTTATAGTTGTGGGTAATATTTATAAATTTTACAAAGTATGCAAGTTGTTATAAAATATTTGATTGGTCGGGGAATATTCGTTTTAACATGGAATATTCGTACGACGGCGCAATCATTGGTGGACCCCACAGCGAAATTATTGTCAGAGTTAAAAAATGACAGAAATATCTTTTTATAAAAGTAACGGCCAAAGTTTTACCGTTAACTGTTGAAATACCTGGTGTTAAAAGTACAATAATACGCGTAGTTACATAGTAGCACACGGTATTGATTATTGATGATTACGTGAGAAGTCACTCAGTTTTGTTTAATTATTGCTACAGTAATTGCTGCATAGTATCTCACGTTATTTGATTCAATTATTGTCGATATTTTATATTAAATTAATAATTGAGATGATACAATTATTCATATTATGATTTGCAATATTGAAGATGTCTAGAAAATTCTGTCGAGGAGAGGTTTGGCCACCTAATTGCGCGCCAATAGGGAGAAATCCTTATTGAAAAGCCCCATCTTTCCTGAGAATGATCTTATTATTAAATATTGCGAATAATAATATTGATGAATAAATGTTGTTAAAAATATTGAGAGAATTTTTATGAAGTATTTGATGTAAATTTTATTTATTTTATTGATCCCCCATTTACCCATTTTTTAAAATAATAGGTAGAAAGTTATTTGGTGTATATATATATATATATATATATATATATATATATATATATATATATATATATATATATAAGTTTTGTTTTTTAATGAAAAATAGAATATATTATATTTTATTATGCATAGTGTTTGCATAGTGCCTGCATAGTATTTGCATAGTAAAATCAATTTTTTTTTAATCGGCCGAAGCGTCCGTGCATCCTTCTCCTGTGCACACATGATTTATAAATTCAAATAGTATCATTTCCATTCTCCAATAAATAGGAAGCCTAGTTAGAATTGAAAATCACGCCAGAATCAGAGGATTCTTCTTCTATAATATTGAGTGTATTTCTTTCGAGGTTTAGAAAGCTTTGAGCATAGAAAACAGTGAAAGTTTTCTTTAAGAATATTCCCGCTATACCAGTTGGAATACTCTTCTTTTTAAGGTAAGGGATATTATTTTTGTTCAGTATTCGTATAAAATAATATTTTCTTCCATACTCTGTAGTATGTAAGTAATATTATTTCGTTTCAGATTTCAAATTCTACACTCGATTTGTTAAAGTTTTGGCTTCTATACTCCATGAAATTAGTAGAATATCCTTGATATTTGCGCTACATTCAGTATCTTTTCATGAAAATATTATTCGGAGCATTCTTGATAAGTTTTTACTTTTTCATGCCGGAATACTATTCATGGGGTTACTATTCCTAAAATACTACTATTCACGGGATACTATTCACTCGGTTACTATTCACTTGGGGTACTATTCATGACAAAATTTGATTTTTTTCGGTCCAAATCATTTTTTATATAATATTATTCTTGAATTTTACTCCACAAAGCAGTATCATGTTGACAATTTGGACATTACTAAATTCTGGATAAATTAAATTATAAATCTTTAGAGATTTATCCTTTGCTTTCTTTTAATTGAATTCTTATATCATTGTCATCATCCTCATGCTTATATTGTTATGAAAGTCATCTTTGGTCGTAGTGCATAGATGGACTTGGTATGATTATGACCAAAGATTATTCGGTATAATCATGACCGTAATGTTACAAATGATGTGGTAAAAGTCCTTATTGGCCTGTAGTGCATTGATGGACAATTGTTAGCATGATCATGACCATTAGTGAAAACACGAATATCCTTGGCCCGTAGTGCATGTATAATTTGTGGTCGTGATACTAAAGAATATCCATGGCCGTAATGTAGGGGTGATTTGATGATGTGGATTATTTATTAAGCTAAGTCTCAGTGATAATATTGATGATAAACCTTTTAAATCATAGAAGATAGTAGATTTTATGCTCTACTTGACTCTTCTAATGGATGGCTTGTTCCGCTGCAGTTAAACTTGATGTCTATTGTATTTTATCAGTTTAACAGTGCTGAAGCCTAACGATAATTTATTCTGCATTATCTTAGTCATAATATTTCTTACTGAGCTAGTTAAGCTCACCCTTTGCTTTCATTGTTCTCTTCAGGAAATGCGAATATAGCTGGGACTAGTCGGGGAACGGAGTGACAGTCCAGATGTTTGCATTAGTGGTCCTCACTATTCTGTGAAATAGTGTGATAATAAATGTATTGAGGACTTATTTTGAGTTTGAATATTATCTAGAAGACAATATTTGTATTAAAACTCACAGCTTATATTGTATAATTAAGTTTGTATTTGTATTATGTACCATATATTTGGTGACTTAGAATGGGTGATGTATACCTATTTTGGGGGCGTCATAGTTTGTATGGATTACAGAAATCTTAATAAGGTAACCCGGAAAGACCACTTTCCTCTACCCTTTATCGATCAAATGTTGGACCGTTTGGCTGGGCATGAATACTATTGCTTATTGGATGGATATTTTGGGTACAACTAGATCATCATCGCTCCTGAGGATCAAGAAAAGACTACCTTCACGTGCCCATACGACACCTTTGCTTTTAGGAGGATGTCATTTGGGTTGTGTAATGCACCGGCGACTTTCTAAAGATGTATGATGGCCATCTTTTTAAACATGGTAGAAAGGAATGTTGAAGTCTTCATGGATAATTTCTCAGTTTGTGGGAACACTTTTGATATTTGTCTTGAAAACATGGTCATGGTTTTAAAACGATGTGTGGAAACAAACTTGGTGTTGAACTGGAAGAAGTGCCACTTTATGGTTGAAGAGGGAATTATTCTTTGGCACAAAGTCTCTACGAAGGGTTTGGAAGTTGATCAGGCAAAACTAGATACAATTGAGAATCTTTCATCGTCGACATCAGTTAAGGGAATCTGAAGTTTTCTTGGGCATGCCGGATTCTACCGCAGGTTTATCAAAGATTTCTCTAAGATTACAAAACGAATGTGCAGTCTATTAGAGAAAGATGCAGTTTTTAGTTTTGATGAAGAGTGCAAGTTAGCATTTGAATAGTTGAAAAAGAAATTGACGACAGCTCCCGTGATCGTAGCACCGGATTGGACAATGTCATTTGAGTTGATGTGTGATTCAAGCGATTACACGGTAGTGGCTGTTTTGGGTCAACGCCGAGAGAAGATCTTGCATGCCATATATTATGTAAGTAAAACCCTCACGGATACTCAATTAAACTATATAACCACCGAGAAGGAGCTACTTGCTGTCGTGTACGCCTTTGATAAATTCAGAGCTTATTTGATAGGAACAAAGGTAGTGGTATACACAAACCACTCGGCGACAAGATACCTAATCTCAAAGAAGGATGCAAAACCTAGGCTTATTAGATGGATTCTACTCCTTCTAGAATTTGATTTGGAAATAAAGAATAGGAAGGGGACAGAAAATCAAGTGGCGGATCATCTTTTGAGACTGGAAAATCTAGATAAGTACAAGGCAGATAAGTGTTTGATCAACGAGTCGTTTTCGGATGAGCAGCTATTTGGAGTAAACACTGAATTCCCATGGTATGCAGATTTAACTAACTACTTGGTGAGTAAGATCCTTCCCCCTGATTTGACATGTTAACAGAAAAAGAAGTTCCTACATGATGTCAAGTGGTACATGTAGGACGAGCCCTATCTATTTCGATAGTGTGCAGACAAAATGATTCGTAGATGTGTGTCGTACAGTGAAGTGAACAGCATCTTGCACGCATGTCATGCATCTGTATACGAGGGACACTACGGGAGTGAGCAGACAACAGCTAAGGCTCTTCAGGTAGGATTCTATTGGCCTACTATATTCAAGGATGCCCACTAGTTCGTGAAAAATTGTGATTGATGCCAAAGGGTGGGCAATATTTCAAAACGGAATGAGATGCCACTCAACAATATCATACAGGTTGAAATTTTTAATGTATGGGGGATGAACTTCATAGAACCTTTTCCACCGTCATACAATAACCTATACATTTTGTTTGCTGTGGATTACATATATCCAAATGGATGGAAGCTGTGGCACTCCCTACTAATGATGCCAAGGTGATTTTGAAGTTTCTACAGAAGAACATCTTCACAAGGTTTGGAACGTCGAGAGCAATCATAAGTGACGAGGGGAGTCACTTCTGCAATAGGTCCTTTACAGCACTCTTGGAAAAGTATGGGGTTAATCACAGGGTTGCAACAACTTATCATCCCCAAACCAGTGGCCAAGCTGAGGTTTCAAATAGAGAGGTGAAGCGAATTTTAGAGAAGGTGGTGAATCCGAACAGAAAAGACTGGTCTCTAAAGTTAGACGATGCATTATGGGTTATCGGACAACATACAAGACACCAATTGGGATGTCTCTGTATCAACTGGTATATGGGAAAGCGTGTCACCTCCCAGTGGAACTTCAACACAAAGCGTACTGGGCAATTCAAAAGCTTAATTTTGACCAAACAACTGCAGGAGAGAAGAGATTACTACAATTGAATGAACTTGATGAATTTCGACTGCAAGCCTACGAGAACTCAAAATTCTAAAAGGAAAAGGTCAAGAAGTGGCACGGCCAAAAGAAATTGCAGAGAAAGTTTGAACCGGGATAATCTGTCCTATTATTCAACTCACAACTGAGGTTATTTCCTAGAAAGCTTAAATCGCGATGGTCAGGGCTATTTACGATCAAGATAGTCTTCCCACATGGCGTCGTTGAACTGTATAGCAGGAATCCTCTCGAAACATTTAAAGTCAACAGGCAGCGTTTAAACCATTACTGGGGTGGCGACATTGACAATCAAGCCACCACGATCACACTTGTCGATGCACCATGAACAGGGAGTAGTCAAGCTGAAAGACTCAAAAACAAGCGCTCATTGGGAGGCAACCCAATTTTTATATCAATTACAGTATTTTTGTTTTAGTATTACTTAGTTCATTTCAGTCCAATTCGTAGTAGTTAGTTAGTAATTTTTAGTAATTTTGAACTTAATTGCTCAACCTTTATGATCTTATCTCATATTTGTGATTTTAATGGATTTCAGGTACTTAGGATGCAAATGGACAAGCACGCGAGTCAAAGAAACTGAAAAATCGAAGTGTAGCAGAAATTGGACCCTCGCCCCGACGGGCCTATTCACAGCCTGACACACCCGCCCCGACGAGGGGATCCTCTAGAATAGCCAGCCCCAGTGGGCCTTTATAGTACAATTACCCCCCGCCCCGACAGGGGTATAGGAAGCTAGAAATTTTTGAAGTTTACAGAACATGTTCTCATCCCACTTCTCCACTTCCACACTCTAAAAACCTAATCCAACCCATGACATACCTCATGAATTCACCCAATAATCCCTCAATCACCTCCATTATCCCACAAATCAGTATACTACTTTACCCCTATATAAACCTAATCCCTAATTCCTTCAATTCCACACCATTACACACTAAAATTTGAAATTTAGTCACCCAAAACATAGGGTTTGTCACAATTTGGGCCTACAAAAGGAAAGCAAAAGGAATTTCAACAATTGGGCATCAACACTGAACAAGCATTATCAATTGGGAGAAAACTCAGTGGGTAAGCCATTGTTATCAAGCTTTTCACATAATTTGTATTTCTGTTGTTTAATAGTAAGTACTATGAAAGTTGTGCACATCAACTATTTAAAATATTGCCAAAGCCAAGTTTGGGGGATATTGTTAACGACATTGATACCAATGGCACCGAAAACTCCATCGAAATGCCAAAATGGGGAGGGTTCTTCACAACCGGTCTGAGCCTTTGACAGGAGAAAGTTCGTTAGTGCAAATGTGGCAGACAAATACGACTATCTGGTGCCCAAAGCACTAACACCTGAGAAGGGCTTGGCGCCAGACTCATTCGATGGTCAGATGCGTAGACAGATACATGAGCAGGAATGGGAAATGCTCACAGATGATCCAGACCTAGCTATAGTAAATGTGGTGAAGGAATTCTACGCCAACGCTGAGGATAGGGTGTCATATATGGCATTTGTGAGGGGTAAACAGGTTCCGTTTAGTCTTGAAGAAATTAATGAGTATTATAGTCTGTGAGCCCCCGCAGTATGTCAGTATGTTCAGCTACGCGATAGTAATCCCGTCTATAACCAGATCTTGACAAAAATATCTAAACCTGGCACAGTTTGGGCAAAAAGAAGAAAGGGTGGCATAATTTTCATGATCAAGGACTTGAGCCTTTATGGCAAGATCTGGTATGCATTTCTTTGCATGAAGCTATTTCCTTCGACGCATACCAGTGAGGTGACAAGGGAAAAACGGCTACTACTATATGCGATAATGAAAGACTTCGACATCAACATCGGCTCTATCATCAGTTTCTCCATCTGGCGATGTCTACGCGGGCCATTCTCAAGTGGACTGCCACACACATCTCTCATGTGTGGGTTGTGCAGGCAGTCAGGCGTTGGATGGTCAGGTGATGAGCCTGTGCAGCAGCCACTCCAGCTATTGGACTCTAGGATGATTACTCAATACTCTGTCTGGGATGGAGGGGAGTCGCATCCATGAGGTGTCAGTTTCGTATTTCCTGACGCTCCTGATGAAGAGGAGGCTGAGGACACCTCGGAGGATGATGAGTTCTGAGCAAATGAGATGACCGGGGAGGAGGAGACTACGTGGAGCAGCAGGTCGGGCAAGTACATGTTTAGTACTCAGTTTCGCAGTCTTCAGCGCCATACTGATGAGAAAAATAAAGAAGCCAACAGAAAGATGAATCGAATGGCGGCAAGGCGGGATCATATGTTCAATACCATAAATAATCCCTTTGCCTCATTGAATGTGGCACTACAGAGATTGAATCCTACCGCGGCTGATCAGTTCCAGATACTAGTTCCAGAGCCAATGTCACAGTACCCTCCTTCAGAAGTAGATGTGGAGGAACGCATATTTTTTATTCCACGGCCACCTTCACCTCCTGCTTAGCATAATACAGGGAAGTCCTCTGTTTTTTATTGCAATATTTTTACAGTGAGGACATTGTAAATGTTAAGTTTGGGGGAGTTAGTTTTAATTTTATGTTCAATGTTTTAGTTTCTATTTTGATAAGTATGTTTAGTTTGCATATATTAGTTTAGTTTATTTTCATGTTTAGTTTATGTTAGTTATGTTTACATTCATGTAGATGTAGTTGCATAGTAGTTTACTTTAATAGTTTAATGTAATTAGTTTCATGTTCTGTTATTATAAAAAAATTGAAAATTTGAAAAATCTCAAAAACTTTAGTTTATTTACTATTTTTATTGAATTTAGTTCACGCACTGCATGATTCCAGCTGGTAGATAGTAAAAGTCTGTTTTGGTTAATGATGAGAATGGAATTACGTAGACACTATAGTATTGACAGTTAAGACTTTGATATAATTTCTTGTCATGAGTTGGATCTTTATCTGTTTGAAACTGATATAATCAGGATAGCACCTTAGAAACGATCATGTTGACTGGTTGAGTCTAAATTGACACATAATGGAATTCTTAAGGATAATGCTAGTTTGAATGAAAGGAACTCATGAATAGGCAAAGATGGCTAAAATTAGACAACAACCTAAGTTTGGGAAAAAATTTGGGATATATAAGTTTTAAAATACAAAAAAAAAACAAAGTATGAATAAACAGCATGGTTTGGGAGTCTAAAAGCCTTAATGGTTTGGGAGTCGTTGGTTGAAAGCTCGCTAAGGGGTAGCATTGAAAGCCTAAGAGGACTAGACATTGCACAGCCATGAGAAAAATAAAAAGTGAAAAACGGGAAAAAAAAAAAAAAGCAAAAAGCCCCCGTAATGAAAAATAAAGCATAAGTATCCCAATATGACCCTTGAGTTTGGTAACTATTTGATTTTAGTCAGATCTAGCTTGTTTTTGGATTTCGTGAGTTTAAACTGTATAATTCCTTTAAAGAAGCTTATTATGTGTTGTATTTAGCTTTATATCAGTTAGCATGGTTGTTGAGCACACACGCACTATATCAGTTATAACAGTTTAAGATTATTTAATGAATGATTGAGAAGTTATTGATTTAACTTGATATGATATATTATCGTGTTTATTTGATTTCTCTGAGGCCGGGTGAATAGACTTGTCTCTGTCTTACTACTGGATTTGTGGGCATGTAGTTAGGTACATTGTATTGCATTGCATTTCATATTGTGTTGTGCTCGAGGACTAGCACGGTTTAAGTTTGGGGGAGTTTGATGAGTGGGTTTTAGACTTACAAATTGGGTTCCTGTTTGGACTTAAACGGTGTTTATTCCGTTTATTTATGTACAATTTTACTTGTTTTGTGTTTGTTTATGTTTAGGTAGCATTACGTGTCATTGGTGGCATAATGGTGGCAATGTGGCAAGATTTGTCATGGAAAGGCAAAAATCAGCAAGTCCAGCAGTTAGATCCCCGTCGGGGCGGGGGTGCACGTGGCAAACAGTATCAAGACCCCCTGCCGGGGCGGGCAACAACAAGCCAAAAACCCCCGCCGGGGCGGGGGTACGGGGACAGAGAGAGACTTCTGATGTGATTATAACTCTGCAACTGAGTGGAGGGATGAACTTTGGCATGGATTGGGACTATTTTTGGGTGTCTTTAATCAGCTATTACGTGACTTAATAAAAAAAATAGAGACTTCAATTAACAATCAATTAATTACACTTGGAGCCCTAATTTTTGGATAAGACAATGGAGGAGCAGAGCAGAAGGTCAAGATCACGAGAATTACAGATTTGAGTGAGAATAAGGGTGGTGTTGCTTTGTCTTTCAATTCAAATTTTGTATTTGGGATGATGAATTCTTTACTTTATTCATTTTTTGATTCATTGATTATGAACTAAATTACTAATTAGGATTGCAATGGATCTTTAATGTTGAACGATGATTATTGCACCTTTAATTTCGGTTTAATAAATCTATCTATTCAGTTCATCAATTGTGATTTATGCTTAATTTATGAATTGCTTGATCACCAATTTTATGTAGATTTGTATGGACAGGAGAAATGATGTATGAATCTAGACCTAATCACAATAGCAAGTGTTCATGATTTCTGCATTTTAATGGAACTCTTAATGTATGTTTAGGATAGAGATATACCTAACATCACATGTAATCGGTTAAAGAACTTGGGATTTAAACTTTATTTGATTTAATTCACATATAGATATAGTGAATTAGTTAATTAGAGTGTTTGGCTTAATTCTATCAAATTGTGAATTTAAGTTAATACGATGTTAGTGCATCGAGAGATGGCTAATTCTACTTTAGTGCTCTAGATTAATGAACTGAGATAGTAAATTAAACTTGTAACGTCCGAAAATTTTGGATCTTGAATGAATTAAATTTTTATTTGATTATGTGTTAAATGAATATAATTAATTAATTATGTGAGTAAAATATTTGAAGGTCGTTCTATGACCTAGAATGTGTGGACATGGTTAGTATTCTGGCTATGTGCTAGGATTAATTGTTTTGAATTACCAAGACAGAAATAAATGTTTTTCGAGAATTTTTCCGTAAAAACATTATTCATCCAACTTCGCTCGGAGATTAGGTTTGAAATTTTGAGAAACGCGTAATGATAGAATATAAAGACATAATGGAATATCTAATAATATTTTAGTTATGGCAAACGAAGGTTTCGCCTACGGACTTAAAACCTAAGGGTTGGTAAAAGTGATTTCCGAAAGCGAAATGTAATGCATATAATCATTTCAGTTATTATACGTATGAGATACGAGTATTATATTAGTTTGAATACAATTATGGTATGAAGAATAGTACGACATATAATACGAATATTGTATGAGTACCAAACGAAGAGAATACGGGAGTTATACACATAGAATACGATTAGTTCTAATGGATTATGAGTTAAGGATTTTGTATAATTCAATGGTACTTGGATTAATCGCAAGCCCAATGAAGTATGGAATCAAGCCCAAGTTAAGGCCTAATGAATTGTGTAAGACAAGCCCAATCCAAGAAATCGAACTGCGGATCGAACTGGCGGGTCACGAGATGGGTAAAACCCATGGGGCAACCCATGAGAAGAACCATAGAGGTGTGGGCCGGCCACTTGGCCACCAAGTAAAGTGATTACTTGGTGGCTAAGTTGTTGAGGAGCTGGGAATAGTAAGGAGGTCACCAATTGACCTTTATGCCCTCTATTTGGTTGTCTATAAATAGAAAGCTTAGGTTGGACTTTTTGGTGTTTTACATACCTTGTCCAATACATATTGAGAGAGAGAGAAAGAGCTAGAAACACATAATCAAGCTACTTCCAAGCAAAACATAAGAAGTTTACCAAGAACGCGAAGAACGACAAAGGTAATATTTTTGTAAACAATTGTCTTCATCTTTTTCAATTTCTTTCTCGTAGAGAATCGTGAATTGGTGGAGCATGATTAGTGAGGAGGAATAAGGATGACTATTAATAATCAAAACATTGATAAGTCATGTTTAAGTAGAAATCATAAGGGTTTACGTAAATTAAAATCGTAGAAATCATTGAACGTGAACCTGGTTATTGATGGACAAATTGAAAATCATCATAGCTAGGGTATTTGCATATTGTTTGGTTAGGGTGTAGATGATGAATCAATGGAGTGTTCCTTTTGATTTGACTTATAGAACACGAGTAACGAAGTTATAGCGAATTTTGCGAAAATAGACGTTAAATGTCGAAAACGTAGAAATCTCGGATTTGTAGTTAAAAGTTGTCGTGTGAATTGAAAACTTCGATTTTCAATGTCAACACGTGAGATAAGGTATTCAAAAGTCGTGGACTCGAAAATCGTCAAATTTTGACTTATAACGAAGAAAACGAGTATTGAACGCTCAGAAACGATAAATGAACGCTCAAAATGAACCAAAAGTTGAATTCCAACCTAACGGATTCAAAAATGTAAAATTCTTACATGAACACCTAGAGTATGCAATTCGTGAGTTGTGGGCTTTTGAATGAGCCCATTCGGATATAAAACGCCCGAGAAGTTTATTGGAAAAACCAACTGTCAAAACTAACTGGTGCACAGGGGCGGCGCCGCAGCGCCAACCCCGTGTTATTTGTCACGCCGCAGCACCATGTGTGGCCGAGAGAAGCCATAATTGTCAGGAGTTTCACGCCGCAGTGTGAAAGTTAGTTCAAGGACTAGCGTCGTAGCGTCGAGTCCGGGTAAAACCTCTGAAGAGTGACGCCGCAGCGCCACTATAGTAAAGGGATGTCGCGCCGCCGCGCCGCCGCGCCGCCGCGCCGCCGCGCCGCCGCGCCGCAGCGCCGGCAGTGGAAAATAGTTGACCAAGTTAGGTTTCTAATTCTAATTGAATGTAAACCAAAGGTAAGACGTGAATGTACTTAATGTACATGGTATGGCTAACTTTAAATCACTTATAAAGTAATAACGTTTGAAGATTAGATATGGTTTAATAGAGATTAAACGAAAAATGCAAGAGTGTAATAAGTAAACTATGAATGATGTTCAACATTGGTATTTCACCAATAATGATCAAGTGTCGGTTAACAACGTAAGAACATTAACAAGCTGTAACAAAGCATATTAAGTCGAATCGACTATATTAATGAAATGAATTCAAACAAAGCTTAGAAGAGAAAGAAGCTGGTTAAAACCATAAAGTGAGTTTGTTTGGTAGCTAATTACAGTGTGCTATGTGAATATATCATGTAGATCCTGTAAAGGCTGAGAATTATTTAATAGTATATTTGAAGACGCTCGAAGGCAAGTTTTCTTATCGCTTGTCTAACCTTCGTGTTAGCCAGGTTTTCAGTGATTCGTGTTATGAAATGCATGGATTGTTTTAAGAAAGGGTCGATGCCAGTTTTAACTCGGCTAGACTATTCTTAAGAGTTGGATTGATTTGTTTTAGAACTATTAACACTATCCTATGCCAAGTATTTGGTACGGATGTAAAGGTAAGTTTGTCTATGAACAAACAAAAGTATTTTCATCGATTATTCGATGGGCATGCGAGGTTGCCAAAACTTAAACGTAAATACGTTTAACGGATGAGTGTTGATCAACATAGAGTACTATAGGCTGATCACCTAGAAGTGCTCGTAAGTAATGTCGGATGGATGGCCTTCGTGTCGGATGTCCTTTTCAGATATGAATACGAAAAGAGTATGTTCATGGTCTTTTGATCGGTTCAGAATTCCTAAGCTATTATATATACTTTGGAATCATTGTTATGAAATGAGAAGTACTAGTCAAATGTTTCATTGTGCTCATAGCTATTTGTTCAGTTATGAAAGATAATCATATAATTCTCGATATGGTATTCATATGATCCTTTGTTAGACTTGCGGAGCTAGTTATGCTCACTTCTTGCTTGAATAATTTGATTGCAGCGAAAGTCGAATGAACTAAGAATTCTAAGAGAGATAAAGGTAAGGCTAAGATGTACAGTTAATTATCCTGTAATAGACTAGTGTATTCGTATGTAATATTCTTATGAAAAATAAAGAATATATTCGGTTTATGAACCTGGGAAAGGATTTGGTATTATTGTAATAAAAAGATAGTAAATACAATCATTTTGATGTTGTTTCAGTGGAATGACTGTATACATTATAGTATCGTGTAGCACCATCTGTCGGGTTGGAAGATACCCGAATTTGGGGGCGTCACAGGTTGGTATCAAAGCATTAGGTTATAAAACTTAAGGGGGGAAGAACCTTAGGCTAATAACCTCGTTAGGAAAGGAAAAGTTTGAAGAAGTTTAACTCGAGTCGAATGAGTTAATAAGGTATTGAGGAAACTCAGTACCGAAAGATTTAAAAGATGGAAATTAACCCTAAATGAATTAAATGTGATTTGTGCTTATATTATTGTGTTTTAATCAATTTGTTATATGTTATTGTAGATGTCGATTGATAGCTTGATGTATAGAGATATACACGTGGTAAGCGAGGAGTCCGTGAACAGAGTAGAGCTAGTACCTATGCCTGTAGCGAAGATACCAATAGTGATTCTAGAAGAATCAGAGCCAGAGGAATATTTTTCGCAGGAGAACTATTCTCAGGAGACGATGGGACTAGCATCATATCTTAATATGATGATAGATGTAGAGGATGATATGGAGGTTAATACGGTGATGCCTACCTTAAAGCCAATACCTATTGCTACAATGAGAGCAATGTATCTCTCGGTGCTTGACCGTAACGTGCAACTGCACAATATGGTGCAGAACCAGAGGGAAGAGATCAATGATCTCTATGGTGCCCAGGAGTCTGCAGAATCAGACTTTGAGATAGAGCATGATGAGAAGGTTCTCATGACAGACAAGGCTAGGTATTACAAGAACGAGGTCGTAGAACTTCGTAAGAAACTGGTTGAGAAGGACCAAAAGATAGCACGAATGTCATATATTAATGACAGTGCGCACAAGGATTTCAAGCTGAAAATTGCTTGTTATTCCATTGAGTCGGGATAGACTCGGCATACTATAAGTCGATACATTATGTCGATTCTAGCTAATGAGAAGCATGAGAATGTTATTAGACAGTATTAGAAGTTAGAACGGTAAATACTTTTGTGTAGTGACGTAAAATCCTCTTTTATATAATTAAAGGGTAGTCTTTTTGTAAATCTCAATTTTGTGAAACTCAATCACGGGATATAAATGTAATAGCTTTTGGCTATAGAAAGCAAATTGTAAATAGTTTTGAACTATGAAGAAGCATATTAAATATAATGAAGTTTTTATTTTAATATGCTTTGTTGTGTATGAGTTATTGTTCAGTTGTTCAGCGACTAATAACTAATTAAGCAAATAAGTAATAATGAAACTTTATTTATTTAATCAAAAATGCCGCCAAGAAGAAGACAACGTAACCAAGAGGCGGAATTGCATAACGATAACCAGGGGGTCCAAATAACCCTATGCAAGAGTTTGTTAATTTATTAACGACTGCATTTAACCAAGCGGGGGGTAGAGCACACGCAGGACCTAGGGTAGCCAGAACGACTGTCGTTAAGGAATTTAAAAGTGTAGGTCCACCTGAGTTCAAGGGAATGACGGACCCAATGGAGGCCCAGATATGGGTCAAGGAAATAGAAAAGGTGTTTGTTATTACAAACGTAGCTGAGGCGCAAAAGACTTCTTTTGCGACTTACATGATGAAGGGGGAAGCCAACTACTGGTGGGAGGCTCACCAGGGTGGGGCTAGAATTGATGCTATTACGTGGGAACAATTCAAGAAGGTATTCTTCGAGAACTACTTCCCTACTAGCATGCAAGGGCGGATGGAGATTAAGTTCCTAGAACTTAAGTAGGGGGACATGACGGTTCCCCAATATGTGGCCAAATTTAATGAATTGGCAAGGTTTGCTCCACATCAAGTAGACACAGAAGAAAGGAAGGCTCGTAGGTTTGAACAGGGCTTAAAACCCTGGCTCTATAGTAGGATTTTGGTTTTCCAAAGTGCTTTCTATGGGACCATTCTGGAAAAGGCGATTATAGCAGAGGGCGGTAGTGAGGCATTAACCCAATACCACAAAGAGCGAAAGAATAAGAGTAAGGGAGAAGGAGAAACTAAGGCAGAGCGTGCCAGTGTTAGTGGCAGTATGCCTAAAAGAAAGAATTTTAACCCTGGAAATACTAGGGTGAAACAAGGGGATCCTAAACATAGGATGGAGGCATGCAAGACATGTGAAAAGACTCATCTGGGAGTCTGTCTAAATGGGAAAACAAGTTGTTATAATTGTGGGCAGGAGGGTCACATATCACCCAACTGTCCTAATCCTAAGAAAACCCATGGCTGTTTTGTTTGTGGGTCGATGGACCACATGGCAAGAAATTGCCCGAAGAAGGGGTCAGAGGGTAGTAAGGGTTCTGGTAGTGGTAAGTTAACCATTACTAGACCAACACCATTATTGGGTAGACCCTCAGCCCGAACATTTAATATGACTGTCCAAGATGCGATTGCATCAGCGGATGTAGTAGCATGTATCATTCCAGTCAACGAAATAAATGCTTATGTGTTATTTGACTCAGGTGCTACTTGTTCTTTTATAGCATGTGGATTTGCTAAGCAACTGGGATTAAACCCTGAAAAGCTAGAAATACCTTTAGACGTTAAGCTATCAAACGAAGAGATAATTCCCATTGAACACATTCATAGGAATTGTTTCGTAGATATTAGGGGTAACAGATTATCGGTAGATCTTTTACCGATAAGGTTAAGAGAATTCGATATAATTCTCGGTATGGATTGGTTAATTAACCATAAAGAGATAATAGATTGTCATAGAAAGAGTGTAAACCTAAGGCTTTCTAAGAAACCTGAGGTGGTGTTTTATGGTAATAAATCACCGGGACGTTCTTATTGTCTAACTATGACACAAGCTAGGAGGATGTTGAGAAAGGGGTGTAAGGGTTACCTGTGTCATGTTGTGGATACCCAAAGAGTGGGAGCATCATTGGAACAGATACCTGTATTGCAAGAGTTTGCGGATGTATTTTCGGAGGAATTACAGGGTATTCCGCCATATAGGGATGTAGAATTTCTGATTGATTTGCTGTCAGGTATGGCACCAGTTTCAAAGGCACCATATAGGATGGCGCCAGTAGAGATGAAGGAGTTAATGGTTCAATTACAGGAACTATTAGATAGGAAGTACATTCAACCAAGTGTGTCTCCGTGGGGAGTGCCAATATTGTTTGTAAAGAAGAAGGATGGGTCGTTACGACTTTGTATCGACTATCGAGAGTTGAACAAGTTAACAATTAAGAATAAATACCCATTGCCCAGGATCGATGATCTATTTGATCAGTTGAAAGGGGAAAAGTATTTTTCTAAGATAGATTTACGTACGGGGTATCATCAACTGAAAGTAAGGAAGGAAGATGTACCTAAAACGGCATTCAAAACTCGTTATGGTCATTACGAGTTTCTAGTTATGTCGTTTGGGTTGACAAATGCGCCAGCTGCATTCATGGATATGATGAACAGAGTGTTCAAACAGTATTCAGACAAGTTTGTTGTAGTGTTCATTGATGATATTCTAGTCTATTCTAAGAAGCCAGAAGATCATGTTGAACATTTAAGAATAGTGTTGGAAACACTACAGAGGGAGAAGTTGTATGCGAAATTCACTAAGTGTGAATTTTGGCTTAAACGAGTGCAGTTTCTAGGACATGTTATAGATAAAGATGGCATATCCGTAGATCCAGCAAAAGTGGAAGCAGTGAATGAGTGGGAGCAACCAAAAATGCCAACCGAGGTTAGGAGTTTTTTGGGGTTAGCGGGATACTATAGAAGATTCATTCAAAATTTTTCTAAAATAGCTACTCCATTGACGAATCTGACACGAAAGTCGGTGAAGTATGTGTGGACGGAAAAGTGTGAGAATAGTTTTCAAGAACTAAAAAGGAGGTTAAGTGAGGCACCTGTAACTTACCAGATGATACGGGGAATTTTGTAGTTTATAGCGATGCTTTGCATAGAGGACTTGGTTGCGTGCTCATGCAGTATGGCAAGGTCATTACGTATGCATCACGCCAGTTAAAAGATTATGACAAGGTTTATCCTACTCATGACCTAGAATTGGCAGCAGTAGTTTTTACTTTAAAAATATGGAGACATTATTTATACGGGGAAAAGTGTGAGATATACACGGACCATAAAAGTCTGAAATATATCTTCACCCAGAAGGAGTTGAATATGAGGCAGAGAAGGTGGTTAGAGTTGATAAAAGATTACGATTATGATGTCTTGTATCATCTGGGGAAAGCGAATGTAGTAGCCGATGCATTAAGTCGGAAGGGTAGGGAAAAGCTATCAATGTTAATGACTCAGAATGAGTTAATAACGGAGATGGCAAGAATGGAATTAGAAGTTAAGTTACCGAGTGAAACGGTGGAGATGTTATTTTCAATGGAGATTCGACCAACGATAGTGGAACGAGTTAAGGAAGTATAATTAAGTACTGAAGAATGCGAGCGAATGAAAAAGATAATGAAGGATGAAGTGAAAACTAAGTATAACCTTGAGAAAGAAGGTTTACTTCGTTTTGAGGGAAGAATTTGGGTTCTAAATAATTTTGATTTAAAAGAAGAGATTATGTGTGAGGCTCATAGTTCGAGGTACTCGATACATCCTGGTAGTACTAAGATGTATCAAGACCTTCATCAGAACTTTTGGTGGCCGAACATGAAGAGGGAGATCACAGAATACGTTAGTAAGTGCTTAACTTGTCAGAAAGTTAAGGCTGAACACCAACGACCGAGTAGGTTATTTCATCCACTAGAGATTCCGGAGTGGAAGTGGGAGCATATCACCATGGACTTTGTGGTAGGACTTCCAACAACAAGAAAAGGATAAGATGCTATTTGGGTAATAGTGGATCGGTTGACGAAATCGGCTCACTTTCTACCAATTGGAGTTAGGTATAATCTAGAGCAACTAGCTAAACTTTATGTCAAGGAAATTATTTCTAGACATGGAGTACCTATTTTGATTATGTCCGATCGTGATCCACGATTCACGTCGAACTTTTTGACAAGTTTGCAAGAGCACATGGGAACGCATTTGAGGTTGAGTACAGCGTATCATCCACAGACGGATGGACAAAGTGAACGGACAATTCAAACGCTAGAAGATATGTTAAGATCTTGCGTTATGGATTTCAAGGGGAGTTGGGACGAAAATCTATCTTTGGTGGAATTCGCGTACAACAATAGTTTTCACGCTAGTATAGGCATGTTGCCTTACGAAGTGTTGTATGGGAGGAAGTGCAGAACACCACTTTGCTGGGATGAAGTAGGTGAACGTCGAATGTTGGGATCTGAGATGGTACAACAAACGGCAGACATGGTTAAGCTAATCTGAACCCAATTGGTAGCGGCTCAAGATAGACAAAGGAAGTATGCAGATCCTCACCGAGAAAAGAGGGAGTTTGAAGTAGGTTCATATGTCTTTCTAAAAGTATCACCTTGGAAAGGGAAGATACATTTTGGGAAGAAAGGAAAGTTAAGTCCAAGGTTTGTAGGACCTCTTAAAATTTTAAGAAGGGTAGGAGAGGTAGCTTATGAAGTAGCTTTACCTCCAGAGATAGAACGTATACACAATGTGTTTCACGTGTCAGTGTTGTGTCCTTATAAACCGGACCACAAGCACGTAATAGAGTATGAATCTATTCAAGTAGAAAAAGACTTAACGTATGAAGAACTTCAGATTCAGATTGTTGATTGGAAGGAACAAGTCTTGAGAAATAAGATAATACCTTCGGTAAAGGTAATTTGGAGTAACCATGATGCTGAAGAAGCAACGTGGGAGCTCGAAAGTAAAAGGAAGGAAAAGTTTCCTCATTTGTTTATGTAATTATAGTGAGATTCTGGGGACAGAATCATTATAAGGAGGGAAGAATGTAACGTCCGAGAATTTCGGATCTTGAATGAATTAAATTTTTATTTGATTACATTAAATAAATTTAATTGATTAATTATGTGAGTAAGATATTTGAAGGTCGTTCTATGACCTAGAATGTGTGGACATGGTTAGTATTATGGCTATGTGCTAGGATTAATTGTTTTGAATTACCAAGACGGAAATAAATGTTTTTCGAGAATATTTCCGTAAAAACACTATTCATCCGACTTCGCTCGGAGATTAGGTTTGAAATTTTGAGAAACGCATAATGATAGAATATGAAGACATAATGGAATATCTAATAATATTTCAGTTATGACAAATGAAGTTTTCGCCTGCGGACTTAAAACCTAAGTGTGACGCCCCCAAAATAGGTCCAATCCACCCAATCTATTCTGAGTCGCCAAATACATGGTATAGAAACAACTACAACTTCATTAATACAATTGTCGTGCAAAATATGACAACACATAAACTCTGAGTTTAAATACAAATATTGTCTTCTAGAATCAAGCCCAAGTTAAGGCCTAATGAATTGTGTAAGACAAGCCCAATCCAAGAAACCGAACTGTGGATCGAACCGGCGGGTCACGAGATGGGTAAAACCCATGGGGCAACCCATGAGAAAAACCATAGAGGTGTGGGCTGGCCACTTGGCCACCAAGTAAAGTGATTACTTGGTATCTAAGTTGTTGAGGAGGTGGGAATAGTAAGGAGCTCACCAATTGACCTTTATGCCCTCCATTTGGTTGTCTATAAATAGAAAGCTTAGGTTGGACTTTTTGGTGTTTTACATACCTTGTCCAATACATATTGAGAGAGAGAAAGAGCTAGAAACACATAATCAAGCTACTTCCAAGCAAAACATAAGAAGTTTACCAAGAACGCGAAGAACGACAAAGGTAATATTTTCGTAAATAATTGTCTTCATCTTTTTCGAATTCTTTCTTGTAGAGAATCGTGAATTGGTGGAGCATGATTAGTGAGGATGAATAAGGATGACTATTAATAATCAAAACATTGATAAGTCATGTTTAAGTAGAAATCATAAGGGTTTACGTAAATTAAAATCGCGGAAATCATTGAACGTGAACTTGGTTGTTAATGGACAAATTGAAAACCATCATAGCTAGGGTATGTGCATATTGTTTGGTTAGGGTGTAGGTGACAAATCAATGGAGTGTTCCATTTGATTTGGATTATAGAACACGAGTAACGAAGTTATGGCGAATTTTGCGAAAATAGACGTTAAACGTCAAAAATGTAGAAATCTCGGATTAGTAGTCAAAAGTTACTGTGTAACTTGGAAACTTCAGTTTTCAATGTCAACATGTGAGATAAGGTATTCAAGAGTCGTGGACTCGAGAATCGTCGAATTTTGACTTATAACTAAGAAAATGAGTATTGAACGCTCGAAAACGATAAACGAACACTCAAAATGAACCAATATTTGAATTCCAAGCTAACGGATTCAAAAATGTAAAATTCTTACACGAACACCTAGAGTATGTAATTTGTGAGTTGTGGGCTTTTGAATGAGCCAATTCGGATGTAAAACGAATAAGTTATGAGGCTGGGAAGTTCGTTGGAAAAACCAACTGTCAAAACTAACTGGTGCATAGGGGTTGTGCCGCAGCGCCAACCCAGTGTTATTTGTCACGCCGCAGCGCCATGTATGGCCGAGAGAAGCCATAATTGTCTAGAGTTTCACGCCGCAGCGTGAAAGTTAGTTCAAGGACTCGCGCCGCAACGCCGAGTCCAAGTAAAACCTCTGAAGAGTGACGCCGCAGCGCCACTATAGTAAAGGGATGCCGCGCCGCAGCGCCGGCAGTGGAAAATAGTTGACCAAGTTAGGTTTCTAATTCTAATTGAATGTAAACCAAAGGTAAGACATGAATGTACTTAATGTACATGTTATGGCTGACTTTAAATCACTTATAAAGTGATAACGTTAGAAGATTAGATATGGTTTAATAGAGATTAAACGAAGAACGCAAGAGTGTAATAAGTAAACTATGAATGATGTTCAACGTTGGTATTTCACCAATAATGATCAAGTGTCGATTTTTAACGTAAGAATGTTAACAAGCCGTAACAAAGCATATTAAGTCGAATCGATTATATTAATGAAATGAATTCAAACAAAGCATAGAAGACAAAGAAGTTGGTTAAAACTATAAAGTGAGTTTTTTTGGTAGCTAATTACAGTGTGCTATGTGAATATATCATATAGATCCTGTAAAGGCTGAGAATTATTTAATAGTATATTTGAAGACGCTTGAAGGCGAGTTTTCTTATCGCTTGTCTAACCTTCGTGTTAGCCAGGTTTTCAGTGATTCGTGTTATGAAATGCATGGATTGTTTTACGAAAGGGTCGATGCCAATTTTAACTCGGCTAGACTATTCTTAAGAGTTGGATTGATTTGTTTACAAGTGTTTCGATATAGAACTGTTAACGCTATCCTATGTCAAGTATTTGGTACGGATGTAAAGGTAAGTTTGTCTATGAACAAACAAAAGTATTTTCATCGAATATTCGATGGGCACGCGAGGTTGCCAAAACTTAAACGTAAATACGTTTAACGGATGAGTGTTGATCAACATAGAGTACTATAGGCTGATCACCTAGAAGTGCTCGTAAGTAATGCCGGATGGATGGCCTTCGTGCCGGATGTCCTTTATAGATATGAAAATGGAAAGAATATGTTCATGGTCTTTTGACCGATTCAGAATTCCTAAGCTATTATATATACTTTGGAATCATTGTTATGAAATGAGAAGTACTAGTCAAATGTTTCATAGTGCTTCGTAGCTATTTATTCAGTTATGAAAGATAATCATATAATTCTCGATATAGTATTCATATAATCCTTTGTTAGACTTGCTGAGCTATTTATGCTGACTTCTTGCTTGAATTATATGATTACCGTGAAAGCCAAACGAACTGAGAATTCTAAGAGAGATAAAGGCAAGGCTAAAATGTACATTTAATTATTCTGTAATAGACTAGTCTATTCGTATGTAATATACTTATGAAGAACAAAGAATATATTTGGTTTATGAACCTGGGAAAGGATTTGGTATTATTGTAATACAAAGATAGTAAATACAATCATTTTGCTGTTGTTTCAATGGAATGACTATATACATTGTAGTATCGTGTAGCACCATCTGTCGGGTTGAAAGATACCCGGATTTGAAGGAGTCACAAAACTGGAAAGAGGTGTGACAATCGAAGTGAAACTTAAAGTGAAACTGTAAGCTTAATTCTTCATTATCTACTTGAAATTTACGGTTACTTAGTGTGTTGATTGGTTTTGATTTTTGTTTAGTAGTTTTTCCTTAATTGAAATCATTAATACGAATAGTTTAATAAAATTGGAATAATAAAAAGCTGGTAATTGTTAGATTAAAATTCGTACTTGTCTCTGTGGGAACGATACTCTACTTACTATTATATTACTTGTTGATCACGTATACTTGCGTGTAAAGCTTAATTTAAAATATACCCAACACCCCAAATCCGGGTCCCTTGAACCTCGGATCTGGTGCATTACGATACAACCTTCATCTGAATATTTATAACCTTTATTCATAAAATAATGAATACAACCTCACTTTAATACCAATTAATACATTAATTTCTTCTATTTCCAGAATCTGCAACCTTTACATCCTGGTGTTACATTTTTAAATCATATTGATTTAAATTATACATTTGAAGTTATAAAAAATATTTTTCACTTGGATATATATTAATTTTAAGTATCTATGAACTCACAACTAGACTTAACTATTCTTCTATACAATGTTCTTTGACAATGCAAATTATAATATGTCATATGAACGTTATCTAGCATAGCTAGAGCTATACGAACAACTTCAATAAGTACTTCTTCTTTTTTCCTTTGTTTATCTCGAATCCTTCGATCCACTCTAGTTTAGCTGAAAACAATTATTTATAGCAAGGGTGAGCAACTACGTTGCCTAGCAAGTTTAACAGTTATCACATAACACATTTTTAACATTTTATACACAACTTAAATTAGTCATGCTTCACAGTTTATACATAATTCATATTTTTCATATATTGCATTTATTCAGGCATCATAATGCTCATACGTAGCAATTATACTTGCTTCGTGCCTATCATATACCTCATATCATGAATATTGTAAGTTTCCATAACTCAATCTACATCAATCAGTAACTTGTTTCAATAGATTTATATCACAGTATAGCACATAATGCATATCTCAATTTATTCACAAAGAGTACATATAATACATGAATTATGTACACATTACAATTAACTGGTTCACATATAAAAACAAGTTCTGAAAAACTTGCCTGTACCAGCGTTTTACCATTAACCTGTCGTGATCCTTTGCATAACCTACACGATATGTGAGATTGATAATAAACATCGTCAATACTTGATCTCATTGTTAACCTTACTTTAATAACCTACTTTAAATTATATTGTCCTCATACCATTTTTATATTCAACTCCGTTATTTATATAACTCAGTTGTATTTCCTTTTCATCACCACATGTGCTAGCTTATCGCACTTGTAGTTTACTGTGTGTGTATTACACCATTACCACATACCACACTTGTTTAAACATTACTCATCTAAGTTCCTTAGACTTAGATTATGCATATAGCATTCGTTCATCACTTTGTGATCACACACACATGGTATACATTACATACTTAGTTCTTATACATTTTAAAATATACTCATTTTCGTCCAATCATAACATGCTATAATTCATTGGTCATTATACACTTCAAAGATCATCTTACGTTATGCTGTGACATTTTCAGGAATCAAATCCCATTATTCCCTCATAATTTAAAAAAATAGAAAATATGATTTTTATGAATCTTGTAATGAGCTTTTGGCTTCCAAGTTTGAACAAGCTTTTATACCATACATTATAGTATTTTATTCCATAGTTAGTCAATTGAAATAACCTCTTAAGGCTTCTCAAGATAGTGCCACAAAATGGGTGTTTTACATTTCCACTCTACTACCCACTCTACTACCAACTGCAGCATAAGTGATTTTTAGGCCATTTTGATTATATTTTTGAACTTTATGGGTTATCCCATTTGATCTTTTGTTTGTGCAAGCATGTAGATCATATATCATAGTATTTTTCCATGAGTGGTGTTTCTTGAATTCAGTTATGGAAGTTAACCAAAACTGGGCACAAACAAAGGTGTTTACCAATTTTCACTCTACTATCTGCACTCTACTATTTTCACTCTACGATTTTCACTCTACTATCTGCACTCTACTATTTTCACTCTACTATCTACACTCTATGATTTTCACTCTACTATTTTCACTCTACGATTTTCACTCTACTATCTGCACTCTACTATTTTCACTCTACTATCTACACTCTATGATTTTCACTCTACTATTTTCACTCTACGATTTTCAAAGTACACTCTACGATTTCGAGAGTTATTCTATGATTTTTTGAGTTTTCACTCTAATATCTACAAAGTTTTCCACTCTACTATCTGCTGAGTTTTCCACTCTACTATCTGCAGAGCCACTCTACTATCCAACTGTTGCAGAATTGAGTTTACTGCCCACTTTGATTATTCATTGGAATTTCTTGGTTAAGCCTTTGGCTCTACCATCTGGCCCTACTTCTAGACCACATACCAAGGTATTTTAATAAGATTTTAGGTTTCTCATTCATATCAAGGCCTACTTTAACTGAGGCTCAAACTGAACAGTTTAGAATTTTTTTTTAAAATTAATTTTGACGCTTCTTAAATTTCTTTCAATTTTGGCTACATGGACAGTCTATGTGACGCCCCCAAATTCGGGTATCTTCCAACCCGACAGATGGTGCTACACGGTGCTACAGTTCACATAAACATTCAATTAAAATGCCTCAAAAGAACGGATATGTCTTATATATATCAAAAGAATATTTACATTCCCCAGGTTCTTTACAACCAATACAATGTCTTTGTCATAATATCAATATTATTCTTTACAAAACCTATACTATTACATATATAATTTACGGGTTCGCCTTTGCCTTCCCTTTATCATTGCCGGATCCATCGGTCCGCTCGGTCTTAGCTGCATTAATATGGTTCAAGCAAGAATGAGCCTAACTAGCTCAGCAAGTACAACAATTCTAGGGAAATAGCATGCTTGACACATAGGAATCGTATATCTTCAATAACTGAACAATAGTTATGAAGTACTATCGATAATTTAAAATAGCACTTCTTTTCATTCAAAACGTTTTACAACAACAATATTCAGTAAAACATCAATTTCGGTTCAAGACCGTAAGCATTTCATAAGTACTTTGAAAAGGACATCCTGGCACGAAGTCCGTAAGTCTAGCATAGCTTACGAGCACGTCTAGGTGATAAGCTTATAGTACTCTATGTTGATCAACACTACATTCATTAAACGTGTATACGTTTAAGTTGTTGCAACCTCATGTGCCTGTCGTTTGACGACAAAACAATTTGAGCATACTCATTCTACTTTTTGAAAACCACAACAATATTAGTTTGGTAAAACCTTATCAACACTTGATAGAATAACATAACATACGTCTAGCCGAAAGGATTGGCTTTGACTTCCTCAGATACTAACTCATGCGAAGAATACATGAATCACAAAGACTTGTCTAGATCGAACTGGAACAAGGGTTGGAGTACTTGCCTTTAACGTCTGCTTATAGATATAACACGTGCACTTTACGTCTTTAAGGTCTCTACATTAGATAATAACATCACATAGCACATTAGGTTATGAATGATCATACATGGTTCCTAAAGAATCTTACCCTTCTTCTCAATCTAAATACGTATTAGATTTGTTATTGTAGGTTCCGGCTTTCCATTACGTCATTCTTACGTTCATAAGTAATTGACTTAATCTTAACCCTAAGTGTGCATACTTAAGGTTTAATATGTCTTAATAATGTTTCATTAAGATCTTTATTTAATTGTTTATCAAATACTCTTCATGCTTAACATGTAAACCTTTCTTCATTATCAAGATTATGAAGCTGGCGTTGCAGCGCCGGCTATTACACTTGGTGTCGTGCTGTGGCGTCACCACTAAATGTTCAAAAATCTGGACTCGGCGCTGCGGCGCTAGTCTCTGTGTTATATGTCACGCTTCGGCGCGAGTTTCAGTGGCTGAGGGCCATTTTGGCGCTGCGGCGTGGGCTTATTTGCCTTGGGCTGGCGCCACTGTGCACCAGAAAATTTTCACAGCTTTGAAATTTTGTGAAACTTCCGGAATTGTAACTTCTTCGTTATAAGTCCGAATTGGCTCGTTCAATAGCCTACGGTTCACAAATTACGTGCTCTATGCATTCATGCAAGAATTTTTTCTATTTTACTTCGTTTGCTAAAATTTCACCTATTAGTCCATTTTAACGAAAACAACAAACGTTCGTGAACGTTCAACGCTCACTTCTTCGTTCTAAGTCGGAATCCGGCCATTTTTGAGTCCGCAACTCTATAATGCCAAATATGACTTGTCTCCATCGAAAACTAACGTTTACAACTTCAAACACAAAATACGACTTCCATTCCGAAAATTTCACGAATTCGACGATTATCGTCCAATCGTGTAAGTTCTGGTGAAACCTCATTACTAATCATTATAGGTGGATTTTAATCAACATATAGACATTTCAAGTTACTTATTACACCAACTTATTATCAAAGTACGTTTTGACTTATTCTCATAAGTCAATGACTTAACTTATTAACTACAAATTTTCATGCTTATAACTTATTATGAACTTAAGTCCATCAATCAATGTTTTCAAACTACTTTGAACATACTAACATCATATGACAACATATGGCAAGTTCTTTCCAAGTTCATCAACTTATTTAGGTTCAAGTTGCTTATTCAACTTATTTGGCTTAAGTTTGTTCATCAATGAATTATGATATGTTCTTAGTATCTAACTTCATTAGATTACACTTCTCTTATCATCCTAGTATGATAGAGATAGAAGAGATAATATTAATTACCTTTTAAGACTACTTGTACTTCTCTTCTCTTTTGAAAATCTAGCAAAAGTTGAATTGGCTTATAAGTGCTTATGTGGCTTATTCTCTCTACCAAGTAAGTTGTTTATCTTGAGAGGAGTTGAATGAAAATTAAACAACCAACTTATGAAATGAAGCTTGGTATTTATAGGTAACTCAAAGTGAGGGCAACTTAGTCATTTGGACATTCTACCTCCTTATTACACCTCCTTACTATTCATTACTTATCAACCAAGACTACTTGCCAGCCACTTCTATTACTTGGCCATCACAACACTTGGTCATCACACAAGATGTTTGCCCATCAAGTCTACCCACTTACACTTGGATTACCCCATGGATCATGTCCAATTCAATGGGCTTGCTAATTAATCTAGCTAATTTCCTTGTTTGGGCTTGCATTAATTAATTTGGGCTACATTAACTATATACTTGGGCTTAGTATAAATCTCACATAGGTTTACACTATTAATCTTATTGGATTTATTCTTCATACAAGATTAACTATTCTATTTCATTAGAAATTAATACAAAACATTCTTAAATTAAATCCACATGCGAAATTTTGCGTTTTCCATACTTAGATTATTACTACATAATCCATCTCACCTCGATATTATAACATTATGTATTTCTCGAAAGTTTAAAAATAATTCCCGAACGATAAATGATGAATAGTGTTTTTTGAAAAAGTTCTCGGAAAACTTTTATTTTCTTCTTGAAAATTCAAACACTTTAATTCCTTCACATAGTCAAAAGACTACAACGTTCCGACCTTTCTAGGTTATAGAACAACATACATCTTATTGACACATAATAATAACAAATAGTAATATTTTATTCATTATTTAATTCTTTCAAGTATTTTACAAAGAATCCAAATTTCTCGGTCGTTACAGTCTACGCATGTATATTTTAGTTGTCTAAGGTTACTTTTATCATCATCTCACTTTTTTTAGTCATCCAACTAATTTTGACCTATCAAAGCTCACTTAGGCTTGAAAAATAGATCCTAAGTTGGTTTTCTTACTAGATTTGGTCATGGAAATAATTAAGAATCATCACAAGCATGCATTAGCAACTTTATATAAGTTTATTACAGTGTTACAAATTCGGGTACTAAAATTTTCCCAAAACAGACCACTTTTAGCCTAAAACATGATTTTTTAACAAGTCCAATATTCAAAACAATTTAGACTTGGTTTCTTTAACTTGTGTAGCTTACTTTTGCCATATTATTGCTATTGAAACTTGCCTACAAGGTTCAGGTGTGGCCTTTCTTCATTCAAGTGTTAGATGACACTTTAAAGCTTACTTTTCATGACCTTTAAACATGAAAACTGAGTTGTACTCAATATAGACCTTAACTAAGTCAAGGAATAACTCTTAAATGTTGTTTATGGATAGTTTAGAAACTTCTCACTGACTGTTAACTTCGTTTGCCAAAATTAATTATAGCAGATTAAGTTAACGATTTATGGTCGAATGAATGTGTACCTCTTGACGCTCCCTTCTAAATGTTAAGATATTGGTATAAGCTACAAGCTTGTTTCTTCCCTCTCATCTCCTCTGCTCATCGAACTGCAAGAGTTCCTCTGGGTTCTTTAATTCTCAACTCACAGTATCCCTCTCTTTATTAGAACTAACTATTTCAGCCAGGTCCGTAAGGTGTATCAGGGTCTCTATTTGTAGGGAGACATTTTGCCCAATCATTGGTCATTACTCAGATCTTTGGACTGGCTCTAACTGAATCAATCGTTGGTTAATAAATATTTGGTTAAAAGTTTCTTACCAACTCATTGCTAGCTACAGGAAATCATTTCAGCCCACATGAGATTAATTTAATCTAAAGTAACATAGGGTGGTCGTAGACCCTTGGTCTAGCTTGGCTGAGGATAAGAAACCAACTGAAATCTATATATATATATATATATATAAAATTATAATATCACAAGTGAACAACAACTCACCAAACTGTTTTCTCCCCTTGGGCTCATTGACCCGAACCTGATGGTTTAACATGACTGCCTAGAATCATTGGGTTTGTCCACTACCATTTGCAAAAATTTGTGGGGCTCTAATAGCTTAATTTCCACCTCCATAAATTTGGGCTAGAAACACTACTTGGTTGGACTCAGCAAAATTAATAGTCCACTATCTTTATTCTTCCAAATTATCAGTCCTTCTATAGTTCAGCACTGGATCTAGAGAATCATATTTAATCTCTATTCACTTAAATTGGATAATTATTAATTACTTTTAATTCATACTTTAAATTGATTCACAATGAATCATTATGTCATACAAGGCTCATCATTTTAAGCTTAGTTAATTCATAACTTAAGCTCAACCACGTTATAGTTTATTCTTGTTCTCTTCTCATGATGCAATTTCATTGCATTCACTAACTTCCTAATCTCACATTACACATAAATGTACACAATTATTATCACATAATTCTCATTTCACTAATAATAATCTTTCAAATTTCTCGGGTATTACAATTCTCTTCTTAGCAAGAAAATCATTAACACTAAGATTAATGTAGCAGCTTGCAAGAATAATAAGTATCAATTTAATATGGCCCAATAGTTAAATAAGGACACTCATACATATAAATATTTCTACATTTCGTCCATCACATTTATTTAAGCTAGCAAAATAGTTAGCACCTTGGGAGGATTGCCCCATGGGGAGCTGAGTAGCTCCTCCTACTGTCGGTACCTCTTTAGCACCAGCACCACCCCCCAATGATTGGGTCTCTGTCTCCAGGGGCATAAAACCAGACTCTACCCCACCTCTCCTTCCTTGCATGGCCACTTCAAACTCCTTCTCTCCTATTGCCCTTCCTCCTGGGTTGATGCTTATCTCTGATCCAGACTCTCCTAACTTGGACAACCCCCTTCTTGCTAAACTAAAGATAGTGGATGAAAAAGAGGGCAAAGATCTTAAGCACAAACATGGTACTGGTAATGGAATTGAAAACACCCAAGCTACTAAAAAGAGGAAAGGCAAAGGGAAAGTTGGAACAAACTCCCCCCCCCCTTTAATTATGTTAGTTTCTTATAATGTTAGAGGGTTAAATAAAAAGCCTAAGTAGGCTTATGTTAGTCAGTTACTTGTTGATAATCATATTTCTTTTGTTGGGCTTCTAGAAACAAGAGTCAAGAGCCACAATGCTCCCAGAATAGCTAATAGATTATGTAATAATTGGTCTTGGGCTTTTAAATATAATTCTCACTGTAATGGTAGAATTTGGGTTGGATGGAATCCTGCCATATGGAATTTGGATATCCTTTTTGTCTCCTCCTAATCTATTTACTGTAAAGCTCAACTTATTAATGGAACCAACAATATATTATTTGTTTCTTTTGTTTATGGGCTTAACACTTATTTGGAACGGCGTGATCTCTGGAGAGATCTTCTCGATTTTAATCTCACTGATTCTTGGTGTGTTCTAGGAGATTTCAATGCTATACAACATCTAAATGAAACCAACCAAGATGATGACCTTTGGGACATTGACGACTTCCTAACCTTTACTTCTACGGTTGGGCTGGATGATATAAGAGGAGTTGGTCCTTTCTTCACCTGGTGGAACTATCAGCTTGCCAATCCCATTCTTAAGAAATTGGATAAAGCTCTTGGGAATGTATCATGGTTTTCTATGTTCCCTCTTGCTCAAGCCATTTTTGCTCCTAGAGGTATCTCTGATCACTCCCCTGTTCTCCTCAATACTGGCTGATTCGGCATGAGATCTAAAAAGCACTTCAAATTCTTTAATCACTGTTGCTGATTGATGGCTACTCTGAGTGTGTCAATCAGGCCTGGACTCCTCCTGTTTATGGCAACTCATACTATGCGTTCTCTAAAAAGCTTAAAAGGACCAAAAGAGCCTTAGTCTCCCTTAATATCTCTACAGGGAACCTCTCAAATGATGTCAAAACAGTTACGCAGGCACTCCATAATGTTCAAACACTTCTCCACTCCTCCCCTCTTAACCTTATCCTTCTTGGAACAGAAAAAGACTGTGCATTAGTTCTTAATTATGCTTCGAAGCGAGAAGAAACTCTCCTTCAACAAAAATCTAGAGCAACTTGGCTCTCCTTGGGGGACAAGAACTCGGGCTATTTCTCTAACATTGTAAAGAGCAGATGGAACTCCAACAAGCTTCTCTCTATCGCCAATGATAGTGGTGATTTAGTTGATGGTCAAGATGCTGTGGAAAATGTAGCAATCAGCTATTTCCAACAATTGTTCAACAACCCTCCTCCTGCCCCAACCATTTCTGACTCTGATTTCTCTACATTTGGAGCCTTTCCTTTGCACCGTGTGAGCCCTGCTGAATCTCTTTTGTTCTCTGCTCCCATATCTGATTTGGAAATCTTCAAGGTCCTTAATTCCATGAAGCGGAATAAAAGTCTGGGCCCAGATGGTTTCAATGTTAATTTCTTCATTAGTAGCTGGAATATTGTGGGGGAGGATTTCACAAAGGCTATACAATTCTTTTTCTCCTCCTGCAGGCTCACTAAGGGGATTAACTCAACTGCCATTGCACTTGTCCCTAAGTGTTCAAATCCTTCCTCCATGGCTGATTTTCGGCCTATTGCTTGTTGTAATACAATCTACAAATGCATCACAAAGATTCTTTCAAACAGACTGAAGCTTGTGCTTCCCTCAATTATTGACAAAGCCCAGTTAGCTTTCATCAAAGGCAGAAACATAAGTGACAACATCTTGCTTACACAGGAGCTGTTTCGAAATTACCATAGGAAGTCAGGCCCTCCGAGATGTGCTCTCAAATTTGACCTTAGGAAGGCTTTTGATACTGTAAAATGGGACTTCCAGCTGGATATTATGGTAACTTACTAATTCCCACAAACCTTCATCAAATGGATCAATACATGTATCACTACTGTCATGTTCTCTAATAATGTCAATAGCACCTTAGCGGGGTTCTTCTCGAGTTCCAGGGGCCTAAGGCAAGGTGATCCCCTGTCCCTTTATCTTTTTGTTCTTGTAATGGAGATGCTTTCCTTGAATCTTAACTCTTGTACCTCTAGACCCGAGTTCCAACACCACTAGAGGGCCTTAGATTGCAAACTCACTCATCTCCTTTTTGCTGATGATGTTCTTATCTTTTGCCATGCAAACTTGCAATCTATCTCTATTATCAAGTCCTGCATTCACTCTTTCTCCCTATTCTCTAGACTTATCCCCAATGTCCAAAAAAGTCATTGTTTCCTTGCAAACACAGATCCTATCACAACACAGTGCATTCTATCCACTCTTAATTTCCAACTTGGAGTTTTTCCCACGAAATTTTTGGGAGTCCCTATTATCTCCTCCAAGCTCTCCTTCCAGGACTGCATTCCTTTGCACCATAGAGTCACACACAGAGCATCCTCTTGGACAACTAAAGCCCTATCCTATGCAGGTAGACTTCAATTGATAAAATCCATTCTGTTCTCCATGCAATCCTATTGGTGCAGTCATTTCATGCTTCCCAAGGCAGTTCTTCGTGCCATACAATCTGTCCTCTGCCGATTCCTATGGAAGGGCTCCTCCCTTACGAAATCTGGAGCAAAAGTAGCTTGGTCTACTATTACCCATCCCACAAATGACGGGGGACTTGGTTTGAAAAATCTTTTGGATTGGAATAAAGCCCTCATGCTCCTTCACCTATTGCATATCATTCAACCATCTTCTACTTCTCTTTGGGCTACCTGGACCAAAACTACCATCTTGAAAGGCAGGTCCATCTGGCAAATTCCCTCCCCTTCTAACTACTCTTGGATATGGAAATAGGTTCTAAAGCTAAGACCCCTCGCGATGCAACACTTAAAGTATTTCGTTGGCTCTGGGCACAATGTTAATCTTTGTTTTGACCCTTAGATAAATGGATCAGCCATAAATCCTAGTCCCAGTCTAATCTTAATCTTCGGACTCCCTTACTCGGCCACAGTCAACTCTATTCTTCTTAACTCAGCATGGGTTCTTCCTCAGAGTAACCACCATGATGTTATTATACTCAAAAGACGTCTCTCTTCCTTTCCCCCTCCCAACAGTAATAGCACTGACTCCATTAAGTGGGAAACTTGGGATGTCACAACAATCAAAGCCAAACACTTATGGGAAAGCATCAGATCAAGACTTCCGACTGTCTCTTGACATAATATAATCTGGAATGGGCTGCATGTTCCTAGGTACTCTTTCATCATGTGGCTCAGTATCCTCAAGCGCTTGACAACAAATGATCGCACGAGCCAATACTCTGGAACTTACTGGGACTGCCCTCTATGCCAATAACAGGCTGAAACTTTTGACCATCTTTTCTTCCACTGCAGGTTCTCCTCAGCCATCCTACGGTAGGTCCTAAACTTGGGGAACTTCAGTAATGTTCCACTTACATGGGATAACCTTATTGATTACTTAACCTCATTTTAGGGGCCCAAGCTCTCAAGGAACATATTATGCTTATATGTCATAATTTCTGTCTATAAAGTGTGGGAAGCCAGGAATGCTAGACTCCATAGATCTTCCTTTCCTCCTACTCCTAACATAGCAGCGGATATTATTCAGTTGCTCAAAGCCTGTCTCTCCAATTGTAAATCCTTTACCAGAGCCACTAACCTTAGCCCATATTATCGTAATTGGCTAGTGCACTGACTGTTTGTAGCAGTTTGGTTTTCTTTTTGATGTTGGGATTTCTTTCCCCTTGTAGTACTCTCATCTGATGGCCTGTCACCAGATGAATCTACTAAATCCTGGGGTATGCCCCTTAGCCATTGTATAGTGTTTCTTTTTATACAAACCAAGCTTAGCAAAAAAAATAGTTAGCACCTACATCATTAAAAATGATGGTTTCATATAATTTAAATAATTCCTGGTAGTACTCACCATTCTCTTTATTTGTCACCAAAATATACTTATCAATGAAATTTATTATATTATTTCATTGATCTCATAGGTAGATTTATGTCAAGAATATTACACAATTAAGCCATGTTGGCTTCCCTTTTCATTTTGAATAATAAATGTATTAACAATACATTCGCTTACTACGTCTCATAAAATTTAGTTAACTCCTCATATTACTTTATTTTCATTATAAATGAGTAACATTTATAATGTCTTGTGCATTCTTAGTTAAAGCCTTTTATCTTAAAAGTCTCTCTTCACAATCATTTTATACCCTATGGTTTTTTATAGCACATAGAAAAAATAAAAAAATGTAATCCACTCTTTTCAGATTTCCTTGATTATAAATTAGGTTAAATCTCTAATCTTTATTAAATCATTTAATATTTTCCCTTAAAATAAATATTACTAATATTCTGGATATCACACTCAATATCTTCTTGGCAAGTAGAGGTCCACTCATGTGTGCTATGCACACTCCACTATGCACTTTATTCATAAGTCTTTGGGCTTGATCTTTGTCTAGACACCTCAAAAGGTCCATGCATGGGTTCCTTTTGTAGAGATCATCCCTAGTTAGGTAGAAATTCATTTCCATCCTCTAGATTCGCTTCTTTTCATATTGGGTCATTCCCTCGGGGATAGACCTGTCTCGCAAATATTCTTTAATGCCCAGGTATCAAGGTTGTGTAATAGGAGTCATTTCATTGGATATTTCCCCCACATTATTCCCGTAAGATGGTGCATTCTGTGTCGTGAATGTGATTACCGGCATACCCTTTCTCACTGATATGCTAACCAATGAGGCTAGCATGGCCAATGCATCAGCGAAATCATTTCTTTTTAGAGGGATATGCATAAAGGCAATGCATAAAGGCAATGGCGGTGGTATGACAATAGATGTAGTTCTTTGGTACTGTAGGCTCCAGTGGATTGTCTGACGACTAGTTTTGAATCTCTAAATACTGCCAATTGTTTAACCCCCATGGATTGAGCCAATTTTAACCCCACCAACCATCCTTCATAATCCGTCGTGTTGTTGGAGTTGCAAAACTGCATGTTAGTTGCTACAGGGTACTACTCCCCAGTGATAGATATAAGAACTGCCCCTGCACTGGCTCCTTCTGCGTTAGCGGCGCCGTCAAAGTACAATTTATAGAATTGACCCATATCTTCTTTTTTGGTTACCTCAACTGCCATAACTTCATTATCAGGGAAGTATGTTTCGAGTGGTTCATAACCTCCCGTCAGTGTTGTCGATAAATGGTCCGCGATTCCCTATCCCTTAATGGACTTTTGGGTCACGTAGACGATATCAAACTGTTAAAGGATTAGCTGCCACTTGGATAATCGTCAGTTCAACATCGGTTTGCTAAAAATATACTTTAAAGGATCCATGTAGGATATGAGATGAGTGGTATGGTCGTGCAGGTAATGCTGTAACCTCATGGAGGCCTATGCCAATGCGCAACAGGTCCTTTCTATCAGCGTGTACTTATGTTCTCCACTGCTGAATCACTTACTGAGGTAATAAATGGCCATTTCTTTGTATATCATCCTTCTGCCCCAGCAAACAACCCATAGCGGTGGAATTGACTGATATATATATATATATATATATATATATATATATATATGAACAATGGGACTCCTTCCCTTGGGGTTACGTGTGTAGGTGCTTCAATCAACTGCTTCTAGTAGTGCAAAAAGCCTTTTGACAGTCTTCATTCCATTTCCCGGAGGAGCTTTTTTTTCTCAACAACTTGAAAATGTGTTCACATGTGACTGTCAACTGCGACACAAATCATCTGATAAAGTTTATCCTTCCTAGGAAACCTCGAATTTCCTTTTCGATTCTTGGCTCAGGCATCTCAGTGATGGCTTTTATCTTAGTTGGGTCCAATTCGATGCCCCGATTGCTTACAAGGAATCCCAGAAGTTTATCGGACTTCACGCCAAAAGCACACTTTGTTGGGTTTAACATCAAATTATATTTGCGGAGCCGCTCAAACAACTTTCAGAAATGGGTACAATGGTCATCTGTCGCTTTGGACTTTACGATGATATCATCCACATATACCTCGATCTCTTTACGCATCATATCGTGGAATAAGGTCATCATAGCCATTTGATATGTAGCACCAGCGTTGGTGAGGCCAAAAGCCAATCTTCTATAGCAGAAAGAACCCTAGAGGGTGATGAAGGCGGTCTTTTCCATGTTCTCTTCAGCAACCATAATCCGGTGGTATCCGGCGAAGCAATCGACAAATGAGTACATCTTGTACCATGTCGTATTTTCTATTAACACATGGATGAATGGCATTGGGAATTCATCTTTAAGGCTGGCCTTGTTGAGATCTCGATAGTCTACACAAACCCGCACTTTCCCACCAGGTTTTGGTACGGGACCACATTAGATAAACAGTCAGGGTAAGTTGATACCATAATGATACATGCTTTGAACTGTTTGATAATTTCTTCTTTGACCTTCAGGCTCCATTTTGGTTTCAACCGTCTTAGCTTCTGCTTTATTGGTTTAAAACCTTCTTTAACTGGTAACCGATGGAAGACTATATCTATGGATAAACCGATCATGTCTTCATGAAACCAAGCAAAAACATCCTTAAATTGGGTTAGGAGGTTAATTAAGTCTTTTTCTTGGCTGAAGGGTAGGTTGGTTCCAATCTGTAGTTCTTTAGGATGGTCAGAGGTTCCAAGATTTATGGTGATGGTTTGCTCAAGGTTCGATTTGGGTTTATCTTTGATCCATCCTTTAATTTTCTCTAGCACCTCGTCATCGTCTACCTCTCCCCATCAAGCCAAAGTCCAATTCTATGTCAAAATTGTAGTCACTACTCAAATTTGATAAGTCAAGGATAGGGCTAGAAATACATAAATTTGGAGACTTGAGAAGAAAACTTGATTGCTTAATATATACTCCTTTCGTCCCGTATTAAACGTCCTAATTGGTTTCGGCACGCTAATTAATAATATATTTTTTTACCTAAATTGCCCCTTCTAAATTACTTATTAATTGAAGTATCCATTCACTTTTCTATGACCCCAACATTAATTATTCCTTACTAATTAATTGAAGTATCCACATAAATTCTCTAAATTATTTTTATTATTATTCTCACATATTTCTCTCTCCAAACCCACCCATTAATTACATGCATATGCCCATACAACTCCATATTTGTTGGTATTAATTTCTAGCTACTATTATTTTTGTTATTATTCTCACATTCCAACAAGTATATGAGAGAGAATGTGGTATAACAATACATCATTTCCCAATGTAAATTTTTTATCATTTTTTAAGTTTCCAGCAAAAGTTGACTAAAAAGATTATGAGAGTATAAGTGGAAAAATAAGATAAAAATAGTTACTAATATAGAAATAGGACATTTATTTAAGAACGTCCTAAAAAGGAAATTAGGATATTTAATATGGGACGGAGGGAGCATATAAAATTGTAGTCAAGCTACAAAAAGTTCAACAGATAATATGACAAAAGGCAATAACAAGTTGCAGATAAAATAGAATAGACTAAAATATAAAGGCTAATCTCCTTGTCAACAGATCATTTTTTGTTGTTACCCTTTTCGGACGATTTGAGGCGTGATTGTCCAATTATTGGTAGTTAGATCTTCAGGGATGGCAGAGATGGAGGTGTTGCCAAGGTCATTGCTATCTCTGAGGATGACTAGCACGGAACTGGACCCGAAATCCTCTTTTGGGATATTTACACTTTTCTAGTTGATTGTAAAGACGGGTTGGTCATCTAATGGACCGGCCCCAAGGGGTTTCTTAGTGGCATCTTTGGTGAGAAAAAAGTTGTTCATAAATTGGAACTGAATCTCTCCCAGAAACTTTTGGTTCTTGGCTTTCCCAGCTTCATCATTATTAGGTTCTCTTTCATGGGCTTTCTTATCTACATTTTTATTGACCTGGGGGTATCAAGAGGTTCGAGATATTGGCAGGGATCTTCTTCAATGGTTCCTTAAATCCTGCTTCAGTGAGTTTTGGCCTGAGGGGAGTCATCCCATGGACCGATATGTGTTTATGGGGAATACGGTGTTTGGAACCACTTAGGTAGCCTAGTCCAACCTTACTCAACTAGGTTGGTATATGCATCGGATTCCTGATCCCATGGCCCTTCCGGCTTAACCCTTAACCTAGTTGATGTCCTTTAGCGAGCATCTCTTGACCAACTACCATCACTTCTGGGGATATCCGAGGTTTCAATATTAGCGAACCCAAAGATTGATATTGGGGTGTGCTTACTTCGAAGGCTTAAAAACTCGCAAGCTCAATATCTTTGTTCAGACTGATCATGGGCATATCTTCCAGAGTATGAACCGGATATTCGAGTTTGGCACTGCGGTGACCAAGTTGCCGTTAATAATATACTTTAATTGTTGGTGAAGGGTAGACGGAACGCTCCAGCCATATGAATCCATGGTCGCCCTAGAACAAGTTATACCCAGTAGTGATATTAAATATTTGGAAGGATACGTTGAAGTCTATAGACTGATCTCCATGGGAAGTTCAATTTCCCCCATAGTATGCCTTCTTAATCTGTCAAAAGCTCGGACTACCACATGGCTATCTCGAAGCCTATTCGGGTTGATATTCATTATCTTCAGAGTATCCTGAGGGCATATATTCAGGGATGAGCCACCATCGATAAGTACACCTCCTATCACATACCCAGATGATATAACTGTGATATGCAGTGGCCTGCTGTAACGACCCCAAAATTCATACAATTTAATTCTCGACTTCGGTCGTTAATAATACATTCAACCTCTAATTTTACATCATTAAACGATAATACAACCATTGAAATTTGCGGAATAATTAAAATTTTCTATTACAAACTATAGTCGTTCCCAAAACCTTCAACCTTTACATCTAAATATCTCAGAATCATTTTAATACTACAATAGTTTACATTCGCAAAACAATATTAAAATTCAACATTAATACATTATTCGAAACATTAGACATGGTTTACAAGAATAACAACTTAGCTAGGATATTAAATCTTCATATATCACTTTTGATCCATAACAATCAAGTAGCACATAGCGTTACCTTCAATTCTTAAATCTGCAAAAATGGTTATTTGCAAGAATGAGCTCGACAGCTCAGCAAAATCTAACAATTTTCATGCATCACGTAGCACATAATAACATGCTCAACATACAAGAATAATCATAAACAAACATATCATACATGTTTAGTTCACATAACAACTATAAAGATTGAGTTCCTTACTCAATCAACATTCATAGTTTAATCATCACAGTCATAGATTAACTTTCACATTTCATACTTCTGACATATACAATACATCATACACTAAAATTTTAAAGTAGTTCATCATCAAGTTCATATAGCAAAAAGGAACTGAAAGACTTGCCTTAACCGGCGTTTTACCAACACGCTAATACTTCGCGTCCTTGCACAACCTACACTGTATGCGAGATTGATAATAAATAAAATCAATACTCAATCTCATGGTCAAATTTATTCTAAGACCTTACTTTATCTTATTATCCTTTATAATATCTTTATAGACATCTAATTGTATTTTATATGCAACTCGATTTTATTTTCATTTTCATCACCACACATGCTAGACTATCTCACTTGTAGTTTACTGTGCATATACCACACCATTTTATTTTACCAATTTGGTTTAAAAAATGAATATTCAACACATTGTTTACATGTTTAATTTTCCTTCATAAATCAAAATTTCCCTTTTTTGATTTCTTTCCATTATTATTCTTGTATTATCATCTTTTCATACTTAGATATTCAATATTAGCCATTAGTTAGGCACTTTGTATACCAAAGTTTAGAAACACTATTACTTTTAGGCATTTTATCGAGCACGTTATGTGCACACATTAACTTATCTCAACTCTTGATCTTAAATGGTTAATTATGCATAGAATATGATAACACATATCTATATTCATTACATATGTCAAAACATATTTTTAATCATCAAAATATACTATCACCCAAAATCTTAATTCAAACATAATTATAAAACTCATCTTCACAATTTCTTTAACAAAACGTTGTTTTCGTTTTTAACGTATCTCCTTCGTTACATGTCCGTTTTTGTTCCTTTTTATATAAAATTAACCCTTACTCAGTGTACTACAACCTCATCTAGGCCTTAAAGTCAGACCCTTATCCATCTAAACCAGATTCTGCAATTCATCAACTAGTGTAGAAAAATTTCATTTTCTGGACATCCTTGCTAAATAATTTATTTCGGACATGATCCGGTCCATAAAATGGCTCAATCTCGCGAGTCTAGCTAGTAAACATCCATATCTACAACTTTGCAGTTTTAAGTTTCTTCATATTCAAAACACACGAATTTATATGAATTTTTCAAAGTCAGAAACCGTAACAGTTTTGATTTTCTAGACAGATTATTTTCCCTTCGGACCAGCCTTACTAAAACAGAGATTGCGAGAAATCTACAAGGAGTTTTCATGTGATTCCACTTTCAGAATATAGCTTACTTTCATATCTTCGATTTGATATAAGGCTCATTTTCTAACTCATTATACCCAAAGAGATATGAATTTCACAAGATATGTCCACAATTACTCAAAACCTACGAATTTTGTTCTTCAAATTTTCTTTCCATTTCATTTTCTTTCTTGAATCCTCTTGTTTGATTCTTGATAGTCCAAGATTAAACCAATACAAACAGATTAAGCATGATCTACTATCCTAGAACATAAATCTACCCAAAAAATTTAAGGATTAAATAAGAGTTTAGAAGTTACCTTCTTCTAACTTTTTCTTCTTCTTCTAGCTCATCTCAATTCCTCTATCTCTCTAGATTTCTCAATACAACTTCTATTGAACCATTATCCTACATTTTGAAGAACATAAAATATAATTAAAACAAGGTATTTAGATTATAGTCTTATTAGTATGAATTTAAGAGAGAGATGAAGATGATGATGATGGGGCTTGTTTTGTCTTCTCAAAACTTTCCCTTCTTCTTCTTTTTCTTCCTCTTCTTCTTCTCCTACAACTCTCTCTAACTCTCTTCTTCATTCTTTAGTTTGTTTTCTAAAACTAACATACTAACTTGTAGTATATACATATAATATACAATACTAGTAATATATAATATATGTAACTCCTAGTAATTATTAGATATACTAATTACTAGTTAATACATAGGTTGCACCAATTTGAACTTGAAAAGCCTAAGACCATGTTTGGCAAATACTTATTATTTTAATTAATCAATAGCTTAACATCAATCAATCTCATCAAATTGTCCCATAATTATATTTACTTGTTAATTATAATTTTGTGTAACAATCATCACATAACTCATCTAATTTAATTATCTCAATTAAATTAAAACTATAACATAAAATTATTATATTAATTAAATTAAATACTAAATATTCATTTAATTAATCTGCTACACTTAATTACATTACTCTATAATCAAAACAAAATTTATTTATTTAACTCAATAAATAATTCAATTAAATATTTATATATATTAAAATTAATATATAACATTCTCTTCACATCAATTCACATATTCTACAATATATGACATACACATACTCACACCCAACATATCTCATAAATAATACTTTTGTTTATAAAATTCTCATTTATAATTTCTAAAAATCTGGGATGTCATACCTGCGATGTCCAGTTCCCTCGACTAGTATATCATCGTCGATAAACGATACGACATTACTGTACAGTACGTGGCCAATCAGATGTTGAAACTTCTCAGTATAAATTGTTTTGGGCAAGTAGGCATCCTCCAATACTTGGATTAGAATTTGATTGTGGTCCTCAGAGACTAGCACCAAGTTTAGGATGGAGATTTGGGGTGGTGCCTCTTTTAGCTGCTTCACCGCTCTTGCTTCGTTATGTCCCACTTTGATAAGGAAATCCACAATCTTCCCTAGCGGCACATTTCTCATGGTTTTAGCTATTAGCCTCATTATCCGCCCTGGGAGGCACAATGGGTTGTCCTTTGGCAAGACCGCAATACAATCGATCTCAGGCCTTATACCTTCTCCATAATTCCAAGGTACCTTTTTCAGAATAAACACGGAGATCTGTAGTCAAGGGGTCAACATCACAGGCATTGGCGCAACTATTTCTAATGGAGCCTTATCTCTCATATTGGACAATCCTCGGATGGCGATAAGCAGGGTGGAAGTTCCTTCTACCAAGTGATAACTACCACCACTTCTTCTGATCCTTTCACCCTTTGAGGGTATACTATCTCTTCATCAGGGAAAATCTTAGCCTCCCTTACCATCTCTAACTCTCCTGATTCGATTAGATTCTGAATTAGACGATGTAGGGCCCAACACTCTTCAGTGGCATACCCCAGGGCGTTTGACTGACAGACGCAGGCTTTGGGGTCGAAACTCATTGACCAAGGGTCCGGGGGTGGTGAGAACTCCGTGATCTTTTCCTTGTTGATCAACATTCGTAGGATTTATTCCCTAGACTGCCCAAGTGGGGTAAACTTTTGCTTGGCTGCAAATTCCTAACGAGAGTGAAATCTATCTTCCCTTGCTATCTTTTTTATCCATCTGCTCTGCTCCTGGAGACGAATCCGATCTCTTATCGAAATTGGGACAATCTGAGGGGATGTGGTATTAATTTGCCCTCGTAGGACTTGGTTAACCAACTGTAAGGTCACTTGGTGTTGGTATATGATCAGGTTTGCTAATTGGTCCACCTGTACCTTGATTGAGGCCAAGTCTTGTTCCATCGTATATCTTTCCTCCGGGTACCCCTATATTGAAGGATTATCCATAGTGGATGTTTCCCCCAATTTCCTCAGGTATTTGCAGTTTTCTCGACCTCTTATGCTGATCATATTGACCCACTCTGCATTATGCTGAGGTAGGGGGTTGAACTAAAGGTAAATGGTAAATGGTTCTTCCAATGTCTTGCTTGTCCCTTCATACTTCCCATTGGTTTACGGATGGTATAATGTGCTCATTCTCAGCTATGTTCCCATGCGTTCTTGCAAAATTTTCTAGAAATTCGATGTGAATCGCATATCTCAGTCCGACACGGTTGATATTAAAACACTGTGCATTAAAACAATTTCTTCGACATATAACCTTCCCAACTATCCAAATTAAACCTAATTTTGATCGATAAGAAATACGCTGATTTTGACCTACCACGAAATCTATCACCAAATTTTGACACCCAAAAGTGTTGTCGAAGGTCTTAATATATTTTCGTGCTCCCTAGTTGAATCAAATATCTCGAACTACGAGTTTTATGTAAAACTTAATCTCCAATTCCCGACACTAGCGAAAACTAGTTTCTTTCTTCAAATCTCAACAACCCTTTCGGTATCAATCTTGAATTTGACATCCTCCCATTCGAGCACCTTCTTCCGTACTTTCTCACACTCCTCATCTTGAAGTTGCGCTTCCTTTACTCTGTCCAATAAAGTTGAACGATTTTCAATCTGAACAGCTTCCCCTCTGACACCTTCGAACATCTTACCTCCAACTCTAACTTAATTATTTCTATTATGAACCCCTCTTGAGCAGTTAACAAAGATAACTCCTTCCGCCCTTTTCTGTTTAAGGGGCCGGCCACCCCATCTGTTTAGGATTTTACAGTCATAATCCTTGATCAACCTCAACTATCACCTTTGACACATACTTAAATCTTTCTTGTAACTTTTAGCTGACGCGATGCATATACAATGACCCTGTCGTTCTGCATAAGCACACAACCTAGTCCATTGCACGATGCGTCGCTATACACCGCAAGATTTCCTGTACCTTTTGGCAAAGATAATACAGGTGACCTACTTAGCCTCTTCTTCAATTATTGAAAACTCTCATCATAACTTCCTGTCCATATGAATTTCACCATTTTCCTCGTCAAGTTAGTCAACGGAGTGGATATTTTGGAGAAATCTTAAATAAATCGCGTAGAATCACCTTCAACAGTGTGATCCCAATTCATCACAGCCTTACTTTTGTTGGATCTACTGTTGGGTATATTCTATATACGCTCAACACGCAAGTGTACGTGGTCAACAAGTAATATAATAGTAAGAAAAGTATCATTCCCACAGAGACTAGTATGGAATTAAATCTAACAAGTACTAATTTTATATTATTTTAATTTTATTCAACTACTCAAATTAATGATTATAATTAACAAAAACTAAGAAACTAAAAATCTCAACCAATCAACACAACTTATTTATCGTAATTTCAAGCAAATAATGGAGAATTAGGCTTACAATTTCACTTTACATTTCACTCTGATTATCACACCTTATTCCAGTTCAATTCACTATCTCAGTTTATTAATCATGAACACTCAAGTAGAATTAGCCATCTCTCGATGCACTAACACCATATTAACTTAAATTCACAAATTTGATAGAATTAAGCCAAACACCCTAATTAACTAATTCACTATATCTCTATGTGAATTAAAATCAAATAAGGTTTAAATTACAAGTTCTTTACGCGATTACATGTGATGCTAGGTATATCTTAATCCTAACATTCATTAAGATTCTATTAAATTACAGAATTCAAGAACACATGCTAAAGTGATTAGGTCTAGATTCATACATCTCTCGAATCCATATAAATCCACACAAAATTGGTGATCAAGCGATTCATAAATTAAAGTGCAAATCACAATAGATAAACTAAATTGATAGTACTATTAAACTGAAATTAAGGCATGACAATCATTGTTCAACAATAAAGATTCATTATAAGCCTAAAAAGTAATTTAGTTCAACATCAATGCATTAAATGCTGAAAAGATAGAGAAATTCATCATCCTAATTACAATATTTGAATTGAAAGACAAAGAATAGTAAGACACCACCCTTATCCTCGTTTAAATCTGTAATCTTCATGATCTTTGACCTTCAAATCCGTTCCTCCAATGTTCTTCTGAAAATTAGGGCCCAAATTATGATTAATTGATTGTTGTCATTCCTCCTCTGTTATGTTATGTTGTCTGACATAATAGCTGATAAAACGACGCCCCATCATAGTCCCAATCTATGCCAAAGTCTTTCCTCTACGTAATTGCAGAGTTTTAACCAAAATAGAAAACTTTCTCTCTCCCTGTACCCCCGTCCCGGCGGGGGTTTTTTGTACTATAAAGGGCCCGCCCCAGTAGGGGGTGTTTTTGTTCTTGACCATGTACCCCCACCCCGACGGGGGGTTTTCTTCACAATAATGCCCCGGCGGGGGGTACTTCTGCAGTTCTGATTTCTTCCCTTTTAATGCCAAGTCTCACTGTAATGCCTCCATTATACCACTATGCCACGTAATGCAATTCTAAACACGAAACAAGTAAAAAGGAACATAAATAGACAGAATCAACACTTTTTAAGACCAAATCAGAAGCCGATTTGTAGGTATAAAGCCCACTCATCATCTACCGAAATTCTATTTTATAAATTACGTTCCCCAGAAATTGCACAAGCTTTATCCAAAATTTGCATTTTAAAAACTTTGTGTATGCCACACCCCCTTTTCTTAACAATCTCTTGGCTTGCATCATTGTTAGACAACTCGATTATCTAGGCAACCTGCTACCGGGAAATAAAATACCACCTTTGAATTCTTCGGAGTCATAAGGTTTACACACTTTCTTTGGCAATCAATTATTGCCCCAAGGTTCAACAACCAACCCGATCCTAGGATAACCTCAGATTTTCCTAATCCGAATTAGAATTAAATTCACCAACATCACGTTACCTTTAATATCCATACGACAATTTCTATATATCAACCTAACAGAATCACAATTCGAAATTTCTATATTCAGGGGATAGTCTAACTCTTCCTGAAGAAAATCTAATTTCCTGGCAAATTCATTGGACATAACACAAATAATAGCCAAATCAAATACACACAAGCATTTAGATCATTAATCAGAGTAATAACTTGCATTGCAACATGTACTATCATGTTGAATGTATGTCATGTTGGTCTACTCAGTGACGCTGATTCTATAATAGCTAGCTTGTCACTGTTGTTGCCTCCCTTGCTTTCGCTTGCTTCTTTTGCCGCTTTCTTTGGGCAACCTCAAGCACATCCTCTTTCTCTTCAAATAATCACCTACATGTTTCTTTCCGTAGTTGCTACATGCCTCCACTTTCTTCTTCACATTCCCATGCTGATTTTCATTGGTGATATCATCGTTCCACATTTTTTCTAAGCATTACCAGTATGGCTACTACCTGTCTGATTCTCACTTTCACCCTCCTTTTTCTTGTGCTCCTGATTGCGTTCCAAAAATTGAGCCTCCATCTAATTTCGTGAGCTAGTCGGGAAATATGTTTTGAAAAGCATCTCTTTAACCCTCTCCCACGGAACTACTTCTTGCTCCCCTCGGCATCTGTTGGCTTGCCGCCAATAACTCGCTTCTGCAATCCGTATGAGAGTCGCGAAATCCGTCTTTTGATCTTCATTAACCCTAGCGACATCAAACACTTGATACGTAAGTGCACCCACTAACAAACTCACCAACTGTTGCACCGGGTTAACGTCGAATTCATTATTTCTCATAGATCCCTCGAAATTTTGCTGACATTGTTGTCTCTTTCTAGGCGGCATCTCACTATTTTAAACTTGCATTATTAGATCATCATTTATTCACATATTAAAATATTTAAGTTTATCTCGACCACTTTTAGATAACACATGATATATCTTAATAAACAATTATATATTTCATTTATTGCTCCAAAACATAACAAAGATAGCTTTCACTGCTATTACATCATCTTTCGGGTCATAATAAAATTACAGGATCACTTTATCATATCCCATTATTTATTTCAAAAGTTAGGATTTACATCTTATTAACTTTCATCATGACTTATATATCATCTTTTTTTCCTCGCAACTTATAAGAACATTCCACGTTAGACAGCTTCGTTGCGCTTTTGCTCCACGAAACAAACCATCGTCCTGCGATCCATTGCGTACCAAAGATAATCCTCAACCTACACAGGATAATGGAATACCAAATCTTGAGCCTTATCAATCGCTTGGCCTTCTTTGACTCGTCTTCAACATAATCTACGCATTTAGAAGACCTCAACCACGCGTTTTCAGCTCTCACCCGCTCTGTTAACTCCTTTCTCAAGTCATTCATGTGTAATCTTGTTCCCATCTAATAACTATCCTCTGTAATACTCTGATTGATCTGCTCTATTTCTGCAAGTCGTGCGACAAGGTCTTGAATCGCGACATCTTTTTGCGCTAGCATGGCTTGGTGCTCTACGGCTTGACCTTCTAACTCTTCGACTTTATCTTGTAACTCTATGTTATGATTATACACTTCATCGAACATTTCAGCTCTGATAGAATTAAGGGATAACTATTCAGGATTCTCCTCGTCTTCTTACTCATCGAAGATCTTTACCTCCCCAAATTCATCCTCAAGATCAAACTCAAGCTCATACTCAAGTCCTACAACTGAAATCAATGGGTATGGCTTCCTCCGGTACTAACTGATCCCAGACTGCATGAATGTCTTAGGGCTCCTGCTCCCAATCCTCTTGGGTCCTCCTACACCAATCATCCTGACAAGAAATATTTAATTATTACTCATATTACTTACGAGGAGCATATAGTTTTATTAACACATAAACACATAAAGTCTTTTATCATTATATCTTTAATGAATTTCCTTAATTCATTCCTTAGAACTCGTTGAGAGTTTGTCACCATTATATTTTCAATCTCCTAGAAGGTTATAGCCTAAAGTTTCCCTACCTAAAGTTCATAACCTAAAGTTTTGATTCCAACTTGTGACACCTCCAAATCCGGATACTTCAGTCCCACAGATCTGGGGTTCACTATCTATAAAATCACATCTATCATCCATAAATAAAGTATATAAACAAAACTCACAAACTTAATAAATAATTCCCCCATTAACGGATTACAGTCTCAAACAAATCCCAGTTCATCTAACCTTTATTATTACATCATTAACGGAATAACAAAACATCAACATAATCTAGTCTATTACATAAGCTCCACAAACAAACAGTAAACTAAACATCATCTAATCAAGCATTTTTCCCTTGCCCTTGCCCTTACCTAAAGAAGGATATTCAGACTTCTTGATCTCATATGCATTGTTTTGTGCAAGAGTGAGCAAACAATTGCCCACAAGAAGAACAGTATACAATAACAGTCTATGAATGTCAATCGATTAAGCTTTTAATGGTAATGTCGTATTCTTACCGAAAATAATAAGCTTTAATTCAAGAGCTATGAGTTCAAAGGAATAATGAACTTTTAAATCAAATAACAGATATCAATATCAAAGGAATGCGCTGAGGGCCACAAGACCATGAACTATGTTCTAGGTTGTCAAGTATTTCTACTTTAACCTTTAACAGTTTAAAAGACCATAACTATCATCTAGGTCCTAGGTTAAAAAGTGTTTTGCTATAACCTTTAACAGTCTTAAACGACTATATAGACCATCATCTCGTACTCCAGGTGATCAGCCCTTCGTACTATGTATTGCGCAAACATTTAAACGCTGTTGCATAGCTCTAAAATAATCCCCTGATACAGGGTTGTTCATCTCAGTTTTAATTCATTAAGTTACGTACCAAAGGAAGTTTGGTTTCGAATTAGCTTCAATAGAATTCTAGATCTTTAGAACGATCATCAACCAATTACTAGTTGAATTAAATAGGGATCAATAACTATTCAAGAGTTTGATTACAATATCTTCATAAACAAAGTACATCAATGAACAATAATAGATAGAGTCTCAATGGTTTATAAATTGAACAAGTGTTAGTCATCGAATTCATGCTTTTACGATTATAGAGATATATAAGCAATTTATGATTCCACAATTGATAGAGTCTCAAAAATTCACAACTGAATAAATACCATTTTTCAAAGTAGTGCTTTCAGAAAGAATTAGTAAGCTTATTTAAGAACATAAGCATTGAATCAAATCAAGTAACCTTGCTAAATAATAAAGTAGCAAAGGATAAGAAACTTGTGTAATAATAACTAGTGGAAAGGATCAAGGGCTTACCCCTTAATCCTATATACCTTGCATACCCCCTTTAACGACGGACCGGGAGACGGATCGGTCTGTCGCTATATGTTGTCCATCGCTAAAAGTTAAGACAATGGTTCTCTAATATAGTGACGGACCGTTGCCCGATTCGTCGCTAAAGGGGGTGAGCATGGTATGTAAAATAAAAAGATGAGCCCTTGAAATGGACTGTAATAACTAGTTAGGGACAGGAAACTTACTCAATGTTAAAGTATAGAAACTTGCGTAATAATAACAAGTTAGGGATAGAAAACTTAACTCATGCGTAGATTAAACAATTACTACTCACATTCTCCAATTATCCTACATACCATTTAGAATCACAAAACATCATTGGTTTATTTCTCTTTTCACTTAACTTTATAACTCCTAGCTCTAAATCTGATTACATTAACCACATAACACAAGTCTTAACTCTTAAACACATTATCAAACCTTACAAACAACGAGTTTAAGTTCACATTCAACTTGTTAATTTACCACTTGAAATCATCATTTACATGTTAAGAATTTGTTTTAGCATCTCATTATATGGTTAACAAATAATGAGATGCTAAAAGTAGCACTGCGGCGCCCCAATTTGAAATGGGAACCGGTGCTATAGCTCTGCTCAGGCATTGCAACTCAGCATTTAAGCTTGGAACTGAAGCTGTAGCTGCTGCTCAGCTCAGGCGTGGTGGCGCCATATTTACCCTTAGAATAGGCATTGTGGCGCCTCGACATAGCAAAAGACTCTTCTAGTTCACGAAGAACACAGAACAAAGCTAAAAAAACCCAAAAACTTCACTTAAACAACAAATTAATCATACCCATACGATATAAACTTTACAGAAACATTACCCGACAATCATAACATGATTTCAACAACATAAACAACTTAATCACCCAAATTTAAACCCATAAATTCCAAGTTCTTGGTATTTTTTTCATTTTTAGACATATTTAGAGAATCCAATCATTATGGATTCGTTAATCAACCAAATTAGTCCATTTAAACTGCATTCTTTTCTTTTCTTAATGTATTAACACAATCAATCATCAATTTACATTTTATTACATAAATTGAACTTCAATTCTGACTCTAAAATAAGTCATATCATATATATTTCACTATAATTCAATTACTTCACTTTAAAACATATTTCCATGGATTTAATTACTCTAAATCGTGAATAAATGATATAAAACAGATTATAAGCATCCATTAACATATATAAAACCATATCTTCAACAATCATCCATAGAAACTCAATTACTGAGAATTTTTAGAAAACAAAACTAAAACTTTGAAATTAAGAATCTTACCTTTGATTTCTTGTTTAGATTAGCTAAAAGATGATAAATAGTTGTGTTAACCTTCCTCCTCTTTGATACTTCAATTCTCTGCTCTCAATTTCTCTCTTCTCACAAACTCTTACCAAAACTCTCTCTAGACTCTCTACTTTGTTCTTTCAACTAAGCGTAAGAAATAAACTGATAGAATAATAATATGTATAATAACTTATCAGTTTAAAGGTTTCATCAGGTACAATAATTCAAAAGTCACAAGGTCATGTTTGGCTAGCCCTACCGAACCTCTTTTTAATTTATTTTTATAATCTCCTTATTACATAGTGCATTTGTCACACGATAACCAATTAAATTAATTTAATATTAAATCATTAATAAAACTAATTAAATCTTACTAAAAAAATTATAATTTCCATTACAATTTTATTTAACAAATTATTAAATCTCTAATTTAATTATTAAATTAAATTAGAACATCATCATTATAACATTGAAATTATATAATAATTCATTTATCTTTTAATTTAATTATCTAATTAAATTAAATCATCAAACTATAAAATTATCTAACATCAATTTAATTAATATTAACACACTTATTTAACTTATCCCTTAATAACATCCACCAAACTTATTTATTTTCTTTTAATAAATAAACAAACTAAAATATTTATTTAATTCGATAAATATGTTAAATTAATTACAAAATTCTCTATTGTTACAGGATAAATGGATATAAAACCAATTTATCAATCACACATGTATCTTAATTTGTACATTGGTAATATGTAATATTGGATTTACACTGTGATTTTGATGGGGCATATTATGTTTGTAAATTGATCTATATAGTTGATGAGTTGGATTTATACCTATGAATCGGATGCTTTATGACTTACTTAGTTGCCTTTTCTCGTAGATTTTATATAGTTTTATGTGATTATAGTGTTATTGTACTTAATCGATGAATTGCAGAGCTTATCAGGTGTTCTCTAGCATTTAGGGGCAAAACAGTCATTTTTTATACATTGGCGCCGCAGCGCCACTGGCCAGTGTTATTCTCGCGTCGCAGCGCTGCCCCATGTTCCTTGTTGACATCATCTTCGCATCGTAGCGCCACTGTTCCATCTTGGGCTCGCGCTGCAGCAAGAGCTCCGATCTCTATGACGAACGAGAATTATGCAAATTAATTTTAATATTTATTGAATTAAATAAATATTTTTGATGATTTAATTATTAGATTTAATAATTAATTGATGCAATTGTGGTAGATTAATTTAATTATATGTGTTACATTTATTAAATTAATGTGGAGAATAATTATTATTCAAATATGTAATTATGTGAGCTTAATGAATTAAATGAATTATTTAATTAAACATGATGTTACTTTAATTAATTTAATTATTAATTAGAGATTTAATAAATTGTCATCATTTATTAATGAGATATTTAATTATGTGACTATGTGAATTTATGAGAAATTATTATATTTTATATAAAGTAAATTAAATAAACTATGGGATTTATTTTATAAGGAGTGTGACATTAATTAAACTATATGATAAAAGGTTTTATTAAAATAAAGAGTTTTTAACTTAGTTGCTAGCCAAACATGGCACTAAGAGGGGTTAAGGTCAGTTAACCCATGACTGGGTAACTGACCACCAATGCGCGTCTGATCCTTCCTATTTGAATACGACGTATTTTTCTTTTCTTTCATTATCTTTCTAAGTCTGATAAAAATACCAGAGAGAGTTTGAGAAGAATTGTGAGAAAGTTTGCTTGGTGTTTGAGAAAAGTCTGAGAAAAAGTTTCAATTCATCTCATATATATACATTATACTATGGGTAATCTCTCCTTCCCAAATTTATAATTTACGTCTTTTAGTTTTCATAGAAATATGACTTTCAAAACCTCTGTTATGCCTCTGTAATTGAGAAATTATGTTGTTATATGATATATGTAATAATACGAGTAGCATAACATGTTTTATATATATATTGCATGATTCCATATCATCAATTCATAATTTTACGTCGTATATGATTGCTGCAAAATTACAGAGTTTGGGTTTTGGCCATATGGCCTTATACGTGATATTTTATGTATTGGTCATATAGTATTCCTAAATTTTACACTTGTATGTTGTTATGCATGTTAATACGAAGAGACCAATCTTTAAATGAACGGATTTGGCTTTATAACGAATCCGTGGCGTTGAATTTTAGTAATTTATGTTAAAAACTTCAAGAACATCAAGAACAGAGGAAAATTTTATGTTTTAATTATGTGATTATATGTTTTAATGGGTTAAAATCACTTTATAGATGTTGTATTATGATTATACATGAATTATAGCATGTGGGTATGTCTAAATTCGTGTAGTAACAAATTAAATTGGAGTTTTTGGCTGTGTTTTGCAATTTTCGCGAATTGCAGAACAGTTTCTGGTTCGCCGCGGCGCCAGACTCATGCCTAAACATCCGCGCCGCAGTGCCATGTGTCCGGCTGCAGTGCCACGGCGCCGCAGCGCGAAGATCAAGTATAACAGTGGCGCCGCAGGGCCACTATCCAGAATGTCCAGAAATGTAATTTTTTTTAAATGTTAAGTCTTGCAATGTGTTAGTAAATTAATGTAATGAACATGTAAACATGTTAGAGGTATAGTGTGATGATAAAAATAGTTGTTTAAACATGTAAATAACATAATTACATGTGATTTAAATTATTAAATACATAATTAGATTATTATTTATGAAGTGCAAATTATGTGATAATGAGATAAATTGACTAAGTATCGTCGATAATTAAAGTAGACAACGAGAATGAGTTTATGTTGATTAGTTAAATTATAATTAATTGGTATTGTGTATATGAATGGTATGTAGGATTTAATTCAAAGAACGTGCTTAGTTAAAGTGTAATCTACGCACGAGGCAAGTTTCCTAAACTTAAACTCTTAAATTTGAGCAAGTTTCCTAACCCTACTTGTCATTATTGTTCAAGTTTATTATTTACCTCGAGTAAATTATCAATTCTATTATTCAAGTTCAAATGTTATATTAAAGATTGATTATCTTTTCAAAGCATGATTCAGTTATACAATAATTGTCCTATTGTATACGTTTTGAGATTATTATTATTCAAATTGAATATCATTATTGTTGAACCTTATTAGACTAGTGAACCCTTAATGATTCAATTAGTCCATAGTTGATGAGCGTTCTAAATTTCAGAACCCTTGATGAATTATCCAAACCAAACTTCCTTTGGTGCGGACTCGAATGTCAAACTGAGATGAACAACCCTGTATAGGGGATTATTTACGCTTTAGCGTTAAGATATTGTGCACAGTATGGTACTAAGGGCTGATCCCCCTAAGTACGAGAAGAAGGTCCATAGTCTTATGACTGTTAAAGGTTTCAAGTATAACCCTTGTTAACCTAGGACATAGTTCAAGGTCATATGACCCTCAGAATTCTTTTGATTCTTGTTATTCACTCTTGATTCAAAAGTTGAGCTTTTATTCAGATGTCTTTGATTTATTCGCATGTTATTATACTGTTATTTTATTTTTATACTTGTGGGCATTTGTGCTCACTCTTGCTTAATAATAACATTGCAGTTAAGAACGAAAGAACCGACGAACCTTCCACCAGTAAGGGCAAGGGCAAAGTTAGCAAATGATGGAGACTTGTTATTTGATATGACTTGTTATTTTATATGATGTATTTGTTTAAGACTTAAGTTAAAGATGTTGTTTAAGACTTATTTATTTATAATTCCGCACAGATGTTTAAGGTTAGTTTAACCTGGGATTGTATTTATTATTCGGATGATGTAATCCTTTTAAGGAGAAGATTTTAATTCTATCTACTGTATGGTTTGCATTTTTATGGGTAGATAGATAGATGATATTTGTGCAGTGAACACCAAATCCCGTGGAATCGAAGTACCCGGATTTGGGAGTGTCACAGGTTGGTATCAAAGCTGTAGGTTATGAATCTTAGGTGGGGAAACAACCTTAGGTAGTAACCTTATAGAAAGAAGATAGTAAAGGAAAACTCTTATCGAGTTTTAAGAAATGAATTTTTGGTAATTCATTGAAGATAATAAAATACATTATATGTCTATGTGTTAATTTATGTGCTCGTTAGTACGACTTAGTAACTAAAACTTAAAATTTTGTTGTCAGGATGACGAATGTTGGAGAAGCTAGTTAAGCTGGGGAGGAAGAACCCTGATTACCTATAGTACCTACAGAGGAGGAGCCCCGAGTCATACATGTTATTAGGGAACAGTTAGTTCCGAGGGAGTCATCTCCATTGATCACCGTTGTTGATCAGGAGCATGAGCCCGAGACTGATCCTGAGGAGGATCCTGAGGAGGAGTTTGATGAGGAAGAGGAAGAAGAGGAGTTACCACGGTACACCGTTGATGCAGAGATGTATGACACGTTATACGACCGTAGCGTGGAATTACAAGACGAGGTTCAGGAATTGACTGAGCGAGCGACTGTTCAGCAGTCTACTTTAGAGGTGAAGGAGAGGGAGATTTCGACTCTTCACACACGATTGGGAAATATAGAATGAGATTTGGTCCATGAGAAGGGTCAAACCGAAGATAAGACCGAGGAGATAAAGAAGCTGAAAAAGGAACTGAAGAAACCTCCGGAAGACTGAAAATAGCAGAGGAAGGATGGGTAAGAGAATCACGTCGAGCTGATTGTGCAGAAGATGATAGTCGCGCAAAGAAGGCAAAGTTTGAAGAGACATACTCCACACTTAATCATGCAATGGATGAGGCTCAGAAACGAGTTTTGAGATACCCCATCCAGTTCGAAGGACTTTCGTCGTATATGCTGGATCGCAGGACGATGTCTCGTATCTTGGATGAGGAGCGTGGCAAGGCTATTCAACACCTTGATAGACAGGATTAGAATCCGTTTAATTATGTGAAAGACTTAATTAGTTTTTATATGTAAATTCTGATGTGTTTATGAACGAAGGAATATGTTAATATTTTAAATCCTGTGGATTCTTTATTCCAGGATAGTTGATGTAAATAGTAGTTATGCTATAGTTTGATGTTAAAACTTTGAGTTGAATTAAATATATTAAGTTGTTTGAGATGATGTGTTAAATTGTTGAGTAATGCCTTAACTATTTAGAGAAATAAATAATGTTCTAATAAGCGTTTATTTTATCAGAAATATGCCGCCAAGGAGAAGACAACAACGTCAACCGGCTCAGGAAGAGTCAACCAATAATAACAATAACGCCAACGCTAATCCTGTTCAGCAGTTGGTGAACTTACTGACATGAGCAATGAATAATCAACCTCAAGCTCCACCAAACACAACGTTTAAAGACTTCAAGGCGGTGGGACCGCCAGAGTTCAAAGGTTCCAGGAACCCAATCGAGGCTCAAACGTGGGTCATGAAAATGGAGAAAGTATTCGATGTTGCTAGGGTTAGAGAAGACCAGAAGACCGCTTTCACAACGTTTATGCTAAAGTCTGAGGCCAGCTACTGGTGGCAAGCAAACAAAGTGCAAGGAGGTGAAGGTGTAATTATGTGGGAGAGATTTAAATAAATGTTTTTCGAAATGTACTTCCCAACTAGTTCGCATAATCAGATGGAAATTCAATTTCTGGAACTGAAGCAAGGAAACATGAGCGTACCTGAATACGTAGCTAAATTCGATGAGTTGGCAAGGTTTGCCCCGTACCAAGTACACACTGACAAAAGAAAGGCCAGAAGATTTGAACAAGGACTTGGGTTTACAGTAAGGTGTCAATGTTTCAGATAAACACATTTGCCGGAGTACTGGAAAAGGCCATCCTCGCTGAAGGTGGAAGCGATGCGGTGACCAAGTACAATCAAGAGCAGAAGAAGAAGAAGAGTGAAGGTGAATGAAATAACAAGACTGGTGGAAGTAACACTGGGGGTAGTCATAATCAGAAGAGAAAGTGGACGGATAACTCGTCAGCTGGAAGTCATCAAGGAGGGCAGAAGAGGAAAATTGAAGCGTGCTCAAACTGCGAAAAAGCTCATCTGGGAGTTTGCATGAAAGGGAAGCGAGTGTGCTACAATTGTGGACAGGAAGGCCACATAGCGCCAAACTGTCCAAACCCAAAGAAGGGTGCTTGTTTTAACTGTGGTTCTAAGGATCATCTAGCAAGAGATTACCCCAAGAAGGGATCAGGAGGAGCAGTGCAAGGAGCTAACCGTGAAAATAGCAGTGAAAATACCTTAACCATTACCGGACCACCTGCAACAAACCGACCGACCGCTAGAACTTTCAATATAACGGTGCAGGATGCAATCCAGTCTCGTGAGGTGGTGTCAGGTATCATTCCGATCAATGAAATTAATGCTTATGTTTTATTTGATTCAGGTGCTACTTGTTCCTTTATATCCGAAGACTTTGCTAATAGTTTAGATTTGCTTATGGATGAGTTGGAATATCCCATGAATATAGAAATTGCGAATAGAGAGATAATTCATGTTAAGTACGTGTTTAAGAATTGTAGGGTGGACATTAAGGGTAATATCATGAACGTAGATCTTATCCCTATTCGGCTTGGGGAATTTGACGTTATTTTGGGTATGGATTGGTTATCTAATTGTGGGGCGATAATTGACTGCCAGAAGAAGCGTATTAACCTTATGACTCCGTCAAAGGTTGTGTTTTATGGTAGCAAGTCGCCTAGACAAGCGAGTTGTCTGACGATGATGCAGGCCAAGAGGTTGTTAAGACAAGGCTGTGTAGGATACTTAGCTTACATAGTCGACAGTCGAAAAGAGAATCCGAAGGTAGAAGAAATGCCAATTGTAAGGGACTTCGTCGACGTATTTCCAGACGATTTGCCAGGACTTCCACCAGATAGAGAGGTATATTTCATGATCGATTTGGCGCTCAGAACCGCTCCAATATCGAAAGCATCATACCGAATGGCACCAGTAGAGATGAAAGAACTGATGCTTCAACTACAAGAATTGCTGGACAAAAAGTACATTCAACAGAGCGTATCGCCGTGGGGAGCGCCGGTGTTGTTTGTGAAAAAGAAGGACGGATCGATGTGGCTCTGCATTGACTACAGAGAACTGAACAAGGTCACGATTAAGAATAGATATCCATTACCAAGAATCGACGATCTGTTTGATCAATTAAAGGGAGCAAGATACTTTTCCAAGATAAACTTGAGGAGTGGTTATCACCAACTGAAGGTGAGGCCAGAGGATGTACCGAAGACAGCGTTCAGAACGCGATACGGTCACTATGAATTTTTAGTAATGTCGTTTGGTCTAATGAATGCTCCTACAGCATTTATGGGACTAATGAATGGTGTGTTCAAACCGTTTTTGGACAAATTCGTTGTGGTATTTATAGACAACATTCTAGTATATTCCAAAACCAAAGAAGAACACGAAGAACATTTAAGGTTAACGTTGTAAGTATTGAGAAGGGAGAAGTTGTACGCTAAATTTTCGAAATGCGAATTCTGGATCGAGCGAGTACAATTTCTTGGTCACGTGATCGATAAAACGGAATTTCGGTAGATCCATCTAAAGTCGAAGCCGTGATTAACTGGGATCAGCCAAGAACGCCGTCAGAAGTAAGAAGTTTTCTTGGATTGGCGGGATATTATAGAAGATTCATTCAAGATTTTTCCAAGATCGCAACTCCGTTAACGAATTTAACTCGAAAAGCTGTGAAATTTGTTTGAACGGAGAAATGTGAGGAGAGCTTCCAAGAATTAAAGAAGAGGTTGAGTACGGTACCTGTGTTATCTCTTTCGGATGATACAGGCAATTTTGTTATTTTTAGTGATGCGTCACATAAAGGACTTGGCTGTGTGCTAATGCAAAACGGTAAAGTCATCGCGTATGCATCACGACAGTTGAAGGATTACGAGAAGGGGTATCCGACCCGTGATTTGGAGTTAGCTGCAGTTATTTTTGCTTTAAAAATTTGGAGGCACTATCTCTATGGGGAGAAGTGTGAGATATATACAGACCACAAGAGTCTGAAATATATTTTCACACAGAAAGATTTGAATATGCGTCAAAGAAGATGGCTAGAATTAATTAAGGATTACGACTGTGAGATTTTATATCATCCGGATAAGGCGAATGTAGTTGCTGACGCCTTAAGTAGAAAGGGTCGTGAGAAATTGATGATGTTGACTGCTCAAGAGGAACTAATCACAGAAATGGAGAAACTGGAGTTGGAAGTGAAGTATCCAATGGAGATTGATGAGAAGCTATTTCAGATGCAGTCTGGTACAACTTTACTAGATAAAGTGAAGGAGGCTCAGCTTCAGGATGATGAATGCAAAAAGGTGGCAAAGAAGATATCTGGAGGGATCGAACCGAGATTTAAGATGGATAAGGAAGGAATACTGAGATTTAAGAGCAGAATTTGGGTACCGCCAGGACAAGAGATTAAGGAAGATATTTTAAGCGAGACTCATAGTTCACGATATTCGATTCACCCTGGTAGTACCAAGATGTACCAAGATCTTAGACAACATTTTTGGTGGCCGAATTTGAAACATGATGTTGCAGAATGTGTTGCCAAGTGTCTGACCTGTCAGAAGGTAAAAGCAGAACATCAGAGACCAAGTGGATTACTTCAACCATTGGAAATCCTAGAATGGAAATGGGAACATATTACAATGGATTTCGTGGTTGGCCTTCCGACGACTCAGAAAGGCTACGACGCAGTATGGGTTATCGTTGATCGACTGACAAAATCTGCACACTTCCATCCGATCAAAATAAGATTCAACTTAGATCAGTTGGCTAGGCTATACGTAAAAGAGATTATTTCGAGGCACGGAGTTCCGGTATCAATTGTTTCAGATAGGGATCCGCGCTTCACATCAAATTTCTGGAAACGTCTTCAGGAATGCATGGGTACGCAATTGCGAATGAGTACAGCTTACCACCCTCAAACAGACTGACAGAGTGAGAGAACGATTCAGACATTAGAAGATATGCTACGAGCCTGTGTGATGGACTTTAAAGGAAATTGGGATGATCACCTACCATTAGTCGAGTTCGGCTATAACAACAGTTATCACGCTAGTATTGGTATGCCACCTTATGAAGCTTTATACGGCAGAAAATGCAGAACTCCGCTTTATTGGGATGAAGTTGGTGAGAGACAATTTTTAGGGCCAAAATTGGTACAGCAGACAGCAGAAATAGTCAAAGTGATCCGAGCACAACTGGTAGCAGCTCAAGATCGACAGAAGAAATACGCTAACCCACATCGTAAAAATATCGAGTTTGAATCAGGTAGTTATATTTTCTTGAAGGTCTCTCCCTGGAAAGGAAAGATCAGATTCGGAAAGAAAGGGAAATTGAGCCCAAGTGTAACGCCCCCAAAATAGGTCCATTCCATCCAACCTATTCTGAGTCGTCAAAAACATGGTACAGAAAACAACTATAACTTTATTACAACAATTATCGTACAAAATACAACAACACATATGCTATGAGTTTGGATACAAATATATACCAACTGTGACTCATGTTCCAACCTTGGATAACAAGTCACAATGACACCTTACATAAAGGTATAGTCAAAAACTGTTTTAGAAATTAGAATCTTTGGAAAGTGCTTAAGGAAACCCTCGTACATGGGAGGCCATGCGTCTAGGTTATGATAGATATCATATGGCCACAGAATTATTCTTGGTTGACCCAATAGACCCCAAAGAAAAACAAGAAGGTTACTATCATATTCTTCCCAATGGTGAGTCTTCTCTTGACTTATCATTATCTCCACTATCTCTAATTGAGAATTATACTTCAAATAAACACCAAGATTATATAGGTAGTGCTCGTAAATATAATCAGCAAGTGGATGAGCACATCCCTGTCTTATGATGATACGAGGTTGTATGTCGTTAGACATCTTGTATGTTAGTGGCAAATCACCCTTCCAACGTTGGGTACACCTACCCTATTGGATTCTACTAAATGAACTTTTCTATACTGCTTCGGGAGAACATCCACAGCTAGAAACCACCGTTCTATTTTCCCGTTACCCTCGCTCGACCCAGCTACACTCTTATTACTTAAAAGGAATTGTGAAGCAAAAGGGTGAGCACAACTAGCTCAGTAAAGAATATCTTGACCAAAGATAATTAAATTATCAATAGCCTCCATCAATAATAAATCAGAGATTTAGAACATATGGTAAATGATAAAAATTTCAACCATAGTTGCAACGGAACGAGCAATCCATTAGAAGAGTCAAATAGACCATAAAGTCTATTATCTTCTCCATGTTAAAAGTCTACCAACAATGTTTTATCCCTGTCACATCAATCAACAGTTCCTTTCCACAATCATATGAATAATTCATAATCATAATTGTGATTCTAAATTTCACATCCAAGACGAAGATAATTTTCATCACCTGTCTTTACCTGAAACATCAAATATCATGGTTATACCAAATCACAGTTCCTGTTCATAATCATACTAATAAATTCATCTTTGCACCACGGGCCAAAGATATTCATCAACAATTCATCTTTACACTACATGCCAAAGATATTCAACAACAAGTCATCTTTGCACTACGACCAAAGATATTCATCAACAACTCATCTTTGCAGTACAGGCTAAAGATATTCCTCAATAGTTCATATTTGCACTACAGGCCAAATATATTATTATCTCAAAAAAATATATAATCATTTCAGAATTTATATAACCAATAATTATAACCATGTTGATCATTTTACCTTTGCACTTAAGATAAAGATATTCAATTATAAATTCAATGGTCATGATCATACCAGTCAAAAATTCAACTTTGCACTACTGGCCAAAGAGAACCCATAGTCATGATCATACCAAAAATCTACCCATCTTTATACTCAAGTCAAAGAGAAATATCACCATTAGGGTTATAAAAATGTTATATATGATAATAAAAAATAATATGATCAACATATAGTTTTAATCTCAAGAGTAATATTCATAAATCAACTATAATTTGGTTAGAAAAAGAAACCAATTTTGTCATGAATAGTAACTCATGAATAGTAACCCATGAATAGTAACTCGTGAATAGTAACTCATGAATAGTAACTCGTGAATAGTAACTCGTGAATAGTAACTCATAAATAGTAACTCATGAATAGTAGCTCGTGAATAGTAACTCATAAATAGTAACTCGTGAATAGTAACTCATGAATAGTAACTGGTGAATCTCATGAATAGTAACCCCGACATGAAAAGATAAGAATTTCACAAGAAAAATCTTACCAATATTCCAGTATAATGATATTGAAAGAAATAATATCATTTTTTTTAAAAAAATAACATCCCTTATTATCCCTTACCATCCCTTACCTCAAAAGAGCAGTACTCCTGACTGGAATAACGCTGAACGAACTTGCACCGTATAGCAACACTCAAGATATCAAAATACTCACAAGAATACACTCGATAATATAGAGAGAGAAATAGAGAGAAAACTTCAGTTTCTGGTGTGATTTTCAATTCTAACATAAGCACCCTATTTATAGGAAAATGCTTAGAACACCAAAGCAGAAAATTGAATATAATATTAATATAATTATACAAATTTTCCTTAGCCCACCTTTGGTCAAAAACACCAGCCACACATGTTAATGATGTCCAACAAAATACAAAAAACGTTTTTCTCAAAATAATTAACTTAAACTCCCAAAAATCAATTATTTCGGAACTTCGGAACTTCAATAATTCATAAAAAATAGCCCTTTTATCAGAAAATTCGAATCTCGCGAGTTTTTATAGGAAATTCAATTCTCTACAACTTTACAGAAGAAAGTTTTTCCAAATTCCAAACAAAAATTGACCGAAATCCATAAACGGACGATTTTACAGTCAATAATAAATTTTCGGTCAAGAATTGTGTCCACCAACACACAAAACATGTGTTAATCATTTAATGCCATAAAAATACTCTTCCTCCTTATATACTCATATATCCCACATTCATTGTAAAAATATCACCATCAATATATTATTAAAATAATATATTTAAATGAATTATTTTATCAGAAAAAGATAAAATATTAATTTTCAACAATTGTCACATTAAAAATTTTCTCCATCTATATCCACATTAATATTTTTCTCATCATATAAATCAATAATTAATTATACACAAATAATATTACAGAACCACAGTACTGACAACCAGGCCGTTCCCAGGAAAGAGGGGGCTTTCCAATAAGGATCTCTCCTTACTGGCGCGCAATTAGATGACCAAACCTCTCCTTAGACAGAACTTTCTAGACATTACCAATAATGTTATCTAATAATATTATTCAGATAATATGAATTATTGTTCCGATAATAGAAAATATTGTGTAGTGACCATTAAAACAACAGTAATATAAAATATCAACGCAACAATTATTGAATCAATAAAATATAATATTGAACAGTAATTACTGTAACAATTATTGAGTAATGCCTTCTTACGTAAAAATCAATAATTGGTGCAATACCGTGAGCTACTGTGCAACAACGCGTATTACTGTGTTTTAACCACCGGGTATTCCAACAGTGTTAACGGTAACAACTACGCCGTTACTTATAAATAACTTATACTTGTCGTTTTCTTCATTCAATCGCTTTCCGTTATGGGGCCCACAAAAGACTGCGCCGTCGTACGAATATTCTCCGACAGTAAGAATATTCCACGACCAAGCGAATATTCCCCGACAACAATGAATATTTTATAACCACTTGTGTATTTCGAAAAAAAAATTCATATATCACCCTTAACTTTAACATTTATCAATTTAACCATTTACTAAATAGTAATTATAAGAAAAATTGAATACTTTTATTTCATAAAATTCGGGGTCTTACACCAAGATTCATTGGACCCTTTGAAGTACTGAGAAGAATCGGAGAAGTTGCGTATGAGGTAGCCTTACCTCCAACACTCGAGAATATCCATAACGTCTTCCATGTTTCTGTGTTACGACACTACAAGCCTGATTACAAGCATGTAATCGAATATGAACCCCTACATTTTGAGAAAGACTTATCTTACGAAGAAATTCCTGTTCAAATTGTCGACCGAAAAGAACAAGTTCTCAGAAATAAAGTGATACCTTCTATTAAGGTAATTTGGAGGAACCACAACGCTGAAGAAGCTACGTGGGAACTCGAAGAGAATATGATGAAGAATTACCCTCATTTATTTACTTAATTATGTGTATGCGATTCTGGGGACAGAATCTTTGTAAGGGGGGAGAATGTAACGGGTCAAATTTATTGAGTCGTGATTTTGTGGACAGAATCCTTTTAAGGGGGGAAAGATGTGACGAATGAGAATTTTGTAAATTAATTTTAATATTTATTGAAGTAAATAAATATTTTCGATGATTTAATTATTAGATTTAATAATTAATTGATGCAATTGTGGTAGATTAATTTAATTATATGTGTTACATTTATTAAATTAATGTGGAGAATAATTATTATTCAAATATGTAATTATGTGAGCTTAATGAATTAAATGAATTATTTAATTAAACATGATGTCGCTTTAATTAATTTAATTATTAATTAGAGATTTAGTAAATTGTCATCATTTATTAATGAGATATTTAATTATGTGACTATGTGAATTTATGAGAAATTATTATATTTTATTTAAAGTAAATTAAATAAACTATGGGATTTATTTTATAACGAGTGTGACATTAATTAAATTATATGATAAAAGGTTTTATTAAAATAAAGAGTTTTTAACTTAGTTGCTAGCCAAACATGGCACTAAGAGGGGTTAAGGTCAGTTAACCCATGACTGGGTAACTGACCACCAACGTGCGTCTGATCCTTCCTATTTGAATACGACGTATTTTTCTTTTCTTTCATTATCTTTCTAAGTCTGATAAAAATACCAGAGAGAGTTTGAGAAGAATTGTGAGAAAGTTTGCTTGGTGTTTGAGAAAAGTCTGAGAAAGAGTTTCAATTCATCTCCTATATATACATTATACTATGGGTAATCTCTCCTTCCCAAATTTACAATTTACGTCTTTTAGTTTTCATAGAAATATGGCTTTCAAAACCTCTGTTATGCCTCTATAATTGAGAAATTATGTTGTTATATGATATATGTAATAATACGAGTAGCATAACATGTTTTATATATATATATTGCATGATTCCATATCATCAATTCATAATTTTACGTCGTATATGATTGCTGCAAAATTACAGAGTTTGAGTTTTGGCCATATGGCCTTATACGTGATATTTTATGTATTGATCATATAGTATCCCTAAATTTTACACTTGTATGTTGTTATGCATGTTAATACGAAGAGACCAAGCTTTAAATGAACGGATTTGGCTTTATAACGAATCCGTGGCGTTGAATTTTAGGAATTTATGTTAAAAACTTCAAGAACATCAAGAACAGAGGAAAATTTTATGTTTTAATTATGTGATTATATGTTTTAATGGGTTAAAATCACTTTATAGATGTTGTATTATGATTATACATGAATTATAGCATGTGGGTATGTCTAAATTCGTGTAGTAACAAATTAAATTGGAGTTTTTGGCTGTGTTCTGCAATTTTCGCGAATTACAGAACAGTTTCTGGTTCGCCGCGGCGCCAGACTCACGCCTAAACATTCGCGCCGCAGTGCCATGTGTCCGGCTGCAGCGCCACGGCGCCGCAGCGCGAAGATCAAGTATAACCAGTGGCGCCGTAGCGCCACTATCCAGAATGTCCAGAAATGTAATTTTTTTTAAATGTTAAGTCTTGCAATGTGTTAGTAAATTAATGTAATGAACATGTAAATATATTAGAGGTAGTGTGATGATAAAAATAGTTGTTTAAACATTAAATAACATAATTACATGTGATTTAAATTATTAAATACATAATTAGATTATTATTTATGAAGTGCAAATTATGTGATAATGAGATAAATTGACTAAGTATCGTCGATAATTAAAGTAGACAACGAGAATGAGTTTATGTTGATTTGTTAAATTATAATTAACTGGTATTGTGTATATGAATGGTATGTAGGATTTAATTCAAAGAACGTGCTTAGTTAAAGTGTAATCTACGCACGAGACAAGTTTCCTAAACTTAAACTCTTAAATTTGAGCAAGTTTCCTAATCCTACTTGTCATTATTATTCAAGTTTATTATTTACCTCGAGTAAATTATCAATTCTATTATTCAAGTTCAAATGTTATATTAAAAATTGATTATCTTTTCAAAGCATGATTCAGTTATACAATAATTGTCCTATTGTATACGTTTTGAGATTATTATTATTCAAATTGAATATCATTATTGTTGAACCTTATTAGACTAGTGAACCCTTAATGATTCAATTAGTCCATAGTTGATGAGCGTTCTAAATTTCAGAACCCTTGATGAATTATCCAAACCAAACTTCCTTTGGTGCGGACTCGAATGTCAAACTGAGATGAACAACCCTGTATAGGGGATTATTTACGCTTTAGCGTTAAGATATTGTGCACAGTATGGTACTAAGGGCTGATCCCCCTAAGTACGAGAAGAAGGTCCATAGTCTTATGATTGTTAAAGGTTTCAAGTATAACCCTTGTTAACCTAGGACATAGTTCAAGGTCATATGACCCTCAGAATTCTTTTGATTCTTGTTATTCACTCTTGATTCAAAAGTTGAGCTTTTATTCAGATGTCTTTGATTTATTCGCATGTTATTATACTGTTATTTTATTTTTACACTTGTGGGCATTTGTGCTCACTCTTGCTTAATAATAACATTGCAGTTAAGAACGAAAGAACCGACGAACCTTCCACCAGTAAGGGCAAGGGCAAAGTTAGCAAATGATGGAGACTTGTTATTTTACATGACTTGTTATTTTATATGATGTATTTGTTTAAGACTTAAGTTAAAGATGTTGTTTAAGACTTATTTATTTATAATTCCGCACAGATGTTTAAGGTTAGTTTAACCTGGGATTGTATTTATTATTCGGATGATGTAATCCTTTTAAGGAGAACATTTTAATTCTATCTACTGTATGGTTTGCATTTTTATGGGTAGATAGATAGATGATATTTATGCAGTGAACACCAAATTCCGTGGAATCGAAGTACCCGGATTTGGGGGTGTCACAGTCTCTTTGATTAATGACATGGCGCCGCAGCGCCAATTATAGGTATATTGGCCGCGCCTCAGCGCCACCTCAGGTGCCCAGGCAGAAAAGGCCCTGGTTTGACCTAGCTTGAGGGGAAAAGGCGTATATAACAGAAGCAAGCCTCTGCATTCCAGATCTCTTATAGCCTCTATCATATGAGACCTTGGTATAGAATAGCTTAGCTTAGGATTTTTCTTCTGTAATTTCTTTCTCTTAGATTCTCTGTAAATATAAATTAGGTAGATTAGGGAGAAGTCTGGCATATCCTTAGAGCGACACGAGCAATGAGCGACACGGATTGGAAAGCTTGATTTGAGCAAAATGCGTGGAGATGGACGGGCTTTGACAGAGTTTCCTCTTATCCATTTGTTTTCTCTTATTTTGCAATCTATAAATGTTGTCTTTACTGCTACTTGTATTTGGTTTAATAATCATGAACTAAATATTTTCTCTAAGGTTATAATGGAACCCTTTGTTATTTAAAGTGACTGACTTATCCCTTTGGTTGGCACCATATGATTTGGTTTAATATATTTGTGCTTTATAATTCTCGCTAAGACATTAGTGATGATTTTGGTAATTTACATAATATCGACGGAAGGATTGTAGATTTACACCTAAATATATTAGCATATGATTGTGGGTCTCGACTGTATATGTTATACGTAGAATAGACATATCTCTGTGCGCCACGTGCGACCTAATTGAGAACTTATGCTTAAATCCTTGTTATGATTAATTCGCATAGACATATGTAGGATTGCATCTAGCTTAGACGTTCTTTTCTGTTTTATTCCCTTTTGGGTGGATCTAGATAGGGTATGTTTGTGCATACCTCGACAGAGGTGCATAAGCACCTGTGTGTTCTCGGTTGACAAATTGTCGTGACCATTAAGACCAAAGAGAGAAGGGTAGCTAGTTTGATGAAACACAGCACGCCAGGTGTTCGACAGAATGCCTGTGTGGGGTGAAGTTGTGACCTTGGCTTGTAATTCCTTAGATTACCATTCGTTATCCAATTACTTGCTTTGTTAATTAGTTAACTAGATTAATCACACTTCCATTTATTGCTGTTCGAATAAGACTTTAGCGATACATAGTCGGTATTTGGTAAATATTAGTCATAGTTCCTCGTGGGTACGACAAACTTCTTATCACTATATTACTTATTAGACCGTGTATACTTGATAAGTGGGTTTTATACCTACTTATTGAATACCAATTCACGCGAACTATGCTCATCTCAAGTACATTTTAGTGTGTTTTTAGTTGTATTTCATGTTATTTTGGCATATATTTAAAACTCCTTTTGGTGAAAAAGTGCAGGAAACGGCCTAATTTGGTGGAATTAGAAGGCATGAGGCGAATGGACGCATGAAGCGAGGCACAAGCTGGGATATGCGTGGCATGAGGATCAAGTGGAGCAGAAGACTAAGCGTGGATGGACAAAGGAAGGAGCAGCGGAACAGATCAGTTGCAGCAGCAGAACCAGAACTCAAAGTTGCAGAAGTTTCGCGGCAGGACAGCTTGGGGACGCGCGCTCGCACGAGCACTCGACTGGATAACATTACACACTGCAAGTTGCACACCCGCGCGATGATTACACTGGGGGAGCGCGCGGCCGCGCGCGATGATTACACTGGGGAAGTGCGCGGCCGCGCGCGATGCATGTAGTTGCTGATTTGTTTTATTTTAATTTTTAATTAAAAAGGGCTGTAATTGATTTAAAATGATTTCTGACGGGTGTCAGACGTATCATCATTCAATTTTTACGTATTTTCATTTTTCATAACTAGGGTTTACACTCTAAGAGAGATTCCAACGTAGAACAAAGCCTAAACTCTAACTTTTCTAATTCTTCTTGGGATTCTCTATCATTGTTCATTTTTATTATTCTTATGCTGGATTTATATGAGGATTTGAATGTTACTAGTGGATTATAATCAGCAATTGGTTTGATCGTTTCTATCCTTCATCTTTCAATTGCTTACTTATTAGCCATGTTTAGCTTTAATCCCATAATGGCTTTTGGTTAAGTTATGAACTAAACTCCATTATGGGATTATAATGGATTTTAATATGTAGTTTAGTTGCATGCTTGAATGCTGGACTCATACGGGATTTCTATCATGGTTGTTTTGCATGTATGAATGCTTGATCACCATTCGTTTTCAGTACTTGTATGGAATTGACAATGAACATGCGAGTATGGATTGTAATCATGATAGCATACGTATATGGGACTATTTTATATGGCTTGTGTATTTCGTGAACCAGATAGACATATAATGTTTCACCGTATGAGTTAGAATAAGGGCTTGTGCTTAAATTCAATATGGTTGCAATTTCACATAGACATATAGTGATTTTGGTTATATTAATGATTACATGGATTCTATTGCTTGTGGATGATGTGTAAGTAGGTCATAGTGCATTGAAAATGGCTATGACTCTTTTAGTGCTCTTGGCTACTTTCCTGTGATATGTGAACCTTTCTTGCGTGATAGTGGTAATTAGATGAAGTATATTAAATGAAGTTAGGATCCCATTATTTCCAGATTTTGTTTATTCCATTATTGTTTGTGTTTTAGTTATTATTTGCAATTAGAGTAATTCACCAATATAGTCATTAATTTAAGCATATAAATAGAGTGATTTAATTGATGCATAGTGATTTAAATTAGATAACTTTCTATGTGGGATCGATACTTTACTTACTTTGTATTACTTGTTGACACATGTATGCTTGCATGAGTTAGAGCTCTTTTGTTAGAACTGAAAAAGAGGCAACAAGTTTTTGGCGCCGTTGCCGCGGAAAGGCGTTTAAATTTAAATTATTATCATTAGTTTTAAGCTATATATTGTATGACTTAGACAAATCTATTCTTATCTCATTTCCATTTTTGGTTTTTGTTTTTGTTTCAGGAACTTGTATAAATTTTTATGCAAAGGCGGTCATCCAACCCCGACTTAACACCTGTTCAGGACAACATAAACGGGAGAGGTTGGAAAGCGAGTGTTCGTAGAAATTTACAAGCACAGTTAGAAAGTACTACATCTAATATGGCAGTCGAGGCATAAGGAGAAGAGCAAAGAGAGGAGCATAGGGCTCTGAGAGAATATTCCATGCCAAATATTAATGGACTACAGTCTAGCATAGTCAGACCAGCGATAGCAACCAATACATTCGAGATAAAAACAGGCACTATTCAGATGGTACAGAATACGGTTCAGTTTGGGGGTGCTGTTACGGACGATCCGAATGAACACCTGTTGAGTTTCATTGAGATTTGTGACACATTCAGATACAACGGGGTGACAGAGGATGCTAATAGACTGAGGTTGTTTCCATTCTCATTCAGGGATAAAGCAAAAAGTTGGCTTCATTCTTTGCCAGCAGGATCTATAACTACATGGGTGGACTTAGCACAGAAGTTCTTAGCCAAGTTCTTCCCAATGGCTAAGACTGCAAAGATGAGGACAACTATCTCTCAGTTTGAGCAACAACAGGGCGAGTCCTTATATGAAGCATGGGAGAGATACAAAGAGATGCTGAGAAAGTGTCCACATCACGGTATGCCAGATTGGATGGTGATCAACACATTTTATAATGAATTGGGATGGCAGTCTAGACCGATTATAGATGCAGCTGCAAGAGGGGCATTATGGGCAAAAAGCTATGAGGAAGCCTATAACCTTATCGAGACAATGGCATCAAACGATTTTTAGAATCCTACATCTCGAATGCCACAGCCCAAGGTTGCGGGTGTGTTGGAAGTAGATGTTATTACTCAGTTGTCAGTACAGATGACAGCGATGGCAAAGAAAATAGATACATTGGCAGAAAGCAAGACGAAAACTGTTGCCTTCGTTTGTGAGATTTGTGTGGGGTCACACTCGACATATCAATGTGCTATCAGCTCAGAGTCAATGCAGTATGTGAGCAACTACAGGAAAGATCAAGGACAGTTTCAGAACAAATACCACCCCAACAACCGAAATCATCCAAACTTTAGTTGGTCAAATAACCAAGGGAATCAGCAGAATCAGTTTCAGACGAATCAACAGTTTCAGCCATAGCCAGCTCAGCCACAGTTTACACCTAAACCACCGTTTCCACCAGGATTTTCTCAACAACAACAACATCACACTCCAGCTGCACCTCCACAAGAAAAGAAATCAGAAATGGAGGAGATGATGTTAAAGTACATGGCAAATACTGAGGTTATGATCAAAAGCCAAGCAGTGGCTATTAAGAATTTGGAGACTTAAAGGGGTAAATGGCCAGCATGCTTAACAACAGGCCCCAAGGTTCATTGTCGAGTAATACAGAGACAAATCCACGAAGAGATGGGAAGGAATAGTGCAAAGTGATCACATTGAGGTCTGGGAAGAATATTGCAGACACTGCAAGTCGCGCCCGCGCCTGATTTATAAGGGGAGGTCGCGCAGCCGCGCGAGGCAGAATAGTTGACTGCTGAAGAAGAAAATATGGAGAATTCTGAGGTTCAGCATGAAGAGAAAGATAAAGCAAGGTCAGAGGAGAAGCTTAAGAGTTCAGTACCACCAATTCACCCTCAAGTTCCGTATCCGCAAAGATTAAATAAGCAAAGGGAAGATAAGCAATTCAGCAAGTTTCTGGAGATATTTAAAAAGTTGCAAATCAATATACCTTTCGCTGAGGCATTGGAAAAAAATGCCAAGCTATGCAAAGTTCATGAAGGATATATTGTCAAGGAAGAGGAGATTAGACGAATTTGAAACAGTAGCCTTGACAGAGGAATGCAGTGCAGTGCTTCAGTAGAAGTTACTTCCGAAGCTGAAGGATCCGGGTAGCTTCACAATTCCGTGCACAATCGGGAAGATGAATTTTGAAAAATGTTTATGTGATCTTGGGGCAAGTATCAATCTGATGCCTTTGTCATTGTTCAACCAATTGGGATTACCAGCTCCAAGTCCAACAAACATTTCTTTGCAGCTAGCTGACAGATCCATCACGTATCCACGGGGAATTGTTGAAGATGTATTAGTGAAGGTGGACAGATTCATCTTTCCGACTGACTTCATCAGTTTGGATTACGAGGAAGATAAAAATATACCAATCATACTAGGGAGACCATTCTTAGCCACAGGAAAAACTTTGATAGATGTGCAGAAGGGGGAACTCACTATGCGTATTCATGATCAAGAGGTCATCTTTAATGTTTTCAAAGCAATGAAGTTCCCAACATATGAAGAAGAATGTTTCCTGGTTGATTGGGTGCATCAGGTCGTAAATGATGAAGTACAGAGTCTAGTGGATGATGAACCTTTGAGGAGTGTAATTGCTGAAAATTCAGATTTGGAGGACGAGGAACTTGATGAACTTGTGCAATATCTGGATACCACTTCACAAGTCAGAAAATTCAAAACACATGTCGAGCCATTGACAAAAGCCGGAGAATCCTCAGTAAAATTAAAGCCATCTCTTGAGACACCTCTAGAACTTGAATTAAAACCACTTCCAGAACATCTCATGTACGCATTTTTAAATAAAGATTCAAAGCTACCTGTGATTATTTCTTCTGCATTAACATCTTTTCAAGAAGAAAAGCTGCTACGAGTGCTTCGAGAGTTCAAATCAGCTATAGGCTGGACCATAGCAGATATCAAAGGGATCAGCCCTTCGTTTTGCATGCATAAGATCCTGATGGAAGATGAGAGTAAGCCGTCGGTTGAGCAACAAAGGAGACTTAATCCGATAATGAAAGAAGTGGTTAAGAAAGAGGTACTAAAATGGCTGGATACAGGCATAATCTATCCGATCTCAGACAGCTCATGGGTGAGCCCAGTGCAGTGTGTACCGAAGCATGACCTGTTGGGGTTTCGATACAGAAACGCATAGCGGAAATTAAAATTTAAAGCAATTTCGAAACCCTAAAACAGGATCCATGCGAAAAACAATTAATTCAGTGGTAAGAAATTATACCGATTGTAAAAGCTAGAATCGATGCAGTCGAATCTCCAACGCAATTCAAACAGACTGCGTCTCTACGGTATCCACACGAACGCTCCACACGAATCGTCCTACGATTTACAGAAGAAGAAAACGTGGTACTAGCCACCAAGGATGATGATTTTCTGAACTGTTTTCTCTAGTCTCTCTCTAAGAGCGGCCAGGGTTTTTTTTTATTTTGACGTAAAACCTAAAGTGACTGATATACATCTTATATATAGCAGTTAGGAGGAATTAATCAAAACATAATGTTATTAAAATCTGAATTTATATATATCTTAATTAAGTCTTACTTAATTAATATACCTATATATAAATTATCCTATTAATTTAAATTCGTAATTTAAAATTATATCAATCATATTGACATATTTAAATCTTTACAATTTAAATTAATTTCCTTTTAATTGCGTTCTTTGTGTGTGACCCTATAGGTTATTATTACGTTGGCAGTAACTTTAAAATCATATTATAAAGTTATAACCGATGAGCGGCATCTAGTAATGCATCACTGCTACCCAAGTAATAATAAGATCGATGATTCGATGCAACCTTTTCGTGACCAATGTTTCAATGTAATTTAATCCTTTTAACCTTAATATCCAAGATTAAACTCGAGTCATGGAATGTGTCATACTCTTCATAATTTAATCTGAGTTTTTCTTTATCAATGAGTGGACTATATGAAACAAATCATTATTTGAGTGGCCATGCATTTCATAGTCCTACTCAATCAAGAGGCCTATGGATATCACCCCTAATATACAGGATGGTTAAATTCCATCTAGATCACTCATATTCCTCACACGATTCATGATATACCCAATAATCACCTTTATAGTCCACCCTATTAAAGGTGACATTTGATGATATCAAAGTACAAAAATTCTCGTGTAGTAATATAGTGATTTCAGGTCGGAGGACCATTACATCATTGTCACTATGAGAATTACTAATGACACTTTGCATAATGCTCCATATAGAATTCTCATGGTGGGTCTGTCCAGTACATTGTTCTCTAACATGTACCTATGCATTGACTTAATATCTCATATATTTATGACCAATGAGATTTCGTCATCAGTCAATTAACATACTAGTCTCAATGCATCATTGTTGTCCCATCAACAATGATACTCAACTAGGGACATTTAAGAACAATGATACTAATTGTAATTATATAATCTCATGTTCAAGTCACATACTTGAAACTATATAATTTGTATCACTATTCTAAGGAATTTTATTATGTTAACAATTATATTACGCAGTAAATAAAACCATAATAAAATCATTTATTTATTCAATCAACAATAATATCAAAATGTTAAGCAATTATATCAAATAATTGGCCTCTAGGGCATAAACTCTAACATGACCATAGTGACTAATGAGAGTAATGAGTTGATTCCAACACGAATAGTGACAGGGTGGAGAGTCTGCATGGACTACCGCAGGCTCAACAAAGTTACAAGGAAAGATCATTTTCCACTCTCATTCATTGATCAAATGTTGGATAACTTAGCAGGTCATGAGTACTATTGCCTTCTGGACGGATATTCAGGCTATAATCAAATTATGATAGCTCCGGAAGACCAGGAAAAGATAACATTCACATGTCCTTACGACACATTCACTTTTAGAAGGATGTCCTTAGGGTTGTCGAATGCTCCAGTCACCTTTCAGAGATGCATAATGGCTATATTTTCAGATATGGTGGAGCAGAATGTGGAAGTATTTATGGATGACTTCTCAGTCTTCGGGGATTCGTCTGATCTATGCCTTAATAATTTGATGATGGTTTTGAAGAGGTGTGTTGAGACAAATCTAGTACTGAATTGAGAAAAGTGCCATTTTATGGTACAAGAAGGAATCATACTGGGACACAAAGTGTCGAAGAAGGGACTTGAGGTAGATAGGGCAAAGCTGGAAACTATAGAGAAATTGCCACCAACTACTTCGGTAAAAGGTGTTCGCAGCTTTCTGGGACATGCAGGTTTCTACCGCAAATTCATCAAGGACTTCTCCAAGATAACAAAACCACTATGCAATTTATTAGAGAATGATGTGCAGTTTAACTTTGATGAGGCTTGCGTGTCGGCATTTGAGAACCTAAAAGGGAAATCAACATCAGCACCAATTATTACTGCACCAGATTGGGATTTTCCATTTGAGCTGATGTGTGATGCCAATGATTACACCGTAGGGGCTGCTTTGGGGCAGAGGAAAGAGAAGATGTTTCATGTGATTTATTGTGCCAGCAAGACCCTTACAGATGCACAGTTGAACTACACCACCACAGAGAAAGAGTTATTAGCAGTGGTGTACGCCTTTGATAAATTTTGAGCATATTTGATCGGTACAAAGGTGATAGTGTATACGAATCACGCAGCAATTCGACATTTAGTGGTAAAGAAGGATGCAAAGCCCCGGTTAATCAGATGGATTTTATTACTGTAGGAATTTGATTTGGAGATCAAGGACAGGAAGGGCACTAAAAACCAAGTAGCGGACCACTTATCTCGACTTGAGAATTCGAAAAGGGAGGTAGACGACAAGGTCTTAATCAACGAATCCTTTCCAGATGAGCAGTTATTTGTGGTGAAAGGGGAAGTGCCATGGTTTGCAGACTACGCGAACTATTTGGTGAGTAAGACGGTACCTTCTGATCTGGTGGGTTATCAAAAGAAGAAATTTCTGCATGATGTCAAATGGTATATATGGGATGAGCCTTATTTGTTTAAATAGTGTTCTGATCAAGTGATAAGAAGGTGTATTCCATATAGCAAGACCAAGGGGATTCTGCAGGATTGTCACTCTACTGTGTATAGAGGTCACTATGGTGGTGAAAGAACAGTAGCTAGAATACTACAAGCAGGATTCTACTGGTCGACAATTTTCAAGGATGCATACAGTTTTATCCAGCGGTGTGATAGATGTCAGCGAGTGGGGAACATCTCCAAAAGAAATGAAATGCCGTTGAATACAATCCTTGAAGTAGAAATTTTTTATGTGTGGGGAATTGATTTCATGGGGCCTTTCGTTTCTTCCTGTGAAAATCTCTACATCCTGCTCGCCGTGGATTATGCCTCAAAATGGGTAGAAGTGGCAGCTCTTCTGACAAATGATGCCAAAGTCGCCCTCAAATTTTTACACAGAAGTATATTCACGAGGTTTGGGACTCCAAGGGCTATCATCAGTGACGAAGGCAGTCATTTCTACAACAGGAAGTTTACAGCTTTGTTAGCCAAATATGGGGTGAACCATCGCATTGCTACAGCGTATCACCCATAAACGAATGGCCAAGCTGAAGTGTCGAATCGAGAAGTTAAGAGAATCCTGGAAAAAGTTATGAATCCAACAAGGAAGGACTGGTCGTTAAAGTTGGATGTTGCAGTATGGGCTTATAGGACGGCATATAAGACGTCGTTGGGTATGTCTCCTTTTCAGCTCGTGTATGGAAAAGTCTGCCACCTTCCTATGGAGCTAGAGCATAAGGCATATTGGGCAATTCGAAAGCTAAATTTTAATTTGAAAGCTGTTGGGGAAAAACGCCTACTCCAACTCAATGAGTTGGATGAATTCAGATTACAGGCATATGCGAATTTGAAGCTATACAAGGAAAAAGTGAAGAAATGGCATGACCGAAAAATCACTGAGAGAGCATTTGAACCGGGACAAAGGGTTTTGCTTTATAACTCCAGACTTAAACTTTTTCCCGGGAAACTGAACTCGAGGTGGTCAGGGCCATTTACAGTGAAGACTGTTTTTTCGCATGGTGCAATTTAAGTATTTGATACTTTGCCAGACAAGCCTTTTAAGGTGAACGGTCAGCGCTTGAAACATTACTTTGGTGGTGAGGTAGACAGACAGAAAGTCGCCTTAATTCTCTCTTTGACATGAGAATCTGAGACAGTCAAGCTACTTGACTATAACGTAGCGCTTGATGGAAGGCAACCCATTATCTCTATCTCTATTTTCTTTTTATTTATTCAGAAGGGTATTTAGCTAGTTATCTTTATTTCATTCTTAATAGATGACTATGTTGAGCATAAGTGAGTGTGTAATAGAGTCTGCATGAGACAGTGTTTTAGTATTATATAGAATCTACTTGTTCATTTATGCTTATTCCAGAATTCACACATTGATACGGGTAAATGGTGTGTTGTAGGTATCTTCAAGTGAAATCTCACTGTTAAGCAGTTTGGGAGTAAACTCAACAGTGCAGGATGCAGGGTCGCGCGGCCGCGCAATGACTACATCACAAGACCGCGCGCCCGCGCGCTACATATCTCAAACCAGCTATGTCACTCGTGCGATCGCGCTTGAAAACCATTGCAAGGCCGCGCGCAACATCAGGCATGGAAAATTTTTTAAGTTTAAAAACAAAAACTAAGTCGTTCTTTATTTGGTCTCTCACTTGCCATAATAGAAGTGTATTCTTCTATTCTCCCATAATCATAAAACTCCTTAACTCATCACTGTTCCTATCCATGAATCTCTCTCCTGGCATAAATCTAGGGTTTCTGCTTGGGTTTACAGCAGTAAGTTTGGGGGTACGCTCATCAGGCAATTCATCTGCATTCTCTCTATCATCCGCACATGGGTCCAAAAAGAGCACGCTCAATCTCCATCTCTTCCTCATCAGTATCTTCCTCCAATAACCAAGAAGATGATGTAGTGGACCACAGGAAATTTATCAGTTTGGAGGCCGAGCAAGAATATTATCGGATTGTGGCCAAATCTTTTGTGAAGGAACGGGGACTTCAACCTGAGAAGCAAGATGGCCAACTCTAATATATGATAAGAGAACGAGGCTGGGTTGGCTTGACTGCAACTCCTATGCCTATCCCCATGGGGATTGTTCGAGAATTCTACGCGAATGCTAAGGATATGATAAAAGCAGGGATAACGCTGGTTCGAGGAGTACAGGTGGATTTTTGACCTCCAGCGATCAGAGCAGTTTTTAGCATACATGACGCACCACCCACCGGGTCTGCTAATTGGGTAGAAGGTGCACATTTAGAAATGGATCTGGCCGTAGTGATTGCTGAATTATGTATTCCGGGCACCAAATGGAATTATAAGGCAGGGACAACTGAGCCAAAATCTTTTCCAGCGTCCGCCTTGAATAGATATGCCGAAGCGTGGAATCTGTTATCTGTGCCAAGCTAGTTCCGTCAGCTCACCAGTATGAAATAACCACTGAGCGTGCTATTATTTTGTGGGGCATCATCAAAGGCAAATACATTGATGTAGGCCATTTAATTCATCAAAACATGCGGCGTTATATGAGGGGGGGCACTACTGGGAGTATTTCGCATGCATCTGTGGCAGCCTACCCAACAAGGAATCCCATGGAATAATGAGCAGCTACAGAACCCGAGCCACGACATCACGCATGCTAATATTGCCAAATTCAAGGATTAGACGGGTGGTGAACCGCATCCGCGAGGATTAGGTTTTATTATTTAGCCTATTTTTCCAAAGACATCACAGCAGCCCCCCAGACAGATGAGGCAGGCCGATCCACGCAAGCACCTGCTGCCCATGGTGATCGCCAGCTCCAAAGGTTAGAGCTAAAAGTCGATGCCATGTACGATAATTTCAGAGCATTTGCGACGGGACTCACGAGGGCCTTAGGGGCTTTTGCACTACAAGGGATAACGCTTGAGTGGCCTCAGTTCAGGACAGCAGTGCCATATCCACCACCAGATTCACCACCCAAGGATGGTGGTGCAGCAGATTATTAGGGGAGTTTTCTGTAACCCTTTACCTTCATTCACTGGGACATTGAATATTATAAGTTTGGGGGTATTGGGGGTAGTAGTATAGTAGCATATAGAGTTTTTGCATGATTAGTTTAAATTCTACATATTCATGTTTAGTTTATTTGTTGATGTGTTAGAAATTTTTTTTAGTTTACATGTCTCACAGTTCTAAGCTTTATGGAAATTTTGTCTAGCCGATGATGACAGTGAATTTTGAAAGATTTTTGAGTATGTTGGATAACATGAACCTAGCTATAATGTTTTACACGATGAAATTCGTGTTGCTGTTTAAATGCTTTCGGTTTGCACGAATGTGTTCAAAATCAGCGAAACTGAGCAACGTCTGTTGTATCGACCCAACCCGGCAATAACACCGGTAAGGGGAAACATCGTCATATGACCAACACGATGTCACGCCAAGTCGTCTCAACACATCTACGCAACAACGGCCCACAAGGTTAACCAATCCCGAGTTGCTATTGTGCGGGGTAACGGATGAAAGTTGAAGCTTGAAGACCGGAGGGCACCGACCCATCTTCAAAGACTTCGTACAAACTCTAATCCCATGTCATCGTACAAACTCTCAACAACAGCGGTCCGAAATAGGTCTTGTATACCTCAAACGGATGCCCGAATTGCACTTCAAAAAAATCGAGTGGACATTACAGTGCCCGCGGGCACGTACTTCGAGACGACCCGACCCGACCCGCCTCTGGTACACCTGCCGCTGAGCCGCAGGTACACCTGCAGCACCTTTTGCCTATAAATAAGAGGCTTCGGGTGCTGATTTTTAAGAGAAAAAAGACGGGGAAGCCCTGCAGAATTCGCTCTACACTTGCCAAACAGTGTATTTTCCCATTTTAAACACCTGTGAGCTCATATACAGCCCTCTTTTGTACCTGCAAAAGCCAGTGTTTACCCACTTTAAAGATATAGAAGCCTTTTCTAGCAGTCAGCTGTAAGCCTTCTCACACACTTTAGAGTCTTTCTCTTCATCTTTGCACACACCCTTCTACACGTTGAGAGTCGTGTTGCTTGCTTTTGCCCGGACTTCGGCCCGTGGTTTCATTTCAGTCTATATATATATATATATATATATATATATATATATATATATATATATATATATATATATATATATATTTACATATATATTGACTAACATTACCGAGTTATGCCTCGGTTGAGCCTAGACTTCGGTCTGGAGCGTTTATTGCTTTAATATATATATATATACTTATATATATTAACTGTGTGTCGAACTTTGTTCGATGAGCCTAAACTTCGGTTTGGTACGTTTAATTGCTTTCTTATATATATATATAAACTGTGGTCGAACTCCGTTCGATGAGCCTGGATTTTACATTCGGTGCGTTTACTCGCTTTTATATATATATACTTATATATATGAACTGCTATCGAACTCTGTTCGGTGAGCCTGGATTTTATATCCAGTACGTTTACATGCTATATATATATATATATATATATATATATATATATATATATATATATATATATATATATATATACATTTCGTCCCACCTGGAGTTTACTTCGTGGTGGTTGACCGTTTTTATAGTTTTATATACGTTTTGTCCCTCCTGGAGTTTCCTCCGTGGCGGTTGATAGCTTTTAACAGCTTTCTTTACATTTCTGATCCCCCATGGAGGTTCTTCGTGGTTGGTGATCATGTCTGTATATATATATTTACGGCTTTTATATATATACCTGCTTACTGCTTTCATACAAATTGCGGTATCATGTGAGCCTAGGAATCATGTGATCACATATTCATCCCATTGGATCTAGATTCGGTTCCCGTGATAGACATTTTCAGCTGTAAGCAGCTTGTAAATTATTCTACGATGTTTGAATTTTCTCAGATGGTTTCCATACCCACGAGGAAGTCAGCATTATTTTGTACATTATTTTCGTACGGATGCTTCGCAGCCGTCAAATAAAATCAACCAAGACGTGCATTTAATACAATGGGAGTGCAAAAGGCCTCAATTACTATTGAGCGACAGGGTTTGAAAAAACCTCTTTTATAAAATATCATTGTCATATCTTGCTAAAATTGAATTTTTACATAAATTCAAACCCTGCGTATATAGGTACGAACGAGGCCTCGTGCCATTTTTAAATAACAGCACATTGACTCACATACACACACCCACACATTCAGATAATAGTTTCTTGAAAAGAGGCGGTCACCGTGGTAACACGGATGTCGGGGGTGCCTAACACCTTCCCCCTGCATAACCAAGTCCCCGGACCCTAAATGAATCTCGGTTTCACCGACCCGTATAGCAGTGTCACATCACTGGGTCAATGTATAAACCTTTTCTCGGTTGTGTTGGTACAACCATTTAAAAAACCAATTGGTGACTCTTAACAGTCCATCGTCGACATTATACATGTCGGACCTTTTTCACTTGTTTTTTCAAACAAATCTCACCTAAAATGAGAACACCAAAGAACAAGTAACGGAAAGGGACATCTAAAAATCCCGACGTCGACAGGTGGCGACTCTGCTGGGGACTCCAGTAAGAGGACTTAAGCCGCTATTTCAATCTTTTCAAAATTGTTATCTACTTGTGTGTGGATGTTGCATTTACATTAGATGAATGTGTACGAATGCATGTCTTGTTTATTTAGTGCCTCGCACTATAAACTGCCTGTGATGTTAATGCCTCGCACTATAAACTGCCTGTGATGTTAGTGCCTCGCACTATAAACTGCGCATGATATTAGTGCTTCGTACATGTCATCATTTCATACGGTGAGACGCGATGTATGTCCTTATTATTGGAGTTGGGTAACCCCACTTTCATATTCCTTATAACTCTGCGAGATTCTTCTTTGAATCATTTTATGCATGTTTTAATCCCTTATTGTTCAAACTCTATTTAAGCTTATTCATTCTTTATCTTCACCTCTCTTCTCTAAGGTTATAGCCTACGGTACTCCTACCTAAGGTTTATAACCTACAGCTCTGATACCAACTGTAACGACCCCAAAATCCATACAATTTAAATCTCAACTTCGGTCGCTAACCATACATTAAATCTCTAATTTTACATCATTATTCGATATTAAAAACACTAAAATTGCAGAATATTTAAAATGTTTATGCATTTCCTTCTTCCTTGTCCTGAATCGCAACCTTTACATTACATCTCTTTGATTCAATCTTATATCATGAATCGTTACAACAAAATTACTACACAAAGTCTTACATCATAACTAAATATTCATATACATTGGATAGCTCAACTTACAATTGAACAACATGTTACGTTCAAAATATGAAATACATTTCTCATAAACCATAAGTAATCTTCGTGAACATAGATCTCTAAAACTCACTTAGCACATATCTTTACCTTAAAATCTTGACCTGCAAAAGTGGTTATTTGCAAGAGTGAGCTCGACAGCCCAGCAAAGTCTAACAGTTTTCATGCATCACATAGCACATAATAACATGCTCGACATACATCTCATTAAAGTAACATGGCATACATGCTTTTAATTCACATAACAAATATAAAGATTGAGTTCCTTACTCAATCATCATTACTTAGCCAAAACAATGCAGTCATATATTGACTTTAACACTTCATGATTTTAACATGCATAACATATCATGCAATTTAAAACAGTTCATCAAGTCCACGTAGAAAATAGGAACCAAAAGACTTGCCTTGATCGTTGTTTACCAATAATAGCTTAACAGCTTACAGTTATCTGTACTTCACGTGCCCTACACAATTATATAATTATACACATCAACTATTAGTCACATAACAACACATAGCAATTGTAATGTAAACTCTACTCCACATCTCATAATCTTTCCTATTAATTAGCACACAATGGTCAATTAGATTGTGTTAACTTTTAGACTTATGACTCACTATATTTCTTCTTAGTCAAACTCGAAGTTCAAGTGCTCAAGTCTTGCTAGGACTACTTATTAGCTTTATATTAAATCCACTCCATATCTTATAATATTCATTTCAATTGAATTGAAATACTTTTTGAGTTCATTAACACTTGGCACGACGTTTCGACGTTCAATCGTCACACGCCCGATTTGCCTCTCTTGTGTATGCTTACTATGCTTCTATAACTCATCTAATACATCATGTATTAATGTTAAGCATCATTATAATTACTAATATTCATGTTTTATAACTTAGGACATCATCTTTTATGGTCTGGAGCACTACACATGCATATATGCATGCCCGACACCCTCCAATTGCCTCCGAAAACACAATAGTCCCAAAGATGACCATTTTGACCCATTCTAATGAGCTCAAATTGAAAAACTTAAAGAACGAAAGTTGTAGCTTTACTCGTCCTCGTTCCGGATCATCTTGAATCACCTCAATCGGAGTTCGTATGAGGAAGTTATGACCATTTTACTACAGGAGATCAAAACTATCCAAGTCAGACTACAAATCCGGCACTGGGGCGCGAGGACTAGGCTATACAGTGGCGCTGGGGCGTGAAATTGGTGCTGGGGCACGAATTTCAGTGCTGAGGTGCGAACTTCTGGCGCTGGGGCGCGAATTTTGGCGCCGGGGGGCGATTTTTGGTGCTGGGGCTCAAATTTTAGCGCTGGGGCGCCGAAACTTGCAGAACCCAACCACGAAGAACAGAATAACTAAACTATGGACTAATTACTACTGCTAACATCTAAATTAAAATATAAAACTTATAAAGATGCATAACACAATTTAAATCCCGACTTCGGTCGTTAACCATACATTCAACCTGTAAATAATACATCATTATTCGATGTTAAACTTAATAAAATTGCGGAATAATTAAAACTTTTATACATTTCCTTCTTTCTTGCCCTGAATCGCAACCTTTACATTACATCTTTTTGCTTCAATCTTATATCATGAATCGTTACAACAAAATGACTATACAAAGCCTTACATCATAACTACATATCCATATACATTGGATAGCTCAACTTACAACAATTCAACAACATGTTACGTTCAAAATATAAAATACATTTCTCATAAAACATAAGTAATCTTCGTGAATATAGATCTCTATAACTCACATAGCACGTATCTTTACCTTAAAATCTTGACCTGCAAAAGTGGTTATTTGCAAGAGTGAGCTCGACAGCCCAGCAAAGTCTAACAGTTTTCATGCATCACATAGCACATAATAACATGCTCGACATACATCTCATTAATGTAACATGGCATACATGCTTTTAATTCACATAACAAATATAAAGATTGAGTTCCTTACTCAATCATCATTACATAGCCAAAACAATGCAGTCATATATTGACTTTAACATTTCATGATTTCAACATGCATAACATATCATGCAATTTAAAATAGTTCATCAAGTCCACGTAGAAAATAGGAACCGAAAGACTTGCCTTAATCGTTGTTTACCAATAACAGTTTAACAGCTTACAACTATCTGCACTTCACGTGCCCTACGCAATTATATAATCATAGACATCAAATATTAGTCACATAACAACACATAGTAATTGTAATGTAAACTCTACTCTATGTCTCATAATCTTTCCTATTAATAAATACACAATGCTCAACTTAATTGTGTTAACTTTCAACTTATATCTCACTGTATTTCATATTCGCAGTTCATTCAAGTGCTTAAGACTTGCTAGGACTACTTATTAGCTTTATATTAAATCCACTCCATATCTTATAATATTCATTTCAATTGAATTGAAACACTTTTTAAGTTCATTAACACTTGGCACGGCGTTTCGACGTTCATTCGTCACACGCCAGATTTGCCTCTCTTGTGTATGCTTACTATGCTTCTATAACTCATCTAATACATCATGTATTAATGTTAAGCATCATTATAATTACTAATATTCATGTTTAATAACTTAGGACATCATCTTTTATGGTCTGGAGCACTACACATGCATATGTGCATGCCCGACACCCTCTGATTGCCTCTGAAAACACAACAGTCCTAAAGATGATCCTTTTGACCCATCCTGATGACCTCAAATTGAAAAACGTAAAGAACGAAAGTTGTAGGTCTACTCGTCCTCGTTCCGAATCATCTTGAATCACCTCAATCGGAGTTCGTATGAGGAAGTTATGACTATTTTACTACAGGAGGTCAAAACTGTCCAAGTCAGACACTTTTCCGGCGCCGGGGCGCGGAACAGTGGCGCTGGGACGCGAGCTACAGCGCTGGGCACAACAGTCCCAAAGATGACCATTTTGACCCATTCTAATGACCTCAAATTGAAAAACTTAAAGAACGAAAGTTGTAGGTCTACTCGTCCTCGTTCCGGATCATCTTGGATCACCTCAATCGGAGTTCGTATGAGGAAGTTATGACTATTTTACTATAGGAGGTCAAAACTATCCAAGTCAGACTACAAATCCAGCGCTGGGGTGCGAGGACTAGGCTATACAGTGGCGCTGGGGAGCGAAATTGGCGCTGGGGCACGAATTTCAGTGCTGGGGAGCGAACTTCTGGCGCTGGGGCGCGAATTTTGGAGTCGGGCGCGATTTTTGGCGCTGGGGCTCAAATTTTGGCGCTGGGGCGCCGAAACTTGCAGAACCCAACCACGAAGAACAGAATAACTAAACTCTGGACTAATTACTACTGCTAATATCTAAATTAAGACGTAAAACTAATAAAGATTACTCATAAACATTTACTTATCATACATATACCAATTTAAAATAGTTAAATAATAATTTAAATCCTTGAAACCATAGTTTAAACCCAAAAACTCCATTGTTAACATTTGTTAACACAGTGAGTATTGTAATCATAGTTATAAAATAATTTAATTTATTCTAACTATATTCTATTAAATTCTTACCCAATTCATATAATCACAGTTCAATTTCATGATTATCATGCAATACAAGTATAATATTTGGTACTCTGCAAACCACGTTTATACATATATGTTCACTGTAATTCCACTTTCTTTTTTCTTTAACACGTAATTAATATGAAATCTTATAAGCATACTACACATACAATCACATATCTATATATGCCAGTATAACAATTACAAAAACATAGTTTTACAAGAATTTTGTAAAAAAACCTTCTACTCAGTGAAAAAGAAATAGACAGAGACATAAATTATAGGTGTATGTAGTATTAAGGTCATAGACATACCTTTTGTTGTTAAGAAATTCGTGTTAAAGTATTATAATAGCTTATAGAACTCAGCTCTTGTTGCTTCTCTTTCTCAGACTCTCTCAAAATCTCTGTACCCTTATTTTAGCAGACAACTCTTTTCTTAGACTCAAGTTTAACAATAAGACGTAAACCCAAAACCCAACTGATAACTCAGTGGTAAACACAAGAACGGTTATGGCCATAATAAGCCTAATAATTGACATCGGTTATAAAACGTATAACTTATAAATATATATATTTTATTTATTAATAATTTAAATTTCAAAATCTAAAAGCCGTAGGGCTTTGTTTGGTAAAAACCATTTAAAAGTTAAACACTTAATACCAATAAGTCTTGTTTGGCACAAATCAAATTAAACAACTTTGATTTATTTTAATAACTCCTTATAACATACTTATTTGTCACACTTTATTTAATTAAGTTTTCATACTTAATTTAATTAATTCTAATAACAATCAATTGCATAATATAATAATTTATTTAATCATTATAAACTCTCTAACTTAATTATTATATTAAATTAGATTACTATTTCAAAATAATTACTTTCCTTAACTCATTAATTATTTATTAAACAAATAAATAATCAAATCACATCAAATCAATTAAACAAATACTTATTCAACGATAAACACAACAATTAAATATTTATATAATTCAATAAATATTTAAATATTATAATTAAAAATCTGGATTGTTACATCATTCCCTCCTTACAAGGATTCTGTCCTCAGAATCACAACTCAAACCACTCATTCGTTACAATCTTCCCTACTTACAAAGATTCTGTCCCCAGAATCGAAGACAAATTAAACAAATAACTAAGAGTAATCTTTTATTATTTTATCTAAATATAGGTTTTATATTTCCTACTACATTCATTACTTCAACAAATTCTAGGTTTCATTTCATAACTTTAACTTGAACTCAATTTTATTTTGAATATTATATATCTCAACCAATTCATTTCCTTTTCTAAGGATCGCTATCATAAACACTCGGGATATTACATTAGCAGCAGTTAGCCCAACATTACTCCCATTCTCTCGGCAGTTTAAGCATCTCTCTCGACACCATAGCACAAAAGACCCCCAGCGTTCCCATCAACCGTTTCATTCCCCAAAAGTGTTAGCAGTGATCGTTTCCCATCGTAACTCCCAACAACAGTCTAGAGCCTCCTTCAAATTGCTTGTCAGAGTTATAGACCACACGATTTCTCACCTAGGGTTTTTCCTACTCAACGTATTTTTAGATTTTGTTCAATTAGAAAAGTGAGTTGATCGAATTGTTAGATTTATGCATTTCTTGTTGTGTTATTCTTCTTGTTTGGGTGGATTTCTACTAACGAAAATCGAGCTAGAACACTATAAAGCGAGGGTTATCCAAGTTTGGTTTTCAGAGCGCACACAAGGTGTTTGATAATTTGCCTGAGAGAAAAGTTGGACTATTTTGGCTTGGAATCACTGGGATTTCATTGGGGATTTACTGTGTTTGCTTAGAGGGTAGTTTCTATAGAATTTTGGCACTACTTAGGGACTACTTTTGCATCAAACCAACTGAGATTTTTGACATAGCACAAAAGAGGCAACGCCTTAGTATGGGAGGATCCTCGTCCGTCGCAACACCAACGGCATGGGACAGAGCCAAATTTGTGAACGAGGATGCATGGAAGCATTACAAAAGCTCATTTGTTGCGCGAAATCTAATTCATGAGCGGGGTTTGAGGCCGGATAAAAAAGACAACGAGTTGTTGGCTATGATTTCGGGGCGCCAATGGATCCATTTCACAAAATCACCCGGGTCAGCTAGTGTGTCTGTGGTTTGAAAGTTTTACACGAACGCCAATCCCGATGTTGATGCTGTTGTCCAAGTTAGGGGGAAATCAGTGGTGTTTGGAAGTCAAGCCATAAATGAGTTGTTCACGGCACCCAACTATGGGGGTAAGGATTATTTGGAGTCGGGACTTCGCAGTTATGACCTTGAGGAGATCATTAGGAGGCTGTGCAGGCCCGGGACTACGTGGAAGAAGAATGATTATACGGGTGAGAAGACTAGCTTCCCGACTTCAGTGCTCAGTCGCTATGGGAAAGGGTGGTTCAGCTTCATATGTGCTAACATGATCCCGACCCATCACTTGAGCGACGTGACCAAAGATAGGGCAATTTTGCTATTCGCCATTATCACGGGTCTGCAGGTGGATATTGGAGTTCTTATTCATGAGTCAATTCTGAAGGCGATCAAGAGTACCGTCGCTTCGGGACTTCCATATCCGTCCTTGATCACTCGATTGTGCAAGTAGGCAGGTATTCAGTGGCGGCCAGAGGAGATTGCCTTGCCTCCCATGGCAGTCATCGACCACCAGACGATCTCACGCTTCACTGTGTGGGACGGGGTAGAGTAGCATGTCAGAGGTGAAGGCTACGGGCCACCTACAGCACCACCTCCTACAACAGAGCCAGAGCCCTCTCAAGCGCCAGACGCAGGCCCAGCTGCACAGGGTCTACTGACGGACATCATGGCATCCCTCACCCTGTTGCATCAGAAATAGGACGCCGAGGCGCTGAGGCAGCGGAGGCGCATAGCAGCAGTGGCTCAGAGACAGGAGATAACTATGCAGTACTAGGCTGAGCTGGTGAACACCATGCAGAGCATTTACACCTACTATTGTGGCGAGAACGCTGAGTTCATGCCATACCAGTTCCCAAAGCTTCCTATCTTCCCACCATTCCCTCCACCATCACCGCCCGCCGAGGCTGACGAGGACGAGATCGCTGCTGATTGAATCCACTTCAGGGAAGCCCTCTTGTATACGATTGCTTTATGTTTAGCAATGAGGGCATTGCTCACCTCAAGTTTGGGGGTGTTTTGGCTATAATCTTGTTATTTCTGTACTGCCATGTTAGGATTGCATAATTTAGTACTTTATTATGTTTTTATTATCAGTATTGTGGTGTAGTCATTTAGAACTGCGGGATTATCAAGATTATGCTTTGAATTTTTATGCCTTGAACTGTTTTTGGTTTTTATTATTTAATGCTTTGATTATTATTAGCATGATTGTGGTTTATAGCCATCTTTTTTGGGGCTTATACAGATTAGATGCTTGTGCCATGTGAATGGCCTTTTTACCCTATTTTGAGCTGCTATTTAGTAAGGGTGTTATAGTTATTATTAATTTTTTATTGTGGCTGATGACAAGCGCCAAGTATTTATGCCTATCTCTTAGAGTCGTGTCAAGCATAGCTAGGGGTTGTTCAATCGATAAGTTTAGACTATTATTGATCTGTCCTTCTTAGCAAGCACCGACCAACTGTGTTAACTAGTTATTTTTCGAAGTTAGTTCGCTTGTTTATTGCTTTGAAAATTTGTTCACTTTTATAAACTTTTATTTTTACAAGGTAATAAAAGACTTAGATGTTTATACAGTTTTGGATCTTGGTTTCTGGCATGTTGGCATATAAAAAAAAGAGAATGAAATGAGAATAAAAATATAAAAGAAGAGTTTATATCAAAAGTTTTGCTGTGGGTCGAGATGGAGCGTAAAATGCACTCACCCATAAACGCAGAACCGATATCGAACCGATATCGAGATGGAGCATAAAATGCACTCGCTAAATAATCTTCGTTTTTGTTGTAAAGTCTCAGTTGGATTATGTTGATTACGTGGCCTTTACTGCTCGAGTTATTAGATTCATAGGGGTGTTCTACACCTAGTGCCCTAAAGTCGTCTGGCTTGGGAGTCACTGATCAAAAGCTCATTCATAGGTAGTTCTGAATAGCCTAAGGTAATTAAGGACTGTCCGAGTCAGATTTTACTGTCGTCATGCTAGAGTCTTTTGATCTTTTCCTGCATTTGCGTCTTATTCTTAATGATTGTTGAATGTTTAAGTTGTGGAGTGTGCATTGTTGGTATTAGCAATCGACTGTGCGAGATTATTTATGCTATAATTAGTTAGGACGGTTGGTTTCCACACACACACATAGAATGGATCGAATACAGTCTTATGCTTGAAATTGGATGAACCCTTAGTCATATCTATATTTGCCCTATTCTCTGGGAGTAGCCTTGATCGAGCTTTGAAGTCATGACACTACTTTACTGTTTTATTTTTCTATTCACGTGTGTTTTATTAGTATTAGTGTTCTGTTAGTTAGTTTGCTCGAGGACAAGCAAAGACTTAAGTTTGGGGGTATTTGATGAGTGGGATTTATACATGCGAATCGGATACTTTATGACTTAATTAGTTGCATGTTCTCGTAGATTTTATATGGTTTTATATTATTATAGTGCTATTGTGCTTAATCGATGAATTACAGGGCTTATCAGGTGTTCTCTAGCATTCAGGGGCAAAACGGTCATTTTCTATATATTGGCGCAGCAGCGCTACTGGCCAGTGTTATTCTCACGCCATGGTGCCGTCCCCTGTTCTTTGCTGACATCATTTTCGCGTCGCAGCGCCACTGTTCCTTCTTGGGCTCGCGCTACAGTGCGAGCTCTGGTCTCTTTGATTAATGACATGGCGCCGCAACGCCAACCATAGGTATATTGGTCACGTCGCAGTGCCACCTCCGGTGCCCAGGCAGAAAAGGCCTTAGTTTGACCTAGCTTAAGGGGAAAAGGCGTATATAACAGAAGAAAGCCTCTGCATTCTAGATCTCTCATAGCCTCTATCATATGAGACCTTAGTATAGAATAGCTTAGCTTAGGATTTTTCTTCTGTAATTTCTTTCTCTTAGATTCTCTGTAAATATAAATTAGGTAGATTAGGGAGAAGTCTGGCATATCCTTAGAGCGACACGAGCAATGAGCGACACGGATTAGAAAGCTTGATTTGAGCAGAATGCGTGGAGATGGAAGGGCTTTGACAGAGTTTCCTCTTATCCATTTGTTTTCTCTTATTTTGTAATCTATAAGTGTTGTATTTACTGCTACTTGTATTTGGTTTAATAATCATGAACTGAATATTTGCTCTAAAGTTATAATGGAACCCTTTGTTATTTAAAGTGACTGTCTTATCTCTTTGGTTGGCACCATATGATTTGGTTTAATATATTTGTGCTTTATAATTCTCGCTAAGACATTAGTGATGATTTTGGTAATTTGCATGATACATAGATTTACACCTAAATATATTAGCATGTGATTGTGAGTCTCGACTGCATAAGTTGTGCGTAGAATAGACATATCTTTGTGCGCCACGTGCGACCTAATTGAGAACTTATGCTTAAATCCTTGTTATGATTAATTCGCATAGACATATGTAGGATTGCATCTAGCTTGGACGTTCTTTTCTGTTCTATTCCCTTTTGGGTGGATCTAGAGAGGGTATGTTTGTGCATACCTCGACAGAGGTGCATAAGCACCTGTGTGTTCTCGGTCGACAAATTGTCGTGACCATTAAGACCAAAGAGAGAAAGGTAGCTAGTTTGATGAAACATAGCACGCCAGGTGTTCGACAGAATGCCTGTGTGGGGTGAAGTTGTGACCTTAGCTTATAATTCCTTATATTACCATTCGTTATCCATTCACTTGCTTTGTTAATTAGTTAACTAGATTAATCACACTTCCATTTATTGCTATTCAAATAAGACTTTAGCGATACACAGTCGGTATTTGGTAAATATTAGTCATAGTTCATCGTGGGTACGACACACTTCTTATCACTGTATCACTTATTAGACCTCGTATACTTGCGCGTGTTTAGTGATCAGTTTTTCTACGAACAATAGTTTGCGAATATTTTGTATGGATTTGTTGTTGGTTGTGATCTATGTAGTTTGTGTGAATATTCTTGATTATTTGTTGTTGGTATATGTCATTTACAGTTTAAAAGCATACGTGGGGAATAAACTAAATCCATACAGAACCTATAAGTGGCATCCAAGGACTTATGAAAAAAATCCACATTTGGCATCCGCAATATTAAACTGCGGAGCCTAGACATCTGCAGTATTAAACTATAGAGCCTCGACATCCGCATAATTAAAACAATGTCGTTTTCATTTTAAACTAGAGTCTATAGTATTAAACTGCGAACGAGACAATTGCTTATTAACGACATCGTTTTCCCATTGGGCATTCAAATCAATGTCCACAGGATTAAATTGCGGACGGCAATTACGTATTTAATGACCAATGTGGATTTTGAAGAAGATGGTTATCCCATTAGTATGTAACTGAATCATATTCAATCCAAGCCACCACTATGGTATTCAACTGTTGAGGTTCAGATCTTTTTCCACTATATTATCAGAGTAAAATCTAAATATTGTGTTGATTGCTTCACTGAATTCGTTGTAGATGAACTCATCAAGTATGGATGAAAAATTGTGAAGAAAATAAAAGATTCAGAAGTATGAGCAAATCTTGAGCATGGTGGAAGATTGAGATTTGGGATAACGACATTTAAAATTGAAACGACATCGTTCCGTTTTCTTAAGGAAACTTAGCATTCACAGTTTAATACTACGGACGGGGACTTGTATAGGAGGGTCATTTTGGACATTTGTCTCGTCCACAGTATTAAACTGCGGAATACTAGAAATTAAACTGCGGACGAGATCTATATTAAATTGACAATGTTAGATATGGATCAGTCCCTTATATATACGAAGAATGATCGATATCAAGTAGTTGATATGAATCAAAAATTGGCAAACACCATAATTAGCGTCCAATACAAGAACCAACGACCGAGATTAAAACTAAAAAATTCATGTCCGCTACTCTTAGTAGCGGACGTAACTATTATTAGCGGACAACACCCGTCGTAGCGGACAACGAGTGTCGTCTGTTACTAATAGTAGCGGGTGCCGCTAAAAATAGTATTGTCGTCCGCTACTATTAGTAGATGACGTAACCCCGTCATTTACTAATAGTAGCGGATGTGAATTTTTCAGTTCTAATTTCGGTCGTTAATTTATATATTAAACGATAAAGATGGTGCATGCCCAATTTTGATATATACCAAATACATGTTATTCATTTCTCTCTCTCTCTCTCTCTCTCTCTCTCTCTCTCTCTATATATATATATATATATATATATATATATATATATATATATATATATATATATATATATATATATATAACTTGACCCCATATTTTATAAAGTGAAGTTATACATACACTACAAGTTAATGCCTCTGGTAAAGCCTAAAGCTATAAAGAGTCGCAAAGGTTAAAAGATAGGGTTATTTACACTTTCTAGCACATTTTTAGAAAAAATTACAACAAAAGTGCATCCAAAAAATATTTTCAAAATTAATACATTTTAAATATTTTATTTACAAAATAAAATGTTTTATTTTCACTGATGTGGTAAATCAGTTAGATTTCTGGTATGGTCCGTATAGGTTCAAACGAAGGCTCTGAGGTGCTCGAGTCGGTGGAAGGAGCTTCTAGGTTTGAAGAAACTTTACTAAAGGATTCATCTTCTAGTTTTGATTCATCTCTTAGCCTTCCTTTGTGATGAATGAGAATTTTGTAATTAATTTTTAAATATTTATTGAATTAAGTAAATATTTAGTTAATTTATTTATTCAGTTAAATAAATATTAGATGAAATTATGGTAGATTAATTTAATTAAATGTGTTACATTGATTAAATTAATGTGGAATAATTTTATAATTCAAAGTGTGAATTTAATTGGGATAATTAAATTAAATGAGTTGTTAAATAATTTTAATGTTATTATAATTAATTAGAGATTTATTGATTTGTCATAAATAATAAATGAGAATTTTAATTATGTGATGATTTGATTTAATAAGTAATATTGCCTTTTATTTAATCGAGCTTAAATAATATTATTTAATTAATTAAAGTGTGACAAATAAACTATATAATAAATAAGTTAATTAAAATAAATTAGAAAAAGAATTTAAAACAAGCCAAACATGGCCTAAAGAATGTGGGAGCAGTTAAGGCCAGACTGCGCTTAACCGCTACCCCACATCCTCATCAGTTATATTATACGCATTCTATTATTTGTTCTTTCAAGTCTGGAGAACAAATTCAGAGAGAAAAGAGAGAAGTTTGAGAGTTAGTGAGATTGAAGAAGGAGTTGGAGAATTGAAGAATTTTCTGTCATCTTGCTTAATCATAACAGAGAAATCAAGGGTAATCCCTTAATCTCAAGTTTCAAATTACGTTCTTAAAAGTTCTTCATGAAATCAATTTTTAACTTCCTGTATTTGAATTTTTATGGATGATTGTTGAATATATAATGTTATATATGTCTATAACATGTTTTACATGACTTGTATGGGATTTAAAATAATCAAATCCATGAAATCAAGCTTAAAATCTGAGTTTTGAGTTTACAGTGAAAAAATTATTTTAGTTCTCTATAATTGAGTTTTTATGGCCAAATTATTGAGAAGTTATTTGTAATCGTTAATATGCATGTACAATTTGCTATATGATGTTTATAAATGATTTTAGAGTAATTAATCCATGAAATCATGTTCAAATTGGAGTTTTGAAGTTACAAAAAGATAAATATTTGAATATGGCCCATAAGTACAAAATTTGATGCCTAAATTGCCTATTAATCGGTAAACTGATAATTGATTATGTTTATACATGTAAAAACGAAAAGAACGAAACTTGTATGAACTGATTTGGTTGAAAAATGAGTTTGTAGTAGTCAATTTTGTTAAGAATGTCAAAAATGGAGTTTTTCACAAAAACATCAAAATTATGGCTTTAAATCTTGTTGTTTATGTGACTTAAGTTGTTAAAAGCATGCTAAGAATGCTATAGAATATTTCTGTTAAGTTCAGAATATATGGGTGATATTGAATTCGTTGTTTGTGTGAAATTTTGTCCTAAATTGGCCCTATTCTGTGTTCTTTATGAACTGCAAAAATAGAAACTGTTAAGCAACGCTACAGCGTCGCTTAGTAGGCTTGTCTGCGCGCTGTAGCGCCGATCCCCAGTATATATGGCGCGCTGCAGCGCCAGGGCCACGCTGCAGCACCGGTTCCTGAGTAATAGGGCGCGCTGCAGCGCCGGTTAGCAGATTTGCCCAGAAAATTTTATTTAATTATTCAAGTCCAGAAAATGTGATTTAAACCCAATATAATGAACATGGAAATGTATTAAGCATACAATGTGATGTTAAAACAGATTCTTAACAAGTCAATGATGTTCTTACATGTTTAATTGATATGTCGAACACGTAGTTAACTCGTCATTCATAAAGTCTAATAATGAGTGAAAAATAATGTTGTGATGTGATTAATATAATCATAATCAGAGTTTAGACAAAAGAGGATGTACTTATGATATCGGTTATGTTATAATTAACTGGTATTAAGAATGTAAATGGTATGTAGGATTAAATTGAGGAACGTGAATATTAAACGTGTAATCTACGCACGAGGCAAGTTTCTGAACCTTACTCTTATGTTGAGCAAGTTTTTTTCTAATCCCTAAGCTTTACTTAAGCAAGTTTCTAAACCCTAATTTTACATTGAGCAAATTGTTATTTTCATTCAACAAGTTCCTTATCTCTAACTTGATTATAGTTGTACAAGTTTTTCTAACTCTACCTTATTGAGCAAGTTTAACCTTAGCTTATTATTATTCAAGCAAGGTTTCTTATAATATTCAATGCCTATGTTTTGGTTAAATCTTCTAATTCTTTATGAAAGCATAACTTTGATATATGATGTTTATCTACTTATGATTCAACGGTATTCTATCATTGCTATTTTACCCCTTTATAACATTTTGTTGTTAGCGAACTCTTGAACGATTATTAAATCCTTATTGATTCAACTAATCCTTAGTTGATGATTATTGAACTTTAAATTACCCTTGAGATCAATCCAAACCAAAATTCCTTTGGTGCAGACTCTAATGTCAAAGCTGAGATGAACAACCCTACTACAGGGGATTATATTACGCGATATCATTAAGATGTTGTGCACATACATGGTACTAAGGGCTGATCCATGTTGGCTATTTCGTAACCGCAAAACACGCGCAAGTATACGCGGTCTTAACAAGTAATATAAGAAAGTAGAGTGTCGAACCCACGAGGACAAAGATTTAACAGAAACAAATACTAAGGTAAAGTCGTTACTAAACTTATCTAAACGATTGAAAGCAAAGGTTGGTTAAGCTATTTTAATAAAAAAAAACTAACTAAAAGACGTTGGTTGTGCTAGGAAGGTAAGATAGGATTACAACTCCCCTAATGCTTCGCCTAATCTTCTAACTCTCCGCAATACAAACGAATCAAGGAATGGTCGACCTAGAACAATAATAGGCATAAACTTCTGTCGAAGGTCAAATACACATCACTAACAAGCTAGAACACCATATGTCAATGGGTGGAACTAACTGGGTCGAGGTCATTAAGCACATTCACAAGGTCGCACAAGGCAAATAAGGATATGTCTATCCTATTGGCACATTAAGCCCCACATTCAAATGTCAAGGTCATAACAGGTGTTGCTGCATTTAAATACAAACAGCAATATCCATTTATCAATTTCCATTACTATCAGAACCAATTTCTTTATCAAGAAATCAGACATAAAAAGCAAAATACAACAACCCATTCCAAAATGCTTCATTGTATAAAACGAGAGAGAAAGTCGGTTAAGCTATTCAAAGGTTACATTGCAATCCTAAAAATGGAGTTAGTTCATTACTATGGAACTAACACAAATTTCTACTGCACTATCCATTATCACACAAATACAATAAATAGAATATTTGAAATAAGAAAAACCCCTGTAGAAAGAAGTTATCTTCTGCCAAATATTCTCTTCACGCGCACAGTCGAAAAATGTGGAGAGCAATTGATCTTTCCTCCTTCAAGCTTCTTCCTTCCTTTTTCTCTCCATTTTCTGGTATCTCCCTCTATATCTAAGTTGCCGCCCATCTTATCACAGCTTTTTCCCTTTTTGCTAGGTCAAACAAAGTCCTTGTCTGCCTGGGAACCGGAGGTGGCGCCGCGACGCGGGACACCAAGTATTGAGTGGCGCTGCAGCGCAACATTAAAAATTGGGACATGGAGCTCGCGCTGCAGCGCGAGCCAGAGGAGGATGTATGGCGCCGCGGCGCGGATTACGTTAGCATGGGTCAGGCCATGGCGCTGCGGCGCGACCATTGAACCTGGAGATGGCGCCGCGGCGCGAACAAGAGCAAAATGACTGTTTTGCCCCTTTAAAGCTGCAAAAACACTGTGAAGCTCTGCAATGCACGATTAAACCCAATAACACTATATTTCTATAAAACTACATAAAAACTACGAATTCAGGCAAGTATTTAAGTCATAAAGTATCTGATTCGCGGGTTTAACTTCTACTCATCAAATACCCCCAAACTTAAGTCTTTGCTTGTCCTCGAATCTATACTAGCATCGTGGCTACGAATCTCTAATTAAGCTACTCCCAAAGAATAATTCAAACACGGGAATGAGTAAGGGTTCATTATATTTCAAGCATAAGACTGTATTCGATCCATTCTAAGTGTGTGTGTGTGAATACCAACCGTCCTGACTAATCATAGCTCAACTAAGTTTGCACAGTCGAAAGTGAAAACCAAGAAAACTCCGCAACTTAAACATTCAACAAGCATTAAGAACAAGGTGCAAATGCAGGAGAAGATCAAAAGGCTCTAGCATGCCGACAGTAAAATCAGACTCGGACAGTACTTAATTACCTTAGGCAACAGAACTACCCATGAATGAGCTTTTGATCAGTGACTCCCAAGCCAGGCGACTTTAGGACACTAGGTGTAGAACACCCCTAAGAACCTAATAACTCGAGCAGTAAAGGCCACGTAATCAACATAAGCCAACTGAGACTTCACAACAAGAACGAAGATTAATCAGCGAGTGCATTTTATGCTCCATCTCGATATCGGCCCTGCGTTTATGGGCGAGTGCATTTTACGCTCCATCTCGACCCACCGCAAAACTTTCGATATAAACACTTCTATTCTAATCTTATTCCCAAATATTTTTTTATTTTTTTTATTTTTTTTTCAAAACAAGCTAGAATCCAAGATCTAACACTGCAAAAAAAAACCTAAATCTTTTATTACCTTGCTCAAATGAAAGTTTATAAGAGTGAATAAATTTTTAACACAATAAACACACAAACTATACTCGAAAAATAATTTGTTAACACAGTTGGTCGATGCTTGCTAGAAGGACGGATCAATAACAATCTAAACTTCTCAACTAATAAACCCTAGTACATGTCATGTTTGACACAACTCTACGAGAGACATACTCCTTTGGCGCTAGACATAGCCACAATCAAAAATCAGCAATGATAAATATAACACCCTTGTTAAATAGCAGCTCAAAATAGGGTGAAAAGGCCATTTACATGGCATAAGCATATAAATCTAAATAAGCCCCAAAAAGATGGCTAGATAAAACCAAAAGTAGTTTATGGCATCCATAAAGATAAAAATATTCAACATAAACCCGCAGTTCAAAAGACTGCACCACAATACTGATAAATACAAACATAATAAAGATAGTAAGTCTGGCAATCCTAAAATGGCAGTAATGAGATAGATAGATAAAGGCAAAAACACCCCCAAACTTGAAGTGAGCAATGCCCTCATTGCTAAATATAAAGCAATTGAATACAAGAGGGCTTCCCTAAAGATCGCTCACTCAGCAGCGGCATCGGCTTCAACTTCTTCCTCGTCTGGAGCGTCCTGATCAGCTTCGGCAGGCGGTGATGGTGGAGGGTATGGTGGAAAAATAGGAGGGTCGGGAAACTGGTATGGCGTGAACTCAATGCCCTCGCCACAAAAGTCAGTGTAGATGCTCTGCATTGTGTTCACCAGCTCAGCCTGGTAATGCATTGCTATCTCCTGCCTCTGAGCCACCGCTGCGATATGCCTCCGCTACCTCTGTACCTCAGCGTCCTGCTTCTGATGTAGCAGGGTGAGGGATGCCATGATGTCTACTAAAAGACCCTGACTAGCTGGGCCTGCCTCAGGTGCTTGAGAGGGCTCTGTCTCTGGCTCTGGGTCGGCTGAAGGAGGCGGCTCTGTAGGTGGTCCGTATCCTTCGCCCCTGACATGAGATTCTGCCCCATCCCAAACAGTGAAGCGCTTGATCGTTTGATGGTCGATGACAGTCATGGGCGGCGAAGCTATCTCATCTGGACCCCATTGTACCCCGGCCTGCTTGCACAAAAGCGTGATCACGGATGGATGGGGAAGTCCCGCAACGACTATTCTCTTGATAGCCTTGATGATCGAGTCGTGGATGAGAACTCTGATATCCACATTCAAACCCGTGACAATGGCGAAAAGCATAATCGCCCTTTCTTTAGTCACATCGCTTAGGTGACGAGTCGGGAGCATGGTGGCACAAATGAAATTGTACCACGCCTTTCCATAGTGACTGAGCGCAGCAGCCGGGAAGCTAGTCTTTTCATCGGTATAAACATTTTTCTTCCAGGTCGTCCCGGGTTTGCAGAGCCTTCGGATGACATCCTCCTGGTCATAGCAACGGAATCCTAGCTACATATAGTCATTTCCCGCGTAGTTTGGTGCCCCGAATAGCGCATTGATGGATATACTGTTAAATGCTACGGACCTTCCCCTGACTTGAACCACAGCAGGACCCTCAGGACTGGCATTGGTATAGAATTCCCGAACCACTGGGACAACAGCTGATACTGGCGGTTTGGTGAAGTTAAGCCACTTTCGCTCGATGATCATATTCATGAGTTCCCCATCTTTTCGATCCGGTCGCAACCCCCGCTCAGGAATCAAATTGCGCTTGCCGAAAGAGTCTCTGTACCGCTTGAAAGTTTCCTCACTGACAAACTTGGTGGGGTCCCAAGCCTGTGGTGGAGCCGCGGAAGATGAAGAAGAACCACCGACGCTAAGTCGTTGCCTTTTGGGTGCCATGATGTAATTTGTTGATGAGGTTCCCACAAACAGCCCTTAACAGTGCCAATAATCTGAAGAGATGACCCCTGAAGCAATGCAAAACAAACCCCCAATACAAATCCAGTGAAAACAGGCCAAAATAGTTCGACTACTCTTTGAGGCAAATAAGCAAACACCTTGTGTGCGTTATCCAAACTATAATTGGACAGCCCTTTGCTTGTTGTTACTCTAACCAGATTTCCAGTAGTGGAAATCACCCCAAATCACACAAGAAGAAGAACACAGAAAAGCAATTAAACCAACAAAATCTCTGATAGAATGAAAACCCTCAAAAATACCTTAAGAATTAAACCCCTGCACTTGAGTGGGGATGCCTTTGACAAACAATCGATGCTATGGTCTAATTTTGTAGGTTAAGAAGAGACACGATCGATGGTTGCTCGGATTTGTTGGGAGTTATACGGCTGATGGGTCGTATTCTTTTAGGCTGCCAAGAGAGAGAGCTGAGATTGTTGAGAGAAATGGGAGAAATGAGGAGTCTTAGCCGAACAGCCTGCTTATAACTGCAACTGGAATTCAAAAACTCGCTATCGGCGTCGCGGCACGGATGTTTGCTCATTACTCGGCGCTGCGGCGCGAGTTAGCAGTAGCCGGGTACTTCTTGTGGCGCCGCGGCGCTGATGTTTGTTCATTACTCGGTGCTGCGACGCGAGTTAGCAGTAGCCGGGTGCTTCTTGTGGCGCCGCAGCGCGAAAGACAGTATAGGAGCCGGCGCCTTGGCGCGAGTGCTGACCTCTGAGTTTTTTCATCTGTTATCGAGATGGGGGTGCCTCCCCACCAAGCGCTTGTTTTATAGTTGTCGGCTTGACTATCATCCCGACTTAGATCGGGTCTCCAAGTGTAATGGAGGTATTTTGACGGTCAACCTCGCCGCCCCAGTAGTGCTTTACACGTTGCCCATTCACCTTGAATGTTGAGTCGAAATTTGGGTCCCTAAGCTCTATTGCTCCATTCGGATAAACCTTGGCAACAGTGAAAGGGCCCGACCATCGGGACTTTAGCTTCCCAGGAAACAACTTTAGCCGGGAGTTAAACAAAAGAACTTGCTGGCCCGGTTCAAAATTCCTCTCAAGGATCTTCTTGTCATGCCATTCTTGGTCCTTTCCTTATACAACTTGGCGTTTTCATACGCCTGCAGGAGAAACTCATCTGCTTCATTCAGTTATAACAGCCGCTTTTCGTCGACTGCCTCAAGATCAAAGTTAAGCTTTTGAATCGCCCAGTAAGTGTTGTGCTCCAGGTCGACCGGGAGATGACATGCTTTACCATAAACTAGCCTGTATGGAGACATTCCGATGGGCGTTTTATAAGCTGTGCGGTAGGCCCATAATGCATCATCCAGCTTCTTCGACCAATCCTTACAGGTTGGGTTAACAATCGTTTCCAAGATTCGCTTCACCTCTCGGTTTGAAATTTCAGCTTGGCCGCTGGTCTGAGGGTGGTAAGCAGTGGCTATTTTATGAGTTACCCCATACCTGGCTAGAAGGGCTTCAAAATACTTATTGCAGAAGTGCGACCCTTCATCGCTAATTATGGCCCGAGGTGTGCCAAAACGGGTGAAAATGTTCTTCTTTAGGAACTGAAGCACCACCTTAGCATCATTAGTCGACAAGGCCACTGCTTCCACCCACTTTGAGACATAATCCACTGCCACTAGGATGGAAAGATTGTTGAAGGAGGAAGGGAATGGTCCCATGAAGTCGATGCCCCAAACATCAAATAGCTCCACTTCCAGGATATTTTGCAGGGGTAATTCATGCCGTCTTGATATGGTGCCCACCCTTTGACATCTGTTGCAATTCATAACATAAGTATGGGCATCCTTGAAGAGGGTGGGCCAGTAAAATCCCGACTGAAGCACCTTAGCAGCAGTTCATTGGCCTTCAAAATGACCGCCATAGTTAGAAGAATGGCAATGATGTATCACACCTTCAACTTCCTCTTCAGGCAAACATCTACGCAGAATTTGATCGAAACACTGCTTGAACAGGAAGGGCTCATCCCAAAGATATTGCTTGGCATCGTTGAGGAATTTCTTCCTTTGTTGATAACTCAGATTATTGGGAAGAACTTTACAAGCAATATAATTGGCAAAATCCGCATACCACGGAACCTTGCTATGGACTACAAAAAGTTGCTCGTCCGGGAAAAAGTCATTTATGGCTTTTTCAGCGTCTTTCGAAGGCGTGGTGTTTTCCAATCTTAACAAGTGATCGGCAACCTGATTTTATGTCCCTTTCTTATCTCGGATTTCCAAATCAAACTCTTGAAGAAGCAGAACCCACCTTATCAATCTCGACTTAGCATCCTTCTTTTCTATCAAATACTTGATGGCCGAGTGATCAGTGTATACAATCACCTTCGTTCCAATAAGGTAGGAACGGAACTTGTCAAAAGCATAAACCACCGCCAGCAGCTCCTTCTCAGTAGTGGTGTAATTTAACTGAGCATCGGTCAATGTCTTGTTGGCATAATAAATGGTGTGAAAGACCTTCTCCCTTCTCTGGCCCAACACTGCCCCTATAGCAAAGTAACTGGCATCGTACATCAGCTCAAAAGGGTAGGCCCAGTCTGGAGCTACCACAATAGGTACCGAGACAAGCCTTTTCTTTAATAACTCAAAAGCGCTTAGGCAGGAGGCATCGAACTGAAAAGGCTGATCCTTTTCCAGAAGAGTGCACAATGGTTTGGTGATGCACGAGAAGTCCTGAATAAACCTTCTGTAGAATCCGGCATGCCCGAGGAAACTCCTTACCCCTTTTACTGAGGTGGGCGGTGGAAGGTTATTGATCACATCTATCTTTGCCTTATCAACCTCAATTTCGCTGACTAAAACTCGATGACCCAAAATAATGCCCTCTTTAACCATGAAGTGACACTTCTCCCAATTTAGCACCAGGTTGGTTTCGACACATCGGTGGAGAATGGCAGTTAAATTTTTCAAGCAGTTATCAAATGAGCTCCCAAAAACTGAGAAGTCGTCCATGAAGACCTCCAAGGTCTTTTCAACCATGTCAGAGAAGATTGACATCATACACCGCTGGAATGTTGCGGGAGCATTACATAGCCCGAAAGACATTTTTCGAAAAGCAAAGGTTCCATAAGGACAAGTGAATGTCGTCTTCTCCTGATCTTCAGGAGCAATGAAAATCTGATTGTACCCCGAGTACCCATCAAGTAAACAATAGTATTCGTGCCCTGCCAACCGGTAAAACATCTGATCAATGAATGGAAGGGGAAAATGATCCTTACACGTTGATTTGTTCAATTTCCTGTAATACATGCACACTCTCCACCCGGTCACTGTCCTTGTGGGAATCAGTTCGTTGTTCTCATTGGACACAACTATCATCCCTCCTTTCTTGGGCACACACTGGATTGGACTAACCCAAGGGCTATTGGAGATGGGGTAGATAATGCCCGCATCGAGCAACTTTATGATCTCTTTCCGGACGACCTCTTTCATAATGGGATTTACCCGCCTCTGATGCTCTATAGATGGCTTCGAGCCTTCCTCCAATAATATTTTGTGCATGCATAGAGTCGGGCTGATCCCTTTTATATCAGAAATAGACCATCCCAGGGCAGTTTTGTATTTCTTGAGCACAAGCAGCAACTTTTCTTCCTGACATTTTATTAGAGAAGCAGAAATTATCACAGGTAAAGAAGATAAATTCCCTAAATAAGCATACCTTAGGTGATTCGGCAAAGGTTTGAGCTCAAGGACAGGAGGCTCTCGACTACCGACGGCTGAGCCTTGGAAGTGGATGCCTCATTATCATTCAAAGACTCAAAATGTCGATGAAATCTCTTTGATCTTTGGGTCTCATCAAGCCACTTGGCACATTCCACCTGTGTGGGCTCATCCGTAGTGCTGGCCCCAGTCAAAATGGCTGCCAAAGGGTCCATAATGCAAGTTTCTGAGAATGCATCATTAACTGAATTATCAATGGTATTAATCTGGAAGCAATCCTCAGGGGTTTTAGGATACTTCATTGATCTGAAAACATTAAATGTCACTTCTTGATCTTGTACCCTCATTGTTGACTCCCCTTTCTGAACATCGATCAAGGTCCTCCCAGTTGCCAAGAATGGCCTGTCCAATATTATCGGGACCTCCCTATCTTCCTCAAAATCAAGGACTATGAAATCCACCAGAAATATGAACTTGTCCACCTTCACTAACACATCCTCCACAATTCCCTTGGGGTATGTCAGAGATATGTCGGCCAATTGAAGGGTGACACTTGTCAGCTTGGCTTCATTTAGGCCCAGCTTTTTATAAATGGAGAGGGGCATCAAGTTGATGCTAGCCCCTAAATCACATAGAGCATTCCCAATAAACTGGTCCCCAATGGTGCACGGGATTGTAAAACTTCCCGAATCTTTTAGCTTCTGTGGAAGCTTGTTTTGAAGGAATGGCACTACACTCTTCTGTCAGTGCCACCGTCTCATAGTCCCCCATTTTTCGTTTCTTGGATAGAATGTCCTTTATGAACTTGATGTAACTGGGCATTCCCTCCAATGCCTCTGCAAATGGGATGTTTATGTGCAGTCTTTTGAACACCTCCAAGAATTTGGAAAACTGCTTATCCAGTTTCTGTTTCTGCAAACGCTGGGGGAAAGGCAACTGAGGGAGAGGCTGATTTACCATTATCGTGGGGGGAGGTGGTGTTGCAGGGCTATCTTGTGTGCTTCCTTCATCCACTAATGTCTCAATATTTTCATCCACTGGAGGATCCTTTTCAGTTAATAATTCTTCCACAGGAGCACTCTCTCCGCTTTGGTCCTTAGTAGTTCTTCCACTTCTAAGAGTCACTGCTTTACACTGTTCCTTGCCTTCCCGTTTCGGGTTGACATCAGTGTCACTAGGCAAGGTGCCTTGTGGACGACTGTTTAAAGCATTCGCCAATTGTCCCATCTGTACCTCAAGATTTTGAATGGAAGCCTCTTGATTGTTACTTCGAGTTTCATTCTGGGCTATGTACCTTGACAGGAGATCTTCTAAACTTGGCTTCCTCTCCTGTTGAGGAGGTTGTGGGTGGAATTGATTTTGAGTGTTCTGATGCTGTAGGGTGAACTGATTCTGAGATGGAAACCCAGGGGGGTTAGCATAATTTGGCCTGGTAGAAGAAGGTTGTGGTTGGTTGGCACTGTTGTTGTTGTTGCTCCATGAGAAGTTTGGATGATTTCTTAACCCCGGGTGGTAATGAGTGGGAAGGTTAGTGTTTTGTTGCCGCCCGTAGTTGGAAACAAATTGAACTGACTCAGGGCATATCGCACACAGATCCGTAGGGTGGCTCCCTTGGCATAACTCACATTGAACTACGACACTATGCACGTTCTGAACCGCTGAAGATTCCTGGTTATCTAACCTTCTCGTTAGTGCTGCTACCTGAGCCGCTAACGCTATGACAGAGTCAACTTCATAAACCCCCACTAGTCTTCTCGGGGCTTGTCTATCATTTGGCCATTGATAATTATTGGCCGCCATGGTCTCCACCAGCTCATATCCTGCTGTGTGATGTTTGTCCATGAAGGCCCCTCCAGGTGCGGCATCAATATACGAACGAGTTGATCCTGACAACCCATTGTAAAAAGTTTGGATGGGTAACCATTCGGGCAATCCATGGTGCGGGCATTTCCTTAGAAGATCCTTAAACCGCTCCCACGAGTCGTATAAGGATTCAGATTCGAACTGAATGAAGGACGTGAGCCTGAGCCTGGCTGTTTTAGCTAGCGGAAAAAACTTTGCCACAAATTTCTGTGCCATGTCAGTCCATGTGGTAATGGAGCCTGACGGTAATGAATGTAGCCAGCTCTTGGCTTTGTCCCTCAAGGTAAAAGGAAACAACCGGAGTCTGATGGCATCGTCAGACACTCCGTTGCATTTAAATGTGTCACAGATCTCCAGAAAATTGATTAAGTGATCATTAGGATCATCATTCGGTTGTCCCCCAAACTGAATATTGGTGCACATTTGAATGGTGGCCGACTTGATCTCAAAATTATTAGCTTGGATGGCGGGCCTAAGAATGCTCGCCTGGAGATCGTCTGTAACAGGCATAGCATGCTCCCTCAAGGACTTTTGAAGTGGTTCAGCCATAATGATAGGAGTAGGTATGTCCCCGGGTTTTTCTCTCCGCAGTCGTCTGAATGTTCTTTCAACCTTGGGATCGAGAGGAATTATATTTCGTCCCTTCCGAGGTGGCATAAACAATGAGGACTACCCTGAAAAGAGAAATTAAATAGAAAATTCAGTTTAAAGTAAGATCGTAATGACTTAGTTTTAATAATGTAAAATAATTAATTCTAAGTCCCCGGCAACGGCGCCAAAAACTTGTTGGCGATTTCGCAACCGCAAAACACGCGCAAGTATACGCGGTCTTAACAAGTAATATAAGAAAGTAGAGTGTCGAACCCACGAGGAAAAAGATTTAACGGAAACAAATACTAAGGTAAAGTCGTTACTAAACTTATCTAAACGATTGAAAGCAAAGGTTGGTTAAGCTATTTTAATAAGAAAACTAACTAAGAGACGTTGGTTGTGCTAGGAAGGTAAGATAGGATTATAACTCCCCTAATGCTTTGCCTAATCTTCTAACTCTCCGCAATACAAACGAATCAAGGAATGGTCGACCTAGAACAATAATAGGCATAAACTTTTGTCGAAGGTCAAATGCACATCACTAACAAGCTAGAACACCATATGTCTATGGGTGGAACTAACTGGGTCGAGGTCATTAAGCACATTCACAAGGTCGCACAAGGCAAATAAGGATATGTCTTTCCTTATTGGTACATTAAGCCCCACATTCAAATGTCAAGGTCATAACAGGTGTTGCTGCATTTAAAGACAAACAGTAATATCTATTTATCAATTTCCATTACTATCAGAACCAATTTCTTTATCAAGAAATCAGACAATAAAAGCAAAATACAACAACCCATTCCAAAATGCTTCATTATATAAAATGAGAGAGAAAGTCGGTTAAGCTATTCAAAGGTTACATTGCAATCCTAAAAATGGAGTTAGTTCATAACTATGGGACTAACACAAATTTCTACTGCACTATCCATTATCAGACAAATACAATAAATAGAATATTTGAAATAAGAAAAACCCCTGTAAAAAGAAGTTATCTTCTGCCAAATATTCTCTTCACGCGCACAGTCGGAAAATGTGGAGAGCAATTGATCTTTCCTCCTTCAAGCTTCTTCCTTCCTTTTTCTCTCCATTTTCTGGTATCTCCCTCTATATCTAAGTTGATGCCCTTCTTATCACAGCTTTTTCCCTTTTTGCTAGGTCAAACAAAGTCCTTGTCTGCCTGGGAACCGGAGGTGGCTCCGCAGCGCGGGACACCAAGAATTGAGTGGCGCTGCGGCGCAACATTAAGAACTAGGACACGGAGCTCGCGCTGCAGCGCGAGCCAAAGGAGGATGTATGGCGTCGCGGCGCGGATTACGTCAGCATGGGTCAAGCCATGGCGCTACGGCGCGACCATTGAACCTGGAGATGGCGCCGCGGCGCGAACAAGAGCGAAATGACTGTTTTGCCCCTTTAAAGCTGCAAAAACACTGTGAAGCTCTGCAATGCACGATTAAACCCAATAACACTATATTTCTATAAAACTACTTAAAAACTACGAATTCAGGCAAGTATTTAAGTCATAAAGTATCCAATTCGCGGGTTTAACTCCCTAGGTACGAGAAGTAAGGTCCATATAGTCTTACGACTGTTAAAGGTTTAAAGTACAAATACTTGGTAACCTGGGACATAGTTCATGGTCTTGTGACCCTCAGATGTACTTTTGATTCTTGTTCTAATCTTGATTCAAAAGTCGAGATTTCTTTTGGTTCAGCATCCATTGTTTATTCGCATGTTATTATTATTATTATTATACTTTTAAACTTATGGGCAATTGTTGCTCACTCTTGCATAATAACATTGCAGCTAAGATTGAAAGAGTTGATGAGCCATCCACAAGTAAGGGCAAAGGCAAAGCAAGCAAGTGATGAAGACTTGTTATTATTATTTAAGAACTATTATGTCAAGACTTATGATGTGATGTTTAAGACTTATTTGTTTATGATATTTCCGCATTTGAGGTATTAAGGTTAGATAACCTGGGGTTTATTCATTTAAGTTGTTGTAACCCTATATTGGGAGGATTTCTATTTCAATTTTAGTGTTATCATTATTATGGGTAGTTAGATGTTAATTATTTTGTTGAGTGAACACCAAATCTGAGGGAAGTTTGAGTACCTTGATTTGGGGGTGTCACAGGTTGGTATCAAAGCTGTAGGTTATGAACCTTAGGTGGGGAAAAATCTTAGGTAGTAGTCTTATAGGAGATTGAGAACATAGTGGTGATAAACTCTTATCGAGTTCTAAGAAATGAATTCCTTAATTCATTGAAGATAGTAAAAGACTTTATGTGCTTATGTGATAAACTTATGTGCTCGCGAGTACCGATTAGTAACTAGAACTTAAAAACTTTGTTGTCAGGATGTCTGATGTTAGAGGATCTAGTCGGGCTGGGGAGGAGGAACCCTGAGTACCTAGAGAGGAGGAGCCCCGAGACATTCATATCGTCCGAGAGCAGTTGGTACAGAGAGAGCCATCTTCATTGATCACTGTTGTGGGTCAGGAGCATGAGCCTGAGACTGATCAGGAGGAGAACCCTGAGGAGGAAGATAAGTTCCCACCGAACTCTATTGTAGCTCAGATGTATAACGAGGTGTACGACCGTAACATTGAGCTTTAGGATAGAGTCAAAGAGTTGGAGGAGCTGGTAGATGAACGTCAGACCACTATAGGTCAGAAAAATGAGGAAATCCAGGGTCTTAATGTACGTCTTGGAAATGTGGAGTGGAAATTAGTTCACTTAGAGGGTGATAATGAACAGCTGATGGCAGAGGTTACGAAGCTAAAAGATGATCTGAAAGAAGAGTCTGCCAAGAGAGAAAGGGTTGAAGATGCATACGAAGAGGCTTCCCAGCGTGTAGATGTAGCCGAGGAAGATGTGCAGGCAAAGAAGGCCAAGATGGGAGAGATGGATTGTGCAATCCACACTACGATGAACAGAGCTCAGGACCGAGTAATGTACTAACCAGTTCAGTTCGACGACTTACCTTGGTACATGCTGGATCGTAGGATGATGTTCCGTATCATGGAAGAAGAGCGCAGAGAAGATGTTCGACGTCTTAGTATGCAGTGATAGGAATAGTACGAGTTATGTGAATATCTATGATAGTTAATGATGTAAATTCCAGTGTGAATATAAGGAATGGAATATGATGATTTAGTCCTGAATATTCTTTATCTCGGGATAGTTAATGTAATTAGCTGTGATGCTATCTTTCTATATTTTGAAAGATATTAATGAATAAAATATCAATATTTATTCAAGATGTTATGTGATAAGTGATAATCTTAAAATGTTTAAGTTAAGTCTTAAATACTTAAGAGATTGAGTAATGATCTAATAAACGTATATCTTAAACAAAAAATGCCGCCAAAAAGACGCCCAACACGTCAACATGCTCAGGAAGGATCCACGAACATCAACAACAACAAAAATAACAACAACGACAATGCCAACGCTAATCATGTGCAGCAGTTGGTAAATTTGTTAACTGGAGCATTTGCGAATCAACCGCAAGCTCAAGCTACCTCGTTCAAGGATTTCCAGGTGGTAGGACCACCAGAGTTTAGGGGATCCATGAATCCAGTCAAAGCTTTAGACCTGGATTATGGAAATGGAGAAGGTATTCGATGTTGCAAGGGTCAACGATGACCAAAAGACCGCCTTTGCACGTTTCTGCTAAAGTTAGAGGTCAGTTACTGGTGGTAGGCAAATAAGGTTAGAGGAGGTCAGGGTGTGGTCACATGGGATAGGTTTAAAGAGATGTTCTTTGAGATGTATTTTCTAACGAGTTCTCAAAACCAGATGGAGGTTCAGTTTTTGGAATTGAAGCAGGGTAATATGACGATGCCAGAATATGCCATGAAATTCAACGAGTTGGCTAGGTTCGCAACCTATCAAGTGAATACGGATGAGAGGAAAGCTAGGAGGTTTGAACAAGGGTTGAAGCCATGGTTATACAGTAAGGTGTCAATGTTCCAATTGAACAATTTTGCGGGAGTTTTGGAGAAGGTAATTATTGCAGAAGGTGGAAGCGATGCTCTGACTAGGTACAATCAGGAACATAAGAAGAAGAAGAATGAAGGTGAGAATAACAAAGCTAGTGGCAGCAATAGTGGTAGTAGTCATAATCAAAAGAGGAAGTTGAATGATAATGTATCTACTGGAAATCAACAAGAAAGTCAGAAGAAGAAGGTGGAGGCTTGTCCTACCTGTGAAAAGAATCACCTGGGGATATGCATGAAGGGGAAGAGGGTGCTACAATTGTGGTAAGGAAGGCCACATAGCACCAAATTGCCCTAACCCTAAAAAGGGGGCTTGTTTAACTTGTGGGTCAAGGGATCATCTGGCTAGGGATTGTCCCAAGAAAGTAGCAGGAGGAGCAGGAGAGGGTGGAAGTAAGGGAAACAACGGTGGTAGCACTCTGGCTATTACTGGATCGACGCCGTCAAACCAACCCACCGCCAGAACTTTTAACATGACCATGCAAGATGTTGTTCAGTCCCGAGACGTGGTGTCAGGTATCATTCCGATCAATAATGTTAATGCTTACGTATTATTTGATTCGGGTGCTACTTGTTCATTTATATCCGACGATTTTGTTGAGAATTTGAATTTGCCTAAAGAGGAATTAGAGTACCCTTTGAACATAGAGGTTGCGAATAGGAAAGTAATTCCTGTTAGGTTTGTACACAAGAACTGTAGGGTGGACATTAAGGACCACAAAATGATGGTAGATCTAATCCCAATTAAACTTGGGAAATTTGACTTTATTTTGGGAATAGATTGGTTATTTAATTATGGGGCGATAATTGATTGCCAAAGGAAATGCGTAAACCTTATGACCTCGTCAAAGGTTGTATTTTATGGCAGTAAGTTGCCTAGACAAACGAGTTGTCTGACGATGATGCAGGCTAGAAAGTTGTTGAGACAAGGTTGTGTAGGGTATTTAGTCTACATAGTCGATACTCGAAAGGAGAATCCGAAATTAGAGGAAATACCAGTCGTTAGGGACTTTGGAGACGTATTTCTAGATGACTTACCATGACTTCCGCCAGATAGGGAAGTAGAATTCGTGATTGACTTAGTACCGGGAACTGCTCCAATATCGAAGGCCCCATACCGTATGGCTCCGGTGGAGATGAAAGAATTGATGGTGCAACTACAAGAACTGTTAGACAAGAAATATAATCAATCGAGAATATCACCGTGGGGAGCACCAGTGTTGTTTGTCAAGAAGAAGGATGGGTCGATGCGACTTTACAATTACTACATAGAGTTAAACAAGGTCATAATTAAGAATAAGTATCCATTACCAAGGATTGATAACCTGTTTGACCAATTGAAAGGAGCTAGATATTTCTCGAAGATAGACTTGAGAAGTGGGTACCATCAGTTGAAAGTGAGGAAGGAGGATGTAACAAAGACAACATTCAGGACTCGTTATGGTCATTACGAGTTCCTGGTGATGTCATTTGGTCTAACGAATGCACCAGCAGCATTTATGGACCTAATGAATAATGTGTTTAAACCTTTTTTGGATTAATTCGTGGTGGTGTTCATTGACGATATACAAGTATATTCTAGGACCAAGGAAGAGCATCACTACAAAAAAAACAGTCATTGCCGACGAGCACTGTCGTCGCTTATGACTACAGTGCCGTCAGCATTGAGGTCATTGGCGATAGCAGCTGCCATCGGTACGACCGTCGCCTCACAGGTCGTCGCCCCTGGTTCCCGTCGACAGCCGTCGGCATCATTATCATTGACGACGGGGATCATTAACGACGACACGATGTCAATACCGACGGACAGAGGCAAAGGCTTAAAGAATTTTTTTGAGGGAAAAAGTCATTCCCAACGGCGTGCCCGTCGGCCATTTAACACTATTATTATAACCTTAATATAACACTATTATTATAACACTATTATTATAACCTTAATATATTATATATTAAGTATATTTTAATTAATAAAATTTAATGAGTTTTTATTAATATAGAATAATTAAATAAATATCACTAAATTATATGAAAATTCAGATGTTCAAATATTTTAATATATTATTTATATCTTCCTTTTTGACAAAAGATAACCTAAAATAAAACTTAAATCTAGGTCTGGTAACGGGGCGGGTATGGTTCAGGAGACCCCTTTCTATACCCGCCCTGCCATTGTGAATTTAGCCCCCAAACTTGAAAACATTACCCCATACCCGCCCCACCCTTGCCCTGTTTACCCGACTACTTTTATTTTTTCTAAATTAATTTTTACTTTTTTATATTACTTTATACAATTATTTTTAATTCAAAGTCAAACAACATGCAATATTTGTATTTCTAGAAACATATTATATTATAATAGTTATGAATTTATAATGAAATAATCTAAATAATGGCATAATTATATATATATATATATATATATATATATATATATATATATATATATATATATATAGTTCGGATCTTAAGCTCATCACTCCTTATTCAATTCACCCGAGCTCACCCCCCCTTTAGCGACGGACCTGGCGACAGTTCGGTTATACAACCGTCGTCTATACTTTTAGCGACGCTATATGTTGTCCGTTGCTAAAAGTATAGACGACGGTTGTATGACCGAACCGTCGCCGGGTCCGTCGCTAAAGGGGGGTGAGCTCGGGTGAGTTAGATAAGGGGTGAGCTTAAGATCCGGATCGTATATATATATTGCTAATTTAAAAAATATTTATACATATAATCGGGTCGGGTAGAGTGAATGGGAATATCTCATACCCGATTCTAACCCTATAAGATTTAAATAATTAGATCCTATTAAGTCGGGATCGAGCGAGCCCTCGTAGGATTCTGATGAAATTATCAGGCTATGACAACCTCCAGTATAAGCGTTGGTTAGTTAGCTTCCAAATGAGCAAATTTAATAGTCAGTAGGAGAAGTTACCTATGTCCAAACCAATTATAAATTATCCACTTGCCGGCAAGATTCTTTAAATTTAGCACTAATCAAACATTATTGTCTGTAATTATATCTTAAAATAATTGTAGCTCAAATGAGTTTTTTTTTTTTTTGAAACATAGCTCAAATGAGTTTGATATATGTATATGTCGTTAGGTGGTGAGTACTTTTCAACTTTAGCTCAGATGAGTTTAATATATGTATATGTCGTTAGGTGGTGAGTACTTTTCAACTTGACCTACTTCACTTTATATCAAATTTATACACCCTTTTTGTTTCAAAATTATAAATATAATTTTAATTTTAGAATTATAAATCACATAAAATTCTCAATTTGTCATTAGGTAAGAATAGAAATAGAGAAAAAGAAAGATTGAAAATGAATGAAGCATTAAAAGAAACAATTGAGCAGATGAGGGGCTTTTTGTTTATTTCTGAATGAGTTTGAATGAGTATAAATCTAATCGACTTCATTCAGACAGTTTATTTTATAATTTTTAAACTCAGAATGCCTCTGAAAGTGTTTGAATTGTTCATCCAAAAAATTATGATTGAATGAGTAAAAAGTAGTGATATTTTTACTTACATACCATTGTAAACAATTAAAAATTACATTCAATATCCTTCTTGTTTTGCTATTGTAAACAAATTTTGTTACAGTCATGCTATAGCTCAAAAAAACCGTCGTCATAGCATGACTGTGTACATATACATATAGCCCTATATATATATAATTTAGACGTCTGAAGATTCATACAACTGAACTCCTAATATACTAAAATTCTACAAAAACATATGGATATCATAGATATCACACACAGCAGCTTCTACCTCTACCTTCCAATATTCTTCATATCTCTATATATACTAACTCAGCATGCCCTTCACAAGCTCCAAAATCTCCCTCCAACCCCATTCCCATCCCTACCCATAATAGGCCACCTTTACCTCCTTAAACAACCCCTCCACAAAACCCTAAGAAACCTCTCCGCCCGGTATGGACCCATATTCTACCTCCAATATGGGTCCCGCCCGGTCCTTGTCGTTGCCTCCGCCACCGCCGCCGAAGAATGCTTCACCAAAAACGACATCATCTTTGCCAACCGCCCGCAGCTCCTCTTCGGAAAACACATAGGTTATAACTACACCAGCATAGTGTGGGGCCCCTACGGCGACTACTGGCGGAACCTCCGCCGTATCTGTTCATTAGAGATTTTATCTTCAAATCGCCTGCAAAAACTCGCTCAGATCCGTGGGGCAGAAGTTGAAGTATTAGTTCGCCATTTATATCGAACTAAAAACGGGGATTTTGAGCCGTTAAAAAATGGATTCTACGCCTTAATGTTTAATGTGCTGACGAGAATGATTGCAGGAAAGAGGTATTATGGGGAAAAGGCGGAGAAATCGGAGGAGGCGAAGAGATTTCAGGCGATAGTGATTGAGACGGCGAGGCTGGCTGCAGAGACGGATTTGGGGGATTTTATGCCCATTTTGAGGTGGTTTTTGTTTAATGGGTTGGAGAAGAGGTTTGTGGCGTTGTGTAAGAGGAGGGATGAGTTTATGCAGGAGTTGATTGAGGAATTTCGTCGAACAGGTGGCGGGTGTTCTTCTTCTTCGGGGAGGTGGGATAAGACTATGATTGAGATTCTTTTGCATTTGCATGAGACTGAGCCTGAGTACTATAAGGATGAAGATATTAGAAGCCTAATGCTGGTAAGTGTGTGCGAGTGTGTTTGGATGAAGTCAACTTTCTATTTTTAACTATGAATATTTTTATTTTTACACTGAGAGTTTTGAATTGGGAGGAAAATAAAAGAAAAAATTTTCTCATGTCCAAACAAAAAATAATAATAATAAATAAAGGAAATGGGAGAATTTTGAAAATTTAATCTGTATGTCATGTTTTTGTGAGTCCTTCAAGGAGAGAGTTGGGGAAATGGTGGCTTTTTCATCCAAAATTTTCCACCTATACGTTGAAAACAATCATACCTCGTTAGAAACTTTTCATTATTCCAGTTTTACCCTTAAGATACAATACACAGACATATATATATATATAGATTCCATCTACAGCAATCGGTTGTTGGGAGCAACCTATTGTTGGCCCAGCCGCTACAGGTTGTAGCGGCTTATAAAAAAAAATTTAATAAGGGCCGGTACAGGTTGTAGCGGCTGGACAAAATGGGTTACTCCACAACAACTGTTGTCGTAGATGGAATCCCTCTATATATATATATATATATATATATATATATATATATATATATATATATATATATATATATATATATGTTTTTCACATTCACTTTCTCCACTTAACTCGCACACACTATATAGGAACACTATATAGGAAGGAAAGTTATACGAGTCCCCCTCTATTTCTCTTCTCTAATGTTCTAAATTTGCTTTTCTTTCCTTTTCTACTTAAACATGAAAACAAAGTGTTAAGGGGGTGCCGGGGTGGTAAACTAATCTCGAGTTTGAGTTTCAAAATTTTAACTCTGGCCTAAAAATAAACAAGTTCGAGCTAAGTCAAATTTTTAAAGACTAAAAGTTATTATTCCAAATTCTTATTTAGTACTTCCTTGTTTCAAAATTTAAAATATATATTTTTATTATAATATATATATATATATATATATATATATATTGATTTTTTGATTAATTGAATATTATCATGTTGCCATTACTATATATAGATAAGTTTAAAAAAATATTATTTCAAATTATGGTTTTACAAATGTACTAATTTTAGAACAGAGGGCCTAAATTTTTAGCTTTGTAAATGGTTCATACACATTTTTTTCTATATATAGGTGTAAAATTTATACAATTATAAGATATTTAATATTCGTAAAATTTATTTCATTTTGACACTTCAAGACCTTTAGCCTTTGACTACAATCGGCGAAGCCGCATATAAGATTGTGGGGTCAATTGACCCCACTGAAAAAAAATAATTACTTTATAATGTAAGATAAATTTTAAAAATTTTAAGTATTTTATATAAATTGACCCCACTAAAATTTTATAAATTTCATATTATACGGAGTCAAATTGAAAATTTATAACTTT